>CM075773.1:75333262-76763262 GCA_037974665.1 Ehretia macrophylla
ATGGACTAATAAACATATGAGTGATCGTTAGTGTACGGATCATTGAATGTGATAATAAATAGTGAACTGCATGATATCAGGTTAATAGTTTACTATTTAGTTGGGAATCATCCAAATTAATCCTCAGACTTGAGAAATTACAACTGCCGGTTATATCAGGGGCTAATACTACGTCTAGATAATACCCGTATTCTATAAGGTGGGTTACGGCCTTTCGCGTTTTAGTTCTGTGGTATGAACCGACAGGTAATTGTCAAGATAGGATCCGTTAACCTCCGACGTGAGGCGATGTCCTATGATATATGAGATCGGTTGTTAAACGAGGAAGTCTTTGACCAAGGCGAGTATGAAGTGATGGAAATGGGTTTTTCCATGGTAGTCATCTCTCGTTTCACCGATTCAGATTTATACATAGTATCGGATGTGGACTTAACCATTTCATGGTCCTTTCCCGATTGGGGCATTCTTAATAGAATAATCGGACTGCACGCTAATTCTCGACGGTTAAATGGATCCATATAAGATGTCATCTTCATTATCGTATACATTCTCATGGTACGTTCGTTGCTAGTACGTCACTCATGAACATGAGGGTATTTTGGTAAATGGCAGAGACATTTCCGAAATAGATAAGGAGGTTTATCGGTCCCTCATCTGTACGCTGTTATAAATCTAGAAGGTCACACACTAAAAGTATCATGAATAAGTTCACCGAAAGCCTGTATAATGTGGTTGGTGGCTTTAAGGTGTTAAGAGTCATCTATGTTGGTATTTGGGCCAAAAGTATAATTTGAAAAGTTTTGGGGTTAAATTATAATTATCAAAACTTTTAGGGCCAAACTGTAATTATTGAAAATTAGTTTCAATAAATTTATTATAATAGAGATTAGAAAAGACAAAAGAAATATATATATATATATATATATATATATATATATATATATATATATATATGTATGTATGTATGTATAAATGTATATTGATGATGAGGTTTGTGAAATACTACGTCATCAATCCTAGTCATCAAATGTAAAGGCAAATTAATGATTGGTCATTGACATATGGCATGTGAGATGTAGGATTATTCATGTCATCAATCCTAGTCATTTGAATTTGAATTGGATGGATAGGATTAACTTTTGAATAAAGACAAAAGAATATTGTCCATTACTTTTGATGATAGACCCTTTTTGGCAAGTGTCATGAGAGTGAGAAAGGTGTCCCTTGGATTGTAATGATTACAATCCAAGGTCATGCATGGCTTGGTTGATTCAAGCAAGAAAGAGAAACATTATGATTGGCTCTTAAATGCATGAAGGACAATAAAACATAATAGAGATTATATAATATATAAAAGTTGACAACTTTCTCTCTCTTTCCACTAGCATTTTCGGCCAAGCATAGGAGGAGAGTGAAGACTTGAATCTTGCCATCTAATTGCAATGATTGTGATCCTAGGATGTGCATGGATTATCATAGAAAGGTAGCAATTGTGATTGACTACTCAATTTTGATAATAGCTTATATATTATTTGAAAAGATGACAACTCTCTCTCTCTAAGCTCCTCTCACATACACGGCACGCACACAAGAGGATTAGAGTGAACAGCTTCATCTTCTCACTCTTGGTACCATCGGTCATGGCAAGTTGATGGTCAAGCTTTTGCAATTTTGTGAACAACTACACATTTATAGCTTTATATCTTAGAAGTATACTAGCACATTTTCTTCTATGATAGGGTTGAGCTTTGGATGCTTGTGGACCAACTAGACCCTTCAAGTTACCTATGGACCTTGCTATTTCATTATGTATAGTTGATATATGATGTTTTCTAGCTAGTTTATGGACATATATGAAAGAATGCATGTTGATGTTAGCTAGAATTTTTTGAAATATGCCTAATATGATTCGGCCCTTGCAAGCTATCCATGTTAGACTTTCACGATCTTGAAACTAACCTTTGATATGTACTTGACATGATCTTATATGAGTCACTACTAACCTTATTATAAACATACAAGATTCTTCTTTATATCTGATGAAAGTAATATCTATTATTTCATCACTATATAAGATGTTCTTTAGTATGTGAAGCTTACATACTCGATCGTACTTGGATTTAAAACTCATACTCGTTCCACATAGACATCTTCTTCAAGACAACTATTTGGAAACATAGTTTTAGTATCCATATGCTAGATATAATAATCGTAGTATGTGACAAATGCAAGTTTGATCCTTTATGGAGTAAAGTAACCGGCAATTAAAAGTCTTCTCATAACCATTCCCTAAATTTGATGACAGTCCTTTTATTGCTAGTCTTTACTTTACATGTTTCAACATCTCAATCATTTCCAAAACACCTTTGGAATCTATGGAGTCCATTTTTGCTTGCAATCTTTGCTTTTAATCCTCAAGATATATGTAACGCCTTAACTCGACCCCTCCTACGATCAGTTAGGATGCAACGAAATTTCGGCAGTATAACGACAGTAACTTGGATACCGAGGCTCTAAACCAACCTCTTCGCAACTTATACATCCAACTTCATAATCAAATTGACATCATACAACACAACCATAATATATACTATACATTATTTTATCATTTCATCCATAGTTATACGCCTCCGTTCCAACATCATACATTTACTATATAACATACATCCCCAAAATAGATTATAACCAACCTAGCAATCTAATCATGTTCCAAAACAAGACTACTAAGCTAGCAATATTTCATCTACTATCTTTAAAACATCTTTTACATCATAAACTTCTAAGTAAATACAAACCAACTAGTTTTTAATATACACGATAACAAAAAAATACAACATCAGATATCAAGGACAAGACTCAAGCACATAGAACTCGTCCACATATGGCACATTATCCTCTTCTGGAGGCACGTACCCATAGTCTGGATCGGTAACACCTGTATGCATGCAATAATTGAAAGTGAGCTTATATAAAACAAGCCCAGTGAGTATTCGATAGATCTCTAACAGTATTTACTAAACTCCTTGGAAATCATCCTTTGAGCAGTAAACACACAATAATCATTAATAATAATATAAGCACATTAATTATAATGGCCAATCAATAAAGGATACTCTAGTTGGTGTAGCTCCAAACGCATCACGATCTCAACCATTCTTCTTATAACTCCCCATTACTCACGCACCTGAGGTACCTCTCTAGCCCCTCCCTCCATGGCACCTTCGCCTATGCAAGCTGGGGGTAGCCTATGATAGTCATGCAAATTTCAACCCGACAGCCTGATGCTGCCCGATGGGTAGCACACACATATCAAGACTTATGACAATAATAATAATCATTCAAATCTCAGGAGACAACCTTTCCCGTTGACTATCTCCCTGCTCATCAATAATCAATTATCACAGGAGGACAATAAAGTAGATTGCCTATCTCCCGGTTCATCAAAAATCAATCAATAATCATCTTTTCAACAATATATCATCAATTAAACAATTAACAACTCAACAACTAAGTTAGATGACAAAGTAGGCCATCCAACTTAACATGCATTAAACACACAGCCAAACCCTAATCTAACCATCAACAACTCACAATTCAATCACTCAAACATCACCCAAACATCCAAAGGCATAGTTCAACATTTTAAAGAAAGACAACCCAAACTTCTAAAAGTCATAACTTATATTCTATTAATCCGATAACCTCCAAACCAGTTTTTATCACTCACCCACTCAATCAACAACAATAATCCCCTCAGAAACCAACCATAATCCATCCAAATCAAGCCTAACAACCCTAAAACCTCAATGCACCTAGGCTGAAATTTCTAGACTTTTACACCAACATCACAATCAAAAAATTGGCATTACAACATTACTACCACGTATTTAACAAACTTTTATAAACTAAAAGCAAGCAATTCCAACAACCACAACATCATTTATTCAACAAATAGCCAAATTCTCAATTTTTAATACCCGAAAATAGAAATGTATACTACAATGGTTCAAAACTGATATAAACGCATATAATCAATCCTTAGCATATACTGAGCAATAATTTAACATCAATTCAACATTCTAACGGTTCAAAATTCAATTATATGCAAAAACATAAAAATGACATTTTGAGATCTAGAATTTTTCTCTCACCTTTGATGTGTTTTGATTCAAGAAAGATGTGCAATGAGTGCCCAACAAGTGAATTCAAGCTTTGGTTCCAGAGATTTGGCCTTTGATTGCAAGTTCTAATGAAAAATTGCATTTGAAAACCTTGAAATTTCTTTCTCTTTTATCTCCTATGGCTCTCGGCCTTGTGTGTGTGAGTGAGTGTGTTTTTGTGCTTTGCTAATGTTTGTTGATACATCATATAGTCAAGGTCAACAAAAAATAATACAAGTCAAAGGTGGAAACTAGTTTAGTTTTAGTGTTTTTAGTCTTTTAATTTAGTTTTAGACTATTTCTTGCTCAACACAACTATGCAACACTTGAACTATTTTAAGTAACTTATTTCTAGGTGACAAGAAGTTTCTCATGCAAAGACTTTCACCCGACTCGGCTAAAAATGCGATTTTTTACAAAAGAAAATGTAAAAATCTTTAAAATTCCAAAGCCGATTTGAAATCCGTTTTAATCAAACATGGGTCTATTAATATTCGAGGACTAGGTTTTAAGACGTTTAAAATACCCCCGTTAAAATTTTAGCAGACATGCGTCCAAAATACTATTCACTAAAACCGTCGATAAAATTTCTGATTCTGTTTTTGATGAAAATTTCATGAATGCACACATAGCATGCATTAGGAATATAAATCACATATTTAGCACATTCTAACTCATATAACACATAAACAGGTCAAATCATGCAAATCGAGGCAAAGACACGCAAATCGAGGTAAAGACAAAATATGGGGTCTCACAATATACATCAATAGTAAGATTATTGATACAGTTATTATCCCTATTACAAATAATTTTTGTACTTTCTCTAGAAGATACACTTATCTTTCTTGAGAATGTGATATACTACATAAAATCGAGGAACCCGTATGATGACTATGTTTCAGATTTAGTCGGTCTCGAGATCATTATTTGAGTTGGTTTATTTTTGAAGGCTTTAGAGGACGCTTGTTGTGATACCCCGAACCTAACATATACTTAATAGCATTTAATTACGTGCTTACATTAATTTATTCCTTCATATTGAGGCATTATTTTCATAATTCTTTTTTAAATATTTAGATAATAGTTTAATTGTTTATTTTAAATGAATATTAACTATTTTGATTATTTTTAATATTCGGTTTCGTTTTCTTGCATTATTGACTTTGTTTTCAACTAAATAGCTAGTTTTGACTTTTTAAATGGATCATTTGTGAGGACCCAAGCATTCATTACATGTGCATTCATTTATTTTAATCATTATTTGAAAAATAATATGTGCAGTTACATGACTAATTTAGTGTTTAAAACTAAAATTGCATTTAAAGTTCATTTAAATTGCATATTGTTGACTTTTTACCTTCATTGACCAACTAGGACAAAGTGAAAAATTTTGAAATGTTTAATGAAGGGCAAACTAGGGATTAGAAACAAAAATGCAAGGTTAATTAGTCAAATTTTAGGTTAACTTTGGGATTAAATCTGAACCAATTGGGGAAGTGTTAGGTGGCGAATTATAAATGATTGGAAAGCTCTACGAGTCTAGTTTCTAGGGCTTCAAACCGTTTGTGAATTGGAATTTTCTAGAAGAAATTATGGCCGTTTTCGTAACATGTCGCAAAACTGTCTTTTTACATGAAAATTTACCTTTTGTTTGACCATTGTTTTGACTTTCACTTATGCTTATAAAACAAAAACAAAAAAGCATGAAAATCAGCCATTTTTCTTCTTCATTTCAGCCAAGAGCTTCAACCAACAAGCATAGTAAACCCTTCTATAGTTTAGCTAATATCTTGAGTTTGGAGTGGAACCAAGGCGTAATTCCAACATTTTTGAGTTCGTGGCGACGTGTAGCATCTTTCTGGCGGTTTATTTTGCAGAAAAATATGAGGGAATTTTCTAACCCATTCTTCAAAAGTCATTATTTGTGTTAGATATTGCTAAATCTATGCTTAATACTTGTTATTTAGATGATAGAGAACATATTTCTTGTTTTATAGCTTGTGTAGAGTTGATTTTAGTTGTAGTTGATGTTTTGCTAGATGTAAATATAAATGTAGACAAGATGTTTGTTTAATGTTCTAAGTGAAGTATAGGGATGTGTTACATGGTAGATTAATGCCAATAGATAGCTCAAATGCAAGAAAACATCAAGAGAATTCAAGTATGCAAAATGTGAATTTCGGACAGTGCACTGCCCCTATTTTTCGGAGGCTTTTTGACATAGTAAATGAGCTCAGAAATTAACAAAAATTATATAGCAGCTAGATTAAGCAGTTTTGAGAAAATGTTAATTTCTGATGCTAAGGCTAATTCTGACGTTTTGACCCTCTGAATTAAGCATTTCCGAAATGTGTCCTGAAATCGCTGGTGCAGGGCAGTTTAGAGTAGTTGCACAAAAAAGGACATAACTCATGGAATTCAACTCGGAATTAGGCACCGTTTGATTCTAATATTATCTACACTTGAAGAGATATGTTTATACATAAAAACCAGAAATTTTAGAGGTCAATAGAATAGGTATTAAATTTGATAAATTTAGGGTTCTGTTTGAAGATTTATAAGTGGGCATGTTTTCATGAAGTTCTACTTGGTATATGTTGTAATGTTGCTAGTTAATGTTTTAGAGTTATTAATGGTAGAATAGCCTTCTTGTATAATGATTTGCAAGTTTAATGGTAGATTTAAAGAAGATATGATGTTAAACTAACTTTAAGTTCAAGTTGCATATCAAGTGTTTGTAAAAAGCTTGTATGAAGTATAGAATGTGCAATTATGCTTTTAATATGCTTTATGTAACTTATGAACAAGAATGCCTTAATATGTAGAATGTAACTCTTGTTGGTTGAATGCAATGCATGGTAAAGATTCTAAAGCATATTTTAGTAGTTGAGTTGTGGATTATTTTAAGTTAGTTGTTTAAATGTCTAACTTAGTTAGTAATATGAAGATTGTTAGCTATGGTTTGATTTTGTATATGTTCTATCACTTGCCTTGATTGAATATGGAGGCTTAGGTGCTAAATAAGTTGTGTTGCTTATTTGCTCAGAATATGGGTAGAAATAAAGTACGTTTTAATGACTATCTTGATTGCCAATGTTTAGGTGCAAGAAAGTGAATTAGTAGGGAATGTCTGAATATGTAAATGCTTGAGCTAATTGAAGGAGGTTTGGAGAGAATCTAAGCTATTCTTTTACTTATACTTAGCCTAAACCGAGGTGAGAGAGTTTTCATCCTTATATGCATCTTAGTTATTTTATGGTTTTTAAATTATGAGAATTAATATAATTTCTTGAATTTATGTGTGCTTATTGACTGTGACATTTTGTGCGAGGGCAACCTACTTTGCTGTCTCTCTTATGTTTTATTTCTTTATACTATTGTTATATTGTCATTGAATTTAAGTGCATTGTATAGTGGTTGTGCAACCATAGTGTCAAGGGCATATATATTGGATATCGGCTGGGTGGCAGCGGGTTTGCCATTGGATATTTGATCTCCGTGCTCGAGTCCCTCACTCGCCTAGTCCGGAGATTGTTAGGGGGTGTTTGGTAGTAGGATTTTTGGGGTACATCCGGAGTACACCCACTAGAGTGTTTGGGGTTTATGTCGGCACATTGATTGAGGTTCGTGGTTCGTGATTGAAGATCAAGTGAATTTTGGAGTGTTTGGGGTTAAAGTGAATCGTATCTTTTTCAATGTGTGGTATCTTATTGCTTATTTGTCATGATAATCGTTTAATGGTTTTACTTGTACATAACTGTTGCATTGCACGAATCCCCTTATAAATGCTTCCCGTATACTGTTCCTCTCCCTCACTGGGTATACATGATTGTATACTCACTCTTCATTACCCACCTTTCAAGAAATGTTGTGCTAGTAGGAAAGCTTGTGTTTACATGATAGTTCGTGTTTGAAGAGTTACCTTAAGTGTTATGTGACTTGAGTTGCAAAAGTTGTAAAGTTTTACTTCCATGAATTGTATATACTCAATGTATAAAGAAATGTAACTTAAGTTTAACTAGGTCATTAGAGTGGTATGATAACCTAGTTTATGTAATAGGTTTGTAAGGTTTAAATTCATTACATGTTTGTGTTTGTCTAAAGGAAAAGAGTTAGGATAGCCGTTGAATTTGGAAATGTATAATTGTTTGAGTTTGTTTATTAAGAAGCAAGGCTCGAATGGCTTTGAGGAGATGTTGAATGTTTGGATACGGTACTGGTCCATTTATATTCTGTGTGCAGGTGAACTATTTGTCTTATATACAGGAGAGACTCTGTCCGTTTTCCCTAAATTTTGTGCCCGAGAATTGGTATTGGGTTGAGTATAGCATGTTTAATAGAATTCCTGATCTTGTGAGGGGTCAGGGTATTAGACTTCCTCTATTCTAATTTTCCTTCCATTACCATTTTCTTGAACAAACTCTAATTCAAGAAAGTTAGCTGTTAGTGATATGCCATAATGCTATATAGTTAGATGACCTATATAGGGTATTATGATGTGAATATGCATATTAATGGCATGATTGTGTACGCTTATTTTCTTTGATCAAGTATATGAATGTGTCCTTAATGTTACTAAGAAAAGAAATATATTCTAAAAGTGTTTAGAATATAGTGACATGTTTCTTCGATATGATTAACATTAAAAGTGATTCAGAGCCTGATGTGACTGTATTTGTAGCACTCAAACCATTGTATTTGTACTACATTTGTATCATAACTTAGGAATAAATGCAAACGCTTATAGACTTTTGATGCAATGTACGATGATACCGAAAAACAAAGAATCAGACCTGAAACGATCCAAATTGCAAGTCAAGAAGTTGAAAACAGGGAAACTCATGAATTGGTGGATGAATGGAGCCCGTAAAGAAGAAATTAAGCCAAAACTAGCGCAGAATCGGATTCGGAACGTTGACCTCGAAGATCTCAAATAATGAACTATGTCCGTTTTTGACAAATCATACCACTTTTTCGGGTAGAAATGACTTTCTGAGCAAAATGTAGATTTTCCTACGTGCGGCACGATTTAGCCAAATTTTATCATTTTGAGGTTCAAAATAGTAAAAAATGCCCGAAACCGCCTCGGTCAACACCCCGGTCAAACTCAAAATTGTGGGTCAACAAAATCAGCAGAGGGCGCTTGAGCGCCCTCACCAGAAAATTCCATAAGTTTTCACCACCTTCTCGATTGCCACGTGTTGCGAAATTAGTGATGGAGTAGGGGCGCACTCGAGCACGCCTCTAAAAGTTTCCCTATAAATACCCTCTAGCCAGTTGAGAAATGTAATAATTTTATTATTTAATTTATGTTTTAATTATTAATTAGATTAGTTTAATTTTAGTTTTAAATATTAGTGTAAATAATTAGTTAGATAATTTAGTAGTAATTGTAGAATGCAGGGGAAGTTATGCCCGGAGAGCCTTTAATAGAAAGCTCTTATTCGAGGGAAGTTCTGCCCAAGTAGCTCTTATTCAGGGGAAATTCCGCCTGAATAGCTATTTTGTGCCGGACTTCTGCTCAAAATCCTGAAATCAGAAATACAAACTCGTCATATCTGGAGAGCCTTTTTTGACTCTCTTATTTGTGTAAACTTGTATTTATTTATTATGTCTGAGTAGAGCTATTATCTAGAGGAGGATATTGTAAATGACAGTCTTTTAATATATGATCTCAGATTCATTTTATTTAATTCAATTGCAATATATGGCTTGTTTTAATTCAGTATTGTCTTTCATACGTAATATTTTTTAGTAGATGTTATGATTGCTTTACTTTCGTGCCATATGTCCATACTTTAAATAGTGAATCAATAGCTTGACAACCTTAGATTCCATGAGACTATAGGTTACACCATAGCTCTAGACTTGTAAGGAGACGTTAATTACTTAGTTAAAACAGACATTTTACACCAAGTTGCAAGGACATATCCATACTACGGCTATATAATGGACTCGTAGAGAGAATGACACCTACAATAGAGTTAGTAATCGGGACTTTAATAGACAAAGGTAATTGACTAGGTTAATGCTTATAGCTTAAACCTTCCATAGAATTAGAGAATCTTGAATGCCGAGCCTATATTGACTTCCTCATTGCATGTCCATCCTTTTAGATTCCTCTCCTCGTATTCAACAAGTACTTAGCTTAGTTTAGTTGTAGTTTAATTTATATTTTCGCACGTTACTCGAATCACACTTTCAAACTGTCACACTTTCACTTTAACACTTTCGTACACTACTTCACTAACTAACTAACGAGCTTCCCTGTGGATACGATTATGCACTCAGAGCACACTACACTACAAGATTCATGCACTTGCGGGTTATTAAAACTTGATTATTTTATACCCATTTTACATGCACACCTCGTAAGCATCAAGTTTTTGGCGTCGTTGCCGGGGAAGAACGGTATAGTTTAGTTTTTGATAAAAGTATATGTGAACTTGTTTAAGTGTTTATTTTATCTGCTTTCTTTTTTTTAAAAAAAATTTGGGGAACTTTGAAGGATTAGAATATGACTCATTTTAATGGTTCATCCGATCAATGGGCCTTTAATGATTTAACCCAACTCCCTAATTTCGGCATACCATTGTAAATTGTCCCAATTATCCCAAATTTTTATATAGTCATAATTCTACTGCTCACGATTATTTTTCAAACAAAAATTCGTACTCTAATGCATATAACCCGGAGTGGCAGAATCATCAAAATTCATTTTGGGATAAAAATGATGCATCTTTTCTGCCTCAAAGTTTTGAAGATACTGCATCTCAAAATCCCAATTCTTCCGAGTTTTGCGTAAGCTTCCAAAGTAATTCTTTCAAACAAAACTTTTGCTATCCTAACTCGGTTGAATTTTTTTCTCCTAACCAAACTTCGACGACAAGTTCGGCCAACTTGTCCAACTCGTTGAAACCAACCACCAATCCATAAATAGGCTATAAGACCAAATCGGTCAACTAGTCGAGAACACAAATGGGTGGGAAAAATATGAGCACTCTATTCAACCTGTCATGAGTTCACAAGACCAATATAGTTTCGTTCATCACGAAACTATTCAAAATCAGGTTGATGAGGTATAAGTGTTTAATGGAGATAATCAGGGTAGAGAGTATAACACTAGAAATGAGGTAGATAACATGTTTGAGGTACACACTCTAGAATGCCAAAACCAGCCATCACCTTGGGGTCAAGAAAATTTTCCTCAAAACTTTGAAAACCAAGTCCCTATACCTTTTCAATCTGAATCTTCTAGTGATCCTATATTATATCTTTTCAAACATAATGATCACCAGGATGATTGGATTGACTCTGTTTCTCCCAAATCCATTGTTAGTGACAAGTTTGACCAAGTTTCTCAACTTGTCAAATCCAATGCTCACATGCTTTAATCTTTAGACCAACTAGTCGAGAATGCACTTAGTTGGACTAATGATCAGCAACATATTTAGTTTGTTGAGAACACCTTTGCTGAAATAACATGTGAACATATTGATGAAATGAGCAAGATTATTTGAGAGAAATCTGATAGGAAAAATGAATTTGAGGAAAAAAGAAAATGTAATGCCTCACTTAGAAGGAAATGATAACCTTAGTAATATCCAACTTGTTCTTTCTCTTTTAGTGCAACTTGTTGTTTGTCTTTTAGTGTTTGTCTTTTAGTATAACTTGTTGTTTGTCTTCTAGTGTTTTGTCTTTTAGTGCAAGTTGTTATTTGTCTTTTAGTGCAGACAAACATTAATTAATTCTAAACCCTTTTAGAATAATTAATTGAAGATTGACCCCTCAATCTATTTGCACTTAGACCCTAACATTTTTAGTATTTGCACTTAGACCCCTACACTTTCAAAAATTATGATTTTGGCCCATTTAACTAGTAATGTCCAAAATCACACCGTTAACACTTTAATGTATTTCCAACTCAATATTTGTACTTTGACCCTAATACTTTCAGTATTTGTACTTTGGCCCCACTACTTTTAGTATTTGTACTTTGGCCCTAATACTTTCAGTATTTTTACTTTTGGCTCGCTTAACTATTAACGTCCAAAATAAACAACGTTAACTGTTTAACGTGTTTCTTAATATCAAGCTCGTTAATTGCCTTATTCTTGATGCTCTTTTTGTTTGTGACTTTCTAGATTCATAATCGTATAGCGAAGAAGGACTATTAAATGCTTTTAATCTATTCCGAGAATGTCTCCGTCATTCTCTGGAATACCCTAATGTTCAAGAGTTACGTCTAGCAACATTCACGCATCATGACAATTTATACGGTAATGAAGTCCAACTTTTATGAATCTATTTATAGTCGTGAATTAGCGTGCAGTCCGATCCTTCCATTAAATATGTCCCGATCGTTGTGGGGACTATGATACAATTAAGTCCACTAAACGATTCTATGCATAGATCTATTCAGTGGAATGAGAGATGACACCTATGGAACCCTTTCCATTATTCCATCTGTTATGTGCCTCGGCCGAGGACTTCCTTATTCAACCAAAATAAGATCGCATAGGACATCGCCTCACGTCGAAGGTTAACGGATCCTATCTTGACAATTACCTATCAGTTCATACCACAAAACTAAAACGCGAAAGCCGTAACCCACCTTTTGGAAGACGGGTATTGTCCAGACGTAGTATTTAGCCCCTAATATAACCGGCAACCGTAATTTCTCAAGTCAAATGATTAATTTGCACAATTCACAACAAATAACAAACTTTTAATCCAAAGTCATGTAGTTTGTTATTCTGGTCACATTCAGTGATTCGTTCAACTAACAATCACCCATATATAAGTCAGTCACATCCCTATGTTGTTATGGCACAAGGTTCACGATCCTTTATCATTAACATCTCTATGTTAATCAAAGGTAATGTACATATGATAGCCCGTACTTGATTTTTCTAGTCCTGGTCAAATAATCTGAGGGCTATGAATCATTTTGAATGTTTATCATATCGAAGAAATATGCCAACGTATTCTAAACTCTTTTAGAATATATTTCTTCTCCGAAAAACATTTAGGACGCATTCATATAATAGGAATGGCGGAGAACATGAACATCACAAACAAGTCAATATGCAAACAAAAATATAGACGTAAATGCCATTAGGTACAAGTTAATGCCAAAATATCCCAAAATAGGTCATCTAACTATATAGCATTAGGGTATATCTCCAACACTAGCAACTTAATTAAACTTAGTACGAATCATGTCCCTCTATCCTTGGGTAAGACCATATATGATCGCTTTGGGTTAATTAAGTCCTAGGATGGCGGAGGACAACAGATCCAATATTAATTTGCACATTTGGGAGTTTTGTAATAGATCTCATCATGCATACATTAACAAGCATATAGTATATAATGCATGCAACAGGTATAAATGGTGGATCATGGACTTTAGAATAAAAAGGAAAAACTATCTTAAAACATATCACTATATCTTCAAGATCTCCAACTCCTTTGGATTCATCCGGTTGCCTCATTTCTTCTTGAGAATTTACATATAGTCCTCACTACAAAATTCTCTCAAAAGCAAGAAAATAAAATAAGACTTATGTCTCAATTACAAACTAAGCATCCACTAAGTCCATGATCAAGTTCACCATTTATGCAACATGTAGCTAGATTAAACTTATCACAAAGATAATCAAAGCTAAATGAAAAACAATCAACGAACATCTTTATGCATCAAATACCAAAGATAAAACAAGGTCCATCTAATCTTCTATTAATGTTTTGACAACATGCATGAAAGAGAATTAACTCTAACATCAACCAAGCATTCTAAGACCAACCGAGTTCACAAGTCATATAGTCTCTATGGCGCCCGAGATTTTAGCCGTACATTCATTTACTGTTGCATCCATTGTTTGCGCATTTCCTTCTGTGCTTTATTAACTGTCTTCTTTAGCTACTATTCATCCCGTTTTCAAACTACATTCTATTAGTTAATTAGCATTTTTATTAAATCACATTAATTGTTAGAGGAGTGGGAAAAATGTGCAATTAAGCTAGAAGCGATAGGAGAGCTCGTTTAGAAAATGATTTTCGTAGTTCAATGAATAGTATTATGTAACTAACTTAGTGTTTTAATTAGCTAGCCTATGTTTTACACCTTAGGCTCATTTTTAAGCTAGCAACGCGCATTTTAAAAGTCCACTTAAGCAACCACTTGACCCCACCTCAACTTAACCTCACTATATAACCTTATAAGCACCAAAACACAAAACAAAAGAAAACAAATGTGCAGAATTTACTGTAGCAGGGCCGAGAACACCAAGGAGAAGGAAAAAAGGTGATTTTGCTCTTCAACTCTTTAAGCGAAGCCAATCCAAGCCTAGAGCTAGTATTTTAGGGTGTGTGCAAGCTTCCTAGGTGCTCCTATGCACATTGGTGAGGGATTTCACGGCACATTTTTGCATTTTAAAATAGGTGTCAATTTCTTGATTTGTTGAAAATGTGACTAAATGTTATTGCATTGATTATCTATGTTATTATACCTTGTATATGAGTGCTAGAGAACATATTTGAGCCATTGTTTCGCCTTTGAAACGGTTAGAATCGTTAGTTTGATTTATGAGGTGAATAGTGATGTTTTTCTAGGGTTTTGTGTAATTGCACGTATTAGCTTGATTCAACACTCCTAATATATGCTTTAGGTGCTAATGAAGATAGTCTAATAGTCCTGTACACTTGAATTGCTCTAAAATCGCATAAAACGTGAAATAGTCGACTTTAACAAAGGGGTTTCGAGGTTAATGCTGCGTTTGGATTCGGGCTTCACTTTTAGTATTCTTAGGCTACCTATAGAAGCTTTGCTATCCCCTATTTGAAGTCCGGATGAGGCATGTGTAGTTAAAAGATAGAAGAGGGAATTTGGGGCTTTCGGGGTAATTGCGGGCTTTTGAATGTGTTTGAGGGTTGAAAGGGTTCCTTGAGGGTTAGTTAGAAGGTTGGTATAGTTTTCCTTTGAAATTGAATTGTTAACTTTGGTTTACAAGAGAAATAGCTTGGAAAACAAAGGGGTTTAGGTGCAAATTCGGTTGTCTCGCGCTTTTAAGACCTTGGCACGACTTCTTGAGTGTTTAAATGGGACTTCAAGTTGTTTTAGAGCTCTTAGCATGATTCTATGCTTGTCTTGTTTATACTCCTTTGTAAAATTACTTATTTGTTGAATAAATTACTTCTGTTCTAACTGCATCGAGGTCAACCAACTTTGTTGATCCTCCCATGTGTTATTGCCCATATTATTGATATTAACTTGCCATTGTAAAGTGCATTGCATAGTGGTTGCGCAACCATAGTGTCAGGGGCGGATGTGTTGAATATTGGTTGAGCGACAAAGGGCTTGCCAGTGGATATTCAAACTCCGTGCTCTATTTCCTCACTCGCCTGGTCTGAAGATTGTCAGGGGGTGTTGGGTCGTAGGATTATCGGGGTACATCTGGAGTACACCCACTGGGGTGTTTGGGATTATGCCGGCTTATCGTGATCGTGATCGTGGTTCGTGGAACGTGTTCATGGATTGAAGATTTGGTGTTGGGGTTAAGTGAAATGTATCCTTTGTAATGTGTGGTTATTTAAGCTATCGTTACTTCTTAAATTGTTTAATTACTATTGTTGTTTAACTATTTTACTTGTTGCATTGCACGCCCCGGGAGACTTTATCCCTCATTGGGCAATAGTGGTTGCTCATACCTCGATATATGTTTCAAGATGTGCTGAGAGTGATCCCTAGCTAGTTGAGGTGATAGTAGAAGATGAGGAAGTTCAGACTGATCCTTTACCTTAGTTGCTGTGCCTGATAGCTTGAGGTGGTTTTTGTTCTTGCTGCTATATGGAAGACTCATTTGTTTATCTTATGTTCTATTTTGTAGCCTAAGGGCTATGTATATGCTTGTTGTACAAAGTTGAAGGATAGTTGGTTGTGGTGTAGATTTGGAAGCCTATGTCTTGTAATAACTTATGTTTCTGCTTTAATTACCTTGCATGCTTGGAAGTGAATGTTCTAACTCTAGCCACTAGCATGCTTGTGTGTTTTGGGACTATTGTATGCTTCAAGGCTCGGATGGCCTTGAACCTTTGTTGTTTAGTTATGAAAAGCTTGTTTTATCTTGTTGAGGCTTTATTTGAGTGTTTACAGGTTTTCAGAATGTCCACGGTACAGGGGAGACTCTGTCCGTGTGTCGGGTCCGGACTTAACCTTTAGCTTGGGGTTGGGTCAGGGCGTTACAATTTAGGTGGTATTAGAGCTATAGATTGCATGAAGCTGGGTTAAATTTCTCAGTCTGTGGGTAGAGATCTGTTATGTGACCTTGTGATTGTATGAATTTTTGGTCCTTTGATTTGCCTAAGTGGAATTTGAATTAGAAAGGAACGTGCTAGCATGATAATGGAATGCAAAAGGTCTCTAAGAGTTAATGTTTGAAAGTGAAAAGTCTAGAATGTCAAGCATGATTAAGTGACTATGAATATTTTGTATGTGAATATTCTCCTAATGTAATATGTGACTTATTATTTGAACTTCTTCCTATGTGCTTTACCTGTAATTTATGTAAATGTCTGTCATAATACTTTGCATTCTAGCTGTTGAGATGAGGAGAAAGGGCAGACCGGGGAGAGAGCCGGAGGAAGCTCCTAGGCAGGGTGTACCGGGAGAGGGTGAAGGAGTAGCTGAGAATGCACTACCGCAGGGACCAGAACCCAGCACTGCACAGATTCTGGCTACTATGGCTACTGCAATGAATACTATTGCACAGTTTGTAACTCAGCAGGGTTAGACATGGGCTGCTAGGGGTAATCAGGCCGCCAGAGCCGAGGGTAGTAGTGCTGCTGGAGCTGATTTGTATGACCGATTTTTACATCAAAGGGCCTATAGTTTCTTTGGAGAACCTGATGATATGAAGGCTGAATTATGTTTGAGGAAATTTGAAAGGGTTGCTGCAATTCTAGAGTGCAGTGATAAGAGAAAGATTACTTATGCTACATTTCTGCTGGAGGGTGACGTCGCGTACTATTAATGAGAAATGGGAAGCTGAGGCGGTTCAACATTCATGGGCAGACTTTGTTCGAGAATTTCGAGATAAATATATATCAGTGGTTGCCTGTGAGAGACGTCAGGCAGAGTTTATAGCTTTGAAACAGGGAAATATGACAGTGGATCAATATGAGACTGCTTTTACTAGGCTTTCCCGTTATATGCCGGCCTTGGTACAACTGGAGGATATGAAGATGCAGAGGTTCATTATGGGATTGAGGAAGGATATTATGCTTAGTCTATCTGCGAATGATTACCCTAACTATGCTGCAGTGGTCAAAGCCGCCTCGAGGTATGAAAAACGCAAGGCAGACGTGTTGGCGGAGACTAGCCAATCGAGTAAGCGGCAGTTTCAGTCTCAGAGTCAGGGTTACCAGAGGCAGACTATTCCAGTTGGGCAGAGTCCACAGCCGAGGCAGACACAGAGTTATACAGGGCCTGTTCAGCTTTAGTCGCGACCAGCCCAGAGTCAGAGTCAGAGTCAGGGGCAGACCCGACCAGCAGTAGTTCGTTCTCAGCAGGGTAGTTTAGCTACCTCTACTTATAGAGCTCCTTCGGGAGGCACTGTTGCAAGACGTCACCAGCAGTGCAGCTTCTGTCAACGCCAGGGTCATACTGAGGAGAATTGTTGGAAGAGATTGGGCCGATGTACCGGATGCGGCAGTGATCAACACAGGGTTAGAGACTGCCAGAAATTCAAGAATACTAGGGGTTAGACATCTGGTCAAGGCAATCAGACCAGGGGTTCAATTGTAGTACCAGTACCATGGGGTTAGGCCCGAGTATTTGCCTTAGATGCTGAGGAGCTTCCGGATACGACCGCTGTAGTAGAAGGTACTCTTCTTCTTAATGATCAATCAGTTAAGGTTTTAATTGATTCCGGGGCTTCGCATTCATTTATTACACCTACTTGTGCACAAAATGCTAAGTTGAAACATGATAAACTGTTGCATGATATTATGGTTTATACTCCTATGGGGCCGAAGTTTGTCCCCAAATCTATCTGCAAGGCATGTAATATTTATATTCAAGGTCATGTTTTTCCTGCCGATTTAATTATTCTACCTTTCTGCCTTTGAAATTATATTAGGGATGGACTGGTTAGGTAAATATTATGCCCAGCTTGATTGTAGAAAGAAGATTGTGAAACTAGAAATGCCCGACCAGCCCGTACTTAAAATAGTTGGCAGTAGAAAATCTACAGGGACTCATATCATATCTTCTATTAAAGCATAAAAAATGTTAGGTAAGGGTTATGAGGCTTACTTTGCTTACTTGATTAATCAACCTGGTGATCAATTGAAACTGAATGATGTACCTATTGTGAGAGAGTTTCCGGGGGTATTTCTTGAGGAGTTACCTAGTTTACCACCTGATAGAGAGATAGAGTTTGTGATCGACTTATTACCAGGGGCTACGCCTATCTCTAGAACTCCGTACAGAATGGCTCTACCTGAGTTGCAAGAATTGAAAATTTAGTTGCAGGGTTTACTTGAGAAGGGATTCATTTAGCCGAGTTCTTCACCTTGGGGTGCACCGGTCATATTTGTTAAAAAGAAAGATGGATCTCTTCGGTTATGCATTGATTATCGAGGTCCTAATCAGATAACTATCAAAAACAAATATCCATTGCCTTTGATTGAGGAATTATTTGATCAGCTGCAAGGTGCCAGGGTATTTTCTAAATTCGATCTGAGGCAGAGTTGTTATCAGTTAAGGATTAAGTCTGATGATGTTCCCAAAACTGCGTTCAGAACTCACTATGGCCATTATGAGTTTGTTGTCTTACCGTTTGGACTTACTAATGCTCCTGCCGCATTTATGGATTTGATGCAGAGAGTATTCCGCCCCTATCTGGAGCAGTTTGTGGTTATTTTCATTGATGATATTCTTGTCTATTTTAAATCTGAGGCAGAACATGAACAACATCTCAGGATTGTACTATAGACTCTTCAGGAGCATCGATTATTTGCAATGTTTAACAAATGTGAGTTCTGGTTAAGACAAGTCACTTTTCTGGGCCACATTATTTCTCGGGATAGAATTTTCGTTGATCCAGCAAAGATTGAGGTTGTCATGGCATGGAAACGGCCGGAGACTATTACAGAAATTCGTAGTTTTTTGGGTTTAGCGGGTTATTACAGAAGGTTTGTCAAGGATTTCTCTAAAATTGCTGGGCCTTTGACTCAACTCACTCGGAAGAAGACTATATTTGACTGGAATGAGAAATATGAGGCTAGCTTCTAGGAATTAAAGAAGAGATTAACCACAGCTCCGATTCTTGCTCTACCTGAGGGTACCGATAATATGGTAATCTATAGTGATGCTTCTAAGGAAGGTTTGGGCTGTGTATTGATACAAAATGGGAGAGTTATCGCTTATGCTTCCAGAAAACTGAAACCTTATGAACTTAATTACTCGACGCATGATCTCGAGCTTGCAGCTATCATCTTTGCATTAAAGAAATGGCATCATTATCTTTGGGGTAATAAATTTGAAATCTTTACTGATCACAAGAGTCTGAAATATCGCTTTTCTTAGAAAGAGTTGAATATGAGGCAGTGGCGTTGGTTGGAGTTGCTTGAAGATTATAATTGTACTATCAATTATCTGCCAGGTAAGGCTAATATTGTTGCTGATGCCTTAAGCCGAAAGGCTACAGTGGCTAGTCTAATCATAAAAAATTGGGAGTTCATGGAGAAATTATGTTTATGGAGGCCCAACATTTCAGATTCTGGTGTTCAATTTTCAAGTTTGCATATCCAGTCTCTTTTATTATCCAGAATTAGAGAGGCTCAACAAGCTGATCTTCAAATGATGGAAATCTTAGACAAGTCAAAAGGGGGAGAGTCGGATTTCAAATTACATGATGATGGACTTCTAAAGTTCAAAGGCAGAATTTGCATTCCTTCTGAGCTAACTTTAAAGAAAGAAATTCTTGCAGATGCTCATAATTCTAAGTATACTATCCATCAAGGCAGTACCAAGATGTACCGAGATCTGAAACAGAACTATTGGTGGAACAACATGAAGAGAGAGATTGCTGACTATGTTACTAAATGTCTTACATGTCAGAAAGTTAAAGCTGAACATCAGAGACTAGCAGGGTTGTTGCAGCCTTTGGCTATTCCTGTTTGGAAATGGGATCACATTACCATGGATTTCGTGTCAGATTTACCGCGGTCTTCAAGAGTCCATGATTCAGTCTGGGTTGTCATGGATAGATTGGCCAAAACCTCTCATTTTATTGCTACTAAGAAGACTGAATCTCTGGATCAGTTGGCTGAAATTTATGTTGAGAATATTGTTAGACTTCATGGAATTTCTAAGAGTATTGTGTCAGATAAAGATCCCAGATTCACATCTCAGTTCTGGCAGAAGATTTAGAAGGCTTTGGGCACAACATTGAACTTCAATACTTCTCATCATCCTCAAACTGACGGACAATCTAAAAGAACTATTTTAATACTTGAGGATATGCTCCAAGCGTGCATTTTGGACTTCGGTAAGAGTTGGGAGAAATACTTACCTCTTGCAGAATTTGCTTATAACAACAGTTATCAAGCTACTATCGGTATGGCACCGTATGAGGCTTTGTACGGGCAGAAATGCAGATCTCCTTTATATTGGGATGAAGCTGGAGAGTCGAAATCTATTGATCCTACTTTATTGCCAGAGATGAACAGAATGATTGATAATGTTCAACTTATCAGAAAAAGAATGCTTACAGCACAGAGTCGGCAAAAGAGTTATGCAGATAGACGCCGTCGTGATCTGAAATTCACCGTTGGGGATTGAGTATTTCTGAAAATTTCTCCTCGCAAAGGTTTGATTCGGCATGGTAAAGGAGGTAAACTCAGTCCTCGTTATGTGGGACCATTTGAGATAACTGAAACCATTGGTGATTTGGCTTATCGACGAGCTTTGCCTCCTAGCCTGGGCAGAATTTATGATGTCTTACATGTTTCTATGCTTCGGAAGTATCAGCCAGATCCCTCTCATATTCTTGAGCCCGAGCCTTTAGAGATCAGTGAGACTTTGACGTACACAAAGAAACCTCTTCGGATTGTAGATCAGAAAGTTCAGGAGCTGAGAAATAAAAGCATTCCGTTGGTTAAAGTCTTGTGGGATCATCACGGGTTAGAGGATGCTACATGGGAGAGAGAGGATCAGATGCGGGAACGCTATCCAGAGTTATTCGCCGAATCATGTAAGAATTACGTGGACGCAATTAGTTTAAGGGGGAGAGGATGTGACGCTCGAGATTTTAGCCGTACATTCATTTACTGTTGCATCCATTGTTTACGCATTTCCTTTTGTGCTTTATTAACTGTCGTTGTGAAACTCCACTTTCCTGCTTATCTTGTTTTACGTGTTATACCTCGTTTTACGTGCATATGATCTTTTTATGTGCTATAGGACCTAGAAAGTTATTATTTTGATGTCAATACTCCTAATACGATCTAAATGTGCATTCATGAAATTTTCATCAAAAACGGAGTCAGAAATTTTATCGTCGATTTTTAGTGAATAGTATTTTCAAAACACGTCCGCTAAAATTTTGAAACTGGTCTTTTTAACCCTTCTAGACCTAGTCCACGGACTTTAATAGACCTGTGTTTGATGAAAACGGTTTTAAAATCGGCTTAAGAATTTATTAGGGTTTTTACACCGACTTTTGCGAAAATCGAGTTTTAAGCCGACTCGGGTGAAATTGTTGGATTGTAAAACTTCTTGTCACCTAAAAATAATTTACTTGAGCTAGCTTGGGTGTTGAATAAATGTTTTGAACTTTGGTGATCAAGAAAATGCAATTAAAGTCAAGAAAACACAAAAATACCAATTTAAATTAACTTTGACTTTATTTAATTATTGACCATATAAGCTAATATCACCTACACACACTCACACAACACAAAAACACCATCACAAATACACACATTGCCGTGAGAAGGAGGAGAGAAAAAGAAAAGAGATTTCAAAGCTTTTCAATCCAATTTTTCAAAGAAAAACTTGGTTTATGTCCGTAGAACTTCGCACTGACTTAGATTCTGCTTGTTGGGCATGCATAGCACGCATTCCTAGGCTTATATCGCATCAAAGGTGAGAGAAAAATTCTAGATCTCAAAATGTCATTTTTATACTTTTGCTCATAAATGAAAATTTAACCGTTAGAATTGAAATCTGATGATAGATTATTGCTCCTTGCATGCTAGGGATCATTTTGATGCAATACTATGAATTTCTGTCGGATGTAGCATAATTTTTATTTTTCGGGTATTTAATTTTGATTAAAATGTTCAAAGTTGAATTAAATGAGTTGTGTTGATCGAAATCGATTACCGTCGATTTCTAAATACTTGATAATTACGTGTTAGCGCTGTTGTAATGCCGAATTTTTGATTACATTGTTCGTGTGAAAATACGGAAAATCCAGCCAAGACATCCTAGGGTTTTAGGGTTATCGGGCATGATTTGGAGGTGTTATGGTGGATTTCCGAGAGGGCTAATGTAGTAGGTTGAATGGGTGGGTGATAGAAACTGATTTGGCAATGTTTGGATTAGTAGATTGTAAGTTATGAATTTTAGAAGTTTAGGTTGTCATTCTTTAATTTCTTGAACGATGCCTTTAGATGGTTGGGTGGTGTTTGAGTGTTGAATGGTGAGTTGTTGATGAGTAATTTAGGGTTTAATTGTGTATATAATGCATGTCCGGTGAAATAGCCTACTTTGTCATCTAACTTCGTTGTTTGTTGTTCAATTAAATATTGATGTTATATTGATGTTATTGATTGATTATTATTGAGTTCGGGAATCGGGCACTTTTGTTGCTGATCTCCCAATTGATTGATTGATGATTGATGATGATTATGGAGTCTTGGTATGTGTGTGCCACCTCTCGGGCAGTGTTGGGCTATCGGGTTGATAACGGCATGACTGCCATAGGCTACCCCCAGCTCGCATGACGGAGGTGTCATGGAGGGAGGGGCTAGTGAGGTACCTCGGGTGCGTGAGTAATGGGGAGTTATAAGAAGAACGATTGAGATCGTGATGGCATTTGGAGCTACACCAAATAGAGTATCCTTTATTGATTGGTCATATAGCTATGTGATGATAGTATTATTTGTGTTATTGTGTGTTTACTGACTCAAAGGATTATTCCAAGGAGTTTAGTAGACCTTGCTCGAGATCTATCGGATCCTCACTGGGCTTATGTATATAAGCTCACTCTCTATTATTGCATGCTTACAGGTGTTGCAGAGCCGGATTACGGGTACATGCCTCCTGAGGAGGAAAATGTGCCTTACGTGGACGAGTCATATGTTCCTGAGTCTTATCCATGATTCTATGTTGTTTAACGTCATGTACATTAGCTAGTAGACTTTTATATGCTTTATGGTTCTTATTGTAATATATGTTGAAAAGATGATGATCCAAATGATGTTAACTTAGTGGCTTTCTTTTGTCTATGGTTAAGTTGTTAGATGGGTCTCAACTTATTTTTGAAATGTATGATAAGGTTGAGGTATTGTATGTTATGTTGGAACGGAGGCAGATAACGAAGACTGATTATTGTATATTACGGTTATGTTATGTGTTGTTATGCTGTTGAGGATTTGTTGTTTGTATGGTTATAGAATTGGATGTTTAATGTTATTAATGAGGTTGGTTTAGAACCTCGGAAATCTATTTAATGTCGTTATGCTGCCGAAATTCCGTTGCGTCCTGACTGATTGTAGGTGGGGTCGAGTTGGGGTGTGACATTTAAGTGGTATCAGAGTGCATGTTAGTTGTTAGCCGGGGTATTCTCGGAATGTGGGTAAAGGCCTTAGCATGAAATATGTATGAAAAGAAAGAAAAGTGAAATATGTATTGGTATGATTAAATGATTAAGTGATTATGTGATTTAAGTGCTTATGTGATTATGTGATCAATTTGCTTATGTGATTGAAACTTATGTGATCTATGTGCTTTATATGAGTTTGTTGTTTATGTGTTAAAAGTTGTATATAATCTGTTTATGTGCTATAACTTGTGCTAACTCTTTGATTAGTACGATGACTGGTAGACCGAGGACTCGTGGTAGGCCCGAGATTGTAGATGAGGTCCCAGGTAATGTGGCACAGGTCAGTGATGGGGGTGATGGCAGGTTAGGGGCAGCAATGGATCGGATTGCATATTTGATGGCTGGGCAGGCCCAGTTGTTAGCAGGTCAGGCTGTTCAGACTCAGGCGTTGCAGGCTCAGATACAGAGTGTACAGGGTGGTAATCACGGTCGAGGTACTATGAAGGAGTTTCTGGGGTACTATCATCCTAGATTTCAGGGAGAGCCTGATGATAGGAAGGCCGAGTCGTGGATTAGTAAGTTAGAGAAAATTTTTGATCCTCTCGGGTACACTGATGAGAGGAAGATGACTTGTGCTGTCTATTTGCTTGATGATGAGGCAGAGGAATGGTGGCGCACTGTGAGAGCCAGTTGGGAGACCCGGGGTGTTCCGTATGTTTGGGATACCTTTCTGATTGCTTTTAGGGATAAGTATGTCCCGAGGGTTGCACGGGAGAGGAGAGAGGCTGAGTTCTTGTCTTTGGTACAGGGGGATTCTACTGTGGCTCAGTATGAGGCTACATTCACTAGGTTGTCCCGGTATGCACCGGAGTTTGTAGCTGTGGAGGAGAGGAAGACCCGTAGATTTATGTTGGGATTGAGGCCCGAAATTCAGGATGCAATGGCTCTGAATCGCTATGATATCTTTACTGAGGCTTTTGATGCAGCTTCTAGGTTAGAGAAGAGGAAAGGGGATCAGATTGTCTCCAGTCAGCCTAGTAAGAGGCCGTATTAGCCACAGGGCCAGCAGGTTATATATAGGCCTCCAGTACAGCTGGTTGTCTACAGGCCACCAGCCCAGCAGGGTTCTTATAGGCCACAGGGTTAGCAGAGTTACTATCGGCCTTAGTTTCAGCAGAGGCCATATCAGGTTCAGACTCAGTATAGGCCAGCCCAGTCTCAGGGTCAATACAGGCCTAGTGTGGTGAGACCTCAGCAGCAGGCTGTATCAGCTGCTTCATCAGCTTCTGGTTCTTCTAGGGGCAGTGTTAGTGCCACATCATCGCAGTGTAATTACTGCAAGCGCCCAGGGTATGTGGAGTCCGACTGCAGGGTAAAGGCAGGGACATGTTTGGGTTGTGGTAGCATCGAGCATAGGGCGAAGGATTGCCCTAGATATGCGAGGATTGAGGGTCGGGCAGTGACTCAGGGTTACCAGGGTAAGCCTACAGGCAGTGTACCACAGCAGCAGCGGGTTCAGGCTCGGGCTTATGCAGTTGATATGGAGGAGATGCCTGAGGAGACTACAGTGGTGGAAGGTAACTTCCTTATACTTGATCAACTTGTTAAAGTATTGATTGATTCTGGTGCTATGCATTCTTTCATTACTCCTGCTTGTGTGCAACGTGTTAAATTGCAACCTGAAAGATTGCCTTATGTGGTTGAAATTAGTACCTCTTTGACTGATAAGTATGTTACTGGCTTAGTATGTAAGGATTGTATAATACATGTTAAGGGGCATAATTTTCCTTTGGACCTTATTTTATTTCCTATCCGGGGGTATGATGTTATTCTGGGTATGGATTGGCTTTCTAAGTATGATGCCCAGTTGAACTGTAGAACCAAGGTAGTACAGTTTCGCTTGCCGGATCAGCCAGTAGTAGAGGTAGCGGGTAACCAGGGTGCTAAGACGAGTTTTGTTATCTCAGCAACTAAAGCCGTTAAGTTGGTGAGTAAGGGGTGTTCGGGTTATCTAGCTTATTTGATCAACAAGCCATCTGATAAGCTACAGCTAGAGGAAGTCCCTATTATTCGGGAATATCCTAATGTATTTCCCGAGGACTTGCCAGGATTGCCGCCAGAGAGGGATATAGAGTTTGTGATTAATCTTGTTCCTGGTACTCAACCTATTTCTAAAACGGCGTACCGGATGGCACCAACTGATTTGAAGGAGTTGAAGACTCAGTTACAGGAGTTATTGAAGAAAGGATTCATTCAGCAGAGTTCTTCACCTTGGGGAGCTCCTGTTTTATTTGTAAAGAAGAAGGATGGTACTTTGAGATTGTGTATTGATTACCGTGGTTTGAATCAGGTGACCATCAAGAATAAATATCCTTTGCCACTGATTGATGAGTTGTTTGATCAACTTCAGGGAGCCAAAGTCTATTCAAAATTTGATTTGAGGCAGGGGTATTATTAGCTTCGGATTCGTACGGAGGATGTTCCGAAGTCAGCCTTCAGGACTCGGTACGGGCATTATGAGTTTGTTGTTATGCCCTTTGGTTTGACTAATGCACCAGCAGCATTCATGGATCTTATGCATCGAGTTTTTCAGCCGTACTTGGACCAGTTCGTGGTGATTTTTATTGATGATATCTTGGTCTATTCTAAATCTGAATCGGAGCATGAGCAACATCTACGGCTTGTATTAGAGAAGTTGCAGGAGCATCAATTGTTTGCCAAGTTCAGCAAATGTGAATTTTGGCTGCAACGGATTTCTTTTCTTGGCCATGTTATTACACAGAGCGGTATTTCTGTAGATCCCACTAAGATTGAATCGGTGATGTCTTGGAAGCGGCCAGAGAGTGTTTCTGATGTCCGTAGCTTTCTTGGCTTGGCGGGTTATTACCGTAGGTTTGTCAAGGACTTCTCGAAGATTGCGGGGCCACTATCTAAGTTGACTCAGAAACGGACTATCTTTAATTGGGATGAGAAGTGTGAGAGTAGGTTTCAGGAGTTGAAAAAGAGGTTAACTACCGCTCCAGTACTTGCTCTACCAGAGGGGATCGATAATATGGTCATTTACAGCGATACATCCAAGGAGGGCTTGGGATGTGTTCTTATGCAGGATGGCCGAGTTATTGCCTATGCTTCTCGAAAGTTGAAACCTTATGAAGAAAATTATCCCACTCATGATCTTGAGTTGGCAGCAGTTGTCTTTGCACTCAAGAAGTGGCGTCATTATCTGTGGGGAAGTAAGTTTGAAATTTTCACTGATCATAAGAGTCTGAAGTACTTGTTCTCACAGAAGGAGTTGAATATGCGCTAGCGGAGGTGGATGGAGCTTCTTGGAGATTATAATTGTTCTATCAATTATTTGCCTGGAAAGGCAAATGTTGTGGCAGATGCTCTCAGCCGGAAGGCTAGTATTTCTTGTTTGGCTGTCAAGAAGTAGGAGGTTCTTGAGGAGTTTAGTTATTGGAGACCAGAGTTGACTCAGGTTGGAGTAATGTGTTCACATCTCCGTATTCAGCCTTTATTATTGTCTCAGATCAGGGAAGCTCAGCAACTTGATGTTAAACTTCAGAAGATCAAGGATCAGATCACGGGTGATCAGTCTGACTTTAAACTGCATGAGGACGGTATTCTTCGATTTCGGAACAGGGTTTGTGTTCTCGATGAACCGGGCTTGAGGCGAGGTATTCTGGAGGAAGCTCATAATTCTAAATATATTATTCATCTCGGTGGAACCAAGATGTATCGGGATTTGAAGCAACATTACTGGTGGAACAACATGAAGAGAGAGGTTGCTTAGTTTGTGTCTAGATGTTTGACTTGTCAGAGAGTGAAAGCCGAGCACCAACGACCTGCAGGTTTGCTTCAGCCGTTGGCTATACTAGAGTGGAAATGGGAGCATATTACGATGGACTTCGTCACTGGGTTGCCTAGATCACCGAGGGGTAATGATGCAGTTTGGGTTGTCGTTGATCGTTTGACGAAGACAGCTCATTTTATTGCAATGAGGATGGGAGATGAGGTTACAAAGTTGACGGACCTCTATCTGGATCAGATTGTTAGACTTCACGATATTCCCTCTAGTATTGTCTCTGATCGAGATCCTCGATTTACTTCTCGTTTGTGGGAGAAACTTCAGGAGACCTTAGGTACTCAGTTGAACTTCAGTACCGCGTATCATCCACAGACCGACGGTCAGTCTGAGCGGACTATTCAGATTCTGGAAGATATGCTTAGGGCTTGTGTTCTGGACTTCAGGAAGAACTGGGAGAAACATCTACCACTTGCCGAGTTTGCCTATAACAATAGTTATCAAGCTACTATTGGAATGGCGCCTTTCGCAGCTCTTTACAGTCGTAAGTGCCGTTCACCTTTATATTGGGACGAGGTAGGAGAGATGAAGACTGTTGATCCGACTATTATGCCAGAACTTCTTGAGAAGATTGAGAATGTTCAGTTAATCAGGCAGAGAATGCTTACAGCGCAGAGTAGATTCAAGAGTTATGCTGATAAGCATCGTCGAGACTTGGAGTTTGCAGTTGGAGATCGGGTTTTCTTGAGATTGTCTCCATGAAAGGGGTTTGCTCGTTATGGTAAAGGTGAAAAGCTGAGTCCGAGATTTGTTGGGCCGTTTGAGATTACTGGCAGGGTTGGTAAGTTGGCATATCGGTTGGCTTTACCGGAGAACTTCTCTAATGTCCACGATGTGTTTCACGTGTCTAATTTACGGAAATACAATCTGGATCCTTCTCATATTCTTGAGCCAGAGCCGTTACAGCTTCGAGAGAATTTGACTTATGACGAGCGTCCGATTCGTATTCTAGATCAGATGGACCGAGAGTTGAGGTCGAAGAGGATTCCGATGGTTAAGGTGTTGTGGAAGCATCACGACATTGAGGAAGCTACGTGGGAGAGACGAGATCAAATCCAGCAGCAATACCCAGATCTATTCCGTACATCAAGTAAGAATTTCGAGGACGAAATTTCTATAAGGGGGGGAGAATGTGAAACCCCACTTTCTTGCTTATCTCGTTTTACGTGCTATACCTCGTTTTGCGTGCATATGATCTGTTTATGTGCTATAGGACCTAGAAAGTTATAATTTTGGTGTCAATACTCCTAATACGTGCTAAATGTGCATTCATGAAATTTTCATCAAAAACGGAGTCAGAAATTTTATCGTCGATTTTTAGTGAATAGTGTTTTCAAAACACGTCCGCTAAAATTTTGAAACTGGTCTTTTTAACCCTTCTAGACCTAGTCCACGGACTTTAATAGACTTGTGTTTGATGAAAACGGTTTTAAAATTGGCTTAAGAATTTATTAGGGTTTTTACACCGACTTTTACAAAAAACGAGTTTTAAGCCGACTCGGGTGAAATTGTTGGATTGTAAAACTTCTTGTCACCTAAAAATAATTTACTTGAGCTAGCTTGGGTGTTGAATAAATATTTTGAACTTTGGTGATCAAGAAAATGAAATTAAAGTCAAGAAAACACAAAAACACCAATTTAAATTAACTTTGACTTTATTTAATTATTGACCATATAAGCTAATATCACCTACACACACTCACACAACACAAAAACACCATCACAAACACACATATTGCCTTGAGAAGGAGGAGAGAAAAAGAAAAG
The DNA here is from genome assembly GCA_037974665.1 of Ehretia macrophylla. Classification (NCBI taxonomy): domain Eukaryota; kingdom Viridiplantae; phylum Streptophyta; class Magnoliopsida; order Boraginales; family Ehretiaceae; genus Ehretia; species Ehretia macrophylla. The sequence goes on from CM075773.1 coordinate 75,362,896, forward strand.
AGATTTCAAAGCTTTTCAATCCAATTTTTCAAAGAAAAACTTGGTTTTTGTCCGTAGAACTTCGCACCAACTTGGATTCTGCTTGTTGGGCATGCATAGCACGCATTCCTAGGCTTATATCGCATCAAAGGTGAGAGAAAAATTCTAGATCTCAAAATGTCATTTTTATACTTTTGCTCATAAATGAAAAATTTAACCGTTAGAATTGAAATCTGATGATAGATTATTGCTCCTTGCATGCTAGGGATCATTTTGATGCAATACTATGAATTTCTGTAGGATGTAGCATAATTTTTATTTTCCGGGTATTTAATTTTGATTAAAATGTTCAAAGTTGAATTAAATGAGTTGTGTTGATCGAAATCGATTGCCGTCGATTTCTAAATACTTGATAATTACGTGTTAGCACTGTTGTAATGCCGAATTTTCGATTACATTGTTCGTGTGAAAATTCGGAAAATCCAGCCAAGACATCCTAGGGTTTTAGGGTTATCGGGCATGATTTGGAGGTGTTATGGTGGATTTTCGAGAGGGCTAATGTAGTAGGTTGAATGGGTGAGTGATAGAAACTGATTTGGCAATGTTTGGATTAGTAGATTGTAAGTTATGAATTTTAGAAGTTTAGGTTGTCATTCTTTAATTTCTTGAACGATGCCTTTAGATGGTTGGGTGGTGTTTGAGTGTTGAATGGTGAGTTGTTGATGAGTAATTTAGGGTTTAATTGTGTATATAATGCATGTCCGGTTAAATGGCCTACTTTGTCATCTAACTTCGTTGTTTGTTGTTTAATTAAATATTGATGTTATATTGATGTTATTGATTGATTATTATTGAGTTCGGGAATCGGGCACTTTTGTTGCTGATCTCCCAATTGATTGATTGATGATTGATTGATGATTGATGATGATTATGGAATCTTGGTATGTGTGTGCCACCTCTCGGGCAGCGTTGGGCTGTCGGGTTGATAACGGCATGACTGCCATAGGCTACCCCCAGCTCGCATGACGGAGGTGTCATGGATGGAGGGGCTAGTGAGGTACCTCGGGTGCGTGAGTAATGGGGAGTTATAAGAAGAACGGTTGAGATCGTGATGGCGTTTGGAGCTACACCAAATAGAGTATCCTTTATTGATTGGTCATATAGCTATGTGATGATAGTATTATTTGTGTTATTGTGTGTTTACTGACTCAAAGGATTATTCCAAGGAGTTTAGTAGACCTTGCTCGAGATCTATCGGATCCTCACTGGGCTTATGTATATAAGCTCACTCTCTATTATTGCATGCTTACAGGTGTTGCAGAGCCGGATTACGGGTACGTGCCTCCTGAGGAGGAAAATGTGCCTTATGTGGACGAGTCATATGTTCCTGAGTCTTATCCATGATTCTATGTTGTTTAACGTCATGTACATTAGCTAGTAGACTTTTATATGCTTTATGGTTCTTATTGTAATAGATGTTGAAAAGATGATGATCCAAATGATGTTAACTTAGTGGCTTTCTTTTGTCTATGGTTAAGTTGTTAGATGGGTCTCAACTTATTTTTGAAATGTATGATAAGGTTGAGGTATTGTATGTTATGTTGGAACGGAGGCAGATAACGAAGACTGATTATTGTATATTACGGTTATGTTATATGTTGTTATGCTGTTGAGGAGTTGTTGTTTGTATGGTTATAGAATTGGATGTTTAATGTTATTAATGAGGTTGGTTTAGAACCTCGGAAATCTATTTATTGTCGTTATGCTGCCGAAATTCCGTTGCGTCCTGACTGATTATAGGTGGGGTCGAGTTGGGGCGTGACAGTCTTCTTTATCTACTATTCATCCCATTTTCAAACTACATTCTATTAGTCAATTAGCATTTTTATTAAATCACATTAATTGTTAGAGGAGTGGGAAAAATGTGCAATTGAGCTAGAAGCGATAGGAGAGCTCGTTTAGAAAATGATTTTTGTAGTTTAATGAATAGTATTACGTAACTAACTTAGTGTTTTAATTAGCTAGCCTATGTTTTATACCTTAGGCTCGTTTTTAAGCTAGCAACGCGCATTTTAGAAGTCCACTTAAGCAACCACTTGACCCCACCTCAACTTAACCTCACTATATAACCTTATAAGCACCAAAACACAAAACAAAAGAAAACAAATGTGCAGAATTTACTGTAGTAGGGCCGAGAACACCAAGGAGAAGGAAAAAAGGTGATTTTGCTCTTCAACTCTTCAAGCCAAGCCAATCCAAGCCTAGAGCTAGTAGTTTAGGGTGTGTGCAAGCTTCCTAGGTGCTCCTACGCGCATTGGTGAGGGATTTCACGACTTATTTTCGCATTTTAAAATAGTTGTCAATTTCTTGATTTGTTAAAAATGTGACTAAATGTTATTGTATTGATTATCTATGCTATTATATCTTGTATATGAGTACTAGAGAACATATTTGAGCCATTGTTTCGCCTTTGAAACGGTTAGAATCGTTAGTTTGATTTATGAGGTGAATAGTGATATTTTTCTAGGGTTTTGTGTAATTGCACATATTAGCTTGATTCAACACTCCTAATAGATGCTTTAGGTGCTAACGAAGATAGTCTAATAGTCCCGTACACTTGAATTGTTCTAAAATCGCATAAAACGTGAAATAGTCGACTTTAACAAAGGGGTTTAGGGGTTAATGCGAATCCGGGTGGATTCGGGCTTCACTTTTAGTATTCTTAGGCTACCTAGGTGCTATAGAAGCTTTGCTATCCCCTATTTGAAGTCCGGATGAGGCATGTGTAGTTAAAAGCTAGAAGAGGGAATTTGGGGCTTTCGAGGTAATTGCGGGCTTTTGAATGTGTTTGAGGGTTGAAAGGGTTCCTTGAGGGTTAGTTAGAAGGTTGGTATAGTTTTCCTTTGAAATTGAATCGTTAACTTTGGTTTGGAAGAGAAATAGCATGGAAAAATAAGGGGTTTAGGTGCAAATTCAGTTGTCTCGCGCTTCTAAGACCTTGGCACAACTTCTTGAGTGTTTAAATGGGACTTCAAGTTGTTTTAGAGCTCTTAGCATGATTCTATGCTTGTCTTGTTTATACTCCTTTGTAAAACTGCTTATTTGTTGAATAAATTGCTTCTATTCTAACTGCATCGAGGTCAACCTATTTTGTTGATCCTTCCACGTGTTATTGCCCATATTGTTGATATTAACTTGCCATTGTAAAGTGCATTGCATAGTGGTTGCGCAACCATAGTGTCAGGGGCGGATGTGTTGAATATCGGCTGGGCGGTAGAGGGCTTGCTAGTGGATATTCAAACTCATTGCTTTATTCCCTCACTCGCTTGGTCCGGAGATTGCTAGGGGTGTTGGGTCGTAGGATTATCGGGGTACATCCGGAGTACACCCACTGGAGTGTTTGGGATTATGCCGGCTTATCGTGATCGTGATCGTGGTTCGTGGAACGTGTTCGTGGATTGAAGATTTGGTGTTGGGGTTAAGTGAAATGTATCCTTTGTAATGTGTGGTTATTTAAGCTATCATTACTTCTTAAATTGTTTAATTACTATTGTTGTTTAACTGTTTTACTTGTTGCATTGCACGCCTCGGAAGACTTTATCCCTCACTGGGCAACAGTGGTTGCTCATACCTCGATATATGTTTCAGGATGTGCTGAGGGTGATCCCCAGCTAGTTGAGGTGATAGTAGAAGAGGAGAAAGTTCAGACTGATCCTTTACCTTAGTTGCTGTGCCTGATAGCTTGAGGTGGTTTTTGTTCTTGCTGCTATGTGGAAGACTCATTCGTTTATCTTATGTTCTATTTTGTAGCCTAAGGGCTATGTATATGCTTGTTGTACAAAGTTGAAAGATAATTGGTTGTGGTGTAGATTTGGAATCCTATGTCTTGTAATAACTTATGTTTCTGCTTTAATTACCTTGCATGCTTGGAAGTGAATGTTCTAACTCTAGCCACTAGCATGCTTGTATGTTTTGGGACTATTGTATGCTTCAAGGCTCGGATGGCCTTGAACCTTAGTTGTTTAGTTATGAAAAGCTTGTCTTATCTTGTTGAGGCTTTATTTGAGTGTTTACAGGTTTTCAGAATGTCCACGGTACAGGGGAGACTCTGTCCGTGTGTCGGGTCCGGACTTACCCTTTAGCTTAGGGTTGGGTCGGGGCGTTATAGTCTCGATTTGACACGTAAATCGAGATCTCCATATAAAGAGATCATCAGGCCCGATCATAGAAAACTTTTGGCTTGCTACAATCTAAGTCGATCTTTCCACGTGGGATGGAATCAACTCATATATTTTGCATAAACATGTCAAATAACATTAAAAGATTAGATCAAACGTACATATTACGGACTTTCAAAACCGTGGCTCTAATACCACTTGAAGGTGCATAAAGGCGTCAGCTTCATAATGAAGGCGCAAAATGCATCAACTTCAAAATGAAGGCGCGTAATGTCACGCCCCGACCCAACCCCACACTAAAGGTTAAGTCTGGACCGGATAGACGGACAGAGTCTCCTCTATACCGTGGACATTCTGAAAACGTGTAATCACTCAATTAAAGCCGCAACAAAGCAAGACAAGCTAATACGCACAATTACACAAAACCCTAGAAATCCCGTCACTATTCACCCCTACGAATCAACCATCGATTCCTACTGTTTGAAATGCAAACCAACGGCTTAAATGTGTTCTCTAACACTTATATACTAGGTATAATAGTATAGATGAGCTTTGCAATAGCATTTGATAACATTTCTAACAAATCAAGAAATGAGCAACAATTTTAAAATGCGCAAACAAGCATGAAAAACCTCACCTAAAGCGCGTAGGAGCACCTAGAAGGCTTGCACACACCCTAAACTACTTGCTCTAAGCTTGGAGAGGCTTGGATTGAAGAGTTGAAGAGCAAAATTTCCTTCTTTTCCTGTTTGCTGCTGTCGATTTTTCTGCTTCTGTTTTTAGCTTTTATTTTTTTTTCTTTTGTGCATTATGAGCTTAAGTGGTATTGTGTGAGTTATATATTAATGTAGGTCAAGTTGGGTGCTTATGTGGGTTATTAAAATGAGTCTAACAAGCTCTAAAATGAGTCTAAGGTGCAAAACGAATGCTAGCTAATTAAAACACTAAGTTAAGTTACGTAACACTATTCCTAGTTTGCTAAAACATTTTCTAAATGAGTGCTCCTATCGTTCCTAGCTCAATTGCAAATTTTTTCCATTCCTATAACAATTAATATGATTTAATAAAAATGCTAATTTATTAATATAATACAGTTGAAAAATGAAATAAATAGTAACTAAGAAAGACAACAAGTAAAGCACAAAATTAAATGCGCAATTAATGGATGCAACAGTAAGTGAAGGCATGGAAAAAAGCTCGGGCGTCACACGTAATGGCATCAGCTACAAAAGCGGGAACACAATGGGATCATCTCGAGATATGTAAATAACAAAGACATGCAAGCGCAACGGAAATAATAACAATTAAAATTTGCATGCAAACAAGTTTCTATTTACATAAACCCAAGAGTAAATCCGTAACTTAGTACAAAAAAGAAAATACATAAAAGTATATACAACTATATACATATGTATTTAAAATGAAATATAAGAATACATCGTGTGGAGAACTTGGATGTAGACACTTGAAGAAGGTCTTGACTCGGGCAAAGCTCCTTCGCACGTGCAAAGGTCCTAGTCAGTCAACGGGTATCCAAAAATAAAGGACAACTAACTAATAGTAGTGCTAGCTTAGTTAAGTCCAAGAGCTTAAGTATATATGAGTTAAAAACTAGAAGCAAAAACTTTTCTAATTTTCCTAGCTATGGCCGAATTGCCACGAGGAGAAAGAGAGAAAATTTGCTTCTATTTATGCCACGAGGCCAAGAGAGAGAGCAAGAATGAATGAAGACATGACCACTATTTATAGATGCACAAACTTGCTCATCAAATGCCAAGTGTCATGATCTAAGCAAATGAAGAAGCCAAGTGTCTAAATCCTATGCATGGCTGGCCAATGGGGGGTATTTTGGACAATTTTCTCTTGCAACTTGTTATTTTTCTTTTAGTGCAAGTTATCTTTTGTCCTTTTGTGCTTTGTCCTTTTGTGCAACTTGTCTTTTGTCTTCTAGTGAAGACAATTTATTAATTATTTCTAAACCCTTTTAGAATAATTAATTCAAGACCCCTCAATCTATTTGCACTATTGACCCAATACTTTTAAGTATTTACACTTTGGCCCTAAAACTTTCAAAAATTATAATTTTGGCCTACTTAACAGGTAATGTCCAAAATTATACCTTTAAAACTTTCACTCTTTTCCAACTCAATACCAAGCTCAAATATGCTTTGTTCATGATACCCTAAGTGTGTGACTTTCTAGGTTCATGACCATACAACGATAAATGATTGATTCCGAAAATGTCTCCGTCATTTTTCGGAATACCTTCATGTTCATGAGTGACGCGCTAGCAATGAACGTATCATCACAATATGTACAGTAATGAAGTCCAATTCCAACGAACCTATTTATAGTCGCTAATTAGCGTGCAGTCTGATCCTTCTGTTAAAATGTCCCGATCGTTATGGAGACCATGAAATGATTAAGTCCGCTATACGATTCTATGAATAGATCTAATTCGGTGGAATGAGAAATGGCATCTATGGAAAAATACCTTTCCATCATTCAACTACCCCGGCCGAGAATTTCTCATTTTAGACGACCGATACTAGATCGCATAGGACATCGTCTCACTATTAGAAGTTAACAGATCATATCTTGACAATTATTTGTCAGTCTCATTTCACAAGACTAAACTGCAAGAGGCCGTATCTCACCCTTTAAAAAGGCGAGCATTGTCCAAATGCAAGATTTAGCCCCTGATATAGCCGGCAGCCATAATTTCTCAAGTCAAAGGATTAATTTGCACAATTTACAACGAATGACAAACTATTAATCTAAAGTCATGTAGTTTCGTCATTGCAGTCACATTCAATGATCTGTTCAACCAACAATTATTCATATGTGAGTTAATCGCATCCGTATATTGTTGTAGCTCAACGCTCGCTACCCTTTATCATTAACATCTCTATGTTAATCAACGATAACTACATATGATAGTCTGTACTTGATTATTCTAGTACTGGTCAAATAATCTAATGACTATGAATGCTTTTAAATTTTTATCATGTCGAAGAAATATGCAGTCGAATTCTCAACACATTAAGAATATACTTCTTCTCATAAAAACATTAAGGACATATTCATATAATTGAACAGAGAATATGAACATCCAATTAACATGCCATTTAGATTTATATCAAAATGCCCTATATAGGTCATCTAACAATATAGCATTAGGGCATATCTCTAACAGCTTTGTTTACTAATCTTTAAATGAATTGCAGAATGATACATCTTTTTGACAAAGATGAGTAGACACATTCTTAACATCAACATAGAAATGCTTCATATCAGGTTTCTTACTATATTTCCCTTTATACCTGATTAACATGTGCTGAAAAGTAAGCAAATCATAGGTTTGATGATGTAGCATTTGTCATTATGTTATTACTTTCATATTACACTCTCACTGTCTTACATTGCTATTTGCTTGAGGACAAGCAAAGTTTCTGTGTGGGGGTGCATGTATTTCTTGAAAATATTTTTCAAAATATGCAAGAAATACATCATTTTTGTTCATGAGAGATTGTATTTTGCTACCTTACTTGTTTAAAAGGAGATGATTTGAGAACTTGTGTTGTTCGCTATGTACTGTGAAAAACTCTGAGGAAACTCTAAAAGAAAAACTTTGGGTTACTGTATTCATGAGTAAACTTAGCTGTTCTTCTTTTATTCCATTGATGGATATGTGATTATGAAAGGATTGAGATAGGATTACCATTTGTTATGAGAACTTTTTGTGATTGAAACCTGAACCCTTATGCCATGTCTGTACATTATGTTCTGTTACTCTGTCATGTCTGTATGTACACTCAGATAAAAAAAAAGATGTACATATCTTTACTTTTGAAGAGTTTTAGTGTAAATATGTTGTAAATCTCTAAGCACCACTATCCTAGACATTATAATTTGGGATATGTGCTATGGAGTAAGGTTTCGAGCCTAGATATCTCGGGTGATTAAGGCACGTAGGGGTCCCTTTAAAACCTTGCAACCTTGGTCAATTGGCTGGGGATTGCTGGCCTTAAAGCTCGCTACATGGGATATTTAGAAAGCAAAAGAAACTGAACACTAAAAAAGAGATAGTAGTAAATTTGTACTTTTATGATTTTCTGGCAAATGCAAAGGGTTAAGGCATGATCAAGAGTTTGATTGCAAATAAGGCAAGAATATCAAAGTCTAATCCAATTTCAGGTCATAAAAGTTGGAAATTGTTTGAACTTAATTTGCTTAGTTTACTTCTAAATATATACTCCAAAGCAATCATTAGTCCATTTTGCAAAAGAGTATCTGTTTGTGAAAACTATGTAAAAAGGTTCTCTTATCATGTTTGTCATCAACTAATCAATAGGTTAAAAATAGTGAATTGCACTTCTCATGTTTCATGTTGGAAAATTTTTGACAAAAGGATAAGATATATTATTTTCATCTATTTTGACTTGTAAACATTTTTTGAAGTTTCACTTTCAATATGTTTGGAAAACAGTCTTGCTTGAGGACAAGCAATGTTTAGGTTTAGGGATGTTGATGTGACTATATTTGAAGCACTCAAACTATTGTATTTGTACTACATTTGCATCATAACTTAGGAATAAATGCAAACACTTATAGACTTTTGATGCAATGTAAGATGATACTGAAAAGTGAAGAATCAGACCTGAAACGATCCAAATTGCAAGTCAAGAAGTTGAGAATAGGGAAACTCAAAAATTAGTGGATGAATGGAGGTCGTAAATAAGAAATTAGGGTAAAACTAGTACAAAATTAGACTCGGAATGTTGACCTCGAGGATCTCAAATAGTAAAACTATGATCATTTTTGACAAATCATACCACTTTTTCGGGTAAACGGCCTTCTAAGCAAAATGTAGGCTTTGTCCTTTCTTATTTGTGTAAACTTATATTTATTTATTATGTCTGAGTAGAGCTATTATCCAGGGGAGGATATTGTAAATGACGGTCTTTTAATATGTGGTCTCGGATTCAGTTTATTTAATTCAATTCCAATATATGGCTTGCTTTAATTCAATATTGTATTTCATACATAATGCTTTTAAGTAGATGTTATGATTGCTTTACTTTCGTGCCATATATCCATGCTTTAAATAGTGAATTAATAGCTTGACAACCTTAGATTCCATGAGACTATAGGTTACACCATAGCTGTAACCCCCCCAACTCGACCCCACCTACGATCAGTCAGGACGCAACGGAATGTTAGCAGTATAACGACAGTAACACGGATACCCGGGGCTCTAAACCAACCCCTTTAGAACATCATGCAACCAACTCCACAAACCTCCAATCAACTCCACAATCAAGTTAACAACATACAACGCAACCATATTATACATTAAACATTCTTTCAACAACTCATTCATAGTTATACGCCTCCGTTCCAACATAATACATAAGCTATAATATACATTACAAAATAGATTATAAATCATTCCAGTAACCTAATCATGATTGAAAGAAAAACTATTAAACTAGCATTATACAAGTCCTGAACCTTAAGTAAGTTATAGAACACAACATATCACATAAACTAAGACAAACTCATGGAAATGACTCCGGCACATAAGACTCATCCACGTAAGGCACATTCTCAGCTCCTGAGGCACGTACCAGTAACCCGGTTCAGTAACACCTGCTTGCAGACAACGAATGAGAGTGAACTTATATAAAACAAGCCCAGTGAGGAATTTATAGATCTTTAACACACAATGAACATAATCATCAATACAATTATAATAAAGACAATAAACAAACAGTAAGGATGCGATACACTTGTTGATGAAGCTCCATACACCATTTCAATGTTCACCGTCTCCTCCAAACTCAATGACACATTCCTGAGGTACCTTGACCTAGACCTACACCCCATGGCCTCTCCACCCATGCGAGATAGGGAGTAGCCATGATAATTGTGCCTGCAGCCCAGGATGCCTCCCGAGGTGACATAACATTATCAAAGCTCATAACAATGAGACTCAACATAAATAAACCGAGAGATCAGCAACGAAAGTGCCCGATTCCTGTAATCAATAATCATCATTCAATATTCCGAGAGATCAACAACGAAAGTGCCCGAATCCCGTACTCAATAATCATCATTCAATTAACGCTCTACTAAGAAAATAATGTATGCTTAGGCTACACCTCAGATTAACCGCGAGCGTGCTCCTCATGGATTTGTATCAACAATCAATAATCAATAATCAATTAAACCATATTTCAACAATCAATTAAACAACATTTAACAATCAACAACTATGCAATTATAAAACAATTAGGTTAGATAACAAAGTAGGCTATCTAACTCAACATGCATTCAACCAACTTTTAATCCCGATTTCAATCAACAATAATCCAAGAATCAACTACCCAAACACTACCCAACATTCAAAGATAACATTCCAACATTTCAAAGAAAGACTACATAAACTTCTAAACTTCATAACTCATAATCTACTAACCCGATAACCTCCAAACCACTTCCTATCACTCACCTAAACATGCATATACATTCATACCCTCGGAAACCAACCAAAAGCCATCTAAGACAAGCCCAATAACCCTAAAACCCTAATGCACCTAGGCTGAATTTTCCAAACTTTTACACCAACATCACAATCAAAATTTCGGCATTACAACTTTACTACCACGTATTTAACAAACTTTTAAAAACTAACAGCAAGCAATTCCAACCACCACAACAACATTTATTCATCAAATAGCCAAATTATCAACTTTAATACCCGAAAAATAGAAATACGTGCTACCACAGTTCAAAACAGCTATAAACCCATATAATCAATTCTTAGCACCTACTGAGCAATAATCTAACATCAGTTTAACATTTCACCGGCTAAATAATCAATTATATGAAAAGACGTAAAAATAACACTTTGAAATATATAAATTTTCTCTCACCTTTGATATTATATGATGCAAGAAATGTGTGAAATAGGTGCCCAACAAGTGAAATCAAGCTTTGAATGACTCAATTCGGCTTTGAAATGCAAAATATATGAGAAAAATGCTTTGAAAAACCTTGAAAATGCCTTCTTTCTTATCCCTCATGAAGCCATGATTTTTGATGTGTTTTTGTGGTGTTTTGGCTGATATTTGAGTATATATTAAGTTAAATAATAAGTCAATGCAAAAAGAATTGGTCAAAGTTAGTATTTTTTAGTCTTTTAATTGTTTTCTAGTCTTTTAATTCTATTTCTTGACTATTTTGCTCACTAACATCCAATTAACTCCTAGACTATTTTAAGTAGCATATTTTTAGTTGACAAGGAGTTCCACATGCATACATTTACACCCATCTCGGGTAAAAACTCAATTTTTGCAAAAGAAGATGAAAAGTTATATTATTTGTTTTCAAATGTCTTTTAAATGCAATTTTCAATTGTGCCATTTTATAAATATTTAAAATGAAATATAATTTGTATTTAATATATACTAGGTCAATGAAAGTCAACGCAAGAATCGTTTTGAGCAAAAATCACCATTTTAGCTTAAAAATGTACTTTTTCGACCGTAAAATCTATTTAAATTCCTAATCAGTTTCAGAAATAATTTTATTCAAATACGGGTCTATTAATAATGGAGGACTAGTTTTTAAAACGTTTAAAACACCCGTGTCAAAATTTTAGCGGACATGTGTTCAAAAAACTATTCACAAAAACCAACGATAAAATTTATGTTGACGATTTTGATGAAAATTTCATGAATGCTCACATATCATGTGTTAGAAGTATTAATTACTTAATTAGCACATTTTAATTCATATAACACATATAAATAGGTTAAAACACATAATTGCAAATATAGCCAAATTCAGGGTCTCATAATAGCTCTAGACTAGTAAGGAGATGTTAATTGATTAGTTAAAACAAACCTTTTATACCAGCTTGCAAGGATAGATCCATACTACGATTATATAACGAATTCATAGATGGAATGACACCTACAATAGAGTTAGTAATTGGAACTTTAATAAACTAAGGTAATTGACTAGGTTAGTGCTTATAGCTTAACTTTTACATAGAATTAGAGAATCTTGGATGCCAAGCCTATATTAACTGCTTCATTGCATGTCCATCTCCCTAGATTCCTCTCCCTCGTATTCAACAAATGCTTAGCTTAGTTTAGTTGTAGTTTAATTTACATTTTCGCACGTTACTTGAATTACACTTTTAAATTGTCATGCTTTCACTTTAACACTTTCGCACACTACTTCACTAACTAACTAACGAGCTTCCTTATGGATACGATTCTGCACTCAGAGCACACTATACTACAAGATTCGTAGACTTGCGGGTTATTAAAACTTGGTTATTTTGCACCCATTTTACACGCACACCTCGTAAGCATCATAACTCTTAGATTATTTGATCGGGACTAGAATAATCAAGTACGGGCTATCATATGTAGTTACCTTTGATTAACAAGGTGATGTTAATGATAAAGGATGACGAGCCTTGTGCCATAACAGCATGGTCGTGCGATTAACTTACATATGAGTGATCATCAGTGGAATGGATCGTTGAATGTGACATAGATAATAAACTACATGACTTCGGATTAATAGTTTATTATCTGTTGTGAATTGTGAAAATTAATCCTTTGACTTGAGAAATTACAACTGCAGGATATCAGGGGCTAAATATAGCGTTTGGACAATGTTCGCGTTCATAAAGGTGAGTTACGACCATTTGCAATTTTGTCTTGTGATATAGAGACTGACAAATAATTGTCAAGATAGGATCCGTTAACCTCCGGCGTGAGACAATGTCCAATGTGATCTTATTTCGGTTGTAGAACATGGAAGTACTTGGCCAAAGTGTGATTGATGGAAAATGGATTTTTCCATAGTGTTATCTCTCGTTCTATCGACTAGATCTATTGTGAGACCCCAAATTTTTCTTTATGTACAATTACGTGTTTTCACTTGTTTTATATATTACTTGAATTATTATATGCATGTATGTGCATTCATATGATTTCATATAGTTATTAGGTGAAAATTTCATTTAAAGCTACGCATTGTACTCTAATTATATGAAATCATATGTTTAAAATATATGTTTTATCATCTAGAATAATCCTACAATGGAAAAATTGAAGTTAGAATAAAAAAATAAGGCTAATTTGGTCTTTTGAGCTTTTATTATTGTAAATGGTTAATACCACTTTTGGTCTTTTATCTTTGACCTCATTGATACTTTCGTCCCTTATCTTCAAAACTGAGACATTTTAGTCCCTTATCTTTTAAAGTTGGGACATAGTTAGTCCTTGTCGCTGATTCTGTTAAAAAAAGATGAAAAAAACATGTGATTGACCAAAATACCCCTACCACTACCACTGTTACCACCACCAAATTGTAGGGGTATTTTGGTCAGCCACAAGCTTTTTTTATTTTTTTTTAACGAAATCAGTGACAAGGACTAACAGTGTCCCAACTTTAAAAGATAAGGGACTAACATGTCTCACTTTTGAAGATAAGGGACCAAAGTGTCAATGAGGTCAAAGATAAGGGACCAAAAGTGGTATTAACCCTCTTGTAAAATACCAATTTTGACATTGTTAAAACTATTTATTAATCTTATATTTGCAAAAAATCAGTCAAAATACACATTTTTCTCATCTACCTTGTCATGAGCTCAAGAAGAAAAGAACAAGAAAAGTTTTCAAGGGTTTTAACCAAAATTTGATAGAAAAGTCTTGATTCGAAGCCGTTTTCTTCTGTTCGAAGCTCAATTTTGCCTATTCTGAGTGAGCTGTACCTATTTCCAAGCTTTCTTTTCATATCAGGTGGGGAAAAAACTAGATCTCAAAGTTAAAAAAATGTCAGTGTTTTGAAATTGCATATATAGTTGTTTGGTCATATTAGCTTGTGATTATTGCTAGTTAGGTGTTAGAGAACAACATAGTGTGATTTTAGCTAATTTAATTGGTGATTTGTTATAGTTTTATTTTAAATGTTATTTATTGAGTTTTTAGCTAAAATATGTGTTTCGTTGCTTGTATAAAAGTTGTACATGCTTGGTTGTACTTGTCTTGCAAAGTATAACGTAGTTGTAACGCAAAAATGGTGAATTGATAGTAGCATTTATGGGCCGAAAAATCCAGCCACTTATCTTGGTATTGTTAGGCTGGTTGGGTTGTTTTTGGATGGCTTTTGGGTTGCCCTCAGGATGCGTTAAGTGCTTGCCTTAGTGGTTAAATGATATGAGGAGGTTCGGGGGTTGTTTGGTTATTAGATTTTGAGTTATGCTGTTTTAAAGATAGTACATTGTTACTTTGAGTTACTTGAATGTGTTTAAAGTCTTTTTGTGTTGTTTGTGTGGTTGGAACTTGAGTTGGTACTAAGTAGGCTCGGAGTTGATAAAATGTTGAAGTGCTTGTTGAGTTTGGATGGCCTACTTTGTTATTTAACTAAAGTGTCTTAAGTGTTTTATAAGTGTTGATTAGTTAAGTGTTGAATTGTTAATTATTAGATGTTGTAGTGCTGGAAGACAACCTATATTGTTGTTTCGTAGAATGTTAAGTGTTAAGTGTTAAATGTTGTGAGGCATGATAGGGTTGGTCACCTTGGGCGGTTTAAGAGCTTCCCGAGTTTCAATGACACGACTATCATGACCTATCCCTTATCTTGTGTGGACTCAGAGAATGTCCATAGGGTATGGGTCTAGGCTTGGTACATCCAGATTGTATTCAATGGGAGTAATAAGGGGAAAGTGTTGAGTTCGTGAATGGAGTGATAAGTGACGGCATTAACAAGTGACATGAACATATCCTTTGCTAAGTGTTGTTGAACTTTCTTGTTGATTGTTCTTATTATTGTGCGTTGTTCAAACTTGTTTTAAAGTGGTTTACAAATGAGAATATGATTTTCAAAACCTTCCCATTCCCGTTCCCACTGAGTTCATTTGACTCACCCTTTTGTTAATGGTTTTAGGTAAGCTTGAGCAGGAACATGTATATGTGCCTCAGGAAGATGAGGCTGAGCCTTATGTGGATGAGTCTTAGGTGCCAGAGCATAATCCTTGAGTGTTTTGCCTGGAATGCCTTACCTGCTGTCTTTATGTTTATGTTTATGTCTGATGTATGAGAGAATAAAAGTTTGTAATATATATCTCACTTTAAATTAGTGGTTTGCATAATGCTAACCTATATAGCTTTACTTTTGGATATGTATGTATTGATAGGCTAACTTGGTTTCTATTTTGGTTATGTATAATGTGGTTTGTATTGAGTGGTTGAGATGGAGGCATTATATCTCGTTTTAATGTTGTTTGGTTGGAATAAGAAGTGTTGAAGGTTATCTTGTGGCTTTGTGAAGTTGTTGTTGGTTGTGGATGTTTGCAGTTGAACCGGTTTAGGGTTTTGTTTTCCCTGATACAGATGTTATAATGCTGAATTTCCGCCGCATCTTGACGTGATCATAAGTAGGGTCGTGTTGGGGCGTGACATTTTGTGGTATTAGAGCCAGGTTAGCTTGTAAGCCGGGGTATCCTTTGTGACACCCTGACCTAGCATGTAGCAAATAGTACCTACTTGCATGTACTTATGTGTTTACTTTAAATGTTTGGTTATAATTACATGTTTATGTTAATTTATTCATTTATTTACACTATTTTTACATTTCTTGAAATACGTGCAAACAATATTTAGTAAATTTAAAT
The DNA here is from genome assembly GCA_037974665.1 of Ehretia macrophylla. Taxonomy (NCBI): domain Eukaryota; kingdom Viridiplantae; phylum Streptophyta; class Magnoliopsida; order Boraginales; family Ehretiaceae; genus Ehretia; species Ehretia macrophylla. The sequence goes on from CM075773.1 coordinate 75,378,754, forward strand.
GAGGCAATTACCTTGGTAAAATAATTATTAGAAATTATTTTATTGCATTTAGGTGCTAGTTTACATTATTTTCAATTAATTGAATAAGTAGCACCCGAGCTCGGGTTAAATTTTCAAGTCTTCTATTTTTCTAAAATTTTATTTTTCTCATGTTATTTGGTATTTATCTAGTATTCGTTCACTAAAAGTATGTGCATAGCATATCTAGAACGTGAAATATAAAACAGTTAGTATCCTCTAGTGAAAAGTATAAGGTAGAATGCATTTTGGGTCATTTGGTATTTTATCTTTATTTTGGACTAACTTTAATTATTTAGCTTCATTTCTCTAAAGCCCATAGCCTAATATTCTATCTACATATAAACACATAAAATAACTATTTTATTTTTTTATTTACTAAAATTTACATTACTAACATTTTAATTGATTTAAAATTACTATTTGAATGTGAAGTCCCGAACCCGAGATTAATTATTTTTATTATTATCACTATTTGTATTTATTTAAATTCTATTTAATTGATTTACATAAAGTAATTAATTTATTATTTTCATTATTTGTATTTATTTAATTTATATTTAAATAATTTGTCCGGGACACTTATTATATTATTTTAATTATTTAAAATTATTTTACATGTCTTTAAATTAATTTATCTTACTATTCTAACGGGAAGCTCGGGCCTGGATCTAAACAAACTGGTTTATTATTTTTAGTAAAAACATTTATTTATTTGGCCCGGACCTGAATGGGCTATCTTAGTATTTTTAGTAATAAATATATTTATGTGAATTTTATCTAATTACCGGAAACGATTATCTTATATTTATTACTTGTTTATAATTAATTGACTTAGTTTTTCCCAAGCCCAAAAAGACTTTTAATTTATTATATTTAATTATTTTGTGTGCATATTTGGCTTAGTTGCCCTTTGTTTGGTCTTATTTGCTTTTATATGTTTTAATTTTTAGGTTTAACTTGAGCCCGGGTAAAATTTTAAACTTCTTTATTTTTTAAATTTGATATTTTTTCCCCTGAACAATATTGTATTTAATATATTCGTTCATTGCTAAATTGTGCATTTTATGTCTCGAGCGTGAAGAAAATAAATGTATGTAGTGTCCCCGAGTGAATAAGTAATATTTAGTTAATTTGACAATTTAGCTTTCTAACTAATTTCTACTACGCTGAACTAGCCATTAGTATTTTTTTAATAAGCCCAATCCATTAGTTACCTTAGTCATTTATTTAGTCTACTTGTATAATTAGCCAAAGAAATATAAGCCAAGCTTAGTTAAGGAAAAAAAAAATTGGATTAGCAGCAAAAATCGTGAGATCCTATTTGAACTAAGTTTTCTTTTGCCAACTAGATAACTTTATGTATATATATATATTATATTAGTTGTTAACTAAGCAAACAATGGTCAAAGTTAGCAAAAGAAAAAAAATGGAACTCGTGAGCAGTAGCAGCAAAGAAAAAAAAAACAAATCTTCATCAAACCTTGCAAGTGTTGATCTTGAGCTTGGAATTGGAGGTTCTTGGAGCAACCTAGAGCAACAACAAGACTTCTACAAGTTGATTAAGTGAGGGAGTTGCATCTTTATTGCTTTTAAAATTTATGCTCATATGTTGAAAATTCTTGATTTGTCAATTATAGCTATAATACTTGTTATGAATGCTTAATATGTAGTTATTAGAGCCTATAGAGTAGACTTTTAAAGCTTGATAGCATAAACTATGGTTAGAAGCTTGAATTGTAGGAAAGAGATGATGAATAGTGCTTGTGGTTAGGGTTTTGAATGAATTTGCTAATTAGCTTGAATTGGGATTTCAATTAGATGCTCTAGGCCCTAGTGAAGCTAGTTGAAAAGCCACGTGAAGTTGAACCACCCAAAACCGAGCTAAATTGCGAAATTAGTCGACTTTTAAAAGGGGACTTTTCTCGTTGAGCAATCCAGGCAAGTTTGGGCTATGGTTTGGGTATCCTTGGGCTAAGGAAGCACTTTTGGTACTTTCGTTACGCAAAAATGGGGTTCGGTTAGTATAGTTATAGTTCAAACCCGCTCGGGGCCTTCCTGAACTTTTGCTTCTAAAATGGGTTTTTATGATCTTAATAGGTGTCTTTGGGCTTAATTAAGACTATAGTATGATTAGAATATAGTTTGGAAACCTTGAAACACGCATAGGATAAAGAAATCTTGGTTAAAGAAAGGGGAAAAGTAGTTTTAGCCATTCTTGATGCATTTAGAACTTGTTGTTGAGTTGTCTTGCATTGTATTGACTATCTAAAGTATAATAAAGCTATTTGAATTGATTGTGAGTAAAAGTCATATTGATTGCTGTTTTTGGTACTTTAAAGCTATTTTCGTGTTTATGTGAGCTTATATTGTGCTTATATGTGAGGGCGGCCTACTTTGTCATCCCTCTTATGTGTTATTTGATATCTTGAATGCTTGTGGCTTGTCTCGGGGGTTGCGCAACCTTTTCGGACATGGTAGTGTCGAGAAACACGGGCGGTGTCGGGCTTGCCGTGCTCCCTCGACTACCATGATGCCTATTCCCTTCTCGCTGAGGCATACTCCACTACCCCAGAGGCGTGACTCACCCGCTGGGCATGGACCTACCTCAGGAGAAAGGGTCATAGGACTGGGATACATCCGGAGTATCCCAACTTGTCGGAGTAAGGGGTTTGCTGGCACTTGCGTGAAGTTCGTGGTTCGTGGCTCGTGATTGAAGACTTGAAGTGGAACCGTATCCTTTTTAATGTGGTTGACTACTTATTACTTAAATCTTGTTCTTTATGTTATACGTATATGATTTCTTGTGTTTGCATATCATAATGCACGCCCAGTATGTTGCATCACCTCCCTCACTGAGTAACCTAGTTACTCATTCCTCTTTTCAACATATTTCAGGAAAAGCTGAAGATTGGATTGCCTCCTGTGCGACCTGCTTGCTCTATCAATGTGTAAAACATGGAAGAATATGATCATGATATACTTGTATTGTATTTGAGACTTTGTGTTCATGTATGTATTTATGTTATATCAAGGAATGTAATATTAAAGTTTTAGTTTGTTTGATGATTAGGTACTAGTGGGCTTGTAATATCTTCTATTTGCTTTACTTTATTACTTAGTAGTGCATGCTTGTGTGGACGATGAAAACTAGTTAGTTGGTTGGACACAAATTATACGAAAGCTTGATTGATAGTATAGAGTGGTATGATAAGTGGATTAAAAAGATAGAACTTCAATAGATTTAATTTTGCATACTTGTGTGATATGATGTGGGGTTCCAAGGCTCGGATGGCCTTGAGGAGCTGGTTGACTTTATGAATCTTGAAAGTTAGGTTGTATGAATGGTTGATTGTGATTCAGGACTTGTATGTGACTGTTGGTAGGTTTCTAGATAGACCTACATATAGGGAAAACTCCGTCCGTTTTTCCTAAAATTTTGTGCCCGGGTTTGGATTTGGATTGAGAATAGCGTGATAAATAGGAGTTCCGGTCTCGTGAGGGATCGATGCGTTACATCCTTGGTATATGGGTAGTGGTCTAGACATGAATGCATGTATTAAGTGTAAAGTGAAAACCATGTTGATGTGTTTATGTGATTAACGCACTTATGTGACTAATTTTCTATATTTTGTTTACGGGTTATAATCTATGGCTAACTTTTGGTTATAAGATGGCTAGACGTCGAAACACACGTGGTAGACCCCGTAGAGAGGATGAGGAACAGGGAAATCAGAATGCTCAAAGGAATCAGAATTTTTATGGGGAATCAGGCACCGACCCAGGATCCAGGTTTTGATCAGATAGCAGTAGTTATGGATCGGATGACTGAAGTTCTAGTAGAGCAGACTCAAATTGTAGCAGGACAGGCTGCACAGGGGCAGAATGTTTAGGTTAATAACAACCGTGGTCTTAATGCAGGCGGTGGCTTTACTGGGAATAGTTTGTTACGGGAATTATTGGGTTACAGTCCACCGAGATTTCTAGGAAAGCCTGACAATGAGAAAGTTGAGGCTTGGCTAGGTAGGATTGAAAAGATATATGATGCTCTCGACTACACTGATGATAGAGGGTATCATTTGCTATTTTTCTGCTGGATAATGAAGCAGAGCAGTGGTGGCGCACAGTGAGGTCGAGGTGGGAGGCCCAAAGAACTCCTTACCTATGGGCTAACTTTCTTCGGGAGTTCAGGGCCAACTATATTTCGAAGATTGCACAGGAGCACAAAGAAGACGAATTCATGTCCCTCACTTAGGGTAATTGTAATACCCCGATCCCTCACGAGACTGGAGCCTCGACCCAAAACTCAAGGTCATGAAAAACTAGGGAAAACGGACGGAGACTCCTCTATTTATAGGACTATCCAAAACCTGTACACAACAATTATAACCTCAAAACCATAATCCAACCTCCTCCATAATTCCAACCTCCAATATCATAACACTCATCAACTCCCAAGGCCATCCGAGCCTTACAATCAAGATAAAATAAGGCATATAAGCATGCATTGACAAAAGCTATTGAAATTCTGTATTTTAAAACTGCTTATCTTACCACTCTAATCTTATCTATCAAATTTTCTTATAATTTAAGTCATCAATCATCTTCCCTTAAATCCCATACAAGCATGCAAGTTAAACTTAGACAATAAAGTAAAACATTACAATTATTACATGTCCTCTACAACTATCTAATTATACAAATCTTTTAACTCATATTACAATCCTTCAGACAACACAAATACAACTTGTAATATCAATATGCTTTACATCATAACACATAGAATACTCATCCACAGCTCCAAGCAAGCAATGAAACCTCCAAACTTCCTCTAGGACCCAGTTCTTCTTTACTTGGAAAATGTTAGAAATGAGGGGTGAGCATACAATACATGTATACTCAATGAGGGAGGGAAGCAGTTAACCGGGGTTTTTGAAAATGTTATTGTGCAATGCAACACTTATCACAAGAAATATTAACTATACAAGTAAAGAAACAATTAAACAATAGAATACTACACACTTTAAAAAGGATACGATCGATAACCCTTATCACTCCATTCCTCGATTCACGAACCACGATCCACGATCCACGATCTCGATATGTCGGCATCCCAAACACTAATGGGTACTCCGGATGTACCCAAAACCTACGACCTAACACCTCTTGGGGATCTCCGGACCAAGCAAGTGAGGGAATAGCAGACGGAGCTAAGGCAACCAATACTAGGAAGCCCCATGCTGCCCAACGAGGCCATCGCATCCACTGCTACGATGAGGTTGCGTAACCATCGAAACGATACAATAACACATGCAAGAAATTAAAAAATATAATCACACGATACGATAAACACTCAACTGATAAACACGAAATGAGGACAACTAAGCAATTCAATCAATATAACTTTAAAATATATTTTACCCAACAAAATAACTCTTAATACTTATTAGCCCCATAATATCCATAAAAATATAAAGAAACAAATCTGTTACGATGCCAATCAAAATGAATCCCTCTCATTTTAAAAAGCCAAACCTGTATGAATTTAGCCAAGAACTCCTTCAATATTCTCCAAAAGCACCAATTCCCTTCAATTACCACTAAATAATACAATCAACTATTTGCATAAGAAGTTATACATACATTCTACAAGTGGTTTCCCACATTCACTCTCAACTAAAACTAGTTCATAACTCTATTAACTTATTCATTTCTATTTGATTCCATTGAACTAACATAACTATCAAATATATTACATTATTTTAACATGTATTTAATAATAACAACAGAGGAGATAAGACATAATCCAAGCAATCAACTACATAAACAACACATAGAAGTAAGAGTATTTAACAATCTATGAACATATTAGACATGTAATGCCCCAACTCGACCCCTCTTACAATCAGTCAGGACGCAACGGAATTTCGGTAGTATAACGACTGTAACTTGGATACCGAGGCTCTAAACCAACCTCTTCGCAACTCATTCAACCAACTCCTCAACAATTCAACAATAAACAACACAACCATAATATACATTAAACATTCTTTTACCATTGCATTCATAGGTTATAAGCCTCCGTTCCAACATCATACATTTACTATATAACATACATTTCCAAAATAGATTATAACAAATCTAGAAACCTAATCATGTTCCAAAACAAGACTACTAAGCTAGCAACATTTAATCATTATCTTTGAAACATCTTATACATCATAAACTTCTAAGTAAATACAAGACAACTAGGTTTAATATATAGGATAACATAAGAGTACAATATCTCAGATATCAAGGACAAGACTCTGGCACATAGGACTCGTCCACATATGGCACATTCTCAGCTTCCTGAGGCACGTACCCGTAATCTTGTTCAATTTCAACTATATGCATGCAATAATTGAGAGTGAGCTTATATAAAACAAGCCCAGTGAGGATTCGACATATCTCTTAATAGTATTTACTATACTCATTGGAAATCATCCTTTAAGCAGTAAACACATAATAAATATCATTAACAATATAAGCACATTAATAATAATAACCAATCAATAAAGGACACTCTAGTTGGTGTAGCTCCAAACGCCATCACGATCTCAACTATCTTCTTATAACTCCCCATTACTCACGCACCCGAGGTACCTCATTAGCCCTCCCTCCATGGCACCTCCGCCATACGAGCTGGGGGTAGCCTATGATAGTCATGTCGTTATCAACCCGATAGCCCGATGCTGCGCGAGAGGTGGTACACACATACTAAGATTCATGACAATAATAATAATCATTCATATCTCAAGAGGACAACAAAATAGGTTGCCTATCTCCCGGTTTCATCAATAATCAATAATCAATAATCAATTAATAACATTTCAACAACATATCATCAATTAAACAATTAGCAACTCAACAACTAAATTAGATGACAATGTAGGCCATCTAACTTAACATGAATTAATCCACTCAACCAAACCCGATTCTAACCAACAACAACCCATAATTCAACCAATCTAACACCACCCAAACCACTAAGTACATTATTTCAACATTTAAAGAAAGACAACCCAAATTTCTAAAAGTCATAACTTACAATCTACTAATCCAATGACCTCCAAACCAGTTTCTATCACTCACCCACTCAAGCAACTACATTAGCCCCTTCGAAAACCAACCACAATCCATTCAAATCAAGCCCAACAGCCCTAAAACCTCAATGCACCATGGCTGAAATTTTTGGACTTTCACCACGACATTGCAATCAAAATTTTGGCATTACAACATTACTACCACGTAGTTAACAAACTTGTAGAAGCTAACAGCAACCAATTCCAACCACCACAACTACTATTTAACAAATGGTCAAATTCTCAACTTTAATACCCGGAAAATAAAAATACATGCTACCACGGTTCAAAATTTCTATAAACCTATATAATCAATTCTTAGCATCTACTGAGCAATAATATAACAACAATTTAATATTTCAACGACTAAAAATTCAATTATATGAATTTACATAAAAATAGCATTTTGAGATCTAGAATTTTTCTCTCACCTTTGATGTTATATGATCCAAGAAAGGTGTAGAATGGATGCCCAACAAGTGCAATCAAACTTTGGTTCAAGTGTAAAGGCTTTGTATTGCAAAATCTATTGAAAAAGTTGATCAAAATTCAAGCAAAAATGGCCTTGATAGTTTTGGCCATGTGTGTGAGATTTAAGTGGGTTTGAGCTTTTGTTTTATGAGTTATTTAGTGTATTATGCATATATAAGCAAAGTCAACAAAATAAAAAAAGGTCAAAGGTGAACACTTGTTAGTTTATTTAGTATTTTTAGTCTTTTAATTTAGTTTCTTGACTATTTTTGCTCACAACATGCAATTGACACTTAGACTAATTTAGGTAGCATATTTTTGGGTGACAAAAATTTTCTCATGCCAAGACTTTCACCTGACTCAGTTAAAAACACGATTTTTGCAAAAGAAAGTGTAAAGACCTTTAAAATTCCAAAACCGATTCAAAATTCGTTTTAATGAGACATGTCTTTTAATATTCGAGGACTAATTTTTAAAACGTTTAAAACACCCCTGTAAAAATTTTAGCGGACACGTGCTAAAAATACTATTCACAAAAATCGTCGATAAAATTTCTGATGCCGATTTTGATGACATTTTGTGAATGCACACTTAGCATGTAATAAGAATATAAATCACAGAATTAACACATTCTAATTCATATAATACATAAACCGGCCAAAACATGCAAATTGAGGCAAAGATAAAATATGGGGTCTTACAAGACATACTTTTACTACATTCACAATGTAACTAGCACATTAAACCACAACTACTTGAATAGCACAAAAAGCCAATCTTAGCCCTTGAGAAATATAAATCATTCAAACTAGCAATTAAATGAACAAGCTATTTACTAACCAATTAACACACTTCAATCATGCATTAAGTTCAATCAATTCAAGTAACTACTTGGTTAACAAAGCACCTAGCTCAAGTAATTAACAAATACAAACAATAACTACTTTCATTTAATCTATAGCTAGGTGATCAAGCAATAAACCTTACCAAACCATTCTACTTAGCATTTAAACAATCCAATTACAATCCAACTACCTAACTATCCAAATAAATATCCTATGTGCATGAATAGAACACTTAGCACATAAAAGACAATAATAAGCTAACTAATCACAATTAAAAACTTAATCACATTAGGACTCCAATCTCAAGATAGAACCTAATTCTACAACACTTTCCCTCAAAACACGTTCATATAAGTAAATTTCACAAGCAATAACAAAACACAACACTTAAACTTCGAAACACAAAAAAAGCCAAAAGACACTATTCCAATGGATAGCATTCTAGGCTATAAACTTCACACAAGCTACGAAACCCTAATCTAACTATACAAATCTTCTATACACATTTTATGGCACCTCTCGATCATACAAGGTCACACTTTAACCCTCATTTACCACATTTCCCCCTTTGTCAACCTATGCAATAAAGCTCAAAACCAAAGGCAAAAGTTCAAGATTCTCAAACGAACTATTCTATTCTTCTAATTACCCTTTATGACACCCCTAGGATCCTCGAGTTCAACCATTAACCTACAATTACCGCAAAAGCCCCAAAATCCCCTTTATGCATTTTAACTACAAGTACCTTAACCGATATTCAATTAAGTGTCATAACCACTCATTTAGCACTACCTCACCCTATAAACACTAAATATATCGTTCAATTCCACCAAGATTCGCATTTCACCTAAAATTGCTTTGTAAAATGAGCCAATTACGCATTTTTACCCAAGTTCTGGGCAATTTAAGTTCATACAATCATAATTCTATGTTTATTATCACTAAAGGCACCTATAGATAGCAAGAAATCAAGCTCAGAAGCAAATATTTAACAAAACCCTAGATTGGCATTCATCTTCTTCAACCTTTGAAACTTTGCATTAATTCATGAAACAAGCTATGAAACTAATTTAGCATGGTCTATATAGCATGTAGGTGATATATTACACAAGATTTAAGCATTACATAAACTAAAATTAACAAATCAAAAAATTAAAGTCAATACATACATATTTAAAATGCATAAAAATGAAATAATCTCTTACCAACTAGGCTTGTAGGTGCTAGAACTAGGCTTAGGTAAGCTTGAAAATACTTGAACTAGCCTTGGAAGACCACAAGATGAAAATTGCATGTAAAATTTCCCTTTCTTCTTCCCTCGATGGCCGACGGTTCTAGGGGACAAAATGGGCAATTTTTGTTTTATTTTTATAAGCTATATGTTATGTATGTTATGTATATAAGTTATATAATAAGTGTAGATAATTAAATGGGATTTTTAATGTGCAAGTCAATGTTATTTTTAGGCCCAAAGTCCAATTAAAATTAGTTAGCCCACTAACCTATGTTATTCAATGTTTTTACTATTTACTCAGTACAAAATTATTTTCCTAGCGCACTCTCCCAAGATACAATGCTCACAATCTCATTTTTCTCATTCCTCAAATAAGTAATATAACATAGGAAAAATGCTAATTCAGAGAAAATGAACAGTCAAATTTTTGATGAATAGTAACTATTCACAAAAGTAGGTAAATGCATATTAAAATGCACAAAAAGGTATGCAACAGTTAATTATGAATATGATGAAAGTCTTGGGCATCATAGTAATACTACTATGGCTCAATACGAGGCCAACTTTAGTAGGTTGTCCCGTTATGCATTGGAGATTGTGCAAGACTAGGAAAGAAGGACCCGGAGGTTTATTCGGGGGTTGAGACCAAAGCTCCAGGATTCTATGGCTTTATTAGAGTTTGACGAGTATACTGTGGCTTTTAATGCAATTTCGAGATTGAAAAATAGGAGGTTAGATTAGGCCGGGTCAAGTCAGCCAAACAAGAGGCCATTTCAGCCTCAAGGGCAGTAGAGTTCTTATCGGCCTCAAACTCAACAAAGGCCAGCTCAGTCCCAAGGTTAGTGTAGGTCGTATGTTGTGAGGCCTTAGCAGATTGGTACAACTGCTTCATCAGTTTTTACTTCTTTGGGTGGTAGTATTACTACCCCAGTTACACAATGTTCATATTATAAATGTAAAGGCCATCTAGAGAATGTTTGTTGGATGAAGGTTGAAAAGTGTTTGGGTTGCGGAAGAGACTAACATAGAGTGAAAGACTGCCCTAAATGGTAGAAGTTTTAGGGCCAGCCAGCGGCCAAGGGTACTCAGAGTAAACCTTCGGCTAGTGCACCTCAGCATTAGCGAGTGCAGGCTCGTGCTTCTGCAGTAGATATATGTTGAAAATATGCCTTAATGATATATAGTTAAATGACCTATTTGGGGATATATTGGCATTAACATGTACGTAATGACATTTATGTCTATATATTTGTTTACATATTGACTTATTTGTGATGTTCATATTCTCTGTCATTCCCATGATATGAATGTGTCCTTAATATTTTTCAGATAAAAAATATATTCTAAAAGTGTTTAGAATACATTGGCATATTTCTTCGATATGATAAACATTCAAAATGATTCATAACCCTCAGATTATTTGACCGGGTCCAGAATAATCAAGTACATGCTATCATATGTAAGTTACCTTTGATTAACATAGAGATGTTAATGATAAAGGATGGTGAGCCTTGTGCCATAATAGCATAGATATGTGACTAACTTACATATGGGTGATCGTTAGTTGAACAGATCACTAAATATGACAAGAATGACTAAAACTACATGACTTTGGATTAATAGTATGTCATTTGTTGCTAATTGTGCAAATTAATCCTTTGACTTGAGAAATTACGGCTGTCGGATATATCAGGGACTAAATTTACTGTTTGGACAAGCCTCACCTCATAAAGGAGAGATACGACCTCTCGTAGTTTAGTCTTATGATATACAGACCGACAGATAATTGTCGAGATTCGATATATTAACCTTCGACGTGAGGCGATGTCCTATGCGATTTTATTGTTGGGGATATGCCCCAATGCTAAAGTTTGAGATGACCTTATTAGGGTTTAATAAGAATATGCTTTTGTGTTTTATACACAATGTTATTTGTAAGATGTTCATATTCTCCGCTTCGATATGAATATGTTCCTAATGCCTATCCGAGAAGAGAAATGTTCTAAAAGGGTTTAGGATATGTTGCACTTTCTCTTCGATATGATAAGCATTAAGAAATGATTCATTGTGATACCCCGAACCTGGCATGTATTCAATAGCATTTTAAGTTCATTTAAATTGCATTTTATTGACCTTTCACCTTCTTTGACCAAACTAGTTGACTTTTCATCTACATTGACCAACTAGGACAAGGTGGAAATTTTTGAAATGTTTAATAAAAGGCAAACTTGGGATTAGAAATAAAAAAATGCAATGTTAAGTTAGTCAAATTTTGGGTCAACTTTGGAATTAAATCTGAACCAATTGGAGAAGAGTTAGGTAGCAAATTATATATGGTTGGAAAGCTCTATGAGTCTAGTTTATGAGGGTTTCATCGTTATTTGCGCATTTATATGTTGTGTATGTTAACTTTGTCAATTTTTAGATTTATCTGTAGATCGTTATTTAAAGCGATTTGATGCTTCTAGAATGTTCCTTGGCATTTGTAGAACATGTATTTATAGCTTTGTAACATTTTCTGCGGTTAAATGTTGTGATTGCAAATTAAATTGTTAATTGAATAGTGTTTTGTGAATAGTAAAACCTTGAAACGTTGAAGTTGCGCTGTTATGCTTTCTATTGATGTAGAAATGTGCTAGGTACGCTAGAATGCTAAAATGTGTGGTTTGTTTGGGTTGCGTAGTGGAAAAAATGAGAATTATGCCTTTGGGAAAGTCGGGGTCGTTTAGGTCGACTTTAGCGTTTTCTCGTTTTGCGTGTTAGCATTGCTTCGGGAAGCCATGGAAGCACTTTTGGTGTGATTATGGCGTTGGTTGGGTGTTTGGTTGTTATAGTTGTAGTTCAAACGAGAAAGGGGGAAATCGGGGCTTTGCGCGAGTTCTAGGGTAAAGTAAGGTTTCGGGGTCTTTAGACGTGCCTTATGGTGACCTAGGAGGGTTGGCGAAGTCGGTTTCCAAAACTCGTGGCTCGTTTGGAAATGGTAGCGTTTTGATAGTTGGGGCCGATTTGTGTTTTTGTGTGTTTTCTTGTCTTTATGCTTATAGAATGCTTAGAATTACTTGAAATACTTGTTTGAGTTGTTTTGGATTGAATTGCTTATCAATTGCTGCTTTTGCGTGCGAGAATAACCTACCTTGTTATTCTTTCACGTGTGGCTTTATCGCTTGTTTATAGCCTTGTATCGAGTCTTGCATTGCATAGTGTCTCGCGCGTGAGTGATGGGCCTCTCTGGGTAGCCTTGGGTTGCCAGTGTTGGTTGCTCTAGCTCCGCTGCTATTCCTTTTCTCGCTTGGGTTGCCTCCCAGAGAGATTTGGGTCGTAGGATTGATGGATACTTCCGGGGTATTCCAAACTGGTGTTATAAGGTGGTTTGGGCCGGTGCGTCATCGTTAAAGTTATCGGAATCGTGATCGGTACATTACTCGCTTGAGTGAACCATAGCCTTCAAAGTGTGGTATAGCTTTGATTGGTTGTGTTAATGCTTTCTTTAGTTGTTAATTGTATTGTTGTTTATATTGAATGCCTTTTATTGATTATATTGCTTAACTGTACCTATTTGCATTGCACGATCTTCTTCCTCTCCAATTCGATATCTGTCTCGCCATCACTGAGTATACGTGTTGTGTATTGTCACGCCCCAACTCGACCCCACCTACGATCAGTCAGGACGCAACGGAATTTCGGCGGCATAACGACAGTAAACAGATTTCCGAGGTTCTAAACCAACCTCATTAAACGTCATACAACCAGTAATTCTTCAATACAAACAACAACATACAACACAACCATATTATACGATAAAACATCTTCGTTATACGCCTCCGTTCCAACATGACATACAATACCTCAACTTTATCATACATTTCAAAAGTAAGTTGAGACATATTTACAACTTAACCATAGACAAAAGAAAGCCACTAAGTTAACACCATTTGGATCATCATCTTCCAACATCTATTACAATAAGAACCACAAAGCATATAAAAGTCTATTAAACTAATATACATGACCTTAAACAACATATAATCATGGATAAGACTCGGGAACATATGACTCGTCCACGTAAAGCACATTTTCCACATTCTCCTCTTCAGGAGGCACATACCCGTAATCCGGCTCTGCAACACCTGTAAGCATGCATTAATAGAGAGTGAGCTTATATACATAAGCCCAGTGAGGATCCGATAGATCTCGACAGTATTCACTACGCTCCTTGGATTTAGTCCTTTGAACAAGTAAACACACAACAACAATAATAACATAAATAAAGCTATCATCACATAACTATATGACCATTCAATAAGGATACTCTATTTGGTGTAGCTCCAAACGCCATCACGATCTCAACCGTTCTTCTTATAACTCCCCATTACTCACGCACCCGAGGTACCTCACTATCCCCTTCCCTCCATTACATCTCCGTCATGCGAGCTGGGGGTAGCCTATGGCAGTCATGCCGGTTTCACCCCGACAGCCCGACGCTGCCCGAGAGGTGGCACACACATACCAAGGCTCCATATTCATCAATCATCATGCAAGCATAAATCAATCAATCAATTGGGAGATCAGCAACAAGAGTGCCCGATTCCCGCATTCAATAATAATCAATCAATATCATTTTATCATCATCAATAATCATATCATCATCATCAATAACATCAATAATCAATTAAACAACAAATAACTAAGTTAGATGACAAAGTAGGCCATCCAACCGAACATGCATAATATTCATAATTAAACTCTAAATTACTCAACAACAACTCACCATTCAATCACTCAAACCACACCCGATCAACTAAGGCTCAATTCAATAATTTAAAGAAAGATAACCTAAACTTCAAATAATCATATCTTACATTCTACTAATCCAAACAACTCCAAATCAATTTCAAACACTCACCCATTCGATCATCTACATTAACCCTCTTGGAAATCCACCATAACACCTCTAAATCATGCCCGATAACCCTAAAACCCTATGACGTCATGGCTGGATTTTCCGGATTTTCACACAAACAATGTAATCGAAAATTCGGCATTACAACAGCGCTAACACGTAATTATCAAGTATTTAGAAATCGACGGCAATCGATTTCGAGCAACGCAACTCAATTAAACCAACTTTGAACATTTTAATCAAAATTAAATACCCGGAAAATAAAAATTATGCTACATCCGACAGAAATTCGTAGTATTAGTATATAATGATCCCTAGCATGCAAGGAGCAATAATCTATCATCAGATTTCAATTCTAACGGTTCAATCTTCATTTATACGCAAAAACACAAAAATGACATTTTGAGATCTAGAATTTTTCTCTCACCTTTGATGCGATAAAAGCCTAGGAATGCGTGCAATGCGTGCCCAACAAGCGGAATCCAAGTCGGTGCGAAGTTTCACGGACAAAAACTAGGTTTTTCTTTGAAAAATTGGATTGAAAAGCTTTGAAATTCTCTTTCTTTTTCTCTCCTCTTTCTCTCGGCCAAGTGTGTGTTTGTGGAGTGTGTTTTGTGTTGTGTGAGTGTGTGTTGATGACAAGGAGTATTTAAAAGCTTGGTCAATTAAAAAAATGCAAAGTCAAAGTTAGTTTTAATAGGTATTTTTGTGTTTTTAATGACTTTAATTGCATTTTAGTGCTCACCAAGTTAAAAATAATTATGCAACCCCTAAAATATCACAAGTGGATTATTTTTAGGTGACAAGAAGTTTTACATTCAAAGAATTCCACCCGAGTCGGCTTAAAACTCGATTTTCGCAAAAGTCGGTGTAAAAACCCTAATAAATTCTTAAGCCGATTTTAAAACCGTTTTCATCAAACACAGGTCTATTAAAGTCCGTGGACTAGGTCTAGAAGGGTTAAAAAGACCAGTTTCAAAATTATAGCGGACGTGTTTCGAAAACACTATTCACTGAAAATCGACGATAAAATTTCTGACTCCGTTTTTTATGAAAATTTCATGAATGCACATTTAGCACGTATTAGGAGTATTGAAATCAAAATTATAACTTTCTAGGTCCTATAGCACATAAACAGGTCATATGCACGCAAAACGAGACAAAGCACGTAAAACGAGATAAGCAGAAAAGTGGGGTTTCACATTCTCCCCTCCTTAAAACAATTGCGTCCGCGCAATTCTCGAACTGATAGACAATTAAATCCTCAATCGTTACGCATAACAATACTTCTCCTAGTTCCCATTTATCTCCTAGGATGACACCTAACCAAAGACCTCAAAGAACAACCTCTATTGACTGCAAGTTGATGATCATAATTCCAAGACAATCTTCAATTCATAATTCTCTCCCACCTAATATCATATTGCATATGAAAGAAATTGCAACTCCAAGTCTTAGCGTGACACCACTAATTATCAATCATCCCCTACTACACAAAAGAGCTCTATGAACACCCCGAGGGTTTAAAAACTCATTTACGATAACATGAATGATTACCGATCAAGGGAATATCTCAAAAGTGACATTTGTCAGAATATGGCTCTTATGAAATTTACAAGGAAATACGAATATGAAAAATCATATTTGAGCCAACAATCAAGTGAACAAGAGTTCAAACAGGTTAGAGAATCAAGAGGTTAATAGTTTAATAAGGAAACATGATAACTAAGATAAGAAATGTCTCAGCACCTATCAGTTAAATACGTACGAACAAAGGATGATGACGAGTCAAAACAGTGCTGAGTATGTTGAACAAAAATTCCTGAACAAGTAGATATTTCAATTCTCGATAATTTTTCAAGGAACCAACAAGTAAGTTGTACTTGAGGCGAAATGAAATTAAGAAATAAGAGATGATTAATTCAATAGAAACATGAGTGGCAAGAGTATCTCCGCACGCAATACCAAAGAAGTACGAATAAGAAATGATAACAATAGGACAGTGCCGAGTGCTTTGAGTGAGCAATTACAAGCAAAGTAATGACTCTGGATTTAATAATAAAACAATAGGATTAACAAAGATCAACAAGAATGACAATGATGTACTTAGGTAGAGAGTACATCAAGCAGGTGAAATTCGAATAAGTAAAATGGTATACCAAAGGAAAAATTACTTTCAAATGAGTAGTAATAGGATGAAATGAAATATTGAAACGAATGGCTAGAGATATAGAATGAAATATAGAAGTCTCAAACCTTAACTCCAATAAGCGACATTGCTATAAGAAGCAAATATGAATGTTAAGAATGGAAACAATGTCAAATGAGTATAGGATCCATTAATCCAATAAGCAAACTTTCAAGAAACAATTGATAGGCTAGAAAAATGTAACTCTCTCTCAAATAAGTGAGAATAGAGTAAAAGATAATAATAACACTGATAGAATTATGAAGTACAAGAAGGGTGTCCCACCTACACACTTAAACACCAACAAGTCAAATCCTACAATCTATCTTTCTCCAAAACAAGACACTAAGGAGATCTAGAGAACCTAAGGAGTCATAACAATCACCAAACAAGATAAATCACTCCAAAATTTTACATTCCGTACTAGACCAATCACTAAGCGAGATAAATCACCGATTACCCAACAAGATTAACTAATGAAGACTCCGAAATCTTATAACACAATACAGATTCATATCAACCCATTATAACACAAGCGAATCCTCAATCAACAATTTAGAAAGTCATACCACCTAGAACTCAAAAGCTCGATGTAGGTAAGTAAATGTTCAGTCACCAAAATGCATTCTTATTTCCTCAAATAATTCTATCTCCCAACAATTACATCCTCGAATAAAGTAACTTTAGTCAAGAATCACTCCAATTGTCTCCAAGGTATAAAGATCAACACTCCAAAATATCCATTAATAATATAGCAATCTCAAATAGTAGACATATTCACATGTTATACCACAGTTCATTCCATTCACAAATATACATCACTAATTCCTCAAATAAATTCATTCTAAAATAACCTCAAGAAAGTATAATCTGAGTTGAGACTCCAAAAGTGTCTAATCACAACCTCACAAAAACCTCAACTTATGATTCATCTCCAAGTAATAACAAGTTAAACATGGCAACAAAAGTAATTATAATCATCAAGATACGTTGCTATTTCCTCGAACAACTTCATTCTCGCTAAAGGAACATCAAGATCAATCCACTAAGCCGAAACTAAAATCCATAAACATGACAATTAAAATCTTACTGATAAACTTCTAGGATAATAATAATTCAAAATCATGGCCTATCTCTATTTCTGAAAACTCTTACAACCACCCTAGACATTAAAAGGTCACTCACGAGTTAAAACATGTATGCAACTATATCATATGAAAGACAAGTATAACGTAATGCGCAATTATCATACAATGCAACATTATCACATGACACACAATTCAACATATAAGAAGCCAACATCACATAAACAGGTTATATCACAGAAGTAAGTTATAAACAATTAAAGTCACATAAGCAACAAACTTCACATAAGACAAGTTGATCACGTAACTCACATTGGTCACTTAAAGTACATTGAGCACTTAAAGCACGTTGTTTCACATAAGCTAGTTATAAACAATTAAAAGCACATAAACAACTAACTTCACACAAGGCACAAAATCACATAAAACACAATTGTCACATAATACACATTAATCACATAATGCACATTAATTACAACACATTGAGTACGTATAGCACGTTATCACATAAAACATATTGACCACATTAGTTCACTTAACACACAAGGCATACTGGTCACATAGAAAGTTAGACACATAAGTAAATTAATCACATAAACATATTAACATATGTTTCACTTTTCTTTCACTTAATACATACTTGCATGCTTAGACCACTACCCACATTCCGAGGATACCCCGGCTAACAGCTAACATGCGCTCTGATACCACTTAAACTGTCACGCCCCAACTCGACCCCACCTACGATCAGTCAGGACGCAACGGAATTTCGGCGGCATAACGACAGTAAACAGATTTCCGAGGTTCTAAACCAACCTCATTAAACGTCATACAACCAGTAATTCTTCAATACAAACAACAACATACAACACAACCATATTATACGATAAAACATCTTCGTTATACGCCTCCGTTCCAACATGACATACAATACCTCAACTTTATCATACATTTCAAAAGTAAGTTGAGACATATTTACAACTTAACCATAGACAAAAGAAAGCCACTAAGTTAACACCATTTGGATCATCATCTTCCAACATCTATTACAATAAGAACCACAAAGCATATAAAAGTCTATTAAACTAATATACATGACCTTAAACAACATATAATCATGGATAAGACTCGGGAACATATGACTCGTCCACGTAAAGCACATTTTCCACATTCTCCTCTTCAGGAGACACATACCCGTAATCCGGCTCTGCAACACCTGTAAGCATGCATTAATAGAGAGTGAGCTTATATACATAAGCCCAGTGAGGATCCGATAGATCTCGACAGTATTCACTACGCTCCTTGGATTTAGTCCTTTGAGCAAGTAAACACACAACAACAATAATAACATAAATAAAGCTATCATCACATAACTATATGACCATTCAATAAGGATACTCTATTTGGTGTAGCTCCAAACGCCATCACGATCTCAACCGTTCTTCTTATAACTCCCCATTACTCACGCACCCGAGGTACCTCACTATCCCCTTCCCTCCATGACATCTCCGTCATGCGAGCTGGGGGTAGCCTATGGCAGTCATGCCGGTTTCAACCCGACAGCCCGACGCTGCCCGAGAGGTGGCACACACATACCAAGGCTCCATATTCATCAATCATCATGCAAGCATAAATCAATCAATCAATTGGGAGATCAGCAACAAGAGTGCCCGATTCCCGCATTCAATAATAATCAATCAATATCATTTTATCATCATCAATAATCATATCATCATCATCAATAACATCAATAATCAATTAAACAACAAATAACTAAGTTAGATGACAAAGTAGGCCATCCAACCGAACATGCATAATATTCATAATTAAACTCTAAATTACTCAACAACAACTCACCATTCAATCACTCAAACCACACCCGATCAACTAAGGCTCAATTCAATAATTTAAAGAAAGATAACCTAAACTTCAAATAATCATATCTTACATTCTACTAATCCAAACAACTCCAAATCAATTTCAAACACTCACCCATTCGATCATCTACATTAACCCTCTCGGAAATCCACCATAACACCTCTAAATCATGCCCGATAACCCTAAAACCCTATGACGTCATGGCTGGATTTTCCGGATTTTCACACAAACAATGTAATCGAAAATTCGGCATTACAACAGCGCTAACACGTAATTATCAAGTATTTAGAAATCGACGGCAATCGATTTCGAGCAACGCAACTCAATTAAACCAACTTTGAACATTTTAATCAAAATTAAATACCCGGAAAATAAAAATTATGCTACATCCGACAGAAATTCGTAGTATTAGTATATAATGATCCCTAGCATGCAAGGAGCAATAATCTATCATCAGATTTCAATTCTAACGGTTCAATCTTCATTTATACGCAAAAACACAAAAATGACATTTTGAGATCTAGAATTTTTCTCTCACCTTTGATGCGATAAAAGCCTAGGAATGCGTGCAATGTGGGCCCAACAAGCCGAATCCAAGTCGTTGCGAAGTTTCACGGAAAAAAACTAGGTTTTTCTTTGAAAAATTGGATTGAAAAGCTTTGAAATTCTCTTTCTTTTTCTCTCCTCTTTCTCTCGGCCAAGTGTGTGTTTGTGGAGTGTGTTTTGTGTTGTGTGAGTGTGTGTTGATGACAAGGAGTATTTAAAAGCTTGGTCAATTAAAAAAATGCAAAGTCAAAGTTAGTTTTAATAGGTATTTTTGTGTTTTTAATGACTTTAATTGCATTTTAGTGCTCACCAAGTTAAAAATAATTATGCAACCCCCAAAATATCACAAGTGGATTATTTTTAGGTGACAAGAAGTTTTACATTCAAAGAATTCCACCCGAGTCGGCTTAAAACTCGATTTTCGCAAAAGTCGGTGTAAAAACCCTAATAAATTCTTAAGCCGATTTTAAAACCGTTTTCATCAAACACAGGTCTATTAAAGTCCGTGGACTAGGTCTAGAAGGGTTAAAAAGACCAGTTTCAAAATTATAGCGGACGTGTTTCGAAAACACTATTCACTAAAAATCGACGATAAAATTTCTGACTCCGTTTTTGATGAAAATTTCATGAATGCACATTTAGCACGTATTAGGAGTATTGAAATCAAAATTATAACTTTCTAGGTCCTATAGCACATAAACAGGTCATATGCACGCAAAACGAGACAAAGCACGTAAAACGAGATAAGCAGAAAAGTGGGGTTTCACATGTATACTCACTCCTCACCACCACATTTCAGGAAATACCCTATTAGCTGGAAAGTTCGTGATTTCGTGAAAGTCCGTGCTTGAAGAGTTGTCTTGAGTGCCTATGTAACTTGAGTTGTCAAAGTTGTCAAGTTGTATGCTTTTATGTTGTATATAATTATTGTTAAAAGAAATGTAATATAAATCTAGCTATGTAGTTGGAATGGTTTGATAAGTTAGATTATGTATATAGTTAATGTAGCTTAACTTCAATGCATGGCTGTAATGTCCAAAGGAAAAGAATTAGAATGGCATGATAGTTTATTTTATGCAGTAGCTTTGTATGGTTTAATTGCCTAAATTGAATGTACTTGTCAAAATGAAAAGATAGGTTAGTTTTTAAATTGGAAATGTATGTATACTTGCTGAGTTTAAATTGTTGAGAACCGAGGCTCGGATGGCCTTGAGGAAGTTTTGTATGGTTGGACACGGTGGTGGTCCATTTATATGCTATTACAGGTTTTGCATTTTGCCTATAAACAGGGGAGACTCCGTCCGTTTTTCCTGAAAATTTTGCCCGGGTTTGGTTTGGGTTGTGATTAGTTTGATTGATAGAACTCCCGGTCTCGAGAGGGATCGGGGTGTCACAGGTGGTATCAGAGCTTATTTAGCTCATAAGCCGGGACAGGGTCCTCGGTCTGGTGGGTAGTGACCCTTAAATGTGTGCTTGTTAAGTGTGTCTTGAAAGTGTATGCTTTTATGTGAGATTATGAGTCTTGACATGAATGTGTGCTCCTATGTGATATAGTTATGTGTTATGTGTTAATTGTGTGCTAAGTGAAGTAAAGTGTCTAGTTGTGCATTGAATTGACCTATCGAATCGACCTCGTGGATTATTATTTGCTTGAAGTATTGCTTTTAATGTGTGTACTGAAATGTCTTGAATTAGCTATGCCGTGATTTGAATTGATTATGCTGTGCTTGACTTGATTGTTATGTTTGAGTGACTTTGTTAAATAAACTATATTGTAAACTTGCTGGCATAATAGCTTAATGCATATGTATAACTATGATATATTGGCATTCATACATGTCCTATTGAAATGGTAAGTAAGTCCTCTTCCTCCCCTGAAGAAAGTGGTTCACCGCTGGCTTTTCAAGGTGTATGGATTGGCAGGAAATGAATGGCATTTGACTAGCCTTTATTTGGGAATTGGTGATTGCTTTTGGAGCTCGGTTATTGGCGAATCCCTTTGGTCCTTCTCTGTGCTTAACAGTTGCGAAAGAGTAGCTTTCTCTTGGGGTTTTAATTGGGTGTTCTCTGGAACATTCTTTGGTTTTCATAACGGGTGTTCTTTGGGGACTTTTGTTGGCACTTCTCGGTGGACTTGGTTAATGGGATTTCAATCGGCCTTACTACATGGTATTATCTATGGCATATGTGTCTCGGTCTTTATTGGAGTGTTACTGGTATTCCTTATTGGAAATTCTTCAATGGCATTCTCTAGGATTCTCAGTGGCCAATTATTTAGTATTACTTATTGGGCAATTCTTGGTACTTTCTTACTGGAGCATTGTTCAGGCATTCTCTTGGTATTTTCCTTGTTGGCAAAGTTGTATGAAGTTCTCACTTGGCAAACAGTGAAGAGGACTCAGAGTTTGGTTTCGGTATATTGTTCATCAGTTCGGTGTTTATCCTTGGAGTTTTCGCCCATCTGGGAAACTATGTTTGTTATTCAACTTGGTTGTCTTATTGGGCACGTTATATTTTCTCTGTTATTTCCTTTGACATTCCTCTCAGCATTTGATAGCAAAACTCGGAATCTAATTGGTTGTTCCATGGGGTTATTATTTGGAAGGCTTCTTTGGAACTTTGGAAATATATTTGATTGGGTTCTTGGTATTTTCTTCAGCACTCTTAACAGGGAATTCTTCTATGAAATCCATGACCAGCGGGGTACTTCTTTGGACCTCTAGATAGAATCTTTGTTTGAGCTTTTATTTGGCTTCTTGCTTGGGAATTCTCGGGCAGTAACAGTTAGACTTCTATTGGAGATTCGTGCATGAGGTATTCTTCTTGTCGTTATTGTGTGGTATTAATGACATCTACAGTATCTTTGCTTTAGTCTTTATTGGTATTATCTCGGCGTTTCTGGTTGGAATTTTTTCTTCTTAGGTATTCGTGTCAACGGGATTCTTGTACGGTATCTGCATTTGAGCTTCTATTTGGCGTTACTACTTGGCATTTCTACTTGAACTTTCCTATTGGTCATCTTTATTAAATACTTTTTCAGTAGCTAATAAAGACTAGTCAGAGTTGGATTGTAGATGATGCAGAGTCCTATTGGAAGAAGAATTGCGAGGACGCAATTGTTTTAAGGGGGGAAGGATGTGATACCCCGAACCTGGCATGTATTCAATAGCATTTTAAGTTCATTTAAATTGCATTTTATTGACCTTTCACCTTCTTTGACCAAACTAGTTGACTTTTCATCTACATTGACCAACTAGGACAAGGTGGAAATTTTTGAAATGTTTAATAAAAGGCAAACTTGGGATTAGAAATAAAAAAATGCAATGTTAAGTTAGTCAAATTTTGGGTCAACTTTGGAATTAAATCTAAACCAATTGGGGAAGAGTTAGGTAGCAAATTATATATCGTTGGAAAGCTCTATGAGTCTAGTTTATGAGGGTTTCAACGTTATTTGCGCATTTATACGTTGTGTATGTTTAACTTTGTCAATTTTTAGATTTATCTGTAGATCGTTATTTAAAGCGATTTGATGCTTCTAAAATGTTCCTTGGCATTTGTAGAACATGTATTTATAGCTTTGTAACATTTTCTGCGGTTAAATGTTGTGATTGCAAATTAAATTGTTAATTGAATTGTGTTTTGTGAATAGTAAAACCTTGAAACGTTGAAGTTGCGCTGTTATGCTTTCTGTTGATGTAGAAATGTGCTAGGTACGCTAGAATGCTAAAATGTGTGGTTTGTTTGGGTTGCGTAGTGGAAAAAATGAGAATTATGCCTTTGGGAAAGTCGGGGTCATTTAGGTCGACTTTAGCGTTTTCTCGTTTTGCGTGTTGGCATTGCTTCGGGAAGCCATGGAAGCACTTTTGGTGCGATTATGGCATTGGTTGGATGTTTGGTTGTTATAGTTGTAGTTCAAACGAGAAAGGGGGAAATCGGGGCTTTGCGCGAGTTCTAGGGTAAAGTAAGGTTTTGGGGTCTTTAGACGTGCCTTATGGTGACCTAGGAGGGTTGGCGAAGTCGGTTTCCAAAACTCGTGGCTCGTTTGGAAATGGTAGCGTTTTGATAGTTGGGGCCGATTTGTGTTTTTGTGTGTTTTCTTGTCTTTATGCTTATAGAATGCTTAGAATTACTTGAAATACTTGTTTGAGTTGTTTTGGATTGAATTGCTTATCAATTGCTGCTTTTGCGTGCGAGAATAACCTACCTTGTTATTCTTTCACGTGTGGCTTTATCGCTTGTTTATCGCCTTGTATCGAGTCTTGCATTGCATAATGTCTCGCGCGTGAGTGATGGGCCTCTCTGGGTAGCCTTGGGTTGCCAGTGTTGGTTGCTCTAGCTCCGCTGCTATTCCCTTTCTCGCTTGGGTTGCCTCCCAGGGAGATTTGGGTCGTAGGATTGATGGATACTTCCAGGGTATTCCAAACTGGTGTTATAAGGTGGTTTGGGCCGGCGCGTCATCGTTAAAGTTATCGGAATCGTGATCGGTACATTACTCGCTCGAGTGAACCATAGCCTTCAAAGTGTGGTATAGCTTTGATTGGTTGTGTTAATGCTTTCTTTAGTTGTTAATTGTATTGTTGTTTATATTGAATGCCTTTTATTGATTGTATTGCTTAACTGTACCTATTTGCATTGCACGATCTTCTTTCTCTCCAATTCGATATCTGTCTCGCCCTCACTGAGTATACGTGTTGTGTATACTCACTCCTCACCACCACATTTCAGTAAATGCCCTATTAGCTGGAAAGTTCGTGATTTCGTGAAAGTCCGTGCTTGAAGAGTTGTCTTGAGTGCCTATGTAACTTGAGTTGTCAAAGTTGTCAAGTTGTATGCTTTTATGTTGTATGTAATTATTGTTAAAAGAAATGTAATATAAATCTAGCTATGTAGTTGGAATGGTTTGATAAGTTAGATTATGTATATAGTTAATGTAGCTTAACTTCAATGCATGGCTGTAATGTCCAAAGGAAAAGAATTAGAATGGCATGATAGTTTATTTTATGCAGTAGCTTTGTATGGTTTAATTGCCTAAATTGAATGTACTTGTCAAAATGAAAAGATAGGTTAGTTTTTAAATTGGAAATGTATGTATACTTGCTGAGTTTAAATTGTTGAGAACCGAGGCTCGGATGGCCTTGAGGAAGTTTTGTATGGTTGGACACGGTGGTGGTCCATTTATATGCTATTACAGGTTTTGCATTTTGACTATAAACAGGGGAGACTCCGTCCGTTTTTCCTGAAAATTTTGCCCGGGTTTGGTTTGGGTTGTGATTAGTTTGATTGATAGAACTCCCGGTCTCGAGAGGGATCGGGGTGTCACATTCATAGCCCTTCATATTATTCAACCGGGACTAGAATAATCGAGTACGGGTTATCATATGTTATTACCTTTGAATAACATAGTGATGTTAATGATAAAGGATAGCGTGCGAAATGCCAGAACAACATGATGATGTAGACTAATAAACATATGAGTGATCGTCTGTGTACGGATCATTGAATGTGACAATAAATAGTGGACTACATGATTTCAGGTTAATAGTTTACTATTTAGTTGAGAATTGTGCAAATTAATCCTTAGACTTGAGAGATTACAGTTGCCGGTAATATCAGGGGCTAAATACTGCGTCTGGACAATGCCCGTCTTCTAAGGTAGGTTACGGCCTTTCGCGTTTTAGTCTTGTGGTATGAATCGACATGTAATTGTCAAGATAGGATCTGTTAGCCTCCGATGAGAGGCTATATCCTATGATATCTGAGATCGGTTGGTAAACGAGCAAGTCCTTGGCCAAGGTGAGTATGAAGTGATGAAAATGAGTTTTTCCATGGTACTCATCTCTCGTTTTACCGATTCAGATTTATACATAGTATCAGACGTGGGCTTAACGATTTCATGGTCCTTTCCCGATCGGGGTACTTGTAACAGAAGGATCAGGCTGCATGCTAATTCTTGACGGTTAAATGAATTCATGAAAGACATTGTCTTCATTATTGTATACATTCTCATGATACGTTTGTTGCTAGTGCGTCACTCATGAGCATGAGGGTATTTCGGTAAATGACGGAGACATTTCCGAAATAGATAAGGAGGTTTATCAGGTCCCTCATCGGTACACGATTATGAATCTAGAAGGTCACACACTAATAACTATCATGAATAAGTTCACCAGAAGCTTGTATTTTATGGTTGGTGGCTTTAAGGTATTAAGAGTCATCAATGTTGGTATTTGGGCCAAAAGTGTAATTTTGAAAAGTTTTGGGGTCAAATTGTAATTACTAAAACTTTTGGAGCCAAACTTTAATTATTGAAAAGTTGTTTCAATATGTTTATTCTAACAGAGATTAGAATTGGCAAAAATATTATATATATATATATATATATATATATATATATATATATATATATGTATATATGTAATGCCCCGATCCCTCACGAGACCGGGACTCCTATTTATCATGCTATTCTCACCCAATTCCAAACCTCGGGCACAAAATTTAGGGAAAAACGGACGGAGTCTCCCCTATTTATAGGACTAAACTGGTACCTGCACAAAGACACCCATGATGCCAGATCCACAAACAGCAACTCTTACAACCAATCCTCCAAGATTTTTATGGGCCATCCGCGATCACAAGGCCATCCGAGCCTTGGAACAACAATTACATATAACACACAAGCAAGCAAAACATTTCTAATTTTAACTATAGGTAGTTAGATACAACAATAGCCAAGTTCTACTTCCAAGTTTGTTAATCACATAAGCATGCAAAAGAATAAGTTTACTATGGATTATTACATGTCATTCCACTTTATATCCAACATACAAGATTACAAATTATTACATTCACCAATTATACTCAAGGCCCCAAGGTCACAACAAGGCAATCAACAACAACTCCACGCAACCTTCTCATTTTAGACAACCTTATCACACAAGAAGCCACCGAAATTGCTTAACTAGCACTTCTTCCTCTTCTTCTATCAACTGAGGATTCACCTCAGCTTCACCTGAAACATATTAAATGAGGAATGAGCAACAATGTTGCCCAGCGAGGGAGGTGATGCAACATATCAGGCGTGCAATATGATATGCAATCACAAGAAAACATATATATATACAACATAAACCAGCAAGATAGAAAGCCAAGTATTTAATCACTTTAAAAAGGATACGGTTCCACTTCCAAGTCTTCGATCACGAGCCACGAACCACGAATTTCACAAACATGCCGGCAAACCCCAAACACCAACAATTGGGATACTCCGGATGTATCCCGATCCTACGACCCTTTCTCCCGAGATAGGTCCATGCCCAACAGGTGAACCACGGCTCTGGGGTAGTGGAGTATGCCTCAGCGAGAAAGGGAATAGGCACCATGGTAGTCGAGGGAGCATGGCAAGCCCGACGTGTGAAACCCCACTTTTCTGCTCTAACTTGATTTACGTGCTTTACCTCGTTTTGCGTGCATATGATCTGTTTATGTGCTATAGGACCTAGAAAGTTATAATTTTGATGTCAATACTTCTAATACGTGCTAAATGTGCATTCATGAAATTTTCATCAAAAACGGAGTCAGAAATTTTATCGTCGATTTTTAGTGAATAGTGTTTTCGAAACACGTCCGCTATAATTTTGAAACTGGTCTTTTTAACCCTTCTAGACCTAGTCCACGGACTTTAATAGACCTGTGTTTGATGAAAACGGTTTTAAAATCGGCTTAAGAATTTATTAGGGTTTTTACACCGACTTTTGCGAAAATCGAGTTTTAAGCCGACTCGGGTGAAATTATTGGATTGTAAAACTTCTTGTCACCTAAAAATAATCCACTTGTGATAGTTTGGGGGTTGCATAATTATTTTTAACTTGGTGAGCACTAAAATGCAATTAAAGTCATTAAAAACACAAAAATACCTATTAAAACTAATTTTGACTTTGCATTTTTTTTAATTGACCAAGCTTTTAAATACTCCTTGTCATCAACACACACTCACACAACACAAAACACACTCCACAAACACACACTTGGCCGAGAGAAAGAGGAGAGAAAAAGAAAGAGAATTTCAAAGCTTTTCAATCCAATTTTTCAAAGAAAAACCTAGTTTTTGTCCGTGAAACTTCACACCGACTTGGATTCCGCTTGTTGGGCACGCATTGCACGCATTCCTAGGCTTTTATCGCATCAAAGGTGAGAGAAAAATTCTAGATCTCAAAATGTCATTTTTGTGTTTTTGCGTATAAATGAAGATTGAACCGTTAGAATTGTAATCTGATGTTAGATTATTGCTCCTTGCATGCTAGGGATCATTATATACTAATACTACGAGTTTCTGTCGGATATAGCATAATTTTTATTTTCCGGGTATTTAATTTTGAATAAAATGTTCAAAGTTGATTTAAATGAGTTGTGTTGATCGAAATCGATTGCCGTCGATTTCTAAATACTTGATAATTACGTGTTAGCGCTGTTGTAATGCCGAATTTTTGATTACATTGTTTGTGTGAAAATCCGGAAAATCCAGCCAAGATATCTTAGGGTTTTAGGGTTATCGGGCATGATTTGGAGGTGTTATGGTGGATTTCCGAGAGGGCTAATGTAGTAGGTTGAATGGGTGAGTGATAGGAACTGATTTGGCAATGTTTGGATTAGTAGATTGTAAGTTATGAATTTTAGAAGTTTAGGTTGTCATTCATTAATTTCTTGAACGATGCCTTAGATGGTTGGGTAGTGTTCGAGTGATGAATGGTGAGTTGTTGTTGAGTAATTTAGAGTTTAATTATGTATATTATGCATGTTCGGTTAGATGGCCTACTTTGTCATCTAACTTAGTTATTTGTTGTTTAATTGATTATTGATGTTATTGATGATGATGATATGATTATTGATGATGATAAAATGATATTGATTGATTATTGAATGCGGGAATCGGGCACTCTTGTTGCTGATCTCCCAATTGATTGATTGATTTATGCTTGCATGATGATTGATGAATATGGAGTCTTGGTATGTGTGTGCCACCTCTAGGGCAGCGTCGGGCTGTCGGGTTGATAACGGCATGACTGCCATAGGCTACCCCCAGCTCGCATGACGGAGATGTCATGGAGGGAAGGGGCTAGTGAGGTACCTCGGGTGCGTGAGTAATGGGGAGTTATAAGAAGAACGGTTGAGATCGTGATGGCGTTTGGAGCTACACCAAATAGAGTATCCTTATTGATTGGTTATATAGTTATGTGATGATAGCATTATTTATGTTGTTATGTGATGATAGCATTATTTATGTTGTTATGTGATGATAGCATTATTATTGTTGTTGTGTGTTTACTTGCTCAAAGGACTAAATCCAAGGAGCGTAGTGAATACTGTCGAGATCTATCGGATCCTCACTGGGCTTATGTATATAAGCTCACTCTCTATTAATGCATGCTTACAGGTGTTGCAGAGCCGGATTACGGGTATGTGCCTCCTGAAGAGGAGAATGTGGAAAATGTGCTTTACGTGGACGAGTCATATGTTCCCGAGTCTTATCCATGATTATATGTTGTTTAATGTCATGTATATTAGCTTAATAGACTTTTATATGCTTTGTGGTTCTTATTGTAATAGATGTTGGAAGATGATGATCCAAATGGTGTTAACTTAGTGGCTTTCTTTTGTCTATGGTTAAGTTGTAAATATGTCTCAACTTATTTTTGAAATGTATGATAAGGTTGAGGTATTGTATGTTATGTTGGAACGGAGGCGTATAACGAGGATGGTTTATTGTATATTATGATTGTGTTGTATATTGTTGTTTGAATTAAGGAGTTGCTGGATGTATGATGTTTAATGAGGTTGGTTTAGAGCCTCGGTATCCTATTTACTGTCGTTATACTGCCGAAATTCCGTTGCGTCCTGACTGATCATAGGAGGGGTCGTGTTGGGGCGTGACAGTTTAAGTGGTATCAGAGCGCATGTTTAGCTGTCAGCCGGGGTATCCTCGGAATGTGGGTAGTGGTCTAAGCATGCAAGTATGTATTAAGTGAAAGAAAAGTGAAACATATGTTAATATGTTTATGTGATTAATTTACTTATGTGTCTAACCTTCTATGTGACCAGTATGCCTTGTGTGTTAAGTGAACTAATGTGGTCAATATGTTTTATGTGATAACGTGTTATACGTACTCAATGTGTTGTAATTAATGTGCATTATGTGATTAATGTGTATTATGTGACAATTGTGTTTTATGTGATTTTGTGCCTTGTGTGAAGTTAGTTGTTTATGTGCTTTTAATTGTTTATAACTAGTTTATGTGAAACAACGTGCTTTAGGTGGTCAATATACTTTAAGTGACCAATGTGAGTTACGTGATCAACTTGTCTTATGTGAAGTTTGTTGCTTATGTGACTTTAATTGTTTATAACTTACTTTTGTGATATAACCTGTTTATGTGATGTTGGCTTCTTATATGTTGAATTGTGTGTTATGTGATAATGTTGCATTGTATGATAATTGTACATTACGTTGTTGTAACGCCCCGATCCCTCACGAGACCGGAGGCTCTAATAACCATGCTATTCTCATCCCAATACCAAACCCGGCCACAAAATTTTAGGGAAAAACGGACAGAGTTTCCCCTGTACCGTGGACATTCTAAAAACCTGTAAACGCTTAAACAAGGTCCCAACAATACATACAAGCTTTTCTCAATTAAACAACAAAGCTATAAGGCCATCCGAGCCTTATAGTACACAATATCTCCAAAACACACAAGCATGCAAGTAACTGGTTTATAATATAGCCTATTAACCATGCCATTCTAGGATAACATTAAAACATACTTAGAGATAAAACATTCTACACTAAGCCATTCACTCCCAAGCATGCAAAACAACTAGAAATAGAAATATAAGTTATTACAATCCATAGAATTACCACAGCTACTACATTAACAGACTTCCAGCTTACATATTACTCAAATACATACATGAGTTTTAAGGCCCCAAAATAGATTATACATAGAACAACAAATTCTTCACATAGCAACCAGAAAGCACATCCGCCTTAGACAAATATCACACAGCAGCTAAGGCAACTCCACCCACTGTGCCACCTGAAACATGTTAGCGAGGTATGAGCAACCACTGTTGCCCAGTGAGGGATATAGACCCGGGGCGTTACAGTTGTACTTGTCTTTCATATGATATAGTTGCATACATGTTTTAACTCGTGAGTGACCTTTTAATGTCTAGGGTGGTTGTAAGAATTTTCGGAAATAGAGATAGGCCATGATTTTGAATTATTATTATTCTAGAAGTTTATCAGTTAGATTTTAATTGTTATGTTTATGGATTTTAGTTTCGGCTTAGTGGATTGATCTTGATGTTCCTTTAGCGAGAATGAAGTTGTTCGAGGAAATAGCAATGTATCTTGATGATTATAATTACTTTTGTTGCCATGTTTAACTTGTTATTACTTGGAGATGAATTATAAGTTGAGGTTTCCATGAGGTTGTGATTAGACATTTTTGGAGTCTCAACTCAGATTATACTTTCTTGAGGTTATTTTAGAATGAATTTATTTGAGGAATTAGTGATGTATATTTGTGAATGGAGTGAAGTGTTGTATAACATGTGAATATTTCTACTATTTGGGATTGCTATATTATTAATGGGTATTTTGGAGTTTTGATCTTTAAACCTTGGAAACAATTGGAGTGATTCCTGACTAAAGTTACTTTAATTGAAGATGTAATTGTTGGGAGATAGAAATATTTGAGGAAATAAGAATGCATTTCGGTGGCTGAACATTTACTTACCTACATCAAGCTTTTGAGTTCTAGGTGGTATGACTCTCTAAATTGTTGATTGGAGATTCTCTTGTGTTATAGTGGGTTAATATGAATATGTATTGTGTTATAAGATTTTGGAGTCTTCATTAGTTAATCTTGTTGGGTAATCGGTGATTTATCTCGTTTAGTGATTGGTCTGGTACGGAATGTAAAATTTTGGAGTGATTTATCTTGTTTGGTGATTGTTATGACTCCTTAGGTTCTCTAGATCTCCTTAGTGTTTTGTTTTGGAGGAAGATAGATTGTAGGATTTGACTTGTTAGTGTTTAAGTGTGTAGGTGGGACACCCTTCTTGTACTTCATAATTCTATCAGTGTTATTATTATCTTTTACTCTATTCTCACTTATTTGAGAGAGAGTTACATTTTTCTAGCCTATCAATTGTTTCTTGAAAGTTTGCTTATTGGATTAATGGATCCTATACTCATTTGACATTG
Organism: Ehretia macrophylla; assembly: GCA_037974665.1. Classification (NCBI taxonomy): domain Eukaryota; kingdom Viridiplantae; phylum Streptophyta; class Magnoliopsida; order Boraginales; family Ehretiaceae; genus Ehretia; species Ehretia macrophylla. The sequence continues at coordinate 75,411,308 of CM075773.1, forward strand.
TTTCTATTCTTAACATTCATATTTGTTTCTTATAGCAATGTCGCTTATTGGAGTTAAGGTTTGAGACTTCTACATTTCATTCTATATCTCTAGCTATTCGTTTCAGTATTTTATTTCATCCTATTACTATTCATTTGAAAGTAATCTCTCTGTGGGTATACTATTTTACTTATTCGAATTTCACCTGCTTGATGTACTCTCTACCTAAGTACATCATTGTCATTCTTGTTGATCCTTGTTAATCCTATTGTTTTATTATTAAATCCCTGCCATTACTTTGTTTGTAATTGCTCATTTAATATACTCAGCATTGTCCTTTCTTATTTATACTTCTTTGATTATTGCGTGCTGAGATACTCATTATCTTGACACTCATATTTTCTATTGAATTAATCATCTCTTATCTCTTAATTTCATTTTGCCTCAAGTACAACTTACTTGTTGGTTCCTTGAACAATCATCGAGAATTGAAATATCTACTTGTTCAGGAATTTTTGTTCAACATACTCAGCACTGTTTTGACTCGTCATCATCCTTTGTTCGTACTTATTTAACTAATAGGTGCTGAGACATTTCTTATCTTAGTTATCATGCTTCCTTATTAACTATTAGCCTCTTGATTCTCTAACCTGTTTGACATCTTATTCACTTGATTGTTGGCTCGAATGTGACTTTCCATATTCTTAATTCCTCGTAAATTTCATAAGAGCCATATTCTGACAAATGTCACTTTTGAGATATTTCCTTGATCACTAATCATTCATGTTATCGTGAATGACTTTTTAAACCCTCGGGGTGTTCATAGAGCTCTTTTGTGTAGTAGGGGATGATTGATAATTAGTGGTATCATGCTAAGCTTTGGAGTTGCGATTTCTTTCATATGCAATATGATATGAGGTAGGAGAGAATTATGAATTGAAGATTGTCTTGGAACTATGATCATCAACTTGCAGTCAACAGCGATTGTTCTTTTGAGGCCTTTGGTTAGTTGTCATCCTAAGAGATAAATGGGAACTAAGAGAAGTATTATTAAGTGTAACGATTGAGGATTTAATTGTCTGTCAATTCGAGAATTGCGCGGACGCAATTGTTTTAAGGAGGGGAGAATGTGAAACCCCACTTTTCTGCTCTAACTTGATTTACGTGCTTTACCTCGTTTTGCGTGCATATGATCTGTTTATGTGCTATAGGACCTAGAAAGTTATAATTTTGATGTCAATACTTCTAATACGTGCTAAATGTGCATTCATGAAATTTTCATCAAAAACGGAGTCAGAAATTTTATCGTCAATTTTCAGTGAATAGTGTTTTCGAAACACGTCCGCTATAATTTTGAAACTGGTCTTTTTAACCCTTCTAGACCTAGTCCACGGACTTTAATAGACCTGTGTTTGATGAAAACGGTTTTAAAATCGGCTTAAGAATTTATTAGGGTTTTTACACCGACTTTTGCGAAAATCGAGTTTTAAGCCGACTTGGGTGAAATTATTGGATTGTAAAACTTCTTGTCACCTAAAAATAATCCACTTGTGATAGTTTGGGGGTTGCATAATTATTTTTAACTTGGTGAGCACTAAAATGCAATTAAAGTCATTAAAAACACAAAAATACCTATTAAAACTAACTTTGACTTTGCATTTTTTTTAATTGACCAAGCTTTTAAATACTCCTTGTCATCAACACACACTCACACAACACAAAACACACTCCACAAACACACACTTGGCCGAGAGAAAGAGGAGAGAAAAAGAAAGAGAATTTCAAAGCTTTTCAATCCAATTTTTCAAAGAAAAACCTAGTTTTTGTCCGTGAAACTTCACACCGACTTGGATTCCGCTTGTTGGGCACGCATTGCACGCATTCCTAGGCTTTTATCGCATCAAAGGTGAGAGAAAAATTCTAGATCTCAAATGTCATTTTTGTGTTTTTGCGTATAAATGAAGATTGAACCGTTAGAATTGTAATCTGATGTTAGATTATTGCTCCTTGCATGCTAGGGATCATTATATACTAATACTACGAGTTTCTGTCGGATATAGCATAATTTTTATTTTCCGGGTATTTAATTTTGAATAAAATGTTCAAAGTTGATTTAAATGAGTTGTGTTGATCGAAATCGATTGCCGTCGATTTCTAAATACTTGATAATTACGTGTTAGCGCTGTTGTAATGCCGAATTTTTGATTACATTGTTTGTGTGAAAATTCGGAAAATCCAGCCAAGATATCTTAGGGTTTTAGGGTTATCGGGCATGATTTGGAGGTGTTATGGTGGATTTCCGAGAGGGCTAATGTAGTAGGTTGAATGGGTGAGTGATAGGAACTAATTTGGCAATGTTTGCATTAGTAGATTGTAAGTTATGAATTTTAGAAGTTTAGGTTGTCATTCTTTAATTTCTTGAACGATGCCTTAGATGGTTGGGTAGTGTTCGAGTGATGAATGGTGAGTTGTTGTTGAGTAATTTAGAGTTTAATTATGTATATTATGCATGTTCGGTTAGATGGCCTACTTTGTCATCTAACTTAGTTATTTGTTGTTTAATTGATTATTGATGTTATTGATGATGATGATATGATTATTGATGATGATAAAATGATATTGATTGATTATTGAATGCGGGAATCGGGCACTCTTGTTGCTGATCTCCCAATTGATTGATTGATTTATGCTTGCATGATGATTGATGAATATGGAGTCTTGGTATGTGTGTGCCACCTCTCGGGCAGCGTCGGGCTGTCGGGTTGATAACGGCATGACTGCCATAGGCTACCCCCAGCTCGCATGACGGAGATGTCATGGAGGGAAGGGGCTAGTGAGGTACCTCGGGTGCGTGAGTAATGGGGAGTTATAAGAAGAACGGTTGAGATCGTGATGGCGTTTGGAGCTACACCAAATAGAGTATCCTTATTGATTGGTTATATAGTTATGTGATGATAGCATTATTTATGTTGTTATGTGATGATAGCATTATTTATGTTGTTATGTGATGATAGCATTATTATTGTTGTTGTGTGTTTACTTGCTCAAAGGACTAAATCCAAGGAGCGTAGTGAATACTGTCGAGATCTATTGGATCCTCACTGGGCTTATGTATATAAGCTCACTCTCTATTAATGCATGCTTACAGGTGTTACAGAGCCGGATTACGGGTATGTGCTTCCTGAAGAGGAGAATGTGGAAAATGTGCTTTATGTGGACGAGTCATATGTTCCCGAGTCTTATCCATGATTATATGTTGTTTAATGTCATGTATATTAGCTTAATAGACTTTTATATGCTTTGTGGTTCTTATTGTAATAGATGTTGGAAGATGATGATCCAAATGGTGTTAACTTAGTGGCTTTCTTTTGTCTATGGTTAAGTTGTAAATATGTCTCAACTTATTTTTGAAATGTATGATAAGGTTGAGGTATTGTATGTTATGTTGGAACGGAGGCGTATAACGAGGATGGTTTATTGTATATTATGATTGTGTTGTATATTGTTGTTTGAATTAAGGAGTTGCTGGATGTATGATGTTTAATGAGGTTGGTTTAGAGCCTCGGTATCCTATTTACTGTCGTTATATTGCCGAAATTCCGTTGCGTCCTGACTGATCATAGGAGGGGTCGTGTTGGGGCGTGACACGACGCCGCCCGTGTTTCTTGACGTTACCATGTCCAGAAAGGTTGTGCAACCCAGAGACAAGTCACAAGCAATCAATATATCACATAACACATAAGAGGGACGACAAAGTAGGCCGCCCTCACAATTAAGCACGATATAAGTTCACATAAGCACGAGATTAGCTTAAAGATACCAAAAGAAGCAATCAACACAATTAATTCCAATAATCTACTAAAATAGCTTAAATATATCCTAAATATTCAATGCAAGGCATTACAATCCCACAACAAGTTCCAAATGCAACTAAAATGGCTAAAAACTACATTTTCCCTTTCTTTAACTGAGTTTTCTTTCTCCTAAGCATGGTTCGAGATGCCCAAACCATATCCTAGTCTTTCTATATTCTTAATTATGTCCAAAGGCACCTTTAAAGTCATCAAAACCCATTTTAGAAGCAAAAGTTCGGGAAGGCCCCGAACGGGTTTGAACTACAACTATACTAACCGAACCCCATTTCCGCGAAACAAAAGCACCAAAGGTGCTTCCTTAGCTCAAGGTTACCCGAATCAATGCCCAAACTTGCCCGGATTGCTCAACGGAAAAAGTCCCCTTTTTAAAGTCGGCTATTTATGCAATTAAGTTCGGTTTCGAGTGATTCAACCTCATGGGGCTTTTCAACTAACTTCACTAGGATCTAGAGCACCTAATTGAAGCCTCAATTTAAGCTAATTAGCAATTTTTCTCAAAACCCTAATTTAGGCACTATTCATTGTCTTCTTCCTTCAATCTCTACATTCAACTATGGAATTCTTTATCAAGCTATGAAAGTTAACTCTATAGGCTCTAATGTACTCATAATAACCATTCATAACAAGTTTTATAGCTATAATTGACAAATCAAGAAAATTCAACATATGAATATAAACTTTAAAAACAATAAAATGCATCTCCCTCACAATTTTTGAAGACAAGGAAGCTTGTTGAAGGCCTTAGGATGCTCAAAACCCTCCCAAGATCAGGCTAGGAGCTCAAGATGCAAGGTTGTTGAAGCAAAATCTCCTCTTTTCCTTCTCCATTGGTATTTTCGGCCCTGCTACAGTAATTCCTGCACATTTGTTCTTTTTTTTTGTGTTTTAATGAGCTTAGGTGAATTATATAAGGTTAAGTTGAGGTGGGGTCAAGTTTGGGTATTTAAAAGGTCACTAGAATGCGCGTTATTAACTTAAAAACGAGCCTAAGGTAAAAAGTAAAGTTAGTTATTTAAATCTCTAAGTTTGTTACGTAACACTATTCACTTAACTACTAAAAACATTTTCTAAACGAGCTCTCCTATCGCCTCTAGCTCAATTGCACATTTTTCCCACTCCTCTAACAATTAATGTGATTTAATAAAAATGCTAATTCACTAATAGAATATAGTTTGAAAACGGGATGAATAGTAGCTAAAGAAGCCAGTTAATAAAGCACAGAAGGAAATGCGCAAACAACATATGCAATAGTAAATAAATGTACGGCTAAAATCTCGGGCGTCACAATATATATAAAGGTGTTTATATATGTATATGTGTAATGATGATGTAATTTGTGAAATGCCACGTCATCATCTTAGTTGTCAAAAGGTGAAATTGCAATTTAATGACTAGATAATTACATGTGGCATTTGCATGTAGAGGTTGATGACTATGATAGTCCATGTCATCAATCCTAGTCATTTGAATTTGAAATGAATGGATAGGATTCATTTTTGAATAAAGACAAAAGAATCTTGACCATTACTTTTGTTGATAAAGCCTTTTTGACAAGTGTCAGGAGAGAGAATAAAGTTACCTTTAGATTGTAATGATTACATTCCTAAGGCTTGCATGGCTTTTACTTTAGAAGGAAGCAATTGTGATTGACTATCTTATAAAGTAACATTATATATATAATTATATGAGTATGTTTTATATATATAATAAAAGATGACAAATTTCTCTCACCACCCACTAGCAATTTCGGCCAAGGGGTAGAGGAGAGAGAAGATGATCATCTTTCATAATCTAAAGCTAATGATTGAAATCAAATGGCTTGCATGGCTTGTGAAATCCTACTTTTCTATCTTTTCTCGGTTTATGTGTTTTACCTCATTTTGCGTGAATTGACCTGTTTATGTGTTGTGTGACTTAGAATGTACTAAATATGTGATTAATACTCCTAATACATGCTAAGTGTGCATTCATGAAATTTTCATAAAAAACGGAATTAGAAATTTTATCGTCGATTTTTATGAATAGTATTTTTGAACACCTATCTGCTAAAATTTTTATAGGGGTGTTTTAAACATTTTAAAACCTAATCCTCGGGTATTAATAGACCCTTGTTTGATTAAAACGGATTTGGAATAGGTTTTGAAATTTTAAAAGTTTTTATACTTTTTTTGGCAAGAAAACGAGTTTTGAGCTGACTCGGGTGAAATTGTTTTAATGTAAAACTTATTGTCACCTAAAAATAAATTACTTGAGATAGTTTAGGTGTTGCATAAATTTTTTGAGCAAAGAAATAGCTAAAATGAATTAAAAGACAAGAAAATACTAAAAATAACTAGTTTTCACCTTTGACCTTGATTTAATTTGTTTGACTTTGCATAATATAACATCAACACATACTTGCAAAGTACAAAACACACGCATTTTACACCTACATGGCCGAGAGCTTCAAGGGAGAAAAGAGAAGTTTATTTTCAAGGCTTTCAAAGCAAAATTTCATAGAAAAGGCTAGCTTTGTCAGTAGTTTTTCATACCGAGTTGGATTCCGCTTGTTGGGCACGTATAGCACGCATATCTAGGCTTTTTTGGATCAAAGGTGAGAGAAAAATTCTAGATCTTAAAAGTCATATTTTATGTTTTTGCGTATAATTGATTATTGAACTATTAGAATGTTAATTTGAAGTTATATTATTTCTCAGTGCATGCTAAGGATCGATTATATGTATTCTTATGAGATTTGAATTGTCGTTGCATAAATTTTTATTTTCGGGTATTTAAAGTTGATAGTTTGCCTATTTGTTGATTATTTTGAGTTGTAGTGGTTGGAATCGATTGCCGTCGATTTGTAAAAGTTTATTGATTACGTGGTAGCACTGTTGTAGTACCGAATTTTTGATTGCAATGTTGGTGTGAAAGTCTGGAAATTTTAGCCTTGACACATTAGGGTTTTAGGGTTGTTGGGTTTGATTTGGATGTGTTTTGGTTGGTTTTCAAGAGGGCTAATGTAGTTGATTGAATGGGTGAGTGATAAAAGCTGATTTGGAGTTGTTTGGATTAGTAGAATGTAAGATATAATTATTTGAAGTTTAGGTTGTCTTTCTTTAAAGTATTGAATTATGCCTTTATTGATTGGGGGTGTGAGTGATTGAATTGTGAGTTGGTAAGGGGTAGAGTTGGGTTTGATTGTGTATTTAATGCACGTTAAGTTGGATGGCCTACTTTGTCATCTAACTTAGTTGTTTATTGTTTAATTGATTATTTGATGTTATATTGATGAAAAGATGATTATTGATTGATTATTGATGAACCGGGAGATAGTCACCGGAAAAGGTTGTCCTCCTGTGATGTGAATGTTTATTTTATTGCTGAGTCTTGGTATGTGTGTGCCACCTCTCGGGCAGCATCGGGCTGCCGGTTGATAACGACATGACTACCAAAGGCTACCCTCATCTCACATGGGCGGAGATGCCATGGAGGGCAAGGCTAGTGAGGTACCTCGGGTGTATGTGTCATAGGAGTGATAAGAAGATGGTTGAGATCGTGATGGCATTTGGAGCTACACCAAATAGAGTATCCTTTATTGATTGGTCATTATAGTTATGTGTTTATATTGTTATTGATTTATATTATGTGTTTACTGCTCAAATGATCATTTCCAATGAGTATAGTAAATACTGTTAGAGATCTATCGGATCCACACTGAGCTTGTTTTATATAAGCTCACTCTCAATTATTACATGCTTACAGGTGTTGTTAAGCAAGACTTCGGGTACGTGCCTCTTGAAGAGAAAAATGTGCCTTTCTTGGATGAGTCTTATGTGCAGGAGTCATTGCCATGAGATTGTTTGTAATTGACGTATTATGATGTATTATAAACCTACTTTAACTTAAAGACTTATGTATGATGGTTTAGTAGTCTTTCTTTTGGTCATGTTTAGATTACTAAGTTGGTTTATAATCTATTTTGAAATGTATGTATAGTTTATGTATGAAGTTGGAACGGAGGTGTATAACTATGAATGGGTTGTTGAAGGAATGATTATTGTATAATATGGTTATGTTGTATGTCGTTAATTTAATTGAGGAGTTGACTGTTGAATGGTTTGTGAAGTTAGTTGTATAATATTGATAAGAGGTTGGTTTAGAGCCTTGGTGTCTTAATTACTGTCGTTATACTGCCAAAATTCCATTACGTCCTGACTGATTGTAGGAGGGGTTGAGTTGGGACGTGACATTTAAGTTGTATTAGAGCACATGTTAGCTGTCAGCCGGGGTATTCTCGGAATGTGGGTAATTGTCTTAGCATGAAAGTATGTATGAAGTGAAAGAAAATTGAACTATGTGTTAATATGATTAAATGATTAAGTTATTATGTAATTTAGTACTTATGTGATTATGTGATCAATTTGTTTATGTGATTGATACTTAAGTGATTTATGTGTTTATGTGAATTGTTGTTTGTTTGCGAATAATTGTCTATAGTCTATCTATGTGCTATAACCTGTGCTAACTCTTTGATTAGTAGAATGGCTGGTAGACCGAGAACGAGGGGTAGGCCCGAGGTAGTTGACGAGGTTTCGGGAAATGTGGCATCGGGCCGAGAAAAGGGTGATGATCGTTTTGAATCAGCAATGGATATGATTGCAGAGGTTATGGCCAGTCAGGCCCAGTTACTAGCAGGGCAGGCTGCCCAAGCTCAGACTTTGCAGGCACAGTTACTGAACATACAGGGTGGATATCATGGGCGTGGTACACTGAAGGAGTTCTTAGGGTACTATCCACCGAGGTTTCAGGGGGAACCAGATGATCGGAAAGCCGAGGCATGGATTAATAAAGTGGAGAAAATATTTGACCTTTTGGATTATACTGATGAAAGGAAGGTCACCTTTGCCGTTTATTTGTTTGATGATAAGGCAGAGGAGTTGTGGCTCACGGTGAAATCCAGTTGGGAGACCCAGGGTATTCCGTATGTCTGCGATACCTTTCTAAGAGCATTTCGGGCAAAGTATATCCCTCGGATTGCACGGGAGAGGAGAGAGGCCAAGTTTCTGTCCTTAGTTCAGGGAGATGCTTCAGTGGCACAATATGAGGCTACTTTTACTAGGTTGTCCATGTATGCACCGGAGTTTGTGGCTGACGAGGAGTGCAAGACTCGTAGGTTTATGTTGGGTTTGAGGCCCGAGATTCAGAATGTGATGGCCCTGAATCAGTATGATATACTTACTGAGGCCTTTGATGCAGCTTCTAGGTTAGAGAAGAGAAATGGGGAACATATCGCACATAGTCAGCCTAGCAAGAGGCCCTTTCAACCGCAGGGTTAGCAGGGTATGTATAGGCCTTTGGTACAGCAGGTTGTGTACAGGCAGCCAGCACAGTTCGGTTCTTTCAGACCACAGAGTCAGCAGAATTATTACCGGCCACAGTTTCAGCAGGGGTCATATCAGGCTCAGTCCCAGTATAGGTCAGCCCAGTCTCAGGGTCAATATAGGCCTAGTGTTGTTATACCTTAGCAGCAGGTTGGTACAGTTGCTTTCTCGGCTTTTGGTTCTTCTAGGGGAAGTGTCAGTGCTTCATCATTGCAGTGTACTTTCTGCAAGCGTCAGGGCCATGTAGAGGCCGACTGTAGGGCGAAGGCAGGGACATGTTTGGGTTGCGGCAGCAATCAGCATAGGGCGAAGGATTGCCCTAGATATCAGAGGACTGAGAGTCGGGCAGCGACTCAGAGTTGTTAGGGTAGACCTGCGGGCAGTGCACCTCAGCAGCAGCGGGTTCAGGCTCAAGCCTACGCAGTTGACTTGGAAGAAATGCTTGAGGAGACTGCAGTTGTGGAAGGTAACTTCCTTATACTTGATCAACTTGTTAAAATGTTGATTGATTCTGGTGCTACGCATTTTTTCATTACTCCTGCTTGTGTTCAACGTGTTAATATGCAACCTGAAAGATTGCGTTATGTGTTTGAGATTAGTACCTCTTTGACTAATAAGTATGTGACTGGCCTAGTTTATAAGGATTGTAAAATACATGTTAAGGGGTATAATTTTCCTTCGAACCTTATCTTATTTCCTATCCGGGGGTACGATGTTATCTTGGGTATGGATTAGCTTTCTAAGTATGATGCCCAGTTAAACTGTAGAACGAAGGTAGTACGGTTTCGGTTGCCAGATCAGCCAGTGGTAGAGGTAGTAGGGAACCAGGGTGCTAAGACGAGTTTTGTTATCTCAGCAACTAAAGCCGTTAAGTTGGTGAGTAAGGGGTGTTCGGGTTATCTAGCTTATTTGATCAACAAGCCATCTGATAAGCTACAATTGGAGGAAGTACCAATTATTCAGGAATATCCCAATGTATTTCCCGAGGAGTTGTCGGGGTTACTGCCAGAGAGAGATGTAGAGTTTGTGATCAATCTTATTCCTAATACTCAACCTATTTCTATATCAGCGTACCGGATGGCACCAGCTGAGTTGAAGGAGTTGAAAACTCAGTTGCAGGAGTTATTGGAGAAGGGTTTCATTCAGCATAGTTCTTCACCGTGGAGAGCTCCTGTTTTGAAGAAGAAAGATAGTACCTTGAGATTATGCATTGACTATCGTGATTTGAATCAAGTGACCATCAAGAACAAGTATCCTTTGCTATTGATTGACGAGTTGTTTGATCAACTTCAGGAAGCCAAAGTCTACTCTAAGTTTGACTTGAGGCAGGGGTATTATCAGCTTCGGATTCGCACAGAGGATGTTCCGAAGTCTGCCTTCAGGACTCGGTACGGGCATTATGAGTTTGTAGTTATGCCCTTTGGATTAACTAATGCACCGGCAGCATTTATGGATCTTATGCATCGGGTTTTTCAGCCGTATTTGGACCAATTCGTGGTGATCCTTATTGATGATATCTTGGTTTATTCTAAGTCTGAATCGGAGCACGAGCAACATCTACGGCTTGTCTTACAGAAGCTACAGGAGCATCAGTTGTTTGCGAAGTTCAGCAAATGTGAATTTTGGCTACAACGCATATCTTTTCTTGGCCATGTTATCACACAGAGTGGTATTTCTATATATCCCACTAAGATTGAGGCTGTGATGTCTTGGAAACGTCTGGAGAATGTTTCAGAAGTTCGTAGCTTTCTTGACTTGGCGGTTTATTACTGTAGGTTTGTGAAAGACTTTTCTAAGATTGCCGGGCCACTTTCTAAGTTAACTCAGAAACAGACTAGCTTTGTTTGGGATGAGAAATGTGAGATTGGGTTTCAGGAGTTGAAAAAGAGATTGACTACAGCTCCAGTACTTGCTCTACCAGAGGGGACTGATAATATGGTCATTTACAATGATGTATCCAAGGAGGGCTTGGGATGTGTTCTTATGCAGAATGGCCGAGTTATTGCCTATGCTTCCAGGAAGTTAAAGCCTTATGAGGTGAATTATCCGACTCATGATCTTGAGTTGGCAGCTGTTGTTTTCTCACTGAAAAAGTGGCGTCATTATCTGTGGGGCAGTAAGTTCGAGATTTTTACTGATCATAAGAGTCTGAAGTACCTGTTCTCACATAAAGAGTTGAATATGTGTCAGCAGAGATGGATGGAACTTCTTGGAGATTATAATTGTTCTATAAGTTATCTGCCTGGGAAGGCAAATGTTGTAGTAGATGCTTTTAGCCGTAAGGCGAGTGTTTCTTGTTTGGCTATCAAGAAATGGGAGGTTCTTGAGGAATTCACTTATTGGAGACCAGAGTTGACTCAGGTTGGGGTAATGTGTTCACATTTCCGTATTCAGCCTTTATTGCTGTCTCAGATCGGAGAAGCTCAACAGCTTGATGTTAAACTTCAGAAGATGAAGGATCAGATCACGGATGATCAGACTGACTTCAAAGTACACGAGGATGGTATTCTTTGGTTTCGAAACAGGGTTTGTGTTCCCGATGAACTGGGTTTAAGGCGAGACATTCTGGAGGAGGCTCATAATTCTAAGTACACTATTTATCCTGGTAGAAACAAGATGTATCGGGACTTGAAGCAACATTATTGGTGGAATAATATGAAGAGGGAAGTTGCTCAGTTCGTATCTAGATGTTTGAATTGTCAGCGAGTAAAAGCCGAACATCAACGACCAGCAGGTTTGCTTCAGCCGTTGGCTATACCACAGTGGAAATGGGAGCATATTACGATGGACATTGTCACTGGTTTGCCTAGAACACCGAGAGGTAATGATGCATTTTGGGTTGTCGTGGATCGTTTGACGAAGATAGCTCACTTTATTTCGATACAGATAGGAGATGAAGTTGCAAAGTTGACGGATCTTTATTTGGATCAGATTGTCAAACTTCACGGGATTCCATCTAGTATTGTCTCAGATTGAGATCCTCGATTTACTTCTTACTTGTGGGAGACACTTCAGGAGGCTTTGGGTACTTAGCTGAATTTCAATATCGCATATCATCCACAGACCGACGGTCAGTCTGAGAGGACTATTTAGATTCTGGAAGATATGCTCAGGGCTTGTGTTCTGCACTTCGGGAATAACTGGAAGAAATATCTACCACTTGCTGAGTTTGCCTATAACAATAGTTATCAAGCTACTATTGGGATGGCACCTTTTGCAGCTCTTTACGGTCGTAAGTGTCGTTCACCTTTGTATTGGAATAAAGTAGGAGAGATGAAGACTATTGATCCGACTATTATGCCAGAGCTTCTAGAGAAGATTGAGAATGTTCAGTTGATCAGGCAGAGAATGCTTACGGCACAGAGTAGATTCAAGAGTTATGCTAATAAGCGTCGTCAGGACTTGGAGTTTGTAGTTGGGACTTGGAGTTTGTAGTCGGGGATCGGGTTTTCTTGAGATTGTCTCCTCATAAGGGGTTTGCTCGTTATTGCAAAGGTGATAAGCTGAGTCCAAGGTTTCTAGGGCCATTTGAGAATACTGACAGAGTTGGTAAGTTAGCATATTGGTTGGCTTTACCGGAGAATTTTTCTAATGTCCACGATGTATTTTATGTGTCTAATTTGTGAAAATATAATCCGGATCCTTCTCATATCTTTGATCCAGAACCGTTACAGCTTCGTAAGAATCTGACTTATGCCGAGCGGCCGATTCGTATTCTTGATCAGATGGAACGAGAGTTAAGGTCGAAAAAGATTTCGATGGTTAAGGTATTGTGAAAGCATCACGGTATTGAGGAAACTACTTGGGAGAGAAGAGATCAGATGCAGCAGCGGTATCCAGATCTATTCCGTACATCAAGTAAGAATTTCGAGGATGAAATTTCTTTTAGGGGGGAGAATGTGAAATCTCACTTTTCTATCTTATCTCGATTTGCATATTTTACCTTATTTTGTGTGAATTAACCTATTTATATGCAGTGTGACTTAGAATGTGCTAAATATGTGATTAATACTCCTAATACATGCTAAGTGTGGATTCATGAAATTTTTATAAAAAAACGGAATCAGAAATTTTATCGTCGATCTTTATGAATAGTATTTTTAAACACCTGTCCGCTAAAATTTTTACAGGGGTGTTTTAAACGTTTTAAAACCTAGTCATCGGGTATTAATAGACCTGTGTTTGATTAAAACAGATTTGGAATCGGTTTTGGAATTTTAAAAGTTTTTACACTTTCTTTTGCAAGAAAACGAATTTGAGCTGACTCGCGTGAAATTGTTTTAATGTAAAACTTCTTGTCACCTAAAAATAAATTACTTGAGATAGTTTAGGTGCTGCATAAATGTTTTGACAAAGAAATAGCTAAAATGAATTAAAAGACAAGAAAATACTAAAAATAACTAGTTTTCACCTTTGACCTTGATTTAATTTGTTTGACTTTGCATAATATAACATCAACAGACACTTGCAAAGCACAAAATACACCCATTTTAAACCTACATGGCCAAGAGCTTCAAGGGAGAAAAGAGAAGTTGATTTTCAAGGTTTTCAAAGCAAAATTTCATGGAAAATGCTAGTTTTTGTCCGTAGTTTTTCATACTGAGATGGATTCCACTTGTTGGGCATGCATAGCACGCATATCTAGGCTTGTTTCGGATCATAGGTGAGAGAAAAATTCTAGATCTCAAAAGTCATATTTTATGTTTTTGCGTTTAATTGATTATTGAACCGTTAGAATCTTAATTTGAAGTTATATTATTGCTCAGTGCATGCTAAGGATCGATTATATGTATTCTTATGAGATTTGAACTGTCGTAGCATAAATTTTTATTTTCGGGTATTTAAAGTTGATAGTTTGGCTATTTGTTGATTATTTTGAGTTGTAGTGGTTGGAATCGATTGCCGTCGATTTGTAAAAGTTTGTTGGTTACGTGGTAGCGCTATTGTAATGCCGAATTTTCGATTGTGATGTTGGTGTGAAAGTCCGGAAATTTCAGCCTTGACGCATTAGGGTTTTAGGGTTGTTGGGCTTGATTTAGGTGTGCTTTGGTTGGTTTTCGAGAGGGCTAATGTAGTTGATTGAATGGGAGAGTGATAGAAACTGATTTGGAGTTGTTTGGATTAGTAGAATGTAAGATATAATTATTTGAAATTTAGGTTGTCTTTCTTTAAAGTATTGAGTTATGCCTTTAGTTGATGTGGGGGGGGGGGGGGGGGGGAGGTGTGTTTGAGTGATTGAATTGTGAGTTGTTAATGGTTAGACTAGGGTTTGATTGTGTGTTTAATGCTCGTTAAGTTGGATGGCCTATTTTTTCATCTAACTTAGTTGTTTATTGTTTAATTGATTATTTGATGTTATATTGATGAAAAGATGATTATTGATTGATTATTGATGAACCGGGAGATAGTCAACGGAAAAGGTTGTCCTCATGTGGTGTGAATGTTTATTTTATTGCTGAGTCTTGGTATGTGTGTGTCACCTCTCGGGCAACATCGGGCTGCCGGGTTGATAACGGCATGACTACCAGAGGCTACCCTCATCTCGCATGGGCGGAGATGCGATGGAGGGTAAGACTAGTGAGGTACCTCGGGTGTATGTGTCATGGGGGTGAAAAGAAGATGGTTGAGATCTTGATGGCATTTGGAGCTACACCAAATAGAGTATCCTTTATTGATTGGTCATTATAGTTATGTGTTTATATTGTTATTGATTTATATTGTGTGTTTACTGCTCAAAGGATCATTTCCAAGAAGTATAGTAAATACTATTAGAGATCTATAGGATCGTCACTGAGCTTGTTTTATATAAGCTCACTCTCAATTATTGCATGCTTATAGGTGTTGTTGAGCAAGACTTCGGGTACGTGCCTCTTGAAGAGGTAAATGTGCCTTTCTTGGATGTGTCTTATGTGCAGGAGTCATTGCCATGGGATTATTTGTAGTTGATTTATTGTGATGTATTATAAACCTACTTTAACTTAAAGACTTATGTATGATGGTTTAGTAGTCTTTCTTTTGGTCATGTTTAGATTATTAAGTTGGTTTATAATCTATTTTGAAATGTATGTATAGTTTATGTATGAAGTTGGAACGGAGGCGTATAAATATGAATGGGTTGTTGAAGGAATGATTATTGTATAATATGGTTATGTTGTATGTTGTTAATTTAATTGAGGAGTTGATTGTTGAATGGTTTGTGAAGTTAGTTGTATAATATTGATAAGAGGATGGTTTAGAGCCTTGGTGTCTTAATTACTGTCGTTATACTGCCAAAATTCCATTGCGTCCTGACTAATTGTAGGTGGGGTTGAGTTGGGGCGTGACATTAAAGTGGTATCAGAGCACATGTTAGCTGTCAGCCAGGGTATTCTCGGAATGTGGGTAATTGTCTTAGCATGAAAGTATGTATAAAGTGAAAGAAAAGTGAACTATGTGTTAATATGATTAAATGATTAAGTGATTATGTGACTTAGTACTTATGTGATTATGTGATCAATTTGTTTATGTGATTGATACTTAAGTGATTTATGTGTTTATGTGAATTGTTGTTTGTTTGCTAATAATTGTATATAGTCTATCTATGTGCTATAACCTGTGCTATCTCTTTGATTAGTAGAATGACTGGTAGACCGAGAACGAGGGGTAGGCCCGAGACAGTTGACGAGGTTCCGGGAAAGGTGGCACCGGGCCGAGAAGGGGGTGATGATCGTTTTGAATCAGCCATGGATAGGATCGCAGAGGTTATGGCCGATCAGGCCCAGTTGCTAGCAGGGCAGGCTGCCCAAGCTCAGACTTTCCAGGCACAGTTACTGAACGTATAGGGTGGATATCGCGGGCGTGGTACACTGAAGGAATTCTTAGGGTACTATCCACCGAGGTTTCAGGAGGAACCAGATGATCGGAAAGCTGAGGCATGGATTAATAAAGTGGAGAAAATATTTGACCCTATGGATTATACTAATGAAAGAAAGGTCACCTTTGCCGTTTATTTTTTTGAAGATGAGGCAAAGGAGTGGTGGCGCACGGTGAAATCTAGTTGGGAGACCCAGGGTATTCCATATGTCTGGGATACCTTTCTGAGAGCTTTTCGGGTAAAGTATATCCCTCGGAGTGCACGAGAGAGGAAAGAGGTTGAGTTTCTGTCCTTAGTTCAGGGTGATGCTTTAGTGGCACAGTACGAGGCTACTTTTACAAGGTTGTCCCGGTATGCACCGGAGTTTGTGGCTGACGAGGAGTGCAAGACTCGTAGGTTTATGTTGGGTTTGAGGCCCGAGATTCAGGATGTGATGGGCCTGAATAGTATGATATACTTACTGAGGCCTTTGATTCAGCTTCTAGGTTAGAGAAGAGAAAGGGGGAACAGATCGCACCTAGTTAGCCTAGCAAGAGGCCCTTTCAGCCGCAGGGTCAGCAGGGTATGTATAGGCCTTTGGTACAGTAGGTTGTGTACAGGCCGCCAGCACAGCAGGGTTCTTTCAGACAATAGAGTCAGCAGAATTATTACTGGCCACAGTTTCAGCAGGGGTCATATCAGGCTTAGTCCCAGTATAGGCCAGCCCAGTCTTAAGGTCAATATAGGCCTAGTGTTGTTAGACCTCAGCAGCAGGCTAGTACAGCTGCTTTCTTGGCTTCTGGTTCTTCTAGGGGAAGTATCAATGCTTCATCATCGCAGTGTACTTTCTGCAAGCGTCAGGGCCATGTAGAGGTCGACTGTAGGGCGAAGGCAGGGACTTGTTTGGGTTGCGGCAGCAATCAGCATAGGGAGAAGGATTGCCCTAGATATCTGAGGACTGAGAGTCAGGCAGCGACTCAGAGTTATCAGGGTAGACCTGTGGGTAGTGCACCTCACTAGCAACGGGTTCAGGCTCAGGCCTGCGCAGTTGACTTGGAGGAAATGCGTGAGGAAACTACAGTTGTGGAAGGTAACTTCCTTATACTTGATCAACTTGTTAAAGTGTTGATTGATTCTGGTGCTACGCATTCTTTCATTACTCCTGCTTGTGTGCAACGTGTTAATATGCAACCTGAAAGATTACCTTATGTGGTTGAGATTAGTACCTCTTTACTGATAAATATGTGACTAGCCTAGTTTGTAAGGATTGTAAAATACATGTTAAGGGGTATAATTTTCTTTCGGACCTTATCTTATTTCCTATCCGGGGGTACAATGTTATCTTGGATATGGATTGGCTTTCTAAGTATGATGCCCAGTTAAACTGTAGAACAAAGGTAGTACGGTTTTGGTTGCCAGATCAGCCAGTGGTAGATGTAGCAGGGAACCGGGGTACTAAGACGAGTTTTGTTATCTCAGCAACTAAAGTCGTTAAGTTGGTGAGTAAGGGGTGTTCGGGTTATCTAGCTTATTTGATCAATAAGCCATCTGATAAGCTACAGTTGGAGGAAGTACCAATTATTCGGGAATATCTCAATGTATTTCTCGAGGAGTTACTGGGGTTACCGCTAGAGAGAGATGTAGAGTTTGTGATCAATCTTATTCCCAGTACTCAATCTATTTCTAAATCAGCGTACCAGATGGCACCTACAGAGTTGAATGAGATGAAAACTTAGTTGCAGGAATTATTGGAGAAGGGTTTCATTCAGCAGAGTTCTTCACCATGGGGAGCACCTGTTTTATTTGTGAAGAAAAAAGATGGTACCTTGAGATTATGCATTGACTATCGTGGTTTGAATCAAATGACCATCAAGAACAAGTATCCTTTGCCATTGATTGACGAGTTTTTTGATCAATTTCAGGAAGCCAAAGTCTACTCTAAGTTTGACTTGATGCAGGGGTATTATCAGCTTCGGATTCGCACGGAGGATGTTCCGAAGTCTGCCTTCAGGACTCGGTATGGGCATTATGAGTTTGTAGTTATGTCCTTTGGATTAACTAATGCACCGGCAGCATTTATGGATCTTATGCATCGGGTTTTCAATCATATTTGGACCAATTCATGGTGATCTTTATTGATGATATCTTGGTTTATTCTAAGTCTAAATCGGAGCACGAGCAATATCTATGGCTTATCTTACAGAAGCTGCAGGAGCATCAGTTGTTTGCAAAGTTCAACAAATGTGAATTTTGGCTACAACGCATATCTTTTCTTGTCCATGTTATCACACAGAGCGGTATTTTTGTAGATCCCACTAAGATTGAGGCGGTGATGTCTTGGAAACGTTTGGAGAATGTTTCGGAAGTTCGTAGCTTTCTTGGCTTGGCGGTTTATTACCGTAGGTTTGTGAAAGACTTTTCTAAGATTGCCGGACCACTTTTTAAGTTAACTCAGAAACATACTAGCTTTGTTTGGGATGAGAAATGTGAGAGTGGGTTTCAGGAGTTGAAAAAGAGATTGACTACAGCTCCAGTACTTGCTCTACCAGAGGGGACTGATAATATGGTCATTTATAGTGATGCATCCAAGGAGGGCTTGGGATATGTTCTTATGCAGAATGGCCAAGTTATTGCCTATGCTTCCAGGAAATTGAAGCCTTATGAGGTGAATTATCCGACTAATGATCTTGAGTTGGCAGCTATTGTTTTCTCACTAAAAAAGTGGCGTCATTATCTGTGTGGCAGTAAGTTTAAGATTTTCACTGATCATAAGAGTCTGAAGTACCTGTTCTCACAGAAGGAGTTGAATATGCATCAGCGGAAATAGATGGAACTTCTTGGAGATTATAATTGTTCTATCAGTTATCTGCTTGGGAAGGCAAATGTTATAGCAGATGCTCTTAGTCGTAAGGCGAGTGTTTCTTGTTTGGCTGTCAAGAAATTGGAGGTTCTTGAGGAATTCACTTATTGGTGACCGGAGTTGACTCAGGTTGGGGTGATGTGGTCACATTTCCGTATTCAGCCTTTATTGCTGTCTCAGATCAGAGAAACTCAACAGCTTGATGTTAAACTTCAGAAGATGAAGGATCAGATCACGGATGATCAGACTGGCTTCAAAGTACACGAGAATGAGATTCTTCAGTTTCAGAACAGGGTTTGTGTTCCCGATGAACCGGGTTTGAGGCGAGACATTCTGGAGGAGGCTCATAATTATAAGTACACTAATTATCCTGGTGGAAACAAGATGTATCGGGACTTGAAGCAACATTATTGGTAGAATAATATGAAGAAGGAAGTTGCTTAGTTCGTATCTAGATGTTTGACTTGTCAGGGAGTGAAAGCCGAACATCAACGACCAGCAGGTTTGCTTCAGCCGTAGGCTATACCATAGTGGAAATGGGAGCATATTACGATGGACTTCATCACTGGTTTGCCTAGAACACCGAGAGGTAATGATGCATTTTGGGTTGTCGTGGATCGTTTGACAAAGACAGCTCACTTTATTTCAATGCGGATGGGAGATGAAGTTGCAAAGTTGACGGATCTTTATTTGGATCAGATTGTCAGACTTCACAGGATTCCATCTAGTATTGTCTTAGATCGAGATCCTTGATTTACTTCTCGCTTGTGGGAGAAACTTCAGGAGACTTAGGGTACTCAGCTGAATTTCAGTACCGCATATCTTCCACAGACCGACGGTCAGTCTTAGATGACTATTCAGATTCTGGAAGATATGTTTAGGGCTTGTGTTCTGGACTTCGTGAAGAACTGGGTGAAACATTTACCACTTGCCGAGTTTGCCTATAACAATAGTTATCAAGCTACTATTGTGATGGCACCTTTTGCAGCTCTTTACGGTCGTAAGTGTCGTTCACTTTTGTATTGGGATGAAGTAGGGGAGATGAAGACTATTGATCCGACTATTATACCAAAGCATCTAGAGAAGATTGAGAATGTTCAGTTGATCAGGCAGAGAATGCTTACGGTGCAGAGTAGATTCAAGAGTTATGCTGATAAGTGTCGTCGGGACTTGGAGTTTGCAGTCGGGAATCGAATTTTCTTGAGATTGTTTCCTCGTAAGGGGTTTGCTCGTTATGGTAAAGGTGATATGCTGAGTCTGAGGTTTGTAGGGCCGTTTGAGATTACTGGCTGAGTTGGTAAGTTAGTATATTGGTTGGCTTTACCGAAGAATTTCTCTAATGTCCACGATGTATTTCACGTGTCTAATTTGCGAAAATATAATCCGGATCCTTCTCATATCTTAGAGCCAGAGCCATTACAGCTTGATGAGAATCTGACTTATGACAAGCGGCCGATTCGTATTCTTGATTAGATGGAACGAGAGTTGAGGTCGAAAAGGATTCCGATGGTTAAGGCATTGTGGAAGCATCATGGTATTGAGGAAGCTACTTGGGAGAGAAGAGATCAGATGCAGCAGCAGTATCCAGATCTATTCCGTACATCAAGTAAGAATTTCGAGGACGAAATTTCTTTAAGGGGGAGAGAATGTGAAATCCCACATTTCTATCTTATCTCGATTTGCGTGTTTTACCTCATTTTGCATGAATTGACCTATTTATGTGCTGTGTGACTTAGAATGTGCTAAATAAGTGATTAATACTCCTAATACATGATAAGTGTGCATTCATGAAATTTTCATAAAAAACGGAATCAGAAATTTTATCGTCAATTTTTGTGAATAGTATTTTTGAAAACCTGTCCGCTAAAATTTTTACAGGGGTGTTTTAAACGTTTTAAAACCTAGTCCTCGGGTATTAATAGACCCGTGTTTGATTAAAACGGATTTGGAATCAGTTTTGGAATTTTAAAAGTTTTTACATTTTCTTTTGCAAGAAAACGATTTTTGAGCTGACTCGGGTGAAATTGTTTTAATGTAAAACTTTTTGTCACCTAAAAATAAATTACTTGAGATAGTTTAGGTGTTGCATAAATGTTTTGAGCAAAGAAATAGCTAAAATGAATTAAAAGACAAGAAAATACTAAAAATAACTAGTTTTCACCTTTGACCTTGATTTAATTTGTTTGACTTTGCATAATATAACATCAACACACACTTGGAAAGCACAAAACACACTCATTTTACACCTACATGGCCGAGAGCTTCAAGGGAGAAAAGAGAAGTTGATTTTCAAGGTTTTCAAAGCAAAATTTCATAGAAAATGCTAGTTTTTGTTCGTAGTTTTTCGTGCCGAGATGGATTCCGCTTGTTGGGCACGCATAGCATGCATATCTAGGCTTGTTTCGGATCAAAGGTGAGAGAAAAATTCTAGATCTCAAAAGTCATATTTTATGTATTTGCGTTTAATTGATTATTGAACCGTTAGAATGTTAATTTGAAGTTATATTATTGCTCAGTGCATGCTAAGGATCGATTATATGTATTCTTATGAGATTTGAATTGTCGTAGCATAAATTTTTATTTTCGGGTATTTAAAGTTGATAGTTTGGCTATTTGTTGATTATTTTAAGTTGTAGTGGTTGAAATCGATTGCCGTCGATTTGTAAAAGTTTGTTAATTATGTGGTAGCGCTGTTGTAATGCCAAATTTTCAATTGGGATGTTGGTGTAAAATTCTAGAAATTTCAGCCTTGACGCATTAGGGTTTTAGGGTTGTTGGGCTTGATTTGGATGTGTTTTGGTTGGTTTTCGAGAAGGCTAATGTAGTTGATTGAATGGGTGAGTGATAGAAACTGATTTGGAGTTGTTTGGATTAGTAAAATGTAAGATATAATTATTTGAAATTTAGGTTGTCTTTCTTTAAAGTATTGAATTATGCCTTTAGTTGATGAGGGGGGGGGGGGGGGGTTTGAGTGATTGAATTGTGAGTTGTTAATGGTTAGACTAGAGTTTGATTGTGTGTTTAATGCTCGTTAAGTTGGATGACCTACTTTTTCATCTAACTTAGTTGTTTATTGTTTAATTGATTATTTGATGTTATATTGATGAAAAGATGATTATTGATTGATTATTGATGAACAGGGAGATAGTCAATGGAAAAGGTTGTCCTCCTGTGATGTGAATGTTTATTTTATTGCTGAGTCTTGGTATGTGTGTGCCACCTCTCGGGCAACATCGGGCTGCCGGGTTGATAACGGCATGACTACCAGAGGCTACCTTCATCTCGCATGGGCGGAGATGCCATTGAGGTCAGGGCTAGTGAGGTACCTCGGGTGTATGTGTCATGGGGGTGATAAGAAGATGGTTGAGATCGTG
Organism: Ehretia macrophylla; assembly: GCA_037974665.1. Taxonomy (NCBI): domain Eukaryota; kingdom Viridiplantae; phylum Streptophyta; class Magnoliopsida; order Boraginales; family Ehretiaceae; genus Ehretia; species Ehretia macrophylla. The sequence goes on from CM075773.1 coordinate 75,433,591, forward strand.
ATGGCGTTTGGAGCTACACCAAATAGAGTATCCTTTATTGCTTGGTCATTATAGTTCTGTGTTTATATTGTGTGTTTACTGCTCAAAGGATCATTTCCAAGGAGTATAGTAAATACTGTTAAAGATCTATCGGATCCTCACTGAACTTGTTTTATATAAGCTCACTCTCAATTATTGCATGCTTACATGTATTGTTGAGCAAGACTTCGGGTATGTGCCTCTTGAAGAGGAAAATGTGCCTTTCGTGGATGAGTCTTATGTGCAGGAGTCATTGCCATGAGATTGTTTGTAGTTGATGTATTATGATGTATTATAAACCTACTTTAACTTAAAGAGTTATGTATGATGGTTTAGTAGTCTTTTTTTTGGTCATGTTTAGATTACTAAGTTGGTTTATAATCTATTTTAAAATGTATGTATAGTTTATGTATGAAGTTGGAACAGAGACGTATAACTATGAATGGGTTGTTGAAAGAATGATTATTGTATAATATGGTTATGTTGTATGTTGTTAATTTAATTGAGGAGTTGATTATTGAATGGTTTGTGAAGTTAGTTGTATAACATTGATAAGAGGTTGGTTTAGAGCTTCGGTGTCTTAATTACTGTCGTTATACTGTCGAAATTCCGTTGCGTCTTGACTGATTGTAGGTGGGGTCGAGTTGGGGCGTGACATGGCTTGTCATGAAAAGGTAACAATAGTGATTGGTCACTTAATTTATTATTAGCTTCTATTAGATGACAACACTCTCTCTCATCATGTGACAACTACACATACATGCACATACAATTCGGCCAAGTAAGATTGAGAGTGTAACGCCCCATTCCCTCACGGAAATAGGAGCTCTATATACCCACTAAACACAACTCGATCCAAAACCCAAGTCACGAAATATGAAGAGAAACGGACGGAGTTTTCCCTATTTATAAGACAAACAGTTTAGCTGCACACAACATATAAATGGACCAGTACCGTGTCCAAGCATACAACAACTTCATACATGCATTGAACTCAAACCACATTAAGCTATTACATAAACTAGGTTATCAAAGCACTCTATGACCTGGTTAAGCTTAAATACATTTCTCACCTACATTGAGTATATACAATTCAAGAAAGTAAAACTTTACAACTTTTTTAACTCAAGCCACATAACACGTAAGGCCACTCTTCAAGCACGAACTATCACGTGATCACGAACTACACTTCCTTTGGCTATAACCTGAAAGATTCATGATGAGGAGTGAGTATACCAATAATGTATACTCAGTAAGGGAGGGAAAAACGGGGATAGTATACCGGGGTTCGTGCAATGCAGCAATTTAACACAATTAACACAATAAATAAACAATGAATAACAATTCTAATACCATACTTTAAAAGGATACGATTGATAACCCTTATCACTCCAACTTTCGAACCACGATCACGATCACGATCACAATCAACTTGGTCAGCCTCTAAACGCCCAAAAAATGCAAATTTTAGCAAAGTCATTCCATATTTTCTTGCACTATAAACTTGCAATTCAAATAGAATTCATAATTAAGAACAATTTAGATTTGATTGTAGTTAACTAACACATCAAACTTAACTACTTTACATTATCTCACTAACATGTTTGAAACATTCTTTACCTTATATCATGGTTTGCAAACATCTTAAATTGTTGGTCAACAACATGCATATAACTTTAAATACTCTTTAACTATGGCATTTATTAACAATCTCACCATCTAAGTTAACTTTACATTCATTCTCGAGTATTCCATTTAGTATGCATGGGGTTCTAAATCACATAGACTAACTAGACATTTAACATGCAATAATTACCAAGTTAATACATGTAGAACACTTAAAACACTTAACTAGAACATTTTCAAACTTCTACCATAAAATACTTCATTCAAGCGTAAACTCAACACTTGATTTTCAATATATACATTATTAACTAATCCTTGATCTAACATGAAAATAACTATAAAAACTTCTAAACGATCAAAAGAATGCTCTTACTCACTTATGAACTCTAAAATACAAGATATATATGGAATACAACACATAGCAAGTAGATCTTCATGAAAACATGCCCATTTACAAAACTTCTAACAGAACCTTAAATTTATCAAATTCATTACCTATGCTCTTGAACTAAAAATTCTCTGATTTTTACAAATAAATTTAGCTCTTCGAGTGTAGTTGATTTTAGAATCAAACAGAGCTTAATTCCAGTTTAAAATCAACAAGTTATGACCTTTCCCGTGCAACTACACAAACTGTCTAGTAGCAGCGATTTTCAGGACATATTTCGGAAATGGCTAAATCGGAGGCTTAAAACGTTAGAATTACCCTTAGCTCTAGAAATCAACATTTGTTCTAAACTGCCTAATCTAGCTTCTACGAAAATTTTGTTAATTTTAGAGTACGTTTACTATGTCAATAGAGCTTCGAAAGACAGGGGCAGTGCACTATTTTGACATTCAGATTTTGCATATTTGAATTCTCTTGATGTTTTCTTGCATTTGAGCTATCTATGGGCATTAATCTAGCATGTAATACATCCCTATACTTCACTTAGAACATTAAACAAACACCTTGTTTACATTTATGTTCATATCTAGCAAAGTATCAACTACAACTAAAATCAACTATACACAAGCTATAAAACAAGAAATGTGTTCTCTAGCATCTAAATAACAAGTATTAAGCATAGATTTAACAATATCTAACATAAATAATGAATTTTGAAAAATGGGTTAGAAAATGTCCTCACCTTTTTTCTGCAAAATAAACGGAAAATAAACCGCTAGAAAGATGCTACACGTCACCACGAACTCAAAAATGCTGGAATTGCACCTTGGTTCCACTCCAAACTCAAGATATAAGCAAAAATGTGCAAGGGTTTACTATTCATGGTCTTGGCTTGGTCACGGGTAGAAGGGAAGGAGAAAAGCTGATTTTGTGTTTTGTTTTGAATTGGTCAATACTTAAATGAAAGGTCAAAGGGTCAAAGCTTCGGTCAACCCGCTAAACTAAAACAATTATGCGCGACCTTACGAAAATGGCCATAACTTTTTCTAGAAAACTCCAATTTATGAACGGTTTGAAGCCTTAGAAACTAGACTCATAGAGCTTTCCAACCATATATAATTTGCTACCTAACCTATGATAACCCGAACTCAGCATGCATTTAATGGCATTTAATTGCATTTAACTAAGTGTTGTTTTAAATGTTTGCATTGAAGTTCGTCTTTATTTTTAACTTACACATGTCTTTGTAGCTTTATTTTCATATTTCTTTTAGAGGCAATTAATATAATACTTGAGTTAATTATTTAACGGAATATCAACTACTTTTCATATTTATGTCAATCGGTTTTATTTTTCTTGCACTTAAATGCTCGGATTTCAATTAAATGAAAAGTAGCTCCGAGCCGGAGTAAATTTTAAACTATGATGCTTTCCCAAAATGATATATTTTCTTAAATTCTTTGAGATTTAATTGTATTTCTTTTATTGTCGCAAAGTGCATAGCATTTCGAGAGCGATAGTTAGGAAATGATTTCTAGTCCTTAGCAAAGAGTGAAAACTAGTATTTAGTGTTTTAATTTTAGTGTTTTAAGTTGTATTTAACTGAAATTGGATTTATGTTACTTGTTTTAGCCTTAAAATGCCAAAAATTAAGCTAATTTGACCAACTTAGTTAGCATTAACCAAGAGGCTTTGACCCTTTGACTTTGTGTCACCTTATATGCATTATAAAAGCACAAAACAAAAAAAAAGAAGCTGAAAAACAGAAACAGCAGGGCCGAAAATGGAAGGAGAAAAAAAAGAAAATTTCAACTTCAAATCTTCGATTCTTCACGTGAGCTTGCACGGGGTGGTTTCCGAGGCATCCTACGGGGTTTTCCTAGAGTCTAGGAGCGTCTAAGATAAGGGTTTTATCGTTATTTGTGCATTTGAATATTTTGTGTATTAACTTTGATTTTTGAGATTTATCCGTATATTGTTATTTAAATCGTTTTGAGGCTTAAAGAATGTTCCCTAGCAATCGTAAAACATGTATTTATATCTTTTAAACATTTTCTGTGGATGAATATCAAAAAGGAAATATAAATTGTTAATTAAATAGTAAATAGTGAATAGTAAACCCCCGTTTCGATAAAGTTGCTCTGTTACGCGTTCTGTTGATGTAGGAAGGTGCTAGATATGCTAGAATGCCTGAATGTATGGTTTAATTGGATTGTGTAATGGAAAAACGGAGAAAAATGGTTTAGTGAAAGTTGGGGTCGTTTAGGTCAAGTTTGGCATTTTATCATTTTGCGTGATGGCATTGTCTCGGGAGGTCATGGAAGCACTTTTGGTGCAGTTGTGACATTGGTTGGGTAATCGGTTGAGGAAGTTGTGGTTCAAACGAGCAAAGGGGAAAATCGGGGCTTTGCGTGAATTCTAGGGTTAAGTAGGGTTTTGGGGTCTTTAGACGTGCCTTATGGTGACATAGGAGGATTAGTGAAGTCGATTTCCAAAACTCGTGGCTCGTTTGAAAGTAGTAGTGTTTTGAAAGTTGGGGTCATTTTTGTGATTATGTGTGTTTTCATAGTATATTGTTTATAGAATGCTTATATTGCTTATAGAATGCGTATATTGCTTATAGAATGCTTATAATGCCTATAGAATACATGTTATTGTTTGATAATGTTAGTTGGTGTTGTTCTTGTTACTTATTTGATTGTAAATGCTTGTTAATGCTTGTTAATGCTTATTACGCTTGTTAGAGCTGATTGTTGATTGAAATGTTTAACAATTGTTGATAATGCTTGATATCTCGTTTATCTCCTCTATTCTGTATTGTTGTGCTATCGCTCGTTATCGCCTTGTGTCGTGTCTTGCATTGTATAGTGTCAGGCGCGTGAGTGATGGGCCTCTCTGGGTAGTCTCGGGCTGCCAGTGTTGGTTGCTCTAGCTCCGTGTCCTATTCCCTTTTCTCGCTTGGGTTGCCTCCCAAGGAGATTTGGGTCGTAAAATTGATGGATACTTCCGGGGTATTCCAAACTGAAGTTATAAAGTGGTTGCACGCTTATTGTCATCATTGTCAACATCAAGCTCGAGATTGATGTATCACTCGTGAAATGGTACATTGCTCGTATGAGTGAACCATAGCCTTCAGAGTGTGGTATAGCTTTGAATGGTTGTGTTAATGCTTTTATTATTTGGTTATTGTATTGATTGTTTATATTGAATGCTTGCTTGTCAATTATATTGCTTAGCTGTACCTATTTGCATTGCACAAACTTCTTTCTCTCCACCTCGATATCTGTCTCGCCCTCACGAGTATACGTGTTGTGTATACTCACTCCTCACCACCACATTTCAGGAAATGCCATGTTAGTTGGAAAGTTCGTGATTACGTGAAAGATCATGCTTGAAGAGTTGTCTTGCGTGCTATGTGGCTTGAGTGGTCAAAGATGCAAAGATGTATGTTCATATGTTGTATGTGTTTATTGTTAAAAAGAATGTAATTTAAATTCAAATAGGTAATTGAGGTAGAATGAAAAGCTAGTTTATGTAATCAGATAGAATAGTTTAACTTTAATGTATGTTTGTAATGCCCAAGGGAAAAGAGTTAGAATGGTATGATAGTCTATTTTATGTAATGGGTTAGTGTAGTTTAATTGCCTAGCATGAATGTTCTTGTCAAAGATGAAAAGAGATAGGTTAGCTTTTAAATTGGAAACGTATAATTGCTTGTGATTGCTTGTTGTGAACCAAGGCTCGGATGGCCTTGAGGCGGTTGAATGTTTGGACGTGGTATTGGTCCACTTATATGCTGTCGCAGGTTTGCTTTTTACCTAGAAACAGGGGAGACTCCATCCGTTTTCCCTAAATATTATGCCCGGGTTTGGATTTGGGTTGTGATTAGATCGATTGATAGAACTCCCGGTCTCGAGTGGGATCGGGGTGTTACAGGTGGTATCAGAGCTTGTCTAGCTCATAAGCCGGGACAGGGTCCTCGGTCTGGTGGGTAGTGATCCTTGAATGTGTGCTTGTTAAGCGTGTCTTGAAAGTGTATTCTTGTATGTGAGATTGTGTGTCTTGACTTAAATGTATGCACCTATGTGATATAAATATGTGTAATGTGTTAAATGTTTCTCAAGTAAACTGAAGTGTCTAGTTGTGCATTGAATTGACCTAATGAATTGGCATCGTGAATCGAATCGACCTCGTGAATTGTTATCTGCTTGAAGTATTGCTTGTAATGTGTGCATTGAAGTGTCTTGAATTGGTTATGCCGTGATTTGAATTGATTATGTTGTGCTTGACTTGATTGTTGTGCTTGAGTGACTTTGTTGAATAAACTCTTTTGTAAACTTGCTTGCATAATAGTTTAAGGCATGTGTATAAATGTGATATCCTGGCATTCATACATGTTCCGTGGAAATGGTAAGTAAGTCCTCTTTCTCCCCTAAAGAAGTGGTTCACAGCTGGCCTCTCAAGGTGAATGGATTGGCAAGAAATGAATGGCATTTAACTATCCTTTATTTGGGAGTTGGTGTTTGCTTTTGGAGATCGGTTATTGGCGAGTCTCTAAGGTCCTCCTCTATGCTTAACATTTATGAAAGGGTAGCTTTCTTTTGAGGTTTACTTGGTTGTTGGGGTTCCTCTAAGGTTATCTCCTATGCCTAGTATAAATGACTTCCTTTGGAGTTCTACATGATTATTCTTTGGAGTGTTTTCTTAATGTCTTCTTGATTGGGCATTCATCGGGTATTTTTATATTGGCATTTCGTGGGAGACTTGGTTGGATTTTAATCAATCATTGGTGTTCTTTCTGCATTCTTATGGGAAAACTTTGATTTGAGTCTGCTTACAATGACCAGTTTGTGTAAAGCGTACTACTTGGGTATTCCTTGTGGACATTTCTCAGTGGATTTGGCAATCAGAGCTCTTATTGGACTTGCTGTATAATATTGTCTACAATACCTTTGCTCTAGTCTTTCTTGGTATTTTATTGGCAATCGTGATTGGAACTCCTTAATAGTATATGATGCACCTGCACAACATTCCCTCTGATGCTTCTTGAGCTATATATTTTGAAAGACTTCCTTGAAACCTCTGTAATATGATTGACTGGATTTCTTGTCTGAAATCTTCCTGAGCAGTACTTGGGATTCTTGTTTAGACTTTGCTTCAAATTGTTTATTGGTAGGTTCTTGGTACCTTTAGTTGGGATTCTATTATGGTATTCATGTCTAGTAAGATTTTGATTTGAGGCTCTATTTGGTTGTTCTCTGGAGCATTCTTTGGTTTTCTTAACGGGTGTTCTTTGGAGACTTTTGTTGGCATTTCTCGGTGGACTTGGTTATTGGAATCTCAACCAGACTTACTGTATGGTATTATCTATGGATCCTTAGTGGCCGTTTATTTAGCATTTACTTATTGGCAAACTTGGCTACATTCTTACCGGAGCATTGTTCGGGTATTTTTCTTGGCATTCCTTAGTTGGTTTGGTAATTGGAATTCCTATCGGACTTATTGTATAGCACTACTTACGGTATTCATTGGAATTCTTAGTGGGCATTCTACTGGTATTTTCCTTGTTGGCACTATTGGAAGTCTTACACTTGGAATCTTGTTCAGAATTATTATCGTATATTGCTTACGGTATGCTGTGGAATACTTTAGGCTTCTTTGGTGGTAAGTTGTATAAAGTTTGCACTTGGCAAATGGCGATGAGGTCTTGGAGCTTAGTCTTATATGTGCCGCATCTACTTTGGCCATCCTTTGACTTCCTTATTTGATACTTGTTAGATTTTTATAGAGGATTCGTATATAGAATATTCCTTCGGTATTCCTCTTGTTAATAATATGTGGAATTGGTAATATCTACAATATCTTTGCTTTAGTCTTTATTGGTACCTTCTCGGCACTCTTAGCGGGGAATTCTTTTATGATATTCTTGACCAGCGGAATTCTTATTTGGATTTCAAGATGGTATTTTCAATTAAGCCTTTATTTGGCCTTATTGTTTTGGAGTTTTCAGTCAGTACTATTGGGATTTTTTAGTAAGGTATTCTTCGAGCGTTCTTATTCAGTGTCTTGCTCAGCAACCAATGAAGAGTGGTCAGAGTTAGATTTCAGATGATGCAGAGTTCTATTAGAAGAAGAATTGCGAGGACGCAATTGTTTTAAGGGGGGAAGGATGTGATAACCCGAACCCGGCATGCATTTAATGGCATTTAATTGCATTTAACTAAGTGTTATCTTAAATGTTAGCATTGAATTTCGTGTTTATTTTTAAGTTAAACATGTATTTGTAGCTTTATTTTCATATTTCTTTTAGAGGTAATTAAAATAATACTTGAGTTAATTATTTAACGGAATATCAACTACTTTTCATATTTATGTCAATCGATTTTATTTTTCTTGCACTAAAATGCTCGGATTTCAATTAAATGAAAAGTAGCTCCGAGCCGGAGTAAATTTTAAACTATGATGCTTTCCCAAAATGATATATTTTCTTAAATTCTTTGAGATTTAATTGTATTTCTTTTATTGTCGCAAAGTGCATAGCATTTTGAGAGCGATAGTTAGGAAATGATTTCTAGTCCTCAGCAAAGAGTGAAAACTAGTATTTAGTGTTTTAATTTTAGTGTTTTAAGTTGTATTTAACTGGAATTGGATTTGTGTTACTTGTTTTAGACTTAAAATGCCAAAAATTAAGCTAATTTGACCAACTTAGTTAGCATTGACCAAGAGGCTTTGACCCTTTGACTTTGTGTCACCTTATATGCATTATTAAAGCACAAAACAAAAAAAAAAAGCTGAAAAACAGAAACAACAGGGCCGAAAATGGAAGGAGAAAAAAAAAAGAAAATTTCAACTTCAAATCTTCGATTCTTCGAGTGAGCTTGCACGGGGTGGTTTCCGAGGCATCCTCCGAGGTTTTCCTAGCGTCTAGGAGTGTCTAAGGTGAGGGTTTCATCGTTATTTATGCATTTGAATATTTTGTGTATTAACTTTGATTTTTGGGATTTTTTCATATATTGTTATTTAAATCATTTTGAGGCTTAAAGAATGTTCCCTAGCAATCGTAGAACATGTATTTATAGCTTTTAAACATTTTCTACGGATGAATATCGAAAAGGAAATATAAATTGTTAATTGAATAGTAAATAGTGAATAGTAAACCCCCGTTTCAATGAAGTTTCTCCGTTACGCGTTCTGTTGATGTATGAAGGTGCTAGATATGCTAGAATGCCTAAATGTATTGTTTAATTGGATTGTGTAATGGAAAAACGGAGAAAAATGGCTTAGTGAAAGTTGGGGTCGTTTAGGTCAAGTTTGGCATTTTATCGTTTTGCGTGATGGCATTGTCTCGGGAGGTCATGTAAGCACTTTTGGTGCAGTTGTGACATTGGTTGGCTAATCGGTTGATGAAGTTGTAGTTCAAATGAGCAAAAGGGGAAATCGGGGCTTTGCGTGAATTCTAGGTTTAAGTAGGGTTTCGGGGTCTTTAGACATGCCTTATGGTGACCTAGGAGGATTGATGAAGTCGGTTTCCAAAACTTGTGGCTCGTTTGAAAGTAGTAGTGTTTTGAAAGTTGGGGTCATTTTTGTGATTATTTGTGTTTTCATAGTATATTACTTATAGAATGCTTATATTGCTTATAGAATGCTTATATTGCCTATAGAATGCTTATAATGCCTATAGAATGCTTATAATGCCTATAGAATACTTGTTATTGCTTGATAATGTTAGTTGGTGTTGTTCTTGTTACTTATTTGATTGTAAATGCTTGTTAATGCTTATTACGCTTGTTAGAGTTGATTGTTGATTGAAATGTTTAACAATTGTTAATAATGCTTGATATCTCGTTTATCTCCTCTATTATGTATTGTTGTGCTATCGCTCGTTATCGCATTGTGTCGTGTCTTGCATTGCATAGTGTCAGGCGCGTGAGTGATGGGCCTCTCTGGGTAGTCTCGGGCTGCCAGTGTTGGTTGCTCTAGCTCCATGTCCTATTCCCTTTTCTCGCTTGGGTTGCCTCCCAGGGAGATTTGGGTCGTAAAATTGATGGATACTTCCGGGGTATTCCAAACTGAAGTTATAAGGTGGTTGCGTGCTTATTGTCATCGTTGTCAACATCAAGCTCGAGATTGATGTATCGCTCGTGAAATGGTACATTGCTCATATGAGTGAACCATAGCCTTCAGAGTGTGGTATAGCTTTGAATGGTTGTGTTAATGCTTTTATTATTTGGTTATTGTATTGATTGTTTATATTGAATGCTTAATTGTCAATTATATTGCTTAGCTGTACCTATTTGCATTGCACGAACTTCTTTCTCTCCACCTCGATATCTGTCTCGCCCTCACTGAGTATACGTGTTGTGTATACTCACTCCTCACCCCCACATTTCAAGAAATGCCATGTTAGCTGGAAAGTTCGTGATTACGTGAAAGATCATGCTTGAAGAGTTGTCTTGCGTGCTATGTGGCTTGAGTGGTCAAAGATGCAAAGATGTATGTTCATGTGTTGTATGTATTTATTGTTAAAAGGAATGTAATTTAAATTCAAATAGGTAATTGAGGTAGAATGAAAAGCTAGTTTATGTAATCAGATAGAATAGTTTAACTTTAATGTATGTTTGTAATGCCCAAGGGAAAAAAGTTAGAATGGTATGATAGTCTATTTTATGTAATGGGTTAGTGTAGTTTAATTGCCTAGCATGAATGTTCTTGTCAAAGATGAAAAGAGATAGGTTAACTTTTAAATTGGAAATGTATGATTGCTTGTGATTGCTTGTTGTGAACCAAGGCTCGGATGGCCTTGAGGCGGTTGAATGTTTGGACATGGTATTGGTCCACTTATATGCTGTCGCAGGTTTGCTTTTTGCCTAGAAACAGGGGAGACTCCGTCCGTTTTCCCTGAAAATTATGCTCGGGTTTGGATTTAGGTTGTGATTAGATCGATTGATAGAACTCCCGGTCTCGAGTGGGATCGGGGTGTTACATAACCCTTCCCCAATTAGTTCAAATTTAATTCCAAAGTTGACCCAAAATTTGACGAACTTAACATTGCATTTTTATTTTTAATCCCAAGTTTGCCCTTCATTAAACATTTCAAAAATTCCCACCTTGTCCTAGTTGGTCAATGAAGGTGAAAAGTCAACAAAATGCAATTTAAATGAACTTTAAATGCAATTTTAAATTTTAAAACACTAAATAAGTCATGTAAATGCATATATTATTTTTCAAATAATGATTAAAATAAATGAATGCACATGTAATGAGCGTTTGGGTCCTCGCAGCTAGCATTTAAGATAACACGTAATTAAATGCAATGAAATACTATTAAATACATGCCGAGTTCGGGGTGTCACATCCTTCCCCCCTTAAAACAATTGCGTCCTCACAATTCTTCTTCCAATAGAACTCGACATCAACTAAGTCTAACTCTGGTTACTCTTCATCGATTGCTGCAGTAAGAACACTGAATAAGAATGCGCCCATAGGAAGACCCAAGAAGAAATCCCAATAGTACTGCTCAAGAGCTCCTAACTAATAAGGCCAAATAAAGGCTCGAATGAGAATGTCAAAGAAAATACCGTGCATCTAATAAGATAGTCAAGTAGAATACCAAATGTAGAATCCCGACCGGACGAGAACTAAATGAGAATCTCAAGCGGATGCACTATATATAAAACCAACTTTCGAGGCCCCATCACTGTTTGCTGAGTGAGAATTTTGTACAACAAGAAGCACCAATAAGGAAATATCAGAAGAATGCCCAATAAGAAAATACAAAGGGAATGCTTCAGAGAACAGTCATACAGAAACCCCAAAGAAGCCATTCATCTAGGACTGCCGAGCATAGAAGAATGTCTTAGAGGAAATCCCAATAACCAAGCTCCAACTATAAACACGAACTCCCAAATAAAGGGATGATCAAATGCTTGTCATTCCAGCTAATTCACATAACTTGAAGAGCCTACTACTAATCACTTCTCTTCAGGGGAAAGAAGAAGTATTTCTTACTATTTCAACGGGACATGTATGGATGTCAAGATATCACATTTACACATATATGCTTTAAACTATTATGCAAGCATCTTTATAAAAGAGTTTATAAAATAGTTTAATCATCAAAGTCATTCAAGCACAACAATCAAGTCAATCATAACACAACTCAATCCAAGACATTCAAATACACACATTACAAGTAACAATTCAAGTAATTAACAATTCACGAGGTCGATTCGATTCACAAGGTCAATTCAATGCACAACTAGCCACTCCACTTCACTTAGCACACATTTAGCACATAACACATAACTATATCACATAGGTGCACACATGCAAGTCAAGGCACACAATCTCACATACAGGCATACACTTTTGAGACATACTTAACAAGTATACATTCAAGGTTTACTACCCAACAGACCGAGGATCTTGTCCCGGCTGAGAGCTAACCTGGCTCTGATACCAATAGTAATGCCCCATTCCCTCACGGAAACAGGAGCTCTATATACCCACTAAACACAACCCGATCCAAAACCCAAGTCACAAAATACGAGGAGAAACGGACGGAGTTTTCCCTATTTATAGGACAAACAGTTTACCTACACATAACATATAAATGGACCAGTACCGTGTCCAAGCATACAACAACTTCATACATGCATTGAACTCAAACCGCATTAAGCTGTTACAAAAATTAGGTTATCAAAGCACTCTATGACCTGGTTAAGCTTAAATACATTTCTCACCTACATTGAGTATATACAATTCATGAAAGTAAAACTTTACAATTTTTATAACTCAAGCCACAAAACACGTAAGGCCACTCTTCAAGCACGAACTATCACATGATCATGAACTACACTTCCTTTGGCTATAACCTGAAAGATTCATGATGAGGAGTGAGTATACCAATAATGTATACTTAGTGAGGGAGGGGGAAACAGGGATAGTATACCGGGGTTCGTGCAATGCAGCAATTTAACACAATTAACACAATAAATAAACAATGAATAACAATTCTAATACCATACTTTAAAAGGATACGATCGATAACCCTTATCACTCCAACTTTCGAACCACGATCACGATCACGATCACAATCAATGTGCCGGCATAATCCCCAAACACTCCAGTGGGTGTACTCCGGATGTACCCCGAATATCCTACAACGCAACACCCCTTGGTAATCTCCGGACCAGGCGAGTGAGGGAATAGGGTACGGAGCTAGAGCACCAACCCTGGCAAGTCTGCTGCCGCCTAGAGAGGCCCATCGCATCCGTCCCGATTATATGGTTGTACAACCAAAGACTCGATAACACAAGAAACAATAATAATAATAACAATATAACAAAATAAGCCGATATACACACAAGGAAGACAACAAAAGAGGTTGTCCTCACACATTAACTAGTTGACAACAATAGAAGCGAAATAACGAGCATTAACCATTAACTCATTCTATTAACTATAAAACTAACAAATCTTGTTAGAATACGCTAAATCACATTAATAGCATGAAAACTATTTAACATATTCGATATACAATAGAAAAATGCAAATAAGATGCAACTCCCTCACCTTGGAAAGCCAAACTTGTAAGAATTTAGTTAAGAACCCTTTCCATATTCTCCGAATGCACCAACTCCTTCCATTCCACTACATAATACAATCAACTATCTATATAAGAAGTTACACATTCATTCTCAACTAAAGCTAGTTTATAATTCCATTAACTTTTTAATTTCCATTTGATTCCGTTGAACTATCGTAACTATCAAATACATTTATTTGTTTAGCACGCATTACATTCACTACTTTATGCAACACGTTAAATATTCTCTGATTAAACCCACAATTCGATAGGCATATAAACATTAGCAATTTGAACAACCATAGAGCATATTCAATTCACACAATACATACGAGTACATAAGTGCACTTAAACTAGTCAAATAGACTCAAAATAACCACTAAAACATATCTCAAAGCCAAACCAACATGCCTCTTCAACTAGCAATATTTTTCCCTACCTAAATACAAATTATTAAATCATATTATAGTCTAAAATGACCAATTTAAGGATGGCATAAAACTGCCCAACTTGGTCAGCCTCTAAACGCCCAAAAAATGCAAATTTCAGCAAAGTCATTCCATATTTTCTTGCACTATAAACTTGCAATTCAAATAGAATTCATAATTAAGAACAATTTAGATTTGATTGTAGTTAACTAACACATCAAACTTAACTACTTTACATCATCTCACTAACATGTTTGAAACATTCTTTACCTTATATCATGGTTTGCAAACATCTTAAATTGTTGGTTAACAACATGCATATAACTTTAAATACTCTTTAACTATGGCATTTATTAACAATCTAACCATCTAAGTTAACTTTACATTCATTCTCGAGTATTCCATTTAGTATGCATGGGGTTCTAAATCACATAGACTAACTAGACATTTAACATGCTAGAATTACCAAGTTAATACATGTAGAACACTTAAAACACTTAACTAGAACATTTTCAAACTTCTACCATAAAATACTTCATTCAAGTATAAACTCAAACACTTGATTTTCAATATATACATTATTAACTAATCCTTGATCTAACATGAAAATAACCATAAAAACTTCTAAACTATCAAAAGAATGCTCTTACTCACTTATGAACTCTAAAATACAATATATATATGGAATACAACACATAGCAAGCAGATCTTCATGAAAACATGCCCATTTACAAAACTTCTAACATAAACTTAAATATATCAAATTCATTACCTATGCTCTTGAACTCCAAATTCTCTGGTTTTTACATATAAATTTATCTCTTCGAGTGTAGTTGATTTTAGAATCAAACAGAGCTTAATTCCAGTTTAAAATCAACAAGTTATGTCCTTTCCCGTGCAACTACACAAACTATCCAGTAGCAGCAATTTTCAGGATACATTTCGGAAATGGCTAAATCGGAGGCCTAAAACGTTAGAATTATCTTTAGCTCTAGAAATCAACATTTGTTCTAAACTGCTTAATCTAGCTTCTATGTAAATTTTGTTAATTTTTGAGTACCTTTGTTATGTCAAAAGAGCTTCGAAAGACAGGGGCAGTGCACTATTTCGACATTCAGATTTTTCATACTTGAATTCTCTTGATGTTTTCTTGCATTTGAGCTATCTATGGGTATTAATCTAGCATGTAATACATCCCTATACTTCACTTAGAACATTAAACAAACACCTTGTCTACATTTATGTTCATATCTAGCAAAGTATCAACTACAACTAAAATCAACTATACACAAGCTATAAAACAAGAAATGTGTTCTCTAGCATCTAAATAACAAGTATTAAGCATAGATTTAATAATATCTAACATAAATAATGACTTTTAAAAAATGGGTTAGAAAATGTCCTCACCTTTTTTCTGCAAAATAAACGGAAAATAAACCGCTAGAAAGAAGCTACACGTCACCACGAACTCAAAAATGCTGGAATTGCACCTTGGTTCCACTCCAAACTCAAGATATAAGCAAAAATGTGCAAGGGTTTACTATTCATGGTCTTGGCTTGGTCACGGGTAGAAGGGAAGGAGAAAAGCTGATTTTGTGTTTTGTTTTGGCTTGGTCAATACTTAAATGAAAGGTCAAAGGGTCAAAGCTTCGGTCAACCCGCTAAACCAAAACAGCTATGCGCGACCTTACGAAAACGGCCATAACTTCTTCTAGAAAACTCCAATTTACGAACGGTTTGAAGCCTTAGAAACTAGACTCATAGAGCTTTCCAATCATATATAATTTTCTACCTAACCCTTCCACAATTGGTTCAGATATAATTCCAAAGTTGACCCAAAATTTGACTAACTTAACATTGCATTTTTATTTTTAATCCCAAGTTTGCCCTTCATTAAACATTTCAAAAATTCCCACCTTGTCCTAGTTGGTCAATGAAGGTGAAAAGTCAACAAGATGCAATTTAAATGAACTTTAAATGCAATTTTAAATTTTAAAACACTAAATAAGTCATGTAAATGCACATATTATTTTTCAAATAATGATTAAAATAAATGAATGCACATGTAATGAACGTTCGGGTCCTCGCAGCTAGCACTTAAGATAACACGTATTTAAATGCAATGAATACTATTAAATACATGCCGAGTTTGGGGTATCACAGAGAGGATAGAGAACTTCATCTTCTTCAACCTTGACCTAGAACTTTCGGCCATGGCATGTAGTTCGTGAAGCTTTTTCCTTTTGATCCAAAACCCTATTTACATAGCTTCGTACATTGAAGATATACTAGCACTGTCACGCCCCGACCCAACCCTGCAAAAGGCCAAGCCCGGACCCGACACACGGACGGAGTCTCCTCTGTACCACGGACGATCCGAAAACCCTAAAACCATCATAACACTTGCGAAAGCCATAAAAAAATTCAAATAAGCCAACTTTCTTTAAAAAACATACATCCTCTTATTAACCAACTTTCCAAACCAAAATGCCATGCATACTACACAAGTATTTATGCCACTAAACAATTAGCTATTAGCATGCATTTCTTTACTAGTCACAAGAGTAATCTTTACATTCTTTCAACTTATACAACATAAGATCGTAGAGGCCTCAAACTAGAAAATACATACAAGGCTACAAGCCTCAAAACTAAGCGACATCCAAGCAATATACATATCATGCAAGGCTCGTACAAAATCTGGTAACCAACCACCAGCAAAGCAGAGAAGTGCTATCACGGAAACACCTCCACCTGCTCCTCCTCCTCTATTACCTCGATAGGGTCTGCTTCAACTACTCTTGTAAAAATATAGTATAGAAAGGAATGAGCAAAAACTATTGCTCAGCAAGGGCAATTAGTCTCAAGGACGGAGATGAGAGGAATATGCAATGCAATTAGTCAAGCAATACATACAAATCATATAGAGATACAACCAAAGCCAACAATAAAGCAAGGCAAGTATTTAAAGCTGCAAACACTCATTCAAAGGATACGATACTCTTTTCATGAGCAATTTTCAAACACAAATTCGATGACGACGCGCCGGCCTAAACCACCTTATAACACCAGTTTGGAATACCCCGGAAGTATCCATCAACCTACGACCCAAATCTCCCTGGGAGGCAACCCAAGCGAGAATGGGAATAGCAGCGGAGCTAGAGCAACCAACACTGGCAACCCAAGGCTACCCAGAGAGGCCCATCATTCACGCGCGAGACACTATGCAATGCAAGACTCGATACAAGGCGATAACAAGCGATAAAGCCACACGTGGGAGAATAACAAAGTAGGTTACTCTCGCACGCAATAGCAGCAATTGATAAGCATTTCAATCCAAATCAATTCAAACAAGTATTTCAAGCAACCCTAAGCATTCTATAGACATAAAATCAAGAAAACAAGCAAAAACACAAACCGGCCCCAACTATCAAAACCCTACCATTTCCAAACGAGCCATGAGTTCTGGAAACCGACTTCGCCAAACCTCCTAGGTCACCATAAGGCACGTCTAAAGACCCCGAAACCTTACTTTACCCTAGAACTCACGCAAAGCCCCGATTTCTCCCTTTCTCGTTTGAACTACAACTATACCAACCAAACGCCCAACAAACGCCATAATCGCACCAAAAGTGCTTCCATGGCCTCCCGATACAATGTCAACACGCAAAACGAGAAAATGGCAAACTTGACCTAAACGACCCCGACTTTCACCAAGGCTTAATTCCCATTTTTTCCATTACGCAACCCAAACAAACCATGCATTTTGGCATTCTAGCACACCTAGCACAATTCTACATCAACGGACAGCATAACGGAACAACTTCAACGTTCCAAGGGTTTACTATTCACAAAACACTATTCAACACCCAAATTTAGTTGCAATCTCAACATTTAACCGCAGAAAATATTAAAAAGCTATAAATACACGTTCTACAATAGCCAAGGAACATTCTAGAAGCATCAAAACGATCTAAACAACAATCTACGGATAAAATCTAAAAATCATAAAGTTGATACACTAAACATTTAAATGCGCAAATAACATGATTCCCTCACCTTAGGTACTCCTAGTCGCTAGGAAAACAACGCTAGTTGCCTCGGAAACCACCCCGCACGAGCTCACGCGAAGATTGAACGATTGGAAGGTTGAAAGGTTTTTTTTTTCTCTATGAAGCTCTCGGCCTGCTCTCTGAATTCAGCTGTTGTTTTTTTTTTTATTTTGCTTAGTTAAAAGCTTATTTAAGTGCTAAGTGGTCAAATGGTCAAAGGCCTAGGTCAAACCACTTAAAACTTGGTCAAAGGGCCTTATTTTGTGCATTTTAAAGCCATTTTAGCTAAGGAAAGATTAATTATAGCTAGCAACAATTAAAATATAAAATTTAAGTCATCTAAATACTAGTTTCACTATTTGCTGAGGACTAGAAACCGTTCTCTAGCTATCGCTCCCTAAATGCAATGCACGTTGCGACAACGAGAAAGTAACAATTAATTCTCAAAGAATTTAAGGAAATATAATTTTCAAAATAATAAACAAGAAATTTTCACATTCCGGGCTCGGGTATTACACCCTTTCCCCCTTAGAACAATTGCGCCCATGCAATTCTTACCTGGTCAACAAACAACTCCGGATACTGATCCCGAACTTGGTCCTCTCTTTCCCAAGTCGCTTCCTCAAACCCATGATGATTCCACAGAACTTTTACTAACGGAATACTCTTTCTGCGAAGCTCCTGAACTTTCCGATCAACAATTCGAATCGGTTTCTCTTCATAGGACAACTTTTCTTCAATCTGCAAAGGCTCTGGTTCAAGTACATGTAAAGGGTCTGGATGGTATTTCTTCAACATAGACACGTGGAACATATCGTGCAGTCTCGACAAGCTCGGAGGCAAAGCTAACCGATAAGCCAAAGGACCTACCTTTTCGGTGATCTCATATGGACCCACATACCTGGGACTAAGCTTCCCGCTCTTACCGTGCCGAATCAATCCCTTCCGAGGAGAAATCTTAAGAAACACCCAATCTCCCAAATCAAACTCATGATCCTGACGGTGCTTATCCGCATAACTCTTTTGATGACTCTGAGCTGTAAGCATACGCTGGCGAATAAGGTGAACATTATCTACCATCTTAATCATCTCAGGTAACACAATCGGATCAACTGTTCTCATCTCTCCAACCTCTTCCCAATATAACGGGGATCTGCATTTCCGACCATACAACGCCTCGTAGGGAGCTATACCTATAGTAGATTGATAACTATTATTGTAGGCGAACTCCGCTAAAGGCAAAAACTTCTCCCAGTTCTTCCCAAAGTCTAGCACACATGCGCGAAGCATGTCTTCCAAGATCTTGATGGTTCTTTCAGACAGGCCATCAGTTTGCGGATGATATGCAGTACTGAAGCTCAACTTAGTTCCCATGGCCTCTTACAACTTCTGCCAAAAATGAGATCGGAATCTGGGATCCCTATCTGACACTATACTCTGTGGCACACCATGCAATCTCACAATATTAGCAACATAAAGCTCAGCTAGCTTATCAAGGCTATCCTGTTTGTTCACGGGAATAAAATGTGTAACTTTAGTCAAGCGGTCCACAACAACCCAAACAGAATCACTTCCTCTCAGAGATCTAGGAAGATCGGTCACAAGGTCCATTGTTAGATGTACCCACTTCCATTGCGGAATCGACAACGGCTGTAGAAGTTCGGCTGGCCTCTGATGCTCAACTTTAACCCTCTGACAAGTCAAGCATCTGGATACATACCCGGCAATCTCCCTCTTCATATTGTTCCACCAGAAGTGTTGCTTCAAATCTCTATACATTTTAGTACTGCCCCAATGAATCGTATACCTTGAATTATGTGCCTCAGACAGGATCTCATTCTTCAAAGTCGGATCACCAGGAACACACACCCTGTCCCTGAATCTGAATATGCCATCTGCATGTAATTTAAACTCCGACTATCCCCCTTTAGCTTTTTCTTGGATCTTCAAGAGGTAAGGATCATTCTTCTGAGCCTCTCTGATCTGTGCTAGCAACCCTGACTGAATCGGCAAACTAGCAAATCGAATCCCTACCTCAGTAGCTTCTGGTTTCCATGAACAAATTTCTTCCAACGTCTCCCAATCCTTGATAATCAAGCTTGCAACAGTAGCTTTTCGGCTCAAAGCATCAGCAACAACATTTGCCTTACCTGGCACGTAGTTAATAGAACAGTTGTAACCACTCAATAGCTCTAGCCATCTCTGCTGCCTCATATTCAGATCCTTCTGTGAAAACAAATACTTGAGACTCTTGTGGTCAGTAAATATTTCAAATCTGCAACCCCACAAGTAATGATGCCACTTCTTCAAAGCAAACACAACTGCATCTAACTCAAGATCATGTGTAGGGTAATTGACTTCATATGGTTTCAACTTCCTGGAAGCATAAGCAATCACCTTACCATTCTGCATTAAAACACAGCCCAATCCTTCCTTAGATGCATCACTATAGACAACGAAGTTCTCTGTTCCCTCAGGTAAAGCTAGTATAGGAGCTGTAGTTAGTATTTTCTTCAATTCTTGGAAACTGGATTCACATTTAGCATCCCAGTTGTAAGCAACTTTCTTCCGAGTCAACTGGCTTAAAGGCCCAGAAATTTTGGAAAAGTCTTTAACAAATCTCCGGTAGTAACCTGCCAATCCAAGAAAACTCCAAATCTCTGACACCGTCTCAGGTCTCTTCCAAGATGAAACAACCTCAATCTTAGCTGGGTCCACTAAAATTCCTCGATCTGAAATGATATGGCCTAGAAAAGATATCTGATTCAACCAGAACTCACACTTGCTGAATTTAGCAAAAAGCTTGTTTTCCTGCAAAGTCTGTAGCACAATCCTCAAGTGTTGCTCATGTTCAGCCTCGTTCTTCAAATACACTAAAAGTCGTCAATAAAGATCACGACAAACTGATCAAGGTAAGGTCGAAAAACCCTCTGCATCAAGTCCATGAATGCGGCTGGTGCATTCGTCAAACCAAACGGCAAAACAACAAATTCATAGTGGCCATATCTAGTCCTGAATGCCGTCTTTGGTATATCGTCACTCTGAATTCTAAGTTGATAGTAACCCTGCCTCAAGTCAAATTTGGAGTAAACACTCGCACCCTGCAACTGGTCAAACAATTCTTCAATCAACGGCAAGGGGTATTTATTCTTAATCGTGACTTGATTAAGTCCCCTGTAATCAATGCATAACCGTAGCATGCCGTCTTTCTTTCTCACAAACAACACAGGCGCACCCCACGGCGAAGAACTAGGTTGTATAAACCCTTTCTCAAGCAAGTTCTGAAGCTGAATTTTTAACTCCTGAAGTTCAGCCGATGCCATTCTATAAGGACTCCTAGAAATCAGCACAGTGCCTGGCACAAGATCAATCACGAACTCAATCTCCCTATTCGGTGGTAAACCAGGTAATTCATCGGGAAATACACCAGGGAAGTCTCTAACAATCGGAACCTCATTCAAACTCAACTTATCAGTAGGCTGATTGAAAGTGGAATTCGGGCAGCCCTGTAGTTCCCAACAATCTCTAGTACCGGTAGGTCAGGAACCTGAAGATAAACGACCTTTGTTCTACAATCCAACTGAGCATAATACTTTCCCAACCAGTCCATTCCCAAAATGATTTCAAAGTCACGGAATTGCAATATAATTAAATCAGCAGGAAATTTACGGTTTTCAATGCATATATCACAAGATTTGCAAATAGACTCAGTAACAAATTTTGCACCCAAAGGCGTACTAACTTCAACTTCATGAGGCAATTTATCAATGCAAACATTCACAGATCGTGCACATGCAAGAGTTATAAATGAATGTGTAGCTCCGGGATCAATCAAAACTTTAACTGGCTGAGTATTGAGAAGAAAGGTACCTTCCACTATAGCTGTAGTATCGGGCAGCTCCTCCGCATCTAGTGCAAAGACTCTAGCCTGAACTCTCTGTGCTGGACGTGCACCTGTAGCCCTATTCTGAACACCTTGGCCTCCACCACGGCCCTGAACATTGTTATACTTAGGGCAATCTCTCACCCTATGGTCATCACTCCCACAGCCTGTGCATTTACCACTCTTCCTCCAGCAATTAGCCTCAATATGCCCTGATCGATTACAATAGTTACACTGCTGATTTTGCCTAACTGCAGTGTTTCCCGTAGGTGCTGGAGCTCTGGCAGTAGTAGGAACTGTAGCTCCCTGCTGGGGTCTAGTCACAGCTGGCCTAGCCTGAATCTGCTGTTGTGGCTGATACGGACGTTGCTGAGGAACCTGTGCAGAAGATTGATACTGCCTCGGCTGACTCTAGCTGCTTTGGCCCAAATACTACTTCTTACTCGGCTGACTACTCTCAGCTATCATCTCAGCCTTCCGTTTCTCAAACTTCGAGGCTGCCTGAAATGCCTCGGGAAAAGTAGTGTAGGTCTGCCCAGTCAAATGCAACTGTATGTCCATTCTCAGCCCACGGACAAACCTATGAATCATCCTCCTAGCCGACCGTACCAACTCGGGCATATACCTCGACAGGCTAACAAACCTAGCCTCGTACTGTGCAATAGTCATGTTTCCCTACTTCAGGGCCACAAACTCATCATCCCGCCTTTCCATAGCCATCTCAGGAATATACTTGTCCCGAAACTCACTTATAAAATCATCCCACAAATGTTGTACATCCTCATAATCTCACCTCCTCCTAACAGTATTCCACCACTGCTCTGCATCACCCTCAAATAAGAATGACGCATAGTCTATTCTTGCCTCATCGGTGTACCTCAACGCGGTGAAAATCTTCTCAACTTGATTAATCCATCTCTTGGCCGCCTCATCATCCGGCTCTCCGAAGAACTTTCCCGGCTCATGCCTCAGAAATTTCTCTAACTGATTATTCTCAACTCTATACCCCTATCCACCAGGATTAGCTTGATTTCCCTGGGGATTATTCCTGTCCTGCCTCTGTTCATGTAGCACCTGTGTAATCCGGTCTACTGCAGTAGTCATAGTAGCCATAAACTGCTCAGGCAATGGCTGCTGACCCTGTTCTGCTGCCTCTTCATCTGATCCTATACCTTGAGTACCACGATGTGGCGGCATAGTAGTAATTCACAATAGCTGGCAACATTTAAAAGCAGTTTATAGACAGAAATATAGCACATAAGATTAGATAACACTAAAGTCAATAACAATCCAATATTCTATCACACAATTCACATAAGACAAGCTCAACTTGCCAAACTATTTCATTTAAACACATAAACATTCCAAGTTCACAAAGTCATGCTAGAACATTTTCTTTTCACTTAGCAATCATACATAAACACTTTAGCATTTTAGACCTTTACCCCACAGACTGAGAATCATATCCCGGCTCATGCAAGACTATCATGCTCTGATACCACCTAAAGATGTCACGCCCTGACCCGACCCCGCAAAAGGCCAAGCCCAGACCCGACACACGGACGGAGTCTCCTCTGTACCACGGACGATCTGAAAACCCTAAAACCATCATAACACTTGCGAAAGCCATAAAACAATTCAAATAAGCCAACTTTCTTTAAAAAAATACATCCTCTTATTAAACAACTTTCCAAACCAAAATGCCATGCATACTACACAAGTATTTATGCCACTAAACAGTTAGCTATTAGCATGCATTTTTTTACTAGTCACAAGAGTAATCTTTACATTCTTTCAACTTATAAAACATAAGACCGTAGAGGCCTCAAACTAGAAAATACATACAAGGCTACAAGCCTCAAAACTAAGCGACATCCAAGCAACATACATATCATGCAAGGCTCACACAAAATTTGGTAACCAACCACCAGCAAAGCAGAGAAGTGCTATCACAGAAACACCTCCACCTGCTCCTCCTCCTCTATTACCTCGATAGGGTCTGCTTCAACTACTTCTGTAAAAATATAGTATAGAAAGGAATGAGCAAAAACTATTGCTTAGTGAGGGCAATTGGTCTTAAGGACGGAGATGAGAGGAGTATGCAATGCAATTAGTCAAGCAATACATACAAATCATATAAAGATACAACCAAAGCCAACAATAAAGCAAGGCAAGTATTTAAAGCTGCAAACATTCATTCAAAGGATACGATACTCTTTTCACGAGCAACTTTCAAACACAAATTCGATGACGACGCGCCGGCCCAAACCACCTTATAACACCAGTTTGGAATACCCCGGAAGTATCCATCAACCTATGATCCAAATCTCCCTGGGAGGCAACCCAAGCGAGAAAGGGAATAGCAGCAGAGCTAGAACAACCAACACTGGCAACCCAAGGCTACCCAGAGAGGCCCATCACTCACGCGCGAGACACTATGCAATGCAAGACTCGATACAAGGCGATAACAAGCGATAAAGCCACACGTGGGAGAATAACAAAGTAGGTTAGTCTTACACGCAATAGCAGCAATTGATAAGCATTTCAATCCAAATCAATTCAAACAAGTATTTCAAGCAACCCTAAGCATTCTATAGACATAAAATCAAGAAAATAAGAAAAAACACAAACCGGCCCCAACTATCAAAACCCTACCATTTCCAAATGAGCCACGAGTTCTGGAAACAGATTTTGCCAAACCTCCTAGGTCACCATAAGGCACGTCTAAAGACCCCAAAACCTTACTTTACCCTAGAACTCGCGCAAAGCCCCGATTTCTCCCTTTCTCGTTTGAACTACAACTATACCAACCAAACGCCCAACAAACGCCATAATCGCACCAAAAGTGCTTCCATGGCCTCCCGATACAATGCCAACACGCAAAACGAGAAAATGCCAAGCTCGACCAAAACGCCCCCGTCTTTCACCAAGGCTTAATTCCCGTTTTTTCCATTACGCAACCCAAACAAACCATGCATTTAGGCATTCTAGCACACCTAGCACAATTCTACATCAACGGACAGCATAACGGAACAACTTCAACGTTCCAAGGGTTTACTATTCTTAAAACACTATTCAACACCCAAATTTAATTGCAATCTCAACATTTAACCGTAGAAAATGTTAAAAGGCTATAAATACACGTTCTACAATAGCCAAGGAACATTCTAGAAGCATCAAAATGATCTAAACAACAATCTACGGATAAAATCTAAAAATCATAAAGTTGATACACTAAACATTTAAATGCGCAAATAACATGATTCCCTCACCTTAGGTACTCCTAGTCACTAGGAAAACAACACTAGTTGCCTCGGAAACCACCCCGCACGAGCTCACGCGAAGATTGAACGATTGGAAGGTTGAAAGGTTTTTTTTTTTCTCTATGAAGCTCTCGGCCTGCTCTCTGAATTCAGCTGCTGTTTTTTTTTTTTTTTTGCTTAGTTAAAAGCTTATTTAAGTGCTAAGTGGTCAAATGGTCAAAGGCCTAGGTCAAACCACTTAAAACTTGGTCAAATGGCCTTATTTTGTGCATTTTAAAGCCATTTTAGCTAAGGAAAGATTAATTATAGCTAGCAACAATTAAAATATAAAATTTAAGTCATCTAAATACTATTTTCACTATTTGCTGAGGACTAGAAACCGTTCTCTAGCTATCGCTCCCTAAATGCAATGCACGTTGCGACAGCGAGAAAGTAACAATTAATTCACAAAGAATTTAAGGAAATATAATTTTCAAAATAATAAACAAGGAATTTTCACATTCTGGGCTCGGGTATTACAAGCACAATCTATCTTCAACGTGGGGTTGAGCTTTGGATGCTTAGTGGACTAAATAGGGCCTTCAAGTTAGAAGGGTTCAATAGCTTGTCTTTCAACATCACCTTCTCCAAAGTGTTCTACTAGTGAGGTATACCTATGAACCTCTTTTTGTTTATATATATATAGTTGATATATATATGTATTAATAATCAATGGGTATAATGAAATGTTAGCATATTGATCCTTGTTACGAAACTTGCAATTTTTTTGTAGATAGCCTTTGTAGTTTTTGGCTATGTCAAGGTGTCCATGCATGACATTCTCGATCTTGAATCCAACTTATGATTATATGTTATAACATGATATCTTATGTTGGCTAGCACCTTTCAAGTGGTATCAGAGCCATGTTTATATATCCATTGATTATCAAATGTTGGTCATGTGTTATTAAACCATTTGGCCGAAAATATGCTTGTAGATTTGCAAGTTTTTGATGTTAAGACTTTAACCTACACACATGCATGTTCATATCTAGTTTAGATCCTTGATTGATAATGTTGATCTTGAGTATATATATGTGTGTATATGTCTTAGCTTGAACTTGCATGCTACACCTATTTGTTGCGATGGCCGAAAATCACATGTATCTTTTGATAAGTTGTCCTCTTATTTAAAGTGTTAAGATGTGAAGATAAATGAAGATTTATTCTTTGCATGTTGACTTTAGACTTGGAATAAGTAGACTATCTTGATATGTTCAAAAGGGAAAGTCAAAAAGTTGAAAAGAACAAGCCTAGAATTTTTATTGCCTTGGCCGAATCCACATTATGTATAGATGAGGATTTTTTTCCTTTTTGTTGGACATATAAAGTTGTTGTAGTTTCCTTGATAGACTCAAAAGTGTTGGTGTCTATTATATGCATATGTTAGATTGAAAGTTTAAAAGTAGTTTTAAGCTTATTTTAAATGTTCATGCATATGAATTTTGTTGAGGACTACTTGATGATTAAAAGGGTTTAATAGTCAAGATTGCAACTTATCTATGTGTCTTGAATATGGCAAAATATATGTCACATAGTTGGCCTATATGTTTTAATCTTGAAATTAGAAATTATCTAATAAGTAGTATTGAGATGTTTCTAAATTTGAGAAAGTAGAAAGTTGATCATTTAATGATATAATACTTTCAAATGACTATTTGGCTAGAGTTAATGTATGTGGGCCTTTAGAAACATGTTGATTTGGGGTTGGGTCTAGTATACATCTACTTGTGCTTGATTTTAACCTATTGGGCCACTTTATATGAATGTGCCATGGACTTGTGTTTTTCTTTAAAGTTTTGGACTTAGATGTGAATATAATTAATTATAAGGAGTTATGATGTAATACCCAAGCCCGGAATGTGAATTTTCTTGTTTATTATTTTGAAATTTTTATTTCCTTAAATTCTTTGTGAATTAATTGTTACTTTCTTGCTGTCACAACGTGCATTGCATTTAAGGAGCGATAGCTAGAGAACGATTTCTAGTCCTCAGCAAATAGTGAAACTAGTATTTAGATGACTTAAATTTTATATTTTAATTGTTGCTAGCTAAAAATTTAATTGGTGTTAGTTTTGAGCTTGAAAATGCACAAAAATAAGGCTCTTTGACCAAGTTTTAAGTAGTTTGACCTTGGACCTTTGACCCTTTCACCAGTTAACACCTTATAAGCTAAACCAAAGCAAAATAAAAAAAAATGCAGCTGAAAATAGTGAGGTGCAGGCCGTGAGTTCCAAGAGAGAAAAAAAAACAAGATTTCAACTTCCAATCATTCAATCTTCGCGTGAGCTCGTGCGGGGTGATTTCCGAGGCAACTAACGTTATTTTTCTAGCGACTAGGAGTACCTGAGGTGAGGGAAGCATGTTATTTGCGCATTTAAACGTTATGTATGTTAACTTTGCAATTTTTAGATTTTATCCGTAAAATGTTGTTTAAAGCATTTTGATGCTTCTAGAATGTTCCTTGGCTATTGTAGAATGTGTATTTATAGCTTTGTAACATTTTCTGCAGTTAAATGTTGAGATTGCAATTTAATTTGGATGTTGAATAGTGTTTTATGAATAGTAAAACCTTGAAACTTTGAAGTTGCGCTGTTATGCTTTCCGTTGATGTAGAAATGTGCTAGGTAT
Source organism: Ehretia macrophylla (assembly GCA_037974665.1). Lineage (NCBI taxonomy): Eukaryota > Viridiplantae > Streptophyta > Magnoliopsida > Boraginales > Ehretiaceae > Ehretia > Ehretia macrophylla. Next base: position 75,461,506 of record CM075773.1, read on the forward strand.
TCTAGAATGCCTAAATGCATGGTTTGTTTGGGTTGCGTAATAGAAAAAACGAGAATTATGCCTTTGGGAAAGTCGGGGTCGTTTAGGTCGACTTTAGCATTTTCTCGTTTTGCGTGTTGGCATTACATCGGGAAGCCATGGAAGCACTTTTGGTGCGATTATGGCGTTGGTTGGGTGTTTGGTTGTTATAGTTGTAGTTCAAACGAGAAATGGGGAAATCGGGGCTTTGCACGAGTTCTAGGGTAAAGTAAGGTTTCGGGGTCCTTAGACGTGCCTTATGGTGACCTAGGAGGATTGGCGAAGTCGGTTTCCAGAACTCGTGGCTCGTTTGGAAATGGTAGGGTTTTGATAGTTGGGGCCGGTTTGTGTTTTTGCTTGTTTTCTTGATTTTGTGCCTATAGAATGCTTAGGGTTACTTGAAATACTTGTTTGAGTTGTTTTGGATTGAATTGCTTATCAATTGCTACTATTGCGTGCGAGAGTAACCTACTTTGTTATTCTCTCACGTGTGGCTTTATCGCTTGTTTAGCGCCTTGTATCGAGTCTTGCATTGCATAGTGTCTCGCGCATGAGTGATGAGCCTCTCTGGGTAGCCTTGGATTGCCAGTGTTGGTTGCTCTAGCTCCGCTGCTATTCCCTTTCTCGCTTGGGTTGCCTCCCAGGGAGATTTGGGTCGTAGGTTGAAGGATACTTCCGGGGTATTCCAAACTGGTGTTATAAGGTGGTTTGGGCCGGCGCGTCGTCATCGAATTCGTGTTTGAAAGTTGCTCGTGAAAAGAGTATCGTATCCTTTGAATGAGTGTTTGCAGCTTTAAATACTTGCCTTGCTTTATTGTTGGCTTTGGTTGTATCTTTATATGATTTGTATGTATTGCTTGGCTAATTGCATTGCATACTCCTCTCATCTCCGTCCTTGAGACCAATTGCCTTCGCTGAGCAATAGTTTTTGCTCATTCCTCTCTATACAATATTTTTACAGGAGTAGTTGAAGCAGACCCTCTCGAGGTAATTGAGGAGGAGGAACAAGTGGAGGTGTTCCCGTGATTGCTCTTCTCTGCTTTGCTGGTGGTTGGTTACCAGATTTTTGTGCGAGCCTTGCATGATATGTATATTGCTTGGATGTTGTTTAATTTTGAGGCTTGTAGGCTTGTACGTATTTTCTAGTTGAGGCCTCTACGGTCTTATGTTGTATAAGTTGGAAGAATGTAAAGCTGTAAAAGTTTACTTTTGTGACTAGTAAAGAAATGCATGCTAATAGCTAACTGTTTAGTGGCATAAATACTTGTGTAGTATGCATGGCATTTTGGTTTGGAAAGTTGGTTAATAAGAGAATGTATATTTTAAAGAAAGTTGGCTTGTTTTGATTATTTTATGGCTTTCGCAAGTATTATATTGATTTTAGGGTTTTCGGATCGTCCGCGGTACAGAGGAGACTCCGTCCGTGTGTCGGGTCCGGGCTTGGCCCTTTGCGGGGTCGGGTCTGGGCGTGACATCTTTAGGTGGTATCAGAGCATGATAGTCTTGCATGAGCCGGGATATGATTCTCGGTCTGTGGGGTAAAGGTCTAAAATGCTAAAGTGTTTATGTATGATTGCTAAGTGAAAAGAAAATGATATAGTATGACTTTGTGAACTTGGAGTGTTTATGTGTTTAAGTGAAATAGTTTGGCAAGTTGAACTTGTCTTATGTGAATTGTGTGATAGAATGTTGGATTGTTATTGACTTGAGTGTTATCTAATCTTATGTGCTATATTTCTGTCTATAAACTGCTTTTAAATGTTGCCAGCTATTGTGAATTGCCACTATGCCGCCACGTCGTGGTACTCAAGGTATAGGATCAGATGAAGAGGCAGCAGAACAGGGTCAGCAGCCGTTGCCTGAGCAGTTTATGGCTACTATGACTACCGCAGTAGACCGGATCACACAGGTGCTGCATGAGCAGAGGCAGCACCGGATTAATTCCCAGGGAAATCAAGCTAATCCTGGTGGACAGGGGTACAGAGTTGAGAATAATCAGTTAGAGAAATTTCTGAGGCACGAGCCGGGAAAGTTCTTCGGAGAGCCGGATGATGAGGCGGCCGAGAGATGGATTAATCGAGTTGAGAAGATTTTCACCGCTTTGAGGTACACAGATGAGGCAAGAATAGATTATGCGTCATTCTTGTTTGAGGGCGATGCAGAGCAGTGGTGGAATACTGTCAGATTGAGGTGGGATTGTGAGGATGTTCCACATTTATGGGATGATTTTATAAGTGAGTTCCGAGACAAATATATTCCCGAGATGGCTATGGAGAGGAGGGAAGATGAGTTTGTGGCCCTGAAACAGGGAAATATGACTGTTGCACAGTACGAGGCTAGGTTTGTTAGCCTGTCGAGGTATATGCCCGAGTTGGTACGGCCGGCTAGGAGGATGATTCATAGGTTTGTCCGTGGGCTGAGAATGGACATACAGTTGCATTTGACTGGGCAGACATACACTACTTTTCCCGAGGCATTTTAGGCAGCCTCGAAGTTTGAGAAACGGAAGGCTGAGATGATAGCTGAGAGCAGTCAGCCGAGTAAGAAGCAGTATTTGGGCAGAGCAGCCAGAGTCAGCCGAGGCAGTATCAGGCTTCTGCACAGGTTCCTCAGCAACGTCCGTATCAGCCACAGCAGCAGATTCAGGCTAGGCCAGCTGTGACTAGACCCCAGCAGGGAGGTACAGTTCCTACCCCTGCCAGAGCCTCAGCACCTATGGGAAACACTGCAGTTAGGCAAAATCAGCAGTGTAATTATTGTAATCGGTCAGGGCATATTGAGGCTAACTGTTGGAGGAAGAGTGGTAAATGTACGGGTTGTGGCAGTGATGACCATAGGATGAGAGATTGCCCTAAGTATAATAATGTTCAGGGCCGTGGTGGAGGCCAAGGTGTTCATAATAGGGCTGCAGGTGCACGTCCAGCACAGAGAGTTCAGGATAGGGTCTTTGCACTGGATGCAGAGGAGCTACCCGGTACTACAGCTATAGTGGAAGGTACCTTTCTTCTCAATACTCAGCCAGCTAAAGTTTTGATTGATCCCGAAGCTACACATTCGTTTATAACTCCTGCATGTGCATGATCTGTGAATGTTTGCATTGATAAATTGCCTCATGAAGTTGAAGTTAGTATGCCTTTGGGTGCAAAATTTGTTACTGAGTCTATTTGCAAATCTTGTGATATATGTATTGAGAACTGTAAATTTCCTGCTGATTTAATTATATTACCATTCCGTGACTTTGAAATCATTTTGAGAATGGACTGGTTGGGAAAGTATTATGCTCAGTTGGATTGTAGAACAAAGGCCGTTTATCTTAAGGTTCCTGACCTACCAGTACTAGAGATTGTTGGGAAATGCAGGGCTGCCCGCATTCTACTTTTATCAGCGATCAAGACTTCTAAGTTGTTGAATAGGGGTTGTGAAGCTTACTTAGCCTATCTGATCAATCAGCCTGCTGATAAGTTGAGTTTGAATGAGGTTCCGATTGTTAGAGACTTCCCTGGTGTATTTCCCGAGGAATTACCGGGTTTACCACCGGATAGGGAGATTGAGTTCGTGATTGATCTTGTGCCAGGCACTGCGCCAATTTCTAGGAGTCCTTATAGAATGGCATCGGCTGAACTTCAGGAGTTAAAAATTCAGCTTCAGAATTTGCTTGAGAAAGGGTTCATACAACCTAGTTCTTCACCGTGGGGTGCGCCTGTATTGTTTGTGAGAAAGAAAGACGGCACGCTACGGTTATGCATTGATTACAGGGGACTTAATCAAGTCACGATTAAGAATAAATACCCCTTGCCGTTGATTGAAGAATTGTTTGACTAGTTGTAGGGTGCGAGTGTTTACTCCAAATTTGACTTGAGGCAGGGTTACTATCAACTTAGAATTCGGAGTGACGATATACCAAAGACGGCATTCAGGACTATATATGGCCACTATGAATTTGTTGTTTTGCTGTTTGGTTTGATGAATGCACCATCCGCATTCATGGACTTGATGCAAAGAGTTTTTCGACCTTACCTTGATCAGTTTGTCGTGATCTTTATTGACGACATTTTAGTGTATTCGAAGAACGAGGCTAAGCATGAGCAACACTTGAGGATTGTGCTTCAGACTTTGCAGGAAAACAAGCTTTTTGCTAAATTCAGCAAGTGTGAGTTCTGGTTGAATCAGATATCTTTTCTAGGCCATATCATTTCAGATCGAGGAATTTCAGTGGACCCAGCTAAGATTAAAGTTGTTTCATCTTGGAAGAGACCTGAGACGGTGTCAGAGATTCGGAGTTTTCTTGGATTGGCAGGTTACTACCGAAGATTTGTTAAAGACTTTTCCAAAATTTCTGGACCTTTAAGCCAGTTGACTCGGAAGAAAGTTGCTTACAATTGGGATGCCAAGTGTGAATCCAGTTTCCAAGAATTGAAGAAGAGACTAACTACAGCTCCTATACTAGCTTTACCTGAGGGAACAGAGAACTTCGTTGTCTACAGTGATGCATCTAAAGAAGGTTTGGGTTGTGTTTTAATGTAGAATGGTAAGGTGATTGCTTATGCTTCTAGGAAGTTGAAACCTTATGAAGTCAATTACCCTACACATGATCTTGAGTTAGCTGCAGTTGTGTTTGCATTGAAGAAGTGGCGTCATTACTTGTGAGGTTGCGGATTTGAAATATTTACTGACCACAAGAGTCTCAAGTATTTGTTTTCATAGAAGGATCTAAATATGAGGCAGCGGAGATGGCTAGAGCTATTGGGTGGTTATAACTGTTCTATTAACTATGTGCCAGGTAAGGCAAATATTGTTGCTGATTCTTTGAGCTGAAAGGCTACTGTTGCAAGCTTGATTATCAAGGATTGGGAAACTTTGGAAGAAATTTGTTCATGGAAGCCAGAAGCTACTGAGGTAGGGATTCGGTTTGCTAGTTTGCAGATTCAGTCAGAATTGCTAGCACAGATCAGATTGGCTCAGAAGACTGATCCTCACATCTTGAAGATCCAAGAAAAGTCAAAAGGGGGAGAGTCGGAGTTTAAATTACATGTAGATGGCATCTTCAGATTCAGGGACAGAGTATGTGTTCCTGATGATCCGACTTTGAAGAATGAGATTCTGTTCGAGGCACATAATTCGAGGTATACGATTCACCTGGGCAGTACTAAAATGTATAGAGATTTGAAGCAACACTTCTGGTGGAACAATATGAAGAGGGAGATTGCTGGGTATGTATCCAGATGTTTGACTTGTCAGAGGGTTAAATTTGAGCATCAGAGGCCAGCCGGACTTCTACAGCCGTTGTCGATTCCGCAATGGAAGTGGGTACATATAACAATGGACCTTGTGACCGATCTTCCTAGATCTCTGAGAGGATGTGATTCTGTTTGGGTTGTTATGGACCGCTTGACTAAAGTTACGCATTTTATTCCTGTGAACAAACAGGATAGCCTTGATAAGTTAGCTGAACTTTATGTTGCTAATATTGTGAGATTGCATGGTATGCCACAGAGTATAGTGTCAGATAGGGATCCCAGATTCAGATCTCGTTTTTGGCAGAAGTTGCAAGAGGCCATGGGAACTAAGTTGAGCTTCAGTACTGCATATCATCCACAAACTGATGGCCAGTCTGAGAGAACCATCAGGATCTTGGAAGACATGCTTTGAGCATGTGTGCTAGACTTTAGGAAGAATTGGGAGAAGTTTTGCCTTTAGCGGAGTTCTCTACAATAATAGTTATCAATCTACTATAGCTATAGCTCCCTACGAGGCGTTGTATGGTCGGAAGTGCAGATCCCCGTTATATTGGGAAGAGGTTGGAGAGATGAGAACAGTTGATCCGACTGTGTTACCTGAGATGATTAAGATGGTAGATAATGTTCACCTTATTCGCCAGTGTATGCTTACAGCTCAGAGTCGTCAGAAGAGTTATGTAGATAAGCACCGTCGGGATCTTGAGTTTAATTTGGGAGATTGGGTGTTTCTTAAGATTTCTCCACGGAAGGGATTGATTCGGCACGGTAAGAGCGGGAAGCTTAGTCCCAGGTATGTGGGTCCGTATGAGATCACCGAAAAGGTAGGTCCTTTGGCTTATCGATTAATTTTGCCTCCGAGCTTGTCGAGACTGCACGATGTGTTCCATGTGTCTATGTTGAAGAAGTATCATCCAGACCCTTCACATGTACTTGAACCAGAGCCTTTGCAGATTGAAGAAAAGTTGTCTTATGAAGAGAAACCGATTCGAATTGTGGATCGGAAAGTTCAAGAGCTTCGCAGGAAAAGTATTTCGTTAGTAAAGTTTCTGTGGAATCATCATGGGTTTGAGGAAGCAACTTGGGAAAGAGAGGACCAGGTTTGGGATCAGTATCCGGAGTTGTTTGTTGACCAGGTAGGAATTGCGTGGGCGCAATTGTTTTAAGGGGGAGAGGGTGTAATACCCGAGCCCGGAATGTGAATTTTCTTGTTTATTATTTTAAAAATTTTATTTCCTTAAATTCTTTGTGAATTAATTGTTATTTTCTCGCTGTCGCAACGTGCATTGCATTTAAGGAGCGATAGCTAGAGAACGATTTCTAGTCCTCAGCAAATAGTGAAACTAGTATTTAGATGACTTAAATTTTATATTTTAATTGTTGCTAGCTGAAAATTTAATTGGTGTTAGTTTTGAGCTTGAAAATGCACAAAAATAAGGCTCTTTGACCAAGTTTTAAGTAGTTTGACCTTGGACCTTTGACCCTTTGACCATTTAACACCTTATAAGCTAAACCAAAGCAAAATAAAAAAAAATGCAGCTGAAAACATTGAGGTGCAGGCCGTGAGTTCCAAGAGAGAAAAAAAAGATTTCAACTTCCAATCATTCAATCTTCGCGTGAGCTCGTGCGGGGTGATTTCCGAGGCAACTAACGTTGTTTTCCTAGCGACTAGGAGTACCTGAGGTGAGGGAAGCATGTTATTTGCGCATTTAAACGTTATGTATGTTAACTTTGTAATTTTTAGATTTTATCCGTAGATTGTTGTTTAAAGCATTTTGATGCTTCTAGAATGTTCCTTGGCTATTGTAGAACGTGTATTTATAGCTTTGTAACATTTTCTGCAGTTAAATGTTGAGATTGCAATTTAATTTGGATGTTGAATAGTGTTTTATGAATAGTAAAATCTTGAAACGTTGAAGTTGCGCTGTTATGCTTTCCGTTGATGTAGAAATGTGCTAGGTATGCTAGAATGCCTAAATGCATGGTTTGTTTGGGTTGCGTAGTGGAAAAAATGAGAATTATACCTTTGGGAAATTCGGGGTAGTTTAGTTCGACTTTAGCATTTTCTCATTTTACGTGTTGGCATTACTTTGGGAAGCCATGGAAGCACTTTTGGTGCGATTATGGCGTTGGTTGGGTGTTTGGTTGTTATAGTTGTAGTTCAAACGAGAAATGGGGAAATCGGGGCTTTGCGCGAGTTCTAGGGTAAAGTAAGGTTTCGGGGTCCTTAGACGTGCCTTATGGTGACCTAGGAGGATTGGCGAAGTCGGTTTCCAGAACTCGTGGCTCGTTTGGAAATGGTAGGGTTTTGATAGTTGGGGCCGGTTTGTGTTTTTGCTTGTTTTCTTGATTTTGTGCCTATAGAATGCTTAGGGTTACTTGAAATACTTGTTTGAGTTGTTTTGGATTGAATTGCTTATCAATTGCTACTATTACGTGCGAGAGTAACCTACTTTGTTATTCTCTCACGTGTGGCTTTATCGCTTGTTTAGCGCCTTGTATCGAGTCTTGCATTGCATAGTGTCTCGCGCGTGAGTGATGAGCCTCTCTGGGTAGCCTTGGATTGCCAGTGTTGGTTGCTCTAGCTCCGCTGCTATTCCCTTTCTCGCTTGGGTTGCCTCCCAGGGAGATTTGGGTTGTAGGTTGAAGGATACTTCCGGGGTATTCCAAACTGGTGTTATAAGGTGGTTTGGGCCGGCGCGTCGTCATCGAATTCGTGTTTGAAAGTTGCTCGTGAAAAGAGTATCGTATCCTTTGAATGAGTGTTTGCAGCTTTAAATACTTGCCTTGCTTTATTGTTGGCTTTGGTTGTATCTTTATATGATTTGTATGTATTGCTTGGCTAATTGCATTGCATACTCCTCTCATCTCCGTCCTTGAGACCAATTGCCCTTGCTGAGCAATAGTTTTTGCTCATTCCTCTCTATACAATATTTTTACAGGAGTAGTTGAAGCAGACCCTCTCGAGGTAATTGAGGAGGAGGAACAGGTGGAGGTGTTCCCGTGATTGCTCTTCTCTGCTTTGCTGGTGGTTGGTTACCAGATTTTTGTGCGAGCCTTGCATGATATGTATATTGCTTGGATGTCGTTTAATTTTGAGGCTTGTAGCCTTGTACATATTTTCTAGTTGAGGCCTCTACGGTCTTATGTTGTATAAGTTGGAAGAATGTAAAGCTGTAAAAGTTTACTCTTGTGACTAGTAAAGAAATGCATGCTAATAGCTAACTGTTTAGTGGCATAAATACTTGTGTAGTATGCATGGCATTTTGGTTTGGAAAGTTGGTTAATAAGAGAATTTATATTTTAAAGAAAGTTGGTTTGTTTTGATTATTTTATGGCTTTCGCAAGTATTATATTGATTTTAGGGTTTTCGGATCGTCCGCAGTACAGAGGAGACTCCGTCCGTGTGTCGGGTCCGGGCTTGGCCTTTTGCGGGGTCGGGTCGGGGCGTGACATATGAATTAATGGGCCATTATGACTTGCATATATAAAAGGAGTTTTATAATTATGCAAAAGGGCATTGAATTAGTTTATTCTTTCATAATTGATGAGTAGATTAAACTTGAATGCTAGAAATTAATATGTTGATTATTATATTTTGATATGAATAATCATTCATATTTATTATTTTGAGAGTGGTGAATTTGAACATGGACTTGGGCTTTAGGGTCAAAAGTTAATGGGTTGTAATATGAGACTTAAGTCTCAATTTATTTCTTGTCATTTGAGAGAATTATGTAGTGAGGGCTTTTATGTAATTCTTCAAGAGATAACTTGACAAAGGCCCAATGGACTTTTCCAAGGAGTTGGAGCCCTAATGGACTTTCCAAGGAGTTGGAGGCCCAATGAAGATTTCAAAGTGTTGAAGATCTTTTACATAGAATAGTTTTATTTCTTTTAGCCCAAAAGTCAAGCCCATGATCCACCATTCATATATCTTTGCATTCATACTATTTAAATTGCTATAATTGAGATTGTTAGCTTATAGTATGTTGAATGCTTAATGAGTTGATGAGATTATATTAACTCCCTACGTGCAAACGAATATTAGATTATTAAAAACGGTAAAAGGATTTTTATCGTAGTCCTCCGCCATCCTAGGATATTTAATAAGACCCAAATGAATACGATCCTTCTTACCCGAAGGTAGAGGATACGTTTCAAAGTAAGTTTATTAAAATCGCTAGAATGAAACATAGTGATGTGGTTGTCTGCCAAAATCTAACGGTTAATATAGCCACAAAGACTTGAGGCTATTGATTCAATTTGAGAGATACCTAAGTGATGACGGGTACAATCTAACTAGATCACCTAATCAATTATAACCACAAAGGTTTGAGATTAAGTGATTTAGGGACTAAAGTAGACCATACCCTATTTAGAGAAATAGACAACAAAGAGTTGTTGACCTTTGGTATTCATGTTCCAATCATAGCCACAAAGGTTTGAGGAATGTGTCTGATCATAGGAACTTGGTCATCCCACTTAGAATCTTTTCATAGATTCATGTTTTCTCATTAAGGGAGTATGAGATTTAAAATAAATAGTGGGAGTAGCTATTATATCTTGCAATTTAATAGCTTTACATATATTCTTATTAGTCTGCAATCTTACTTTCTGTTATATTTACTTTTTATGCAGTTTAATGGCTTCGTTCATAAATCTTATTTTGTCCATCCTTAATCATGATTATTTAGTTGGACCAAACTTTGAAAAGTGGTACAAAAGTTTAAGGGTAGTCCTCCGATTTGAGAGAATTGAGTATATTTTGGATGTCCCGACATTTGCTCCTATTAATGAGACTACTTCCGAGACCGACAAGGTCACTTACTATAAGTGGGTCTAGGATGACATGCGTGCTAGGGGATACATTCTTTCATCAATGAGCGATGATCTGCGTCGATTCTATAAGGGGTTTCCTTATCATTCGTTGTTTGGAGGAATCCTTTGGCGAGCGCAGTCAGTCTATGAGATTCCAGTTGACCCGTGAGCTTTTTAGTATGAGACTTGAGGAAGGGGGTGACGTGAGCCAGCACTGCCTCAGAATGATTTACTTGGTAACTCAATTGGAGGCATTTGGTTTCGTTATGGATCCCCGACTTCAGGTAGACTTGATCTTGCAATCTCTTCCACCATCCTACTCTCCTTTGATCTTGGACTTTCACGTGCACAGAATTGAGATGACACTGAATGAGTTGCTAGATATTTTGACTAGCTGGCAGAACCTTGGTTTGGTTGAGTAGTTGACACTGTTTATGCATGATTTGGTTGTTTTGGATCGGCTTGGTATGCGATCCCAATTTTGAAATATGTTTATAAATATTTTAGATTAGTTTGAACGTTTCTTTAAATGGTAGTAACTATTATCAATCTTTTCTTACTATGGGTAATTTTGGAATTGATCATTTGTAAGAAATGATTGGCATTTTGTATATCCTTCATTAATAGTAATGAAATGATCGGAATGCGTGTCGAAAGAAACGATGTCTTCAAACTCAAACATTTATATTTCATCGGTTTGCATTTATAGAAATGGCTAAATACCAAATCATACATATATTGTCTTGAACTTTGAAATGGTCAAGAGTTAAAGACTAGAATTCTTGTATTTATCTATCTAAATGAGTTTGATAGATTAATTATTCTTGTTGACAAAAGAGTTTGTTCAAAATAAATAATTGAATAAAATGAAGTTTATGAGACTTGTCTAGAATATGTTGGGTTATAAAAGAAGATTAAATAATGCATCTTTTATCACCATAATCTTTCAAATTGATTTTAAACTAATACCATGTTTTAATTCTATAGCTGTATAGAATTTAAGCTCATTCATGCATAGTTTTTTTAGAGAAAGGTAACTATAATGAAATGGTTAAAATGAAAAGATAGAGATCATTTTCATTAAATGAAGGTGATATCTAAATTTATAAGAAAAGTTAGTGGGAGTTAACGCCCTTAACAAGTCTTGTGAATTTATGATACCTTCGTTCGTCAAAGTCCAATTGAATTTTATATCATGTTATTTTTCTTGGGTAAACCAATCATGTCTTGTAAGTGTCATATCTATGAAGTACAGTGATATGATTATTTGTCTTTTCATTGCCTGTACACCAAGTCACGATCTTAAAGTTCTCTTTAAGATGGAGGAATCTAAGACATTTTGGTCTTTAGTTTCAAAGACAGGGTATCCGTCTTTTCTTGTAGATTTCCTTCCGACTATTAAGGAAAGGTCGTGAATGGTTTTTGCACCTAATCCTTACACTATTTGCATTCTCCTTTAAAATGCAATGGCAAGTACTTGGCACGATATGATGTAATGAGTTACATGATAGATATCGGAGAGAATACATATAAGTTCTAGTGATCTTATTGTTATAATGATCTCTATATGAACTTTAACCCAAAATTTTAAGCTTTATGGTTATAGTGAAGTTCTTAGTGAAGAATTCACTTAAAAGGATAAAAGTGTATTTAGTGGATTTGTGAATTATTGGAAAGAGTTCCGAATAATGATAAATAATGTCACGCTCCAACTTGACCCCTCCTACGATCAGTCAGGACACAACGGAATTTCGGCAGCATAACGACAGTAACATAAACATCAGGGCTCTAAACCAACCCTTAAGAACAACATGCATCAACCTCCATAAATCACCAACCAATTCCACAATCAAATTGACATCATACATTAAACATTCTTTCATCAACTCTTTCATAGTTATGCACCTCCGTTCCAACATAATACATAGGCTATACATATATTTCAAAATATATTATAAACCAACTTAGTAATCTAAACATGATCAAAAGAAAAACTACTAAACCATCATACATAAGTCTTTAAGTTAAAGTAGGTTTATAATATATCATAATACATCAACTACAACAATCTCATGGCAAAGACTCCTGCACATAAGACTCATCCACATACGGCACATTATCCCCTTTTGGAGGCACGTGCCCGAAATCTTGCGAAAGGACACCTGTATGCATGCAATAATTGAGAGTGAGCTTATATAAAACAAGCCCAGTGAGGATGCGATAGATCTCTAATAGTATTTACTATACTCCTTGGAAATCATCCTTTGAGCAGTAAATACACAATGAACATCAATAATCATTATAAATGCAACAATAGTAATAGCTATAAACACACAATAAGGATACGATACATTTGCTGATGAAGCCCCATACACCAATTCCATGCTCAACAACTCCTCCAAACTCAATGACACAATCCTGAGGTACCTTGGCCTAGACCCACACCCCATGGCCTCTCAGCCCATGCGAGATAGGGAGTAGCCATGATAACTATGCCCGCAGCCCAGGATGCCTCCCGAGGTGACACAACATTATCAAAGCTCACAACAATGAGACTCAACATAAATAAACCGAGAGATCAGCAACGAAAGTGCCCGATTCTCGTAATCAATAAACAATCAATATTCCGAAAGATCAGCAACGAAAGTGCCCGATTCCCATAATCAATAAACAATCAATATTCCGAGAGATCAGCAATGAAAGTGCCCGATTCCCGTACTCAATAATCATCAATATAACATCAATATTTAATTAAACAACAAACAACTAAGTTAGATGACAAAGTAGGCCATCCAACTTAACATGCATGAAACACATAATCTAACCCTAGTCTAACCATTAACAACTCACAATTCAATCATTCAAACACCACCCAATCATCTAAAGGCTCAATTCAACAATTTAAAGAAAGACAACCTAAACTTCAAATAATCATATCTTACATTCTACTAATCCAAACAACTCCAAATCAGTTTCAAACACTCACCCATTCAATCAACTACATTAGCCCTCTCGGAAACCAACCAAGACATATCAAAATCAAGCCCAACAACCTTAAAACCTCAAGGCACCTAGGCTGAAATTTCTGGATTTTCACCCAAACATCGCAATCGAAAATTCGGCATTATAACGGCGTTACCACGTAATTAACAAACTTTTAAAAATTGATGGCAATCGATTTCAACCATAACAACTCAGGTTATTCATCAAATGGCTAATCTATCAACTTTAAATACCCGAAAATAAATAATTTCGCTACAATGGTTCAAATCTCGTAGTAATACACATAAATGATCCTTAGCATGCACTGAGCAATAATATAACTTCAAATTAACATTCTAACGGTTCAAAATGCAATTATAAGCAAAAACATAAAATATGACTTTTGAGATCTAGAATTTTTCTCTCACCTTTGATGTGTTATGAAGCTAGAAAGATGCTCAATGGATGCTCAAGAGGTGGAATCAAGCTTTGGTTGATGAAGATTGGCCTTTAATTACAACTTTTAATGAAAATTTTGCTTTGAAAAAATCTTGAAAAACTCCTCAAGGAAGGCTATGGAGTTTCGGCCATGTGAGTGAGAAATGAGTGTGTTTTGAGTTATTTTGTGAGCAATATTGATATATTATGCATAAATAAGCTTGGTCAAATAAAATAGTAAAAGTCAAAGTTACCATTTTTTTGTATTTCTAGTCCTTTAATTCATTTTAGCTATTTCTTGCTCAAACTAATTATGCAACTCCTAAGATATCTCAAGTAGTTTATTTTTAGGTGACAAGAAGTTTTACATTTAAACAATTACACCCGAGTCGACTTAAAACTCGTTTTCTTGCGAAAGAAAGTGTAAAAATCTTTAAAATTTCAAAACCGATCCCAAATCCATTTTAATCAAACACGGGTCTATTAATACCCGAGGACTAGGTTTTAAAATATTTAAAACACCCCTGTAAAAATTTTAGCTGATAGGTGTTCAAAAATACTATTCACCAAAACCGACGATAAAATTTCTGATTCTGTTTTTTATGAAAATTTCATGAATGCACACTTAGCATGTATTAGGAGTATTAATCACATATTTAACATATTCTAAGTCATAAGCACATAAACAGGTCAATTCATGCAAAACGAGGTAAAACACGCAAATCGAGATAAGATAGAAAAGTGGGGTTTGACAAATAATACTTATGTTATTATTTGAGCCTAGATGCTGCTTGACTTTTATGATGTTTGGATAATATATGGTTTTGTCTATTGATAGTAGCCGATGCAATATGGTGGCTATCATAGAGGCTTTCTGCACAAGCTTAAAAGAACCCGATCTCATCAAAAGTCCAAACTTGTAAAGAGTCAATTCAAGAGTTTCTTTCTTGATCAGAAAATGAATTAACATATAAGGATCCTATAGTTATTTCTATAGATGACCCACTGATCCTGTAAAAATCAATTACAGTTGATCACCATCTTTGGGAAGATGAGTATAGAGATACAGATGTAAAATGCACTAGATCCTATGGTTTATAGCATTAGTGCAAGTGGGAGATTGTTGGGGATATGCCCTAATGCTAAAGTTTGAGATGACCTTATTAGGGTTTAATAAGAATATGCTTTTGTGTTTTATACACAATGTTATTTGTAGGATGTTCATATTCTCCGCTTTGATATGAATATGTCCCTAATGCCTATCCGAGAAGAGAAAAGTTCTAAAAGGGTTTAGGATATTTTGCACTTTCTCTTCGATATGATAAGTATTAAGAAACGATTCATAGCCCTTCAAATTATTCAACCGGGACTAGAATAATCGAGTATGGGTAATCATATATTATTACCTTTGATTAACATAGTGATGTTAATGATAAATGATGGCATGCAAAATCCCAGAACAACATGGTGATGTGGACTAATAAACAAATGAGTGATCATCTGTGTACGGATCATTGAATGTGACAATAAATAGTAGACTACATGATTTCAGGTTAATAGTTTACTATTTAGTTGAGAATTGTGCAAATTAATCCTCAGACTTGAGAGATTACGGCTGCCGATTATATCAGAGGCTAAATACTGCATCTGGACAATGCCCGTCTTCTAAGGTGGGTTATGACCTTTCGCATTTTAGTCTTGTGGTATGAATTGACAGGTAATTATCAAGATAGGATATGTTAACCTCCAACAAGAGACGATGTCCTATGATATCTGAGATCGGTTGGCAAACGAGCAAGTGCTTGACCAAGGCGAGTATAAAGTGATGGAAATGAGTTTTTCCATGGTAGTCATCTCTCATTTCACCGATTCAGATTTATACATAGTATCGGATGTGGGCTTAACCATTTCATGGTCCTTTCCCGATTGGGGCACTTGTAATAGAAGGATCATACTGCACGCTAATTCTTGACGGTTAAATGGATTCATGAAAGACGTTGTCTTCATTATCGTATACATTCTCATGATATGTTCGTTGCTAGTGCGTCACTCATGAGCATGAGGGTATTTCAGTAAATGACGGAGACATTTCCAAAACAGATAAAGAGGTTTATCAGGTCCCTCATCGGTACGCGATTATGAATCTAGAAGGTCACACACTAATAAGTATTATGAATAAGTTCACCGAAAGCTTGTATTTTGTGGTTGATGGCTTTAAGGTGTTAATAGTCATCAATGTTGGTATTTGGGCCAAAAGTGTAATTTTCAAAAGTTTTGGGGTCAAATTATAATTATTGAAAAGTTGTTTCAATATGTTTATTCAAATAAAGATTAGAATTGGCAAAAATATTATATATATATATATATATATATATATATATATATATATATATATATATATATATAGAGGTGTTTATATATGTATATGTGTAATAATCATTTAATTTGTGAACTGCCACAAGCCCGTCCTAGTTGTCAAAAGGTGAAAATGCAATTTAATGACTAGATAATTACGTGTGGCATTTCCATGTAGAAATTGATGAATAGGATAGTTCATGTCATCAATCCTAGTCATTTGAATTTGAAATGAATGGATATGATTCATTTTTGAATAAAGACAAAAGAATCTTGACCATTGCTTTTGTTGATAAAGCCTTTTTGACAAGTGTCAGGAGAGAGAATAAAGTTACCTTTAGATTGTAATGATTACAATCCTAAGGCATGCATGGCTTTTACTTTAGAAGGAAGCAATTGTGATTGGCTATCTTATAAAGTAACATTATATATATAATTATATGAGTATGTTTTATATATATAATAAAAGATGACAAACATCTCTCACCACCCACTTGCAATTTTGGCCAAGGGGTAGAGGAGAGAAAAGATGATCATCTTTCATCATCTAAAGCTAATGATTGAAATCAAATGGCTTGCATGGCTTGTCATGAAAAGGTGACAATAGTGATTGGTCACTTAATTTATTATTAGCTTATATTAGATGACAACACTCTCTCTTATCATGTGACAACTACTCATACATGCACATACAATTCGGCCAAGAGAGATTGAGAGGAGAGAGAACTTCATCTTCTTCAACATTGAGCTAGAACTTTCAGCCATGGCATGTAGTTCATGAAGCTTTTTCCTTTTGATCCAAAACCACATTTACATAGCTTCGTACATTGAAGATATACTAGCACAATCTATCTTCAAGGTGGGGTTGAGCTTTGGATGCTTGGTGGACTAACTAAGGCCTTCAAGTTAGAAGGGTTCAATAGCTTGTCTTTCAACATCACCTTCTCCAAAGTGTTCTACTAGTGAGGTATACCTATGAACCTCCTTTTGTTTATATATATATAGTTGATATATATATGTGTTGATAATCAATGGGTATAATGAAATGTTATCATGTTGATCCTTGTTACGAAACTTGCAAAATTTTTGTAGATAGCCTATGTAGTTTTCGGCTATGTCAAGGTATCCATGCATGACATTCTCGATCTTGAATCCAACTTATGATTATGTTATGACATGATATCTTATGTTGGCTAGCACCTTTCACTTATTTCGGTTGTTTGAATGAGGAAGTCCTCGGCCGGGGCATAAAAGATGGAATGATGGAAATGGGTTTTTCCATTGGTGTCATCTCTCATTCCACTAAATCGATCTATGCATAGAATTGTTTAGTGGACTTAATAGTATCATGGTCCCCACAACGATCGGGACATATTTAATGGAAGGATTGGACTGCACGCTATTTGCGACTATAAATAGATTTATAAGAGTTAGACTTCATTACTATATAAATATTCATGATGCATGTATGTTGCTAGACGTAACTCTTGAACGTAAGGGTATTCCATCGAATGACGGAGACATTCCTAGAATAGATTAAAAGCGTTTAATAGTCCTTCATCGCTATACGGTTATGAATCTAGAAAGTCACACACAAAAAGAGCATCAAGAATAGAACAATTAATGAGATTGATATTAAGTTAGAAACACGTTAAAGAGTTAATGTTATTTATTTTAGACGTTAATTGTTAAACGGGCCAAAAGTTTAAATACTGGAAAGTATTAGGTCCAAAAGTATAAATACTGAAAGTAATAGGGCCAAAGTATAAATACTAGAAAGTATTAGGGCCAAAATTTAAATACTAAAAGTGTTGGGGCCAAAGTATAAATACTAAAAAGTATTAGGGCCAAAGTATAAATACTGAAAGTATTGGGGTCTATTTCCAATTAATTTTTCTTATGGGTATTAGAATTAATTATTGAAAAGTTGTCATTAGAAGACAAAAGACAAGTTGTCACTAGAAGACAAAAGACAAGTTGGCACTAGTGGATGAAACAATAGAAGACGAACCACTAAAGGACAAGGAACAAGTTGGCAAATGAAGATGTCTTGAATATATGCATGCTTGACACTTGGCAAATAAAGAGAGTGAAATGTGCCTTGCCTAGTTTCGGCCATAGCTATGTATCCATGCATACCTTTCTCGATCTTGAATCCAACCTATGATTATGTAGTGACATGATATAGAATGTTGGCTAGTACCTTCAACTGGTATCAGAGCCTTAGGTTTTTTGTCACGCCCCAACTCGACCCCACCTACGATCAGTCAGGACGCAACGGAATTTCGGCGGCATAACGACAGTAAACAGATTTCCGAGGTTCTAAACCAACCTCATAAAACATTATACACCCAGTAATTCCTCAATATAAACAACAACATACAACACAACCATATTATACAATAAAACATCCTCGTTATACGCCTCCGTTCCAACATGACATACAATACCTCAACTTTATCATACATTTCAAAAGTAAGTTGAGACACAACTACAATTTAACCATAGACAAAAGGAAACCGCTAAGTTAACATCATTTGGTTCATCATCTTTTCAATATCTATTACATTAAGAACCGTAAAGCATATAAAGTCTATTAAACTAATATACAAGACATTTAACAATATAAAGTCATGGATAAGACTCGGGAACATATGACTCATCCACAAAAGGCACATTTTCCACATTCTCCTCTTCAGGAGGCACGTACCCGTAATCTTGTGAAAGTACACCTGAAACATGCATTAATAGAGAGTGAGCTTATATACATAAGCCCAGTGAGGATCCGATAGATCTCGACAGTATTCACTACGCTCCTTGGATTTAGTCCTTTGAGCAAGTAAACACACAACAACAATAATAACATAAATAAAGCTATCATCACATAACTATATGACCATTCAATAAGGATACTCTATTTGGTGTAGCTCCAAACGCCATCACGATCTCAACCGTTCTTCTTATAACTCCCCATTACTCACGCACCCGAGGTACCTCACTATCCCCTTCCCTCCATGACATCTCCGTCATGCGAGCTGGGGGTAGCCTATGGCAGTCATGCCGGTTTCAACCCGACAGCCCGACGCTGCCCGAGAGGTGGCACACACATACCAAGGCTCCATATTCATCAATCATCATGCAAGCATAAATCGATCAATCAATTGGGAGATCAGCAACAAGAGTGCCCGATTCCCGCATTCAATAATAATCAATCAATAACATCAATATAACATCAATATAACATCAATATTAAATTAAACATCAAACAACGTAGTTAGATGACAAAGTAGGCCATCTAACCGGACATGCATAATATTCATAATTAAACTCTAAATTACTCAACAACAACTCACCATTCATCACTCGAACACTACCCAACCATCTAAGGCATCGTTCAAGAAATTAAAGAATGACAACCTAACTTCTAGAATTCATAACTTACAATCTACTAATCCAAACATTGCCAAATCAGTTCCTATCACTCACCCATTCAACCTACTACATTAGCCCTCTCGGAAATCCACCATAACACCTCCAAAACATGCCCGATAACCCTAAAACCCTATGACGTCATGGCTGGATTTTCCGGATTTCCACACAAACAATGTAATCAAAAATTCGGCATTACAACAGCGTTAACACGTAATTATCAAGTATTTAGAAATTGACGGCAATCGATTTCGAGCAACGCAACTCAATTAAATCAACTTTGAACATTTTAATCAAAATTAAATACCCGGAAAATAAAAATTATGCTATATCCGACAGAAACTCGTAGTATTAGTATATAATGATCCCTAGCATGCAAGGAGCAATAATCTAACATCAGATTTCAATTCTAACGGTTCAATCTTCATTTATACGCAAAAACACAAAAATGACATTTTGAGATCTAGAATTTTTCTCTCACCTTAGATGCGATATAAGCCTAGGAATGCGTGCAATGCGTGCCCAACAAGCAGAATCCAAGTCGGTGCGAAGTTTCACGGACAAAAACTAGGTTTTTCTTTGAAAAATTGGATTGAAAGCTTAAGTTTTTCTCTTCTCTTTTCTCTCCTCAACCTCACGGCAATGTGTGTGTGTGTGATGGTGTTTTTGTGTTGTGTGAGTGTGTGTTGAGGACATTAGCTTAAATGGTCAATTATTTAATTAAAGTCAAAGTTATTTTAATAGGTATTTTTGTGTTTTTAATGTCTTTAATTGCATTTTTGTGATCACCAAGTTAAAATTAATTATGCAACCCCCAAGATATCTCAAGTGAGTTATTTTTAGGTGACAAGAAGTTTTACATTCAAAGAATTCCACCCGAGTCGGCTTAAAACTCGATTTTCGCAAAAGTCGGTGTAAAAACCCTAATAAATTCTTAAGCCGATTTTAAAACCGTTTTCATCAAACACAGGTCTATTAAAGTCCGTGGACTAGGTCTAGAAGGGTTAAAAAGACCAGTTTCAAAATTATAGCGGACGTGTTTCGAAAACACTATTCACTGAAAATCGACGATAAAATTTCTGACTCCGTTTTTGATGAAAATTTCATGAATGCACATTTAGCACGTATTAGGAGTATTGAAATCAAAATTATAACTTTCTAGGTCCTATAGCACATAAACAGGTTATATGCACGCAAAACGAGGTAAAGCACGTAAAACGAGATAAGCAAGAAAGTGGGGTTTCACATTTTTGATGTCCATAGAACTAGCATTTTGGTCTTATGTTGACTTCTTGGTTGGGTCGTGTATGTGCATGCCACCTAGGCCAAAAGTTGGCTCTCAAAATGTGCAAGTATTGAAGATTATGATAAGCCTACATGATTGCATGTTTAGATCTAGTCTTGATCCTTGCTTGTATATGTAGATCTTATGAATATATGAGTTTATATATGTAGACTTGAGCTTGCATGTTAGATCTATACTTATTAATGGCCATTTGTCACATGCATGTTGAGAATAATTGATCTTCTTGTTGAATATGCTAATGTATAAAGATAAATTTTGAATTTGATCTTTGCATGTTGGCATATGTCTTTAAAACAAGGGATTATCCTAAAAGCTAAAAAGGTGTTTCTTGAAATGATCTTTTATGCATGTTTGTAAAGTCAAAACTTGAAGAAAACTAGTGTAATGTTGTTATGTTGTGATGGCCGAATTTCCTCTTGGTGTGTGGGCTTTGTGTATTGTTTTCGTTGGACATGATTATGTGTTTGTAGTTGCCTTGAAGTCCTCAAAAGTTGATGATGATTATAAGCATGTATTAAAGTGAAAGTTTAAAAGGTTGTTTTAAACTTATTTTAACTATTTCATGCATATGATTATGTTGAGGACTATTTGATGATTAAAGGAATTTAATAGTCAAATATGCAACTAGTTACATGTCTTGAAAATTGCAAAGTTGATTTCACACAATAGAAGGCCATTATATTCTAATCTTGAATTTGGAAATAGTCTAATGTGTTTTTATTTAGATATTTCTAAATTTTAGAAAGTTAAAAGTTATTATATGTTGATATAATGTCTTTTAATAGACTATTGGGCTAAAAATAAATGTACATAGGCCAATGAGACATATGGATTTGGGCTTGGGCCTTGTGTGCATGTTTTAGATAAAATTTTAGCCTAATTGGGCCACTTTATGTGATTGGGCCATGAACTTGTATTTTCTTTAAAGTTTAAGGCTTGAATGTGAATATTATTAATTACAAGAGGGATGTGAATTAATGCGCCATTATGACTTGTATTTATGAAAAATATTTTTCCAAGGAAATGCAATAAGTATAGATAAAGTTTAATTTTTTCATGATGATGAGTTAATTAAACTTATATGCTAACTTATTATATATGGATTATTATATATTTGATATGATTAATCTTGCAAATACTTATATCTTGGAAATGGTGAATTGGATCATGGATTTGGGCTTTAGGTTCAATGTCATTGGATTGTAATTTGAGACATAAGTCTCAATTTATTTCTTGTCTTTTGAGAGAATTATGTAGTGAGGACTTTTATGTAATTCTTCAAAAAGGAGCTAACAAGAAGGCCCTTTGAATTTCCAAGGAGTTGGAGGCCCAATGAAGATTTCAAGGAATTGAAGATCTTTTTTCATAGAATAGTTTTATTTCTCTAGGCCCAAACCCAAGCCCATGATCCACCATTTAGCATTTATTGCATTTATATTATATTATTTGTTATAATTGTGATTGTTAGCCTATAGTATATTAAATGCATGACTATATGATGAGATCGCCAAGACTCCCTATGTGCAAACTTATATTAGATTAATAAAAACAGTAAAAGAAGTTTTATCGTAGTTCTCCGTCATCCTAGGATATTTAATTAGACCTAAATGAATACAATATCTCTTACCCAAAAGGTAGAGGATATGTTTCAAAGTAAGTTTATTAAAATCGCTAAAATGAAACATAGAGATGTGGTTATCTTCCAAAATCTAACGACCAACATAGCCACAAAGGTTTGAGGTTATTGATTCAATTTGTCATATAACTAAGTGATGGCGGGTCCAATCTAACTAGATCACTTAATCAACATAGCCACAAAGATTTGAGACCAAAGTGATTTAGGGACTAAAGTAGACCATACCCTATTTAGAGAAATAGACAACAAAGAGTTGTTGACCTTTGGTATTCATGTTTCAACATAGCCACAATGGTTTGAGAAATGTGTCTGATCATAGGAACTTGGTCATCCCATTTAGAGTTTTCTTATAGATTCATGTTTTCTCATTAAGGGAGTATGAGATTTAAAACAAATAGTGGGAGTAGCTATTGTAACGCCCCGGTCCCTCGCGAGACCGGAGGCTCTAATAACCATGCTATTCTCAACCCAATACCAAACCCGGTCACAAATTTTTTGGAAAAAAACGGATAGAGTTTCCTCTGTACCGCGGACATTTTTCAAACCTGTAAATGCTCAAAATAGCCATAATATACTAAAACAAGCTTTTATAATTAAAATTCAAAGGTTCAAGGTCATCCAAGCCAGGAGACAAACAACAGCTCCAAATCACACATGCATGCACCCAACTTAACTTTTCATTAAACCTTTTTAACATGTCATCCTATGATAACATTAGAGCGATTTTAGAAGTTGAAATCAACACCTCTAAACATACACCCCCAAGCATGCAAGAACTAAAAGGAGAATTAAAAGTTATTACAAACCATAATATCTCAAAGCTAACATTACAACCAACAACTTTCAACTTGCAACTACAAGAATATACATAGCCTTAAGGTCACTAAATAGATCATGCTATAGCAATACAAATACACCATGTAACAACAAGAAGGCAAATCCGCCTTAGACAACAAACACATACCAACTAGGGCAAAGGCTCAGCCTGAACTTCTTTCTCTTCCACTAGCACCTCAACTAGTTGGGGTTCACCCTCAGCACTTCCTGAAACATGTTTAGCGAGGTATGAGCAATCACAATTGCTCAGTGAGGGATAAGGTCTACTGGGGACGTGCAATGCAGCAGTTAGTACAAATAAAGTATTTTACAACCAAAGAATAATTAAAACAACAAGTTACTACACATTAAAAAGGATACGATACACTTTGACTTCTGTAACGTCCCGGCTAAGCGAATACCCCGAAGGGCAGAGGCACACCAGCGACGCCACGAACTGAAATCTTGATGTAATAATGACACTGATATCGATAAGCCGGCATCCCCTTATAACTCCAAACGGGTGTACTCCGGATGTACCCCGAAATCCTACGACCCAACTCTCCCTGGGCGGCATCCCAAGCGAGAGAGGGACTGGGCAACCATGGTAGCCGAGGTGGACCGGCAAGCCCGATGCCGCCCGGTTTCCCCGACACTACCATGCCCGAATGGTTGCGCAACCACGATGCAATGCACTCAAAATGATAACAATAGTATAAATCAATAAACACATGGTTGAGGGACAACAAAGTAGGTTGCCCTCACACACAATATATAGACAATAAGTGCACATAATCTAAGTACAAGTAAATAAACTATTATGCACATAAGGATGAAGTCTCCCTCACCTCTACCGAGCTCCAAGATGTAAGTTTGAATCACATCATTTCCAGTCACCTTGAACCTATGAGCAAACATTACTTCAATTACTCTTTAACTACAACATTCATTCTAAGTTAGCTAACTTATAACTTCGCTTATTTAGCATATATACAATATCTATTAGAATTCTATTTTTAACAAAATACCACTTTTATATACTTTAACTTAACATATATTCCATATTTTCAATAGTCTACAAGTTAATTAAGAAGATAGTTCAAAAACTTAAATGAGAATGATTCAACCAGCATGCTATAACTAGATATAAATCGAGCTAGAATTTAGTTTAACTAAAATCAACACATGAGCCTGCAGTTACTCATACTATTTCTCATTTTAACTTTAGTTAATAACTTGTACAAGAAATTAATTCACTCCACATAACAATAAACTAGCCATTAACTCAACTCAAAGAATTTCTCCAAAGGATATATAGATAATAAAGGTTAGGTTACTTTAATGTTCAAATGACACATTCATTCACAATGACACTATCCAGTCTTTTACTACTTTAATGAACTTCTAATTCATATTTTACTTTACTTACAATAGTTAGTAATATCTCTATGAAGATAGCCCAACATTAGCACATAGGGAAAAAAATGCATTTATCAACTAATAGAAAAGTTAACTATCAACCATTTAATAACTAACATACTATTTTAGTAAAATAACTATACTTCAAGCTAAGATTCTAACATATCACTAGTAGTATTAACTTAAGTTAATTACATTTAACATATAATAGACAACTATCAACTTACAATTAACCTTACATGTAGTTTCAAAAAGCATTAAACACATTCTTCCACATAGTTTACTTGACCTTTCTAAGTGTTCACTAGTTACACATTGATAACAACAACTAATTCTAACAGTTGAATTGTTTAGCATATATAGAAACATTACCTATGTCTAAAGGTGGTGACCATCACAACTCTACTAGCATTTCTCATTCACAGTTGAATAGAATAGCTTTCAATTTAAATTAACTTTACTAGCAATTAGATTTCAATTACAATTCATGAAAACAACATAACTATAAGAGCCCCATTACGTTATTAATCATCCAAGGATACTACACAATAAGGTCTTGATCGAATACATCCAATTAGAACTGAATTATATCATTACTATAGCAAAATAACAACAAAATTCAGATTCTCGCGTAACAGGGCATTTCTGACACATCTCACCAAAATGATCATAACTTGCTCTAGACAACTCCGATTAATGCACCGTAAAAAGCTGTAGAAACTAGACTCGTAAGGCTTTCTAATGGTATATAATTCAACCCCTAATCCTTCTCCAATTAATACAGTTTTAAGCTCGAAGTTTCCTCAATGCAGTTAAAATAGAAGCAGTTTATACAAGCAAATAAGCAGTTTTACAAAAGGGCATATACAAGATATAATTAGAATTACATCAAAAGTTCCACACCAACTTGAAACTACATTTAAACATTCAAGAAGTCATGCCAAGGTCTTAGAAGCGCGAGACAACCGAAATTGCACCTAAACCCCTTTGTTATTCAAGCTATTTCTCCTCCAAACCAAAGTTAATGATTCAAATTTAAAGGGAAACTCTACCAACCTTCTAACTAACCCTCAAGGAACCCTTTCAACCCTCTAACTCATTCAAACGCCCGCAATAACCTCGAAAGCCCCAAATTCCCTCTTATAGCTTTACACTACACCTACCTCATCCGGGCTTCAAACAAGGATTAGCAAAGCTTCTATAGCACCTAGGTAGCCTAAGGATACCAAAAGTAGAGCCCGAATCCACCCGGATTCGTCTTAACCCCGAAACCCCTTTATTAAAGTCGACTATTTTACGTTTTATGCAATTTTAGAGAAATTCAAGTGCACGGGGCTATTAGACTACCTTCATTAGCACCTAAGGCATCTATTAGGAGTGTTGAATCAAGCTAATTCGAGCAATTACACAAAACCCTATAAAAACGTCACTATTCACCTCAAGAATTAAACTAACGATTCCAACCGTTTAAAAAGCGAAACAATGGTTCAAATATGTTCTCTAGCACTCATATACAAGGTATAATAGCATAGATAATCAATACAATAGCATTTGAACACATTTTCAACAAATCAAGAAAATAGCAACTATTTTAAAATGCGAAAATAAGCCGTGAAATCCCTCACCAATGCGCGTAGGAGCTCCTAGGAGGCTAGTAGACACCCTAAACCACTTGCACCTAGCTTGGCTTGGCTTGGAATGAGGATTTGTTGAGCAAAAAAACTCTATGCAATTCTCGGATTTGCTACAGTGTTTTTAGCATGCTCTCTTTTTTTTTTTTTTTTTGCTAAGTTATGAGCTAATGTGTGTGTTGTGTGAGTTATATATTAAATGGGGCTAAGTTGCTTGCTTAAATGGTTCACTAAATGCGCTTAGTTAGCTTAAAACGAGCCTAGATAGTAAAATGAATGCTAGCTAATTCATTCCCTAAGTTATGTTACGTAACACTATTCATATAACTACAAAAATCATTTTCTAAACGAGCTCTCCTATCGCCTCTAGCTCAAATGCACATTTTTCCCACTACTCTAACAATTAATATGATTTAATAAAAATGCTAATTCGCTAATAGCATGAAGTTAAAAACGGAGTGAATAGTAATTTAAGAAGACAGTTAATAATGCACAGAAGGAAATGCGCAAACAAGGGATGCAACAGTAATTGAATGCATGGCTAAAACTCGGGCGTCACATCCTCTCCCCCTTAAACTAATTGCGTCCACGCAATTCTTCTTCACAAGAGAACTCCTCATCAACTGAAAACCAACTCCGATTATTCGTCATCAGTTGCTAAGCAAGAATACCATATACGAATTCTCGTGGGAGCTCATTAAGAAATCCCAGTAGTATTGTCTGCGAACCTCACTTAATAAGGCCAAATAAAGGCTCCAATAAAGATGCTACTTCGAAATCCAAATAAGAATCCCGCTGGCATGAATACCATAGAAGAATGGAATCCCAACTAAGAGCGGCGAGAAAATACCAATAAAAGTTCCAAGCAGGAGTATTGTAAATAATACCAGATAATAAGGCTGAAAAGAATCCATATACCAATTTTTTTTTTCCGAGAGATGTCGACAAAAGAATACCAAAAGAATACCTGATAAAAAAAATACCAAGAATATGCTCCAGAGAACTGTCATATAGAAACCCCAAAAGAAGCTACTCATTTATGACCACTAAGCACTGAAGAAGGCCTTAGAAGAATCCCAATAACTGAGCTCTGCCTACAACACCAATTCCCAAATAAAAGAGTTGATCAACCGCTTCATGTTCCTACTAATCCACATAACTTGAAAGGCCAGCCACTAATCACCTCTCTTCAGGGGAGGAATAAGTTTTTCTTACCATTCGACGGACTATGTATGAATGCCAAACTATTGCATATGTATAAACATTCTTTAAACTATTATGCAAGCATGATTATAAAAGAGCATATAAAGCAATGTAAGCAACAAAATCATTCAAGTGCGAATTATAACAAAACCAATTCAATCCACAACAAAACTTAATTTAAAATGCTCAAGTACATACGGTACAATCAATAATTCAAGCAGATAACGATTCACGAGGTCAATTCGATGCAACTTCACTTCACTCAGCACACATTTAAGACATAACACATAACTATATCACATGGGTGCACACAATCAATTCAAGACACACAATCACACATTCAAGCACACACTTTCAAGACACACTTAACAAGCACACACACAAGGATTACTACCCGACAGGCCGAGGACCCTATCCCGGTTGAGAGCTAACTAAGCTCTGATACCACCTGTAACGCCCCGGTCCCTCGCGAGACCGGAGGCTCTAATAACCATGCTATTCTCAACCCAATACCAAACCCGGTCACAAAATTTTTGGAAAAAAACGGACAGAGTTTCCTCTGTACCGCGAACATTTTTCAAACCTGTAAATGCTCAAAATAGCCACAATATACTAAAACAAGCTTTTATAATTAAAATTCAAAGGTTCAAGGTCATCCAAGCCAGGAGACAAACAACAGCTCCAAATCACACATGCATGCACCCAACTTAACTTTTCATTAAACCTTTTTAACATGTCATCCTATGATAACATTAGAGCAATTTTAGAAGTTGAAATCAACACCTCTAAACATACACCCCCAAGCATGCAAGAACTAAAAGGAGAATTAAAAGTTATTACAAACCATAATATCTCAAAGCTAACATTACAACCAACAACTTTCAACTTGCAACTACAAGAATATACATAGCCTTAAGGTCACAAAATAGATCATGCTATAGCAATACAAATACACCATGTAACAACAAGAAGGCAAATCCGCCTTAGACAACAAACACATAACAACTAGGGCAAAGGCTCAGCCTGAACTTCTTCCTCTTCCATTAGCACCTCAACTAGTTGTGGTTCACCCTCAGCACTTCCTGAAACATGTTTAGCGAGGTATGAGCAATCACAATTGCTCAGTGAGGGATAAGGTCTACTGGGGACGTGCAATGCAGCAGTTAGTACAAATAAAGTATTTTACAACCAAAGAATAATTAAAACAACAAGTTACTACACATTAAAAAGGATACGATACACTTTGACTTCTGTAACGTCCCGGCTAAGCGAATACCCTGAAGGGCAGAGGCACACCAGCGACGCCACGAACTGAAATCTCGATGTAATAATGACACTGATATCGATAAGCCGGCATCCCCTTATAACTCCAAACGGGTGTACTCCGGATGTACCCCGAAATCCTACGACCCAACTCTCCCTGGGCGGCATCCCAAGCGAGAGAGGGACTGGGTAACCATGGTAGCCGAGGTGGACCGGCAAGCCCGATGCCGCCCGGTTTCCCCGACACTACCATGCCCGAATGGTTGCGCAACCACGATGCAATGCACTCAAAATGATAACAATAGTATAAATCAATAAACACATGGTTGAGGGACAACAAAGTAGGTTGCCCTCACACACAATATATAGACAATAAGTGCACATAATCTAAGTACAAGTAAATAAACTATTATGCACATAAGGATGAAGTCTCCCTCACCTCTACCGAGCTCCAAGATGTAAGTTTGAATCACATCATTTCCAGTCACCTTGAACCTATGAGCAAACATTACTTCAATTACTCTTTAACTACAACATTCATTCTAAGTTAGCTAACTTATAACTTCGCTTATTTAGCATATATACAATATCTATTAGAATTCTATTTTTAACAAAATACCACTTTTATATACTTTAACTTAACATATATTCCATATTTTCAATAGTCTACAAGTTAATTAAGAAGATAGTTCAAAAACTTAAATGAGAATGATTCAACCAGCATGCTATAACTAGATATAAATCGAGCTAGAATTTAGTTTAACTAAAATCAACACATGAGCCTGCAGTTACTCATACTATTTCTCATTTAACTTTAGTTAATAACTTGTACAAGAAATTAATTCACTCCACATAACAATAAACTAGCCATTAACTCAACTCAAAGAATTTCTCCAAAGGATATATAGATAATAAAGGTTAGGTTACTTTAATGTTCAAATGACACATTCATTCACAATGACACTACCCAGTCTTTTACTACTTTAATGAACTTCTAATTCATATTCTACTTTACTTACAATAGTTAGTAATATCTCTATGAAGATAGCCCAACATTAGCACATAGGGAAAAAAATGCATTTATCAACTAATAGAAAAGTTAACTATCAACCATTTAATAACTAACATACTATTTTAGTAAAATAACTATACTTCAAGCTAAGATTCTAACATATCACTAGTAGTATTAACTTAAGTTAATTACATTTAACATATAATAGACAACTATCAACTTACAATTAACCTTACATGTAGTTTCAAAAAGCATTAAACACATTCTTCCACATAGTTTACTTGACCTTTCTAAGTGTTCACTAGTTACACATTGATAACAACAACTAATTCTAACAGTTGAATTGTTTAGCATATATAGAAACATTACCTATGTCTAAAGGTGGTGACCATCACAACTCTACTAGCATTTCTCATTCACAGTTGAATAGAATAGCTTTCAATTTAAATTAACTTTACTAGCAATTAGATTTCAATTACAATTCATGAAAACAACATAACTATAAGAGCCCCATTACGTTATTAATCATCCAAGGACACTACACAATAAGGTCTTGATCGAATACATCCAATTAGAACTGAATTATATCATTACTATAGCAAAATAACAACAAAATTCAGATTCTCGCGTAACATGGCATTTCTGACACATCTCACCAAAATGATCATAACTTGCTCTAGACAACTCCGATTAATGCACCGTAAAAAGCTGTAGAAACTAGACTCGTAAGGCTTTCTAATGGTATATAATTCAACCCCTAATCCTTCTCCAATTAATACAGTTTTAAGCTCGAAGTTTCCTCAATGCAGTTAAAATAGAAGCAGTTTATACAAGCAAATAAGCAGTTTTACAAAAGGGCATATACAAGATATAATTAGAATTACATCAAAAGTTCCACACCAACTTGAAACTACATTTAAACATTCAAGAAGTCATGCCAAGGTCTTAGAAGTGCGAGACAACCGAAATTGCACCTAAACCCCTTTGTTATTCAAGCTATTTCTCCTCCAAACCAAAGTTAATGATTCAAATTTAAAGGGAAACTCTACCAACCTTCTAACTAACCCTCAAGGAACCCTTTCAACCCTCTAACTCATTCAAACGCCTGCAATAACCTCGAAAGCCCCAAATTCCCTCTTATAGCTTTACACTACACCTACCTCATCCGGGCTTCAAACAAGGATTAGCAAAGCTTCTATAGCACCTAGGTAGCCTAAGGATACCAAAAGTAGAGCCCGAATCCACCCGGATTCGTCTTAACCCCGAAACCCCTTTATTAAAGTCGACTATTTTACGTTTTATGCGATTTTAGAGAAATTCAAGTGCACGGGGTTATTAGACTACCTTCATTAGCACCTAAGGCATCTATTAGGAGTGTTGAATCAAGCTAATTCGAGCAATTACACAAAACCCTATAAAAACGTCACTATTTACCTCATGAATTAAACTAACGATTCCAACCGTTTAAAAAGCGAAACAATGGTTCAAATATGTTCTCTAGCACTCATATACAAGGTATAATAGCATAGATAATCAATACAATAGCATTTGAACGCATTTTCAACAAATCAAGAAAATAGCAACTATTTTAAAATGCGAAAATAAGCCGTGAAATCCCTCACCAATGCGCGTAGGAGCTCCTAGGAGGCTAGTAGACACCCTAAACCACTTGCACCTAGCTTGGCTTGGCTTGGAATGAGGATTTGTTGAGCAAAAAAACTCTATTTCTTCTCCTATGCAATTCTCGGATTTGCTACAGTGTTTTCAGCATGCTCTCTTTTTTTTTTTTTTTTTGCTAAGTTATGAGCTAATGTGTGTGTTGTGTGAGTTATATATTAAATGGGGCTAAGTTGCTTGCTTAAATGGTTCACTAAATGCGCTTAGTTAGCTTAAAACGAGCCTAGATAGTAAAATGAATGCTAGCTAATTCATTCCCTAAGTTATGTTACGTAATACTATTCATACAACTACAAAAATCATTTTCTAAACGAGCTCTCCTATCGCCTCTAGCTCAAATGCACATTTTTCCCACTACTCTAACAATTAATATGATTTAATAAAAATGCTAATTCGCTAATAGCATGAAGTTAAAAACGGAGTGAATAGTAATTTAAGAAGACAGTTAATAATGCACATAAGGAAATGCGCAAACAAGGGATGCAACAGTAATTGAATGCATGGCTAAAACTCGGGCGTCACAGCTATTTTATCTTGCAATTTAATAGTTTTGCATATAAGCTTGTTAGCCTACAATCTTACTTTATGTTATATTTACTTTTTCTGCAGTTTATTTGCAATGCTTCATTCATAAATCCTAGAAATGGTACAAAAGTTTAAGGGTAGTCCTCCGATTTGAGAGAATTGAGTATATTCTAGATGTCCCGACATTTGCTCCTATAGATGAGACTGCATCCGAGACTGACAAGATCATGTACTATAAGTGGGTCCAAGATGACATAAGCTCTAGGTGATACATTATTTCATCAATGAGTGATGATCTGTGTCGATTCTATGAGGGGCTTCCTCATTCTGTACATATCATTCGTTCATTGGAAGAATCTTTTGGTGAGCACAGTCAATGTTGACCCATGAGCTTTTTAGTATGAGAATTAAAGAAGGGGGTGACGTGAGCCAGCACTGCCTTAGAATGATTTACTTGGTAACTCAATTGGAGGCATTTGGTTTCGTTATGGATCCCCGACTTTAGGTAGACATGATCTTGTAGTCTCTTCTACCATTCTACTTTCCTTTGATCTTGGACTTTTACGTACATAGAATTGAGGTCACATTGAATGAGTTGCCAGATATTCTGACTAGCTGGCAGAATCTTGGTTTGGGTGCAGCACCCAATCCCCATGTCGAGTCCTCTTTTTCTGTGGCTAGACCGAGCCAAGATAGAAACATTAGAAGAAGGAAGAGAAGGAGACATAGGAGGAGCCGTGATGTGACATTCTTACTAGGAGATCTCTCATTAGGAGGGGATTGAGTAGTGGACACTGGTTATGCATGATTTGGTTGTTTTGGATCGGCATGGTATGCGATCCCAATTTTGAAAAATGTTTATAAATGTTTGGATTAGTTTGAATATTTCTTTAGAAATAGTAGTGACTATTTTCAATCCTTTCTAGCTATGGGATAATTTTGGAATTGATCATTTGTAAGAAATGATTGACATTTTTTGTATATCTTTCATTATAGTAATGAAATGGTCGGAATACGTATTGGAAGAAAGAATGTCTTCAAACTCGAACATTTATATTTTGTTGTTTAGCATTTAATGAAATGGCTAAATACTAAATCATACTTATGATGTCTTGAACTTTGAAGTGATCAAGAGTTAAGGACTTGAATACTTTTATTTGTCTATTCAAACGAGTTTGATAGATTAATTATTCATTTTGACAAAAGAGTTTGTTCAAAATAAATAATTGAATGAAATGGAGCTTATGAGACTTGTCCAGAATATGTTGGGTTATAAAAGAAGATTAGAGAATGCATCTTTTATCACCAAAGTCTTTCAAATTGATTTTAAACTTATACCAGATTTTAATTCTATGGCTAGATAGAATTTAAAATTCCTTCATACATAGTTTCTTTAGAGAAAGGTAATTATGATGAAATGGATAATAAGAGTATTAAATGAAAATATAGAGATCGTTTTCATGAATAAATGAAGATGATATCTAAATTTATAAGAAAAGTTAGTGGGAGTTCTTGCCCTTAACAAATCTTGTGTAAACCGATCATGTTTTGTACGTATCATGTATATGAAGTACAATGATATGATTGATTGTTTTCTCACGGCCTGTACACCTAGTCACGATCTTAAAGTTTTCTTTGAGATGGAGGAATCTAAGAAACTTTGGTCTTTAGTCTTTATGATAGAGTATTCGTCTTTTCTTGTAGATTTCCTTCCGACTATTAAGGAAACGTTGCGAATGGTTTTTGCACCTAATCCTTTCGCTGTTTGCATTCTCTTTTAAATGCGATGGTAGGTACTTGGCACGTAATGATGTAATGAGTTACATTATAGATATCGGAGAGAATACATATAAGTTCTATTGGTCTTATTGTTATAATGATCCCTATATGAACTTTAACCCATAATTTTAAGGTTTTGTGGTTATAGTGAAGAATTCACTTAAAAAGATAAAAGTATATATATTAGATTTGTGAATTATTAGAAAGAGTTCCGAATAATGATAAGTAACTGTTATGTTATTATTTGAGCCAAGATACTGCTTGACTTTTATGACGTTTGGATATTGTGTGGTTCTGTCTATTGATAGTAGCCGATATCATGAAATATGATAACTATTATAGAGGTTTTTTGCACAAGTATAAAAGAACCCGATCTCATCAAAAGTCCGAACCTGAAAAGAGTCAATTCAATAATTTCTTTCTTGATAGAAAATGAATTAACAGATGTAGATCCTATAGTTGCTTCTATAGTTAACCCACTGATCCTATAAAGACAGTTACAGTTGATCACTGTCTTGGAGAAGATGAGTATACAGATACAAATGTAAAATGCACTAGATCCTATGGTTGATAACATTAGTGCAAGTGGGAGATTGTTGGGGATATGCCATAATCCTATAATTTGAGATGACCTTATTATGCTTTAATAAGAATATGTTTACGTGTTTTATACACAGTGTTAATTTGAGGATATTCATATTCTCCGCTTCGATATGAATATGTCCCTAATGCTTATTCGAGAGGAAAAATGTTCTAAAAGGGTTTATGATATTTCACATTTTTTCTTTGATATGATAAACATTAAGAATCAATTCATAGCCCTTCAGATTATTCAACCGGGACTAGAATAATCAAGTACGGGTTATCATATGTTATTACCTTTGATTAACATAGTGATGTTAATGATAAAGGATGGCGTGCGAAGTGTTAGAACAACATGATGATGTGGATTAATAAACATATGAGTGATCGTCAGTGTACAGATCATTGAATGTGACAATAAATGGTAAACTGCATGATTTCAGGTTAATAGTTTACTATTTAGTTGAGAATTGTGCAAATTAATCCTCAGACTTGAGAAATTACGGTTGTCGGTTATATCAGGGGCTAAATACTGCGGTTGGACAATGCACGTCTTCCATTAGGTGGGTTACGGCCTTTCGCATTTTAGTTTTATGGTATGAACCAATAAGTAATTGTCGAGATAGGATTTGTTAACCTCCAGCGTGAGACGAAGTAGTATGATATCTGAGATCGGTCGTTAAACGAGGAAGTCCTTGGCAAAGGCGAGTATGAAGTGATGGAAATGAGTTTTTACCATGGTAGTCATACCAAACACGTATGCCCAGTGAGGAAGATGAAACGAGAAAAGTATCTCGAGGTTCGTGCAATGCAACAAATACATGTAATATACAATAATAGACACAAGAATTTAATAAAATACCACACAATGAAAAGGATATATTTGACGACTTTGATTAATCCAATTCTTGAACCACGATCCACGAATCACGAACAGAAATCCCGAAGAATAAAGCCACTGATAATGATAAGCCGGCATCCCCTTATAACTCCAAGTTGTGTGTACTCTAGATGTACCCCGAAATCCTACGACCCAACTCTCCCTGGGCCGCATCTCAAGCGAAAGAGGGACTGGGCAACCATGGTAGCCGAGGTAGACTGGCAAGCCCGATGCCGCCCGGTTTCCATGGCACTACCATGCCCAAATGGTTGTGCAACCACAATGCAATGCACTCAAAATGATAACAATAGAATAAATCAATAAACACATGATTGAAGGACAACAAAGTAGGTTGCCCTCACACACAATATATAGACAATAAGTGCACATAATCTATGTACAAGTAGATAAACTATTATGCACATAAGGATGAAGACTCCCTCACCTGGAACTAAGCCAAGCACGCTAAAAGAATAGCTCTAAATTACTTCAACTCCCCGAATTAGCTCAAGTATGCAACCCTAGGGTGTTCATATACGTTTAGCACCTTAGCAATTAACTATATCAATTCCAACTTAATTATTACTTAGCTTAAATCTACAACAATAGAAGCTATATTTATAATCACTTATACATATATATAGATAGATCATATTATCACATAACCCAAGTAATCATATAATTAGCTCTAAAACATTTCTTTAATCAAGTCACGATTCATTTTCTTCTTCAAATCACTTATTCACATAAGTTCATATTACACTTACAATTAGCTACAAAGTTTACCTTACCATATCATTAGATAGCATAGAAGACATTAAAAGCTTCAAATACCATTAAGTTAAGATTATAAGCTATAAATTCCATTTATTCTTAATTACAACACTCAATAATCATATAACTAGATGAGTTATCCTTATAGTTCTACTCACTTAGCATATATTGTCTATTAAAGTTTGATCTTTACCAAAATACAAGCAATATAAACATTAGAACAAGATATAAGTATTAAATATGAAAATAACCATATGTGCACAAAGGGGTAAATTACATATTTCTCACGAAACTTTACTAAAAGCTCACAATTCACTTAGAATTACATTTAAACACATAATAAGCATTTACAGGATCATTGATGTACAAAACAACCAATTGCCCACTTTTCCCCTTTTGTAACTTAAGCTATTTAGTTCCAAATTGAAAGACAATGTTCTAGTTTCACAAGAGAGTTATTCCATATTTCTAATTATACCTTATGGCACCCCTAGGACCCTCAAAGAATACCCAATTACCCACGATTGCCACAAAAGCCCCGATTACTCATTTTTGCATTTGTACTACAATTATCTTAACCAAAGCTCAACCAAGAATTAGAAAAGCACATCTAGTCCCTACTTACCCTATGAACACCAAATATAACAACTAAATTCACCTGGATTTACGTTTGACCCAAAAACCCCTTTGTTCACCAAGGCTAATTAGCTTCCAAACGGAATACGAAGTTCAAGATATGCAACCAAGCTATATTACCTTCCTATTGACACTTAATGACACCACTTAGGATCTTGAAATCATACTTTAAAACACAATTACCTGAAATGTCTGATTTTACCTCTTTATGCATTCGCACTACAAGTACCCTAACTGAAACTCAACTGCCAGTTAGAAAAGCATATCTAGCACCTACATAGCCTAAGAATACCAAATGTGATGGCCAAATTAACCCGGATTTGCATTACACTCGAAACCCCTTTGTAAAAGTCGCTAACTTCGCATTTTTACCAAGTTACGAGTAATTAAACTTCACGGGGTTATTAATCTACCTTTATTAACATCTAAAGCACCTAATTGAAGCATTGAATCAAGCTATATGACACATTTTCTCAAAACCCTAAAAACATGCACTATCATTGTCTTCCTCACAAGCATTTCAATAATTTTCCATAACCAAGCTTTGAAACTTCACAAACTAGGTCTCTAGCACATGTATTCATCATATAACGTCGTGTTTAAGCATTCAATAAACATTTACTAGAAAATCTATAAAATCAAGAAAGTTGTCAACATTTAGAAAATGCAAAACAAATGCTTAAATCCCTTACCAAAGAGTGTAGAAAGGTAGGACAAGGCTTGGAGGACTTGGAATCAACTTGCACAAGGTCTAGATGAGCTAAAAAATAGGGAATGGAAGTGAAATGTTCTGCCTTGGCACTGTAGTAGGCTGTCGGGTGTGGGCTGCTCCTTGGAGAGTTTTTGTGCAATTTTTTTCTAAGTGTTGTGTGTTGTGTGGTATATAAGTGGTATTTTATTTAAGTGGGGCTGATTTGGTCCTTTGAAAATTGCTCAAGCTAATTCAATTATGCTAAGAAATACAATTAAAGTCTAGCTAACTAACTAACCCAACTAAAACTAATGTTATACTATTCACTCGATCCCTCAAAACATTTTCTAAACTTATGTTCGCAACGTAATTTGCTCAAATGCACATTTTTCTCATTCCAAAAATAATTAATATGATTTAATAAAAATGCTAATTGGAAGTAAATAAGTGGTTGAAAAATGTGATGAATAGTAACCACATAAAGTAACAAGTAATGCACAGTGAAAATGTGCAAATGGTGGATGCAACAATTAATATGTGTACGGTGAAGTTCTTGGGCATCATAGTATGGCACTAACAGAGCTTAAGGAGTTGAAAACCAAGTTGCAAGAGCTGTTGAAGAAAGGTTTTATCTAGAAAAGTTTATCACCGTGGGGAGCACCAGTTTTGTTTGTGAAAAAGAATGATGGCACCTTGAGATTATATATTGATTATCAGGGTTTGAACCAGGTGGCCATCATGAACAAATATCCATTTCCATTGATTGACGAGTTGTTTGATCAACTGCAGGGAGCTAAAGTCTATTCTATATTTGACTTAAGGCAGGGGTATTATTAGCTCCGTATTCGTGATGAGGATGTTCCGAAGTCTGTTTTCAGAACTCGATACAGGCATTATGAATTTATAGTTATGCCCTTTGGACTAACTAATGTACCAACAACATTCATGGATCTTATGCACCGAGTCTTTCAACCGTACTTGCATCAATTTGTGGTAATCTTCATTAACGATATCTTAGTATATTATAAGACTGAATCGGAACATGAGCAACATCTACGACTTGTTCTATAGAAGCTACAAGAACATCAATTGTTTGCAAAGTTCAGTAAGTATGAATTTTGGCTACAGTAGATATCTTTTCTGGGCATCCCACTAAGATAGAGCTTGTGGTGTCTTGAAAAAGGCCGAAGAATGTGACGGAGGTTCATAGCTTCCTTGGTTTGGTAGGGTATTACCATAAGTTTGTGAAGGACTTTTCTAAGATCGCAGGGCCACTTTCTATATTGACTTAGAAAAGAACAAGCTTTGTGTAGGATGAGAGGTGTGAAAATGGTTTCCAAGAGTTGAAAAAGAGGTTGACTTCTGCTCCGATACTTGCGTTGCCGGAAGGAACAAATGATATGGTTATCTATAGTAATGCATCTAAGGAGGGATTGGGTTGTGTGCTTATGCAACATGGTCGAGTAATTGCCTATGCTTCTCGGAAGCTAAAACCATATGAGTTGAACTATCCGACTCATGATCTTAAGTTGGCAGCCATCGTGTTTGCTTTAAAAAAGTGGTGTCACTATTTGTGGGGCAATAAATTTGAAATCTTCACGGATCATAAAAGTTTGAAATACTTGTTCTCTCAGAAGGAATTGAATATGAGGCAACAGAGGTGGATGGAACTTCTGGATGATTATAATTATTCTATCAAATATCTGCCTGGGAAAGCTAATGTTGTAGTAGATGCTTTTAGCCAGAAGGCGAGCATTGCGAGTTTGGCAGTCAAGGAGTGGGAGATGCTTGAGGAAACTAGTTACTAGAAACTGGAGTTGACTCGAGTTGGAGTGGTATGTGAACACTAGTAAATTCAACCATTATTGTTGTCTCAAATTAGAGAAGCCGAACAACTTGATGAGAAGCTTCAGAAAATCAAGGATCAGATCAAGGATGATAGATTCGACTTCAAGTTACATGAGGATGGTATCCTACGGTTTCGGAACAGGATGTGAGACCCCGTCCCAAAACTACATGCAATATTACTGTATTATGTGTAATTATATGCATTCTAGTATTGTATAGGTTCTACTTATATGTTATATACCTAGAAATAAGTTAGAAACTAAGTTAGAATAAGATAGGATTCAAAAATTAGAAAGATTAGCTTTCGGGCAACTTAGTAGTTATTAGAGACTTTAGGGGCTAAAGTGTAATTACTTAGAATATTATGTTCGACACTAAGTTAAGCCTTGAATAGAGTTAGAACTTAGCTAATTTCACTTAGACCCCAACAAGCAAGGAAGAAAAATAAGCTAGGCATAATTGCAACTAAGAAAGAAAATTAGGCGCAAAACTAAGATTAGCAAAAATCTTGACTTTTCTTCCAAGATTTACATTTAAATAAAACATATTTCTTACCTACCAAGCTCCCAACTTCATGGATGACTTAGACAAATAAGAAGAGGGGAGATTCTGAAAGAAAAAAATAGAAGAAGAAAGAAGAAGGCAAAATTGAAAGCAAAGCAATCAAACTTGTTGAGGAAGATCAACCTTTTTGACAACTGTTGCAAGGGCTATCATATTTTCTCAAGGATTTGAGGTGAGGGGACTTTTAAAACTGAATTACATAAGTTTATAATGCATATTTATGTGTTGTTGGGTAAGATTTTGATGTATTATACTAGTTTGGATGTGTATATGCTTGCAGGAATTTGTTAGAGCAGTTATATTGTGTAAATTGTTTGAGTAGGTAAACTTTATGGAAAAATTCTGAATAAAATCTATGTTAATCTAGACTCTTAGAGTAACAACTCTTATGTTGGATGGTTTCTGAGAAAAAATCGTTTACTTGCTTGAAATTTCTAAAATCAAAGAGGTACTATAGTGGAGCTGGAACTGGACAGTTTTGCTTGTCCCTATTGCATGGTTCTTTTGACCTAGTAGAAATACTTGAAAAATTATACAAGTTTTATAGTAAATAGCTTGGTCAGTTTGTAACAAGTTTTGTTTAGGGTGGAAAGACTAGTTCCTCTGTTTATTGCCTCTAAACAAATAAAAACCGAAGGTTGACAGAAAACGTTCCCAATCTGGACAGCTTTGTGCACTTGTATTGTTTTAGTCATAACTTGATGATTTTAGCTTGGAATTGAGTTATGTTCGATTCTAGAGTTATCTACCTCGCAGACATTTGCATACATGTAAAAATCAATTTAATTGGAAGTCATTTACCTAGGTAGTTAAGCTTCCAAAGTTGAGTTACTACTGAAATTTTAAAACTGTCGAACTTGATTATTTTGTGCTTTTGTTGATTCTTGTGGTTAAATTATGCACTATAAGACATTGTTGATGGATGATATATGACATGAAATATGTGAAGTTATGTGTTATGACTAAAAGTGATATGATGTACTATGCAGTGTGATTACCTATGTGATATGCAACATGTTATGTGATTAATGTGCATTGCATAAATTAACGTGTTGG
Source organism: Ehretia macrophylla (assembly GCA_037974665.1). Taxonomy (NCBI): domain Eukaryota; kingdom Viridiplantae; phylum Streptophyta; class Magnoliopsida; order Boraginales; family Ehretiaceae; genus Ehretia; species Ehretia macrophylla. The sequence continues at coordinate 75,502,081 of CM075773.1, forward strand.
AGAGGTTGCAACCTACTTCTGGTATGGTAGTGTCGAGAAACTTCGGGCAGTATCGGGCTTACTGGTCTAGCACGGCTACTATGGTTACCAATTCCCCTCTCGCTAGGGAACTTTACTACCCTGGGAGAGTGGGTCGTAGGCTTGGGTATATCCGGAATACCCTGTGTTAGGAGACATAAGGGATTTGATGAACTATTTGGCCAGCCACCTCATGCGATGCGATGCTATGCATTATATCAGCGTAAGCATATTCCTACCCTTATATGTGTTAAAGGCTTGTTACAATGCAATGTGATGTGTTACTAACTGGTGTTGTTATGTGCATTGCATTTCACAGGTTTTCTAACAAGTTTTTGAAAGAGAAAATGATTTTGAAAGCCCTTTTCCTATTTCTCCCTCGCTAAGCTTAAGTTGTTGTAAACTCACCCTATTTTATGTTCCCCAAGTCAGGTGAAAATGAATCAGACTGTGCTAACTAGGTTGATGAGAATATTCATGCATATGATGAAGTCGATTTCTCTTTACTTTGAACGGGACATTCTTGCGTGGATCAAATCTGGAAATGTAGATTATAACTGTGATGATGTGAAACCAGAATGATGTATTTAACTTTAAAGAAAACATCGTAGTAATATGTTAAGGTTTTGTATATAGGTTTAACTTAGGCCTATTGTATATATGGTTAGCAATCTATTTTGAGGTTAAGTTAAACTTATATACAAGTATTACGTGTAGTCAATTTTGTTTTTGCCTATGACTACATGTCGGTAGGATAAATCTTGGGTTGTAAGACAACTAATGGTAACTAGTTATAAAGTTGTGGTTAGTGGATGGTTAAGTTATCTGTGGTTAGTTGTGAGATGTTATGAAATGTTGGAACACATACTTTTGGCTTGTTATATTGGTTGTTGAGGGTTGGCGGTAGTGTTGGATATGTTGGATTGGTTTGTTGACTCTTTTGTGTGCAGGTGAAGAACTGTAATGTCTGAGAAATAGAGGAGACTCTGTACGATTTTCCATTACGCTCGGACTTAATCTCTTTTAGGTTGGGTCGGGGCATGACAACTTTAGTGGTATCAGAGCATACTGAGCGCAAGCCGAGTTATTATCCTTGGGTAGGTGGGTAGAAGTCTCAAAGTGTAATGTGTTTTGGGTGCTTATGTGCATTAAATGATTTATATGCAATATGTGAATCTTATGTGTCTTCTATGTTTAAGTGTTAATTTGCCTAAGTTTAGACAATATGTGCGAGATATATATTTGGACTTAATTGTGTATATATATTGATAAGGCACGGATATTGTTTAATATATAGCATGTATGCTAACGTTATAACCTTGAGAGATTGTTTTATTTATAGATGGCTAGAGATGGATTGAGCAGTAGTGGTGAGACCCATGGGGCAAAGGGTTCAGCTTAAACTAATGCTAGGGATTCAGTTATTAACCAGACGGTTGCCACTATGGATAGGATGGCTCAAGTTTTGGAGTAGAAAACAAGAGAAGGTGTGAGGAATAACAACAACAGTGGTGCTGGTAGTAGTAGCGGAAGGAACATAAATGACAGGAATGATATGTTACAGGCATTCCTAAGATATGGGCCGACAAAATTCTATGGTGAACCAGACGATAAAAAAGCTGAGGAATGGCTTCAGGAGGTTGAGAAAATTTATGAAGTCCTTGACTATACTGATGAACAGAAGGTCTCTTTTGCATCCTTTTTGCTGAGAAATGATGAACAACATATGGGTGAATTTTGTGAGGTCTTTTAAAGACAACTACATTTCGGAGGTAGCTCAGGAAAGACGGGAGGAAGTGTTTTTGACCCTCTGGCAGGGGAATATGACTGTGGTACAATATGAAGCTTGCCTCAACAAATTATCCCAATATGTACCAAATTATCATAGTCCAGCCGCTGAGCCGGAGAATTAGGAGGTTTTTGTGAGGGTTGAGGCCGGAGATACAGTGTCACGCCCCAACACGACCCCACTTATGATCAGTCAGGACGCGGTAGAATTTCGCCAATATAACATCTGTAATATGGACAACAGAACCTTAAATCGGTTCTCTACAAACACTTCACAACCAACTACAACATCAACAACAAACAGCACAACCATCAACCTTTCATTAACCAACCATCCAACATTTAAACAACAAGTTTTAATGCCTCCGTCTCAACATCATACAACAAACTATAATTGACATATCAAAATAGATAACAAGCTAGTCTAGCAACCTATTCATATTCAAAAGAAAGACTACTAAACTAATATTATACAATCCACTCAACTTTTAAAGTAAGTTATACAATACAAACTTTAAAACTTATACAATACAACAAGTCATAAAATTTAAGACAACACATGGATCACTTCAGCACAGACTCTGGATACGACTTTGGCACATATGACTCATCAACAAAAGGCTCATTCTCAGTTTCCTGAGGAACGTACCCTGGGTCCTGCTCAGTTACACCTGAAAGGTCAGTAAAGAGGATGAGCTTATATATAACAAAGCTCAACGAGGGTTCAATAAGAAGTTTTGGAAACACTTTCATTTGGAAAACACCCTAGGAGCAATGAACATTATAAGCATCAACAACAATACAATTAAAGCAACATAAGTAACCAAGTAATAAGGAAATGATACACTAGTTGATGTAACTCCATACGCAATCATGATCTCAACCAACTTCTTATAAGACCCACTGATACATTCCGGAAGTACCTCATCTAGACTCACACTCCATGATCATTCTCCAACCACACGAGATAAGGGGTAGCACATGATAGTTGTGAAACCCCATATGTTACCTTTGCATAGAATTACGTGTTTTGACCTGTTTATGTGTTATATGAGTTAGAATGCGCTAATTCTGTTATTTATATTCCTATTACATGCTATGTGTGCATTCATGAAAGTTTCATCAAAATCGGTATCAAAAATTTTATCGTCGATTTTTGTGAATAGTATTTTGAACGCACGTCCGCTAAAATTTTGACACGGGTGTTTTCAGGGTTTAAAAACCTAGTCCTTGGATATTAATAGACCCATGTTTGATAAAAAAAAATGATTTTGAAATGGAATAGAAATTTAAATGGACTCTTCGGGCAAAAAAATAGCGTTTTTGAGCCAAATAGTGATTTTTTCTAAACCCAATTCTTGCATTGACTTTTGTTCACCTAGTATATATTAATATAAATGTATTTATATGTGGTATTAAATGATTTTAGATTAATTGTGCCTTCAAAAGACATTTGAAAACGAATAATATGACTTTTCATATTCTTTTGCAAAAATTGAGTTTTATACCCTAGTTGTATGTATATGTATGCATATAAAATTTGTTGTCACCTAAATTTAGTTTACTAAATATAGTAAATATAGTATTTCTACTTGTTTGAGCAAAAATAGTCTAAAAGACAATTAAAAGACTAAGTAAATCAACTTGGACTTTTTATATTTTGTTGACTTGAGCTTATATCATCAACACACATTGAAAACAACACAAAACACCTCCAAAAACACCTAGATGTCCGAAAATGCGAAGGGAAGCAAAGAAAAGCCATTTTTGTTCAAGTTTTCAAGTAATTTATTCATAGATTTTGCAATTCAAGTCCAAATCACTTCATTCAAAGTTTTATTTTGCTTGTTGGGCATCCATTCTACCTATTTCTAACCTTAGTTTACATCAAAGGTGAGAAAAAAATTCTAGATCTCAAAATGTTATTTTATGTCATTTTCATATAGTTGAATTTTTATCCGATAAAATGTTAAATTGTTGTTAGATTACTGCCCAGTAGATGCCAATGATCATTTATGTGCGTTTATATAAGTTTTGAATGGTAGTAGCATATATTTCAATTTTTCGGGTATTAAAAGTTGAGTATGTGGCTTGTTGTTGATTAATTGTTGTTGTAGTGGTTGGAATTGGTTGGTTGTTACTTCTAAAAGTTTGTTAATTACAGGGTAGTAATGTTGTAATGCCGAATTTTTTTATTGGAATGTTGTAGTAAAATCCCAGAAAATTCAGCCAAGAGCATGTTGGGGATATTGTGACGCCCAATATTTTTGCCATACATTCACTTACTGTTGTATCCATTAGTTGCACATTTCTTCTGTGCTTTATTTACTATCTTCTTTAAGTTACTATTCCTTCCATTTTCAACTGCCTAATATTAATGAATTAGTATTTTTATTAAATCATATTAATCATTTTGGGAGTGAGAAAAATGAGCGTTTGAGCTAAATACATTAGGAACCTTCATTTAGAAAATAGTTAGTGAATTAGTGAATAGTATTACGTAGTTAAATTTCACATTTTAATTCGCTAACACTAAATTGCATCTTAAGGACTTGTATTAAGCTAGTTGACTCACATTGATGACCAACTTACTCACACTAATATAGCCAACTTAAGATATAAACTTAACACTCTCACATTAGTTCATATTATAGCAAAAGAAAAAAAAAACAAAGGGCTGAATAGTGCCCAAAAACCCGAGAAGCAGCAAGGAAGGAAAGGAAGGAAATTGCTCTTCAACCCTTGCATTTTGAGCTCTAGCAAGCTATCTAGGAGGGATTACAAGTGTTCTCTAGCCTTCCCCTAGCTCCTACGCACATTTGGTAAGGGTTTTGCATGCTTGTTTTGCATTTTAAAAATGTGACAATTTTCTTGAATTGTTAGAAATGCTATCAAATGCTATTGAAATGTTTATCTATGCTATTGTACGTTGTATATAAGTGCTAAAGAACATATTTAAGCCATTGGTTCATATTTTAAACGGTTGGAATCGTTACTTTGATTTTATGAGGTGAATAGTAATGGATTTTTAGGGTTTTATGTAATTGTGCGTATTGGATTGATTCATTGCTTCTAATAGATACCTTAGGTGTTAATGAAGGTAGTTCAATAGCCCTGTGCCCTCGAATTGCTCTAAACTTGTATAGAATGTGAAATAGCCGACTTTTTAAAAGGGGTTTCGGGGTTAATGCTAATCCGGGTTGAATTGAACTTCACATTTGGTATTCTTAGGCTACCTAGGTGCTATAGAAGCTTTACTAACCCTCGTTTGGATACCGGTTAAAGTATGTGTAGTTCAAAGCCATAAGAGAAAAATTGGGGCTTTTGGGGTAATTATGAGTATTTGAATGTGTTTGAGGGTTTTAAGGGTGCCTTAAGGGTTAATTAGAAGAATGATATAACTTTCCCCATGAATGCGAAACATTAACTTTGATTTGGAAGGAAAATGACTTCGGATAAAAGGGGGATAATTAAGAAATGAATGATTCTTCACTTCTATAAACTTGTAAGTGTGTATTAAGTGTTTAATTACAATTATAAGATGTTTATGAGCTTTTGGTATTGGGTTATTAGAAAAATGTGCAACTTTTCCCTTTATACTCTTTTAATTAGCTTTGTACTATTGTTTATCATATGAACTGTCTTGAGGGCAACCTCTTTTGTTGACCCTCCTAAGTACTACTGTTCTTCATTGATTATCTTATTGTCAAGTGTTAACATGCATTGCATAGTAGTTGCGCAACCATAGTGTGAGGGGCGGATGTGTTAAATATCGGCTGGGCAGCAGAAGGCTTGTTAGTGGATATTCAAACTCTGTACCCTATTCCCTCATTCGCCTGATCCGGAGATTGCTAGGGGATGTTGGGTCGTAGGATTATCGGGGTACATCTGGAGTACACCCAATAAGGTGATTGGGAATTTGTCGGCACATTGATTGTGGTTCGTGGATTGTGGTTCGTGGCCAAAGATAAGAGAATCATGGAGTTTGGGGTTAAGTGTATCATATCCTTTGATATGTGTGGTTATTTACTGTTTCAAATGTACTTAACTGCTTTTCTTGTTAACTATTATATTTGTTGCATTGCACGTCCCGTTTGGCCTTTATCCCTCACTGGGCAATAGTGGTTGCTCATACCTCGCTAACATGTTTTAGGAGACGCTGAGGGTGATCCCCAGCTAGTTGAGGTGATAGTGGAAGAGGAAGAAGTGCAGGCAGAACCTTTTCCCTAGTAGCTGTGTGATTATTGTCTGAGGTAGATTTGTTTTCTAGTTTCTATGTTGAGAATGCGTTATTCTATGTTGTGATCTATTTTGGGGCCTAAAGGCTCATGTATGTATTTGTGTAATATGTAAATTGGAAGCCAAATGACTATAGTAGGAGTAGTAATTCTATGGCATGTAATAACTTATGTTCTATTTCTAGTTGCTTTGTATGCTTAGGAGTGAATGTTCTAATGTATGTTGTTTTCAACTTCTAAGATTGTTTCAATGCTATCATGGAGTGGCATGATAAGCGGTTTTGTAAAGAAGTTAAGTTGGATGCATGCTTGTGTGAATCTGAACTACTGTATGTCTCAAGGCTCGGATGGCCTTGAACCTTTGAACTTTAGTTATAAAAGCTTGTCTTGTTACTTTGTGGCTTTATTGAGCGTTTATAGGTTTTTAGAATGTCCACGATATAAGGGAGACTCTGTCCGTTTGTCGGGTCTAGACTTAACCTTTAGCGTGGGGTTGGGTCGGGGCATGACAGATATGCCCTAATGCTAAAGTTTGAGATGACCTTATTAGGGTTTAATAAGAATACGCTTATGTTTTTTATACACTATGTGATTTGTAGGATATTCATATTCTCCGCTTCGATATGAATATGTCCCTAATGTTTATCCGAGAAGAGAAATGTTCTAAAAGGGTTTAGGATATTTCGCAGTTTCTCTTCGATATGATAAGCATTAAGAAACAATTCATAGCCCTTCAGATTATTCGACCGGGACTAGAATAATCAAGTACGGGTTATCATATGTTATTACCTTTGATTAACATGGTGATGTTAATGATAAAGGATAGCATGCGAAATGCCAAAACAACATGGTGATGTGGACTAATAAACATATGAGTGATTGTTTATGTACGGATCATTGAATGTGACAATAAATAGTGAACTACATGATTTCAAGTTAATAGTTTACTATTTAGTTGAGAATTGTACAAATTAATCCTCAGACTTGAGAGATTACGACTGCTGGTTATATCAAGGGCTAAATATTGCGTCTGGACAATGCCCATCTTCTATAAGCTGGGATATGCCCTTTCGCATTTTAGTCTTGTGGTATGAACCGACAGGTAATTGTCAAGATAGGATCTGTTAACCTCCAGCGTGAGGCGATATCCTATGATATTTGAGATCGGTTGGTAAACGAGCAAGTCCTTGGCCAATGCGAGTATGAAGTGAGGGAAAGGGGTTTTTCTATGGTAGTCATCTCTCGTTTCACTGATTTAGATTTATACATAGTATCGGATGTGGGCTTAACCATTTCATGGTCCTTTCCCGATCGGGGCACTTGTAACAGAAGGATCGGACTGCATACTAATTCTCGACGGTAAATGGATTCATGAAAGATGTCGTCTTCATTATCATTTACATTCTTATGATACGTTCGTTGCTAGTGCGTCACTCATGAGCATGAGGGTATTTCGGTAAATGATAGAGACATTTTCAAAATAGATAAGGAGGTTTATCAAGTCCCTCATCTGTACACAATTATAAATCTAGAAGATTACACACTAATAAGTATCATGAATAAGTTCACAGGGAGCTTATATTATGTGGTTGGTGGCTTTAAGATGTTAAGAATCATCAATGTTGGTATTTGGGCCAAAAGTATGATTTTGAAAAGTTTTGGGGTCAATTTGTAATTACCAAAACTTTTTGGGCCAAACTGCAAATATTACAAAGTTGTTTCAATATATTTATTCTAATAGAGATTAGAATGGGCAAAAATAATATATATATATATATATAAAGGTGTTTATATATGTATATGTGTAATGATGATGTAATTTGTGAAATGTCACGTCATCATCCTAGTCATCAAATGAAAAAGCCAAATTAATGATAGGGCATTGACATGTGGCATGTAAGATGTAGGATCGTCCATGTCATCAATCCTAGTCATTTGAATTTGAATTGGATGGATGAGATTGACTTTTGAATAAAGATAAAAGAATCTTGTACATTGCTTTTGATGATAGAACATTTTTGCCAAGTGTCATGAGTTTGAAAAAAGTGTCCCTTGGATTGTAATGATTACAATCCAAGGCTATGCATGGCTTGGTTGATTCAAGCAAGAAACAGAAATGGTTTGATTGTCTCTTGAATGCATAAAAGCAATTAAATAATAAGTTATCAAATAATATTAAAAAGATGACAATCTTCTCTCTCTTTCCACTAAGATTTTCGGCCAAGAAGAAGAGGAGAGAGAAGACATTCATCTTTCCATCAAATTGCAATGATTGTGATCCTATGATGTGCATGCATTATCAAGAAAAGTTAGCAATAGTGATTGGCTACACTTTTTGATATTGTTAATATATTATTTGATTAAAAAGATGACAACCTCTCTCATGAAACAACACACAATTCGGCCAAGGTAATTAAGGAGAGAGAAAGATCATATTCTTCCTCTTGCTTGGTGATTCTCGGCCATTGCAAGAACTTTGAGGAGCTTTTGCATTTTGATTATATACCACATACACATAGCTTAACACTTAGAAGATATACTAGCATATATTTGTCTTCAAGTAAATCGTGGACTTTGGATGCTTGTGGACCAACTAGACCCTTCAAGTTAAAAGGACTCCATTGCTCCAACTTCAAGCCACAGCATGAACCAAGAGGTCTACGAAAGGTATACCTAAGGACTTTGCTATTTCATTACATATAGGAGATATATAATGCTAACTTGCTAGTTTATGGACATATGTGAAAGAATGATATTGATCTTAGCTAGAAAGTTTTGAAATATGTCTTGCCTAGTTTCGGCCATAGCTATGTATCCATGCATAACTTTCTAGATCTTGAATCCAACCATGATATATGCTTAGACATGATATCTATATGTGTTGGCTTGCCTTCCTTTCAAGTAGTATTAGAGCCTTTTGGTTTTTGATGTCCATAGAACTATCATAATGGTCTTGTCTTGATATCTTGGTCTGGTCGTGTGTATGCATGCTACCTAGGCCGATTGTTAGCTCTTAAAATGTACAAGTTTTGGAAATTTATGATAATCCTACAAGATTGCATGCTTAGATCTAGTCTTGATCCATGCTTGTATGTGTAGATCTTATGGATATTTGAGCTTATGTCTGTAAACTTGAGCTTGCATGTTAGATCTATACTTATTAATGGCTATTTGTCACATGCATGTTAAGAATAGTTGATCTTCTTGTTGAATATGCTAAAGAATGAAGATAATTGTTGAGATTGATCTTTGCATGTTGGCATATGACCTTGAATCAAAAGATCATACTAACAGCTTAAAAGGTGTTTCTTGAAATGATTTTTTATGCATATTAGTAAAGTTAAAACTTAGAAAAGACAAATGTGCCCTTGTTATTTTGAGATGGCTGAAATTCCCTATGTGTGTGGGCTTGGTGTGTTGTTTTTGTTGGACATGGTAATATGCTAGTGGTTGTCTTGAAGTCTTCAAAAGGTTAAATAGATTATAAGCATGTGTTAAAATGAAAGTTTAAAAAGTTGTTTTAAGCTTATTTTAACTAGTTCATGCATATAATTATGTTGAGGACTATTTGATGTTTGAAGGAGTTTAATAGTCAAATAGGCAACTAGTTACATGTCTTGAAAATTGCAAAAACAATTTCACATAACAGAAGACCATTATATTCTAATCTTGAATTTGGAAATAGTCTATTGTGTTTTATTTAGACATTTCTATGTTTAAGAAATGTTAAAAGCTATTATATGTTGATATAATGTCTTTTAATGAATTAATGGGCTAAAATGAATGTACGTAGGCCAAAGAGACATATTGATTTGGGCTTGGGCCTTGTGTGCATGTTTTGGATTAAATTTTAGCCTAATTGGGCCACTTTATGTGATTGGGCCATAGAATTGTGTTTTCTTTAAAGTTTTGGGCTTCATGTGATTATTGTTAATTATAAAGGGTTATGAATTAATTGGCCATTATGATTTGCATTAATGAAGGGTGTTTTTCAAGAAAATGAAATAAGTATAGATAAAGTTTAATTTTTCATGATGATGAGTTGATTAAACTTATATGCTAACTAATATGTGGATTATTATATACTTGATATGAATAATCATACATATATTTATATCTTGAGAATGGTGAATTTGATCATGGATTTGGGCTTTAGGGTCAATCATTATTGGGTTGTAATATGAGACATAAGTCTCAATTTATTTTTTGTCATTTGAGAGAATTATGTAGTGAGGACTTATATGTAATTCTTCAAGGGAAATTAGAAAAGAAGCCCAATGGACTTTTCCAAGGATTTAGAAGCCCAATGGAATTTTCCAAGGAGTTGGAGGCCCAATGGAGATTTCAAGGAGTTGAAGATCTTTTTAAAAAAATTGTTTTATTTCTTTAAGCCCAAAAGCCAAGCCCATGATCCACCATTCATATATCTTTGCATTCATATTATTTAAATTGCTATAATAGTGATTGTTAGCTTATACTATGTTGAATGCTCAATTATTTGATAAGATTGTGTTTACTCCTTACGTGCAAACGAATATTAGATTTTCAAACAGTAAAAGGTTTTTATCGTAGTCCTCCGTCATCCTAGGATATTTAATAAGACCCAAATGAATACGATCCTTCTTACCCAAAGGTAGAGGATATGTTTCAAAGTAAGTTTATTAAAATCGCTAGAATGAAACATAGTGATGTGGTTGTCTGCCAAAATCTAACGGTTAACATAGCCACAAAGGCTTGAGACTATTGATTCAATTTGTGGGATAACTAAGTGATGGCAGATACAATCTAACTAGATCACCTAATCAATTATAACCACAAAGGTTTGAGATCAAGTGATTTAGGGACTAAAGTAGACCATACCCTATTTAGAGAAATAGACAACAAAGAGTTGTTGACCTTTGGTATTCATGTTTCAACATAGCCACAAAGGTTTGAGGAATATGTCTGATCATAGGAACTTGGTCATCCCACTAAGAGTCTTCTCATAGATTCATGTTTTCTCATTTAGGGAGTATGAGATTTAAAACAAATAGTAGGGGTAGCATTTTATTTTGCAATATTATAGCTTTATATATTCTTCTTAGACTACAATCTTACATTATGTTATATTTACTTTTCTGTAGTTTAATGGCTTCATTCATAAATCCTATTTTGTCCATCCTTAATCATGATTATTTAGTTGGACCAAACTTTGAAAAGTGGTACAAAAGTTTAAGGGTAGTCCTCCGATTTGAGAGAATTGAGTATATTTTGGATGTCCCAACATTTGTTCATGTTAATGAGACTGCTTCCGAGACCGACAAGGTCACTTATTATAAGTGGGTCTAGGATGACATGCGTGCTAGGGGATACATTATTTCATCAATGAGTGATGATCTGCGTCGATTCTATGAGGGGTTGCCTCTTTCCGTAGATATCATTCATTGTTTGGAGGAATCCCTTGGTAAGCGCGGTCAGTCTATGAGATTCCAGTTGACCCGTGAGCTTTTTAGTATGAGACTTGAGGAAGAGGGTGACGTGAGCCAGCACTGCCTCATAATGATTTACTTGGTAACTCAATTGGAGGCATTTGGTTTCGTTATGGATCCCCGACTTCAGGTAGACCTGATCTTGCAGTCTTTTCCACCATCCTACTCTCTTTTGATCTTGGACTTTCACGTGCACAAAATTGAGATCACATTGAATGAGTTGCCAGATATTTTGACAAGCTGGCTGAACCTTGGTTTGGATGCAGGGCCCGAACCTGATGTTGCGTCCTCTCCTTCTATGGCTACGCTCAGCCAAAACAGAAACAGAAGAAGGAGGAGGATGAGACATAGGAGAAGTTGGGTTATGGCATTCTTACCAGGAGATCTCTCATCAGGAGGGGATTGAGTAGTTGACACTATTTATGCATGATTTGGTTGTTTTGGATCGGCTTGGTACGCGATCCCAATTTTGAAATATGTTTATAAATGTTTTAGATTAGTTTGAACATTTTTTAAATAGTAGTGACTATTATCAGTCTTTTCTTACTATGAGTAATTTTGGAATTGATCCTTTGTAAGAAATGATTGGCATTTTGTATATCTTTCATTAATAGTAATGAAATGGTCGGAATACGTATCGAAAGAAAGAATGTTTTCGAACTCAAACATTTATATTTCATATGCTTAGCATTTAATGAAATGGCTAAATACCAAATCATACTTATAATGTCTTGAACTTTGAAATGGTCAAGAGTTAAAGACTAGAATTGTTTCATGTATATTCAAATTAGTTTGATAGATTAATTATTCTTTTTTACAAAAGAGTTTGTTCAAAATAAATAATTGAAATGGAGCTTATGAGACTTGTCCAGAATATGTTGGGTTATAAAAGAAGATTAGAGAATGCATCTTTTATCACCAAAGTCTTTCAAATTGATTTTAAACTTATACCATGTTTTAATTCTATGGCTATATAGAATGTAAACTCCTTCATGCATAGTTTCTTTAGAGAAAGGTAACTATGATGAAATGGTTGAAATGAAAAGATAGAGATCGTTTTCATTAATAAATGAAGGTGATATCTAAATTTATAAGAAAGTTAGTGGGAGTTGATGCCCTTAACAAGTCTTGTGAATTTATGATATCTTCGTTCGCCAAGGTCCAATCAAATTTTATATCATGCTGTATTTCTTGGGTAAATCGATCATGTCTTGTAAGTATCATGAACATGAAAGTACAATGATATGATTGATTGTTTTCTCATGGCCTGTACACCTAGTCACGATCTTAAAGTTCTCTTTAAGATGGAGGAATCTAAGAAATTTTGGTCTCTAGTCTTAATGACAGGGTATCCGTCTTTTCTTGTATATTTCCTTCTGACTATTAAGGAAAGGTTGCGAATGGTTTTTGCACCTAATCCTTGCGTTGTTTGCATTCTCATTTAAATGCAATGGCAAGTACTTGGCACGATATGATGTAACGAGTTACATGATAGATATCGGAGATAATACATATAATTTCTAGTGATCTTATTGTTATAATGATCTCTATATGAACTTTAGCCCATAATTTAAGGTTTATGAGTATAGTGAAGTTCTTAGTGAATAATTCACTTAAAAAGAATAAGAGTGTTTTAAGTGGATTTGTGAATTATTGGAAAGAGTTCCAAATAATGATAAATAATAGTTATGTTATTATTTGAGCCCAGATACTGCTTGACTTTTATGATGTTTGGATAATATGAGGTTCTGTCTATTGATAGTAGCCAATGTAAAGAGGTGGCTATCATAGAGCTTTTTTGCACAAGCTTAGAAGAACCCGATCTCATCAAGAGTCCGAACTTGTAAAGAGTAAATTCAAGAGTTTCTTTCTTGATAAGAAAATGAATTAACAGATAAAGATCCTATAGTTGTTTCTATAGATGACCCGCTGATCCTGTAAAGACAGTTACAGTTGATCACCATCTTTGGGAAGATGAGTATAGAGATACGAATGTAAAATGCACTAGATCCTATGGTTGATAACATTAGTACAAGTGGGAGATTGTTGGGGATATGTCTTAATGCTAAAGTTTGAGATGACCTTATTAGGGTTTAATAAGAATATGCTTATGTGTTTTATACACTATGTGATTTGTAGGATATTCATACTCTCCGCTTCGATATGAATATGTCCTTAATGTTTATCCGGAAGAGAAATGTTCTAAAAGGGTTAGGATATTTCACACTTTCTCTTTGATATGATAAGCATTAAGAAACAATTCATAGCCCTTAAGATTATTCGACCGGGACTAGAATAATCGAATACGGGTTATCATATGTTATTACCTTTGATTAACATGGTGATGTTAATAATAAAGGATGGCGTGCGAAATGTCAAAACAGCATGGTGATGTGGACTAATAAACATATGAGTGATCATCTGTGTACGGATCATTGAATGTGACAATAAATAGTGAACTATCTGATTTCAGGTTAATAGTTTACTATTTAGTTGAGAATTGTGCAAATTAATCCTCAGACTTGAGAGATTATGGCTACTGGTTATATCAAGGGCTAAATATTATGTCTGGACAATGCCCGTCTTCTATAAGGTGGGATACGCCCTTTCGCGTTTTAGTCTTGTGGTATGAACCGACAGGTAATTGTCAAGATATGATCTGTTAACCTCCAGCGTGAAGCGATGTCCTATGATATCTAAGATAGGTTGGTAAACGAGCAAGTCCTTGGCCAAGGAAAGTATGAAGTGATGGAAATGGGTTTTTCCATGGTAGTCATCTCTCGTTTCACTGATTTAGATTTATACATAGTATCGGATATGGGCTTAACCATTTCATGGTCCTTTCCTGATCGGGGAACTTGTAACAGAAGGATCGGACTGCATGCTAATTCTCGATGGTTAAATGGATTCATGAAAGACATCGTCTTTATTATCGTTTACATTCTAATGATACGTTCGTTGCTAGGGCGTCACTCATGAGTATGATATTTCGGTAAATGACGGAGACATTTCCGAAATAGATAAGGAGGTTTATCAAGTCCCTTATCGGTACGCAATTATAAATCTAGAAGGTCACACACTAATAAATATCATGAATAAGTTCACCAGGAGCTTGTATTATGAGGTTGGTGGCTTTAAGATGTTAAAAATCATCAATGTTGGTATTTAGGCTAAAAGTGTAATTTCGAAAAGTTTAGGGTCATTTTGTAATTACCAAAACTTTTGGGGCCAAACTACAAATATTGAAAAGTTGTTTCAATATATTTATTCTAATAGAGATTAGAATTGGCAAAAAAATTATATATATATATATATAAAGGTGTTTATATATGTATATGTGTAATGATGATGTAATTTGTGAAATGTCACGTCATCATCCTAGTCATCAAATGAAAAAAGCCAAATTAATGATAGGGCATTGACATGTGGCATGTGAGATGTAGGATCGTCTATGTCATCAATCCTAGTCATTTGAATTTGAATTAGATGGATGAGATTGACTTTTGAATAAAGACAAAAGAATCTTGTCCATTGCTTTTGATGATAGAACATTTTTGCCAAGTGTCATGAGAGAGAAAAAAGTGTCCCTTGGATTGTAATGATTCCAATCCAAGGCTATGCATGGCTTGGTTGATTCAAGCAAGAAAGAGAAATGGTTTGATTGGCTCTTGAATGCGTAAAAGCAATTAAATAATAAGTTATCAAATAATATTTAAAAGATGACAATCTTCTCTCTCTTTCCACTAAGATTTTCGGCCAAGTGGAAGATGAGAGAGAAGACATTCATCTTGCCATCAAATTGCAATGATTGTGATCCTATGATGTGCATGCATTATCAATAAAAGTTAGCAATTGTGATTGGCTACACTTTTTGATATTGTTAATATATTATTTGATTAAAAAGATGACAACCTCTCTCATGAAACAACACACAATTCGGCCAAGGCAATTGAGGAGAGAGAAAGATTATCTTCTTTCTCTCGCTTAGTGATTCTCGGCCATTGCAAGAACTTTGAGAAGCTTTTGCATTTTGATTATATACCACATATACATAGCTTAACACTTAGAAGATATACTAGCACATATTTGTCTTCAAGTAAATGGTAGACTTTGGATGCTTGTGGACCAACTAGACCCTTCAAGTTAGAAGGAGTCCATTGTTTCAACTTCAAGCCACACCGTCAACCAAGATGTCTACGAAAGGTATACCTAGGGACCTTACTATTTCATTACATATAGTAGATATATAATGCTAGCTTGCTAGTTTATGGACATATGTGAAAGAATGCATGTTGATCTTAGCTAGAAAGTTTTGAAATATGCCTTGCCTAGTTTCGGCCTTAGCTATTGTGATGCCCGAGATTTTTTCCGTACATTCATTCACTGTTGCATCCACTAATTGCGCATTTCTTATGTGCTTTGCTTGTTGTCTTCTTTAGTTACTATTCATTTCGTTTTTCAACTACATAATTACCATGAATTAGCATTTTTCTTAAATCATGTTAATTGTTATAGGAATGGGAAAAATGTACATTTGAGCTAAGAGCAATAGGAGCAACTCGTTTAGAAAATGTTTTAGTGAACTAATGGATAGTGTTACGTAACTTAACTTAGTGTTTTAATTAGCTAGCACTCATTTTGCACCTTAGACTCGTTTTAAAGCTTATTAGACTCATTTTAGAAGACCATATATGCCCCAATTTAAACCCAACTTAATATATATTCTCATAAGCACCACATAAGCTCATAACTTAGCAAAAACAAAAAACAAAATATGCAGGAATTACTGTTCAAAATCCGAACAGCCCTATAGCAACCAAGGGAGGAGATTTTGCTCACCAATTCACCAATTCAAGCCTCTCCAAGCCTAGAGCAAGTAGTTTAGGGTGTGTGCCAGCCTTCTAGATGCTCCTACGCGCTTTAGGTGAGGGATTTCATGACTATTTGCGCATATTAAAAATGTTACACTTTTCTTGATTTGTTAGAATTGCTATCAAATGCTATTGAAATGCTTATCTATGCTATGGTACATTGTATATAAGTGCTAGAGAAAACATTTAAGCCATTAGTTCGCATTTTAAATGGTTGGAATCGTTATTTTGATTTTTGAGGTAAATAGTGATGGATTTTTAGGTTTTTGTGTAATTGTGCATATTGGCTTGATTCATTACTTCTAATAGATACCTTAGGTGCTAATGAAGGTAGTCCAATAGCCCTGTGCCCTCGAATTTCTCTAAACTTGGTTAAAACGTGAAATAACCGACTTTTTAAAAAGGATTTTGGGGTTATCGAGAATGCAGGTTGAATTGGCCCCCACATTTAGTAATCCTAGGCTAATTAGGACCTAACTAAGCTTTGCTAGCTCTCTTTTGAGTCCCGGTTGAGGTACGTGTAGTACAAAGTCAAAAGAGAGAATTTGGGGCTTTTGGGCTAAATGTGGGTATTTGCGTGATTTCGAGGGTCCTAAAGGTACCTAAGGGGTTAACTAGAACCATGGTATAGGCTGCTTGCTAATCTAGAACCATAACATGAGTTTGGAAGGAAAATGGATTGAATAACAAAGGGGTTTAAGTGCAAATTCGATTGTCTCATGCTTCTAAGACCTTGGCATGACTTCTTGTGTCTTTAAATGTAGTTTCAAGTTGTTTTGGAGCTTTTGGTATAGTTCTATGTGTATCTTGAATATTCCCCTTTGTAAATCTCTTAATTGCTTATATGAAACTACTTTCTTTCTAACTATTCGAGGTCAACCTACTTTGTTGATCGTCCCACATGTTATTGCTTATATTGTTGATATTGTCTTGCCATTGTTAAGTGCATTGCATAGTGGTTGTGCAACCATAGTGTCAGGGGCAGATATGTTGAATATTGGCTGAGCAGCAGAGGGCTTGCCAGTGGATATTCAAACTCCGTGCCCTGGTCCCTCATTCACCTGGTCCGGAGATTGCCAGGGGATGTTGGGTCGTAGGATTATCAGGGTACGTCCGAAGTACACCCACTGGAGTGATTGGGATTATGCTGGCACAATGATTGTGGTTCGTGGATCGTGAATGAAGATCAAGTGAAGATTGGAGTGTTGGGGTTAAGTGTAATGTATCCTTTTTAATGTGTGGTTACTTAATCTGTTATCATTCTTGAATGGTTTTAATTGCTATTAATGTTTAACTGTATTACTTGTTGCATTGCACGCCCCAGGAGACTTTATCCCTCACTGGACAACAGTGGTTGCTCATACCTTGCTAACATATTTCAGGTAGCGCAGTTGGAGGAGTTGCCTTAGTTGCTGTGTCTAGTTTCCTGAGGTGGACTATGTTCTTGTTGATGAGAGTAGAACTTGTTTGCTTTACTTTATGTTCTATTTTGTAGCCTAAGTGATATGTGTATATTATATAGTTTGCAAATTGAAGGATAGATGTTATAGTGGTAGATTTAGAACCATGGCATGTAATAACTTAAATTTATTCTTTTAGCTTCTTTGCATGCTTGGGAGTGAATGACGGGTTGTTTTCAATTTCTAAGAATGCTTAAAAGCTATCATGGAGTGGCATGATAAGCAGTTTTGTAAAGAAGTTAAGTTATGAATGCATGCTTGTGTGTATCTAAACTGTTTGTATGTCTTAAGGCTCGGATGGCCTTACAGTTGAGATCTTTATTTTGGAAATGGCTTTATTGTTGTTCTATAGCTTATTGAATGCTTACAGGTTTTCAAAATGTCCATGTTATAGGGGAGACTCTATCCGTTTTTCCCTAAAATTTTGAGACCGGGTTGGAATTGGGTTGAGAATAGCTTGGGTTATTAGAGCCTTTGGTCTCATGAGGGATCAGGGCGATACAGGTGGTATCAGAGCTTAGTAGCTCATAGCCGGGATAGGGTCCTCGGTCAACTGGGTAGTGAAAACCTGAGTGTGTGCATGCGAAGTGTGTTTTGAATAAGTATGTGCCTGCATGTGGGTTCGAGCTTGTTTGCATGAAAATAAGTTCTTATGTGTTATATTTGTGTAAATTAGGAAGGCTATGTGATAAGTGTAGTTGTGTGATTATGGGTGACTTAAGTGGAAATGTATTTTTACGTGAATTGCTTAAGTGAAATATGAAGAATGTGTTAGATACACCATTATGTGACTGTGTACTTGTGTGGCTTTGATTAGAATTATTTGTACCTATTTGTCTTAACTATGCAATATGTAAAAGTTGTGTGCCAAGTATGTTTATATGATTAATTTTGCATCTAAGTGATTTCCTAAGGACTTATTACCTTAGATGTATGTGGTAATGTATATTAAGTGTCTATTCTATGTTTAACCATTGCATAAATGTATTGTCCCTTGAATTCATCAATAAACTTTCCCCTATAAAGAGATGGTCAGTAACAGATCTTCCAGAGATGTTCAGCCCGTGTTCTTCTCATTCAAATCTCTTATCAGAGCCTTTATTTGGTTATCGTATTGGGGGTCTTCCTGTCAAGCTTCTATGGTATTTTCTTGGGTATTTCCACTTGACACTTCTATTGGGACTTCTTATATACAATCTTAATTGGAATCTTATTTGGCATTCTTGAACGAGCCTTTATTTGGCAATCTCCTTGGGGATTTCTGCTACGGATTTCTTGATTGGTATTTTCTCGGACTTCTGGATTAGTATTCTTAATTGGAGCCTTTATTTGGCATCCTTATTGTGAGACTTCTTAGCTAAAGGTTCCATTGTTGGCCTGCTGGGGGTTTCAATGGCATTCTTTCAACTGATACGTTGGTTTTATTCAAGGGCTTTTAGAGTGCGCAGCAAGAGTTCTTTGAAAGAGAATTGCGTGGATGCAATTTGTTTAAGGGGGAGAGGGTGTGACGCCTGAGATTTTTGCCGTACATTCATTCACTATTGCATCCACTAATTGCACATTTCTTCCGTGCTTTGCTTGTTGTCTTCTTTAATTACTATTCATTTCATTTTTCAACTACATAATTACCATGAATTAGCATTTTTCTTAAATCATGTTAATTGCTATAGGAATGGGAAAAATGCACATTTGAGCTAAGAGCAATAGGAGCAACTCGTTTAGAAAATGTTTTAGTGAACTAATGAATAGTGTTACGTAACTTAACTTAGTGTTTTAATTAGCTAGCACTCATTTTGCACCTTAGACTCGTTTTAAAGCTTATTAGACTCATTTTAGAAGACCATATATGCCCCAATTTAAACCCAACTTAATATATATTCTCATAAGTACCACATAAGCTCATAACTTAGCAAAAACAAAAACAAAAAAGATGCAGGAATTACTATTCAAAATCCAAACAGCCCTATAGCAGCCAAGGGAGGAGATTTTGCTCACCAATTCACCAACCCAAGCCTCTCCAAGCCTAGAGCAAGTAGTTTAGGGTGTGTGCAAGCCTTCTAGATGCTCCTACGCGCTTTAGGTGAGGGATTTCATGACTATTTGCCCATATTAAATATGTTACACTTTTCTTGATTTGTTAGAATTGCTATCAAATGCTATTGAAATGCTTATCTATGCTATGGTACATTGTATATAAGTACTAGAGAACAGATTTAAGCCATTAGTTCGCATTTTAAACGGTTGGAATCGTTATTTTGATTTTTGAGGTAAATAGTGACGGATTTTTAGGGTTTTGTGTAATTGTGCGTATTGGCTTGATTCATTGCTTCTAATAGATGCCTTAGGTGCTAATGAAGGTAGTCCAATATCCCCGTGCCCTCAAATTTCTCTAAACTTGGTTAAAACGTGAAATAACCGACTTTTTTAAAGGGATTTCAGGGTTATCGCGAATCTGGGTTGAATTGGCCTCCACATTTAGTAATCCTAGGCTAATTAGGACCTAACTAAGCTTTGCTAGCTCTCTTTTGAGTCCCGGTTGAGGTACATGTAGTACAAAGTCAAAAGAGGAAATTTGAGACTTTTGGGCTAAATGTGGGTATTTACGTGATTTCAAGGGTCCTAAAGGTGCCCAAGGGGTTAACTAGAAGCATGGTATAGGCCGCTTGCTAATCTAGAACCATAACATGAGTTTAGAAGGAAAACAGATTGAATAATAAAGGGGTTTAAGTGCAAATTCGATTGTCTCACGCTTTTAAGACCTTGGAATGACTTCTTGTGTGTTTAAATGTAGTTTCAAGTTGTTTTGGAGCTTTTGGTATAGTTCTATATGTGTCTTGAATATTCCTCTTTGTAAATCTCTTAATTGCTTATATACAACTACTTTGTTTCTAACTGATCGAGGTCAACCTACTTTGTTGATCCTCCCACATGTTATTGCTTATATTGTTGATATTGTCTTGCCATTGTTAAGTGTATTGCATAGTGGTTGCGCAACCATAGTGTTAGGGGTGGATGTGTTGAATATCGGCTGGCGGCAAAGGGCTTGCCAGTGGATATTCAAACTTCGTGTCCTAGTCCTTCATTCACCTGGTCCAGAGATTTCCAAGAGATGTTGGGTCGTAGGATTATCGGGGTACATCCAAAGTACACCCACTGGAGTGATTGGGATTATGCCGACACAGTGATCGTGGTTCGTGGATCGTGAATGAAGATCAAGTGAAGATTAGAGTGTTGGGGTTAAGTGTAATGTATCCTTTTTAATGTGTGGTTACTTAATCTGTTGTCATTCTTGAATAGTTTTAATTGCTATTAATGTTTAACTGTATTACTTGTTGCATTGCAGGCCCCGTGAGACTTTATCCCTCACTGGGCAACAGTGGTTGCTCATACCTCGCTAACATGTTTCAGGTGGCGTAGTTGGAGGAGTTGCCTTAGTTGCTGTGTCTAGTTGCCTGAGGTGGACTATGTTCTTGTTGATGAGAGTAGAACTTGTTTGCTTTACTTTATGTTCTATTTTGTAGGCTAAATGATATGTGTATATTATATAGTTTGCAAATTGAAAGATAGATGTTATAGTGGTAGATTTAGAACCATGGCATGTAATAACTTATATTTATGCTCTTAGCTTCTTTGCATGCTTGGGAGTGAATGACAGGTTGTTTTCAATTTCTAAGAATGCTTAAAAGCTATCATGGAATGTCATGATAAGCGATTTTGTAAAGAAGTTAAGTTATGAATACATGCTTGTATGTATCTAAACTGTTTGTATGTCTTAAGGCTCGAATGGCCTTACAATTGAGATCTTTATTTTGGAAATGGCTTTATTGTTGTTCTATAGCTTATTAAATGCTTACAGGTTTTCAAAATGTCCATATTATAGGGGAGACTCTGTTTGGTTTTCCCTAAAATTTTGAGACCGGGTTGGAATTGGATTGAGAATAGCTTGGGTTATTAGAACCTCCGGTCTCGTGAGGGATCGGGGCGTTACAGCTATGTATCCATGCATAACTTTCTAGATCTTGAATCCAGCCATGATATATGCTTAGACATGATATCTATATGTGTTAGCTTGCCTCCCTTTCAGAGCATTGCCAAAATTAGGGTTGTTGGGCTTGTTTTGGATGGCTTTTGGTTGGTCTCTAGTGGGGTTATTGTAGTTGCATGTGTGGGTGAGTGATAGGAAGTGGCTTGGAGGTTATTGGATTAGTATATTGTAAGTTATGATTGTTGGAAGTTTGTGTAGTCTTTCTTTAAATGTTGAAATATTGTCTTTGGTTGTTTGGGTAGTGTTTGAGTGATTGAATCTTGGGTTGTTGTTGGTTAGATTCAGGTTTGGTTGTGTGGTTTAATGCATGTTAAGTTAGGTGGCCTACTTTGTTATCTAACTTAGTTGTTGAGTTGTTAATTGATTAATTGATGCTATGTTGTTGAAATATTGTTAATTGATTGATGATTGATGATGCCAGGAGATAGGCAACCTACTTTTGTTGTCCTCCCGTGATGTGAATGTTTATTATTATTGTCATAAGTCATGATAATGTGTGCCACCTCTCGGGCAGCATCGGGCTATTGGGTTGATAATGGCATGACTATCATGACTACCCCCAGCTCGTGTGGCGGAGATGTCATGGAGGGAGGGGCTAGATGAGGTACCTCAGGTGTGTGTTATGGGAGTTATAAGAAGATGGTTGAGATCGTGATGGCGTTTGGAGCTACTCCAACTAGAGTATCCTTATTGATTGATTATTGTTATTGTTGTACTTATAATGTTATTGATGTTCATTATGTGTTTACTGTTCAAGGGATGATTTTCAAGGGGTATAGTAAATGCTTTTAAAAGATCTATCGAATCCTCACTGGGCTTGTTTTATATAAGCTCACTCTAATTCGTTTTCTGCATTCAAGTGTTAATGAGCCAGACTTTGTGTATGTTCTTCAGGAAGCTGAGTATGTGCCTTATGTGGAGGAGTCTTATGTGATGGAGTCTTTTCCATGAGTTTGTTTTAGCGTTTGTAATATGTTGTATTGTATAACTTACTTAAAGTTAAAGACTTATGTAATGCTAGTTTAGTAGTCTTTCTTTTGAACATGATTAGGTTGCTAGACTGGTTTATAATCTATTTTGGAAATGTACGATATGTCCTATGGTTGATGTTGGAATGGAGGCGTATAACTTATGAATGAACTGATGAATGGTTGTTCAATATATTGAAATGGTTGCGTTGTACGTTGTTAACATGGTTATGAAGTTGTTGTTAATCTTTGGAGTTGGTTATATGAAGTTATAAAGGATTGGTTTAGAGCCTTGATGTACGTGTTACAGTCGTTATATTGCCAAAATTCCGTTGCGTCCTGACTAATCGTAAGGGGGGTCGAGTTGGGGCATGACAATAGTTGTGTCAATGCAACTCGGCAAGCCTGATACCGCCCGAGAGGTAACATACACTATCATGATTCACAACAGTTATCACTTAACACTTAATATTCCGAGAGAACAACAAAGTAGTCGTCTCCTGCCACTTCAACTTTCAACAATCAATTAAACAATACTCCAACAATCAACAACTAAACAATTCTAAAATATTTAAGTGAGATGACAAAGTAGGCCACCTGGACTCAACACACACATCAACACACAATCAAACCTGAGCCTACTTAACACCAACCCACATTTCAACCTCTCAAACAACACCAAACAACCAAAGACAACACTTAGCCAATTCCAAGAAAGACAGCTCAAACTTCTAAACAACATAACTTACAATCTAGAAATCAAACAACCCCCGAACTTTTTCCTACTACTCAACCACTCAAGCAACAACATAAACCCCTTGGAAACCAACCAAAATTCATCCAAAACAGGGCCAACAGGTCCACAATGGCAATGCACTGTGGGCTGAAATTTTCAACTTCTACAGTGGCATTCAAATTGAAATTTTGGCATTACAACATTACTACAAAATAATTAGCAAGTCAATAGAAGCAACTACAACTCGAAAACAACTACTACAACTACAATTATTCAAAATATTAGCCAAATTATCAATATAATACATGAACAATAAAAATACATCTTGCTACCGTTTAAAATGGCTATAATTACACTAAGTTGGTCTATATCACCTATCTAGCAATAATCTTAAGGCAATTTAACAAAGCAAGAACTAAATATGCATCAACAAAAACTTGACATGAACTTTAAAAAAATGATCTAGTTTTCCCCTCACCTTTGATCCAAATAAATGTTAGGAATAGGTAGAATGGATGCCCAACAAGCAAAATCTAACTTGGAGTGAAATGATTTGGCCTTGAAATGAAGTTTTGCCTTTGAAAAATCCTTGAAAACCTAAGTGAAAATTTTCTGTTTTTTGCTTGGAAGCTCACGACAAGGTGAGTGAGAAATGAAGGTGTTTTGAGCTTTGTTTTAATGTATTATGCATGTAAAATGTATATATAAGCGAAGTCAAACAAATAAGCCTTGGCCAAAGTTGTCAACTTAGTTGTTTTTTTATGCTTATATATATAAATCTCACCTATTTTATATACTTAGTATACTATATTTTGGGGACAACATTATATAATAGCATATATATACATACAACTAAGGTATAATGCTCAATTTTGCAAAAGAAGATGAAAAGTCACATTATTTGTTTTGCAAATGTCTTCTAAATGCATAATTAATCTACTATCATATATATATATATATATATATATATATACATATATATTAATTCTAATAGCACATTCAAATAGGTAAAACACGTAATTGCAAATAAGTCAAATTTCAGGGTCTCACATTGAAATTTCATCCTCGAAATTCTTACTTGCTGCTCAGACAAATCTAGATACTAGTACTGAATCTGATCCCTTCTTTCCTAAGTAGCTTGCTCAATACCGTGATGATTCCACAACACTTTAACCATAGGAATGTTCTTCGATCTCAACTTTCGATCATCTGATCTAGAATGCGAATTGGTCGCTCATCATAAGTCAGATTCTCACGAAGCTGTAATGGCTCTGGTTCTAGAATATGAGAAGGATCTGGATAATACTTCCTCAAAGTAGATACGTGGAAGACATCATGAACATTAGAGAATTTATGCGGTAAAGCTAACCGATACGCCAATTTGCCTACTCTGCCAGTAATCTCAAACGGCCCCGCAAATCTCGGACTTAGTTTACCATCTTTACCATGACGAGCAAAGCCCTTACGAGGAGACAATTTCAAGAAGACTCGATCCCCAACTGAGAACTTCAAATCCCGATAGCGTTTAACCCGGCTTACAAGCTAAACATGTGCTCTGATACCACAAAATGTCACGCCCCAACACGACCCCACTTATAATCAGTCAGGACGCGGCGGAATTTTGGCATTATAACATCTGTAATATGGACAACAAAACCCTAAATCGGTTCTCTACAAACACTTCACAACCAACTACAACTCCAACAACAACTTCAACAACAAACAACACAACTATCAACCTTTCATTAACCAACCATCCAACATTTAAACAACAAGTTTTAATGCCTCCGTCTCAACATCATACAACAAACCATAATTGAAATATAAAAATAGATAATCAGCTAGTCTAGCAACCTATTCATATTCAAAAGAAAGACTACTGAACTAACATTATACAATCCACTAAACTTTTAAAATAAGTTATACAATACAAACTTTAAAACTTATACAATACAACATGTCATAAAATTTAAGACAACATATAGAAAACTCTAGCACAGACTCATGGATACGACTCTGACACATATGACTCATCAGCAAAAGTCTTATTCTCAACTTCTTGAGGAATGTACCCTGGGTCCTGCTCAGTTACACCTAAAAGGTCAGCAAAGAGGGTGAGCTTATATATAATAAAGCTCAACGAGGGTTCAATAAGAAGTTTTGGAAACACTTTCATTTGGAAAACACCCTAGGAGCAATGAACATTATAAGAATCAACAACAACACAATTAAAGCAACACAAGTAACCAAGCAATAAGGAAATGATACACTAGTTGATGTAGCTTCATACGCCATCACGATCTCAACCAACTTATTATAACACCTACTAATACATTCTGGAAGTACCTCATCCAGACCCACACTCCATGATCATTCTCCGACCACACGTGATAGAGAATAACACATGATAGTTGTGTCAATGCAACCCGACAAACCCGATACCGCCCAAGAGGTGACACACACTATCATGACTCATAACAGTTATCACTTAACACTTAATATTCTGAGAGAACAACTAAGTAGGTCATCTCCCGACACTTCAACATTCAACAATCAATTAATCAACACTTTAACAATCAACAACTAAACAATTCTAGAACATTTAGATGAGATGACAAAGTAGGCCACCTGAACTCAACACACACTTCAACACACAATCAAACTGGAGCCTACTTAACACCAACCCACATTTCAATCTCTCAAACAACACCAAACAACCAAAGATAACACTTAGCCAATTCAAAGAATGACAACCCAAACTTCTAAACAACACAACTTACAATCTAGAAACCAAACAACCCTCGAACCTTTTCCTACCACTCAACCACTCAAGCAAGCACATAAACCCCCTTGGAAACTAACCAAAAGCCATCCAAAACAAGCCCAACAAGTCCAAAATGGCAATGCACTATGGGCTGAAATTTTTGACTTCTACAATGGCATTCAAATTGAAAATTTGGCATTACAACATTACTACACAATAATTAACAAGTCTATAGAAGCAACGACTACTTGAAAACAACTACTACAACTTCAATTATTCAAATTATTATCCAAATTATCAATATAATACATGAAAAATAAAAATCCATCTTGCTACCATTTAAAATGACTATAATTACACTAAGTTGGTCTATATCACCTATCTAGCAATAATCTTAAGGCAATTTAACAAAATAACAACTAAATATGCACCAACACAAATTTGATATGAACTTTAAAAAATTGATCTAGTTTTTTCCTCACCTTTGATCCAAATAAATGCTAGGAATAGGTAGAATGGATGCCCAACAAGAAAAATCTAACTTGGAGTGAAGTGATTTGGCCTTGAAATGAAGTTTTGCCTTTGAAAAATGCTTGAAAACTTACGTGAAAATTTTTATTTTCTTCGTTGGGAGCTCACGACAAGGTGTGTGAGAAATGAAGGTGTTTTGAGCTTTGTTTTAATGTATTATGCTTGTAAAATGTATATATAAGCAAAGTCAAACAAATAAGTCTTGGTCAAAGTTGTCAACTTAGTTGTTTTTTTTTTTGCCTACAATGCTTTTATATATATATAATCTAACTTATTTTATATATTTAGTTGACTATATTTTGGGGACAACATTTTATAATATCATATATATATATACAACTAAGGTACAATGCTCAATTTTGCAAAAGAAGATGAAAAGTCACATTATTTGTTTTGCAAATGTCTTTTAAATGCATAATTAATCTAAGATTATCTAATATCACATATATATATATATATATATTAATTCTAATAGCATTCAAACAGGTTAAACGCGTAATTGCAAATAAGGCAAATTTCAGGGTCTCACATACAGGATCATTTATCATCACACTGGTTTACTGTATGTGCTGATGTGGTTGATGCAACGTAGAAAAGAGGAAGTTGGAGACAAGTGTTGGGGCCAGTCAACAGAATAAGAGGCTGTTTGTATCTCAGACTCAATAGAGGTCGTATTAGACCCAGAGCCAGTCAGTCAGAGTCAGTATAAGCCGACTACTCCTAGACCGTAACCTAGTGCATTAGTGGCCTCATCAGTACGTGGAGCAATAGGTACAACTACCACTTCCTAGGCTATTACCTGTGCATTTTGTAATAAGAAGGGGCACACCGAAACCCAATACTAGAGGAAGATTGAAAAGTGTACAGGTTGTGAAAGTGACCAGCACAAGGCTAAAGATTACCCGAGGTGGCAAGGAGACCAAGGACAGACCATAGGCAATATGGTTCAAGGCAGACCTGCAGGCAATGCTCCAGCCCAAAGGGTTCCAACTCGGGCCTATGTAGTAGATCAAGAGGAGCTTCCGGATGAGACAACAGTTGTGGAGGGTACTTTTTTAATATCAAATCAACCGATTATAATGTTAATTGATACTAGTGCTATACATTCATTTATAACTCTTCTATCTGTACAACGTATGAATTTGCAAGCTGAACTGTGACCATTTAAAGTGAAAATTAGTACTCCTATGGGTTCCAAGGTTATCACTAACTCTGTTTGTAAAGCTTGTAAGTTATAGATAAAAGGACAAGAATTTCTGGCTAACCTTATAGTATTTCCTTTTCGAGGCTATGACGTTATCGTGGGGATGAACTAGCTATCTAAACATCATGCACAACTGGACTGTCGAACAAAAGTTGTAAGAATTCAAAGGCTAGGCCAACCTATTGTCAAAGTAAAAGGCAAGGGTAATTATCTTGGTAAGCCTATCATCTCAGCTATAAAGGCCAAAAAAAATGTAAAAAAATGTTGTAAAGGGTATTTAGCCTACTTGATTAATAAGCCTTTGGATAAAGTCAAGTTGGAGGAAGTAGAGGTGATAAAAGACTATGCAGATGTGTTCTCTGAGGAGTTACTAGGGTTGCCGCCAAATCGAGAGATTGACTTTGTGATTGAGGTGTTTCTAGGTACACAGCCAATATCAAGAGCCCCATACCGAATAGTACCCACAAAGCTTCAAGAATTGAAGAACCAACTGCAGGAATTGTTGAAGAAAGGGTTTATATGGCCTAATTCATCTCCTTAGGGTGCACCTGTCTTATTTGTGAAGAAAAGGATGGGACTTTAAGGTTATGCATCGACTACCAGGGGCTGAACCAGGTAACAGTCAAGAATAAATATCTGTTGCCTTTGATTGATAAATTATTTGATCAACTTTAGGGGGCCAAGATTTTTGCTAAATTTGATCTGCAGCAAGGCTATTACCAATTGTGGATCAAAGAAGAAGATGTGCCTAAATCAACTTTCAGAACTAGGTACAGGCACTATGAATTTGTGGTAATGCCTTTTGGGTTGCCTAATGCACCTGCTGCTATCATGGATTTGATGCGTAGGGTATTCCAACCATATTTGGATCAATTCGTGGTAATCTTTATTGATGATATCTTGGTTTACTCTAAGTCTGACGATGAGCATAAGCATCATCTGCATCTAGTATTACAGAAGCTTCGGGAACATCAATTATATGCCAAGTTCAGCAAGTGTGAATTTTGGCAATAGCAAGTGGCATTCTTGGGGCATATTATCTCCTAGGAAAGAATTGCAGTTGATCTGGCTAAGGTTGAAGTGGTGTTATCCTGGAAGAAACCAGAGAATGTAATAGAAGTGCGGAGTTTTCTTGGTCTTGCAGAGTATTATTGGAGATTCACGAAGGATTTCTCCAAGATTGCTGGACCTCTCCCGAGACTTACTCGAAAAAGAACGAGGTTTACCAGTGATGATAAGTGTGAGAGTAGCTTCCAAGAGCTAAAATAGAGACAAATTCAGCATCTATCACAGGGATTTGTTATTTATAGTGATGCCTCTAAGGAAGGTTTGGGTTGTGTCTTGCTGCAAAATGGCCGGGTGATTACTTATGCCTCCAGGAAGATGAAGTCGCATGAGATAAATTATCCCACTTATGATTTAGAACTGGCAGCGATAGTTTTTGCTCTGAAAAAATAGAGACACTATTTGTGGGGTAGTAAGTTTGAGGTGTTCACCGACCACAAAAGTTTAAAGTATTTGTTTTCTCAAAAGGAGCTTAATATGAGGTAGAGGAGATTGATAGAGTTAATATATTATTATAACTATACCATGAATTATGTGCCTGGAAAGACGAATGTGGTGGCGGACGCTTTAAGTCGAAAAACAAGTATTGCAGAAATGAAGGTAAAGGAGTGGGAAATGTTGGAAGAAGCCTGTCAGTGGAAACCGAGGTTGACAAGAAATCGAATTTTATTTTCTAGCTTACAAGTACAACAATCATGGCTAACAGAAATTAAAGAAACTCAACAACGGGACCCCTATTTCCAAAAGAATAAAAATGTCAGTCCGGATTTCAAGAGGCAGAATGATGGACTGTGGAGGTTCCGGACACGGATCTGTGTGCTTAATGATCTCGAATTGAAAAAAAGGATCTTAGAAGAAGATCATAATACCAAGTACACCATCCACCCAGAAGGCACCAAGATGTACCGATATTTAAAGTAACATTACTGGTGGAATGATATGAAAATAGAGATTGCGGGGTTTGTAGCTAAGTGCTTGATATGCCAAAGAGTAAAAGCAAAACACCAAAGGCCAGCAGGTTTGTTACAACCCTTAAAGATACCACAATGGAAATAGAAGCATGTGACTATGGATTTCGTGATGGATTTACCGAGATCTTCACGGTGGTGTAACACTATATAGGTTGTTAGTGATCGTTTGACAAAGACAACACATTTTATTCCAATGAGTAAACAAGATGATTTGGGGAAATTGGAAAACTTGTATGTAACACACATAGTGAGATTGCATAATGTGCCAACTAGTATTGTATTAGATCGGGATCCTCAGTTCATCTCTAAGTTTTGGTAAAAGTTATAGTCCGCTTTAGGTACAAAGTTGAATTTCAGCATGGCCTATCATCCTCAGACAAATGGACAATCGGAGAGAACCATCCAAATATTGAAGGATATATTACGGGATTGTGTGTTAGATTTTGGAAAGAATTGGGAGAAACATTTGCTGTTGGCCGAGTTTGCTTACAATAATAGCTATCAGGCTTCGATTGGCATAGCTCCTTACGAAGTGTTGTACGGGAGAAGATGTAGATCTCCATTGTACTAGGACGAAGTTAGGGAAAGGAGAGTTGTAGACCCCACTTGGCTTCTAGAGCTCATGGAGAAGATAGAAAAGGTGCATTTGATAAGAAAAAGGATGCAATATTACTGTATTATATGTAATTATATGCATTATAGTATTGTATAGGTTCTACTTATATGTTATATACCGAGAAATAAACTAGAAACTAAGATAGAATAAGATAGGATTCAGAAATTTGAAAGATTAGCTTTCGAGCGACTTAGTAGTTATTACAGACTTTAGGGGCTAAAGTATAATTACTTAAAATATTATGTTTGACACTAAGTTAAGCCTTGAATTAGAGTTAGAAGTTACCTAATTTCACTTAGACCCCAACGACCAAGGAAGAAAAATAAGCTAGGCACAATTGCAACTAAGAAAGAAAATTAGGGGAAAATCTAAATAGACCCATAGAATTGTGATCAAATTAAAAGAGTTTCTACTGTCAAAAGCCCCTTTTTTGTTTTCTCTCTTCAAAAATCTAAATAGACCCAAAATCTTTCTCCTTTTTTTTTTTTGAAGCCAACAGTGATTCACTGTTCGCTGTTGTACTATTCACGTGAATAGTACTACAAGTCACTGTTCGCTTTCTTTTCTCGCTAACATGTTTCGAAATCAAAATCCAAACGTGTTAAGATAATATTTTCAAAGCTTTGAGTGATCTAAAATGTTATCCAACCATGCACATTTCTTTGAGAGGTCTAATAAATTTTAGTGCTACAATTCGATTTATGCCAAAACATGCAAAATATTCATAAAAAATCATATATTCATAGTGGTCAGTAAATCATATTCATAATAACATACAATATAGGAAAACTTTTTAGAAGGTGAGGATTTTCTTTACTATATAAAAAATAAGTCACCAAGTGGAATCGATAAAAGTACATATAATATAATACAAGTTACCTTAGCTCATATCCTATCCATGAACATACGATATGAATACCACAATTCATTTTAAGTTCAACATCCAAATTTGCAAAACCTTTAACAAAAAGAATTTGACCAATTAATTGTTTGGTTGTACAGTAACTTCGGTTACTGTTTGCATGAATAGTAACCAAGGTTACTGTTCCTGTGAATAGTGACCAAATCCTTTTTTTTTATTTTATTGGATAGATCCTAAAAACCTTTAAACACATACACACAAAAAGATCTTATATTTAATGATGTGAATTTAACTATAAAAAGAATCACTTTAAATGGACAATCCTTTTATAAAAGCCATATGTAATCATCAAATGGCATATTTTGTGTCTAAGTCAAAACATATGACCTAGTCATAATATAATTCATATATTCACAATCAGTCGATAAAATCGTATTAATGACACCAAATAAAGAAGAATTTCTAAAGAGATGATCGAACTCAAATTCTTCAACAATCTCACAATGTACTTAACCACTATGCTAAATGTATTCCCTATGTGGAAAGTGAAAGAAAAGCTGTTGTGTCACGCCCCAACTCGACCCCTCTTACAATCAGTCAGGACGCAACGGAATTTCGGCAGTATAACGACAGTAAATAGGACACCGAGGTTCCAAACCAACCTCATTAAACATCATACATCCAGCAACTCCTTAATTCAAACAACAACATACAACACAATCATAATATACAATAAACCATCCTCGTTATACGCCTCCGTTCCAACATAACATACAATACCTCAACCTTATCATACATTTCAAAAATAAGTTGAGACATATTTACAACTTAACCGTAGACAAAAGAAAGCCACTAAGTTAACACAATTTGGATCATCATCTTCCAACATCTATTACAATAAGAACCACAAAGCATATAAAAGTCTATTAAGCTAATATACATGACATTAAACAACATATAATCATGGATAAGACTCAGGAACATATGACTCGTCCACGTAAAGCACATTTTCCACATTCTCCTCTTCAGGAGGCACATACCCGTAATCCGGCTCTGCAACACCTGTAAGCATGCATTAATAGAGAGTGAGCTTATATAAATAAGCCCAGTGAGGATCCGATAGATCTCGACAGTATTCACTACGCTCCTTGGATTTAGTCCTTTGAGCAAGTAAACACACAACAACAATAATAACATAAATAAAGCTATCATCACATAACTATATAACCAATCAATAAGGATACTCTATTTGGTGTAGCTCCAAACGCCATCACGATCTCAACCATTCTTCTTATAACTCCCCATTACTCACGCACCCGAGGTACCTCACTAGCCCCTTCCCTCCATGACATCTCCATCATGCGAGCTGGGGGTAGCCTATGGCAGTCATGCCGTTATCAACCCGACAGCCCGACGCTGCCCGAGAGGTGGCACACACATACCAAGACTCCATATTCATCAATCATCATGCAAGCATAAATCAATCAATCAATTGGGAGATCAGCAACAAGAGTGCCCGATTCCCGCATTCAATAATAATCAATCAATATCATTTTATCATCATCAATAATCATATCATCATCATCAATAACATCAATAATCAATTAAACAACAAATAACTAAGTTAGATGACAAAGTAGGCCATCTAACTGAACATGCATAATATACATAATTAAACTCTAAATTACTCAACAACAACTCACCATTCATCACTTGAACACTACGCAACCAGCTAAGGCATCGTTCAAGAAATTAAAGAATGACAACCTAAACTTCTAAAATTCATAACTTACAATCTACTAATCCAAACATTGCCAAATCAGTTCCTATCACTCACCCATTCAACCTACTACATTAGCCCTCTCGGAAATCCACCATAACACCTCCATACCATGCCCGATAACCCTAAAACCCTATGACGTCATGGCTGGATTTTCCGGATTTTCACACAAACAATGTAATCGAAAATTCGGCATTACAACAGCGCTAACACGTAATTATCAAGTATTTAGAAATCGACGGCAATCGATTTCGAGCAACGCAACTCAATTAAATCAACTTTGAACATTTTAATCAAAATTAAATACCCGGAAAATAAAAATTATGCTATATCCGACAGAAACTCGTAGTATTAGTATATAATGATCCCTAGCATGCAAGGAGCAATAATCTATCATCAGATTTCAATTCTAACGGTTCAATCTTCATTTATACGCAAAAACACAAAAATGACATTTTGAGATCTAGAATTTTTCTCTCACCTTAGATGCGATATAAGCCTAGGAATACGTGCTATGCGTGCCCAACAAGCAGAATCCAAGTCGGTGCGAAGTTTCACGGACAAAAACTAGGTTTTTCTTTGAAAAATTGGATTGAAAAGCTTTGAAATTCTCTTTCTTTTTCTCTCCTCTATCTCTCGGCCATGTGTGTGTTTGTGGAGTGTGTTTTGTGTTGTGTGAGTGTGTGTTGATGACAAGGAGTATTTAAAAGCTTGGTCAATTAAAAAAATGCAAAGTCAAAGTTAGTTTTAATAGGTATTTTTGTGTTTTAATGACTTTAATTGCATTTTAGTGCTCACCAAGTTAAAAATAATTATGCCACCCCCAAGATATCTTAAGTGGATTATTTTTAGGTGACAAGAAGTTTTACATTCAAAGAATTCCACCCGAGTCGGCTTAAAACTCGATTTTCGCAAAAGTCGGTGTAAAAACCCTAATAAATTCTTAAGCCGATTTTAAAACCGTTTTCATCAAACACAGGTCTATTAAAGTACGTGGACTAGGTCTAGAAGGGTTAAAAAGACCAGTTTCAAAATTATAGCGGACGTGTTTCGAAAACACTATTCACTGAAAATCGACGATAAAATTTCTGACTCCGTTTTTGATGAAAATTTCATGAATGCACATTTAGCACGTATTAGAAGTATTGACATCAAAATTATAACTTTCTAGGTCCTATAGCACATAAACAGATCATATGCACGCAAAACGAGGCAAAGCACGTAAAACGAGATAAGCAGGAAAAGTGGGGTTTCACATTCTCCCCTCCTTAAAACAATTGCGTCCGCGCAATTCTCGAACTGATAGACAATTAAATCCTCAATCGTTACACTTAATAATACTTCTCTTAGTTCTCATTTATCTCTTAGGATGATACCTAACCAAAGACCTCAAAAGAACAACCTCTGTTGACTGCAAGTTGATGATCATAGTTCCAAGACAATCTCCAATTCATAATTCTCTCCTACTTAATATCTTATTGCATATGAAAGAAATCACAACTCCAAAGTCCTAGCATGACACCACTACTTATCAATCATCCCCTACTACACAAAAGAGCTCTATGAACACCCCGAGGGTTTAAAAACTCAATCACGATAACATGAATGATTACTGATTAAGGGAATATCTCAAAAGTGACATTTGTCAGAATATGGCTCTTATGAAATTTACAAGGAAATACGAATATGAAAAATCATATTCGAGCCAACAATCAAGTGAACAGGAGGTCAAACAGGTTAGAGAATCAAGAGGTTAAAAGTTTAATAAGGAAGCATGATAACTAAGATAAGAAATGTCTCAGCACCTTTTAGTTAAATAAGTACGAACAAAGGATAATGGCGAGTCAAAACAGTGCTGAGTATGTTGAACAAAAATTCCTGAACAAGTAGATATTTCAATTCTCGATGATTGTTCAAAGAACCAACAAGTAAGTTGTACTTGAGGTGAAATAAAATTAAGAGATAAGAGATGATTAATTCAATAGAAAACATGAGTGTCAAGATAATGAGTATCTCAGCACGCAATAACTAAAGAAGTATAAATAAGAAAGGACAATGCTGAGTATATTAAATGAGCAATTACAAGCAAAGTAATGGCTCATGATTTAATAATGAAACAATAGGATTAACAAGGATCAACAAGAATGACAATGATGTACTTAGGTAGGGAGTACATCAAGCAAGTGGAATTCGAACAAGTAAAATGGTATACCAACGGAAAAATTACTTTCAAATGAATAGTAATAGGATGAAATGAAATATTGAAATCAATGTCTGGAGATATAGAATGAAATATAGAAGTTTCAAACCTTAACTCCAATAAGCGACATTGCTATAAGAAACAAATATGAATGTTAAGAATAGAAACAATGTCAAATGAGTATAGGATCCATTAATCCAATAAGCAAACTTTCAAGAGACAATTGATAGGCTAGAAAAGTGTAACCCTCTCTCAAATAAGTGAGAATAGAGTAGAAAAGAATAATAAGACCGATAGAATTATGGAGTACAAGAAGGGTGTCCCACCTACACACTTAAACACCAACAAGTCAAATCCTACAATCTATCTTCCTCCAAAACAAGACACTAAGGAGATCTAAAGAACCTAAGGAGTCATAACAATCATCAAACAAGATAAATCACTCGAAAATTTTACATTCCGTACCAGACCAATCACCAAACAAGACAAATCACTGATTACCCAACAAGATTCACTAATGAAGACTCCAAAATCTAATAACACACTACAGATTCATATTAACCCATTATAACACTAGTGAATCCTCAATCAACAATTTAGAAAGTCATACCACCTAGAACTCAAAAGCTTGACGTAGGTAAGTAAATGTTCAGTCACCAAAATGCATTCTTATTTCCTCAAATAATTCTATCTCCCAACAATTACATTTTCGAATAAAGTAACTTTAGTCAGGAATCACTCCAATTATTTCCAAGGTTTAAAGATCAAAACTCCAAAATATCCATTAATAATATAGCAATCCCAAATAGTAGAAATATTCACAAGTTATACCACACTTCATTCCATTCACAAATATACATCACTAATTCCTCAAATAAATTCATTCTAAAATAACCTCAAGAAAGTATAATCTGAGTTGAGACTCCAAAAGTGTCTAATCACAACCTCACAAAAACCTCAACTTATGATTCATCTCCAAGTAATAATAAGTTAAACATGACAACAAAAGTAATTATAATCATCAAGATACGTTGCTATTTTCCTCGAACAACTTCATTCTCACTAAAGGAACATCAAGATCAATCCACTAAGCCGAAACTAAAATCCATAAACATAACAATTAAAATCTAACTGATAAACTTCTAGAATAATAATAATTCAAAATCATGGCCTATCTCTATTTCCGAAAACTCTTACAACCACCCTAGACATTAAAAGGTCACTCACGAGTTAAAACATGTATGCAACTATATCATATGAAAGACAAATACAACGTAAGACACAATTATCATATAATGCAACATTATCACATAACACACAATTCAACATATAAGAAGCCAACATCACATAAACAGGTTATATAACATAAGTAAGTTATAAACAATTAAAGTCACATAAGCAACAAACTTCACATAAGACAAGTTGATCACGTAACTCACATTGGCCACTTAAAGTACATTGAGCACCTAAAGCACGTTGTTTCACATAAGCTAGTTATAAACAATTAAAAGCACATAAACAACTAACTTCACACAAGGCACTTTGATCACATAAAACACAATTGTCACATAATACACATTAATCACATAATGCACATTAATCACATAAGGCACATTAATTTCAACACATTGAGTACGTATAACACATTATCACATAAAACATATTGACCACATTAATTCACTTAACACACAAGGCATATTGGTCACATAGAAAGTTAGACACATAAGTAAATTAATCACATAAACATATTAACATATCTTTCACTTTTCTTTCACTTAATACATACTTGCATGCTTAGACCACTACCCACATTCCGAGGATACCCCGGCTGACAGCTAACATGCGCTCTGATACCACTTAAACTGTCACGCCCCAACTCGACCCCTCTTACAATCAGTCAGGACGCAACGGAATTTCGGCAGTATAACGACAGTAAATAGGACACCGAGGTTCCAAACCAACCTCATTAAACATCATACATCCAGCAACTCCTTAATTCAAACAACAACATACAACACAATCATAATATACAATAAACCATCCTCGTTATACGCCTCCGTTCCAACATAACATACAATACCTCAACCTTATCATACATTTCAAAAATAAGTTGAGACATATTTACAACTTAACCGTAGACAAAAGAAAGCCACTAAGTTAACACAATTTGGATCATCATCTTCCAACATCTATTACAATAAGAACCACAAAGCATATAAAAGTCTATTAAGCTAATATACATGACATTAAACAACATATAATCATGGATAAGACTCAGGAACATATGACTCGTCCACGTAAAGCACATTTTCCACATTCTCCTCTTCAGGAGGCACATACCCGTAATCCGGCTCTGCAACACCTGTAAGCATGCATTAATAGAGAGTGAGCTTATATAAATAAGCCCAGTGAGGATCCGATAGATCTCGACAGTATTCACTACGCTCCTTGGATTTAGTCCTTTGAGCAAGTAAACACACAACAACAATAATAACATAAATAAAGCTATCATCACATAACTATATAACCAATCAATAAGGATACTCTATTTGGAGTAGCTCCAAACGCCATCACGATCTCAACCATTCTTCTTATAACTCCCCATTACTCACGCACCCGAGGTACCTCACTAGCCCCTTCCCTCCATGACATCTCCGTCATGCGAGCTGGGGGTAGCCTATGGCAGTCATGCCGTTATCAACCCGACAGCCCGACGCTACCCGAGAGGTGGCACACACATACCAAGACTCCATATTCATCAATCATCATGCAAGCATAAATCAATCAATCAATTGGGAGATCAGCAACAAGAGTGCCCGATTCCCGCATTCAATAATAATCAATCAATATCATTTTATCATCATCAATAATCATATCATCATCATCAATAACATCAATAATCAATTAAACAACAAATAACTAAGTTAGATGACAAAGTAGGCCATCTAACCGAACATGCATAATATACATAATTAAACTCTAAATTACTCAACAACAACTCACCATTCATCACTCGAACACTACCCAACCATCTAAGGCATCGTTCAAGAAATTAAAGAATGACAACCTAAACTTCTAAAATTCATAACTTACAATCTACTAATCCAAACATTGCCAAATCAGTTCCTATCACTCACCCATTCAACCTACTACATTAGCCCTCTCGGAAATCCACCATAACACCTCCATACCATGCCCGATAACCCTAAAACCCTATGACGTCATGGCTGGATTTTCCGGATTTTCACACAAACAATGTAATCGAAAATTCGGCATTACAACAGCGCTAACACGTAATTATCAAGTATTTAGAAATCGACGGCAATCGATTTCGAGCAACGCAACTCAATTAAATCAACTTTGAACATTTTAATCAAAATTAAATACCCGGAAAATAAAAATTATGCTATATCCGACAGAAACTCGTAGTATTAGTATATAATGATCCCTAGCATGCAAGGAGCAATAATCTATCATCAGATTTCAATTCTAACGGTTCAATCTTCATTTATACGCAAAAACACAAAAATGACATTTTGAGATCTAGAATTTTTCTCTCACCTTAGATGCGATATAAGCCTAGGAATGCGTGCTATGCGTGCCCAACAAGCAGAATCCAAGTCGGTGCGAAGTTTCACGGACAAAAACTAGGTTTTTCTTTGAAAAATTGGATTGAAAAGCTTTGAAATTCTCTTTCTTTTTCTCTCCTCTATCTCTCGGCCATGTGTGTGTTTGTGGAGTGTGTTTTGTGTTGTGTGAGTGTGTGTTGATGACAAGGAGTATTTAAAAGCTTGGTCAATTAAAAAAATGCAAAGTCAAAGTTAGTTTTAATAGGTATTTTTGTGTTTTAATGACTTTAATTGCATTTTAGTGCTCACCAAGTTAAAAATAATTATGCCACCCCCAAGATATCTTAAGTGGATTATTTTTAGGTGACAAGAAGTTTTACATTCAAAGAATTCCACCCGAGTCGGCTTAAAACTCGATTTTCGCAAAAGTCGGTGTAAAAACCCTAATAAATTCTTAAGCCGATTTTAAAACCGTTTTCATCAAACACAGGTCTATTAAAGTCCGTGGACTAGGTCTAGAAGGGTTAAAAAGACCAGTTTCAAAATTATAGCGGACGTGTTTCGAAAACACTATTCACTGAAAATCGACGATAAAATTTCTGACTCCGTTTTTGATGAAAATTTCATGAATGCACATTTAGCACGTATTAGAAGTATTGACATCAAAATTATAACTTTCTAGGTCCTATAGCACATAAACAGATCATATGCACGCAAAACGAGGCAAAGCACGTAAAACGAGATAAGCAGGAAAAGTGGGGTTTCACATGTTGACAACAAGCATCTTGACTATAATACTTCAAAACTTAATCTCACCCATGTTGTCCAAGGCTTTTTACACGAGAGGAATATCATAAAATCCATATGTATTATGAGATCCAACTCAAAGTGTGAATCTGAAAATCATAATTCTAAACTTCAAAATCATAAATACAAATCTAGGCACTCTTATATCCAAAATAATAAATTTAAGCTTAAGTACTCTTTCAATACGCAACAAAAACTTAGCTACCCAAAACCACAAGATCATAACTCATTGCTCTGATCCCATTCTGTCACGCCCCGAAATTTAACAAGGTAAACCATGGATGAGACCACCGTGCGCCTAGAAAGACAAGTCCTCCTAAGCCCGCAAGGCTCAAATCTTTCAATAAAATGAACTATAATCCATTAATCAAATGAATAATCCAGAGCTTCTACAGTCCTAAAAATAAATATTAAAACTTTAATTACATTTGAATTCTCCAGAAATAATAATAATCATAATTCTCAATAAATCCATTCGAATATTTAGCTCTGGTCATATGATTTCTAGCCTGGTAAACCCCGATCTAACTTTGTTGTCTGCAAAGAGAAAATGAAAGGAGTGAGCGGAACAATGCTCAATAAGTAAATTTACCCCGAAGAAAGCCAAGGTTCAAAGATCAATAAAATAGCCAAATAAACATAAGGCTCAGATTTGACTTATCAGAAGGATCGATATAGAAACTGAACAAGAATCTCGAACGAATAACAGAATAACTAACTGAACGATATTTACAGAACAACAAATGAGATAAATCAAAAGGAAATAGGTAAACTACTTACATCAATCCGTAGAGAAAATATTTTCATGTCTTACATATGCATGAAAATATTATGCCAACGACTATTAATTGGTACTTCATATTTTTCTTCATTGCCAACGCTAATGAACGAGTTTGGGTTATGAGTTACACTTTGTACTTCTTTGTTCTCATGAATTCCTTTCATATTGCTCTTCCATTACCATATATTCTTATTTTAATCCTTATCATCATAACTTTGGACATCATCATTGTCTGACTAATAATATAATATTCATCAACTAACATGCTAACTTTATCTACTAGAATTACAGCACAAAAGAGCAATCAGTCTCACGTGTTCATATTGTTAGGCGCTAGCAAGATCATTTTTACAAAAGACTCAACCAATACTAAAGTATATTATTTAGCTAATAAAAGATGCCCCACAGTTTATGGTGTCATACGCATGCATGGTGGTGCACTTTCAATACAAAATAAACAAAGCATTTGTAATATTGTCACGCTCTGACCCAACCCCGCAAAAGGCCAAGTCCGGACTCGACACACGGACGGAGTCTCCTCTGTACCATGGACAATCCAAAATCCCTACATTCAACAAAATACATGCAAAACCATAATATTCATTCGGAACAAGA
Organism: Ehretia macrophylla; assembly: GCA_037974665.1. NCBI lineage: Eukaryota > Viridiplantae > Streptophyta > Magnoliopsida > Boraginales > Ehretiaceae > Ehretia > Ehretia macrophylla. Next base: position 75,543,438 of record CM075773.1, read on the forward strand.
CAACTTCCTTTAAAACATACATCATTTCATTAACCATCTTGACTTAAACCAAAAATGCCATGCATACTACACAGGTACTTATGCCACTAAGCAGTTAAACCATTAGCATGCAGCTCTTTACTAGATATTCGAGTACAACATTACAACTTTTCAACTTATACAACACAAGACCATTGAGGCCTCCAAAATAGAACTACATACAAGGCGAAAAGCCTCAAAGTAAAGCGACAACCAAGTAACAAGTACATCTAGCATGGCCCGCCACAAAAGTCTAGTAACCAACTACCAACTAAGCAAAGAAAGTGCAATCAAGGAAACACTTCCACCTGCTCCTCCTCTTCCTCAAGCACCTCAATAGGAACAGCCTCAGCTACTCTTGTAAAATATGGTATAGAAAGGGATGAGCAAAAACTATTACTCAGCGAGGGTTAACGGTCTCACGAGACGGAGGTGAGAGAAAAGTGCAATGCAAATAGCCAAGTAGGACAATCAATCAAAACATTCAAGACCAACAAGACTAAGCTAACTAACCAAGTCAAGACAAGCATTAAAAGCATTTAGGCTCACACAATTAAAGGATACGATTCACTTTCCATGAGCAACTTCAATCACGATTTCGATGACGACGCTCCGGCCCAACCACCTTATAACTTTAGTTTGGAATACCCCGGAAGTACCCAATAAATACTACAACCCAAATCTCCTTGGGAGGCAACCCAAGCAAGAAAAGGAATAGGACACAAAGCTAGAGCAAACAACCTTGGCAACCCGAGGCTACCCAGAGAGACTTATCACACATGCGCCTGACTCTATGAATTCAATACAATAAACAATGCAACAATCGAGCGATAGAGCCACAAGAGGGAGAATAACAAAGTAGGTTATCCTCGCACGCAATAGCAACAATTGGTATACATTCCAATCATAAACAACTATAACAAGCATAATAAGCAACAATAAGCATTCTAAAAGCATAGCATTGTAAAAACCAATAAAAACACACAACAGCCCCAACTTTCAAAGTGCTACTACTTCCAAACGAGCCTCGAGTTTTGGAAACTGACTTCACCACTCATCCTAGGACACCATAAAGCACGAGTAAAAGCCATGAAACCCTACTTTAACCTAGAATTCCTACAAAGCTCCGATTTTCCCGTTTGCTCGTTTGAACTACAACTACCTTAACCAAACACCCAACCAATGCCATAACCATACCAAAAGTGCTTCCATGGCCTCCCGATACAATGTCATCACGCAAAATGAGAAACTGACAAACTCGACCAAAATGACCCCAACATGAACCAAGGCATTTTTCTCTGTTTTTCCATTACACAACCCAAATAAACCGTACATTTAAGCATTCTAGTATACCTAGCATCTTTCTACATCAACAGAATGCAAAACGGAACAAAATTGAAAAACGAGGGTTTTATTATTCATATTTTACTATTCCATTAACAATTTAAATTGCAATAGCCAAATTCAACTGTAGAAAATACTAAAAAACTATAAATACATGTTCTACAATCATCAAGGAACATTCTTCAAGCAACAAAACGATCAGAATAACATTCTACACATAATTCTCAAAAATTAAAGTTTAGACGCAATATATTCCAATGGGCAAATAACGATGCATCCCTCACCTTAGCTGCTAGTAGACACTAGGAAAACATCGTTAAGAGCCCCGGGAACAAGCTCAAGCAACCCCACATGAAGATTTGAAGATTTGAACTGAAAATCTTTTTTTTTTCTTTCTCCTTGGACCTCTCGGCTTTCTCCCTTTTTCCAGCTTTTGTGCTTTGTTTTGCTTATATTAAGTATAAAAAGATGACAACTACTAAGTCAAAGGGTCAATGGGTGGTCAAGGCTAATTAAAAATGGTCAACTAGTTTATTTTGTTGGCAAATTAAGCTTAAACCAAGACAACAATTGTAATTAAACTAAAGCTAACTAACTAGAAATACTAAAACTCTAAAAATACTATTTTTACTATTTGCTGAGGACTAGAAAACCCTCTCTAACTATCACTCTCGAAATGCAATGCATTTTGTGACGATGGACGAATAACATTTAAATATCAAGGAATATAGGAAAAATATAATTTTTAGAAAAAGAAACAGAAAAATTTCATGTTGTGGGCTCAGGTATTACAAATATAATATAACTATTAAAAGAGAATTAAAATATTACTTTGTTACAAAGCTAAATTGCATCGCTGACAATTAACCTCATTCTCACGTTTCAAATATGAATTGCCATGTTCCATCTGCAAAAAGTTTTATTTTGCCATTTAATATTTTATCATGTAATCACAAGATAGTTTATATATTTTCAATCAGCATAAAATAGCAAACTCATAATGTATTTTAAAATAAGTCTAATGCTTTTATATTCAAAAGTTTCACTTTGCAGCATCTTAGATATTGCTTTTAGGTTGGAAAATACGTGCTAAAATTTTGATAGTCATAAGCTTTATATACATATAATACTACTTTTCTTGACTTGATTTTTGATCCAACACAACCAAAGCTACCTGCCATCTCATTTTCCTATTATTGTTATTTACTCATCTCCTTATAAAGAAGCTCTATACTAACAATCTCTCTTGTCAAGTATTCACTTTTAATACAAAATGAAATCCTTTAGCCACGATTGACGGCTAACAGATCTGTTTAGCCATCATTATTTCAAGTGGAGATCCAATCTTTCTAGTTGTTCAATATTTCATATGCCCAATTTGTGAAACTCTAGTTTTCGTCTTTACCTCGATTTGCGTGTCTTTGCCTCGAATTTCATGATTTGACCTGTTTATGTGTTATATGAGTTAGAATGTACAAAATATGTGATTTATATTCCTAATACATGCTATGTGTGCATTCATGAAATTTTCATAAAAAACGGCATTGAAAATTTTATCATCGGTTTTTATGAATAGTATTTTGAACGCATGTCCGCTAAAATTTTTACACAGGTGTTTTAAACGTCTTAAAACCTAGTCCTCTATTATTAATAGACCCATGTTTGATAAAAATTGATTATGAAACTGAATAGTAATTTAAATAGACTTTTCGGATGAAAAGTAGCATTTTTGAGCCAAATAGTGATTTCTTCTAAACCCGATTCTTGCATTGACTTTCGTTGACCTAATATATATTAAAATAAATTTATTTATATGTGGTATTAAATGATTTTAGATTAATTTTGCATTCAAAAGACATTTGAAAATAAATAATATGACTTTTCACCTTCTTTTGCAAAAAATTGAGTTTTTAACCGAGTCTGGTGTAAGTCTATGCATGTGAAACTCGTTGTCAACTAAAAATATACTACTTAAAAATAGTCTGAGTGTTAATTGCATTTGGGAGAACAAAAATAGTCTAAAAATAATTAAAAGACTAAAAATATTAGTTAAAAGACTAATAATACTAACTTTGACTTTGCAAATTTTGTTGACCTTGAGCTTATATCATCAACACACATTAAAAACAAAGCAAACACACTCAAAAAACACACACATTACCGAAAATCCATGAGGGAGAAGAAAAAAGGCATTTTCAAGGTTTTTCACATAGATTTTGCAATTCAAGTCCAAATCACTTCATCCAAAACTTGATTTCACTTGTTGGGCATCCATTCTACATCTTTCTTGCATCAAAACACATCAAAGGTAAGAGAAAAATTCTAGATCTTAAAATGTCATTTTTATGTTTATGCATATAATTGAATTTTGAATCATTAGAATGTTGAATTGATGTTATATTATTGCTCAGTGCATGCTAAGGATTGTTAATATGTGTTTATATAAGAATTGAACCGTTGTAGCATGAATTTTATTTTTCGGGTATTAAAAGTTGAGTTATTGGCTATTTGTTGAATATCTGGAGTTGTGGTGGTTGGAATTGATTGTTGTTAGCTTGTAAAAGTTTGTTAAATACATGGTAGTAATGTTGTAATACCGAAATTTTGATTGTGATGTCGGCATGAAAGTCCAGAAATTTCAGCCTAGGTACATTGAAGTTTTACGGTTGTTGGGCTTGATTTGGATGATTTATGGTTGGTTTCCGAGGGGACTAATGTTGTTGATTGAGTGGGTAAGTGATATAAATTGGTTTGGAGGTTATTGGATTAGTAGAATGTAAGTTATGACTTTTAAAAGTTTGGGTTGTCTTTCTTTAAAATCTTGATTTATGCCTTTGGATGTTTGGGTGGTGTTTGAGTGATTGAATTATGAGTTGTTGATGGTTAGATTAGGATTTGGTTGTGTGGTTATTGCATGTTAAGTTGGATGGCCTACTTTGTCATCTAACTTAGTTGTTTGTTGTTTAATTGATTAGTTGTTGTTATGTTGTTGAATTGATGATTATTGATTGATTATTGTTGAACCGGGAGATAGGCAACCTACTTTGTTGTCCTCCTGTGATAATTGATTATTGATGAACTAGGAGATAGTCAACGGAAAATGTTGTCCTCCTGTGATTGAATGTTTATTATTATTGCTGAGTCTTGGTATGTGTGTGCCACCTCTCAGGAAGTATCGAGCTGTCGGGCTAAAACCGGCATGACTACCATAGGCTACCCCCAGCTTGCATAACCGAGGTGTCATGGAGCGAGGGGCTAGAGAGGTACCTCGGGTGCATGAGTAATAGGGAATTACAAGAAGAACGGTTGAGATCGTGATGGCGTTTGGAGCAACACCAACTAGAGTATCCTTTATTGATTGGTCATTATAGTTAATGTGCTTATATTATTATTCATGATTGTTGTGTGTTTACTGCTCAAAGGATGATTTCCAAGGAGTATAGTAAATACTGTTAGAGATCTATCAAATCCTCGCTGGGCTTGTTTTATATAAGCTCACTCTCAATTATTGCATGCATATAGGTGTTACCGATCCAGATTATGGGTACGTTCCTCCATAAGAGGATAATGTGCTATATGTGGACGAGTCTTATATGCCAGAGTCTTGTCCTTGATATCTGATGTTGTACCTTTTGTTATATTGTATATTAAAACTAGTTGGTTTGTATTTATTTAGAAGTTTATGATATATGAGATGTTGTAAAAATAATAGATTAAAAGTTGCTAGTTTAGTGGTCCCGTTTTTGGAATATGATTAGGCTACTAGATTGATTATAATCTATTTTGGGAATGTATGTTATATAGTAAATGTATGATGTTGGAACGGAGGCGTATAACCTATGGATGCAATGGTAAATAGTATTTATTGTATGTTGTAGTTGTGTTGTTAATTGTTGAATTATTGTAGAGTTGGATGTATGAGTTTCAAAGAGGTTGGTTTAGAGCCTCGGTATCCGGGTTACAATCGTTATACTGTCAAAATTCCGTTGCATCCTGACTGATCTTAAGGGGGGTCGAGTTGGGGTGTGACATTACGTGGTATCAGAGCGCATGTTTAGCTGTTAGCTAGGGTATCCTCGGAATGTAGGTAGTGGTCTAAGAATGCAAGTATGTATTAATTGAAAGAAAAGTGAAACATATGTTAATATGTTTATGTGATTAATTTATTTATGTGTCTAACTTTCTGTGTGATGAATATGCCTTTTATGTTAAGTGAACTAATGTGGTCAATATGTTTTATGTGACAACATGCCTTATGTACTCAATGTGTTGTAATTAATGTGCATTATGTAATTAATGTGTATTATGTGACAAATGTATTTTATGTGATTGAAGTGTCTGTGTGAAGTTAGTTGTTTATGTGGTTTTAATTGTTTATAACTAGCTTATGTGAAACAACATGCTTTAGGTGTTCAATGTACTTTATGTGACCAATGTGAGTTACGTGATCAACTTGTCTTATGTGAAGTTTGTTGCTTGTGTGACTTTAATTGTTTATAACTTACTTCTGTGATATAACCTGTTTATGTGATGTTGGCTTCTTATATGTTGAATTGTGTGTTATGTGATAATGTTGTAATATATGATAATCATGTAATATGTTGGTACTTGTTTTCATGAGATATAATTGTATATATGTTATAACTGTGGGTGATTCTTTTGGGTGAAGTAAGGATGACTGCAAGAGTTTTCGAAAATAGAGATAGGCCATGATTTTGAATTATTATTATTCTAGTAGTTTATCAGTGAGATTTTAATTGTTATGTTTATGGATTTTAGTCTCAATTTAATGGATCTGTTCTTGATGTTCCTTTACTGAGAATGAAGTTGTTCGAGGAAATAGCAATGTATCTTGATGATTATAATTACTTTTGTTGCCATGTTTAACTTGTTATTACTTAGAGATGGATCATAAGTTAAGGTTTCTGTGAGGTTGTGATCATTCACTTTTGGAGTCTCAACTCAGACTATACTTTATTGATGTTATTTTAGAATGAATTTATTTGAGGAATTAGTGATGTATATTTGTGAATGGAATGAAGTATGGTATAACATGTGAGTATTTCTACTATTTGGGATTGCTATATTATTAATGGATATTTTGGAGTTTTGATCTTTAAACCTTGGAGCCAATTAGAGTGATTCCTGACTAAAGTTACTTTATTCGAAGATGTAATTGTTGGGAGATAGAATTATTTGAGGAAATAGGTTTATATTTTGGAGATTGAACATTTACTTGCCTACATCGAGCTTTTGAGTTCTAGGTGGTATGACTTTCTAAATTATTGGGATTCTCTTGTGTTATAATGTGTTAGTATGAATCTGTATTGTGTTATCAGATTTTGGAGTCTTCATCAGTCAATCTTGTTGGGTGGTGATTTATCTTGTTTAGTGATTGGTCTAGTGCGGAATGTAAATTTTGGAGTGATTGTATGACTCCTTAGGTTCTCTAGATCTCCTTAGTATCTTGTTTTGAAGAGAGTTAGATTGTAGGATTTGACTTGTTGGTGTTTAAGTGTGTAGGTGGGACACCCTTTTTGTGCTTCCTATTCTATTGGTCTTATTATTCTTTTCTACTATATTCTCACTTATTTGAGAGAGAGTTACACTTTTCTAGCATATCAATTGTTTCTTGAAAGTTTTACTTATTGGATTAATGGATCCTATACTCATTTGACATTGTTTCTATTCTTAACATTCATATTTGCTTCTTATAGCAATGTCGTTTATTGGAGTTAAGGTTTGAGACTTCTATATTTCATTCTATATCTCCAGCCATTGATTTCAATATATTTCATTTCATCCTATTACTATTCATTTGAAAGTAATTTTTCCTTTGGCATACCATTTTACTTGTTCGAATTTCACTTGCTTGATGTACTCCCTACCTAAGTACTTCATTATCATTCTTGTTGATCTTTGTTAATCCTATTGTTTATTATTAAATCCTGAGCCATTACTTTACTTGTAATTGCTCATTTAATATACTCAGCACTGTCCTTTCTTATTTATACTTCTTTGGTTATTGCGTGCTGAGATACTCATTATCTTGACACTCATATTTTCTATTGAACTAATCATCTCTTATTTTTTAATTTCATTTCGCCTCAAGTACAACTTACTTGTTGGTTCCTTAAACAATCATCGAGAATTGAAATGTCTACTTGTTCAGGAATTTTGTTCAACAGACTCAGCACTGTTTTGACTCGTCATCATCCTTTGTTTGTACTTATTTAACTGATAAGTGCAAAGACATTTATTATCTTAGTTATCATGCTTCTTTATTAAACTATTTGTCTCTTGATTCTCTAACCTGTTTGACCTCTTGTTCACTTAATTGTTGGCTCAAATATGACTTTCCATATTCTTATTGCCTTGTAAATTTCATAAGAGCTATATTCTGACCAATGTCACTTTTGAGATATTCCCTTGATCAGTAATCATTCATGTTATCATGAATGAGTTTTTAAACCCTCGGGGTGTTCATAGAGCTCTTTTGTGTAGTAGGGGATGATTGATAAGTAGTAGTGTCATGCTAAGACTTTGGAGTTGCGAATTCTTTCATATGCAATATGATATTAGGTGGGAGAGAATTATGAATTGAAGATTATCTTGGAATTATGATAATCATCTTGCAGTCAACAGAGTTTGTTCTTTTGAGGTCTTTGGTTAGGTGTCATCCTAAGAGATAAATGAGAACTAAGAGAAGTATTGTTAAGTGTAACGATTGAGAATTTAATTGTCTGTCAGTTCGAGAATTCCGCAGACGCAATTGTTTTAAGGAAGGGAGAATGTGAAACCCCAGTTTTCGTCTTTATCTCGATTTGTGTGTCTTTGCCTCGATTTGCGTGATTTGACCTGTTTATGTGTTATATGAGTTAGAATGTGCTAAATATGTGATTTATATTCCTAATACATGCTATGTGTGCCTTCATGAAATTTTCATAAAAAACGGCATTGAAAATTTTATCGTCGGTTTTTATGAATAGTATTTTGAACGCACATCTGCTAAAAGTTTTACACGGGTGTTTTAAACGTCTTAAAATATAGTCTTCTATTATTAATAGACCCATGTTTGATAAAAATTAATTATAAAACGGAATAGTAATTTAAATAGACTTTTTGGGCGAAAAGTAGCGTTTTTGAGCCAAATAGTGATTTCTTCTAAACCCGATTCTTGCATTGACTTTCGTTGACCTAATATATATTAATATAAATGTATTTATATGAGGTATTAAATGATTTTAGATTAATTGTGCATTCAAAAGACATTTAAAAACAAATAATATGACTTTTCATATTCTTTTGCAAAAATCGAGGTTTTAACCGAGTCGGGTGTAAGTCTATGCATGTGAAACTTGTTGTCAACTAAAAATATACTACTTAAAAATAGTCTAAGTATTAATTGCATTTGTGTGAACAAAAATAGTCTAAAAACAATTAAAAGACTAAAAATACTAATTACAAGACTAAAAATACTAACTTTGACTTTGCAAATTTTGTTGACCTTGAGCTTATATCATCAACACACATTAAAAACAAAGCAAACACACTCAAAAAACACACACATTACCGAAAATCCATGAGGGAGAAGAAAAAAGGCATTTTCAAGGTTTTCACATAGATTTTGCAATTCAAGTCCAAATCACTTCATCCAAAGCTTGATTTCACTTGTTGGGCATCCATTCTACATCTTTCTTGCATCAAAACACATCAAAGGTGAGAGAAAAATTCTAGATCTCAAAATGTTATTTTTATGTTTTTGCACATAATTGAATTTTGAACCGTTAGAATGTTGAATTGATGTTATATTATTGCTCAGTGCATGCTAAGGATTGTTTATATGTGTTTATATAAGATTTGAACCGTTGTAGCCTGAATTTTATTTTTCGGGTATTAAAAGTTGAGTTGTTGGCTATTTGTTGAATATCTGGAGTTGTGGTGGTTGGAATCGATTGTTGTTAGCTTGTAAAAGTTTGTTAAATACGTGGTAGTAATGTTGTATTGCCGAAATTTTGATTGTGATGTCGGTGTGAAAGTCCAGAAATTTCAGCCTAGGTGCATTGAGGTTTTAGGGTTGTTGGGCTTGATTTGGATGATTTATGGTTGGTTTCCGAGGGGACTAATGTTATTGATTGAGTGGGTGAGTGATAGAAATTGGTTTGGAGGTTATTGGATTAGTAGAATGTAAGTTATGACTTTTAAAAGTTTGGGTTGTCTTTCTTTAAAATCTTGATTTATGCCTTTGGATGTTTGGGTGGTATTTGAGTGATTGAATTGTGAGTTGTTGATGGTTAGATTAGGATTTGGTTGTGTGGTTATTGCATGTTAAGTTGGATGGCCTAGTTTGTCATCTAACTTAGTTGTTTGTTATTTAATTGATTAGTTGTTGTTATGTTGTTAAATTGATGATTATTGATTGACTATTGTTGAACTGGGAGATAGGCAATCTACTTTGTTGTCCTCCTGTGATAATTGATTATTGAAGAACCGAGAGGTAGTCAACGGAAAAGGTTGTCCTTCTGTGATTGAATGTTTATTATTATTGCTGAGTCTTGGTATGTGTGTGCCACCTCTCAGGCAGCATCGGACTGTCGGGTTGAAACTGGCATGACTACTATAGGCTACCCCTAACTCGCATGACCGAGGTGTCATGGAGGGAGGGGCTAGAGAGGTACCTCGGGTGCGTGAGTAATGAGGAGTTACAAGAAAAACGGTTGAGATAGTGATAGCGTTTGGAGCAACACCAACTAGAGTATCCTTTATTGATTGGTCATTATAGTTAATGTGATTATATTGTTATTGATGATTGTTGTGTGTTTACTACTCAAAGGATGATTTCCAAGGAGTATAGTAAATACTGTTAGAGATCTATCGAATCCTCGTTGGGCTTTTTTTATATAAGCTCACTCTCAATTATTGCATGCATACAGGTGTTACTTATCCAGATTACGGGTACGTGCCTCTAGAAAAGGATAATGTGCCATATGTAGACGAGTCTTATATGCCAGAGTCTTGTCCTTGATATCTGATGTTGTACCTTTTGTTATATTGTATATTAAAACTTGTTGGTTTGTATTTATTTAGAAGTTTATGATATATAAGATGTTGTAAAGATAATAGATTAAAAGTTGCTAGTTTAGTGGTCCCCTTTTTGGAATATGATTAGGCTACTAGATTGGTTATAATCTATTTTGGGAATGTATGTTATATAGTAAATATATGATGTTGGAACGGAGGAGTATAACCTATGGATGCAATGGTAACGAATGTTTATTGTATGTTGTGGTTGTGTTGTTAATTGTTGAATTATTGTGGAGTTGGATGTATGAGTTTCGAAGAGGTTGGTTTAGAGCCTCAGTATCCGGGTTACAATCGTTATACTACCAAAATTCCGTTGCATCCTGACTGATCATAAGGGGGGTCGAGTTGGAATGTGACACAATTTAAAAAAAAAATACTTTGGACGATAAATTAAATTCACCTAACGTAAAATTCCTTACATAAAAATTTGGGGTATTACAGATGGAGATCAAGATGAAGTCTGAAGATGGTGGGACAACATGGATCGAAGGCAATTTCCATATTGGGAAGGTGTTTCCAATTGTTGAAAATTTAACTATTTCCTCAATTGTCATTTGCATTTATTCTAGGAACCTTCTCGAGGTTTCACTAAGTGGCTTGGTGAAACTTAGGAAAGATAAAAGTTCCATAACCTATCTAATAGTGTAGTATAGATTATATATAATATATAGAGATATATTATCGCATTGAAAGCATGATAATCTATACGTATGGCCTATGCACTATCCATGTATGATGCATGCATGTTAAAATGATAAGACCAAATAAATAACATTAATAATTCCCTCCAGTCAATATTAAGTCAATAAGCAATTAATCAGCACTGGGTGTCTAATCATAGCCCTTCCATCATAGTAGGTAGGAGATCATTTAAGTATAAGGTGAACGACTTGACCCTACCTCCTAGGAGGTCCTAACTTCATGGTTACTTGATGACTTCTACCCAAGGTGGTATATGCAGAGGGGTGCAGATGCATGTCTCTTGACCTTGTTTCCCATGGGGTGGCATGTGACACACGCTCACCAATCATATGCACTATTAATGGTTGACTTATACTCAAATGGTAGATGGTCCGTACCTCCTAAGGGTCTACGCGGATTGAGGGGCTAAACAAGTTAGAAGTTGTATGGAGATGCAACTGGCTAAGCTGACCTACCATTCTGGTATGCATGCCTGGTCCCTACCTCCTAAGGGGATATGTGTAAGCGAGAATGGTCCTAACCCCACCTTGAGACCTAGAGAAGCTCACGGACATACCGTGAGGGTGGTGTGAGTGCCGAAAAACAGTGGGAGACCAATAGGTCAAAGTCCAGACCTTTTGGAGATTAAAACTAACAAGACACTAGATTTACTTTGTTTATCTTGTACGTTTTAAATCACTAAATCAAATGGCAAATGCATTAACACTACATGGTATGAGATACCAACAACCTGACCAGTATCACATAAGATGATTGATATTGTAATTTTGTGAAAAGTGTTTCACAAGTATTGCTCACCAAATTCATGATATCTCATGGAATTGTCTTGTTGCCCTTGATTGAGGCTGCAAGTAGAAAATATATTGCAACCTATGAGAAGTACGAGGCTGGTACCACTCGAGTGAGGTATGTAATGCTTAGACCCATGAGCTCTGAACTTTAGAGGCAGCATGAGCTTTAATCCCTAAGATTGATCCATGAACATCACAAGGAGTTGAATGGTGTTGGATGTTGGACGATTAGATATTAGATATTGAATTCCTTGCTCGGGGTTCAAATGACTGAGGCTTCTCTTATTGGAGATCATATACCCATGATCGGTTACTTTGAGGAGAACACCCTTTGGGTTTAATCCCATAGTTGTTACCCGAAGTCTTCACTCTGTTCGAGATGATTCTTCACATGAACAAGGTTAACATTGAGTTTTATTTACTCAATTCGATTGAGCACATTGCAAACTCAATAAGAGAGAATGAATCCATTATGTTAGTGGGAGATTCTTCTAGGCCAAGAGATACGACAAGTCTTCTAGGAAAAGAAAAGGGAAAGATTCACCTTAAAGCATAATAATAGGATCAAGGGATATCTGTCTAATGCTATATAAGAATAGGAACAAGAACAAGGCTATCAGCTTCCAAATACCAAAAAAGAAGACTGTTACATATGAGATGTGTAAAAAGGGTATGCAAGAAGTGTCTTGTACTAGTCGCACAGAGGAAGCATAGTGATGCTTTAGGTTTTGAGATTAGTTTAATAAATCCTATCTTTTTTATTTATAATTCTGCTCTAAGGGTATTGGATACCAGTAGCTCTCTTGATGGGACTACGAAAGAGTAGAAATTTGGAACTAAGGAGAACTATTTACATTAGATGTAGAGGTTATATCGCCAAATAGTACCAGATAGGCAGAACATGGTGTTCACATGTATGCCTTAAATCAAACCCGTGACCATATGAAGACCTGGAGATAACGTAGAGAATAAATCCTACCTTTAGCACTGCAGACTCTGTCATATCAGTGAGAACGACTTGAAAGGTTAGTCGAGGAGGGATTCCTTGGGGACTGCATTCATGTGTCCTATGCAACCTATGAGTCTTGTCTCAAGGATAACATGATTAAGACACATTTCTTTCATAAAGGTGGATGAGCTATAGAATTGTTAGAATTGGTACATACAAATGTATATGGACCACTTCGAGTACAAGCTAGAGGAGGTTTCACTTACTTCATCACCCTTACAGATGATCTGTGAAGGTATACATATGTGTTCTTATTGAAACACAAGTTGAAGGCTTTTTGAAACATTCAATAACTTAAAGAATGAAGTAGAAAAACGAACATGCAAGAGTATTAAGAAACTTTGATCAGATTGAGGTAGGAAATACTTGAACGATGAGTTTTTAAGTTATCTAAGAGGGAATGATATTCTCTCATAATGGACTATTCATGGAGCACCGCATCACATTGGTGCGTCCAAGAAAAGGAATATCACCTTGTTGGACAAGGTAAAGTCCATGATGGGTTTCACTAATCTTCCTGGGGTATACCTTGAAATTTGCTGCATATCGATCGAATAGTGTTCCTTCCAAATCTGTTTTGAGTGCACCATATGAGATATGGAAGGGTTGCAGACCAAGTCTTGACTACCTCATGATTTGGGGTTACAATGCCTACGTTAAGAAACATAAGACAAAGAAAATGGAAGGAAGATCTGACAGTATAAATTTGTAATATCCCAAAGGGATATTATTTCTACCACACATTAGACCAGAAAGTATTCATTGGTCAGATATGCCTAGGTCTTAAAGAAAAAGTTTTTGCAAGTGGGGCATAGTGGGAGAAAAGGTGGAACTTAATAAGATCAAGGGTCCACAACAAATCAGTCAGAAGGAGGAACCTAAAGGCAACACTGACATACTTGTACAAACACCACTGAGAGAATCTGGGAGAATCACTCGCAAGCCGGATAGGTTCTGAGAGTACCTAATCCAGGATAGCAATGTTGTAAAGGTCAGTCAAAGTGACATATGACCAGCTACATTCTCAAAGGTGATGCAGTATTTGATTGTGAGTAGTAGCTTTAGGCTATGAGATCCAAAATGAACTTCACAAGGGTCAGCAATGTTGGACATTGGTTGATCCAGTTGGGGCTCATTGCCACAAGGTATAAGAGTTTGTTCAAACATGAAAGACTATAGTAGATGGTGAGGTTGAAATATACAAGATGTATCTAGTTGCCAAGGGCTTCTCACCTAAGGCAAGGCATTGATTATAACGAGATCTTCTCGCAAGTAGCAATGTTCAAGTCTATTTGGATCAAGCTTGCTTTAGCAGCATAACATGACTAGTCAATTTTACAGATGGATGTAAAGCCGTATTTCTCAATGGGAAGTTGAAAAGGATATGTACATGGTACAATCCGTGGGTTCTACATCAGGGAATGTTGAGTCCAGGGTATGCAAGCTGTAAATAACCATTTTATGGACTAAGGGAGTATCTCGAAATTAAAGTGATTGTTTCGACATAAAAGTCAAAAGGCTTTGGCTTGATTTGAAACAAAAGGGAATACGACATGTACAAAAGGTTAGTGGGAGCAAAAGTCATTTCTTTGATGCTCAATGTAGCTGACATACTACACATTTGGAATGCTATAAGAGCATTAAAGAAATTGAAGATCTGGCTTTACGAAGCAATTTTCCATGAAAGACTTGGGAAGCATCCTACATACTAAGTATAAAGATCTATAGAGATAGTTCAAGAAGGATGCTAGGCTTATCCTAGTCTACATACATAGATATTATTCGGAATAGGTATCACATGGATAGTTCCAAGAAGAGGTACATACTCATTTGGAACTGGGATCGTTTTGAGCATAAGCGATTGTATATGGTCTAATGCTGAGCGAGAATGCATGAAAAAGATTTTGTATGTTTCGGCGGTCGGCTCCAACATGTATGCCATGAATGTATGAAGGTCGATATAACTAATTCACTTGGAATGATTAGCGGATATCTAGATGACCTAGATGAGATTCATTGGTAGGAAGATTATTAAGTATTTAGAGAAATACTTAAAACCAGTACCTCATTGATGGAGATATAGAATTAAGCTTGAAGATTTTATGAATTCTAGCTTCAAATTCGACCATGATAGCAAATCAACGTCAGTCTTTACATTATCCATTAATGGTAAGCAGTGATTTGGAAAGAGTTCCAAGCAAAACATTGTAGCCGATTTAATGACCGAGGCAGAATAAGTTGCTACATGCGATAAAGTAAGGAAAGTTGTTTGGTTAAAAAAGTTCATTTTTGAACTTGGTGTGGTTCCTGATAGTGATGCACTGTAACACTGTATTGTGATAACACTGGATTGGTTACTCAAGCCAAGGAACCAAGGTCTCATCAGAAAACCAAACACATTTTGCATCATTTTCACTTGATCCGAGAGATCATAGAAAGGGGAGATGTACGAATTGAGAAGATAGACGGTAAAGAGAATTTGGCAGACCTATTCACTAAAGCCTTGGGGTCAAAGGAGTTTGACTGCCATAGATCTAAGATGGGTATTAGATACCGAAAGAATTGGCTATGAGTGCAAGTGGGAGATTGTTGGGAATATGCCCTACAAGCTAATCATTCAGTGAAGGATGATAGGGATATTTGTGTAACAAAACGATCATTGTTATAAAGTTTTAATCAAATAAAAGTACCATATGGCATTTATCTTTATCTCTTATACGTTCATATATCGTCTAACTGCATATTACGTATAACTGATAAAGTCCTTGGATATGTCAGTATAGGGTCGAACCATAAGTGTGAAACCCTAGATTTTACTTGGCATAGAATTGCGTGTTTTGACTTGTTTATGTGTTATATCAGTTAGAATGTGCTAATTATGTGATTTATATTCCTATTACATGCTATGTGTGTATTCATGAAATATTCATAAAAAACAGCATTGAAAATTTTATCGTCGGTTTTTATGAATAGTATTTTAAACACACGTCCGCTAAAATTTTTACACGGGTGTTTTAAATGTTTTAAAACCTAGTCCTCGGATATTAATAGACCCGTGCTGATTAAAACAAATTTTGAATCAGATTAAGAATTTAAAGGTTTTTACATTTTCTTTTGCAAAACAAGCGTTTTTAACCGAGTCGGGTGAGAGTCTTTGCATGTGAAAATTGTTGTCACCTAAAATAAACTATCTAAAAATAGTCTAAGTGTTAAATGCATGTTGGTGAGCAAAATAGTCAAGAAAAACAATTAAAAGACTAAAAATACTAATTAAAAGACTAGAAAATCAACTTTGATTTTTAGTATTTTTGTTGACCTTGAGCTTATATCATAAACATACACTAAAATAGCATAAAAATACCTCCAAAACACCTACAGAACCGAAAATTCCAAGGGAAGCAAAGAGAAGGCATTTTTCTAAGGTTTTCAAGTGATTTTCTCATAGATTTTGCAATTCAAGTCCAAATGATGCGAACCAACCATCCACATTCATTGCACTTTTGGATGAATTTTCCAGCAAAGATTCAAGTCAAGATTCTATTTTCAAGATTAAAGAACTTCAAGATTCTTCAAGAAGTTTCAAGAAGATTTGAAGATTTAGTCAAGATTTGATTTCTTTGTAATTTTATCCTAGTTTTAGTTTTCAGTTTTAGTTTAATTTCCTATGGACGAATTTAGGTGTTCACACTAGGAGAGAGACTTTCTTGGGTTACAAGATTAGGTGTTCACACTAGAAAGGAGCTTTTCTTGGGCTGCAAGTTTGCTTCCTTTTTAGTTACTATTCACATCACTATTCACGTGAATAGTTAATAGGAGTCTTTTCTTGGTCTCCAAGTTTGTTTCCTTTGACCTAGTTACTATTCACATTTTTCCTACTTGGGCTAGGGTTTAGGAGTCCTTTTCCAAGCAGGATACTTATTTGTTATTGCCTATATAAGGCACTTTTTGTGATAATAAAGGGAGACAATTCTGAAATTAAATTGTGAGATTATTCTCCTTGAGTTCTCCAAGAGACTCTTTCGAACTTATCAAGGGATTCCTTGTGGCGTTCAACCTTGACCTATCAAGCGGATTTCCATCCCCGTTTGTGGCGTCTTCACCATACCAAGGTTCTTGCTTTGCTAAGCAACGGGTCGCGGTTTCCATCATATTCACTATACCAAGGTTCTTGTCTTGCTAGGCAAAGGGTCGCGGTTCCATCCATTCTTGAAAGATATTGGGTTTGTTTTACCAATCTTGGTGTTGGGTCTTGGCACATGTTGACCAGGTTCATATCAGTTGGTAATCAGAGCTTAGGTTTATCAGGTTTGCCTATCCTTTTCTTGTTTTTCTTGGTTAATTCCTTGAGTCTAGGTCTAGGTTTTAATTCCTTTCTTCGTTCTTGATTGTGTCATGCTTCCAATTCGTTTTCTTGGTTGTGTTTTGATTCCGTTCTTGTTCTTTTAATTTCGTGTCTTGAGTCTTGTTCTCCGTTTCTTGAGTCTTGTCTTCAATTTTGTTTTCTCGCTTTCAATTTCATTTTTTGTTAAGCTTTCAATTGGCCAAACCCTAGAATCTTGAATTAGGATTTCTTGTGTTTCTAAATTCGAAGTCTTGGTTACTTGCTCATTGTCTTTATTTCTGAAAATCAAGAAAAGAACATCAAGAAAGAAAAGAAACTTCAAGAAAAGAAAAAAAAAATTCGGAGCTGAAAAAAAAAAAAAAAAAAAAAGGCAAAACAGTGAACAGTAAAAAAACTTTGTTTTGTTGAATTAGCCTTTGTGGCCAAGCTTTTCTGAAGGGAAACGACGTTCTGAGCATAACCCACAGCTTAGCTGTGGGCACCACCCTCTTAGGGCCAAATTCCAACGTTTGCTATGAGTTTTGGGCATTTTTGTGTTTTAGAATAGGGTTTTTGCAACTTTCCTTATTTTTCTAGGTTTCCTTCTTCAAGTTTTATTCAAGTTTCTTTCTCTAACCTTGTTCCCACGTCTTAGAGTCCTGTTTTTCAGAACCTTTGTTTGTCAAAAAAAAAATATAAAAAAAAAAAAAAAAATTGGATTCCGTGATAGAATTGTTTTCACTGCTTGGTTCTTCTTGAACTAGTTGATTAGTTTCAAACGAACTAAAGGGAGAATACGAGTGGTAAAAGGCAGTGTGTGTGAGATTATTAGAGGGTAAAAGCCAAGTGAGTTAAGTGAAACACGTGAGGGAGTGAAATTCAATCATGGCTCATAATCAAGAGGATGACATCAATGTAGAAGGTCAACAACCCGTAGTCCCTAATTTGCAGATGCAAGCATTGATGGGGGAGATGAGACAAATGATGAGGGCTGAATTAGAACAAATACATGTGAGGTTGGATAGAGTAGAAGATAGAGCACAACGAAGGCAGCCACAAGTTGCTCAAAACGCACCAAGGAGAAACATGGTGCCAAGAAGGGAAGTTGAAGATGTTGATGAAGAGTTTGACAGAATTTCGGTGGGTAGCAATAGGCGACATGGTCGGGATAGAGATGCTAGGGATCGTGTTGATAACAACTTAGGAAGTATCAAGATGAAGATTCCTGCGTTTCAAGGAAAGAGTGATTCGGAAGCCTATCTTGAGTGGGAAAAGAAGATGGAATTGGTTTTCGATTGCCACAACTATTCCGATTTGAAAAAGGTAAAACTTGCTGCAATTGAATTTACTGACTATGCTATTGTTTGGTGGGATCAATTGTGCATCAATAGGAGGCGGAATGGAGAGCGTCCTATTGCAACTTGGGATGAGATGAAGAGAGTGATGAGGCGACGATTTGTACCAAGTCATTACTATCGAGATTTATACCTCAAGCTGCAAGGTCTTCATCAAGGTAATAAGAGTGTTGATGAGTATTACAAAGAGATGGAGATGGCTATGATTAAAGCCAATGTGGAGGAAGATCGAGAGGCAACAATGGCCAGATTCTTGAATGGGCTAAATCAAGAGATTGCTAACACTATAAAGCTGCATCATTATGTGGAATTAGAGGATTTGGTGCATAAAGCAATTAAAGTGGAGAAGCAACTCAAGAGGGGTAGTACACGACCAAGACAATTCTGAAATTAAATTGTGAGATTATTCTCCTTGAGTTCTCCAAGAGACTCTTTCGAACTTATCAAGGGATTCCTTGTGGCGTTCAACCTTGACTTATCAAGCGGATTTCCATCCCCGTTTGTGGCGTCTTCACCATACCAAGGTTCTTGCTTTTCTAAGCAACGGGTCGCGGTTTCCATCATATTCACTATACCAAGGTTCTTGTCTTGCTAGGCAAAGGGTCGCGGTTCCATCCATTCTTGAAAGATCTTGGGTTTGTTTTACCAATCTTGGTGTTGGGTCTTGGCACATGTTGACCAGGTTCGTATCACCAAATCACTTCATTCAAAGCTTGAGATTGCTTGTTGGGCATCCATTCTACCTATTTCTAAGCTTAGTTTGCATCAAAGGTGAGAGAAAAATTCTAGATCTCAAAATGCTATTTTTATGTCAATTCATATAATTGAATTTTTAGTTGTTGAAATGTTAAATTGATGTTAGATTATTACTCAGTAGATGCTACGGGTCATTTATATGGGTTTATAGCTGTTTTGAACGGTGGTAGAATGTATTTCTATTTTTTGAGTATTAAAGTTGAGAATTTGGCTAAATGTTGAATAATTGGAGTTATGGTGGTTGGAATTGATTGTTGTTAGCTTCTAAAAGTTTGTTAAATACATGGTAGTAATGTTGTAATACCAAAATTTTGATTGTAATGTCGTGGTGAAAGTTCGGAAATTTCAGCCATGGTGCATTGAGATTTTAGGGTTGTTGGGCTTGTTTTGGATGGATTGTGGTTGGTTTCCAAGGGGACTAATGTAGTTGCATGAGTGGGTGAGTGATAGAAAGTGGTTTGGAGGTTATTAGATTGGTAGAGTGTAAGTTATGACTTTTAAAAGTTTGAGTTGTCTTTCTTTAAAATATTGAACTATTGTCTTTGGGTGTTTGGGTGGTGTTGAGTGATTGAATCTTGTGTTGTTGGAGCTTAGACTCGAGTTTGGTTGTGTGGTTTAATGCTTGCTAGGTTGGCTGGCCTACTTTGTCATCTAACCTAGTTGTTGGGTTGTTAATTGATTAAATGATATTATGTTGTTGAAATGTTATTAACTGATTGATTATTGATGAAGCCGGGAGATAGGAAACCTACTTTTGTTGTCCTCCTGTGATATGAATGATTATTATTATTGTCATGAGTCTTGGTATGTGTGTGCCACCTCTCGGGCAGCGTTGGGCAGTCGGGTTGATAACGACATGACTATCATAAACTACCCCCAGCTCGCATAGGCGGAGCTGCCATGGAGGGAGGGGCTAGTGAGGTACCTCGGGTGCGTGAGTAATGGGGAGTTATAAGAATATTGTTGAGATCGTGATGGCGTTTGGAGCTACACCAACTAGAGTATCCTTTATTGATTGGTTGTTATCATTGTTGTGCTTATATTTCTATTGATGTTTATTATGTGTTTACTGCTCAAAGGATGATTTCCAAGGAGTATAGTAAATACTTTTAAAAGATCTATCGAATCCTCGTTGGGCTTGTTTTATATAAGCTATGCATACAGGTGTTACTGAACAAGATTACGGGTATGTGCCTCAGGAGGCTAAGAATATGACTTTGGTTGAAGAGTCTTATGTGCCAGAGTCATATCCTGATGCTTAGCTGGAATGTTTTATACTATTTTGTAGTATGACTTATGTTGTAGAGTTTCAAGTTTTAAAGGTTGTATTGTATAAACTGATCTAAAGATAATAAAAGTGTTATGCTAGTTTAGTTGTCTTACTTTTGGTTTTAAATAAGTTGCTAAGCTAGTATAATATGTTATGTATATATATGGTTTTACTTAGTGATGTATGATGTTGGAACAGAGGCGTATAACTTATGGATGAAATGGTGAAAGAATGTTTAAAGTATATTTTGGTTGTGTTGTATGTTGCTAACTTGATTGTGGAGTTGATTGGTGATTTGTGGAATTGGTTGTATGATGTTCTAAAGGGTTGGATTAGAGCCCTGATGTCTGTGTTACTGTCGTTATACTGTCGAAATTTCGTTGCATCCTGACTGATTGTAGGTGGGATCGAGTTGGGGCGTTCTATTAAGTGGTATCAGAACGCATGTTTAGCTGTCAGTCGGGGTATCCTCAGAATGTAGGTAGTGGTCTAAGCATGTAAGTATGTATTAAGTGAAAGAAAAGTGAAACAATTGTTAATATGTTTATGTGATTAATTTACTTATGTGTCTAACTTTCTATGTGATCAATATGTTTTATGTGTTAAGTGAACTAATGTGGTCAATATGTTTTATGTGATAATGTGCCTTACGTACTCAATGTGTTGTAATTAATGTGCATTATGTGATTAATGTGTATTATGTGACAACTGTGTTTTATGTGATCAAAGTGCCTTGTGTGAAGTTAGTTGTTTATGTGGTTTTAATTGGTTATAACTAGCTTATGTGAAACAACGTGCTTTAGGTGCTCAATGAGTTACGTGATCAACTTGTCTTATGTGAAGTTTATTGCTTATGTGGCTTTAATTGTTTATAACTTACTTCTATGATATAACATGTTTATGTGATATTGGCTTCTTATATGCTGAATTGTGTGTTATGTGATAATGTTGTAATATATGATAATCATGTAATATGTTGGTACTTGTTTTCATGAGATATAATTGTATATATGCTATAACTGTGGGTGATTCTTTTGGGTGATGTAAGGATGACTGAATGAGCTCTCGGAAATAGAGGTAGGACATGATTTTGAATTATTATTATTCTAGTAGTTTATCAGTGAAATTCTGATTATTAAGTTTAAGGATTTTAGTCTCAGTTTAATGTATTGATCTTGATGTTCCTTTAGCGAGAGTGAAGTTGTTCTAGGAAATAACAATGTATTTTGGTGATTAGAGTGATTTTTCTTGGTGTGTGTGGCTTGTTATTACTTGGAGTTGAGTCATAAGCAGAGATTCCTTTGAAGATGTGATCATGCATTTTTGGAGTCTCAACTCAAATTATACTTTCTTGAAGTTATTTTAGAATAAAATTTATTTGAGGAATTAGTGATGTATTTTTGTGAATGGAATAGATTATGGTATAACATGTGAATATTTCTACTATTTGGGATTGCTATATTATTAATGGATATTTTGGAGTTTTGATCGTTAAACCTTGGAGACAATTGGAGTAATTCCTGACTAAAGTTACTTTATTCGAATATGTAATTGTTGGGAGGTAGAGTTATTTGAGGAAATAAGAATGCATTTTGGTGACTGAACATTTACTTGTCTATATCGAGCTTTTGAATTCTAGGTAGTATGACTTTCTAAATTGTTGATTGGGGATTCGCTTGTGTTATAATGGGTTAATATGAATCTGTATTGTGTTATCAGATTTTGGAGTCTTCATCAGTCAATCTTGTTGGGTAATCGATGATTTATCTTGTTTGGTGGTTGGTCTGTACAGAATGTAAATTTTGGAGTGATTGTATGACTCCTCAGGTTCTCTAGATCTCCTTAGTGTCTTGTTTTGGAGGGAGATAGATTGTAGGATTTGATTTAATGGTGTTTAAGTGTGTAGGTGGGACACCCTTCTTGTGCTTCATAATTCTATCAGTCTTATTATTCTTTTTTACTCTATTCTCACTTATTTGAGAAAGAGTTACACTTTTCTAGCATATCAATTGTTTCTTGAAAGTTTGCTTATTGGATTAATGGATCCTATACTCATTTGATATTGTTTATGTTCCTAACATTTATATTTGCTTCCTATAACAATGTCACTCATTGAAGTTAAGGTTTGAGACTTCTATGTTTCATTCTATATCTCCAGCCATTGGTTTCAATATTTCATTTCATCATATTACTATTCATTTTAAAGTAATTTCTCCTTTGGTATACCATTTTACTTATTCGAATTTCTCTGGCTTGATGTACTTCTTACCTAAGTACATCATTGTCATTCTTGTTCATCTTTGTTAATCATATTATTTTATTATTAAATCCTGAGTCATTACTTTGCTTGTAATTGCTCATTCAATATACTCAGCACTGTCCTTTCTTATTTATGCTTTCTTAGTTATTGCGTGCTGAGATACTCATTATATTGTCACTCATGTTTTCTATTGAATTAATCATCTATTATTTCTTAATTTCATTTTACCTCAAGTACAACTTACTTGTTAGCTCTTTGAACAATCATCGAGAATTGAAATGTCTACTTGTTCAGGAATGTTTGTTCAACATACTCAGCACTGTTTTGACTCGTCATCATCCTTTGTTCGTGCTTATTTATCTGATAGTTGCTAAGACATTCTTTGTCTTAGTTATCATGCTTTCTTATTAAACTATTAGCCTCTTGATTTTCTAACTTGTTTGACCTTTTGTTCACTTGATTGTTGGCTTGAATCTAACTTTCTATATCCTTACTTCCTTGTGAATTTCATAATAGCCATATTTTGACCAGTGTGACTTTTGAGATATTTCCTTGATCAATAATCATTCATGTTACCGTGAATGAGTTTTTAAACCCTCAGGGTGTTCATAGAGCTCTTGTCACGCCCCAACTCGACCCATCCTACGATCTGTCAGGACGCAACAAAATTTCAACAGTATAACGACAGTAACTTGGATACCGAGACTCTAAACCAACCTCTTCGCAACTCATACATCCAACTCCACAAGCAATTCAACAATTAAACAACACAATCACCATATGCAATAAACATTCTTTTACCACTGCATCCATAAGTTATACGCCTCCGTTCCAACATCATACATTTTCCAAAATAGATTATAACCAATCTAGTAGCTTAATCAT
Organism: Ehretia macrophylla; assembly: GCA_037974665.1. Taxonomy (NCBI): domain Eukaryota; kingdom Viridiplantae; phylum Streptophyta; class Magnoliopsida; order Boraginales; family Ehretiaceae; genus Ehretia; species Ehretia macrophylla. The sequence continues at coordinate 75,567,233 of CM075773.1, forward strand.
ATTCCAAAACAAGACCACTAAACTAACAACATTTAATCCACTATCTTTACAACATCTTATACATCATAAATATCTAAGTAAATACAAACCGACTAGTTTTAATATACAAGATAACAAAAAGTACAACATCAGATATCAAGGACAAGACTCTGGCACATAGGACTCGTCCATATATGGCACATTATCCTCTTCTAGAGGCACGTACCCGTAATCTGGATTGGTAACACCTATATGCATGCAATAAATGAGAGTGAGCTTATATAAAATAAGCTCAGTGAGGATTCGATAGATCTCTAACAATATTTACTATATTTCTTGGAAATCATCCTTTGAGCAGTAAACACACAGTAATCATTAATAACAATATAAGCACATTAATTATAATGACTAATCAATAAAGGATACTCTAGTTGGTGTAGCTCCAAACGTCATCACGATCTCAACCATTCTTCTTATAACTCCCCATTACTCATGCACCCGAGGTACCTCTCTAGCCCCTCCCTCCATGGCACCTCCGCCCATACGAGCTAGAGGTAGCCTATGATAGTCATGCCGGTTTCAACTTGACAGCCCGACGCTGACCGAGAGGTGGCACACACATATCAAGACTCATGATAATAATAATAATAATTCAAATCTCAGGAGGACAACCTTTCACGTTGACTATCTCTTGGCTCATCAATAATCAATTATCACAGGAGGACAACAAAGTAGGTTGCCTATCTCCCGGTTCATCAATAATCATCATTTCAACAATATATCATCTAGTAAACAATTAACAACTTAACAACTAAGTTAGATGACAAAGTAGGCCATTCAACTTAACATGCAATAACCACACATTCAAACCCTAGTCTAACCATCAACAACTCACAATTCAATCACTCAAACACCACCCAAACATCCAAAGGCATAATTCAACATTTTAAAGAAAGACAACCCAAACTTCTAAAAGTCATAACTTACATACTACTAATTCGATAACCTCCAAACCAGTTTCTATCACTCACCCACTCAATCAACAATATTAGCCCCCTTGGAAACCAACCATAATCCATCCAAATTAAGCCCAACAACCCTAAAACCTCAATGTACTTAGGCTGAAATTTCTGGACTTTCACACCAACATCACAATCAAAATTTCGGCATTACAACATTACTACCACGTATTTAACAAACCTTTACAAGCTAAGAACAATCGATTCCAACCACCACAACTCCAATTACTCAACAAATAGCCAACAACTCAATTTTAATACCTGAAAAATAAAAATTCATGCTACAACTGTTCAAAACTGATATAAACACATATAATCAATCCTTAGCATCTACTGAGCAATAATATAACATAAATTTAACATTTCAACAGCTAAAAATTCGATCATATGAATTAACATAAAAATGGAATTTTGAGATCTAGAATTTTTCTCTCACCTTTGATGTGTTTTGATGCAAGAAAGATGTGCAATGAGTTCCCAACAAGTGAATTCAAGATTTGGTTGACAAGATTTGGCTTTGAATTGCAACTTCTAATAAAAAATTGCCTTTGAAAACCTTGAAATTTATTTCTCTTTTCTCTCCTATGGCTCTCGGCCTTGTGTGTGTGAGTGAGTGTGTTTTTGTGCTTTGCTAATGTGTGTTGATGAAATATATACAAAGGTCAAACAAAATAAAAATAGTCAAAGTTGACACTTAGTTAATTTTTTAGTCTTTTCTAGTCTTTTAATTCTATTTTAGACTATTTCTTGCTCAAAACATTAATTTGACACTTAGACTATTTTATGTAAAATATGTTTGGGTGACAACAATTTTCTCATGCAAATATTTTTACCCGACTCGGTTAAAAACGCGATTTTTACAAAAGAAAATGTAAAAACCTTTAAAATTTCAAAGCCGATTTAAAATCTTTTTTAATCAAACACGGGTCTATTATTATCCGAGAACTAGGTTTTGAAACGTTTAAAACACCCCCGTAAAAATTTTAGCGGACGTGCGTTCAAAACATTATTCACAAAAATCGTCGCTAAAATTTATGATTCCGTTTTTTATGAATGCGTACATAGCATGTATTAGGAATATAAATCACATATTTAGCACATTCTAACTCATATAACACATAAACAGGTCAAATTACGCAAATCGAGGCAAAGACACGCAAATCGAGATAACGACAAAATATAGGGTCTCACATTCTCCCTTCCTTAAAGAAATTTTGTCCTCAAAATTCTTACTTGCTGAACGGAATAGATCTGGATACTGCTGCTGCATCTGATCTCGCCTCTCCTAAGTAGCCTCCTCAATCCTGTGATACTTCCACAATACTTTGACCATCGAAATCTTCTTCGATCTCAGTTCCCGTTCCATTTGATCAAGAATGTGAATCGGCCGCTCATCATAAGTCAGATTCTTACGAAGCTGTAACGGCTCTAGCTCTAGAATATGAGAAGGATCCGGATTATACTTTCGTAAATTAGACACGTGAAAGACATCATGGACAATAAAGAAGTGCTCCGGTAAAGCCAACCGATATGCTAACTTGCCAACCCTGCCGGTAATCTCAAACGGACCTGCAAACCTCGGACTCAGTTTACCACCTTTGCTATAACGAGCAAAACCCTTTCGAGGAGTTAATTTCAAGAAAACCCAATCCCCGACTGCAAACTCCAAATCTCGACAACGCTTATCAGCATACTCTTGTATCTGCTCGGTGCTGTAAGCATTCTCTGCCTGATCAACTGAACATTCTCAATCTTCTCTAGAAGCTCTGGCATGATAGTCGGATCAATAGTCTTCATCTCTCCTACTTTATCCCAATACAAATGTGAAGGGCACTTACGGCCGTAAAGAGGTACAAAAGGTGCCATCCCAATAGTCGATTGATAACTATTGTTATAGGCAAACTCAGCAAGTGGTAGATGTTTCTCCCAGTTCTTCCTGAAGTCCAAAACACAAGCCCTATGCATATCCTTCAGAATCTAAATAGTCCTCTCAGACTGACCGTCGGTCTGTGGATGATACGCTGTGCTGAAATTTAACTGAGTACCCAAAGTCTCCTGAAGTTTCTCCCACAAACGAGAAGTAAACCGAGGATCTCGGTCTGAGACAATACTAGATGGAATCCCGTGTAGTCTAACAATCTGATCCAAATAAAGATCCGCCAACTTTGCAACCTCATCTCCCAACTTTATCGGAATGAAATGAACTGACTTTGTCAAACGGTCTACAACAACCCAAACTGCGTCGTTACCTCTCGGTGTTCTAGGCAAACTAGAGACAAAATCCATCGTAATATGCTCCCACTTCCACTTTGGTATTGCCAACGGCTGAAGTAACCCTATAGGTCGTTGATGTTCAGCCTGCACTTGCAGACAAGTCAAATATTTGGATACAAACTAAGCAACCTCCATTTTCATGTTATTCTACCAATAATGTTGCTTCAAATCCTGATACATCTTGTTTCCGCCGGGATGAATGGTGTACTTAGAATTATGAGCCTCCTCCAGAATACCTCGCCTCAAACCCGGTTCATCGGGAACATAAACCCTGTTCCGAAACCAAAGAATACCATCTTCATGTACTTTGAAGTCAGACTGATCATCCGTGATCTGATCCCTGATCTTCTGAAGTTTCGCATCAAGTTGCTGAGCTTCTCTGATTTAAGACAGCAATAAAGGTTGAATACGGAGATGTGAACACATCACCCTAACCTGAGTCAATTCCGGTCTCCAATAACTGAATTCCTCAAGAACCTCCCACTTTTTGACAGCCAAACAAGAAATACTTGCCTTACGACTAAGAGCATCTGCTACAACATTTTCCTTCCTAGGCAGATAACTGATTGAACAATTATAATCTCTGAGAAGTTCCATCCACCTCCGTTGACGCATATTCAACTCATTCTGTGAGAATAAATACTTCAGACTCTTATGATCAGTGAAAATCTCGAACTTACTGCCCCATAGATAATGATGCCACTTTTTAAGTGCGAAAACAACGGCTGCCAACTCAAGATCATGAGTCGAATAATTCACCTCATATGGTTTCAACTTTCTAGAAGCATAGGCAATAACCCGACCATTCTGCATAAGTACACAACCCAAGCTATCTTTGGATGCATAACTGTAGATAACCATATTATCGGTTCCCTCTGGTAGAGCAAGTACTAGAGCGGTAGTCAATCTCTTTTTCAACTTCTGAAACCCACTCTCACATTTCTCATACCAAATAAAGCTGGTCCATTTTTGAGTTAACTTAGAAAGTGGCCCTGCAATCTTAGGAAAGTCCTTGACAAACCTACGGTAATAACCCGCCAAGACAAGGAGCTACGAACCTCCGAAACATTCTCCGGCCGTTTCAAAGACATCACCACTTCAATCTTAGTGGGATCTACTGAAATACCGCTCTGTGTATAATATGGCCAAGAAAAGATATATGTTGCAGCCAAAATTCAAATTTGTTGAACTTCGCAAACAACTGATGCTCCTGCAGCTTATGTAAGACAAGCTGTAGATGTTGCTCGTGCTCCGATTCAGACTTAGAATAAACTAAGATATCATCAATAAAGATTATCACAAACTGGTCCAAGTACGGCTGAAAAACCTGATGCATAAGATCCATAAATGCTGCTGGTGCATTAGTCAATCCAAAGGGCAGAACAACAAACTCATAATGCCCGTACCAAGTCCTGAAAGCAGACTTTGAAACATCATCCGTACGAATCCGAAGCTGATAATACCCCTGTCTCAAGTCAAATTTAGAGTAAACTTTGGCTCCCTGAAGTTGATCAAACAACTCGTCAATCAGTGGCAAATGATACTTGTTCTTGATGGTCGCCTGATTCAAACCACGATAGTCGATACATAATCTCAAGGTACCATCCTTCTTCTTCACAAATAAAACAGGTGCTTCCCATGGTGAAAAACTTTGCTGAATGAAACCCTTCTCTAATAACTCCTGCAACTGTGTTTTCAGCTCCTTCAACTCAGCTGGTGTCATCCGGTACGCTGATTTAGAAATAGGTTGAGTACCGGGAATAAGATTGATCACAAACTCCATATTTCTCCCTTGTAGTAATCCTGGCAACTCCTCGGGAAATACATTGGGATATTCCCGAATAATAGGAACTTCCATCAGCTTCAAATTATCAAATGGCTTGTTGATCAAATAACCTAGATAACTCGAACATCCCTTACTCACCAGCTTAACAACTTTAGTTGATGAGATAATAAAACTCGTCTTAGCATCTCGGTTCCCCACTACCTCAACCCCTGGCTGATTTGGCAAACGAAACCGAACTACCTTTGTTCTACAGTTTAGCTGAGCATCATACTTAGAAATCCAATCCATACCCAAGATGACATCATACCCCTGGATAGGAAATAAAATAAGGTCCGAAGGAAAATTCTGACCCTTAACATGTATTTTACAGTCTTTACAAACTAAGCCAGTCATATACTTATCAGTTAAAGAAGTACTAATTTCAACCACATAAGGCAATCTTTCAGGTTGTATGTTAACACGTTGCACATAAGTAGGCGTAATGAAAGAATGCGTAGCACCAAAATCAATCAACACTTTAACAAGTTGATTGAGTATAAGGAAGTTACCTTCCACAACTGCCGTGTCCTCAGGTACCTCTTCCAAATCGACTACGTAGGCCTGAGCTTGAATCTGCTGCTGCTGAGGTGCACCACCAGTAGGTTGGCCCTGATAACCCTGGGTCGCTGCCTGACCCTCAGTCCTCTGAAATCTAGGGCTATCCTTCACTCTATGCTGATTGTTACCGCAACCCAAACACGTTTCTGCCTTTGCCCTGCAGTCGGCCTCCACATGGCCCTGATGCTTGCAGTAAGTATACTGCGGTGACGAAGCACTGCCACTGCCCCTAGAAGAACCAGAAGCCGAGAAAGCAATTGTACCAGCCTGCTGCTAAGGTCTCGCAACACTAGGCTTATATTGACCCTGAGACAGGGCCGGCCTATACTGTGACTAAGCCTGATAAGACCCTTGCTGAAACTGAGGCTGATAGTAACCCTGCTGACTCTGCGGTCTGAAAGAACCTTGCTGCACCGAAGGCCTATAACCACCTTGTTGTACTGAAGGTCTATACATACCCTGCTGGCCCTGTGGCTGAAATGGCCTCTTGCTAGGCTGGCTAGGTCCAATATGATCCCCTTTCCTCTTTTCCAGTCTGGATGCCGCATCAAAAGCCTCAGAAAATATATCATACTGACTCAGGGCCATTGCATCCTGAATCTCTGACCTCAAACCGAACATAAACCTCCCGGTCTTGCGCTCCTCATTTGCTACAAACTCCAGTGCATACCGGGATAGTCTAGTAAAAGTGGCCTCATACTGAGCCACCATAGCATCCCCCTGAACCAAGGACAGGAACTCTACCTCTCTCCTTTCCCGTGCAATCCTCGGAACATACTTTGCCCGAAACTCTCTAAGAAAGGTATCCCAAACATACGGGGTACCTCTTGCCTCCTAACCGACTCTCACTGTGCGCCTTCATTCCTCTGCCTCATCATCAAACAGATAAATTGCATAACTAACTTTTATCTCATCAGTATAGTCTAGATGATTAAATATCTTTTCTATCTTATTAATCCAAGCTTCCGTCTTCCTATCATCTGGCTTTCCCTAAAATCTCGGTAGATAATAACCCAAGAATTCCTTCAACGTACCACGCCTGTGGTAACCACCCTAAACGTTGAACAATTGAGTCTGTAATGCATGTGCCTGGGCCGCCTGCCCTGCTAATAACTGTGACTACCCTGCCATAATCTCCATAATCCTATCCATGGCAGTAGCTATACGGTCATCACCGTTATCTCGGCCCGGTGCCACATTATCCGGTGCCTCGTCAACTACCTCAGGTCTACCTTTGGTTCTTGGTCTACCAGCCATTCTATTAATCAAAGAGTTAGCACAGGTTATAGCACATAGACAGGCTATAGACAATTATTAGCACATAAGCAACAACTCACATAAAGCACATAAATCACTTAAGTATCAATCATATAAACAAATTGATCACATAATCACATAGTCACTAAATCACGTAATCATTTAATCACTTAATCATATTAATACATATTTCACTTTTATTTCACTTCATACATACTTTCATGCTAAGACCATTACCCACATTCCGAGAATTCCCTGGCTAACAACTAAACATTAGCTCTGATACCACTAAATGTCACGCACCAACTCGACCCCTTCTATGATCAGTCAGGACGCAACGGAATTTCGGCAGTATAACAACAGTAACTTGGATACCGAGGCTCTAAATCAACCTCTTTGCAACTCATACATCCAACTCCACAAGCAATTCAACAATTAAACAACACAATCACCATATGCAATAAACATTCTTTTACCACTGCATTCATAAGTTATACGCCTCCGTTCCAACATCATACATTTCCCAAATTAGATTATAACCAATCTAGTAGCCTAATCATATTCCAAAACAAGACCACTAAACTAGCAACATTTAATTCATTATCTTTACAACATCTTATACATCATAAACTTCTAAGTAAATACAAACCGACTAGTTTTAACATACAAGATAACAAAAAGTACAACATCAAATATCAAGGACAAGACTCTGGCACATAGGACTCGTCCATATATGGCACATTATCCTCTTCTGGAGGCACGTACCCGTAATCTGGATTGATAATACCTGTATGCATGCAATAATTAAGAGCGAGCTTATATAAAACAAGCCCAGTGAGGATTCGATAGATCTCTAATAGTATTTACTATACTCCTTGAAAATCATCCTTTGAGCAGTAAACACATAGTAATCATTAATAACAATATAAGCACATTAATTGTAATGACCAATCAATAAAGGATACTCTAGTTGGTGTAGCTCCAAATGCCATCACGATCTCAACCGTTCTTCTTATAACTTCCTATTATTCACGTACCCAAGGTACCTCTCTAGCCCTTCCCTCCATGGCACCTCCGCCCATACGAGCTGGGAGTAGCCTATGATAGTCATGTCGGTTTCAACACGACAGCCTGACGCTGCCCGAGAGGTGGCACACACATATCAAGACTCATGACAATAATAATAATCATTCAAATCTCAGGAGGACAACATTTCACGTTGACTATCTCCCGGCTCATCAAAAATCAATTATCACAGGAGGACAACAAAGTAGGTTACCTATCTCCCGATTCATCAATAATCAATCAATAATCATTATTTCAATAATATATCATCTAGTAAACAATTAACAACTCAACAACTAAGTTAGATGACAAAGTAGGTCATCCAACTTAACATGCAATAACCACACATTCAAACCCTAGTCTAACCATTAACACCTCACAATTCAATCAGTCAAACACCACCCAAACATCCAAAGGCATAATTCAACATTTTAAAGAAAGACAACCCAAACTTCTACAAGTCATAACTTACATACTACTAATTCGATAACCTCCAAACCAGTTTCTATCACTCACCCACTCAATCAACAACATTAGCCCCCTCGGAAACCAACCATAATCCATCCAAATTAAGCCCATCAACCCTAAAACCTCAATGCACTTAGGCTGAAATTTCCAAACTTTCACACCAACATCACAATCAAAATTTTGGCATTACAACATTACTACCATGTATTTAACAAACTTTTACAAGCTAATATCAATCGATTCCAACCACCACAATTCAATTATTCAACAAACAGCCAACAACTCAATTTTAATACTCAAAAAATAAAAATTTATGCTACAACGGTTCAAAACTGATATAAACACATATAATCAATCCTTAGCATCTACTGAGCAATAATATAACATCAATTTAACATTTCAACGACTAAAAATTCGATTATATGAATTAACGTAAAAACGGCATTTTGAGATCTAGAATTTTTCTCTCACCTTTGATGTGTTTTGATGCAAGAAAGATGTGCAATGAGTGCCCAACAAGTGAATTCAATCTTTGGTTGACAAGATTGGCTTTGAATTGCAACTTCTAATGAAAAATTGCCTTTGAAAACCTTGAAATTTCTTTCTCTTTTCTCTCATATGACTCTCGGCCTTGTGTGTGTGAGTGAGTGTGTTTTTGTACTTTGCTAATGTGTGTTGATGAAATATATACAAAGGTCAAACAAAATAAAAATTGTCAAAGTTGACACTTAGTTAATTTTTTAGTCTTTTTCTAGTCTTTTAATTCTATTTTAAATTATTTCTTGCTCAAAACATTAATTTGACACTTAGACTATTTTAAGTAAAATATGTTTGGGTGACAACAATTTTCTCATGTAAAGACTTTCACCCGATTCGATTAAAAACGCAATTTTTGCAAAAGAAAATGTAAAAACCTTTAATATTTCAAAGCTAATTTGAAATCCGTTTCAATCAAACATGGGTCTATTAATATCCAATGACTAGGTTTTGAAACGTTTAAAACACCCCCGTAAAAATTTTAGCGAACGTGCATCCAAAATACTATTCACAAAAACCGTCGCTAAAATTTCTGATTCCGTTTTTGATAAAAAATTTATGAATGCACACATAGCATGTATTAGGAATATAAATCACATATTTAGCACATTCTAACTCATATAACACATAAACAGGTCAAATCATGCAAATCAAGGCAAAGACACGCAAATCGAGGTAAAGACAGAACATGGGGTCTCACAGCCACCATATTGCATCGGCTACTATAAATAGACAGAACCATATATTATCTAAACATCATAAAAGTCAAGCAGCATCTAGGCTCAAATAATAACATAACTATTATTTATCATTATTCGAAACTCTTTCCAATAATTCACAAATCCACTAAATACACTTTTATCCTTTTAAGTGAATTCTTCACTAAGAACTTCACTATAACCATAAACCTTAAAATTATGGGTTAAAGTTCATATAGAGATCATTATAACAATAAGATCACTAGAACTTATATGTATTCTCTCCGATATCTATCATGTAACTCATTACATTATATCGTGCCAAGTTCTTGCCATTGCATTTTAAAGGAGAATGCAAATAGCGTAAGGATTAGGTGCAAAAACCATTCACGACCTTTCCTTAATAGTCGGGAGAAAATCTACAAGAAAAGACGGATATCCTGTCTTTGAGACTAGAGACCAAAATTTCTTAGATTCCTCTATCTTAAAGAGAACTTTAAGATCGTGACTTGGTGTACAGGCAATGAGAAAACAAATAATTATATCAATGTACTTCATAGACATGACACTTACAAGACATGATTGGTTTACCCAAGAAAAATAACATGATATAAAGTTCAATTGGACTTTGACGAACGAAGGTATCATAAATTCACAAGACTTGTTAAGGGCATCAACTCCCACTAACTTTTCTTATAAATTTAGATATCACCTTCATTTAATGAAAATGATCTCTATCTTTTCATTTTAACCATTTCATTATAGTTACCTTTCTCTAAAGAAACTATGCATGAATGAGTTTAAATTCTATACAACTATAGAATTAAAACATGGTATAAGTTTAAAATCAATTTGAAAGATTATGGTGATAAAACATGCATTCTATAATCTTCTTTTATTACCCAACATATTCTGGACAAGTCTCATAAGCTCCATTTCATTCAGTTATTTATTTTGAACAAACTCTTTTGTCAAAAAGAATAATTAATCTATTAAACTCATTTAGATAGATAAATACAAGAATTCTAGTCTTTAACTATTGACCATTTCAAAGTTCAAGACAATATATGTATGACTTCGTATTTAGCCATTTCTATAAACGCATACCAATGAAATATAAATGTTTGAGTTTGAAGACATCGTTTCTTTCGACATGCATTCCGATCATTTCATTACTATTAATGAAGGATATACAAAATGCCAATCATTTCTTATAAAGAATCAGTTCCAAAATTACCCATAGTAAGAAAAGATTGATAATAGTCACTACTATTTAAAGAAACGTTAAAACTAATCTAAAAACATTTATAAACATATTTCAAAATTGGGATCGCATACCAAGCCTATCCAAAACAACCAAATCATGAATAAACAGTGTCAACTACTCAATCCCCTCCTGATGAGAGATCTCCTAGTAAGAATGCCATAACTTGGCTTCTCATATGTCTCCTCCTCCTCTTTCTTCTGTTTCTATTTTGGCTGGGCGCAGTCATAGAAGGAGAGGACTCAACATGGGGATCGGGTCCTGCATCCAAACCAAGGTTCTGCCAGCTAGTCAAAATATCTAGCAACTGATTCAGTGTGATCTCAATTTTGTGCACGTGCAAGTCCAAGATCAAATGAGAGTAGGATGGTGGAAGAGACTGCAAGATGAAGTTTACCTGAAGTCGGGGATCCATAACGAAACCAAATGCCTCCAATTGAGTTACCAAGTAAATCATTATGAGGCAGTGTTGGCTCACATCACCCCCTTCCTCAAGTCTCATACTAAAAAGCTCACAGATCAACTGAAATCTCATAGACTGACTGCGCTCGCCAAAGGATTCCTCCAAACAACGAATGATATCTACGGAATGAGGCAACCCCTCATAGAATCGACGTATATCATCACTCATTGATGAAAGAATGTATCCTCTAGCACGCATGTAATCCTGGACCCACTTATAGTAAGTGACCTTGTCGGTCTCGGAAGTAGTCTCATTAACAGGAGCAAATGTCGGGACATCCAAAATATATTCAATTCTCTCAAATCAGAGAACTACCCTTAAACTTTTGTACCATTTTTCAAAGTTTGGTCCAACTAAATAATCATGATTAAGGATGGACAAAATAGGATTTATGAACGAAGCCATTAAACTGCAGAAAAAGTAAATATAATAGAAAGTTAGATTGTAGGCTAATAAGAATATATGTAAAGCTATTAAATTGCAAGATATAATAGCTACTCCTACTATTTGTTTTAAATCTCATACTCCCTTAATGAGAAAACATGAATCTATGAAAAGACTCTAAGTGGGATGACCTAGTTCCTATGATCAGACACATTTCTCAAACCTTTGTGGCTATGTTGAAACATGAATACCAAAGGTCAACAACTCCTTGTTGTCTATTTCTCTAAATAGGGTATCGTCTACTTTAGTCCCTAAATCACTTAATCTCAAACCTTTGTGGTTATAATTGATTAGGTGATCTAGTTAGATTGTATCCGCCATCACTTAGTTATCCCTCAAATTGAATCAATAACCTCAAGCCTTTGTGGCTATGTTGACCGTTAGATTTTGACAGACAACCACATCACTATGTTTCATTCTACCGATTTTAATAAACTTACTTTGAAACATATCCTCTACCTTTGGGTAAGAAGGATCGTATTCATTTAGGTCTTGTTAAATATCCTAGGATGACGGATGACTACGATAAAACTCCTTTTACTATTTTTAATAATCTAATATTCATTTGCACGTAGGGAGTTAATGTAATCTCATCAAATCATTAAGCATTCAACATACTATAAGCTAACAATCTCAATTATAGCAATTTAAATAGTATGAATGCAAATATATATGAATGGTGGATCATGGGCTTGACTTTTGGGCTAAAAGAAATAAAACTATTCTATTTAAAAGATCTTCAACACTTTGAAATCTTCATTGGACCTCCAACTTCTTGGAAAAGTCCATTGGGCCTCCAACTCCTTAGAAAAGTCCATTGGGCCTCCAACTCGTTGGAAAAGTCCACTGTTCCTTTGTCAAGTTTTCTTTTGAAGAATTACATAAAAGTCCTCACTACATAATTCTCTCAAATGACAAGAAATAAATTGAGACTTACGTCTCATATTACAACCCAATAACTTTTGACCTTAAAGCCCAAGTCCATGATCAAATTCACCATTCTCAAAATAATAAATATGCATGATTATTCATATCAAAATATAATAACCAACATATTAATTTCTAGCATTCAAGTTTAATCTACTCACCAATTATGAAAGAATAAACTAATCCAATGCCCCTTTTTGCATAAATATAAAACCCCTTTTATACATGCAAGTCATAATGGCCCATTAATTCATAACTCCTTATAATTAATTATATTCACATCTAAGTCCAAAACTTTAAAGAAAAACACAAGTCCATGGCCCGTTAACACAAAGTGGCCCAATAGGTTAAAATCGAGCACGAGTAGATGTACACAAGGCCCAAGCCCAAATCAATATGTCTCTAAAGGCCCACATACATTAACTATAGCCCAATAGTCATTTGAAAGTATTATATCATTAAATGATCAACTTTCTACTTTCTCAAATTTAGAAACATCTCAATACTACTTATTAGATAATTTCTAATTTCAAGATTAAAACATATAGGCTAACTGTGTGACATATATTTTTCCATATTCAAGACACATAGATAAGTTGCAATCTTGACTATTAAACCCTTTTAATCATCAAGTAGTCCTCAACAAAATTCATATGCATGAACATTTAAAATAAGCTTAAAACTACTTTTAAACTTTCAATCTAACACATGCATATAATAGACACCAACACTTTTGAGTCTATCAAGGAAACTACAACAACTTTATATGTTCAACAAAAAGGCAAAAAATCCTCATCTACACACAATGTGGATTCGGCCAAGGCAATAAAAAAATGATAGGCTTGTTCTTTTCAACTTTTTGACTTTCCCTTTTGAACATTTCAAGATAGTCTACTTGTTCTGAATCTAAAGTCAACATGCAAAGAATAAATCTTCATTTATCTTCATATCTTAATACTTTAAATAAGAGGAAAACTTATCAAAAGATACATGTGATTTTCGGCCATCACTGTGACACCCCGATCCCTCTCGAAACCGGGAGTTCTATCAATCAAACTAATCACAACCCAAACCAAACCCGGGCAAAATTTTAGGGAAAGACGGACGGAGTCTCCCCTGTTTCTAGGCAAAAGCAACAAACCTGTGACAGCATATAAGTGGACCAACACCATGTCCAAACATTCAACCACCTCAAGGCCATCTGAGCCTTGGTTCACAACATGCAAATCACAAGTATATATACATTCATGCTTAGCAATTAAACTTCACCGTCCTATTGTATAAGCTAGACTGTCAAATTTTTCTATTTTTTTCCTTTGTCATTACAAACATACATTGAAGAGAAGCTACATTAACTAAGTACATAATCTAACTTAACAAACCACCTCAACCACTAAGCTAGATTTAAATTTACATTTCTTTTAACAATAAATACATACAACATATGGAAGCATATATCTTTACATCTTTGACAGCTCAAGCCACAAAGCACGCAAGACAACTCTTCAGGCACGAACTAATACATATCCACGAACTTTTCAGCTAACAAGGCATTTCCTGAAATGTGGTAGTGAGGAATGAGTATACACAACATGTATACTCAGTGAGGGCGAGACAGATATCGAGTTGGAGAGAAAGAAGATCGTGCAATGCAAATAGGTACAGTTAAACAATACAATCAATAAAAAGACATTCAATATAATTGGCAACACAATAAACAATCAAAGAAAGAAATAACATAACCATTCAAAGCTATACCACACTCTGAAGGCTATGGTTCACTCATACGAGCGATGTACCATTTCACGAGCGATACATCAATCTCGAGCTTGATGTTGACAATGATGACAATAAGCACGCGACCACCTTATAACACCAGTTTGGAATACCCCGGAAGTATCCAATCAAATCTACGACCCAAATCTCCCTGGGAGGCAACCCAAGAGAGAATGGGAATAGCAGCGGAGCTAGAGCAACCAACACTGGCAACCCGAGGCTACCCAGAGAGGCTCATCACTCACGCGTGAGACACTATACAATGCAAGACTCGATTCAAGGCGATAAACGAGCGATAACCAAGATATCAAGCATTCTCAACAATGGATAAACATTTCAATCAACATCCAACTCTAACAAGCGGAATAAGCATTAGCAAGCATAACAAGCAATAATAAACATTAACAAGCATTCTATAGGCATAATGTCAAGAAAACACACATAGTCACAAATCGGCCCCAACTATCAAAACACTACCATCTCCAAACGAGCCACGAGTTCCGGAAACCGACTTCGCCAATCTTCCTAGGTCACTATAAAGCACGTCTAGAGACTCCGAAACCCTACTTAACCCTAGAATTCACGCAAAGTCCGGTTTTCCCCCTTTGCTCATTTGAACTACAACTATACCAACCAAACACCCAACCAACACCACGACCGCACCAAAAGTGCTTCCATGGGCTCCCGAAACAATGTCATCACGCAAAACGAGAAAACGCTAAAGTCGACCTAAACGACCCCGACTTTCCCAAAGACATAATTCTCATTTTTTTCACTACGCAATCCAAACAAACCATGCATTTATGCATTCTAGCTTACCTAGCACATTTCTACATCAACGGAAAGCATAGCAGCGCAACTTCAACGTTTCAGGGGTTTACTATTCATAAAACACTATTCATTAATCAATTTAAATTGCAATTTCAATTTTCAACCGCAGAAAATGATAAAAAACTATAAATACATGTTCTACAATCAACAAGGAACATTCTTTAAGCAACAAAACGATTAAAACAACAATCTACGCATAAGATCTAAAAATTAAAGTTTAGGCATACATTTTTCAAATGCGCAAATAACGATGAAACCCTCACCTTAGACGCTCCTAGACGTTAGGAAAACCTCGTAGAACGCCTCGGAAACCACCCCGTGAAAGCCCTCGCAAAGAATTGATGAATTGAAGTTGAATTTTATTTTTTTTTCTCTCGTTTTTTCGGCCTTAAGCCCTCTGTTTCAGCTCTGTTTTTTTTGTGTTATTTAGGCTATTTTAAAGATGACAAAGGTTAAAAGGGTCAAAGCTTTGGTCAAGGTTGGTCAAACAACTTAAAACTAGTCAAAATGACTTATTTTTGTGCATTTTTAAGCTAAATAACTAACACCAAAATTAATTCTAGCTAGTAACAATTAAAATATAAAATTTAAGTCATCTAAATACTAGTTTCACTATTTGCTGAGGACTGGAATTCGTTTTCTAGCTAACGCCCTCGATATGCAATGCACGTCGCGACAATAAAAGAATAACAATTAAATCTCGAAGAATCTAAGAATTATATCATTTTGAAAATCATTATAGTTTAAAATTTACTCCGGCTCGGAGCTACTTTTCATTTAAGTGAAATCCGAGCATTTAAGTGCAAGAAAAATAAAACCGATTGACACAGATATGAAAAGTAGTTGATATTCCGTTAACATGATTAGCTCAGGTATTATTCTAATTACTTTTAAAAGAAATATGAAAGTAAAGCTACAAATAAGTGTTTAACTAAAAAAAAACACAAATTCAATGCCAACATGTAAAATGTCACTTAGTTAAATGCAATTAAATGCCATTAAATGCATGCCGGGTTCGGGTTATCACAATCACAACAAATAGGTGTAGCATGCAAGTTCAAGCTAAGACATATACACACAAATATATATTCAAGATCTACATTATCAATCAAAGATCTAAACTAGATATGAACATGCATGTGTGTAGACTAAAGTCTTAACATCAAAAACTTGCAAATCAACAAGCACATTTTCGGCCATAGGGTTCAAAAACACATGACCAACATTTGATAATCAATGGACATAACAACATGGCTCTGATGAAATGTGCTAGCCAACATAAGATATCATGTCATAACATAATCATAAGTTGGATTCAAGATCGAGAATGTCATGCATGGACACCTTGACATAGCCGATAACTACATAGGCTATATACAAAAATTTTGCAAGTTTCGTAACAAGGATCAACATGCTAACATTTCTTTATACCCATTGATTATCAACACATATATATATATCAACTATATATATATATATATATAAACAAAAGGAGGTTCATAGGTATACCTCACTAGTAGAACACTTTGGAGAAGGTGATGTTGAAAGACAAGCTATTGAACCCTTCTAACTTGAAGGCCCTAGTTAATCCACCAAGCATCCAAAGCTCAACCCCACCTTGAAGATAGATTGTGCTAGTATATCTTCAATGTACGAAGCTATGTATATGTGGTTTTGGATCAAAAGGCAAAAGCTTCATGAACTACATGCCATGGCCGAAAGTTCTAGCTCAAGGTTGAAGAAGATGAAGTTCTTTCTCCTCTCAATCTATGCCTTGGCTGAATTGTATGTGCATGTATGTGTAGTTGTCACATCATGAGAAAGAGTATTGTCATCTAATATAAGCTAATAATAAATTAAGTGACCAATCACTATTGTCACCTTTTCATGACAAGCCATGCAAGCCATTTGATTTCAATCATTAGGTTTAGATGATGAAAGATGATCATCTTCTCTCTCCTCTACCCCTTGGCCGAAATTGCAAGTGGGTGGTGAGAGAAGTTTGTCATCTTTTATTATATATATAAAGCATACTCATATAATTATATATATAATGTTACTTTATAAGATAGCCAATCACAATTGCTTCCTTCTAAAGTAAAAGCCATGCAAGCCTTAGGATTGTAATCATTACAATCTAAAGGTAACTTTATTCTCTCTCATGACACTTGTCAAAAAGGTTTTATCAACAAAAGCAATGGTCAAGATCCTTTTGTCTTTATTCAAAAATGAATCCTATCCATTCATTTTAAATTCAAATGACTAGGATTGATGACATGGACTATCCTAGTCATCAATCTCTGCATGCAAATGCCACATGTAATTATCTAGTCATTAAATTGCAATTTCACCTTTTGACAACTAAGACGATGACGTGGCATTTCACAAATTACATCATCATTACACATATACATATATAAACACCTTTATATATATATATATATATATATATATATAATATTTTTACCAATTCTAATCTCTATTAGAATGAATATATTGAAACAACTTTGTCAATAATTACAGTTTAGCCCCAAAAGTTTTAGTAATTACAATTTAACCCCAAAACTTTCCAAAATTACACTTTTGGCCCAAATACCAACATTGATGAATCTTAACACCTTAAAGCCACCAACCACAAAATACAAGCTTCCGATGAACTTATTCATGATACTTATTAGTATGTGACCTTCTAGATTCATAATCGCGTACCGATGAGGGACCTGATAAACCTCCTTATCTATTTCAGAAATGTCTTCGTCATTTACCGAAATACCCTCATGCTCATGAGTGACGCACTAGCAATGAACGTATCATGAGAATGTAAACGATAATGAAGACGACGTCTTTCATGAATCCATTTAACCGTCAAGAATTAACGTGTAGTTTGATCCTTCTGTTACAAGTGCCCCGATCGGGAAAGGACCATGAAATGTCTAAGCCCATATCTGATACTATGTATAAATCTAAATCGGTGAAATGAGAGATGATTACCATGAAAAAACTCATTTCCATCACTTCATACTCGCCTTGGCCAAGGACTTGCTCGTTTACCAATTGATCTCAGATATCATATAACATCGCCTCTCGTCGGAGGTTAACAGATCCTATCTTGACAATTACCTGTCGGTTCATACCACAAGACTAAAATGCGAAAGGCCGTAACCCACCTTAGAAGACGGGCATTGTCTAGATGCAGTATTTAGCCCCTGATATAACCTGCAACCATAATCTCTCAAGTCTGAGGATTAATTTACACAATTCTTAACTAAATAGTAAACTATTAACCTGAAATCATGTAGTCCACTATTTATTGTCACATTCAACGATTCGTAAACAGACGATCACTAATATGTTTATTAGTCCATATTATCATGTTGTTTTGGCATTTCGTACGCCATCCTTTATCATTAACATCACTATGTTAATCAAAGGTAATAATATATGATAACTCGTATTGATTATTCCAGTCCTGGTTGAATAATCTGAAAGGCTATGAATCGTTTCTTAATGCTTATCATATTGAAGAGAAAGTACGAAATATCCTAAACCCTTTTAGAACATTTCTCTTCTCGGATAGGCATTATGGATATATTCATATCGAAGCGGAAAATATGAACATCCTACAAATAACATTGTGTATAAAACACAAAAGCATATTCTTATTAAACCCTAATAAGGTCATCTCAAACTTTAGCATTAGGCATATCCCCAACATATATATATTATTTTTGCCCATTATAATCTCTATTAGAATTAATACATTAAAACTATTTTTCAATAATAACAGTTTGGCCCCAAAAGTTTTGATAATTATAATTTGACCCCAAAATTTTCCAAAATTATACTTTTTGGCCCAATTACCAACATAGATGACTCTTAACACCTTAAAACCACCTACCATATTATACAAACTTCTGGTGAAGTTATTCATGATACTTATTAGAGTGTGACCTTCTAGATTCACTATCGCATACCGATGAGGGACTGATAAACCTACTTATTTATCTCGAAAACGTCTCTGTCATTTACCGAAATACCCTTGTCACGCCCCGACCAAACCCCCAAGCTAAAGGTTAAGTCCGGACCCGACAAACGGACAGAGTCTCCCCTGTACCGTGGACATTCTAAAAACCTGTAAACACTTAAACAAAGTCCCAACAATACAATACAAGCTTTTCTTAATTAAACAACAAAGCTATAAGGCCATCCGAGCCTTATAGTACACAATATCTCCAAAACACACAAGCATGCGAGAACTTGTTGTCAGCATAGTCTTATAATCCTGACATTCTAGGAAATCAATAAAACAACTTAAAGGATAAAGCATTCTACATTAACCATCCACTCCCAAGCATGCAAAGAAATAAGACAAGAATAAAAGTTATTACAGTTCATAGACTTTCAAAGCTACAACCCAACCAACTAATCTTCGACTTATACAACAAGCATATACATAGCCCTTGGGCTACAAAATAGTACGTAAAGTAATCAGATGAGTCTTCCACATAGCAGCAAAATCATTAACCACCTCAAGTTATCAGACACAGCAACTAAGGTAAAGGCTCGATCTGAACTTCTTCTTCCTCAACTAAATCAACAAGCTGGGGATCACCCTCAGCGTCTCCTGAAACAGATATCGAGGTATGAGCAACCACTGTTGCCCAGTGAGGGATATAGTCCCGGGGCGTGCAATGCAACATATAATACAATCATGCAACAATAACACTTAGACAATTAAAGAAACAACGATAACTTAAATAACCACACATTTAAAAGGATACGTTTCAACAATCCCCTATACACCAATCTTCACTGGTCTTCAATCACGATCCACGAACCACGAGCACGATCACGATAAGCCGGCATAACCCCAATCACTCCAGTGGGTGTACTCCGGATGTACCCCAAATCCTACGACCCAACATCCCCTGGCAATCTCCGGACCAGGCGAATGAGGGAATAGGGCACGGAGTTTGAATATCCACCGGCAAGCCCTCTGCCGCCCAGCCGATATTCAACACATCCGCCCCTGACACTATGGTTGCGCAACCACTATGCAATGCACTTAACGATGGCAAGTTAATAGCAATAATATAAGCATTAACACATATGAGGATCAACAAAGTAGGTTGACCTCGATGCAATTAGGATAGAAGCAAATATAGAAGCTAATAAGCAGTTTACAAATGAACATATACAAAATAAGCATAGGATTATACCAAAAGCTCCAAATCAACTTAATATCACATATAAACACTCAAGAAGCCATGCCGTGGGTTTAGAAATGTGAGACAAATGAAATTGCACTTAAACCCTTTTATTTTACATACTATTTCTCTTCCAAACCAAAGTTAATGATTTCATTTTCAAAGGAAACTCTCCCAACCTTCTAACTAACCCTCAAGGTACCCTCTCAACCCTCTATCTCATTCAAATACCCGCGTTTACCCCGAAAGCCCCAAATTCCCTCTTATGGCTTTAAACTACGCGTACATTGTCCGGGCTTCAAACAAGGGATATCAAGGCATCTATAGCACCTAGGTAGCCTAAGGATACTAGAATTGAAGCCCGAATCCACCCGGATTCGCATTAACCCCGAAAGCCCCAACTTAAAGTCGGCTATTTTCCATTTTTAGGCAATTTAAGGGCAATGCAAGTGCACGGGGTTATTAGACTATCTTCACTAACACCTAAGGCATCTATTAGGAGCATTAAATCGAGCTAATTCGAGCAATTACACAAAACCCTAGAAAAAACGTCACTATTCACCCTAAAAATCAAACTAGCGATTCTAACCGTTTAAATTGCGAAACGACGGTTCAAATGTGTTCTCTAGCATTCATATAGATGGTATATTAGCATAGATAACAATTACAATGGCATATAATCATATTTTCAACAAATCAAGAAATGAACAACTATTTAAAAATGCAAAAACAAGTCGTGAAATCCCTCACCAATACGCGTAGGAGCACCTAGGGACCTTGCAAACACCCTACACTAGTTGCTCAAGGCTTGGCTTGGCTTGAATTGAAGTGTTGAAGATGAAAAAAATTCTCCCAAGTGCAAAGAGGGGCTGTCGGGTTTGGCTCCTGATTTCAGCTTTTTATTTTTTTTTTCTTTTGCATTTTATGAGCTTAAGTGATAATATAAAGGGGTTAAGTTGAGGTGGGGTCATTTGGGTGTTTAAGAGGTTTAATATAATGCGCGTATTAAGCTTAAAACGAGCTTAGGATGATACATGTGTGCTAGATAATTAAATCTCTAAGTTATGTTACGTAACACTATTCACTCAACTACAAAAATCATTTTCTAAACGAGCCCTCCTAACGCCTTTAGCTCAAATGCACATTTTTCCCACTACTTTTACAATTAATATGATTTAATAAAAATGCTAATTAACTAATAGGATGCAGTTTAAAAATGGAGTGAATAGTAGTCATACAAGTCAGTTAGTAAGGCACAGAAATAAATGCGCAACAAGGGATGCAACAGTAATTAAATGCATGGCTAAAACCCGGGCGTCAAATCCTCTCCCCCTTAAACTAATTGCGTCCACGCAATTCTTACATGATTCGGCGAATAACTCTGGATACCGTTCCCGCATCTGATCCTCTCTTTCCCATGTCGCATCCTCTACTCCGTGATGGTCCCACAGAACTTTAACCATCGGAATGCTTTTAGTCCTCAGCTCCTGAACTTTCTGATCAACAATTCGAAGAGGTTTCTCTGTGTAGGTCAAAGTTTCACTGATCTCTAGCAGTTCCGGCTCAAGTATGTGAGAGGGATCTGGCTGATACTTCCGAAGCATGGAAACATGGAATACGTCATGAATTCTGCCCAGACTGGGAGGTAAAGCTAGACGGTAAGCCAAATCACCAACAGTTTCAGTTATCTCAAATGGTCCCACATATCGAGGACTGAGTTTACCTCCTTTACCATGCCGAATCAAACCCTTGCGAGGAGAAATTTTCAGAAATACCCAGTCCCCCACAGCAAATTTCAGATCACGACGTCGTCTATCTGCATAACTCTTTTGCCGGCTCTGTGCTGTAAGCATTCTTTTTCTGATAAGCTGCACCTGATCAATCATTTTGTTCATTTCAGGTAAGAGAGTAGGGTCGATAGTCTTCATTTCACCAACATCATCCCAGTAGAGAGGAGACCGACATTTACGCCCATACAGTGCCTCATAAGGTGCCATACCAATAGTAGCTTGATAACTATTGTTGTAGGCGAACTCTGCTAGTGGCAAATACTTCTCCCAACTCTTACCGAAGTGCAGAATACAAGCCCGCAACATATCCTCAAGGATCAAGATAGTTCTCTCAGATTGACCATCTGTCTGAGGATGATAAGTTGTACTGAAACTCAAAGTCGTGCCCAAAGCTTTCTGAATCTTCTGCCAGAACTGAGATGTGAATCTGGGATCTCTATCCGACACGATACTCTTTGGAATTCCATGTAGTCGGACAACATTCTCAATATACAACTCTGCCAGTTTATCAAGAGAATCAGACTTCTTTTTAGCAATAAAA
Organism: Ehretia macrophylla; assembly: GCA_037974665.1. Taxonomy (NCBI): domain Eukaryota; kingdom Viridiplantae; phylum Streptophyta; class Magnoliopsida; order Boraginales; family Ehretiaceae; genus Ehretia; species Ehretia macrophylla. Next base: position 75,590,156 of record CM075773.1, read on the forward strand.
TGAGAAGTCTTGGTCAGTCTATCCATAATAACCCAGACTGAGTCATTACCCCTCGAAGACCTCGGTAAATCAGAGACGAAATCCATAGTAATATGATCCCATTTCCAAACAGGAATAGCCAAAGGCTGCAACAACCCTGCAGGTCTCTGATGTTCTGCTTTAACTTTCTGACAAGTAAGACATCGGGCAACATAGTCAGCGATTTCTCTCTTCATATTATTGCACCATAAATTCTGCTTTAAATCTTTATACATTTTCGTACTGCCTGGATGGATAGTATATCGAGAACTGTGTGCCTCAGCAAGAATTTCCTTCTTTAGAGTTGGATCATTCGGAATACAGATTCTACCCTTGAATTTAAGAATACCATCGTCGTGCAGTTTGAAATCTGACTCTCCCCCATTAGAATTCTCTAAGACTTTCAACAATTGAAGATCAGCCTGTTGAGCTTCTCGAATCCTGGATAACAACAGAGATTGAATCTGCAAACTTGCAAATTGAATACCAGAATTTGAAGTACTAGGCTTCCATAATCACAATTCTTCCATGAATTCCCAATTCTTGATAATCAAGCTGGCAACAGTAGCCTTTCGGCTCAAAGCATCAGCAACAATATTGGCCTTACCTGGAAGATAGTTAATAGTGCAGTTATAGTCCTCAAGTAATTCCAGCCAACGCCTCTGCCTCATGTTCAACTCTTTCTGTGAAAACAGATATTTCAAGCTCTTATGATCAGTAAAGATTTCAAACTTGTTGCCCCAGAGATAATGACGCCATTTCTTTAATGCAAGAATGATAGCTGCAAGCTCCAGATCGTGAGTCGGATAGTTGAGTTCATAAGGCTTTAGTTTCCTGGAAGCATAAGCAATAACCCTGCCATTCTGCATCAATACACAACCCAGACCTTCCTTCGAAGCATCACTATAGATCACCAGATTATCATAACCCTCAGGTAAAGCAAGAATAGGAGCTGTAGTCAATCTCTTCTTCAATTCCTGGAAGCTGGCCTCACATTTATCATTCCAGTCAAATACGGTTTTCTTCTGAGTAAGTTGAGTTAAAGGCCCCGCAATCTTAGAGAAATCCTTGACAAACCTCCGATAATACCCCGCTAAACCAAGGAAGCTACGAATCTCCGTGACAGTTTCAGGCCGTTTCCAAGATAACACAACTTCAATCTTCGCTGGATCAACAGAAATACCATCCTGCGAGATAATATGGCCAAGAAAAGCAACTTGCTTAAGCCAGAATTCACATTTGCTAAACTTTGCAAATAACTGATGCTCCTGAAGAGGCTGCAACACAATTCTGAGATGCTGTTCATGCTCTGCTTCAGACTTAGAATAGACAAGGATATCATCAATAAATATGACTACAAATTGATCCAGATAAGGACGGAATACCCTCTGCATTAAATCCATGAATGCGGCGGGAGCATTAGTAAGACCAAACGGCAAGACAACAAACTCATAATGGCCATATCGAGTTCTGAAGGCAGTTTTAGGAACATCATCTTTCTTAATCCTCAGCTGATAATAACCCTGCCTCAGATCAAATTTAGAGAATACCCTGGCGCCTTGCAACTGATCAAACAACTCTTCGATTAAAGGCAAAGGATATTTATTTTTGATGGTTACCTGATTAAGACCTCGATAATCAATGCATAGGCGAAGAGATCCGTCTTTCTTTTTAACGAATAGAACTGGCGCACCCCACGGTGACGAACTCGGCTGAATGAATCCCTTCTCAAGTAAGCCCTGCAATTGAACTTTCAATTCCTGCAACTCAGGTGGAGCCATTCTGTACGGAGTCCTAGAGATAGGTGAAGTCCCCGGCAACAAATCAATCATGAACTCTATCTCTCTATCAGGCGGTAACCCAGGTAATTCCTCAGGAAAGACCCCCGGAAACTCCCTCACGATAGGTACATCATTCAATTTCAATTGATCCCCAGGTTGATTAATCAAATATGCAAGATAAGCCTCACAACCTTTGCTTAATAATTTAGATGCCCTAATAGAAGAAATAATAGGAGTTCCCGTAGATTTTCTACTACCAACTATTTTAAGTACAGGCTGGTCAGGCATTTCTAGATACACAATCTTCTTTCTACAATCAAGCTGGGCATAATATTTACTTAACCAGTCCATCCCCAATATAATTTCAAAGTCATTGAAGGGTAGGATAATCAAATCAGCAGGAAAAACACGACCTTCAATAAATATACTACATGCTCTGCAAATAGACCTAGTAACAAACTTCGGACCCATAGGAGTATAGACCACAATCTCATGCAACAGTTTATCATGTTTCAATTTAGCATTTTGTGCACAAGTAGGAGTAATAAAAGAATGCGAAGCCCCGGAATCAATTAAAACCTTAACTGACTGATCATTAAGAAGAAAAATACCTTCTACCACAGCGGTAGTATCCGGAAGCTCCTCAGCATCCAAAGCAAATACACGGGCCTGGCCTCGTGGTGGTGGTGCTGCAGCTGGGGCCCTGGTCTGAGAGTTCTGAGCTGATGTCTGACCTCTAGGGTTCTTAAATTTCTGACAGTCTTTAACCCTGTGCTGATCACTGCCGCAACCTGTACACTTGTTATGTTTCTTCCAACAAACATCCTCAGTGTGACCCTGACGCTGACAGAAGCTACACTGCTGGTGATGTCTTGCAACAGTGCCTCCTGAAGGAACTCTGTAAATAGAGGTAGCTGAACTACCCTGCTGCGAACGGGAAACTGCTGGACGGAACTGACTCTGAGTCTGACTCTGAACTGGTCGTGCCTGAGTCTGAGTAGGCCCTGTGTAACTCTGAGTCTGCCTCGGCTGCGAACTCTGCCCAACCGATATAGCCTGCCCCTGGTACCCTTGACTCTGAGACTGAAACCGTTTACTCGATTGACTAGTCTCGGCTAACACGTCGGCTTTCCGTTTCTCATATCTCGAGGCAGCTCGGACTACTGCAGCATAGTTAGGAAAATCATTTGAAGACAAGTTCAGCATAATATCTCTCCTCAAACCCATGATGAACCTCTGAATCTTCATGTCCTCCGGCTGAATTAAAGCTGGTGCATAACGGGAAAGCCGGGTAAAAGTAGCCTCGTATTGATCTACGGTCATACTTCCCTGCTTCAAGTTTATGAACTCCGTTTGTCGCCTCTCGCGGGCAACTACCGATATATACTTGTCTCGAAATTCTCGGACAAAATCGGCCCACGAATGATGACCTCCCTCAGCTCCCCATTTCTCACTGATGGTATTCCACCAATCTTCAGCATCACCCTCGAGAAGGAAAGTAGCATAAGTAATCTTCCTGTCATCATGGCACTCCAGTATCGCTGCCACTCTCTCGAACTTCCTTAGCCACATCTCAGCTTTCATATCGTCCGGCTCCCCAAAGAAAGTATAGGCCCCATGATGTATAAACCGATCATACAGATTACCTCCGGTAGGGCCACTACCTCCGGCTCTCGCAGCCTGATTACCTCCAACGACCCCTGGCTGACTCTGTTGTGTAACAAACTGGGCGATAGTGTTCATAGCTGTGGCCATCGTGGCCAAGATCTGTGCAGTGCTCGGTTCTTGAACCTGCGGTGCATTTTCGGCCACCTCAGCTTCTTGCCCCTGAACCCCCTCGGGTTCTCCACCAACATTCGGATTATCAACACGACGGCGAGGTCCCATCTCGAATAGCTAGAATGCAAAGTGTTATGACAGGTATATATATGTATATATGCAATTTATAAGTAAACACATAAAGAAGAGTCCAATTAGATTCACATAAAGTCAAGTACATAGAAGTTCAAATAAATATTCCACATTCTTGAAGTAAACATAAATCACTAGATCATACTTGACATTCTAGACTCTTGATATTCTATTTCCATGCTAGCATGTTCATTCCTTATTCAAATTTCACTTAAGTCAATCAAAATCAAAGACTCATGTATTCACAAAGTCACATAACAAGTCTCTACCCACAGACCGAGAAATTTAACCCGGCTTCATGCAATCTATAGCTCTGATACCACTTAAATGTCACGCCCCGACCAAACCCCCAAGCTAAAGGTTAAGTCCGGACCCGACACACGGACAGAGTCTCCCCTGTACCGTGGACATTCTAAAAACCTGTAAACACTTAAACAAAGTCCCAACAATACAATACAAGCTTTTCTTAATTAAACAACAAAGCTATAAGGCCATCCGAGCCTTATAGTACACAATATCTCCAAAACACACAAGCATGCGAGAACTTGTTGTCAGCATAGTCTTATAATCCTGACATTCTAGGAAATCAATAAAACAACTTAAAGGATAAAGCATTCTACATTAACCATCCACTCCCAAGCATGCAAAGAAATAAGGCAAGAATAAAAGTTATTACAGTTCATAGACTTTCAAAGCTACAACCCAACCAACTAATCTTCGACTTATACAACAAGCATATACATAGCCCTTGGGCTACAAAATAGTACGTAAAGTAATCAGATGAGTCTTCCACATAGCAACAAAATCATTAACCACCTCAAGTTATCAGACACAGCAACTAAGGTAAAGGCTCGATCTGAACTTCTTCTTCCTCAACTAAATCAACAAGGTGGGGATCACCCTCAGCGTCTCCTGAAACAGATATCGAGGTATGAGCAACCACTGTTGCCCAGTGAGGGATATAGTCCCGGGGCGTGCAATGCAACATATAATACAATCATGCAACAATAACACTTAGACAATTAAAGAAACAACGATAACTTAAATAACCACACATTTAAAAGATACGTTTCAACAATCCCCTATACACCAATCTTCACTGGTCTTCAATCACGATCCACGAACCACGAGCACGATCACGATAAGCCGGCATAACCCCAATCACTCCAGTGGGTGTACTCCGGATGTACCCCAAATCCTACGACCCAACATCCCCTGGCAATCTCCGGACCAGGCGAATGAGGGAATAGGGCACGGAGTTTGAATATCCACCGGCAAGCCCTCTGCCGCCCAGCCGATATTCAACACATCCGCCCCTGACACTATGGTTGCGCAACCACTATGCAATGCACTTAACGATGGCAAGTTAATAGCAATAATATAAGAATTAACACATATGAGGATCAACAAAGTAGGTTGACCTCGATGCAATTAGGATAGAAGCAAATATAGAAGCTAATAAGCAGTTTACAAATGAACATATACAAAATAAGCATAGGATTATACCAAAAGCTCCAAATCAACTTAATATCACATATAAACACTCAAGAAGCCATGCCGTGGGTTTAGAAATGTGAGACAAATGAAATTGCACTTAAACCCCTTTATTTTACATACTATTTCTCTTCCAAACCAAAGTTAATGATTTCATTTTCAAAGGAAACTCTCCCAACCTTCTAACTAACCCTCAAGGTACCCTCTCAACCCTCTATCTCATTCAAATACCCGCGTTTACCCCGAAAGCCCCAAATTCCCTCTTATGGCTTTAAACTACGCGTACATTGTCCGGGCTTCAAACAAGGGATATCAAGGCATCTATAGCACCTAGGTAGCCTAAGGATACTAGAATTGAAGCCCGAATCCACCCGGATTCGCATTAACCCCGAAAGCCCCAACTTAAAGTCGGCTATTTTCCATTTTTAGGCAATTTAAGGGCAATGCAAGTGCACGGGGTTATTAGACTATCTTCACTAACACCTAAGGCATCTATTAGGAGCATTAAATCGAGCTAATTCGAGCAATTACACAAAACCCTAGAAAAAACGTCACTATTCACCCTAAAAATCAAACTAGCGATTCTAACCGTTTAAATTGTGAAACGACGGTTCAAATGTGTTCTCTAGCATTCATATAGATGGTATATTAGCATAGATAACAATTACAATGGCATATAATCATATTTTCAACAAATCAAGAAATGAACAACTATTTAAAAATGCAAAAACAAGTCGTGAAATCCCTCACCAATACGCGTAGGAGCACCTAGGGACCTTGCAAACACCCTACACTAGTTGCTCAAGGATTGGCTTGGCTTGAATTGAAGTGTTGAAGATGAAAAAAATTCTCCCAAGTGCAAAGAGGGGCTATCGGGTTTGGCTCCTGATTTCAGCTTCTTATTTTTTTTTTCTTTTGCATTTTATGAGCTTAAGTGATAATATAAAGGGGTTAAGTTGAGGTGGGGTCATTTGGGTGTTTAAGAGGTTTAATATAATGCGCGTATTAAGCTTAAAACGAGCTTAGAATGATACATGTGTGCTAGATAATTAAATCTCTAAGTTATGTTACGTAACACTATTCACTCAACTACAAAAATCATTTTCTAAACGAGCCCTCCTAACGCCTTTAGCTCAAATGCACATTTTTTCCACTACTTTTACAATTAATATGATTTAATAAAAATGCTAATTAACTAATAGGATGCAGTTTAAAAATGGAGTGAATAGTAGTCATACAAGTCAGTTAGTAAGGCACAGAAATAAATGCGCAACAAGGGATGCAACAGTAATTAAATGCATGGCTAAAACCCGGGCGTCACACCCTCATGCTCATAAGTGACGCATTAACAATGAACATACCATGAGAATGTAAACGATAATTAAGACGACATCTTTTATGAATCCATTTAACCGTCGAGAATTACCGTGCAGTCTGATCCTTCTATTAAGAATGCCCCGATCGGGAAAAGACCATGAAATGGTTACGTCCACTTTCGATACTATGTATAAGTCTGTATCGATGAAATGAGAGATGATTACCATGGAAAAACTCATTTCCATCACTTCATACTCGCCTTGGCCAAGGACTTCCTTGTTTAACGACCGATCTCAAATATCAAGGACATCGCCTCACGCCGGATGTTAACAGATCTTATCTTGACAATTACCTATCGGTTCATACCATAAAACTAAAACATGAAAGGCCGTAACCCACCTTATGGAAGACGGGCATTGTCCCGACAATATTTAGCACCTAATATAACCGGCAGTTGTAATTTCTCAAGTTTGAGGATTAATATACACAATTCGCAACTAAATAGTAAACTATTAACCTGAAACCACGCAGTTCACTATTTACTGTCATATTCAATGATCCGTACATAGACGATCACTCAAATGTTTATTAGTCCACATTGTCATGCTGTTCTGGCACTTCGTACGCCATCCTTTATCATTAACATCACTATGTTAATCAAAGGTAATAACATATGATAACCCATACTCGATTATTCTAGTCTCGGTTGAATAATCTGAAGGGCTATGAAACGATTCTTAATGTTTATCATATCAAATAAAAAGTGTGAAATACCCTAAACCCTTTTAGAACATTTTTCTTCGAGGATAAGCATTAGGGACATATTCATATCGAAGTGGAGAATACGAACATCCTCAAATTAACACAGTGTATAAAACACGTAAATATATTCTTATTAAACCCTAATAAGGTAATCTCAAACTATAGCATTAGGGCATATCCCCAACATTATTTAATTCAATTCAACATCCACTAAAATGTTTTGTCATCATTTTGATACATTCAACACCAATCATTACCTTTTTAAGAATTAACGGGTCATTTCTTAAAAATCATCAATTATTCCGACTCGCCTCTAGCACATGTATTACATATACCGTAACATTTAGGTGATATACACTGGCACATTTAGGTGTTGTACACCGGCATATTCAGGTGTTGTACACTGAAACCTACGACCCAATACCCTAAAGAACTCTCCATTTATGTGTGCGAGGGAATTGGACCATCGTAGTCAAGCCAATACACGGCAAGCCCTATGCCGCCCAGAGTGATACGACGCTACCATGCCTCGATAAAAGGTTACAACCCTTACGATCATTCGCATTCAATCACTTAATCACACATTCACTTCATTTTGAGAGGACAACAAAGTAAGTTGTCCCTCAAACACTTTAACATTCATTTGACAATTCGATCTCATTCAATAGCATATTTAATAGGTGACAAAGTTGAAGGCACGAAAACGCTGCATCGAAAGCAGGAATGCAACGAGATCATCTCGAGATATGTTGTAACGCTCCAATCCCTCACGAGACCGGAGGCTCTAAAAACCAAGCTATTCTCAACCCGATCCCAAACCCAGACACAAATTTTTCGGAAAAACGGACAGAGTCTCCCCTGTACCGTGGACATTCTGAAAACCTGTAAGCAACCAATAAAGCCACAAAACAACCTAGAACTCCAATTCTAATTAAAGACTCAAACTTTAAGGCCATCTGAGCCTTAAAACATTCAAACAGTGTCACGCCCCAACTCGACCCCTCTTATGATCAGTCAGGACGCAACGAAATTTCAGCAGCATAACGACAGTAACATGAACATCAAGGCTCTAAATCAACCCTTAAGAACAACATACATCAAACTCCACAAATCACCAACCAACTCCACGATCAAATTAAAAACATACAACGCAACTATTTCATACATTTAACATTCTTTCATCAACTCATTCATAGTTATGCGCCTCCGTTCCAACATCATACATTTACTCTATAACATACATTTCCAAAATAGATCATAACCAATTCAGCAACCTAACCATGTTCTAAAACAAGACTACTAAATTAGCAATATACATAAGTCTTATAATTGAGTAAGTTATACAATATAACATATTAAAACGACTAAGACAAATTCATGGCAATGACTCCGGCACACAAGACTCGTCCATATAAAGCAAATTCTCAGCTTCCTGAGGCACATATCTGTAATCTTGATCAATAGCACCTATATGCATGCAATAATAGAGAGTAAGCTTATATAAACAAGCTTAGTAAGGATCCGATAGATCTCTAAGAGTATTTACTATATTCCTTGGAAATGATTCTTTGAGCAGTAAACACGCAATAAAACATCAATAACAATATAAACACATAACTATAATGACCAATCAATAAAGGATACTCTAGTTGGTGTAGCTCCAAACGCCATCACGATCTAAACCATTCTTCTTGTAACTCCCTATTACTCACGCACCCGAGGTACCTCACTAGCCTCGCCCTCCATGACACCTCCATCATGCGAGCTGGAGGTAGTCTCTGGTAGTCATGCCGTTATCAACTCGACAGCCCGATGCTGTCCGAGAGGTGGCACACACATACCAAGACTCATCAATAATAATAAACATCATTCACAGGAGGACAATCTAGCAGAATTGCCTATCTCCCAGTTCATCAATCATCGATCAATAATCATCACTAATCATCAATTATCATCAATTGCCATCAATATAACATCAAGTAATCAATTAAACAACAAACAACTAAGTTAGATGAAAAAGTAGGCCATCCAACTTAACATGCATTAAACACGTAATCTAACCCTAGTCTAACCATTAACAACTCACAAATCAATCACTCAAATACCACCCAATCAACTAAGGCTCAATTCAACAATTTAAAGAAAAACAACCTAAACTTCAAATAATCATATCTTACATTCTACTAATCCAAACAACTCCAAATCAGTTTCTAACACTCACCCATTAAATCAACTACATTAGCTCTCTCGGAAACCAACAAAGACACATCAAAATCAAGCCTAACAACCCTAAAACCTCAATGTACCTAGGCTGAAATTTTTGGATTTTCACACAAACATCGCAATCGAAAATTTGGCATTATAACGGCGTTACCATGTAATTAACAAACATTTAGAAATCGATGGCAATCGATTCCAACCACAACAACTCAAGATATTCATCAAATGGCCAATCTATCAACTTTAAATACCCAAAAATAAATAATTTCGCTACAATGGTTCAAATCTCGTAGTAATACACATAAACAATCCCTAGCATGCACTGAGCAATAATATAACTTCAAATTGACATTCTAACGGTTCAAAATGCAATTATAAGCAAAAACATAAAATATGACTTTTGAGATCTAGAATTTTTCTCTCACCTTTGATGTATTTTTATGCAAGAAATGTGTAGAATGGATGCCCAACAAGTGAAATCAAGCTTTGAATGAAGTGATTTGGACTTGAATTGCAAAATCTATGTGAAAAATGCTTTGAAAAATCTTGAAAATGCATTCTTTTTGCCTCCCTTTGGAATTTCGGTAATGTGTGTGTAAAATGAGTGTGTTTTGTGAGCTTTTGATGTGTGTTGATGATATATTAAGCAAAGGTTAAACAAATAAAAGAAAGTCAAAGGTGGAAACTAATTATTTTTAGTGTTTTCTTGTCTTTTAATTCATTTTCTTGACTACTCTTGCTCAAATTAATTATGCAACACCTAAACTATCTCAAGTAGTTTATTTTTAGGTGACAAGAAGTTTTAGATTCAAACAATTTCACCCGAGTAGACTTAAAACTCGATTTTGGCAAAAGAAAGTGTAAAAACCTTTAAAATTCCAAAACCGATTCAAAATCTGTTTTAATCAAATGCAGGTCAATTAAATCCCAAGGACTAGGTTTTAAAACGTTTAAAAAACCCCTGTAAAAATTTTAGCGGATAGGTGTTCAAAACACTATTTACCAAAACTGACGATAAAATTTATGATTCCGTTTTTGATGAAAATTTTATGAATGCACACATAGCATGTATTAGGAATATAAATCACATATTTAGCACATTGGAATATAAATCACATATTTAGCACATTCTAACTCATATAACACATAAACATGTTAAATCACGCAAATCGAGGTAAAGATGAAAACTGGGGTTTCACAAACAGCGAGAATCATGCAAGCATGCATTCACAATATATTTTCTTTACAAAACCGCTTATCATGCCACTCCATGATAGCTTTTATAAATATCCTAGGATTAGTAAATGTGGAGGCCAATTCAACCCAGATTCGTGATAACCCCGAAACTCCTTTCTAAAAGTCGGCTATTTCCTTCTTTTGCTAGGTTATGAGCAATTAAACCCTACGGGGCCTTAGCAATACTTTCATTAACATCTAAAGCACCTATTAGAACCATTAATTCAAGCTATAAGGTCCGATTTCACAAAACCCTAACATTTCCGTCACTATTCATGCCAAATACTCAACGAGCAATTTCAACCGATTAAACTACGAAACAATAGCATAAATTAGGTCTCTACTACTTATATATAACATACATAAGCATTTTGAGCATTGTAATAGCATTTGATAGCATTTCTAACAATTCAAGGAAATAGCAACATTTCTAAAATGCACAAACAAGCATGAAAACCCTCACTAATGCGTGTAGAAACTCCTAGGAGGCTAGAAGACACACTAAATAACTTGCTCCTAGCTTGGCTTGGCTTGAAGATTTGGTGAAGAAAAATCTCTTATTCCTCTCCCAATAGGCTGTCGGGTTTGCACAGTGAAATTTCAGCCTTTGCTCTTTTTTTTGTGTTTTTATGAGCTAAAGTGTTATGTTGAGTACTAATATGGGTGGGGTCTAGTTAGGTGCATATATGGTCTTCTAAAATGAGCCTAGTTAGTTTTAAAACGAGTCTAGGGTGCAAATAAGTGCTATCTAATTAAAACACTTAGTTAAGTTATTTAACACTATTCATTTGTTCACTAAACTATTTTCTAATCGAAGGCTCCTATTGCTCCTAGCTCAAATGCACATTTTTCTCATTCCTAAAACAATTATTATCATGTAAGAAAAATGCTAATCCATGGTAATTAAGTAGTTGAAAAACAGAATGAATAGTGATTAAAGAAGACAACAGGCAAATAACAGAAGAAATGCGCACATGGTGGATGCAACCGAAATCTAGAAGTACGACAAAAATCTCGAGCGTAACATATGTAAATAACAAAAACATGCATGGGCAGCAGAAACTATAAATATTAAAAATTCGCATGTAAACAAGTTGTATTCACAAAATCTCAAGAATAAGTCCATAACATGTACATAAAAGAAAATACATAATGGTATATACAAATATATACATATGCATTATAAATGAATATATACATAAGGTACCTCACGTGAATAACTTGGATGTATACCAAAAGAAGATCTTGGCTTGGACAATTCTCCTCCGCATGTGCAAAGGTCTTAGTCAGTCCATGGGTATCCAAAAGCAACAAGATCACTAACTAATTAAAGTGCTACCTTAGTTAATGACTTAGAGCTAGTGTATATGAGTTAGAAAACAAGAAGCAAAGGTCTACAAATCTATCTAGCCTTGGCCGAATTCACCAAGAGAGAAAGAGAGAATTTTTGCTTCTGAATGTGTGAAAATTTTGGCCAAGCCAAAAGCACAAGAAGAAGAAATCATGTCTTCTATTTATAGATGCAAGAAACCATCTAAAATGTGACAAGTGGCAAAGATCAAGACAATGAATAAGCCAAGTGTAACGCCCCGATCCCTCACGAGACCGGAGGCTCTAATAACCATGCTATTCTCAACCCAATACCAAACCCGGTCACAAAATTTTAGGAAAAAAAACGGACAGAGTTTCCTCTGTACCGCGGACATTTTTTCAAACCTGTAAATGCTCAAAATAGCCACAATATACTAAAACAAGCTTTTATAATTAAAATTCAAAGGTTCAAGGTCATCCAAGCCAGGAGACAAACAACAGCTCCAAATCACACATGCATGCACCCAACTTAACTTTTCATTAAACCTTTTTAACATGTCATCCTATGATAACATTAGAGCAATTTTAGAAGTTGAAATCAACACATCTAAACATACACCCCCAAGCATGCAAGAACTAAAAGGAGAATTAAAAGTTATTACAAACCATAATATCTCAAAGCTAACATTACAACCAACAGCTTTCAACTTGCAACTACAAGAATATACATAGCCTTAAGGCCACAAAATAGATCATGCTATAGCAATACAAGTACACCATGTAACAACAAGAAGACAAATCCGCCTTAGACAACAAACAAACAACAACTAAGGCAAAGGCTCAGCCTGAACTTCTTCCTCTTCCACTAGCACCTCAACTAGTTGGGGTTCACCCTCAGCACTTCCTGAAACATGTTTAGCGAGGTATGAGCAATCACAATTGCTCAGTGAGGGATAAGGTCTACTGGGGACGTGCAATGCAGCAGTTAGTACAAATAAAGTATTTTACAACCAAAGAACAATTAAAACAACAAGTTACTACACATTAAAAAGGATACGATACACTTTGACTTCTGTAACGTCCCGGCTAAGCGAATACCCCGAAGGGCAGAGGCACACCAGCGACGCCACGAACTGAAATCTCGATGTAATAATGACACTGATATCGATAAGCCGGCATCCCCTTATAACTCCAAACGGGTGTACTCCGGATGTACCCCGAAATCCTACGACCCAACTCTCCCTGGGCGGCATCCCAAGCGAGAGAGGGACTGGGCAACCATGGTAGCCGAGGTGGACCGACAAGCCCGATGCCGCCCGGTTTCCCCGACACTACCATGCCCGAATGGTTGCGCAACCACGATGCAATGCACTCAAAATGATAACAATAGTATAAATCAATAAACACATGGTTGAGGGACAACAAAGTAGGTTGCCCTCACACACAATATATAGACAATAAGTGCACATAATCTAAGTACAAGTAAATAACCTATTATGCACATAAGGATGAAGTCTCCCTCACCTCTACTGAGCTCCAAGATGTAAGTTTGAATCACATCATTTCCAGTCACCTTGAACCTATGAGCAAACATTACTTCAATTACTCTTTAACTACAACATTCATTCTAAGTTAGCTAACTTATAACTTCGCTTATTTAGCATATATACAATATCTATTAGAATTCTATTTTTAACAAAACACCACTTTTATATACCTTAACTTAACATATATTCCATATTTTCAATATTCTACAAGTTAATTAAGAAGATAGTTCAAAAACTTAAATGAGAATGATTCAACCAGCATGCTATAACTAGATATAAATCGAGCTAGAATTTAGTTTAACTAAAATCAACACATGAGCCTGCAGTGACTCATACTATTTCTCATTTTACTTTAGTTAATAACTTGTACAATAAATTAATTCACTCCACATAACAATAAACTAGCTATTAACTCAACTCAAAGAATTTCTCCAAATGATATATAGATAATAAAGGTTAGGTTACTTTAATGTTCAAATGACATATTCATTCACAATGACACTACCCAGTCTTTTACTACTTTAATGAACTTCTAATTCATATTATACTTTACTTACAATATTTAGTAATATCTCTATGAAGATAGCCCAACTTTAGCACATAGGGAAAGAAATCCATTTATCAACTAATAGAAAAGTTAACTATCAACCATTTAATAACTAACATACTATTTTAGTAAAATAACTATACTTCAAGCTAAGATTCTAACATATCACTAGTAGTATTAACTTAAGTTAATTACATTTAACATATAATAGACAACTATCAACTTACAATTAACCTTACATGTAGTTTCAAAAAGCATTAAACACATTCTTCCACATAGTTTACTTGACCTTTCTAAGTGTTCACTAGTTGCACATTGATAACAACAACTAATTCTAACAGTTGAATTGTTTAGCATATATAGAAACATTACCTATGTCTAAAGGTGGTGACCATCACAACTCTACTAGCATTTCTCATTCACAGTCGAATAGAATAGCTTTCAATTTAAATTAACTTTACTAGCAATTAGATTTCAATTACAATTCATGAAAACAACATAACTATAAGAGCCCCATTACGTTATTAATCATCCAAGGACACTACACAATAAGGTCTTGATCGAATACATTCAATTAGAACTGAATTATATCATTACTATAGCAAAATAACAACAAAATTCAGATTCTCGCGTAACAGGGCATTTTTGACACATCTCACCAAAATGATCATAACTTGCTCTAGACAACTCCGATTAATGCACCGTAAAAAGCTGTAGAAACTAGACTCGTAAGGTTTTCTAATGGTATATAATTCAACCCCTAATCCTTCTCCAATTAATACAGTTTTAAGCTCGAAGTTTCCTCAATGCAGTTAAAATAGAAGCAGTTTATACAAGCAAATAAGCAGTTTTACAAAAGGGCATATACAAGATATAATTAGAATTACATCAAAAGTTCCACACCAACTTGAAACTACATTTAAACATTCAAGAAGTCATGCCAAGGTCTTAGAAGCGCGAGACAACCGAAATTGCACCTAAACCCCTTTGTTATTCAAGCTATTTCTCCTCCAAACCAAAGTCAATGATTCAAATTTAAAGGGAAACTCTACCAACCTTCTAACTAACCCTCAAAGAACCCTTTCAACCCTCTAACTCATTCAAACGCCCGCAATAACCTCGAAAGCCCCAAATTCCCTCTTATAGCTTTACACTACACCTACCTCATCCGGGCTTCAAACAAGGATTAGCAAAGCTTCTATAGCACCTAGGTAGCCTAAGGATACCAAAAGTAGAGCCCGAATCCACCCGGATTCGTCTTAATCCCGAAACCCCTTTATTAAAGTCGACTATTTTACGTTTTATGCGATTTTAGAGCAATTCAAGTGCACGGGGCTATTAGACTACCTTCATTAGCACCTAAGGCATCTATTAGGAGTGTTGAATCAAGCTAATTCGAGCAATTACACAAAACCCTAGAAAAATGTCACTATTCACCTCATGAATTAAACTAACGATTCCACCCGTTTAAAAAGCGAAACAATGGTTCAAATATGTTCTCTAGCACTCATATACAAGGTATAATAGCATAGATAATCAATACAATAGCATTTGAACACATTTTCAACAAATCAAGAAAATAGCAACTATTTTAAAATGCAAAAATAAGCCGTGAAATCCCTCACCAATGCGCGTAGGAGCTCCTAGGAGGCTAGTAGACACCCTAAACCACTTGCACCTAGCTTGGCTTGGCTTGGAATGAGGATTTGTTGAGCAAAAAAACTCTATTTCTTCTCCTATGCAATTCTCGGATTTGCTACAGTGTTTTCAGCATGCTCTTTTTTTTTTTTTTTGCTAAGTTATGAGCTAATGTGTGTGTTGTGTGAGTTATATATTAAATGGGGCTAAGTTGCTTGCTTAAATGGTTCACTAAATGCGCTTAGTTAGCTTAAAATGAGCCTAGATAGTAAAATGAATGCTAGCTAATTCATTCCCTAAGTTATGTTACGTAACACTATTCATACAACTACAAAAATCATTTTCTAAACGAGCTCTCCTATCGCCTCTAGCTCAAATGCACATTTTTCCCACTACTCTAACAATTAATATGATTTAATAAAAATGCTAATTCGCTAATAGCATGAAGTTAAAAATGGAGTGAATAGTAATTTAATAAGACAGTTAATAATGCACAGAAGGAAATGCGCAAACAAGGGATGCAACAGTAATTGAATGCATGGCTAAAACTCGGGCGTCATACCAAGTGTCCTTTGATCTTCCTATGGCCGACCAAGGGAGGGCATTTTGGACAATTATTCATACAATTTGTCTTGTCTTTTTGTGCAAGTTGTCTTTTATCCTTTTGTGCAACTTGTCTTTTGTCCTTTTGTGTTTTGTCCTTTTGTGCAAGTTGTCTTTTGTCTTCTAGTGAAGACTATCAAATAATTAATTCTAATCCCCATTATAATAATTAATTAGAAATTGACCCCTCTACACAACTTTCAATATTTGCACATTGGCCCCAAAACTTTCAATAATTATAATTTTGGCCCACTTAACCATTAATGTCCAAAATAACACCGTTAACACTTGGCCCCAAAACTTTCAATAATTATACTTTTGGCCCAGTTAACCATTAATGTCCAAAATAACACCATTAACACTTTAACGGGTTTCAAAACTCAATACTAAGCTCATCAATTGTTTTATTCATGGTATCCTTTGTGTGTGACTTTTTAGGTTTACAGCCGCATAGCGATTAGGGACCATTAAACACTTTTAATCTATTCCGAGAATGTCTCCATCATTACCCGGAATACCCTCACGTTCATGAGTGACGCACTAGCAACGAATGTATCATGACAATATATACAGTAATGAAGTCCAATGCTTATGAACCTATTTGTAGTCGCAAATTAGAGTGCAATCTGATCCTTCTGTTAAAAGTGTCCCGATCGAATGAGGACCATGATTCGATTAAGTGCACTAATTTGATTCTATGCATAGATCTAATTCGGTGGAATGAGAGATGACATCTATGGAAAAACACCTTTCTATCATTCAACTACCCCGCTCAAGGATTTCTCTATTCATACAACCGATATAAGATTGCATAGGACATCACTTCACGTCGGAGGTTAATAGATATTATCTTGACAATTACCTATCGGTTTCTATTTCAAAAGACTAAACTGCGAGAGGCCGTATCTCGCCTTTGGGAAGACGAGCTTTGTCCAAACAGAAGATTTAGCCTTTATATATCCGGCAACTGTAATTTCTCAAGTCAGAGGATTAATTTGCAGAATTTGCAACGAATGACAAACTATTAATCTAAAGTCACGTAGTTTGACATTTTGGTCACATTCAATGATCCGTTCCATTAACGATCACTCATATATAAGTTAATCGCATCCCTATGCTGTTATAGCACAATGCTCGCCATTCTTTATCATTAACATCCCTATGTTAATCAAAGGTAACTACATATGATAGTCCGTACTTGATTATTCTAGTCCTAGTCAAATAAACTGAGGACTATGAATGCTTTTAAATGTTATCATGTCAAAGAAATATGCCTTTGTATTCTCAACACTTTAAGCATATATTTTTTCTCTGAAAAACATTAAGGACACATTCATACAATGCCCTATATAACATTAGGGCATAACTTTAATAATCTCCCACTTGCACGAATGCTATAAAGTATAGCTTCTAGCGCATTTCTACATGGTATCGCATTCCCATCTTTTCAAGATGACGTTCCAATTGCAATTGACTCATGGGCTTTGTAAGTGGGTCAACTATATTTTCTAATATAGGAACTTTCTGCAGACTTATATCTTTTCGAGCAACTATTTCTCGAATGATATGGAAGCGTCTTTCAATGTGTTTGGATTTTTGATAAGATCTAGGTTCCTTAGTTTGTGAAATAGCTCCATTGTTGTCGCAATATAGCGGTATCAGCAACTCGATGGAAGGAACCACTTCTAGCTCGACCAAGAACTTCCTCATCCAAACAGCTTCCTTTGCTACATCAGATACATCAATGTACTCAGCTTTTGTAGTGGAATCTACAGTTAGTGGCTGTTTAGAACTTTTTCAACTTACTGCTCCTCCATTTCAAACAAACACATATCTGGATGTAGACTTTCTATCATTCGTATCAGATTGAAAATCTGAGTCTATGTACCCATCTATCCAGAGTTCTTCTCCTTCATAAATCAGTACAAAATCCTTAGTCCGTTGTAAGTACTTAAGGATATGTTTCACTGTCATTCCGTGTTCTTCTCCTGGATTGGACTGATATTTGCTCACAATGTAACACCCCGATCCCTTACGAGACGAGAGCCCCAATCCAATACCCGAGGTCACGAAAAATACGGGAAAACGGACGAAGTCTTCCCTGTTTATAGGACATTCCAAAACCTGTACAAGCAATTATAACCTCAAAACCAAAGTCCAACCTCCTTCGTAATTCCCAACTTCCACAATCTTCACATACAACAAACTCCTCAAGGCCATCCGAGCCTTGGAACCCAACAAAAGTCCGCAACCAAGCATGCATTTAGTTATCTGTTGAAAGTCTATGCTTATAATTTCACTTATCATACCACTCTAATATTTCTTATCTATCTTTCTTATGAATTAGGTCCGCCAACCATTCAAAACATGCAAGCATGCATGTGAAACCCCAGATTTTGTCTTTGTCTCAATTTGCGTGTTTTGACATGTTCATGTGTTATATGAGTTAGAATGCACTAATTCTGTGATTTATATTCCTATTACATGCTAAGTGTGCATTCATGAAATTTTTATAAAAAACGGCATCAGGAATTTTATCGACGATTTTTGTGAATAGTATTTTGAACACTTGTCGGCTAAAATTTTTACGGGGGTGTTTTAAACATCTTAAAACCTAGTCCTCAGATATTAATAGACACTTGTTTGATTAAAACGGATTTCAAATCGGCTTTGAAATTTTAAAGGTTTTTACACTTTCTTTTGCAAAAATTGTATTTTTAGCCGAGTCGGGTGAAAGTCTTTGCATGAGAAAATTCTTGTCACCTAAAAATAAACTACTTAAGATAGTCTAAGTGTTGCATAAATGTTTTGAGCAAAAATAGTCAAGAAAATAGAATTAAAAGACTAAAAATACTAAATTAAAAGACTAAATACTAACTTTGACTTTTTCAATTTTCTTGACTTAGCCTATTTAACTATCAACACACATTAAAAACAAAGAAAACACACTCATGCACACACACAAAGGGCCGAAACTCCATAGCCATCTTTGTGAGCTTTTCCAACATTTTTTCAAAGCAAATTTTCAATAGAAAACTCATTTGAAGTCCAAACATCTTCATCCAAGGCTTGATTCCACTTGTTGGGCATCCTTTGCACATCTTTCTAGCTTAATAAAATATCAAAGGTGAGAGAAAAAGTCTAGATCTCAAAATGTCATTTTTATGTTAATTCATATAATCGAATTTTAAGTAGTTGAAATGTTAAATTGATGTTATATTATTGCTTAGTAGATGCTAAGGACTGATTATATGTGTTTAAATCAGTTTTGAACTGTTGTCGCATGAATTTTTATTTTTCGGGTATTAAAATTGTATTTGTTGAATAATTGGAGTTGTGGTGGTTGGAATCGATTGCTGTTAGCTTGTAAAAGTTTGTTAAATACGTGGTAGTAATGTTGTAATGCCGAAATTTTGATTGTGATATCGGTGTGAAAGTCCGAAAATTTCAGCCATGATGCATTAGGGTTTTAGGGTTGTTGGGCTCGATTTGGATGGATTATGGTTGGTTTCCGAGGGGGCTAATGTAGTTGATTGAGTGGGTGAGTTATATAAACTGGTTTGGAGGTTATCGAATTAGTAGAATGTAAGTTATGACTTTTAGAAGATTGGGTTGTCTTTCTTTAAAATGTTGAATTATGCCTTTGGATGTTTGGGTGGTGTTTGAGTGAATGAATTGTGAGTTGTTGATGGTTAGACTAGGGTTTGAATGTGTGGTTATTACATGTTAAGTTGGATGGGCTACTTTGTCATCTAACATAGTTGTTGAGTTGTTAATTGTTTATTTGATGATATGTTGTTGAAATGATGATTATTGATTGATTATTGATGAACCGGGAGATAGGCAACCTACTTTGTTGTCCTCTTATAATAATTGATTATTGATGAGCCGGGAGATAGTCAACGTGAAAGGTTGTCCTCCTGAGATTTGAATGTTTATTATTATTGTCATAAGTCTTGGTATATGTGCGCCACCTCTCGGGTAGTGTCGGACTGTCGGGTTGAAAACGGCATGACTATCATAGGCTACCCCCAGCTCGCATGGGCAAAGGTGCCATGGAGAGAGGGGCTAGAGAGGTACCTCGGGTGCGTGAGTAATGGGGACTTACAAGAATAATGGTTGAGATCGTGATGGCGTTTGGAGCTACACCAACTAGAGTATCTTTTATTGATTGGTTATTATAATTAATGTGCTTATATTGTTATTGATGATTATTATGTATTTACTACTCAAAGGATGATTTCCAAGGAGTATAGTAAATACTGTTAAGAGATCTGTTGAATCCTCACTGGGCTTGTTTTATATAAGCTCACTCTCAATTATTGTATGCATACATGTGAAATTGAACAAGATTACGGGTACGTGCCTCTAGAAGAGGATAATGTGCCATATGTGGATGGATCCTATGTGCTAGAGTCTTGTCTTTGATATCTGATGTTGTACTCTTTTGTTATCTTGTATATTAAAACTAGTTGGCTTGTATTACTTAAAAGTTTATGATGTATAAGTTGTTGTAATGATAATGGATTAAATGTTTCTAGTTTAGTAGTCTTGTTTTGGAATATGATTAGGCTACTAGATTGGTTATAATCTATTTTGGAAATGTATGTTATATAGTAAATGTATGATGTTGGAACGGGGGCATATAACCTATGGATGCAATGGTAAAAGAATGTTTAATGTATATTGTGGTTGTATTGTTTAATTGTTGAATTGTTTCTGGAGTTGGTTGTATCAGTTGCAAAGAGGTTGGTTTAGAGCCTCGGTATCCAGGTTACAGTCGTTATACTGCCGAAATTCCGTTGCGTCCTAACTGATCTTAAGAGGGGTCGAGTTGGGGCGTGACAGTGCAGCTATAAGACAATAAAGTAAGGATTACAAGTTATTGCCTACCTTTTACAATTAACACATCATACAAACATTAAGCTATCTATTATAATCCTTTATAACATGAATCAACTACACACAAGACTTTTACTTTGTAAAATATACTATCACGAGCAAGTAACACTTCAATGCACAGGAGTCCATACGACTTGTAGGCACTTTGATTGCTTTGTACTAAACCTGAAAATGTTAGGAAGAGCCACGCATACAACACATGTATACTCAGTGAAGGAGGGGAAATAGTAAACCAGGGGTGTTTCAAAAACCATTTCGTGCAATGCAACAAAGATAAGAACACAAGTAACATAATATAACAGTTAGCTAAATAAGCATTAAACACATTTAAAAAGGATATGGTTCATCTTCCTTGTCTTCAATCTCGAACCACGAATCTCGATCCTTGCTAACAAATGTCGACAAATCCCCTTATTCCTCCAATAGGGTACTTCGAATGTTTCCCGATCCTATAACCCATTTCTCCTTAAGTAGGTCTGTATGTCCCAACGTGGTAAACTACGCCTCTAAGGTAGAAGAGTATGCCTCACCGAGAAAGGGAATAGGCACCATGGTAGCCGAGCTAGACCGACAGCCCGATGCTGCCCAGAGTTTCTCGACACTACCATGTTTGAAAAGGTTCCCCCGAATAATGAATCACGAATCATAAGACACCAAGGCCTAATAAGTGGGGAGGTAGCAAAGTAGGTTAGCCTCACCCCATATATAACATATAACACATTTGATAATGAAATAAAACAATTATAACAATATAAACAATTATTCCTGCAACTAACTCAAGTAATTCACAAGGTATGCATCATGATACTATTCCAATACTTACTAAATAGATCATATTCTTCACACAAGACAAAGGGTTCCAAATCTACTTTACTAAATGATCAAGTAAAACACGACTCAAGTAACTTGGTTAAATTATGAAATCTTTGAACAAGTTAATAAACTAAATGAACAACAGGATGAAGTCCCTCACCTTTACCAAGCTCAAGATGCAAAAATGGCTTTTACTCACTTCCAATCACCTTGAATTAGCTCAAATACACAATCCTAGCTTGATCATATAAATGTAATATGACTTACTTTACTTGACATCCATGAGTTACAAGTAATTCTTATCAACTAATAAGCATTAACAAGCATGGACATAATATTTTCAATTCAATAGATGGAAAGTAATTAATTACAGTTACAAGACACCCTGTTGGGGATATGCCCTAATACTAAACTTTGAGATGACCTTATTAGGGTTTAATGATAATATATTTATGTGTTTTATACACGATGATATCTGTAGGATGTTCATATTCTCTGCTTTGATATGAATATGCCCCTAATGCCTATCCGAGAAGAGAAATGTTCTAAAAGGGTTTAGGATATTTCGCAGTTTCTCTTCGATATGATAAGCATTAAGAATCGATTCATAGCCCTTCAGATTATCCAACTGGGACTAGAATAATTGAGTATAGGTTATCATATGTTATTACCTTTGATTAACATAGTGATGTTAATGATAAAGGATGGCGTACGAAATGCTAGAACAGTATGACGATGTGGACTAATAAACATATGAGTGATCGTCTATGTACGGATCATTGAATGTGACAATAAATAGTGAACTGCATGATTTCAGGTTAATAGTTTACTATTTAGTTAAGAATTGTGCAAATTAATCCTCAGACTTGAGAAATTGCGGCTGCCGATTATATTAGGGGCTAAATATTGCGTCTGGTGTAACGCCCCAAACCAAACTCCCACGCCTACAAGATACTTCATGGCCTTTACAGTCCAAGCGAGCACCGAGGCCATGGCGAGCGGGCCCAGTGACGCATTATGCAGGTATTGTCCGCTTTGGGGCCCATACCCCTCACAGTTTTGTCATCTCCTATCCACTGCCAGGAAAATGCGCATAATCGATTAACAATGTACGTATTGTCCGCTTTGTAACACCCTGGCCTTAGCGGTCCAGGCGTGCACGCATGGTTTTGTCACTCACTAGCCCCCTAAGTGAATACTCCGAAGGGCAGAGGCACACCAGCGACGCCACATAACGAAGTATTGTCTGCTTTGGGTTACCACATTGGGCCCCTCATGGATTTGTCCCTTCCCAGGTGGAACCCCATACTAGAAAAGGAGCCTCGTCTATTGACGAGATATTGTCCGCTCTGTGGCACAGCAGCTCACTCACGGTTTTGTCCCTCCAGCCAGCTAAGCGAATACCCTAGTGGGGCAGAGGCACACTGCACTAGAAGGCGCCTCGTCGAATATACGAGGCTTCTCTACATATTCAATAGCTCAGGGACCTAGCCAGTCGATGTGGGATATTTCACCCACCCCCCTCGGGGACCCAGCGTCCTCGCTGGCCAACAACCAGATCAGCTCTGATACCACTTCTGTAACGTCCCACCTTCTGTAACGCCCCGGCTAAGCGAATACCCCAAAGGGCAGAGGCACACCAGTGACGTCACATATGACGATATTGTCCGCTTTGGAATACCCCGCACTTAGCGTATGGGTATGCCCTCACGGGTTTGTTCCCTACGTAGGAACATACTTACGTGAAAACATGTCGTCATGATATAAGAGAGAACCTTCCACTATATATCTAGCAGCCTAGCATCCTCGCCAGTCAATGTGGGATATTATACCCACCCCCCCGTGGGGACCCAACGTCCTTGCTGGCCAACGACCGGGTCGGCTCTGATACCACCTCTGTAATGCCCCGGCTAAGCGAATACCCCAAAGGGCAGAGGCACACCAGCGACGTCACATATGACGATATTGTCTGCTTTGGAACACCCCGCACTTAGCGTACGAGCGTGCCCTCACGGGTTTGTTCCCCACGTAGGCACATACCCACGTGAAAATGCGTCGTCACGATATAAGGGAGAACCCTCCACTATATATCTAGCAGCCCAGCATCCTCGCCAGTCGGTGTGGGATATTACATTTGTACAATTCCCGTCTTCTATAAGGTGGGTTATGACCTTTCGCGTTTGAGTCTTGTGGTATGAACCGACAGATAATTGTCAAGATAGGATCTGTTAACCTCTGGCGTGAGCCGATATCCTATACGGGAAGAGATTTCTTTCCAGTTTAAAAATGGGTAGTATATGTATGCAATGAAAAGCACTTAAGCATCCTTGTTATGCGCAAACATATTAAATGTACTTTTCACACATTAAGTAACTAACATTGATACATAGTTGATATACCAACTCATTATGCAACTACTAATTATATCGTAAGCAGTTAATATTCATTTTACTTAACATCTACTTTATTCCATATAATTACCTAAATTAGTGACTCAAATGCAAGTTTTCTAATAAAAACTAAGGTAAGTAACATATATAATTAAAAGTATATGTTTCACATTTATTCATTGTATACCGTTATAAATACCACTCATACATGGTCAAGGCACATTGGAACACGTAATCACATAGGTGTACATTCCGATCAAAACCAAACAAGTATACATAGTCACATATTTTTACATTTAACACATTTTTCATATTTCCAACAAGCAATTCACATAGGATCATATTTTCCATTTAAATCACACGTAATCTCATAGTTATATATTTCACCTAAACTTTCTATTTCACGCAAATATAATACATAAGAGAACATTTTACTCAAGTAAACACAAATCCGCATGCAAAGACATACTTATTCAAAACTCACTTCACATGCACGTACTCGAGGTTCACTACCCAACAGACCGAGGACCCTGTCCCGGTTGAGAGCATCAAAGCTCTAATACCAATTGTAACGCCTCGTTCCCTCACGGAAACAGAAGCTCTATATATCCACTAAACACAACCCGATCCAAAACCCAAGTCACGAAAAACGGGGCAAAAACGGACGGAGTCTCCCTTGTTTATAAGACTAATCGATAACCTGCGAACAACATAATACAATCACAAAGACATAATCCAACATTTTCCTATAACTCCAACTTCAACTAACCAGCTATGCCCCGTCTCAAGGCCTTCCGGGCCTTAGATAAAATAGCAAGATAAGCACACAAACATGCATGGGATTCAACCATAGAAATACTATGTTATAAAATCACTTATCATATCACTCTAACCTTGTCTATAAACCATTCTTATAATTAAAGACCATCAGTCACTTACCTATCACACCCAAGCATGCATAAAAGACAAATAACAAAAGTACTTTAAGTTATTACAGCCATTTTCAATCCTGCCAAACATGTTGGCTAGACTTACAACACCTTGCAACATTCAAAAAGGCCAAGAATATATACAAGACCATAAGCCACAAAATAGACTACAAGCAACTAACATCTACTTGGCACTAGGGCCCACGAAGCATATACAAGCATCCACAAAACTAGCAGCAAGGTATCACGTAGTCAAGGAGTCTCATGAGTCTTGTCCTTAGCAGGCTCAAGGGAAGCCAAACCTGCTTTACCTGAAATTGTTAGCAACGAGGGTAAGCATACCAAACATGTATGCCCAGTGAGGAAAGGGAAATAGGAACAGTATCTCGAGGTTCATGCGATGCAACAAATACATGTAACATACAATAAATAGACACAAAAATTCAATGAAATACCACACAATAAAAAGGATATATTTTGATGACTCTGATTGATCCAATTCTCGTTCCAAGATCCACGAACCACGAACAGAAATCCCGAAGAGTAATATCACTGATAACGATAAGCTAACATCCCCTTATAACTCCAAATTAGGTGTACTCCGGATGTACCCTGAAATCCTACGACCCAACTCTCCTTGGGCGGCATCCCAAGCGAGAGAGGGACTGGGCAACCATGGTAGCCGAGGTAGACCGGCAAGCCTGATGCCGCCCGGTTTCCCCAACACTACCATACCCAAATGGTTGCACAACCATGATGCAATACACTCAAAATTATAACAATAGAATAAAACAATAAACACGTAATTGAGGGACAACAAAGTAGGCTGCCCTCATACACAATATATAAACAATAAGTACACATAATCTATGTACAAGTAAATAAACTATTATGCACATAAGGATGAAGTCTCCCTCACCTAGAAATAAGCCACTCATGCAAGAGGATAGTTCCAATTTACTTCAACTTTCCTGAATTAGCTCGAATATATAACCCTAGTGTGTTCGTATAAGTTTAACAATTAATTATATCAATTCCAACTCAAGTCGTTCTTAACTCAACCCTACAACATTAAGAGATAGATTTATAATCACTTATTCACACAAGTTCATATCCCACACACAATTGAACTACAATGTTCACCTTACCATCTCATTAGACATTATAGAAGACATTAAAAGCATCAAATACCATCAAGTTAAGATTATGAGTTATAAATTCCAATTACTCTTATTTACAACAATCTATAACCATATAACTAGATGAGCTATCCTTATAGCCCTACTCACTTAGCATACAATGTCTATTAGAATTTGAACTTTAACAAAATACAGCAATTTAGACATTAGAACAAGATCTAAATATTAAATATGAAAATAACTACATGTGCACAACGGGGTCATCAACACATTTTTCATGAAACTCTACAAAAAGCTCAAATATACTCTAGAATGCATTCAAATACACAGCAATCAACTACTTGACAATACAAGTGTCAAAACAACCAATTCCCGTACTATCCCCTTTTCGTTATCCTAAGTCATTTAACTCCAAACATAAGGCTAAGGCTCAAGATTCACAAACTAACTATTATAATCTTTTAGTTACATATTATGGCATACTTAGAACCCTTGAAGCTATTCATTAACCCATATTAGCCACAAAAGCCCCGATTATCCCTTTGCGCGTTTGTACTACAATTATCTTAACCAAAGCTCAACTAAGAGTTAGAAAAGCTCATTTAGTCCCTATTTACCCTAAGAACACCAAATATAACAACCAAATTCACCCGGATTTACGTTTGACCCAAAACCCTTTTGTTCACCAAGGCTAATTAGCTTCCAAACGCAATATGAAGCTCAAGATACGCAACCAAGCTATACTACCTTCCTATTGACACTTAATGACACCACTTAGGACCTTGAAATCACACTTGAAATCACAATTACCCAAAAAGCTAGATTTTACCTCTTTATGCATTTACACTACAAGTACCCTAAATGAAACTCAACCGTGAGTTAGAAAAAGCATATATAGCACCTACATAGCCTAAGAATACCAAATGTGATGGCCAAATTAACCTGGATTTGCATTAACCCCGAAACCCCTTTTTAAAAGTCGCATATTTCATGTGTTAGCCAATTTTTGAGCAATTCAACATCATGTGGCTATATCTTTATTAACATCTAAGGCACCTACTAGAAGAAATGAATCAAGCCATATCGTACAATTCCATAAAACCCTAGAAAAACGTCACTATTCATGCCATATGATCAACGAACTAATTCAACTGTTTAAACTATGAAACAATAGCATAAATAAGGTCTCTACTACTTATATACAACATACATAAGCATCTTTAAGCATTACATAAGCATTTGATAGCAAATCCATGAATTCAAGAAAAGAGCAACATTTTTCAAATGCAAAAATAGGTATGAAATCCCTCACCTATTGCGCGTAGGAGCTCCTAGGAGGCTAGTAAACACCCTAAACCACTTGTACCTAGCTTGGCTTGGCTTGGAATGAGGATTTGTTGAGAAAAATTCTCTCATCCTCCTCTTATGCTGATTTTCGGCCCTGCTACAGTGTTTTCAACGTTTGTACTCTTTTTTTTTGCTCTTATTATGTTATATAGATAATAGACTAAGAAAATAATACGTTGGGTTAGTAAATTGGGTCTAATTAAACATATTTAAGGGTCTAATAAAAGTCCAAAGTCTAGCTCACTAGAAGCCCAAATAAAAATTCTATAAAAAGTTACTATTCTTTCGTAATACTATTCATTAGTCCCAATAAAATATTTTCTAAATAGGTGCTCTCAACCCTAATCGCTCAAATACACATTTTTCTCATTCCTAAAATAATTAATATGATTTAAGAAAATGCTAATTCGAAATAAATAAGTAGTTGAAAAATGTAATGAATAGTAACCACGGAAAATAACAAGTAATGAACAGTGAAAATACGCAAACAGTGGATGCAATAGTTAACAGAAGTACGGTGATATTCTCGGGCGTCACACCCAGCGTCCTCGCTAGCCAACGATCGGGTCGGCTCTAATACCACCTTTTGTAACGCCCCGGCTAAGTGAATACCCCGAAGGACAGAGGCACACCAGCGACGTCACATATGATAATATTGTCCGCTTTGGAACACCCCGCCCTTAATAGTACGAGCGTGCCCTCACGGGTTTGTTCCTCAAGTAGGCACATACCTATGTGAAAACGCGCCGTCACAATGTAACAATATTGTTCGCTTTATGGTAGGCCACACACACTCACGGTTTTGTTCCTAGCTAGCTACGTGAATACCCCACAGGGGTAAAGGCACACTGCACTGGAATGCGTTGTCACGATATAAGGGAGAACCCTCCACTATATATCTAGCAGCCCAGTATCCTAGCCAGTCGATGTGGGATATTTCACCTTCTGTAATGTCTCGACTAAGCGAATACCCTGAAGGGCAGAGGCACACCAGTGATGCCACATAACGAAGTATTGTCCGCTTTGGGTTACCACATTGGGCCCCTCACGGATTTGTCCCTTCCCAGGTGGAACCCTACACTAGAAAAGGCGCCTCGTCGAATATAAGGGAGAACCCTCCACTATATATTCAATGGTCCCAGCTCGTAACCAACTGATGTGGGATATTTCATCTGCCCCCCTTGGGGACCTAGCGTCCTCGCTGGCACAAAGGTCGGCTTACTCTGATACCATTTCTATAATGTCCCAGCTAAGCGAATACCCCAAAGGGTAGAGGCACACCAGTAATGCCACATAACGAAGTATTGTCCACTTTGGTTTACCACATTGGGCCCCTCACTGATTTGTCCCTTCCCTGGTGGAACCCCACACTAGAAAAGGCGCCTAATCGAATATAAGGGAGAACCATCCACTATATATTAAATGGTCCCAGCTCGTAACCAACCGATGTGGGATATTTCAGAGTATGAAGTGATGGAAATAGGTTTTTTCCATGGTAGTTATCTTTCGTTTCACTGATTCAGATTTATACATAGTATCGGATGTGGGCTTCACCATTTCAGATTTATACCTTGTAACAGAAGGATCGAACTGCACGCTAATTCTCGACGGTTAAATGGATTCATAAAAGACATCATCTTCATTATCGTTTATATTGTCATGGTACATTAGTTGCTAGTGCGTCACTCGTGAGCATGAGGGTATTTTGGTAAATGAAAGAGACATTTCTGAAATAGATAAGGAGGTTTATAAGGTCCCTCATCGGTACGCGATTATGAATCTAGAAGGTCACACACTAATAAGTATCATGAATAAGTTCACCGGGAGATTGTATAATGAGGTTGGTGGCTTTAAAGTGTTAAGAGTCATCTATGTTGGTATTTAGGCCAAAAGTACAGTTTTGAAAAGTTTTGGGGTTAAATTGTAATTACCAAAACTTTTAGGGCCAAACTGTAATTATTGAAAAGTTGTTTCAATATATATTTTTTCTAATGGAGGTTAGAATAGGCAAGAAAAATAATATATATATATATATATATATATATATATATATATATATATATATATAAAGGTGTTTATATATGTATATGTGTAATGATGATGTAATTTGAGAAATGCCACGTCATTGTCTTAGTTGTCAAAAGGTGAATTACAAATTATTGACTAGAATTACATGTGGCATATGCATGTAGAGATTGATGGCTAGGATAGTCCATGTCATCAATCCAAGTCATTTGAATTTGAAATGAATGGGTAGTATTCATTTTTGAATAAAGACAAAAGAATCTTGACCATTGCTTTTGTTGATAAAGCCTTTTTGACAAGTGTCAAGAGAGAGAATAAAGTTGCCTTTCGAAGTGTAATGATTACAATCCTAGGATTTGCATGGCTTTTACTTTAGAAGGAAGCAATTTTGATTGGCCACCTATTAAAGTAATATTATATATATATATATATATATATATATGTTTATATGAGCATATAATATATATTTAATAAAAGATGACAAACATTCTCTCTCCACCCACTTGTATTTTCGGCCAAGGGTAGGAGAAGAGAGAAAATTGTCATATTGCCATATAATGTTAATCATTAGGATCAAAAAGCTTGCATGGCTTTTGATTAAAAGGTGATAATATGATTGGTCACCTATTATGATGCATTATTATAATATAGATGATAGCATTTTCTCTCTCACACATAAGGCCTTTCACTTACACGACACAACCAACAACGAAAACAAAAGAACTTCAATTTTTCTTATGCCATTTTCGGCCATAGCAAGATAGAAAAGAGAAGTTTTGTGTTGTGCTTTTTAACACATATACATAGTTTTAAAAGCTTGAAGATACTACTAACACATTTAATCTTCAAGTGTTGGTTGAGCTTTGGATGCTTGGTGGACTAATTAGGGTCTTCAAGTTAGAAGGGTTCAAAAGCTTGTCTTTCAACATCACCTTCTCCAAAGTGATATACAAGTGAGGTATAACTGTGAACCTCTCTATTTCTATATGTATTATTGATATATATATATATAGCATGTGTTGATGATAATAGAAAGTTAGCATGTTGATCCTTTGTGAAAAAACTTGTGAAATTTTTGTTGATAGCCTATGTAGTTTCGGCTATGACTAGGTATCCATGCACAACTTTTGCGATCTTGAAACAAACTTGTGATTATGTCTTGACACGGTATCTTATGTTGGCCTAGTACTTTCAAGTAGTATCAGAGCCATGTTTTTATGTCCATTGATTGTCAAATGTTGGTCATGTGTTTTTGAACCCTATGGCCGAAAATGAGCTTGTTGATTTGCAAGTTTTTTATGTTAAGACTTTAGCCTACACACATGCATGTTCATATCTAGTTTAGATCTTTGATTGAGAATGTAGATCTTGAATATATATATGTGTGTATATGTCTTAGCTTGAACTTGCATGCTACACCTATTTGTAGTAATGGCTGAAAATCACATCTATCTTTAGATGATTTGTCTTCTTATTTAAAAGTGCTAACTTGTGAAGATGAATGGAGATTTGGTCTTTGCATGTAGACTTTAAACTTGGAATAAGTAGACTATCTTTATATATTTCAAAAAGGGTCATTTTTGTAGATTCATAAAGTCAAAAGTTTAGAAAAATCAAGTCTTGCCTTTATATGGTGTTGGCCGAAAATTCTCTTTGTTGTAGGAGATTTATTTTATTTTGTTGTATGTGACAAGATGATAGTAGTTGTCTTGAAGTCCTCAAAAGTTTATTTCTATTATATGCATGTGTTGGAATAAAAGTTTAAAAGATAGTTTAAGCTTATTTTATATGATCATGCATATGAATTTAATTGAGGACTACTTGATAATTAAAAGTGTTTAATAGTCAAGATTGCAACTTATCTATGTGTCTTGAATATGGCAAAATATATGTCACATAGTTGGCCTATATGTTTTAATTTTGAAATTAGAAATTATCTAATAAGTAGTATTGAGATATTTCTAAATTTAAGAAAGTTGAAAGTTGATTATATAATGATATAATAGCTTCAAAAGGACTATTAGGCTATAGTTAATATATGTGGGCCATTAGAGACATGTTGACTTGGGCTTGGGCCTTGTGTACATCTACTTGTGCTTGATTTTAACCTATTAGGCTACTTTGTGTGAATGAGCATTGAACTTGTGCTTTCCTTAAAGTTTTGGGCTTGCATGTGATTATCATTAATTATAAAGAGTTATGAATTAATGGGCCATTATGACTTACATTAATGAGAGGTGTTTTTCAAGAAAATGAAATTAGTATTGATAAGGTTTAATTTTTCATGATGATGAGTTAATTAAACTTATATGCTAATCTATTATATGTGCATTATCATATATTTGATATGAATAATCATGCATTTTTATTATTTTGAGAATGATGAATTTGATCATGGACTTGGGCTTTAGGGTCGAAAGTTATTGGGTTATAATTTGAGACATAAGTCTCAATTTATTTTTTGTCATTTGAGAGAATTATGTAGTGAGGACTTTTATGTAATTCTTCTAAAGAAACTTGAAAGGAGCCCAATGGACTTTTCCAAGGAGTTGGAGGCCCAATGAAGATTTCAAAGTGTTGAAGATCTTTTAAATAGAATAATTTTATTTCTTTTAGCCCAAAAGTCAAGCCCCTGATCCACCATTCATATATCTTTGCATTCATACTATTTAAATTGCTATAATTGTGGTTATTAGCTTAATAGTATGTAGAATGCTTATTGTTTTGATGATATTATATTAATTCCCTACGTGCAAACTAATATTAGATTTTCAAAAACGGTAAAAGGAGTTGAGTTTTATCATAGTTCTCCGCCATCCTAGGATATTTAATAAGACCCAAATGAATATGATCCTTCTTACCCAAAGGTAGAGGATATGTTTCAAAGTAAGTTTATTAAAATCGCTAGAATGAAACATAGTG
Organism: Ehretia macrophylla; assembly: GCA_037974665.1. Lineage (NCBI taxonomy): Eukaryota > Viridiplantae > Streptophyta > Magnoliopsida > Boraginales > Ehretiaceae > Ehretia > Ehretia macrophylla. The sequence goes on from CM075773.1 coordinate 75,623,008, forward strand.
ATATGGTTGTCTGCCAAAATTTAACGGCCAATTATAACCACAAAGGCTTGAGGCTATTGATTTAATTTGAGGGATAACTAAGTGATGGCGGGTCCAATCTAACTAGATTACCTAATCAATTATAACCACAAAGGTTCGAGATCAAGTGATTTAGGGGATAAAGTAGACCATACCTTATTTAGAGTAATAGACAACAAAGAGTTGTTGACCTTTGGTATTCATGTTCCAATTATAGACACAAAGGTTTGAGGAATGCGTCTGATCATAGGAACTTGGTCATCCCACTTAGAGTCTTTTCATAGATTCATGTTTTTCTCATTAAGGGAGTATGAGATTTAAAACAAATAGTGGGAGTAGCTATTTTATTTTTTCAATATTATAGCTTTACATATATTCTTATTAGCCTGCAATCTTACTTTCTGTTATATTTACTTTTTCTGCAGTTTAATGGCTTCATTCATAAATCCTATTTTATCCATCCTTAATCATTATTATTTAGTTGGACCAAACTTTGAAAAATGGTACAAAAGCTTAAGGGTAGTCCTCCGATTTGACAGAATTGAGTATATTTTAGATGTCCTGACATTTGTTCCTGTTGATGAGACTACTTCTGAGACCGACAAGATCACTTACTATAAATGGGTCTAGGATGACATGTATGTTAGGGGATACATTCTTTCATCAATGAGCATGATTTGCGTCGATTCTATGAAGGGCTACCTCATTCCGTAGATATCATTTGTTGTTTGAAGGAATTATTTGGCGAGCGCAGTCAGTCTATGAGATTCCAGTTGACCCGTGAGCTTTTTAGTATGAGACTTGAAGAAGGGGGTGACGTGAGCCAACAGTGCCTCAGAATGATTTACTTGATAACTCAATTAGAGGCATTTGGTTTCGTTATGGATCCCCGACTTCAGGTTGACTTGATCTTGCAGTCTCTTCCACCATCCTACTCTCCTATGATCTTGGACTTTCACGTGCACAAAATTGAGGTCACACTGAATGAGTTGCCAGATATTTTGACTAGCTGGCAGAACCTTGGTTTGGGTACAACACCTGATCCCCATGGTGAGTCCTCTCCTTCTATGGCTGAGCCCAGCCAAAATAGATACAGAAGAAAGAGGAGGAAGAGACATAAGATAAGTCGGGTTGTGGCATTCTTACCAGGAGATCTCTCATCAAGAGGGGATTGAGTAGTAGACACTGTTTATGCATGATTTGGTTGTTTTGAATCGGCTTGGTATGCGATCCCAATTTTGAAAATTGTTTATAAATGTTCGATTTTGTTTGATTATTTCTTTAAATAGTAGTGACTATTTTCAATCGTTTCTAGATGATATTTTGGAAATGATCCTTTGTAAGAAATGATTGGCTTTTTGTATATCTTTCATTAATGGTAATAAAATGGTCGGAATGCGTATCGAAAGAAAGAATGTCTTCAAACTCAAAAACATTTATATTTCATTGCTTTGCATTTATAGAAATGGCTAAATAACCAAATCATACATATATTGTCTTGAACTTTGAAATGGTCAAGAGTTAAAGACTATAATTCTTGTATTTATCTATCCAAATGAGTTTGATAGATTAATTATTCTTTTTGACAAAAGAGTTTGTTCAAAATAAATAATTGAATGAAATGGAGCTTATGAGACTTGTCCAGAATATGTTGGGTTATAAAAGAAGATTAGAGAGTGCATCTTTTATCACCATAATCTTTTAAATTTACTTCAAACTTATACCATGTTTTAATTCTACGGCAATATAGAATTCAAACTCCTTCATGCATAGTTTCTTTAGAGAAAGGTAACTATGATGAAATGGTTAAAATGAAAAGATAGAGATTATTTTCATTAATAGATGAAGGTGATATCTAAATTTATAAGAAAGTTAGTGAGAGTTGATGCACTTAACAAGTCTTGTGAATTTATGATACCTTCGTTCGCCAAGGTCCAATCAAATTTTATATCATGTTGTATTTCTTGGGTAAACCGATCATGTCTTGTAAGTATCATGAATGTGAAGTACGATGATAATGATTGATTGTTTTCTCACGACCAATACACCAAGTCACAATCTTAAAGTTTACTTTAAGATGGAGGAATCTAAGAAATTTTGGTCTCTAGTCTTAATGACAGGGTATCCGTCTTTTCTTGTATATTTCCTTCTAACTATTAAGGAAAGGTTGCTAATGGCTTTTGCACCTAATCCTCTCGATGTTTGCATTCTCCTTTAAATGCAATGGCAAGTACTTGGTACGATATGATGTAATGAGTTACATGATAGATATCAGAGAGAATACATATAAGTTCTAGTGATCTTATTGTTATAATGATCTTTATATGAACTTTAACCCAGAATTTTAAGGTTTATGGTTATAGTGAAGTTCTTAGTGAAAAATTCACTTAAAAGGACAAAAGAGTATTTAATGGATTTGTGAATTATTGGAAAGAGTTCTGAATAATGATAAATAATAGTTATATTATTATTTGAGCCAAGATGCTGCTTGACTGTTATGATGTTTGGAAACTATTAGGTTTTGTCTATTGATGGTAGCCGATATCATGTGATATGGTAACTATCATAGAGGCTTTTTGCACAAGCTTAAAAGAACCCAATCTCATCAAGAGTCCGAACTTGTAAAGAATCAATCAAGAGTTTCTTTCTTGATAAGAAAATGAATTAACAGATAAAGATCCTATAGTTGTTTCTATAGTTGACCCACTGATCATGTAAAGATAGTTACAGTTGATCACCATCTTTGGGACGATGAGTATACTGATACAAATGTAAAATGCACTAGATCCTATGATTGATAGCATTTGTGCAAGTGAAAGATTGTTGGGGATATGCTCGAATGCTAAAGTTTGAGATGACCTTATTAGGGTTTAATAAGAATATATTTACGTGTTTTATACACGATGATATCTATAGGATGTTCATATTCTCTACTTCAATATGAATATGCCCCTAATGCCTATCCGAGAAGCGAAGTGTTCTAAAAGGGTTTAGGATATTTCGCACTTTCTCTTCGATATGATAAGCATTAAGAATCGATTCATAGCCCTTCAAATTATTCAACCGGGACTAGAATAATCGAGTACGGGTTATCATATGTTATTACCTTTGAATAACATAATTATGTTAATGATAAAGGATGGCGTGCAAAATGCTAGAACAGCATGATGATGTGGACTAATAAATATATGAGTGATCTTCTGTGTACGAATCATTGAATGTGACAATAAATAGTGAACTGCATGATTTTAGGTTAATAGTTTACTCTTTAGTTGAGAATTGTGCAAATTAATCCTCAGACTTGAGAAATTGCGGTTGTCGGTTATATTAAGGGCTAAATACTGCGTCTAAACAATGCCCATCTTCTATAAGGTGGGTTACGACCTTTTGCATTTTATTATTGTGGTATGAACCGACAGGTAATTGTCAAGATAGGATCTGTTAACCTCTGGCGTGAGGCGATATCCTACGATATCTAAGATCGGTTGTTAAACGAGGAAGTCCTTGGCCAAGGTGAGTATGAAGTGATGGAAAGGGGTTTTCTCCATAGTAGTCATCTCTTGTTTCACTGATTCAGATTTATACATAGTATCAGATGTAGGCTTAACCATTTCATGGTCCTTTCCCGATTGAGGCACTTGTAACAGAAGGATCGGACTGCACGCTAATTCTCAACGGTTAAATGGATTCATAAAAGACGTCATCTTCATTATCGTTTATATTCTCATGGTACATTCATTGCTAATATGGCAACACAATCCCACATCGGAAGTCCTGGAAGTGAGAGAACCGGATATAAGGGCTTAGTTCCTTGTATCAACCACAACGCATTTTCACACGGGAGACCGTGTGAGGAACAAAGCCATGAGGGACCTGTGCCTGCGGGCCAGGGACTGCCAATAGCGGACAATATTGTGGTAGTGACGTGTCCCGTGAGACTTTGCGTGGGCTCTACGTAGGGAGCGAGGGCGTTACAAATGGTATTAGAGCCAGTCTTCCCTTGTGCTCGTGCCCGCGAGGGCGTGGGGATCCTTAAGGGGGGTGGAATGTGGCAACACAATCCCACATCGGAAGTCCTGGAAGTGAGAGAACTGGATATAAGGGCTTAGTTCCTTGTATTAACCACAATGCATTTTCACACGGGAGACCGTATAAGGAACAAAGTCGTGAGGGACCTGTGCCTGCGGGCTAGGGACTGCCAATAACGGACAATATTGTGGTAGTGACGTGTCCCGTGAGACTCTGCGTGGGCTCCACATGGGGAGCGGGGGCGTTATAGCTAGTGTTTCACTCATGAGCATGAGGGTATTTCAGTAAATGACGGAGACATTTCCGAAATAGATAAAGAGGTTTATCAGGTCCCTCATCGGTATGTGATTATGAATCTAAAAGGTCACACAATAATAAGTATCATGAATAAGTTCACCGGGAGCTTGTATAATGTGGTTGGTGGCTTTAAAGTGTTAAGATTCATCTATGTCGGTATTTGGGCCAAAAGTATAATTTCAGAAAGTTTTAGGGTCAAATTGTAATTACCAAAACTTTTGGGGCCAAACTGTAATTATTGAAAAGTTGTTTCAATATATATTTATTCTAATGGAGATTAAAATGGGCAAGAAAAATAATATATATATATATATATATATATATATATATATATATATATATATAAAGGTGTTTATATATCTATATGTGTAATGATGATGTAATTTGAGAAATGCCACATCATCGTCTTGGTTGTCAAAAGGTGAATTACAAATTAATGACTAGATATTTACATGTGGCATATGCATGTAGAGATTGATGACTAGGATAGTCCATGTCATCAATCCAAGTCATTTGAATTCGAAATGAATGGGTATGATTCATTTTTGAATAAAGACAAAAGAATCTTGACCATTGCTTTTGTTGATGAAGCCTTTTTGACAAGTGTCAGGAGAGAGAATAAAGTTGCCTTTGGATTGTAATGATTACAATCCTAGGATTTGCATGACTTTTACTTTAGAAGGAAGCAATTTTGATTGGCCACCTATTAAAGTAATATTATATATATATATATATATATATATATATATATGTTTATATGAGCATATAATATATATTTAATAAAAGATGACAAAATTCTCTCTCCGCCCAGTTGCATTTTTGGCCAAGGGTAAGAGGAGAGAGAAAATTGTCATCTTGCCATCTAATGCTAATCATTAGGATCAAAAGGCTTGCATGGCTTTTGATTAAAAGGTGATAATATGATTGGTCACTTATTATGATGCATTATTATAATATAGATGATAGCATTTTCACTCACACACACAAGGCCTCTCACTCACACGACACAACCAACAAAGAAAACAAAAGAACTTCAATTTTTCTTATGCCATTTTCAGCCATAGCAAGATAGAAAAGAGAAGTTTTGTGTTTTTCTTTTTAACACATATACATAGTTTTAAAAGCTTGAAGATACTACTAGCACATTTAATTTTCAAGTGTTGGTTGAACTTTGGATGCTTTGTGGACTAACTAGGACCTTCAAGTTAGAAGGGTTCAAAAGCTTGTCTTTCAACATCACCTTCTCCAAAGTGATCAACAAGTGAGGCATAACTATGAACCTCTCTATTCCTATATGATATATATATATATATATATATATATATATATATAGCATGTGTTGATGAACAATGTGTAACGCCCCGACCCAACCCCACGCTAAAGGTTAAGTCTGGGCCCGATAAATGGACAGAGTCTCCTCTATACCGTGAACATTCTGAAAATCTGTAAATGCTCAAAATAGCCACAATATACTAAGACAAGCTTTTATAACTAAAGTTTAAAAGTTTAAGGCCATCTGAGCCTTGAAGCATACAGTAGTTCAAATTCACACAGGCATGCACCCAACTTAACTTCTTCATAAAACCGTTTATCATGCCATTCTATGATAACATTGAAATACTCCTAGAAGTTGAAACCAAACGTACAACAGAGTATACACTCCCAAGCATGCAAGAAGCTAGAAGTAGAACATAAGTTATTACAAGCCATAGTTCCCCAAAACTACTACTACAACCAACAATCTGTAACTTGCAATAACAACACATATATATATAACCCTAGGCCACAAAATAGATCATACTATAATAATATAAGTGCCCAAATAACATCAAGAAAGCACATCCACCTCGGACAACAAACATACAGCAACTAAGGCAAAGGCTCGGCCTGCACTTCTTCTTCTTCCACTACAACCTCAACTAGCAGGGGATCACCCTCAACACTTCCTGAAACATGATATCGAGGTATGAGCAACACTGTTTCCCAGTGAGGTATAAAGTCTCCCGGGGCGTGCAATGCAACAAGTAATACATTTGAACATTAATAGCAATGAAACCATTCAAGAATGTTAAAAATCAAATATCACACATTAAAAAGGATACCTTTCACTTAACCCCAATACTCCAATTCTTCACTTGATCTTCATTCACGATCCACGAACCACGATCGATCACGATAAGCCGATATAACCCCAAACACTCCAGTGGGTGTACTCTGGATGTACCCTGATAATCCCACGACCCAACATCCCTTGGAAATCTCCAGACCAGACGAATGAGGGACTAGGGCACGGAGTTCAAATATCCACTGGCAAGCCCTCTGTCGCCCAGCCGATATTCAACACATTCGTCCCTGACACTATGGTTGCGCAACCACTATGCAATGCACTTAACAATGGAAAGTCAATATAAACAATATAAGCAATAACACATAGGAGGATCAACAAAGTAGGTTGACCTCGGAATAGTTAGAATAGAAGCAGTTTATACAATCAATTAAACAATTTTACAAAGGAGCATATTCAAGATACACATAGAATTATACCAAAAGCTCCAAAACAACTTGAAGTCACATTTAAACACACAAGAAGTCATGCCAAGGTCTTAGAAGCGTGAGACAATAAAATTTGCACTTAAACCCCTTTGTTATTCAATCCGTTTTCCTTCTAAACTTATGTACTATTTCAATTTCAAGGGGAAGCTATACCAATCTTCTAACTAACCCTTAAGGTACCCCTACAACCCTCAAACACATTCAATTACCCGTAATTACCCCGAAAGCCCCAATTTTTCTCTTATAACTTTGAATAACACATACCTCAACCGGGTTTCAAACAAGGGTTGGCAAAGCTTCTATAGTACCTAGGTAGCCTAAGAATACCAAATGTGAAGCGCGAATCCACCCAGATTAGCATTAACCCCGAAACCCCTTTTAAAAAGTTAGCTAATTCACGTTTTATGCAAGTTTAGAGCAATTCAAGACCACGGGACTATTGGACTACCTTCATTAGCACCTAAGGCATCTATTAAAAGCAATGAATACAGCTAATACGTACAATTGCACAAAACCCTAGAAATCCCGTCACTATTTACCTCAAAGATCAAAATAACAATTCCAACCGTTTAAAATGCGTTCTAATGGCTTAAATGTGTTCTCTAGTACCTATATACAAAGTATAATAGTATAGATAAGCATTACAACAACATTTGATCACATTTATAACAAATCAAGAAATGAGCAACAATTTTAAATATGAAAAAAGAGTCATGAATCCCTCACCAATGCGCGCAAGAGCTCTCGGGAGACTAGCAAACACGTTAAACTACTTGCACCTAGCTTGGCTTGAAGTGATGAATTGAAGAAGAAAAATTCCTCCCTAAGCACAAAGAGGGCTGTCGAGTTTTGCCTCTGGTTTTGCAGCTTTTATTTTTTTTTTCTTTTGTGTATTAAAAGCTTATGTTATGTTATTTTGAGTATATAATGGGGTGGGGCCAAGTGGGGTGCTTAAGTGGTTATTAAAGTGAGCATAGATGGCTTTAAAACGAGCCCTAAGTGAAAAAGGAATGCTAGCTAATTAAAATACTAAGTTAAGTCACGTAACTCTATTCCTTAGTTGGCTAAAACATTTTCTAAACGAGTGCTTCTATCGCTCCTAGCTCAATTGTACATTTTTCTCATTCCTACTATAATTAATATGATTTAATAAAAATACTAATTCATTAATATTATGCAGTTGAAAAATGAAATGAATAGTAACTAAGAAAGATAACAAGTAAAGCACAGAATTAAAATGCGCAAATAATGGATGCAACAGTAAATGAATGTATGGCAAAATATCGGGCGTCATATCCTCTCCCCCTTAAACTAATTGCGTCCACGCAATTCTTACATGATTTAGCGAATAACTCTGGATAGCGTTCCCGCATCTGATCCTCTCTCTCCCAAGTAGCATCCTCTGCCTCGTGATGATCCCACATAACTTTAACAATCGGAATGCTTTTAGTTCTCAGCTCCTGAACTTTCCAATCAACAATTCGAAGAGGTTTCTCCGTGTAGGTCAAAGTTTCACTGATCTCTAATGGCTCAGGCTCAAGAACATGAGAAGGATCTGGCTGATACTTTCGAAGCATAGAAACATGGAAGACGTCATGAATTCTGCTCAGGCTAGGAGGCAAAGCTAGTCGATAAGCCAATTCACCAATAGTTTCAATTACTTCAAACGGTTCCACATAACGAGGACTAAGTTTACCTCCCTTACCGTGCCAAATCAAGCCCTTACGAGGAGAAATTTTCAGAAATACCCGATCACTTACGGCAAATTTCAGATCACGATGGCGTCTATCTGCATAACTCTTTTGCTGACTCTGTGTTGTAAGCATTCTTTTTCTGATAAGCTGAACATTATCAATCATTCTGTTCATCTCTGGCAATAGAGTATGATCAATAGATTTCAACTCTCCAACTTCATCCCAATATAAAGGGGATATGCATTTATGCCCATACAAAGCTTCATACGGTGCTATACCGATTGTAGCTTGATAACTGTTGTTATAAGAAAATTTTGCAAGAGGTAAGTATTTCTCCCAACTCTTACCAAAGTCTAGAATGCATGCTCGAAGCATATCCTCTAGTATTAAGATAGTTCTTTAAGATTGTCCAACAATTTGAGGATGATAAGAAGTACTGAAAGTCAATGTTGTGCCCAAAGCTTTCTAAATTTTCTGCCAGAACTGAGATGTGAATTTGGGATCTCTGTCTGACACAATACTCTTGGGAATCCCATGAAGTCTAACAATATTCTCCACATAAATTTCAGCCAACTTGTCAAGAGATTCAGTTTTCCTTGTAGCAATAAAATGAAAGGTTTTGGTCAATCTATCCACAACAACCTAGACTGAATCATGATCTTTCGAAGACTGCTGTAAATCTGACACGAAATCCATGGTAATGTGGTCCCATTTCCAAACAGGAATGGCCAACGGCTACAACAACCCTGCTTGTCTCTGATGTTCAGCTTTAACTTTCTAACATGTAAGACATTTAGTAACATAGTCAGCAATCTCTTTCTTCATGTAGTTCCACTAGTAGTTCTGTTTCAGATCCCTGTACATCTTAGTACTGCCTGGATGGATAGTATACTTAGAATTATGAGCCTCCGCAAGAATTTCTTTCTTTAAAGCTAGCTCAGAAGGAATACAAATCTTGCCTTTGAATTTAAAAAGACCATCATCATTTAATTTGAAATCCGACTCTCCCCCTTTTGACTTTTTAAGATTTCCATCAATTGTAGATCAACCTGCTGAGCCTCTCTAATCTTGGATAATAAAAGAGATTGAATATGCAAACTTGCAAATTGAATACTAGAATCTGAAGTGTTGGGCCTCCATAAACATAATTCCTCCATGAACTCCTAATTTTTTATGATTAAACTGGCAACTGTAGTCTTTCTGCTTAAAGCATCAGCGACAATATTAGCCTTACCTGGCAGATAATTGATAGTACAATTATAATCCTCAAGCAACTACAACCAACGCCTTTGCCTCATATTCAACTCTTTTTTAGAAAAGAGATATTTCAGACTCTTGTAATCAGTAAAGATTTCAAATTTATTACCCCAAAGATAGTGACGCCATTTCTTTAATGCAAAGTTGATAGCTGCAAGCTCAAGTTCATGCGTTGGGTAATTAAGTTCATAAGGTTTCAATTTTTTGGAAGCATAGGCAATAACTTTTCCATTCTGCATCAATACACAACCCAAACCTTCCTTAGAAGCATCACTATAGATTACCAGATTATCGGTACCCTCAGGTAGGGCAAGAATAGGAGCTGTGGTTAATCTCTTCTTCAATTCCTGGAAGCTAGCCTTACACTTCTCATTCCAGTCAAATACAGTCTTCTTCCGAGTGAGTTGAGTCAAAGGTCTAGCAATTTTAGAGAAATCCTTGACAAACCTTCTGTAATAACCCGCTAAACCTAGGAAATTGTGAATTTCTGTAACAGTCTCTGGCCGTTTCCATGCCATGACAACCTCAATCTTTGCTGGATCAACAGAAATTCCAACCTGAGAAATAATGTGGCCCAGAAAAGTGACTTGCCTTAACCAGAACTAACACTTATTGAATTTCGCAAATAGTTTATGCTTTTGAAGAGTCTGCAGTACAATCCTGAGATGTTGTTTATGTTCAGCCTCAGATTTAGAATATACAAGGATATCATCAATGAAAATAACCACAAACTGATCCAGATATGGGCGGAATTCTCTCTGCATCAAATCCATAAATGTGGCAGGAGCATTAGTTAACCTAAATAGTAGAACAACAAACTCATAATGACCATACCGAGTTCTGAAAGCAGTTTTGGGAACATCATCAGACTTAATCCTTAACTGATAATAGCCCTGCCTCAGATCGAATTTATAAAATACCCTGGCACCTTGCAGTTGATCAAATAACTCCTCAATCAAAGGCAATGGATTTTCATAGCAGTAGCCATAGTAGCCAGAATCTGTGCAGTGCTGGGTTCTGGTCCCTGTGGTGGTGCATTCTCTGCTACACTTTCACCTTCTCCCGGTACATCCTGCCTAGGAGCTTCTTCCGGTTCTCTCCCCTGTCTTGCCCTTCTCATCATCTCAAATAGCTAGAATGCAAAGTATTATGATAGGCATTTACATAAATTGCAGGTAAAGCACATAAGAAGAAGTTCAAATGAATCCACATAAGTCATACTTTACATTAGAAGAATGTTCACATACAAGAGATTCATAGTCACTTAATCATACTTGTCATTCTAGACTTTTCACTTTCAAACATTAACTCTTAAAGACCTTTCGCATTCCATTGTCATACTAGCATGTTCCTTTCCAATTCAAATTTCACTTAGGCAAATTAAAGAACTACAGATTCATGCAATCACAGAATCACATAACAGACCTCTATCCACAGACCGAGAAATTTAACCCGACTTCATGCAATCTATAAGCTCTGATACCACCTAAATGTAACGCCCCGACCCAACCCCACGCTAAAGGTTAAGTCTGGGCCTGATAAACGGACAGAGTCTCCTCTGTACCACGGACATTCTGGAAACCTGTAAATGCCCAAAATAGCCACAATATACAAAGACAAGCTTTTATAACTAAAGTTTAAAAGTTCAAGGCCATCCGAGCCTTAAAGCATACAGTAGTTCAAATTCACACAGGCATGCATCCAACTTAACTTCTTCGTAAAACCGTTTATCATGCCATTCGATGATAACATTGAAACACTCCTAGAAGTTAAAACCAAACGTACAACAGAGTATACACTCCCAAGCATGCAAGAAGCTAGAAGTAGAACATAAGTTATTACAAGCCATAGTTTCCCAAATCTACTACTACAACCAACTATCTGTAACTTGCAATAACAACACATATACATAGCCCTAGGCCACAAAATAGATCATACTATAACAATACAAGTGCCCAAATAACATCAAGAAAGCACATTCACCTCGGACAACAAACACACAGCAACTAGGGCAAAGGCTCGGCCTGCACTTCTTCTTCTTCCACTACCACCTCAACTAGTTGAGGATCACCCTCAACACTTCTTAAAACATGATATCGAGGTATGAGCAACACTGTTTCCCAGTGAGGTATAAAGTCTCCCGGGGCGTGCAATGCAACAAGTAATACATTTGAACATTAATAGCAATGAAACCATTCAAGAATGTTAAAGATCAAATATCACACATTAAAAAGGATACATTTCACTTAACGCCAACACTCCAATTCTTCACTTGATCTTATTTTACGATCCACGAACCATGATCTCGATCATGATAAGCCGACATAACCCCAAACACTCTAGTAGGTGTACTCCGGATGTACCCCGATAATCCCACGACCCAATATCCCCTAGCAATCTCCGGACCAGGCGAATGAGGGACTAGGACACGGAGTTTGAATATCCACTAGTAAGCCCTTTGCTGCCCAGCCGATATTCAACACATCCGCCCCTGACACTATGGTTGCGCAACCACTATACAATGCACTTAACAATGGCAAGTCAATATAAACAATATAAGCAATAACACATAGGAGGATCAACAAAGTAGGTTGACCTCGGAATAGTTAGAATAGAAACAGTTTATACAAACAATTAAACAATTTTACAAAGGAACATATTCAAGATACACATAGAATTATACCAAAAGCTCCAAAACAAGTTGAAGTCACATTTAAACACACAAGAAGTCATGCCAAGGTCTTAGAAGCGTGAGACAATGGAATTTGCACTTAAACCCTTTGTTATTCAATCCGTTTTCCTTCCAAACTTATGTTAATGTTTCAATTTCAAGGGGAAGCTATACCAATCTTCTAACTAACCCTTAAGGTATCCCTACAACCCTCAAACACATTCAATTACCCGTAATTACCCCGAAAGCCCTAATTTTCCTCTTATAGCTTTGAACTACACATACCTCAACCGGGCTTCAAACAAGGGTTGGTAAAGCTTCTATAGCACTTAGGTAGCCTAAGAATACTAAATGTGAAGCCCGAATCCACCCTGATTAGCATTAACCCCGAAACCCCTTTTAAAAAGTCAGCTAATTCACGTTTTATGCAAGTTTAGAGTAATTCAAGACCACATGACTATTGGACTACCTTCATTAGCACCTAAGGCATCTATTAAAAGCAATGAATCAAGCCAATACATACAATTACACAAAACCCTAGAAATCCCATCACTATTCACCTCAAAGATCAAAATAATGATTCCAACCGTTTAAAATGCATTCTAATGGCTTAAATGTGTTCTCCAGCACCTATATACAACGTATAATAGTATAGATAAGCATTACAATAGCATTTGATCACATTTCTAACAAATCAAGAAATGAGCAACAATTTTAAATATGCAAAAAGAGTCATGAATCCCTCACCAATGCGCGCAAGAGCTCTCGGGAGACTAGCAAACACCCTAAACTACTTGCTTCTAGCTTGGCTAGGCTTGAAGTGATGAATTGAAGAAGAAAAATTCCTCCCTAAGCACAAAGAGGGCTATCGGGTTCTGCCTCTGTTTTTGCAGCTTTTTTTTTCTTTTGTGTATTAAAAGCTTATGTTATGTTATTTTGAGTATATAATGGTGTGGGGCCAAGTAGGGTGCTTAAGTGGTTATTAAAGTGAGCGTAAATGGCTTTAAAATGAGCCCTAAGTGAAAAATGAATGCTAGCTAATTAAAATACTTAGTTAAGTCACGTAACACTATTTCTTAGTTTGTTAAAACATTTTCTAAACGAGTGCTCCTATCGCTCCTAGCTCAATTGCACATTTTTCTCATTCCTACTATAATTAATCTGATTTTATTAAAATGCTAATTCATTACTATTATGCAGTTGAAGAACGGAATGAATAGTAAGTAAGAAAGACAAGTAAAGCATAGAATTAAAATGCGCAAATAATGGATGCAACAATAAATGAATTTATGGAAAAATTTCGGGCGTCACACAATGGATATTGTCACGCCCCGACCCGACCCCGCAAAAGGCCAAGCCCGGACCCAACACACGGACGGAGTCTCCTCTGTACTGTTGACGATCCAAAAACCCTATATTCAATATAATACTCCCGAAAACCACAATAATCATTTGAAACAAGTCAACTTTCTTTTAGAACATACATCTTCTCATTATCCAACTTTGCAAACCAAAATGTCATGCATACTACACAAGTATTCATGCCACTAAACAGTTAAACCATTAGCATGTAGTTCTTACTAGTCACGTGAGTATATCTTTACAACTTTACAATCTTTCAACTTTTACAACATAAGACCATAGAGGCCTCAAAATAGAAACTACATACAAGGCTACAAGCCTCAAAATGAAGCGTCAACCAAGAAATATACACATCAAGCATGGCCCGCACAAAAGACTGGCAACCAACCACCAGCTAAGCAAAGAAAGTGCTATCAAGGAAACACCTCCACTTGCTCTTCCTCCTCAATTACCTCAATAGGATCCGCTTCAACTACTCCTGTAAAATATAGTATATAAAGGAATGAGAAAAAACTATTGCTCAGCAAGGGTAATTGGTCTCAAGGACGGAGGTGAGAGGAGAATGCAATGCAAATAGTCAAGCAGATCAGTCAATTATCATATAGAGATACAAGCAAAGCCAACAATAAATTAAGACAATCATTAAGACTATAACCATTCAATTAAAGGATACAATTCACTTTCCACGAGCAACTTTCAATCACGAATCCGATGACGACGCGACGGCCCAACCACCTTATAACTTCAATTTGGAATACCCCGGAAGTATCCAATCAATTCTACGACCCAAATCTTCCTGGGAGGCAACCTAAGCAAGAAAGGGAATAGGACACAGAGCTAGGGCAACCAACCCTGGCAACCCAAGGCTAACCTGAGAGGCCCATCACACCGCCCCTGACTCTATGAATGCAATACAATATACAATGCAACAATCGAGCAATCGAGCAATCGAGCAATAGAGCCACACGTGGGAGAATAACAAAGTAGGTTACTCTCGCACGCAATAACAACAGTTGATAAACATTTCAATCATAATCAACTTTAACAAGCCTAACAAGCAATAATAAGCATTCTACAGGCATAACACTATGAAAACCAACAAAATCACAAAACGACCCCAACTTTCAAAACGCTACTACTTCCAAATGAGCCACGAGTTTTGGAAACCGACTTCACCATTTCTCCTAGGTCACCATTTTTTTTTGTCAAATCCTAGGTCACCATAAGGCACGTCTAAAAGTGCTTCCATGGCCTACTTTACCCTAGAATTCCCGCAAAGCCCCGATTTCTCCCTTTGCTCGTTTGAACTATAGCTATCCTAACCAAACACCCAACCAACGCCATAACCGCACCAAAAGTGCTTCCATGGCCTCCCGAGACAATGCCATCACGCAAAATGAGGAAACACTAAACTTGACCGAAACGACCCCAACATGTACCAAGGCATTTTTCTCCATTTTTCCATTACACAACCGAAACAAATCATGCATTTAGGCATTCTAGCATATCTAGCATCTTTTCACATCAATAGAACGCAAAACGGAGCAACTTTTACGAAATGGGGGTTTACTATTCATAATTTACTATTCCATTGTCAATTTAAATTGCAATTTCGATATTCAACCGCAGAAAATGCTAAAAAGCTACAAATACATGTTCTACAATTGTCAAGGAATATTCTTCAAGCATCAAAATAGATAAATTAACGATCTACGCATAAAACCTAAAAATTAAAGTTTGTATATCATATATTCAAATGCGCAAATAAAGATGCTTCACTCACCTTAGACGCTCCTAGACGCTAGGAAAACCATGTTGGAAGCCTCGGACACAACCACGTGTAAGCTCTCGCGAAGATTTGAAGATTGAATGTTGAAAATATTTTTTTTCCCTTTGAAGTTTCGGCCCTTTCGCTCTTATTTTTCAGCTTTTCTTGTTTTATTTCTTTGCTATTATAAGCTTAAAAGATGACAAGCTAAGTCAAACTAGTCAAGGCTTGGTCAAAGGTTACTTAAGTTGGTCAAATAAGCTTATTTTAGGCATTTTAAGGCTAAAACAACTAATGCAATTATATTTCTAATCAACAACAACTAAAACACTAAAATTAAAACACTAAATACTAGTTTTCACTATTTGCTGAGGACTAGAAAATACGCACTAACTATCGCTCTCAAAATGCAATGCACTTTACGACGACAAAGGAATAACAATTAAATTTCAAAGAATTTAAGAAAAAATATAATTTTTAGAAAAATAAACAAGAAATTTTCACGTTCCGGGCTTGGGTATTACACCCTCTCCCCCTTAAAACAATTGCATCCACGCAATTCTTACCTGGTCGACAAACAACTCCGGATATTGACTCCAAACCTGGTCCTCTCTTTCCCAAGTTGCTTCCTCAAACCCGTGATGAGTCTACAAAACCTTTACCAACGGAATACTCTTCCTGCAATGTTCTTGAACTTTTCGATCTACAATTCGAATCTGTTTCTCCTTATAAGTTAATTTTTCCTCAATCTGCAAAGGCTCTGGTTCAAGTACATGTGAAGGATCTGGATGATATTTCCTTAACATTGACACGTGGAACACATCGTGCAGTCTTGACAAGCTCGGAGGTAATGCTAACCGATAAGCCAAAGGACCCACATTTTCGGTGATCTCAAACGGACCCACATACCTGGGACTAAGTTTCCCGCTCTTACCGTGCCGAATCAATCCCTTTCGAGGAGAAATCTTAAGAAACACCCAATCTCCCAAAGCAAACTCAAGATCCCGACGGTGCTTATCTACATAACTCTTCTGACGACTCTGAGCTGTAAGCATACGTTGGTGAATAAGGTGAACATTATCCATCATCTTAATCATCTCAGGTAACACAGTCGGATCAACTGTTCTCATTTCTACAACATCTTCCCAATACAATGGGGATTTGCATTTACGACCGTACAACGCCTCGTAGGCAGCCCTACCTATAGTAGATTGATAACTATTATTGTAGGCGAACTCCGCTAAAGGAAAAAACTTTTCCCAGTTCTTCCCAAAGTCTAACACACATGCCCGAAGCATGTCTTCCAAGATCTTGATGGTTCTCTCAGACTGGTCATCAGTTTGTGGATGGTATGCAGTACTGAAGCTCAATTTAGTTCCCATGGCCTCTTGCAACTTCTGCCAAAAACGAGATCTGAATCTGGGGTCTCTATCTGACACTATACTCTGTGGCACATCATGAAGTCTCACAATATTAGCAACATAAAGCTCAGCTAGATTATCAAGGGTATCCTGTTTGTTCACGGGAATAAAATGTGAAACCTTAGTCAATCGGTCCACAACAACCCAAACAGAATCATATCCTCTCGAAGATCTTAGAAGATCAGTCACAAGGTCCATTGTTTCATGCACCCACTTCCATTGCGGAATCGAAAACGGTTGCAGAAGCCCGGCTAGCCTCTGATGCTCAGCTTTAACCCTCTGGCAAGTTAAACACCTGGATACATACCCAGCAATCTCCCTCTTCATATTGTTATACCAGAAGTGTTGTTTCAGATCTCTATACATTTTAGTACTGCCCGGGTGAATTGTATATCTTGAATTATATGCCTCAGACAGAATCTCATTCTTCAAAGTCGGATCACCAGGAACACATACCATGTCCCTGAATCTGAAGATACTATCTGCATGCAATTTAAACTCCAACTCTCCCCCTTTTGCTTTTTCTTGGATTTTCAAGATGTGAGGATCAGTCTTCTGAGCCTCCCTGATTTGTGTTAGCAATCCCGACTGAATGTGTAAGCTAGCAAATCGAATCCCTACCTCAGTAGCTTCTGGCTTCCATGAACAAATTTCTTCCAAAGTCTCCCAATCCTTGATAATTAGACTTGCAACAGTAGCTTTTCAGCTCAAAGCATCTGCAACAACATTGGCCTTACCTGGCACGTAGTTTATAGAACAATTGTTGCCACCTAATAGCTCTAGCCATCTTCGTTGCCTCATATTCAGATCTTTTTGTGAAAACAAATATTTAAGACTCTTGTGGTCAGTAAAAATTCCAAATCTGCTACCCCACAAGTAATGACGCCACTTCTTTAAAGCAAACACAACTGTAGCTAACTCAAGATCATGTGTAGGGTAATTGACTTCATATGGTTTCAACTTCCTAGAAGCATAGGCAATCACCACACCATTCTGCATTAAAACACAGCCCAAACCTTCTTTAGATGCATCACTGTAGACAACAAAGTTTTCTGTACCCTCAGGTAAAGCTAGTATAGGAGCTGTAATTTGTCTCTTCTTCAGTTCTTGGAAATTGGATTCACATTTAGCATCCCAGTTGTAAGTAACTTTTTTTCGAGTCAACTGCTTAAAGGCCCTGAAATTTTGGAAAAGTCTTTAACAAACCTCTGATAGTAACTTGCCAACCCCAGAAAGCTCCAAATCTCTGACACCATTTCAGGTCTCTTCTTGGATGAAACAACTTCAATCTTAGCTGGGTCTACTGAAATTCCTTGATGCGAAATGATATGTCCCAGAAAGATATTTGATTCAACAAAAATTCGCACTTGCTGAATTTAGCAAAAAGCTTGTTTTCTTGCAAAGTCTGTAACACAATCTTCAAATGTTGTTCATGTTCAGCCTTATTCTTAGAGTATACTAAAATATCATCAATAAAGATTACGACAAATTGATTAAGATAAAGTCGAAAAACCCTCTGTATTAAGTCCATGAATGTAGTTGGTGCATTCGTCAAACCAAACGGCAACACAACAACTTCATAGTGTCCATATCTAGTCTTGAATGCCGTCTTAGGTATATCATCACTTCGAATCCTGAGTTGATAGTAACCCTGCCTCAAGTCAAATTTTGAGTAAACACTCGCACCCCGCAATTGGTCAAACAACTCTTCAATCAATGGCAAGGGGTATTTGTTCTTAATCGTGACTTGATTAAGTCCCCTGTAATCAATACATAATCGTAGTGTGTCGTCTTTCTTTCTCACAAACAAAACAGGCGCACCCCACAGCGAAGAACTAGGTTGTATAAACCCTTTCTCAAGCAAGTTCTGAAGTTGAATTTTTAATTCTTGAAGTTCGGCTGGTGCCATTCTATAAGGACTTGTAGAAATTGGTGCAGTGCCCGGCATAAGATCAATCACAAATTCAATCTCCCTATCCGGTGGTAAACCCGGTAATTCCTCGGGAAGTACATTAGGGAAGTCTTTAACAATTGGAACCTCATTCAAATTCAACTTATCAGTAGGTTGATTGATTAGATAAGCTAGGTAAGCTTCACAACCTTTATTCAACAACTTAGAAGCCTTGATTGATGATAAAAGGGGTATTCTGGTAGCCTTGCAGTTCCCAACAATCTCTAGTACCGGTAGGTCAGGAATCTGAAGATAAACAATTTTTGTTCTACAATCCAACTGAGCATAGTATTTCCCCAACCAGTCTATTCCCAATATGATTTCAAAGTCACGGAAGGGCAGTATAATTAAATCAGCAGGAAATTTACGGTCCTCAATGCATATAACACAAGATTTGCAAATAGACTCAGTAACAAATTTTGCACCCAAAGGCGTACTAACTTCAACTTTATGTGGCAGTTGATCAATGCAAACATTAACAGATCGTGCACATGCAGGAGTTATAAACGAATGTGTAGCTCCGGGATCAATCAAAACTTTAACTAGCTGAGTATTGAGAAGAAAAGTACCTTCCACTATTGCTGTAGTATCGGGTAGCTCCTCCGCATCTAGTGCAAAGACCCTAGCCTGTACCCTCTATGCTGGACCTGCACCTATAGCCCTGTACTACACACCCTGGCCTCTAGTACAGCCCTGAACATTCTTAAACTTAGGGCAATCTTTCACCTTATGCTGATCGCTCCCACAACCAGTGTACTTACCACTCTTTCTCCAGCAATTAGCTTCAATGTGCCCCGATCGATTACAAAAGTTACACTGCTGATTTTGCCTTACAATAGTGTTTCCCGTAGGTGCAGGGGCTCTGGCAGTGGTAAGAATTGTACCTCCCTGCTGGGGTCTAGTCGCAGCTCGTCTCCCTTGAATATGATATTGTGGCTGATACGGGCGCTGCTGAGGAACCTGAACAAAAGTCTGATACTGCCTCTGCTGACTCTGGCTGCTCTGGCCCAAGTACTGTTTCTTACTCGGCTGGCTACTCTCAGCTATCATCTCTGCCTTCCGTTTCTCAAACTTCGAGGCTGCTTGGAATGCCTTGGGAAAAATAGTATAAGTCTGCCCAGTCAAATGCAGCTGTATATCCATTCTCAGCCCACGAACAAACCTACTAATCATCCTCCTAGCTGGGTGCACCAGCTCAGGCATATACCTTGACAGGCTGGCAAACCTAGCCTCATATTGTGCGACAGTCATCGTTTCCTTGCTTCAGGCCTACAAATTCGTCTTCCCACCTTTCCCTAGCCATCTTGGGAATATACTTGTCCTGAAACTCACTCACGAAATCATCCTACAAATGTGGAACATCCTCACAGTCCTACCTCAACCTGACAGTGTTCCACCACTGTTCTGCGTCGCCCTCAAACAGAAATGCTGCACAAGCTATCTTTGCCTCGTCAGTGTACCTGAAAGCAGTGTAAATTTTCTCAACACGGTTAATCCATCTCTCGGCTGCCTCGTCATCCGGCTCTCCGAAAAACTTACCCGGCTCGTGCCTCAGGAATTTCTCCAACTAATTATTCTCAGCCCTATGCCCTTGTCCACCAGGATTAGCTTGATTTCCTTGGGGATTATTATTTTGCTCCTGCCTTTGCTCATGCAGTACCTGAGTAATCCGGTCAACTGCAGTGGTCATTGTAGCCATAAACTGTTCAGGCATCGGTTGCTGACCCTGTTTTGCTGCCTCTTCATCTGCCCTTTGACCTTGAGTACTACGACGTGGCAACATAGTAACAACTTACAGTAGCTGGCAACATATAAAAGCAGTTTATAGACAGAAATATAGCACATAAGATTAGATAACACTCAAGTCAATAACAATCAAATATTCTAGAACGCAATTCACATAACACAAGATTGACATGTCAAACTAATTCATTTAAACACATAAGCACTCCAAGTTCACATAGTCATACTATAACACTTTCACTTAACAATCATACAACAACACTTTAGCATTTTAGACCTTTACTCCACAGACCGAGAAACATATCCCGGCACAAGAAATACTATCATGCTCTGATACCACCTAAAGATGTCACGCCCCGCCCCGACCCGACCCCGCAAAAGGCCAAGCCCAGACCCGACACACGGACGGAGTCTCCTCTGTACCGTGGATGATCTGAAAACCCTACATTCAATATAATACTTGCGAAAACCACAATAATCATTTGAAACAAGTCAACTTTCTTTTAGAACATACATCTTCTCATTATCCAACTTTGCAAACCAAAATGTCATGCATACTACACAAGTATTCATGCCACTAAACAGTTAAACCATTAACATGCAGTTCTTATTAGTCATGTGAGTTTATCTTTACAACTTTACAATCTTTCAACTTTTACAACATAAGACCATAGAGGCCTCAAAATAGAAACTACATACAAGGCTACAAGCCTCAAAATGAAGCGTCAACCAAGCAATATACACATCAAGCATGGCCCGCACAAAAGACTGGCAACCAACCACCAGCTAAGCAAAGAAAGTGCTATCAAGGAAACACCTCCACTTGCTCTTCCTCCTCAATTACCTCAATAGGATCCGCTTCAACTACTCCTGTAAAATATAGTATAGAAAGGAATGAGCAAAAACTATTGCTCAGCGAGGGTAATTGGTCTCAAGGACGGAGGTAAGAGGAGAATGCAATGCAAATAGTCAAGAAGATCAGTCAATTATCATATAGAGATACAAGCAAAGCCAACAATAAATCAAGACAAGCATTAAGAATATAACCATTCAATTAAAGGATACAATTCACTTTACACGAGCAACTTTCAATCATGAATCCGATGACGACGTGCCGGCCTAACCACCTTATAACTTCAGTTTGGAATACCTCGGAAGTATCCAATCAATTCTACGACCCAAATCTTCCTGGGAGGCAACCCAAGTAAGAAAGGGAATAGGACACGGAGCTAGGGCAACCAACCTTGGCAACCCAAGGCTACCCAGAGAGGCCCATCACACCCCCCTGACTCTATGAATGCAATACAATATACAATGCAACAATCGAGCAATCGAGCAATAGAGCCATATGTGGGAGAATAACAAAGTAGGTTACTCTCGCACGCAATAGCAATAGTTGATAAACATTTCAATCATAATCAACTTTAACAAGCATAACAAGCAATAATAAGCATTCTACAGGCATAACACTATGAAAACCAACAAAATCACAAAACGACCCCTGTGATAACCCGAATCCGGCATGCATTTAATGGCATTTAATTGCATTTAACTAAGTGACATCTTAAATGTTGGCATTGAATTTGTGTTTATTTTTAGTTAAACACTTATTTGTAGCTTTACATTCATATTTCTTTTAGAAGTAACTAGAATAATACCTGAGCTAATCATATTAACGGAATATCAACTACTTTTCATATTTGTGTCAAACGGTTTTATTTTTCTTGCACTTAAATGCTCGGATTTCACTTAAATGAAAAGTAGCTCCGAGCCAGAGTAAATTTTAAACTGTGATGCTTTCCAAAAATGATATATTTCTTAGATTCTTTGAGATTTAATTGTTATTCTTCTATTGACGGAAAGTGCATAGCATATCGAGAGAGATAGTTAGAAAATAATATCGAGTCCTCAGCAAATAGTGAAAACTAGTGTTTGGTGTCTTAAATTTCATATTTTAATTATTGTTAGCTAGAATTAACATTTTCTTAGTTGTTTTAGCTTAAAAATGCACAAAAATAGGCCAATTTGACCAAATTTAAGTTAGATGACCAAGGGGTTTGAGCTTTGACCAAGTTGTCATCTTATTAAAGCACACAATAGCACAAAATAAAAAAAAGAGGGCTGAACAGAATATGTAAGGGCCGAAATTTGCAAGAGAAGAAAAAAAATATATTTCAAGCCAAATCTTCGATTCTTCGTGTGAGCTTGCACGGGGTAGTTTCTGAGGCATCCTACTAGTTTTTCCTAGCATCTAGGAGCGTCTAAGGTGAGGGTTTCATCGTTATTTGTGCATTTGAATATTTTGTATATTAACTTTAATTTTTGAGTTTTACTCATATATTGTTGTTTTAATTGATTTGAGGCTTAAAGAATGTTCCTTGTTGATTGTAGAACATGTATTTATAGTTTTTTTAACATTTTCTGTGGTTGAAAATTGAAATTGAAATATAAATTGTATAATGAATAGTAAATTATGAATAGTAAACCCGTGAAACGATAAAGTTGCGCTGTTATGCTGTTTGTTGATGTGAAAAGGTGCTAGGTATGCTAGAATGTCTAAATGTATGATTTGTTTAGGTTGCGTAATGGAAAAAATAGAAAAAACAGCTTAGTGAAAGTCGGGGTCGTTTAGGTCAAGTTTAGCGTTTTCTCGTTTTGCATGATGGCATTGTTTCGGGAGGCCATGGAAGCACTATTGATGCGATTATAGCGTTGGTTGGGTGTTTGGTTGGTATAGTTGTAGTTCAAACGAGCAAAGAGGAAAATCAAGGCTTTGCACGAATTCTAGGGTAAAGTAGGGTTTCGGGGTCCTTAGACGTGCCTTATGGTGACCTAGGAGGATTGGAAAAGTCGGTTTCCAGAACTCGTGGCTCGTTTGGAAATGGTAGTGTTTTGATAGTTGGGGCCGATTTGTGATTTTGCTTGTTATCTTGATATTATGCCTACAGAATGCTTAGGGTTGCTTGATATACTTGTCTAATTGGTGTTGTTGTTGCTTATTATTGCTTGTTATGCTTGAAAAGTTAGTTGAATGCTGGTATTTATTGTGATTGCTTGCTATCTCGTTTGTTGTCACTAGTTTGTATTGTTGTACTATCGCTCCTTTATTGCCTTGTATCGAGTCTTGCATTGCATAATGTCTCACGCGTGAGTGATGGGCCTCTCTGGGTAGCCTCGGGTTGCCAGTGTTGGTTGCTCTAGCTCCGCTGCTATTCCCTTTCTCGCTTGGGTTGCCTCCCAGGGAGATTTGGGTCATACAATTGATGGATACTTCCGGGGTATTCCAAACTGGTGTTATAAGGTGGATGCGCGCTTATTGTCATCGTTGTCAACATCAAGCTCGAGATTGATGTATCGCTCGTGAAATGATACATTGCTCGTATGAGTGAACCATAGCCTTCAGAGTGTGGTATAGCTTTGAATGGTTGTGTTAATGCTTTCAGTAATTGCTTATTGTATTGATTGTTTGTCTTGATTGCTTATTTATCAATTATATTGCTTAATTGTCTTGTCTGCATTGCACGACTTTCTTTCTCTCCAACTCGATATCTGTCTCGCCCTCACTGAGTATACGTGTTGTGTATACTCACTTCTCACCACCACATTTCAGGAAATGTCATGTTAGCTGGAAAGTTCGTGATTTTGTGAAAGTTCATTGCCTGAAGAGTTGTCTTGCGTGCCTATGTGGCTTGAGTGTCGAAGTTGTAAAGATGTATGTTCATATGTTGTATGTATTTATTGTTAAAAGAAATGTAATTTAAATTTAGCTAAGTAGCTGAGGTGAATTGATAAGCTAGTTTATGTAATCAGTTAGCATAGCTTAACTTAATGCATGTTTGTAATGTCCAAAGGAAAAGAGTTAGAATGACATGATAGTTTATTTTATGCAGTAGCTTATTGTGGTTTAACTGTCTAGTTTGAATGTACTTGTCAAAAATGAAAAGAGATAGGTTAGCTTTTAAATTGGAAATGTATGTATACTTGCTGAGTTTAAATTGTTAAGAACCGAGGCTCGGATGGCCTTGAGGAAGTTTTGTATGGTTGGACATGGTGTTGGTCCATTTATATGCTATTACAGGTTTTGCAATTTACCTAGAAATAGGGGAGACTCTGTCTGTCTTTCCCTAAAATTCTGTCGGGGTTTGGATTTGGGTTGTGATTAGATTGATTGTTAGAACTCCCGGTCTCGAGAGGGATCGGGGTGTTACAGGTGGTATCAGAGCTTGTCTAGCTCATAAGCCGGGACAGGGTCCTCGGTCTGGTAGGTAGTGACTCTTGAATGTGTGCTTGTTAAGTGTGTCTTGAAAGTGTATGCTTGTATGTGAGATTGTGTGTCTTGACTTGAATGTATGCACTTATGTGATATAGTTATGTGCTGTGTGTTAAATGTTTCTCAAGAAAGGTGAAATGTCTAGTTGTCTATCGAATTGACTTATTGAATTGGCATCGTGAATTGAATCGACCTCATGAATTGTTATTTGCTTGAAGTATTACTTATAATGTGTGTATAGCATGTCTTGAATTAGCTATGCCGTGATTTGAATTGATTATGTTGTGCTTGACTTGATTGCTGTGCTTGAGTGACTTTGTTGAATAAACTGTTTCGTAAACTTGCTTGCATAATAGTTTAAGGCATGTGTATAACTGTGATATATTGGCATTCATACATGTCCTATGGAAATGGTAAGTAAGTCCTCTTCCTCCCCTGAAGAAAGTGGTTCACCGCTAGCTTTTCAAGGTGTATGGATTGGCAGGAAATGAATGGCATTTGTCTAGCCTTTATTTGGGAATTGGTGTTTGCTTTTGGAGCTCGGTTATTGGCGAATCTCTATGGTCCTCCTCTGTGCTTAACAGTTATGAAAGAGTAGCTTTCTCTTGGGGTTTTATTTGGTTATTCTTTGGAGCATTCTTTGGTTTTCTTAATGGGTATTCTTTGGAGACCTCTGTTGGCATTTCTCAGTGGATTTGGCTATTGGGATTTCAATCGGCCTTACTGCACAGTAATATCTATGGTATATGTGTCTCGGTCTTTATTGGTGTGACATTGGCATCCCTGATTGAAAATTCTTCAATGGCATTCTCTAGGATCCTTGGTGGCCATTTATTTAGCATTTACTTATTGGGCAAATTTGGTTGCATTCTTACCGGAGCATTGTTCGGGTATTTTTCTTGGCATCCCTCAGTTGGTTTGGTAATTGGAATTCCCATCAGATATATTATCTCATATTGCTTATGGTATGCTGTGGAATACTTTGGGCTTTCTTGGTGGTAAGTTGTATAAAGTCCTCACTTGGCAAAAGTGAAGAGGCCTCGAAGTTTGGTTTAGTATATATTGTGCACCAGCTCGGTATTTTGATGAAACTATGTTTGTTATTCAACTTGGTTGTCTTATTGGGCACATTATATTTTCTCTGTTATTTCCTTTGACATTCTTCTCAGCATTTGATAGCAAAACTCGGAATCTAATTGGTTGTTCCATGGGATTATTATTTGGAAGGCTTCTTTGGAACTTTGAAATGTATTTGATTGGGTTCTTAGTATTTTTTTTCAGCACTCTTAGCAGGGCATTCTTCTATGAAATTCATGACCCGTGGGGTATTTCTTTGGACCTCTAGATGGAATCTTTGTTTGAGCTTTTATTTGGCTTTTTGTTTGGGAATTCTCGGGCGGTAATTGTTAGACTTCTATTGGAGATTCGTGTGTGAGGTATTCTTCTTGTCGTTATTGTGTGGTATCAATGACATCTACAATATCTTTGCTTTAGTCTTTATTGGTATTATCTCGGCGTTTCTGGTTGGAATTTATTCGTCTTCGGTATTCGTGTCAACGGGATTCTTGTACGGTATCTACCTTTGAGCCTTTATTTGGCGTTACCACTTGGCATTTCTACTTGAACTTTTCTATTGGTCATCTTGATGAAATACTTGTTTAGTAGCTAATGAAGATTAGTCAGAATTGGATTTCAGATGATGCTGAGTTCTATTGGAAGAAGAATTGCGAGGACGCAATTATTTTAAGGGGGGAAGGATGTGATAACCCGAACCCGGCATGCATTTAATGGCATTTAATTGCATTTAACTAAGTGACATCTTAAATGTTGGCATTGAATTTGTGTTTATTTTTAGTTAAACACTTATTTGTAGCTTTACTTTCATATTTCTTTTAGAAGTAACTAGAATAATACCTGAGCTAATCATATTAACGGAATATCAACTACTTTTCATATTTGTGTCAATCGGTTTTATTTTTCTTGTACTTAAATGCTCAGATTTCACTTAAATGAAAAGTAGCTCTGAGCCGGAGTAAATTTTAAACTGTGATGCTTTCCAAAAATGATATATTTCTTAGATTCTTTGAGATTTAATTGTTATTCTTCTATTGACGCAAAGTGCATAGCATATCGAGAGAGATAGTTAGGAAATAATTTCGAGTCCTCAGCAAATAGTGAAAACTAGTGTTTGGTGTCTTAAATTTCATATTTTAATTATTGTTAGCTAGAATTAACATTTCCTTAGTTGTTTTAGCTTAAAAATGCACAAAAATAGGCCAATTTGACCAAATTTAAGTTAGATGACCAAGGGGTTTGAGCTTTGACCAAGTTTTCATCTTATTAAAGCACACAATAGCACAAAAAAAAGAGGGCTGAACAGAATATGTAAGGGCCGAAATTTGTAAGAAAAGAAAAAAATATATTTCAAGCCAAATCTTCGATTCTTCGCGTGAGCTTGCACGGGATAGTTTCTGAGGCATCCTACGAGTTTTTCCTAGCATCTAGGAGCGTCTAAGGTGAGGGTTTTATCGTTATTTGCGCATTTGAATAATTTGTGTATTAACTTTAATTTTTGAGTTTTACTCGTATATTGTTGTTTTAATTGATTTGAGGCTTAAAGAATGTTCCTTGTTGATTGTAGAACATGTATTTATAGTTTTTTAACATTTTCTGCGGTTGAAAATTGAAATTGAAATATAAATTGTATAATGAATAGTAAATTATGAATAGTAAACCCTTGAAACGATAAAGTTGCGCTGTTATGCTGTCTGTTGATGTGAAAAGGTGCTAGGTATGCTAGAATGTCTAAATGTATGATTTGTTTAGGTTGCGTAATGGAAAAAACGGAAAAAACGGCTTAGTGAAAGTCGGGGTCGTTTAGGTCGAGTTTAGCGTTTTCTCGTTTTGCATGATGGCATTGTTTCGGGAGGCCATGGAAGCACTTTTGGTGCGATTATGGCGTTGGTTGGGTGTTTGGTTGGTATAGTTGTAGTTCAAACGAGCAAAGGGGGAAATCAGGGCTTTGCGCGAATTTTAGGGTAAAGTAGGGTTTCGGGGTCCTTAGACGTGCCTTATGGTGACCTAGGAGGATTGGCGAAGTCGGTTTCCAGAACTCGTGGCTCGTTTGGAAATGGTAATGTTTTGATAGTTGGGGCCGATTTGTGATTTTGCTTGTTATCTTGATATTATGCCTATAGAATGCTTAGGGTTGCTTGATATACTTGTCTAATTGGTGTTGTTGTTGCTTATTATTGCTTGTTATGCTTGAAACGTTAGTTGAATGCTGGTATTGATTGTGATTGCTTGTTATCTCGTTTGTTGTCACTAGTTTGTATTGTTGTACTATCGCTCGTTTATTGCCTTGTATCGAGTCTTGCATTGCATAGTGTCTCGCGCGTGAGTGATGGGCTTCTCTGGGTAGCCTCGGGTTGCCAGTGTTGGTTGCTCTAGCTCCGCTGCTATTCCCTTTCTCGCTTGGGTTGCCTCCCAGGGAGATTTGGGTCGTACAATTGATGGATACTTCCAGGGTATTCCAAACTGGTGTTATAAGGTAGATGCGCGCTTATTGTCATCGTTGTCAACATCAAGCTCGAGATTGATGTATCGCTCGTGAAATGATACATTGCTCGTATGAGTGAACCATAGCCTTCAGAGTGTGGTATAGCTTTGAATGGTTGTGTTAATGCTTTCAGTAATTGCTTATTGTATTGATTGTTTGTCTTGATTGCTTATTTATCAGTTATATTGCTTAACTGTCTTATTTGCATTGCACGACTTTCTTTCTCTCCAACTCGATATCTGTCTCGCCCTCACTGAGTATACGTGTTGTGTATACTCACTCCTCACCACCATATTTCAGGAAATGTCATGTTAGCTGGAAAGTTCGTGATTTTGTGAAAGTTCATTGCCTGAAGAGTTGTCTTGCGTGCCTATGTGGCTTGAGTGTCGAAGTTGTAAAGATGTATGTTCATATGTTGTATGTATTTATTGTTAAAAGAAATGTAATTTAAATTTAGCTAAGTAGCTGAGGTGAATTGATAAGCTAGTTTATGTAATCAGTTAGCATAGCTTAACTTAATGCATGTTTGTAATGTCCAAAGGAAAAGAGTTAGAATGACATGATAGTTTATTTTATGCAGTAGCTTAGTATGGTTTAACTGTCTAGTTTGAATGTACTTGTCAAAAATGAAAAGAGATAGGTTAGCTTTTAAATTGGAAATGTATGTATACTTGCTGAGTTTAAATTGTTGAGAACCGAGGCTCGGATGGCCTTGAGGAAGTTTTGTATGGTTCGACATGGTGTTGGTCCATTTATATGCTATTACAGGTTTTGCAATTTGCCTAAAAATAGGGGAGACTCTGTCCGTCTTTCCCTAAAATTCTGCCCGGGTTTGGATTTGGGTTGTGATGAGATTGATTGTTAGAACTCCCGGTCTCGAGAGGGATCGGGGTGTTACAACCCCAACTTTCAAAATGCTACTACTTCCAAACGGGCCACGAGTTTCGGAAACCGACTTCACCATTTCTCCTAGGTCACCATAAGGCACGTCTAAAGACCATGAAACCCTACTTTACCCTAGAATTCCCGCAAAGCCCCGATTTCCCCCTTTGCTCATTTGAACTATAGCTACCCTAACCAAACACCCAGCCAACGCCATAACTGCACCAAAAGTGCTTCCATGGCCTCCCGAGACAGCGTTATCATGCAAAACGAGGAAACGCTAAACTTGACCGAAACGACCCCAACATGTACCAAGGCATTTTTCTCCATTTTTCCATTACACAACCAAAACAAATCATGCATTTAGGCATTCTAGCATATCTAGCATCTTTTCACATCAATAGAATGCAAAACGGAGCAACTTTTACGAAACGGGGGTCTACTATTCACAATTTACTATTCCATTGTCAATTTAAATTGCAATTTCGATATTCAACCGCAGAAAATGCTAAAAAGCTACAAATACATGTTCTACAATTGTCAAGGAACATTCTTCAAGCATCAAAATAGATAAATTAATGATCTACGCATAAAACCTAAAAATGAAAGTTAGTATATCATATATTCAAATGCGCAAATAAAGATGCTTCCCTAACCTTAGACGCTCCTAGACGCTAGGAAAACCACGTTGGAAGCCTCGGACACAACCCCGTCCAAGCTCTCGCGAAAATTTGAAGATTGACTGTTGAAAATGTTTTTTTTTTCCCATTGAAGTTTCGGCCCTTTCGCTCTTATTTTTCAGCTTTTCTTGTTTTATTTCTTTGCTATTATAAGCTTAAAAAGATGACAAGCTAAGTCAAACTAGTCAAGGCTTGGTCAAAGGTTACTTAAGTTGGTCAAATAAGCTTATTTTAGGCATTTTAAGGCTAAAACAACTAATGCAATTATATTTCTAGTCAACAACAACTAAAACACTAAAATTAAAACACTAAATACTAGTTTTCACTATTTGCTGAGGACTAGAAAATACGCTCTAACTATCGCTCTCAAAATGCAATGCACTTTGCGACGACAAAGGAATAACAATTAAATTTCAAAGAATTTAAGAAAAAATATAATTTTCAGAAAAATAAACAAGAAAATTTCACTTTTCAGGCTCGGGTATTACAGATATAATAGAAAGTTAGCATGTTGATCCTTTGTGACAAAACTTGTGAAATTTTTGTTGATAGCCTATGTAGTTTCGGCTATGACTAGGTATCCCTGCACAACTTTTGCGATCTTGAAACCAACTTGTGATTATGTCTTGACATGGTATCTTATGTTGGCCTAGCACTTTCATACCCAACTCTTCTCTCTTTCACTAACCAATAGCTTACACAAAGATGTGGCTCAACAGGTACTTAACTTGTAGTTAGTTAACATTTTAAAGGTAAAAGCATTACACTTAAGAAACTAAGCTATGAACAAGTTAACCATAACTATAAATTATGGCCAACAGATAAAACATTATATTAAACGTAAACACCTTGTTTTGCACTTAAGGGATAAACAACATGGTAGCGAGTTAACTAGCTAACTAATGTTTCTACATTATTAGTTTATAACTCTAAGCTAGAATTATTTCAGGTGGAAGTTTATAGCCCAATGGAAGTTAAGCTCAATTAACACCTCCATTCTTTAACTTTCTAACAACATAATGGAAGAGCATTCAACTAGTAACCTAAAGTTAGTTACACTTAAATTCATTTAAGCTTTAGCTAACACATGACCATATAATCAATTCATATATTCTTTTATCTTCAAGGTTAAATCAATCCGACAAACACGTATAGTACAACATCTAAATATCACATTAATACAAATATTACATGTTATACAAACTCCATCACTATTTGTAATGCCCCTCAAGCAACTAACTACTTAAAGCACCTTAGGATATATTCAAGGATCTAGCAAGTAAAACATTGCTTAGCACGTACATAAAGTAAACAATCCAAGTTAGAAGCAATTTGACTAGAATTTATAATTATGAATAACCTAGAATCAATTGCAGTTCAACTAATACAAGATCTTCATAGTTACTTAACTAGCATTTTGACAACTTTACTTCACAAGAATATGCTTTATCAACCATTTTGCAATTAACCTTACATGTAATATGCTTTATCAACCATTTTGCAATTAACCTTACATGTAGGTTTCAAGAACACTAAGCATATTCTTCCAAATAACTTTATTAGCCTTTCTAAGTATGCACCAATTAAAATTATACCTTGGTAAAACTCACAATTTAATCATTTAGTAACAACAATGGTCTATGCCAAAGAACAAATTAATGAAAACAGTCTAAGTTTTCTAGCATAAGCTAACTTTAACAAATTAGTAACTAGGTCAAATGATCTCCAAATCCTATGATTTTATATAGAAAGAAATCTCTTTGAGTGTAGATAATCCTAGCCTCAAATGGATCCTAATTCGGAGTTATATTCCTCAAGTTATAGCTAATTTTGTGCAACTGCACATCACTGTCCAACACCCGTGAGATTCAAGCTACATTTCAGAAATAACGTGATCAGAGGGCTTTAATGATTGTTTTAGCTCTTGGGTCCAAAACAAAGTTTTTTCTACACTAAATCATCCAGCAACTATACAAATTTCGTTCAATTCTAAACTCATTTACTATGTTAAAAAGGCTCTCAAACTTGGTGGTAGTGCACTGTCCAGAATCAAGGCTTTGCTTATTTATCAAGTTTTCTTGTTGTTTTCTTGCATTTAGCTAACTATAGTCAATAATCTTGCATGTATAACATTCTTATAGTTCATTTAGGCATTATTACAAACACGTAAGCTACACCATTAAGTTAGCTTTAGCAAAATCTTCAACTACATCCAAAACACATATATAAACTAGCAACACAAGCATTAGAGGATTCCTACACCATTCTTCACACTAAACAACTAACCAATCATAAGTTTCTAGTTTCTTTAACCATTAACTTCAACATAACATAACTACATAGCAAGATAATTAACTTTAAATGCACATAAAGATGAATCCTTACCTTTGTTATGCTAGGAAATAGAAGAATTGAGCCAAAAACACCTTAGATCCTAGCTAAAATGGATGAATTTTGGAGTAGAACACAAACCCTAAGCTCAAGAGTTCACACGTTTTTTGCCCTCTGTTTGTCCGATTTTCTTTTCTTTTCTTTTCTTTGCTAAGTTTTTGGCTTTGTTTAATAACTAATATATGTATATGTATATAGACTAAATAAATAACTAGACTAGCTAATGGATTAGGCTAAAATATAAGTTAATTGGGCTTAAAAACTAGATAGAAAACTAACTAAAATGCTAAAGATCCAAAAACAATTAAACTAGCACTATTCACTCGGGGACACTAAACATATTTCTTTTTTTCACGCTTGGGACATGTAATGCACATTCTGTCTATGAAAAAATATATTATATATGAAGTATAATAAAGGAAAAATATAAAATTCAGAAAATAAAATATTTTAAAATTTACTCCGGGTTCGGAGCTCTTTAAGCAAATAATAGAATTTAAGTAAATAATGCAAGAAAATAAAGCTAATTAATGCAACTATAAAAATAATATGTTATTTATTTTTATATAAATTAATTAAATATACTTTGCACATTTTAAGAATTACGAATAGTATTCTAACTAATAAACATAATTTGTTAAAGAAGACACATAATTGCATTCAAACACTTAAACACACATTTAGATATATGTAGACAAGTACTATTTACTACATGCTGGGTCTGGGGTTTCATATACAAGGCTTACAAGATATGAAATATCATGCCATGTATAGAGCATGACATACATGAGACTACCAACAACCGAACCATAAGGCACACGATCCATACGTTGTCTTTCATCTTCAGATTTGGGAGACATATTCTTCAAAAGATGTATTCCATGCTTGATTGGCAGAAGACCTTTCTTAGAATTCTCCATATTGAACTTCTTCAAATTTCGCTCTATGTACAGACTTTGAGACAAGCCAATCAATCTTTTCATTATATCTCTATAGACACGAATCCCTAAGATATAAGAGGCTTCTCCCAGATCTTTCATGGAGAATTTACTATTTTACCAGATTTTAGTGGACATTATCTATCCAACATCATTTCTCATGATTAAAATGTCATCAACATACAAAATCAAAAAAGTGGTTGTTGCGTATATTATCGATATATTATTTTAGCATATTTTTACTTAAATTTTGTTAGTTCTTCAGTAATTTATGAGCAATTTGATTGGTTTTGTGTTTGATTTGAGTTGTAGGTAATTTCCAAGAGACAAGCTTAGTTTTGAGGCAAAGATTGAAGAGAAATAGCAAAGGATTTGCTTTCATGCAATTTGAGGAGGAATTGAAGAACAAATAGAAATAGCGCAGTCATAACGCAGCTGCGCAGCGTCACAGGAAATTTAAGAATAATTTTGTAAAAAGATACAAAAAGAAGAAAACCCTATGATAAAAGAAGACATCAGACGTTACAAAAGAGAGCTTTTGGAGGCGGCTGGTTTTGGGAGATAAAAGCAACGTTCCAGAGATAGGAAAACTTCAAGATTCGCGAGTTGAAGACGGAGAACAATCCAGAGGCGGACTTCTACCACGATTTTTCTCCAAATCCTAGTTTTTTCCATCTCTCTTATCATGAATTATACTATGTTTTGGATTTTATTTAATTTTTTTTGATGTCCTAAGTTATTTTTCTAGGGCTACGATGTAGCCAGATTATGAATATTTGATGCTTTTGATTTTGATTGATTGATGAACTATTTCATGTATGCGTTGAGTATTTCATGCTAAGTTTAATGCTTGTGATTGCCTGATCAACAATTGCATGATTCATGGTTTGGTTTGAGACTGAGAAGTGATAATTAAATTAAACCACATGTGAAATACCATTAAATAGTCATAAGCTAGAGATAGTTATAAGATCTAGTGCAACGCTTGAATTTCTATGGCTTAACGCGTTCCATAAGTTCACAGTTATCACAGATATGTAGTTAGCTTGCTTATGGGGATAGGTTATTAATGCTTGAGAAAGATTAATATCTACCTTAGCGAAATTGCTAGTAACATAGGGAATAGACGTCAATTGATTTAAATCACTAGTTTCAAATAGGATTAATCTTAGTGAAATCGGAATCCCTATAGTCTTTTAATTATTGAATTACCATCTTTTGTTAATTTCGTAATTGTATTAGTTCCTATTTTCTTATAAGTTCTATAATTTCTTTACTTTTTAGTACAAATTCTCAATTCGTGATTGTCCAAATAAAGTTAAAGCTAAATCAATTCCAGTACTTAGTAATCATAGTCCTCGTGGGAACGATCTTTACTTATTACTTTATTACTTGTTGTGATACGTGTACTTGTGTTAGAAATCACACAACAAGTTTTTGGCGCCGTTGTCGGGGACTGTGCCAATTATTAATATCGATACCAAATAGCTTTAATTTACTTTGGATTTTATTTAATTTTGTTTTGTTCTCTTATTTTCGTTACGTGTGTTTCAGGAACATATTCCTTTAGGTGCATGCGAAAGTTGGGAGGTAAAAATTTGTTGTCTTTTGATCCTGAGATAGAGCGAACTTGTTGAAAGAATAGAAAGGGGCAAAAAGCTATTACCCACCATCTGCAGGAAAACATGGCTCAAATAGTGCAAGTACAAGGTGAAAATAACCAGGAAAATCTGCCTAGAACACTATGAGACTATGTTTGCTACCCACTGGAATTCAACCGGTGATTAAAAGGCCAGCGATTCAGGCAAATGATTATAACTTGAAGATAGTGACGCTACAGTTGATTCAGAATATCCCGTTCTATGGACTACCCACTGAAGATCTTAATCAGCACATAGTGAATTTTTTAGAAATCTATAGAACTGTTAAATACAATGGAGTCACTATGAAGCTTTACGTCTTCGCTTGTTTCCTTTCTCCTTGAGGGATTAAGCTAAGGAGTGGTTGAATTCACTGCCTTCAGATTCAATCACAACATGGGAAGACTTAGTGCACAAATTCCTATCAAGATTCTTTGCACCTAGAAAGACAGCGAAGTTGCGCATTGAAATCAACAACTTTGCTCAGCATGAAGGGGAAACTCTTTGTGAAGCATGGGAAATGTACAAGGGTTTGTTGAGAAAGTGCCCTAACCATGGAGTGCTCAAGTGGATGCAAGTTCACAACTTTTACAATGGGCTGATTTGCACCACAAGAACTTTGATTGATGCATCAACAGGAGGAGCTCTAATGAACAAGACAGCAGATGACACTTATGCGTTGCTTGAGGATATTGTTTTGAACAACATGCAATGGTCGAGTGAGAGAGTCACACCAAAGAAGACAACTAGGATCCATGAGATTGATGCCATAACTGCTTTGGAAGCAAAAATTGATAACCTCACAAAACATATGTAAAATAATCAAGTAACTGTTAATGCTGTCCAAGCGGTAGCAGTGTGTGAGTTTTATTGTGGTCTACATTATAGTACAGAATGTCAGGTTGGAAATCCATTTGCGCAAGGCATAACAGAACAAGCACAATATGTAGGGAACTTTAATGGGCAGCAGTACAATCAGTTTTCCAATAGATATCATCTTGGGTTACATTTTCATCCCAACTTGTCATACAAGAATACACAAAATGTGTTGCAGCCTGAACATAACAACCTACCACAAGAGAAGAAAGTGAACCTGGAGAAGGTAATTGCTTAGTTGGCGACTTCGCAGACATAGTTGGCTAATTCCCAGACTCAGTTTATGAATGAAACTAGGACTACCCTTCAGAACCAATCCGCACAAATCATAAATTTAGAGGTGTAGTTTACTCAAATGGCTACTTTGTTTTTTGAAAGACAAAGAGGAAGTTTACCTAGCACTTCGGAGGTAAATCCCAGAAGAGATGGCATTGAGCATTGCAAAGAAATCACTTTGAGAAGCGGCAAGGAGTTAGAGGAGCCAATGAAAACCAAGAAGGTTATGAAATGTGAAGCAAAGAATGAGGCAGAAGATAAAGAGAAAGTAGAAGCTCAACCACAACCTATGAAGGAACCGCATGTAGTTGTGCCATTTCTTCAATGATTGCAGAAGATCAAGCTTGACAAGCAATTTGGTAAATTTCTTGAAGTTTTCAAGAAACTTTACATCAATATTACATTCGCAGATGCGCTTGAACAAATGCCTAGTTATATAAAGTTCATGAAAGACATTCTTTCAAACAAGAGGAAGCTTAAAGATTATGAGATGAATGCACTTACTGAGGAGTGCAGTGTTATCCTACAAAAGAAGTTGCCGCCAAAACTCAAGGATCCAGGGAGTTTCACCATTCCATGTTCAATTAGGAATGTTATTTTTAAGCGAGCTTTGTGTGATTTGGGTGCAAGTGTCAATTTAATGCCTTTGTCTATTTTCAGGAGACTTGGATTGGGAGAGGCAAGACTTACTACTGTAACACTATAGTTAGCTAATCTTTCGCTAAACACCCTAGAGGAGTAATTGAAGATATGCTCGTCAAAATTGATAAATTCATTTTTCCTATAGATTTCATAGTTCTTGATATAGAGGAAGACAAGGACATCCCCATCATTCGTGGAAGACATTTCCTTGCAACTGGTGGAACACTTATTGATCTTCGAAATGGTGAGTTTCAGTTGCGAGTACAAGAAGAATAGGTGATTTTTAATGTGTTCAAGGCTATCAAGTACCCAAAGGCAAGTGATAGTTGTTTTCGCATTGATACTGTAAAAGTTATAGTGTGTAACCATGGGGGCCAATTGGATCCTTTGGAGGCTAGCTTGTTACAAGATGATTCTTTTGTTCCGGTGGGAGTGGAGTATAAGGAATATTGGTCTATTAAACAACTAAACATGGGTGTGCAAGCAATGGGTGAGAAAAAATTCTTGCAATTGAATGAGATGGAAGGATTCTATGATGGACTGAATGAGAATGTAAGAAGTTATGAGGAGATGACAAAAGACTGACATAACAAACCTATTTCGGGAAAAGATTTCTCTCATGGGCAACAAATACTTCTTTATAACCCACGGATTCCTGGAAAACGCAAGTCAAAATGGTCGGGGCCTTTTGTTGTGACTAAGGTGCTTCTCTATGGTACTGTAGAAGTCACCTATCTAGAGAAATGGACGATCAAGGTCAACGAACAACACTTGAAGATTTATTGGGATGATGAGTTTGATAAGCACAAGACCTTTGTCCACCTCAAATCGTCGTGAGAAATTGCTCAGTCAGGCTGTCGACGTTAAAACAAGCACTTTCAAGAGGAAACCCGAATTTTCTTACTTTTCTTGATTTAATAGTTTTAGTTATTTTTAGTTAATTTTTGAGTTATAGTTATCGTGGCTAATTGTTAATTTTTATTGTCATGTTAGGTTCCAGAACAAGTTTGGGGGAAGCCGAGGCAAAGAGGAGTTCTACCAAGTCAATTAAGGGAGAAAATATGGAGAAATTAGTGTCTGGAGTGAAAGGGATGCGTGCATGGAGAAGAAAAGCAAGAAGAAATAAAGCTGTGAAGCAGTGCTGCTATGCTAAATTCTAGCGCAGTTGCACTGGCGGTGTCAAAAGTTATGATTTGAGAGCTGTTCGAAAGAAAAAAAAAGTTGCGTAGCTGCACTGGCGTCCTACAGTGACGTTCGAGAAAAAAAAAATTCAGCCACTTACAAACCTACTTTACCAAGCGCATCAACCCATGTCACATATCAAAACCCATCTCATATTTTAACCCATTAGCTCTCACACCTTAGCCCATACCCAAGAAGCCTACCCGACCCATAACCACAATAAAACCCATACAACAAACAAACCCATCCAAAACTCCTACCCAAATTAAAACTTAAATCAGACCCTTCCACTCCCTCAATCTCTCATCGACTCCTAATCCACAGCCATACCCAAAACTCTTTATCTCTCATTACACAAACAACACAAACTTCATCGCCCTCGTCACAACCCCACCAATCATCACAATAGCCACACCCAAGCACAGACGTCAACCACTGTCGACGACGGCGATGCCGCAACTTATTCCCTACGGTGGCAATGACCCCACATGATTCTCTTCCCGACCTTTCATGTGAACCCGCCTCCATCAGCGGCGGCGTTTCGCAGGCAGCGGTGATGATATTCCTATTTTGGTAAGTGCCCTCTTTGTTGTACTTTGTCGCTGGTAGAAAGAATTTTGGAAAAAAAGAAGATTTGAAGCTAGCGATTGAGTAGGGGTAGTGCATGTAAGTTTGTTTGAAGTGTTTGTCTCCTAAATCTCCATGCTACTTGATCGAGTGGTTAGATTTTGTTTGTGCAGTTGGTGCATACAGTTGAATTGAAAAAAAAATAAAAAAATTATTTTTCAATTGCACGCGAACAAGGGCTGTTGCATACGATTTTAGGTTGAGTTGATGATCTTTTGGTTATTAGTGGCATTGACATTACTGGTCTTCGATGCATAAGTTTGGGGGTACGTTGATGTTAGCTACTTGTTGAGTTCAGTCATTTAAAGCTGATGATTGTTTCTTCTTGTTGTTATTGGTCTTTTGTGGTATTTCCATTGTTTCGGCTTATTTCTAGTTCACATTGTCATATTAGTTGGGAAATTTTTACTTGGATTATTTGGTTGAAGTGCAGTGGTTGTGGGTGTATGCTGAGTATCCATACATTTACGTTTGTTGAGTGACTGGTGGTGAGTTGTGTTTGTTGAGTGGAACAGTTTGTGGATTCAGATTAGATGTTACCTATATGTTCGAGCTCTCATCAAAGTAGACAACACATTTGCTCCCTTTTGCGCATTCAGGATTGTGGTACCTCTGGTGACTGGTTGATGATTGGTGCGACTATTCAGAGAAGTCCTCTGGTTTCTTTTCTTTTGTATTTTCACATTGAGGACAATGTTTTTCTTTCAAGTTTGGGGGTGGCGTCTCTTTATTTATTTTGTGAACCTGTCTTAATGAGTTTTGTGTTATGTATTTTTTTCTTTGTGTTATGTGTTTTTTTCTTGTGTTAGGTGTTTTCTTTTCATGAGTCTGGTTATTTTTATTTTGTTTTATTGAGTTTTGAAAAAAAAAGACAAAAAAGAAAAAAAAATTGAAAAAAAAGAACAAAAAAATATTTTTTTTTGAAAGTGATGCTAGAAATATAAGAAATAGGCCGATGATGAGTAGAATAAGAATGACATGATAGTAGTGAGGATAGTTGACTAAAACGGAGTTTTGTTTTATGGAAAATCCCCACTTATTGTGCATTTAGCCTCGCCTAGTTATGTTGTTGCTTAGAGAAGGATTATGTGAGCTTAAGTAAACATAAAAATGATTATAGGACTTTAGAACTTACTTGATTGTCACTCGAGGTGAAATCCTAGGTTGCATAGCATTAGAGAAATGATTTAGGCCATCTTTGGATCGTTTGAGCCTTTCAAGCCAACCCTTGTAATAATTGAATATCTCTAGTCCACCTTTTTGAGCCTAATTAGCCTTTTCTTTCATGTGCAACTTACAATATCTTCCTTAACTTGTCAAGTTCGATTTCCCCAAATAATGACCTTCCTACTTGTAACATGTGATTATTCTAGGATGATTATATGCAGCTATGTTTTGTATTGAATGATGGGAGGTGTGTTGATTGGGTGATTTGTTGTATTGTCTTTGAAAAAAAATAAAATATTGAAAAAAAACAAAAAGAATGAAAAGAAAAGAGAAGATCCACACTCCTTGTATTTAATATCAAAATGCAAGTTTGGGGGAGTGTGGATTCTTTATGTGTTTTGTTAAGGTTGTGGATGAATATTGAGGAAGTGAAATGAAAGACGAAAGAAAAAAGATATGTTGAATAGTTGTGGTGGTAAAAAGTAGAGTTTCCATGTGCTCCACTGAACATCTTCGAATAGTTGTGTGCTTACAGGTAATTTACCTTATATTAAATCCATTATCCTACCTTAACCCTAGCCACACGTTACAACCAAATGTAAAGTCCTACTGATCTTTAATGCTATGATTAACCTACATTAGTGGAGAGTGGCATGAAAAGTGAGCCTATGAAGTCCTAAGTAATTGAAAATAAAAGATCGACATTGATAATGCATTTAGCTTGCATAAACTCATCCGAGTACAATTGATTAGGATAGAGGCTATTCACACACTCACTTGGGGGATTTGAAGTAAAATGCAAATTATGTGAAGTTAATATTTCTCATGCTTATGATTGAAAGTCACCACTTGAGTTGTGAAATAAAGCTACTGAGGTCGTGGAAATTTACAATCCTACAACATTGCTTTCAAGAGTTGTATTGTGTTGAGTCTTTAGTTGTTTTTTGGTTGTTCTTTCTTTAGTTGTGTCTTTTGCTTGAGAGCAAACAAAGTTTAAGTTTGGGGGTATTTGTTGGGTGCATTATTGATACATTATTTCAGCACATTTTCACTTACACACACTCACACAACACAAAAACACCATCACAAACACACACATTGCCGTGAGAAGGAGGAGAGAAAAAGAAAAGAGATTTCAAAGCTTTTCAATCCAATTTTTCAAAGAAAAACCTAGTTTTTGTCCGTAGAACTTCGCACCGACTTGGATTCTGCTTGTTGGGCACGCATAGCACGCATTCCTAGGCTTATATCACATCAAAGGTGAGAGAAAAATTCTAGATCTCAAAATGTCATTTTTATGTTTTTGCTCATAAATGAAAATTTAACCGTTAGAATTGAAATCTGATGATAGATTATTGCTCCTTGCATGCTAGGGATCGTTATATACTAATACTACAAATTTCTATCGGATGTAGCATAATTTTTATTTTCTGGGTATTTAATTTTGATTAAAATGTTCAAAGTTGAATTAAATGAGTTGTGTTGATCGAAATCGATTGCCGTCGATTTCTAAATACTTGATAATTACATGTTAGCGCTGTTGTAATGCCGAATTTTCGATTACATTGTTCGTGTGAAAATCCGGAAAATCCAGCCAAGACATCCTAGGGTTTTAGGGTTATCGGGCATGATTTGGAGGTGTTATGGTGGATTTCCGAGAGGGCTAATGTAGTAGGTTGAATGGGTGAGTGATAGAAACTGATTTGGCAATGTTTGGATTAGTAGATTGTAAGTTATGAATTTTAGAAGTTTAGGTTGTCATTCTTTAATTTCTTGAACGATGCCTTTAGATGGTTGGGTGGTGTTTGAGTGTTAAATGGTGAGTTGTTGATGAGTAATTTAGGGTTTAATTGTGTATATTATGCATGTCCGGTTAGATGGCCTACTTTGTCATCTAACTTCGTTGTTTGTTGTTTAATTAAATATTGATGTTATTGATTGATTATTATTGAGTTCAGGAATCGGGCACTTTCGTTGCTGATCTCCCAATTGATTGATTGATGATTGATTGATGATTGATGATTATGGAGTCTTGGTATGTGTGTGCCACCTCTCGGGCAGCGTTGGGCTGTCGGGTTGATAACGGCATGACTGTCATAGGCTACCCCCAGCTCGCATGACGGAGGTGTCATGGAGGGAGGGGCTAGTGAGGTACCTCGGGTGCGTGAGTAATGGGGAGTTATAAGAAGAACGGTTGAGATCGTGATGGCGTTTGGAGCTACACCAAATAGAGTATCCTTTATTGAATGGTTATATAGTTATGTGATGATAATGTTATTATTGTTGTTGTGTGTTTACTTGCTCAAAGGACTAAATCCAAGGAGCATAGTGAATACTGTCGAGATCTATCGGATCCTCACTGGGCTTATGTATATAAGCTCACTCTCTATTATTGCATGCTTACAGGTGTTGCAGAGCCGGATTACGGGTACGTGCCTCCTGAGGAGGAAAATGTGCCTTACGTGGACGAGTCATATGTTCCTGAGTCTTATCCATGATTATATGTTGTTTAATGTCATGTATATTAGCTTAATAGACTTTTATATGCTTTATGGTTCTTATTTTAATAGATGTTGAAGGATGATGATCCAAATGATGTTAACTTAGTGGCTTTCTTTTGTCTATGGTTAAGTTGTAGATGTGTCTCAACTTATTTTTGAAATGTATGATAAGGTTGAGGTATTGTATGTTATGTTGGAACGGAGGCAGATAACGAAGACTGATTATTGTATATTACGGTCATGTTGTGTTTTGTTATGCTGTTGAGGAGTTGTTGTTTGTATGGTTATAGAATTGGATGTTTAATGTTATTAATGAGGTTGGTTTAAAACCTCAGAAATCTATTTACTGTCGTTACGCTGCCAAAATTCCGTTGCGTCCTGACTGATTGTAGGTGGGGTCGAGTTGGGGCGTGACATTTAAGTGGTATCAGAGCGCATGTTAGTTGTCAGCCGGGGTATTCTCGGAATGTGGGTAATGGTCTTAGCATGAAATATGTGTGAAAAGAAAGAAAAGTGAATTATGTATTGATATGACTAAATGATTAAGTGATTATGTGATTTAAGTGCTTATGTGATTATGTGATTAATTTGTTTATGTGATTGAAACTTATGTGATCTATGTGCTTTATATGAGTTTGTTGTTTATGTGTTAAAAGTTGTATATAACCTGTTTATGTGCTATAACCTGTGCTAACTCTTTGATTAGTACGATGGCCGGTAGACCGAGGACTCGTGGTAGGCCCGAGATTGTAGATGAGGTTCCTGGTAATGTGGCACAGGGCAGTGATAGGGGTGATGTCAGGTTAGGGTCAGCAATGGATCGGATTGCAGATTTGATGGCTGGGCAGGCCCAGTTATTAGCAGGTCAGGCTGTTCAGACTCAGGCGTTGCAGGCTCAGATACAGAATGTACAGGGAGGTAATCACGGTCGAGGTACTATGAAGGAGTTTATGGGGTACTATCCTCCTAGATTTCAAGGAGAGCCTGATGATAGGAAGGCCGAGTCGTGGATTAGTAAGTTAGAGAAAAATTTTGATTCTCTCGGGTACACTGATGAGAGGAAGGTGACTTGTGCTGTCTATTTGCTTGATGATGAGGCAGAGGAATGGTGGCGCACTGTGAGAGCCAGTTGGGAGACCCGGGGTGTTCCGTATGTTTGGGATACCTTTCTGACTGCTTTTAGGGATAAGTATGTCCCGAGGGTTGCACGGGAGAGGAGAGAGGCTGAGTTCTTGTCTTTGGTACAGGGGGATTCTACTGTGGCTCAGTATGAGGCTACATTCACGAGGTTGTCCCGGTATGCACCAGAGTTTGTAGCTGTGGAGGAAAGGAAGACCCGTAGATTTATGTTGGGATTGAGGCCCGAGATTCAGGATGCAATGGCTCTGAATCGCTAAGATATCTTAACTGAGGCTTTTGATGCAGCTTCTAGGTTA
The DNA here is from genome assembly GCA_037974665.1 of Ehretia macrophylla. NCBI lineage: Eukaryota > Viridiplantae > Streptophyta > Magnoliopsida > Boraginales > Ehretiaceae > Ehretia > Ehretia macrophylla. Next base: position 75,666,839 of record CM075773.1, read on the forward strand.
GAGAAGAGGAAAGGGGATCAGATTGTCTCCAGTCAGCCTAGTAAGAGGCCGTATCAGCCACAGGGCCAGCAGGTTATATATAGGCCTCCAGTACAGCAGGTTGTCTACAGGCCACCAACCCAGCAGAGTTCTTATAGGCCACAGGGTCAGCAGAGTTACTATCGGCCTCAGTTTCAGCAGAGGCCATATCAGGTTCAGACTCAGTATAGGCCAGCCCAATCTCAGGGTCAGTACAGGCCTAGTGTGGTGAGACCTCAGCAGCAGGCTGTATCAGCTGCTTCATCAGCTTCTGGTTCTTCTAGGGGCAGTGTTAATGCCACATCATCGTAGTATAATTACTGCAAGCGCCCAGGGCATGTGGAGTCCGACTGCAGGGTAAAGGCAGGGACATGTTTGGGTTGTGGTAGCATCGAGCATAGGGCGAAGGATTGCCCTAGATATGCGAGGACTGAGGGTCGGGCAGCGACTCAGGGTTACCAGGGTAGGCCTACAGGCAGTGTACCACAGCAGCAGTGGATTCAGGCTCGGGCTTACGCAGTTGATATGGAGGAGATGCCTGAGGAGACTGCAGTTGTGGAAGGTAACTTCCTTATACTTGATCAACTTGTTAAAGTGTTGATTGATTCTGGTGCTACGCATTCTTTCATTACTCCTGCTTGTGTGCAACGTGTTAAATTGCAACCTGAAAGATTGCCTTATGTGGTTGAGATTAGTACCTCTTTGACTGATAAGTATGTTACTGGCTTAGTATGTAAGGATTGTATAATACATGTTAAGGGGCATAATTTTCCTTCGGACCTTATCTTATTTCCTATCCGGGGGTATGATGTTATTCTGGGTATGGATTGGCTTTCTAAGTATGATGCCCAGTTGAACTGTAGAACCAAGGTAGTACAGTTTCACTTGCCGGATCAGCCAGTAGTAGAGGTAGCGGGTAACCGGGGTGCTAAGACGAGTTTTGTTATCTCAGCAACTAAAGCCGTTAAGTTGGTGAGTAAGGGGTGTTCGGGTTATCTAGCTTATTTGATCAACAAGCCATCTGATAAGCTACAGCTAGAGGAAGTCCCTATTATCCGGGAATATCCTAATGTATTTCCCGAGGAGTTGTTAGGATTGCCGCCAGAGAGGGATATAGAGTTTGTTATTAATCTTGTTCCCGGTACTCAACCTATTTCTAAATCGGCATACCGGATGGCACCAGCTAAGTTGAAGGAGTTGAAGACTCAGTTACAGGAGTTATTGAAGAAAGGATTCATTCAGCAGAGTTCTTCACCTTGGGGAACTCCTGTTTTATTTGTGAAGAAGAAGGATGGTACTTTGAGATTGTGTATTGATTACCGTGGTTTGAATCAGGTGACCATCAAGAATAAATATCCTTTGCCACTGATTGATGAGTTGTTTGATCAACTTCAGGGGGCTAAAGTCTATTCTAAATTTGATTTGAGGCAGGGGTATTATCAGCTTCGGATTCGCACGAATGATGTTCCGAAGTCTGCCTTCAGGACTCGGTACGGGCATTATGAGTTTGTTGTTATGCCCTTTGGTTTGACTAATGCACCGGCAGCATTCATGGACCTTATGCATCGAGTCTTTCAACCGTACTTGGACCAGTTCGTGGTGATTTTTATTGATGATATCTTGGTCTATTCTAAATCTAAATCGGAGCACGAGCAACATCTACAGCTTGTATTAGAGAAGTTGCAGGAGCATCAGTTGTTTGCCAAGTTCAGCAAATGTGAATTTTGGCTGCAACGGATTTCTTTTCTTGGCCATGTTATTACACAGAGCGGTATTTCTGTAGATCCCACTAAGATTGAATCGGTGATGTCTTGGAAGCGGCCAGAGAGTATTACTGATGTCCGTAGCTTTCTTGGCTTGGCGGGTTATTACCGTAGGTTTGTCAAGGACTTCTCGAAGATTGCGGGGCCACTATCTAAGTTGACTCAAAAACGGACTATCTTTAATTGGGACGAGAAGTGTGAGAGTGGATTTCAAGAGTTGAAAAAGAGGTTAACTACCGCTCCAGTACTTGCTCTACCAGAGGGGACCGATAATATGGTCATTTACAGCGATGCATCCAAGGAGGGCTTGGGATGTGTTCTTATGCAGGATGGCCGAGTTATTGCCTATGCTTCTCGAAAGTTGAAGCCTTATGAAGAAAATTATCCGACTCATGATCTTGAGTTAGCAGCAGTTGTCTTTGCACTCAAGAAGTGGCGTCATTATCTGTGGGGAAGTAAGTTTGAAATTTTCACTGATCATAAGAGTCTGAAGTACTTGTTCTCACAGAAGGAGTTGAATATGCGCCAGCGGAGGTGGATGGAGCTTCTTGGAGATTATAATTGTTCTATCAATTATCTGCCTGGAAAGGCAAATGTTGTGGCAGATGCTCTCAGCCGGAAGGCTAGTATTTCTTGTTTGGCTGTCAAGAAGTGGGAGGTTCTTGAGGAGTTTAGTTATTAGAGACCAGAGTTCACTCAGGTTGGGGTGATGTGTTCACATCTCCGTATTCAACCTTTATTATTGTCTCAGATCAGGGAAGCTCAACAACTTGATGTTAAACTTCAGAAGATCAAGGATCAGATCACTGATGATCAGTCTGACTTCAAACTGTATGAGGACGGTATTCTTCGGTTTTGGAACAGGGTTTGTGTTCCCGATGAACCGGGCTTGAGGCGAGGTATTTTAGAGGAAGCTCATAATTTTAAATATACTATTCATCCCGGTGGAACCAAGATGTATCGGGATTTGAAGCAACATTACTGGTGGAACAACATGAAGAGGGAGGTTGCTCAGTTTGTATCTAGATGTTTGACTTGTCAGAGAGTGAAAGCCGAGCATCAACGACCTGCAGGTTTGCTTCAACCGTTGGCTATACCAGAGTGGAAATGGGAGCATATTACGATGGACTTCGTCACTGGGTTGCCTAGATCACCGAGGGATAATGATGCAGTTTGGGTTGTCGTGGATCGTTTGACGAAGACAGCTCATTTTATTGCAATGAGGATGGGAGATGAGGTTACAAAGTTGACGGACCTCTATCTGGATCAGATTGTTAGACTTCACGGTATTCCATCTAGTATTGTCTCTGATCGAGATCCTCGATTTACTTCTCGTTTGTGGGAGAAACTTCAGGAGACCTTAGGTACTCAGTTGAACTTCAGTACCGCGTATCATCCACAGATCGACGGTCAGTCTGAGCGGACTATTCAGATTCTGGAAGATATGCTTAGGGCTTGTGTTCTGGACTTCGGGAAGAACTGGGAAAAACATCTACCACTTGCCGAGTTTGCCTATAACAATAGTTATCAAGTTACTATTGGAATGGCACCTTTTGCAGCTTTTTACGGTCGTAAGTGCCGTTCACCTTTATATTGGGACGAGGTAGGAGAGATGAAGACTGTTGATCCGACTATTATGCCGAACTTCTTGAGAAGATTGAGAATGTTCAGTTAATCAGGCAGAGAATGCTTACGGCGCAGAGTAGATTCAAGAGTTATACTGATAAGTGTCGTCGAGACTTAGAGTTTGCAGTCGGAGATCGGGTTTTCTTGAGATTGTCTCCTCGAAAGGGGTTTACTCGTTATGGTAAAGTTGGAAAGCTGAGTCCGAGATTTGTTGGGCCGTTTGAGATTACTGGCAGGGTTGGTAAGTTGGCATATCGGTTGGCTTTACCGGAGAACTTCTCTAATGTCCACGATGTATTTCACGTGTCTAATTTGCGGAAATATAATCCGGATCCTTCTCACAGTCTTGAGCCAGAGCCGTTACAGCTTCGAGAGAATTTGAATTATGACGAGCGTCCGATTCGTATTCTAGATCAGATGGACCGAGAGTTGAGGTCGAAAAGGATTCCGATGGTTAAGGTGTTGTGGAAGCATCACGGCATTGAGGAAGCTACGTGGGAGAGACGAGATCAGATGCAACAGCAATACCCAGATCTATTTCATACATCAAGTAAGAATTTTGAGGACGAAATTTCTCTAAGGAGGGGAGAATGTGAAACCCCACTTTCCTGCTTATCTCATTTTACGTGCTATACCTCGTTTTGCGTACATATGATCTGTTTATGTGCTATAGGACCTAGAAAGTTATAATTTTGATGTCAATACTCCTAATACGTGCTAAATGTGCATTCATGAAATTTTCATATAAAACGGAGTCAGAAATTTTATCATCGATTTTCAGTGAATAGTATTTTCGAGACACGTCCGCGAAAATTTTGAAACTGGTCTTTTTAACCCTTCTAGACCTAGTCAACGGACTTTAATAGACCTGTGTTTGATGAAAATAGTTTTAAAATCGGCTTAAGAATTTATTAGGATTTTTACACCGACTTTTGCGAAAATCGAGTTTTAAGCCGACTCGGGTGAAATTATTGGATTGTAAAACTTCTTGTCACCTAAAAATAATTTACTTGAGCTAGCTTGGGTGTTGAATAAATGTTTTGAACTTTGGTAATCAAGAAAATGCAATTAAAGTCATTAAAACACAAAAATACTAATTAAAACTAACTTTGACTTTATTTAAATTTTGACTTTGAAGCTTATATCACCTACACACACTCACACAACAAAAAAACACCATCACAAACACACACATTGCCGTGAGAAGGAGGAGAGAAAAAGAAAAGAGATTTCAAAGCTTTTCAATCCAATTTTTCAAAGAAAAACCTAGTTTTTGTCCGTAGAACTTCCCACCGACTTGGATTCTGCTTGTTGGGCATGCATAGCACGCATTCCTAGGCTTATATCGCATCAAAGGTGAGAGAAAAATTCTAGATCTCAAAATGTCATTTTTATGTTTTTGCTCATAAATGAAAATTTAACCGTTAGAATTGAAATCTGATGATAGATTATTGCTCCTTGCATGCTAGGGATCGTTATATACTAATACTACGAATTTTTGTCGGATGTAGCATAATTTTTATTTTCCGGGTATTTAATTTTGATTAAAATGTTCAAAGTTGAATTAAATGAGTTGTGTTGATCGAAATCGATTGTCGTTGATTTCTAAATACTTGATAATTACGTGTTAGCGCTGTTGTAATGCCGAATTTTCGATTTCATTGTTCATGTGAAAATCCAGAAAATCCAGCCAAGACATCCTAGGGTTTTAGGGTTATCGGGCATGATTTGGAGGTGTTATGGTGGATTTCCGAGAGGGCTAATGTAGTAGGTTGAATGGGTGAGTGATAGAAACTGATTTGGCAATGTTTGGATTAGTAGATTGTAAGTTATGAATTTTAGAAGTTTAGGTTGTCATTCTTTAATTTCTTGAACGATGCCTTTAGATGGTTGGGTGGTGTTTGACTGTTGAATGGTGAGTTGTTGATGAGTAATTTAGGGTTTAATTGTGTATATTATGCATGTCCGGTTAGATGGCCTACTTTGTCATCTAACTTCGTTGTTTGTTGTTTAATTAAATATTGATGTTATTGAATGATTATTATTGAGTTCGGGAATCGGGCACTTTCGTTGCTGATCTCCCAATTGATTGATTGATGATTGATTGATGATTGATGATTATGGAGTCTTGGTATGTGTGTGCCACTTCTCGGGCAGCGTTGGGCTGTCGGGTTGATAACGGCATGACTGCCATAGGCTACCCCCAGCTCGCATGACGGAGGTGTCATGGAGGGAGGGGCTAGTGAGGTACCTCGGGTGCGTGAGTAATGGGAAGTTATAAGAAGAACGGTTGAGATCGTGATGGCGTTTGGAGCTACACCAAATAGAGTATCCTTTATTGAATGGTTATATAGTTATTTGATGATAATGTTATTATTGTTGTTGTGTGTTTACTTGCTCAAAGGACTAAATCCAAGGAGCGTAGTGAATACTGTCGAGATCTATCGGATCCTCATTGGGCTTATGTATATAAGCTCACTCTCTATTATTGCATGCTTACAGGTGTTGCAGAGCTGGATTACAGGTACGTGCCTCCTGAGGAGGAAAATGTGCCTTACGTGGACGAGTCATATGTTCTTGAGTCTTATCCATGATTATATGTTGTTTAATGTCATGTATATTAGCTTAATAGACTTTTATATGCTTTATGGTTCTTATTGTAATAGATGTTGAAGGATGATGATCCAAATGATGTTAACTTAGTGGCTTTCTTTTGTCTATAGTTAAGTTGTAGATGTGTCTCAACTTATTTTTGAAATGTATGATAAGGTTGATGTATTGTATGTTATGTTGGAACGGAGGCAGATAACGAAGACTGATTGTTGTATATTACGGTTATGTTGTGTTTTGTTACGATGTTGAGGAGTTGTTGTTTGTATGGTTATAGAATTGGATGTTTATTGTTATTAATGAGGTTGGTTTAGAACCTCGGAAATCTATTTACTGTCGTTACGCTGCTGAAATTCCGTTGCGTCCTGACTAATTGTAGGTGGGGTCGAGTTAGGGCGTGACATGAAGACAGAGAGTATTATCATCTAATATAAGCTAATAATATATTAAGTGACCAATCTCTATTGTCACATTTTCATGACAAGCCATGCAAGCCTTTAAAGTACAATCATTAGCATTAGATGACAAAGATGATCATCTTCTCTCTCCTCCATGGCTTGGCCGAAAATGCAAGTGGATGGAGAGAGAAGGTTGTCATCTTTTATTATATATATAAATCACACTCATATATATATATATATATATATATATATATACAGAATGTTACTTTAATAGATAGCCAATCACAATTGTTTCCTTCAAAAGTAAAAGCCGCAATCCTAAGATTGTAATCATTACAATCCAAATGCAACTTTATTCTCTCTTTTGACACTTGGCAAAAAGGCTTTATCATCAAAAGCAATGGTCAAGATTCTTTTGTCTTTATTCAAAAGATAATCCTAGCCATTCATTTCAAATTCAAATGACTAGGATTGATGACTTGGACAATCCTAGTCATCAATCTCTACATGCATATGCCACATGTAATTATCTAGTCATTAAATAGCAATTCACCTTTTGACAACTAAGGCGATGATGTGGCATTTCTTAAACTACATCATCATTACTCATACACACACATATATATATATAAGCACCTTTATATATATATATATATATTATTTTGGTCCATTCTAATCTCTATTAGAATAAATATATTGAAACACCTTTTCAATAGTTACAGTTTGGCCCCAAAAGTTTAGGTAATTACAATTTGACCCCAAAACTCTCCAAAATTACACTTTTGGCCCAAATACCAATATAGATGACTCTTAACACCTTAAAGCCACCCACTACATTATACAAGCTCCTGGTGATCTTATTCATGATGCTTATTAGTGTGTGACCTTCTAGATTTATAATCGCGTACCGATGAGAGATTGATAAACCTCTTTATCTATTTCGGAAATGTCTCCGTCATTTACCAAAATACCCTCATGCTCATGAGTGACGCACTAGCAACGAACGTACCATGAAAATGTAAACGATAACGAAGACGACTTCTTTTATGAATTCATTTGCCCGTCGAGAATTAGTGTGTTGTCCGATCTTTCTATTAATAGTGCCCCAATTGGGAAAGGACCATGAAATGAAGTCCACATCTGATAATATGTATAAATCTAAATCGGTGAAACGAGAGATGACTACCATGGAAAAACTCATTTCTATCACTTCATACTTGCCTTAGCCAAGGACTTCCTCGTTTTCCAACCGATCTCAGATATCATAGGATATCGCCTCACGCCGGAGTTTAACAGATCCTATCTTAACAATTACCTATCAGTTCATACCACAAGACTAAAACACGAAAGGTCGTAACCTACCTTATAGAAGACAGGCTGTGACGCCTGAGATTTTTGCCGTACATTTATTTACTGTTGCATCCACTAATTGCGCATTTCTTCTGTGCGTTGCTTGTTGTCTTCTTTAGTTACTATTCATTCCATTTTTCAACTACATAATTACCATGAATTAACATTTTTCTTAAATCATATTAATTGTTATAGGAATGAGAAAAATGTGCATTTGAGCTTAAAGCGATAGGAGCCTTCATTTAGAAAATGATTTGTTAAAGCTAATGAATAGTGTTACATATGAAACATTATGTTTTAGTTAGCTAACTTAATTTATGCACATTAGACTCATTTTTAAGTTCACTAGGCTCATTTTAGTAGGCAATAAACTCACCCAACTTGACCCCACCCTTTAAATACTCAACATATACATATAATAGCTCATAAAACAAAACAAAAAAAGAAGAAAAAAACTAAAAACACTGTACCAAATCCAAAAATCAGCATAGGAGGAGGAGAGAGTTTTGCTCAACAAATCTTCAATCCAAGCCTCTCCAAGCCTCTCCAAGCCTAGAGAAAGTAGTTTAGGGTGTGTGCAAGCCTTCTAGGTGCTCCTACGCACTTTAGGTGAGGGATTTGCATACTATTTTTGCATTTTTGAAATGTGACAACTTTCTTGAATTTCTTCTTTTGCTCTTAAATGCTAATGCAATGCTCAAATATGCTTATGTATGTTATATATAAGTAGTAGATACCACATTTATGCTATTGTTTTGTATTTTAAACGGTAGAAATCGATGGTTGATTCGTAGGGGTAAATAGTGATGGGATTTCTAGGGTTTTGTGAAATTGGACTTTCTAGCTTGAATTAATAGTTCTAATAGGTGCTTTAGATGTCAATGAAGGTAATGTAAAGGCCCCGTAGGGTTTAATTTCTCATAACCTAGCAAAAGAATGAAATAGCCAACTTTTAGAAAGGGGTTTTGGGGTTATCGCGAATTCGGGTAAAATTGGCATTCACTTTTGGTGTTCCTAGGCTAAGTAGACCCTAATTATGCTTTGCTAGCCTTCGTTTGAGTCTCGGGTGAGATACTTGTAGTACAAAGTCAAAAGAGGGAATTTGGGGCTTTCGGGCTAAATGCGGGTAATTGCGTGACTTTGAGGGTCCTATGGGTGTCTAATAGGTTAACTAGAAGCATGGAATAGACCACTTATGAATCTAGAATAATGGCATGAGTTTAGAAGGAAAACGGGTTGAGTTATAAAGGGGTTAAAGTACAATTTTGATTGTCTCACGCTTCTAGGACCTTGACATGACTCCTTGTGTGTTTAAATGTGTTTTCAAGATATTTTGGAGCTTTTGTTATAGTTCTATGTGAATCTTGATTATGCCCATTTGTAATTTGCTTAATTATTATATGAAATTGCTTCTATTGTTAATGTTATATTTGTTGTTGTTGTAAATTTGCTATCTTTGGACATGTGTAGGCTAGATGTTTGATAAAAATGCTTAATGAAGTGTGCAATAGTTATATATGCTTGAATAATGTTTAAAACTAGCTAGCAATGTAAGGGAACCAAGCAAAATTCACGTGTGCAAATGTGTGTGTGTGTTCAACCGTGGCTGTCCAGATTGTTTCAGCAAAACTAAGGCAATTTCGAGCTTAAAACTGTATTAATTGCAGAAGGATTAGGGGTTGAATTATATACCGTTAGAAAGCCTTACGAGTCTAGTTTCTAATGCTTTTTACGGTGCATTAATCGGAGTTTTCTAGAATAAGTTATGATCATTTTGGTGAGATGTGTCAGAACTGTCCTATTTCACGAGAATCTGAATTTCATTGTTATTTTGCTAGAAGTGATGATATATTTCAACTCTAATTGGATATCTTCGATCAAGACTTTATTGTGTAGTGTTCTTGGATGATTAGTAGCGTAATGGAGCTCTTATAATTATGTAAACTGTGATATAATTGAGATTGAATGAGTAAATAGAAATCATGAGTTAGTATGGAATGCAACTGCCTTTTCCCTTGCCCTTTTACCCATCTTGCTAAAATGTGAACTCATTTATTAAGTCATGTACAGATTAAATATAGCTTGAATGTCATACTACCTACATGAAAATAATTGTTTAGTTATAAATGAATGTGATTTAGATCTATTGTTTATCTTGATTGCTAATTTGATTGGAAATGAAGACAAGTGTTTTGGTGTAGCATCTATTCTTTAAGCTTATGATTTAGTTTTAAATTGAAGAGTTAGTTTAATTGTGTAGGGGTTTAGTTAGAATGTAAGTTAATTGTGAAGTAGTTATTTATTGGCTTGTTAAATGTTATCTTTAACTTGAGTTTGCTATGAAAGTGAGATAAAATTGTTCTTATTTTAAATTGCTATCAAGTTAATGTTGAAGTTGTCGATAGATAGGCTCCCTATCCCGTGTCTTACTTGTGAAATAATGAGTTATAAATTATATTAAAGTTTGTTGAGCTAGATAATGATATGATTAGGATGGTTTGTTATCAGTTATAAAGTCTTAAGTGAAACATTTGTTTCTTGAATATTTAGCTAACTAAGAGCTGGAATGTTGGTTGACTTAAATCTTATGCACTAACTAATAATCATTGGAATGTAAGAGAATGTATGATTTAGAAGTCTTTTAAGAATTAGTAAATGTTTAGAAGTCAATGTTAATGAATGTATTATTGAACAATTAATGGAACTTGTCTTATTTTAGCTATAAACTCTTAAGAGGATTCCTTAAATTGAGTTAATTGCTAGTCTATTATTAGGTGGAGTTGAACTAGTTTCACATGTAATTTATTATCTAATCTAGAATGAAGAAAATCATACACAATGCATGGTATTATGTTAACTTGGGTTAACTATGTTTTAACTTAAATGCACCTAACTTTAATACTCTACTTGAAACACTCCCTTCTTGAGTTGTTAAGTCATCCTCTTACTTTTAACCCTATGTTTGCTAGTGAGAAGCTTCTAACTTAGATTACTTATTTCAGGATCATGCTATGTAATATGTCCACTTGCTTAATTCATGAAATTAATGGATTGAAATTGTGAGTTTAATTGCCTACAAGTAAATTGCTATTTATATGTGAATTATTGGATTATTAATGGTTGTTACAAAAAAAGGGTATTTGATTGAGCTTGTTATAAAGGTTACTTGTAAAATATTAATATAGTTAATGTCATCTAGGATGTTATGAAATGTTTTATAGCCACAAGAATGCTTCAGTTGACTATCCAAAATGTTTGAGAGTAAAGCCAGTTCTTGCATCTTGGAGCTTGGTAAAAGTGAGGGATTTTCATCATTTTTTGCATTTTGGTTCATTTTCTCTTTAATAAATTGTATGGATTAGGATAATTGCTTGAGTTATATTCTTTTTATATCTTAATTGTTTTCGAGGGCAACCTACTTTGTTGTCCCTCCTATGTGTTATTGCCCTATATTCTTGTTATACTGTCATTGGATTTAAGTGCATTGCATAGTGGTTGCGCAACCATAGTGTCAGGGGCGGTTGTATTGAATATCGACTGGGCGGCAGCGAGCTTGCCAGTGGATATTCGATCTTCGTGCCCTAGTCCCTCATTCACTTGGTCCGAAGATTGCCAAGGGGTGTTGGGTCGTAGGATTATCGGGGTACATCCAGAGTACACCAACTAGAGTGATTGGGGATTTGTCGGCATATTGATCGTGGTTCGTGGATCGTGGTTTGTGATCAAAGACAAGAGTATTCTGGAGTGTTGGTGTAATACCCCGAACCTGGCATGTATTTAATAGCATTTAAAGTTCATTTAAATTGTATTTTATTGGCCTTTCACCTTCTTTGACCAAACTAGTTGACTTTTCATCTACAATGACCAACTAGGACAAGGTGGGAATTTTTGAAATGTTTAATAAAGGGCAACTTGGGATTAGAAATAAAAAAAAATGCAATGTTAAGTTAGTCAAATTTTGGGTCAACTTTGGAATTAAGTCTGAACCAATTGGGGAAGAGTTAGGTAGCAAATTATATATGGTTGGAAAGCTCTATGAGTCTAGTTTCTGAGGCTTCAAACCGTTCGTGAATTGGAGTTTTTTAGAAGAAGTTATGGCCGTTTTCGAAAGGTCGCGCATAGCTGTTTTGGTTTAGCGGGTTGACCGAATCTTTGACCTTTGACTTCTCGTCGTCTTTTCCTAAATAGGCAAAATACAAACGAAAAAACAAAGAGAAGAAAGGCTTGTAGCCATGAGGAAAAGAAAGAGAAAAAGAAAGAAAAAAATTTCAAAACAAATCAACAAATCTTCACTTGAGCTTGCTTAGGATCATTTCCGGGCCATTCAACGTTGTCTTTCTAGCATCTAGAAGTGGCTAAGGTGAGGGTTTCATCGTTATTTGCGCATTTGAAAAATTTATTTCTAAACTTTAATTTTTAGAAATTATGCGTAGATTGTTATTTTAACCGTTTTGTTGCTTAAAGAATGTTCCTTGTTGATTGTAGAACATGTATTTATAGTTTTTTAGCATTTTTTTGCGGTTGAATAATGAAATTGCAATTTAAATTGGTAAATGAATAGTAAATTATAAATAGTAAACCCCCGTTACGATGAAGTTGTTCCGTTATGCTTTCTGTTGATGTGAAAAGATGCTAGATATGTTAGAATGCCTAAATGCATGATTTGTTTGGGTTGCGTAATGGAAAAACGGAGAAAAATGCATTGGTGAAAGTTGGGGTCGTTTAGGTCGAGATTAGCATTTCCTCGATTTGCATGATGGCATTGTCTCGGGAGGCCATGGAAGCACTTTTGGTGTGATTATGGTGTTGGTTGGGTGTTTGGTTAGGGTAGCGGTAGTTCAAACGAGCAAAAGGGAAATCGGGGCTTTGCGTGAATTCTAGGGTTAAGTAGGGTTTCGGGGTCTTTAGACGTGCCTTATGGTGACCTAGGAGGATTGGTGAAGTCGGTTTCCAAAACTTGTGGCTCGTTTGAAAGTAGTAGCGTTTTGAAAGTTGGGGTCATTTTGTGATTTTGTGTGTTTTCATAGTATAATGCCTATAGAATGCTTAATAATGCTTGTTAAAGTTGATTATGATTGAATTTGTATATCAATTGTTGATAATGCTTGCTAGTGTTATTCTTGTTACTTAATTGATTGTAATTGCTTATTGTGTGCTTATTGTGTTGCATGTTGTTACTGACTTGCACTTCAGTGCCTTGCTCGATTATCGTTGAATAGCTTGTATTGCATTGCATAAGTGTCAGGCGCGTGAGTGATGGGCCTCTCTGGGTAGCCTCGGGTTGCCAGTGTTGGTTGCTCTAGCTCCGTGTCCTATTCCCTTTCTCGCTTGGGTTGCCGCCCAAGGAGTTTTGGGTCGTAGAATTGACAGAGTATGTCCGGAGTACTCTAACGGAAGTTATAAGATGGGTGAGCCAGCGCGTCATCGTTAAAGTCATCGAAATCGTGATTGGTACATTTCTCGCTCGAGTGAACCATAGCCTTCAGAGTGTGGTATAGCTTCGAATGGTTGTGTTAATGCTTTTATTAATTGGTTATTGTATTGATTGTTTATATTGAATGCTTGCTTGTCAATTATATTGCTTAGATGTACCTATTTGCATTGCACAAACTTCTTTCTCTCCACCTCGATATCTGTCTCACCCTCACTGAGTATACGTGTTGTGTATACTCACTTCTCACCCCCACATTTCAGGAAATGCCATGTTAGCTGAAAAGTTCGTGATTTCGTGAAAGTTCGTGCTTGAAGAGTTATCTTGCGTGCTATGTGGCTTGAGTTGTCAAAGATGCAAATATGTATGTTCATGTGTTGTATGTATTTATTGTTAAAAGGAATGTAATTTAAAATCAAATAGGTAATTGAGGTAGAATGAAAAGCTAGTTTATGTATTCAAATAGAATAGTTTAACTTTAATGTATGTTTGTAATGCCCAAGGGAAAAGAGTTAGAATGGTATGATAGTCTATTTTATGTAACGGGTTAGTGTAGTTTAATTGCCTAGCATGAAGTTCTTGTCAAAGATGAAAAGAGATAGGTTAGCTTTTAAATTGGAAATGTATATTTGGTTGTGTTCGCTTGTTGAGAACCGAGGCTCGGATGGCCTTGATGTGTTTGTATATTTGGATATGGTATTGGTCCACTTATATGCTATTACAGGTTTTACATTTTGCCTAGAAACAGGGGAGACTCCGTCCGTCTTTCCCTAAAAATTTTGCGCGGGTTTAGAATTGGGTTGTGATTAGATTTATTGATAGAACTCCCGGTCTCGAGAGGGATCGGGGTGTTACAGGTAGTATCAGAGCTTGTCTAGCTCATAAGCTGGGACAGGGTCCTCGGTTTGGTGGGTAGTGATCCTTGAATGTGTGCTTGTTAAGTGTGTTTTGAAAGTGTATGCTTGTATGTGAGATTGTGTGTCTTGATCTGAATGTGTGCTCCTATGTGATATAGTTATGTGTTATGTGTTAATTGTGTGCTAAGTGAAGTGAAGTGTCTAGTTGTGCATTGAATTGACCTATTGAATTGGCATCGTGAATTGAATCGACCTCGTGAATTGTTATTTGCTTGAAGTATTGCTTGTAATATGTGTATTGAAATGTCTTGAATTGGTTATGCCGTGATTTGAATTGATTATGTTGTGCTTGACTTGATTGTCGTGCTTGAGTGACTTTGTTGAATAAACTGTTTTGTAAACTTGCTTGCATAATAGTTTAAGGCATGTGTATAAATGTGATATCTTGGCATTCATACATGTCCCGTGGAAATGGTAAGTAAGTCCTCTTTCTCCCCTGAAGAAAGTGGTTCACAGTTGGCCTTTCGAAGTGTATTGATTGGCAGGAAATGAATGGCATTTAACTAGCCTTGATTTGGGAGTTGGTGTTTGCCTTTGGAGCTCGGTTATTGGCAAATCTCTAGGGTCCTCCTCTGTGCTTAACAGTTGTGAAATAGTAGGTTTCTTTTGGGGTTCTATTTGGTTGTTCTCTGGAGCATTCTTTGGTTTCTTACTGCGTATTCTTTGGAGACTTCTATTGGCACTTCTCGGTGGACTTGGCTATTTGGATCTCAATCGGACTTACTGTATGGTATTATCTATGGCATGTGAGTCTCGGTCTTTATTGGTGTGTTACTGGCATTCCTTATTGCAAATCCTTCAATGGTATTCTATAGAATTCTTGGTGGTCATTTATTTGGTACTTACCTATTGGGCAATCCTTGGTATTTTCTCACTGAAGCATTGTTTCGGGAATTTTCTTTAGTGTTCCTCAGTAGGTTTGGTATTTGGAATTTCTATCATACTTATTGTATAGTACTACTTGCTGTACTCTTTGGAATTCTTATTGGGCATTCTATTGGTATTTTCCTTATTGGCAAGGTTGTATGAAGTTTTCCTTAGGGTTTTCGTCTATCTGGAAAACTATATTTGTTATTCAACTTGATTGTCTTATTGGGCACATTATATTTTCTCTGCTATTTCCTTAGACCTTCTTCTCAGCATTTGATAGCGATACTCGAAATCTAATTGGTTGTCCTATGGGGTTATTGTTTGGAAGGCTTCTTTGGAACTTTTGAAGTATATTTGATTGGGTTTCTTAGTATTTTCTCCAGCACTCTTAACAGGGAATTCTTCTATAAAATTCATGACCAACAGGGTACTTCTTTGGACCTCTAGATGAAACCTTTGTTTGAGCCTTTATTTGGCTTCTTGTTTGGGAATTCTTGGGCAGAAATAGTTGAACTTCTACTAGAGATTCGTGTATGGGGTATTCATTCAGTATTCTTCTTATCATTAATATGTGATGTGATTTTATCTACAGTATCTTTGCTTTAGTCTTTATTGGTATTATCTCGGCGCTCTTGGTTGGAATTTTATTCTTCTTCGGTATTCGTGTCAACTGGATTCTTGTGCGGTATCTACATTAGAGCTTTTATTCGGCATTACTACTTGGAATTTCTTCTTAAACTTCCCTATTGGTTATCTTGATTAATATACTTGCTCAGCAGCTGAAGAAGATTAGTCAGAGTTGGATTTCAGTAGATGCAGAGTTCTATTGGAAGAAGAATTGCGAGGATGCAATTGTTTTAAGGGGGGAAGGATGTGATACCCCAAACCTGGCATGTATTTAATAGCATTTAAAGTTCATTTAAATTGCATTTTATTGACCTTTCACCTTCTTTGACCAAACTAGTTGACTTTTCATCTACAATGACCAACTAGGACAAGGTGGGAATTTTTGAAATGTTTAATAAAGGGCAACTTGGGATTAGAAATAAAAAAAATGCAATGTTAAGTTAATCAAATTTTGGGTCAACTTTGGAATTAAGTCTGAACCAATTGGGGAAGAGTTAGGTAGCAAATTATATATGGTTGGAAAGCTCTATGAGTCTAGTTTCTGAGGCTTCAAACTGTTCGTGAATTGGAGTTTTCTAGAAGAAGTTATGGCCATTTTCGCAAGGTCGCGCATATCTGTTTTGGTTTAGCGGGTTGACCGAATCTTTGACCTTTGACTTCTTGTCATCTTTTCCTAAATAGGCAAAATACAAACGAAAAAACAAAGAGAAGAAAGACTTGAAGCCATGAGGAAAAGAAAGAGAAAAAGAAAGAAAAAAATTTCAAAACAAATCAACAAATCTTCACTTGAGCTTGCTTAGGATCATTTTCGGGCCATTCAACGTTGTCTTTCTAGCATCTAGAAGTGGCTAAGGTGAGGGTTTCATCGTTATTTGTGCATTTGAAAAATTTATGTCTAAACTTTAATTTTTGAAAATTATGCGTAGATTGTTATTTTAACAGTTTTGTTGCTTAAAGAATGTTCCTTGTTGATTGTAGAACATGTATTTATAGTTTTTTAGCATTTTCTGCGGTTGAATATTTAAATTGCAATTTAAATTGGTAAATGAATAGTAAATTATGAATCGTAAACTCCCGTTTCGATGAAGTTGTTCCGTTATGCTTTCTGTTGATGTAAAAAGATGCTAGATATGTTAGAATGCCTAAATGCATGGTTTGTTTGGATTGCGTAATGGAAAAATGGAGAAAAATGCATTGGTGAAAGTTGGGATCGTTTAGGTCGAGATTAGTGTTTTCTCGATTTGCATGATGGCATTGTCTCGGGAGGCCATGGAAGCACTTTTGGTGTGATTATGGCGTTGGTTGGGTGTTTGCTTAGGGTAGCAGTAGTTCAAACGAGCAAAAGGGAAAATCGGGGCTTTGCGTGAATTCTAGGGTTAAGTAGGGTTTTGGGGTCTTTAGACGTGCCTTATGGTGACCTAGGAGGATTGGTGAAGTCGGTTTTCAAAACTCGTGGCTCGTTTGAAAGTAGTAGCATTTTGAAAGTTGGGGTCATTTTGTGATTTTGTGTGTTTTAATAGTATAATGCCTATAGAATGTTTAATAATGCTTGTTAAAGTTGATTACGATTGAATTTGTATATCAATTGTTGATAATGCTTGCTAGTGTGATTATTGTTACTTAATTGATTGTAATTGCTTATTGTGTGCTTATTGTATTGCATGTTGTTACTGACTTGCACTTCAGTGCCTTGCTCGATTATCGTTGAATAGCTTGTATTGCATTGCATAAGTGTCAGGCGCGTGAGTGATGGACCTCTCTGGGTAGCCTCGGGTTGCCAGTGTTGGTTGCACTAGCTCCGTGTCCTATTTCCTTTCTCGCTTGGGTTGCCGCCCAAGGAGTTTTGAGTCGTAGAATTGACAGAGTATGTCCGGAGTACTCTAATGGAAGTTATAAGATGGGTGAGCCGGCACGTCATCGTTAAAGTCCTCGAAATCGTAATCGGTACATTTCTCGCTCGAGTGAACCATAGCCTTCAGAGTGTGGTATAGCTTTGAATGGTTGTGTTAATGCTTTTATTAATTGGTTATTGTATTGATTGTTTACATTGAATGCTTGATTATCAATTATATTGCTTAGCTGTACCTATTTGCATTGCACGAACTTCTTTCTCTCCACCTCAATATCTGTCTCGCCCTCACTGAGTATTCGTGTTGTGTATACTCACTCCTCACCACCACATTTCAGGAAATGCCATCTAAGCTGGAAAGTTCGTGATTTCGTGAAAGTTCGTGCTTGAAGAGTTATCTTGTGTGCTATGTGGCTTGAGTTGTCAAAGATGCAAATATGCATGTTCATGTGTTGTATGTATTTATTGTTAAAAGGAATGTAATTTAAATTCAAATAGGTAATTGAGGTAGAATGAAAAGCTAGTTTATGTATTCAGATAGAATAGTTTAACTTTAATGTATGTTTGTAATGCCCAAGGGAAAAGAGTTAGAATGGTATGATAGTCTATTTTATGTAATGGGTTAGTGTAGTTTAATTGCCTAGCATGAATGTTCTTGTCAAAGATGAAAAGAGATAGGTTAGCTTTTAAATTGGAAATGTATATTTGGTTGTGTTCGCTTGTTGAGAACCGAGGCTCGGATGGCCTTGAGGTATTTGTATGTTTGGACATGGTATTGGTCCACTTATATGCTATTACAGGTTTTACATTTTGCTTAGAAACAGGGGAGACTCCGTCCGTCTTTCCCTAAAATTTTTGACCAGGTTTGGAATTGGGTTGTGATTAGACTGATTGATAGAACTCCCGGTCTCGAGAGGGCTCGGGGTGTTACAGTTGGGGTTAAGTGTATCGTATCCTTGGAAATGTGTGGTTATCTATTGTTGCAAATCTACTTTACTTGTCTTCTTGTTTAATTGTTATAACTGTTGTATTGCACGTCTCGGGTAGTCCTTATCCCTCACTGGGCAATTGTGGTTGCTCATATCTCGTAACATATTTCAGGATGAGCAATTGGAGGAGGAGTTGGCTTAGTTGGTGTATGATACTTGCGTGAAGTGGATTTATGGTTCTTGCTGTTATGTGGAGATCTTGTTTGCTCTACCTTAAGTTCTATTATGTAGCCTAAGTGCTTATGTACATGTTTGAGTGATTGTAAGCTGAATGCCAGTTGATTATAGTAGGAGATATGAACTATGACATGTAATACTTTATATTTCTGCTCTTAGCTTCTTTGGATGCTTGGGAGTGAATGATGGGTTGTTTTCAATTTCTAAGAATGCTTAAAAGCTATCATGGAGTGGCATAATAAGCTGTTTTGTAACTAAACTGTTTACATGTCTTAAGGCTCGGATGGCCTTAAAGTTGGGATTTTTATTTTGGAAATGGCTTTAGTGTTGTTCTATAGCTTATTTGAATGTTTACAGGTTTTCAGAATGTCCACAGCACAGAAGAGACTCTGTCCGTTTTCCTTAAAATTTTGAGACCGGGTTGGAATTGGGTTGAGAATAGCTTGGTTTTTAGAGCCTCCGGTCTCGTGAGAGATCTGAGCATTACAGGTGGTATCAAAGCTTAGTATCTCACAGCCGGGATAGGGTCCTCGGTCTGCTGGGTAGTGAAAACCTGAGTGCGTGCATGCGAAGTATGTTTTGAATAAGTATGTGCCTGCATGTGGGTTCGAGCTTGTTTGCATGAAAATAAGTTCTTATGTGTTATATTTGAGTAAATTAGGAAGGCTATGTGATAAGTGTAGTTGTGTGATTATGGGAGACTTAAGTGGAAATGTATTTCTGCATGAATTGCTTAAGTGAAATTTGAAGAATGTGTTAGTTACGCCATTATGTGACTGTGTACTTGTGTGGCTTTGATTAGAATTATTTGTACCTATGTGTCTTAATTATGCATGATGTAAAAGTTGTGTGGCAAGTATGTTTATATGACTAATTTTGCATCTAAGTGATTTCCTAAGGACTTATTACCATAGATGCATGTGGTAATAGATATTAAGTGTCTATCCTATGTTTAACCATTGCATATATGTATTGTCCCTTGAATTCATCAATAAACTCTTCCCTATAAAGAGATGGTAAGTAACAAATCTTCCAGAGATGTTCAGCCCGTGCTCTTCTCATTCGGATCTCTTATCGGAGCCTTTATTTGGTTATCGTATCGGGGGTTTTCTTGTCAAGCTTCTATGGTATTCTCTTGGGTATTTCCACTTGACACTTCTATTGGGACTTCTTATATACAATCTTAATTGGAATCTTATTTGGCATTCTTGAACGAGCCTTTATTTGGCAATCTCCTTGGGGATTTCTGCTACGGATTTCTTGATTGGTATTTTTTCGAACTTCTGGATTAGTATTCTTAATCGGAGCCTTTATTTGACATCCTTATTGTGAGACTTCTTAGCTGAAGGTTCCCTTGTTGGCCTACTGGGGGTTTCAATGGCATTCTTTCAACTGATACGTTGGTTTTATTCAAGGGCTTTTAGAGTGCGCAGTAGGAGTTCTTTGAAAGAGAATTGTGTGGATGCAATTTGTTTAAGAGGGAGAGGGTGTGACGCCCGAGATTTTTGCCGTACATTCATTCACTGTTGCATCCACTAATTGAGCATTTCTTCTGTGCTTTGTTTGTTGTCTTCTTTAGTTACTATTTATTCTATTTTTTAACTACATAATTACCATGAATTAACATTTTTCTTAAATCATATTAATTGTTATAGGAATGAGAAAAATGTGCATTTGAGCTTAAAGCGATAGGAGCCTTCGTTTAGAAAATTATTTGTTAAAGCTAATGAATAGTGTTACGTATGAAACATTATGTTTTAGTTAGCTAACTTAATTTATGCGCATCATACTCATTTTTAAGTTGACTAGGCTCATTTTAGTAGGCAATAAACTCACCCAACTTGACCCCACCCTTTAAATACTCAACATATATATATAAAAGTTCATAAAACAAAACAAAAAAAAAAGAGAAAAGCTGAAAACACTGTAGCAAATCCGAAAATCAGCATAGGAAGAGAAGGAGATATTTTTGCTCAACAAATCTTCAATCCAAGCCTCTTCAAGCCTAGAGCAAGTAGTTTAGGGTGTGTGCAAGCCTTCTAGGTGCTCCTAAGCGCTTTAGGTGAGGGATTTGCATGCTATTTTTGCATTTTTGAAATGTGACAACTTTTTTGAATTTCTTGTTTTGCTCTTAAATGCTAATGCAATTCTCAAATATGCTTATGTATGTTATATATAAGTAGTAGATACCACATTTATGCTATTGTTTCGTATTTTAAACGGTAGAAATTGATAGTTGATTCATAGGGGTGAATAGTGACGGGATTTCTAGGGTTTTGTGAAATCGGACTTTCTAGCTTGAATTAATGGTTCTAATAGGTGCTTTAGATGTCAATGAAGGTAATGTAAAGGCTCAGTAGGGTTTAATTGCTCATAACCTAGCAAAAGAATGAAATAGCCAACTTTTAGAAAGGGGTTTCGGGGTTATCGAGAATCCAGGTAAAATTGGCCTTCACTTTTGGTGTTCCTAGGCTAAGTAGACCCTAATTACGCTTTGCTAGCCTTCGTTTGAGTCTCGAGTGATATACTTGTAGTACAAAGTCAAAAGAGGAAATTTGGGGCTTTCGGGCTAAATACGGGTAATTGCGTGACTTTGAAGGTCCTAAGAGTGTCTAATAGGTTAACTAGAAGCATGGAATAGACCACTTATGAATCTAGAATAATGGCATGAGTTTAGAAGGAAAATGGGTTGAGTTACAAAGGTGTTAAAGTACAATTTTGATTGTCTCACGCTTCTAGGACCTTGACATGACTCCGTGTGTGTTTAAATGTGTTTTCAAGATATTTTGGAGCTTTTGTTATAGTTCTATGTGAATCTTGATTATGCCCATTTGTAATTTGCTTAATTGTTATATGAAATTGCTTCTATTGTTATTGTTATATTTGTTGTTATTGTTAATTTGCTATCTTTGGACATGTGTAGGCTAGATGTTTGATAAAAATGCTTAATGAAGTGTGCAACAGTTATATATGCTTGAATAATGTTTAAAACTAGCTAGGAATGTAAGGGAACCAAGCAAAATTCACGCGAGCACATGTGTGTGTTCAACTGTGGCTGTCCAAATTTTTTTAGCAAAACTAAGGCAATTTCGAGCTGTTAATTGGAGAAGGATTAGGGGTTGAATTATATACCGTTAGAAAGCCTTACGAGTCTAGTTTCTAATGCTTTTTACGGTGCATTAATAAGAGTTTTCTAGAATAAGTTATGATCATTTTGGTGAGATGTCTCAGAACTGTCCTATTGCGCGAGAATCTGAATTTCATTGTTATTTTGCTAGAAGTGATGATATATTTCAACTCTAATTGGATATTTTTGATCAAGACTTTATTGTGTAGTGTTCTTGGATGATTAGTAGCGTAATGGAGCTCTTATAATTATGTAAATTGTGATATAATTGAGATTGAATGAGTAAATAGAAATCATGAGTTAGTATGGAATGCAACTGCCTTTTCCCTTGCCCTTTTACCCATCTTGCTAAAATGTGAACTCATTTATTAAGTCATGTAGAGGTTAAATATAGCTTGAATGTCATACTACCTACATGAAAATAATTGTTTAGTTATAAATGAATGTGATTTAGATCTATTGTTTATCCTGAATGCTAATTTGATTGGAAATGAAGACAAGTGTTTTGGTGTATCATCTAATCTTTAAGCTTATGATTTAGTTTTAAATTGAAGAATTAGTTTAATTGTGTAGGGGTTTAGTTAGAATGTAAGTTAATTGTGAAGTAGTTATTTATTGGCTTGTTAAATGTTATCTTTAACTTGAGTTTGCTATGAAAGTGAGATGAAATTGTTCTTATTTTAAATTGCTATCAAGTTAATGTTGAAGTTATTGATAGATAGGCACCCTATCCCGTGTCTTACTTGTGAAATAATGAGTTATAAGTTATATTAAAGTTTGTTGAGCTAGATAATGATATGATTAGGATGGTTTGTTATCAGTTATAAAGTCTTAAGTGAAACACTTATTTCTTGAATAGTTAGCTAACTAAGAGCTGGAATGTTGGTTGACTTAAATATTATGCACTAACTAATAATCATTGGAAAGTAAGAGAATGTATGATTTAGAAGTCTTTTAAGAATTAGTAAATGTTTGGAAGTCAATGTTAATGAATGTATTATTGAACAATTAATGGAACTTGTCTTATTTTAGCTATAAACTCTTAAGAGGATTCCTTAAATTGAGTTAATTGCTAGTCTATTATTAGGTGGAGTTGAACTAGTTTCACATGTAAGTTATTATCTAATCTAGAATGAAGAAAATCATACACAATGTATGGTATTATGTTAACTTGGGTTAACTATGTTTTAACTTAAATGCACCTAACTTTAATACTCTACTTGAAACACTCCCTTCTTGAGTTGTTAATTCATCCTCTTACTTTTAACCCTAAGTTTGCTTGTGAGAAGCTTCTAACTTAGATTACTTATTTCAGGATCATGCTATGTAATATTTCCACTTGCTTAACTCATGAAATTAGTGGATTGAAATTGTGAGTTTAATTGCCTACAAGTAAATTTCTATTTATATGTGAATTATTGGATTATTAATGGTTGTTACAAAAAAAAAGGTATTTGATTGAGCTTGTTATAAAGGTTACTTGTAAAATATTAATATAGTTAATGTCATCTAGGAGGTTATGAAATGTTTTATAGCCACAAGAATGCTTCAGTTGACTATCCAAAATGTTGAGAGTAAAGCCAATTCTTGCATCTTGGAGCTTGGTAAAAGTGAGGTATTTTCATCCTTTTGTGCATTTTGGTTCATTTTCTCTTTAATAAATTGTATGACTTAAGATAATTGCTTGAGTTATATTCTTTTTATATCTTAATTGTTTTCGAGGGCAACCTACTTTGTTGTCCCTCCTATGTGTTATTGCCCTATATTCTTGTTATACTGTCATTGGATTTAAGTGCATTGCATAGTGGTTGCGCAACCATAGTGTCAGGGGTAGTTGTATTGGATATCGGCTAGGCGGCAGCGGGCTTGCCAGTGGCTATTCGATCTCCGTGCCCTTGTCCCTCACTTGCCTGGTCCGGAGATTGCCAGGGGGTGTTGGGTCGTAGGATTATCGGGGTACATCCAGAGTACACCAACTAGAGTGATTGGGGATTTGTCGGCATATTGATCGTGATTCGTGGATCGTGGTTCGTGATCAAAGACAAGAGTATTATGGAGTGTTGGGGTTAAGTGTATCGTATGCTTTGAAATGTGTGGTTATCTACTGTTGCAAATGTACTTTACTTGTCTTCTTGTTTAATTGTTATAATTGTTGCATTGCACGTCCCGAGTAGTCCTTATCTCTCACTGGGCAATTGTGGTTGCTCATACCTCGCTAACATATTTCAAGAGGAGCAATTGGAAGAGGAGTTGCCTTAGTTGCTGTGTGATACTTGTGTGAGATGGATTTATGGTTCTTGTTGTTATGTGGAGATCTTGTTTGCTCTACCTTATGTTCTATTTTGTAGCCTAAGTGCTTATGTATATGTTTGAGTGATTGTAAGTTGAATGTCAGTTGATTGTAGTAGGAGATATGAACTATGACATGTAATGACTTATATTTCTGCTCTTAGCTTCTTTGCATGTTTGGGAGTGAATGACGGGTTGTTTTCAATTTCTAAGAATGCTTAAAAGCTATCATGGAGTGGCATGATAAGCGGTTTTGTAAAGAAGTTAAGTTATGAATGCATGCTTGTGTGTATCTAAACTGTTTGCATGTCTTAAGGCTCGGATGACCTTAAAGTTGGGATTTTTATTTTGGAAACGGCTTTAGTGCTGTTCTATAGCTTATTTGAATGTTTACAGGTTTTCAGAATGTCCACGGCACAGAGGAGACTCTGTTCGTTTTCCTTAAAATTTTGAGATCGGGTTGGAATTGGGTTGAGAATAGCTTGGTTTTTAGAGCCTCCGGTCTCGTTAGAGATCGAGGCGTTACACGGGCATTGTCCAAATGTAGTATTTAGCCCCTGATATAACCGACATCCGTAATTTCTCAAGTCTGAGGATTAATTTGCACAATTCTCAACTAAATAGTAAACTATTAACCTGAAATCATACAGTTCACTATTTATTGTCACTTTCAATGATCTTTACACAAACGATCACTCGTATGTTTTTTAGTCTACATCATCATGTTGTTCAAGCATTTTGCACACCATCCTTTATCATTAACATCACTATGTTAATTAAAGGTAATAACATATGATAACCCGTACTCGATTATTCAAGTCCCGGTTGAATAATCTGAAGGACTATGAACCGATTCTTAATGCTTATCATATTGAAGAAAAAGTGCGAAATATCCTAAACCCTTTTAGAGCATTTTTCTTCTCGGATAAACATTAGAGACATATTCATATCGAAGCAGAGAATATATCCTACAAATAACATAGTGTATAAAACACAAACATATTCTTGTTAAACCCTAATAAAGTCATCTCAAACTATAGTATTAGGACATATCCCCAACAATCTCCCACTTGCACTAATTCTATCTGCCATAGGATCTAGTGCATTATACATTCGTATCTGTATACTCATCTTCTCCAAGATGGTGATCAACTGTAACTATTTTTACAGGATCAGTGGATCAACTATAGAAGAATCTATAGGAACTTATTATGTTAAATCATTTTCTATCAATAGATAAATTCTTGAATTGACTCCTTTCAAGTTTGGACCCTTGATGAGATCGGGTTCTATTAGGCTTGTGCAGAAAAAGCATCTATTGTCACGCCCCGACCCAACCCCCAAGCTAAAGGCTAAGTCCGGACCTGACACACGGACAGAGTCTCCCCTGTACCGTGGACATTCTGGAAACCTGTAAACTTACAAATAAGGTAACTACAAGGTAAACATACTTTTCATGGCTATATATAAAGATTCAAGGCAATCCGAGCCTTGAAGTAAACAATAATTCCAAAACCACACAACCATGCAAGAACTTTGTTTATAACATAGTCTAGCAGCAATGACATTCTAGGATATCAATAAAAACAACTTAAAAGATAAGGCATTCTACATTAGCCATTCACTCCCAAGCATGCAAGGAAATAAAACAGGAATAAAAGTTATTACAATACATGGGCTTCCAAATCTACACCACAATTAACAATCCTTCAAATTTACACAACAGGCATGTACATAGCCCTTAGGCCACAAAATAGGACACAAGATAATTAGTTGAGCCTTCCACAAGCAGCAAGAAAGTAAACCACCTCAAGCTATCAGGCACAACAACTAAGGTAAAGGGTCAATCTGAACTTCCTCCTCCTCAACTAACTCAACAAGCTGGGGATCACCCTCAGCGTCTCCTGAAACATATATCGAGGTATGAGCAACCACTGTTGCCCAGTGAGGGATATAGTCCCGGGGAGTGCAATGCAACAGATAATATAATTATACAACAATAACACTTAGACAATTAAAGAAACTATGATAACTTAAATAACCACACATTTAAAGGATACATTTCACACAATCCCCTATACACCAATCTTCACTAGTCTTCATTCACGATCCACGAACCACGAGCACGATCACGATAAGCCGGCATAACCCCAAACACTCCAGTGGGTGTACTCCGGATGTACCCCGATAATCCTACGACCCAACATCCCCTAGCAATCTCCGGACCAGGCGAATGAGGGACTAGGGCACGGAGTTTGAATATCCACCGGCAAGCCCTCTGCCGCCCAGCCGATATTCAACACATCCGCCCCTAACACTATGGTTGCGCAACCACGATGCAATGCACTTAACAATGGCAATTTAATAGCAATAATATAAGCATTAACACATAGGAGGATCAACAAAGTAGGTTGACCTCAATGCAATTAGATTAGAAGCAATTATAGAAGCTAATATGCAGTTTACAAAGGAACATATACAAAATAAATATAGAATCATACCAAAAGCTCCAAATCAACTTGAAACCACATATAAACACTTAAGGAGTCATGCCATGGGTTTAGAAGTGTGAGTCAACCGAAATTGCACCTAAACCCCTTTGTTTTCCAAACTATTTCTCTTCCAAACCAAGGTTAATGATTCTATTTTCAAAGGAAAATCTCCCAACCTTCTAACTATCCCTCAAGGTACCCTCTCAACCCTCTAACTCATTCAAATGCCCGCGATTACCCCGAAAGCCCCAAATTCCCTCTTATGGCTTTAAACTACACATACCTTATCCGGGCTTCAAATAAGGGATATCAATGCTTCTATAGCACCTAGGTAGCCTAAGAATACTAGAAGTGAAGCCCGAATCCACCCGGATTCGCATTAACCCCGAAAGCCCCAAATTAAAGTCGACTATTTTACATTTTAAGCGATTTAAGGACAATGCAAGTGCACGGGGCTATTAGACTACGTTCACTAGCACCTAAGGCATCTATTAGAAGCATTGAATCAAGTTAAAACGCGCGATTTCACAAAACCCTAGAATTCCCGTCACTATTCACCCTAAAAATCAAACTAACGATTCTAACCGTTTAAAAAGCGAAACGATGGCTCAAATGTGTTCTCTAGCATTCATATACATGGTATAATAACATAGATAACTAATACAATGGCATTTGATCACATTTTCAACAAATCAAGAAAATAGCAACTATTTAGAAATACAAAAATAAGC
The DNA here is from genome assembly GCA_037974665.1 of Ehretia macrophylla. Taxonomy (NCBI): domain Eukaryota; kingdom Viridiplantae; phylum Streptophyta; class Magnoliopsida; order Boraginales; family Ehretiaceae; genus Ehretia; species Ehretia macrophylla. Next base: position 75,694,106 of record CM075773.1, read on the forward strand.
CGTGAAATCCCTCACCAAAGCGCGCAGGAACACCTAGGAACCTTGCACACACCCTAATCCACTTGCTCAAGGGTTGGAGTGGCTTGAATTGAAGGATTGAAGAGCAAAAATTATTTTTTTCTCACTGTTTGCTACTGTCGGCCTGCTCCTGCTTCTATTTCAGCTTTTATTTTTTTTTTCTTTGTTATCTTATGAGCTAAATAAGGTTATTTAAGGAATGGCTAAGGTAGGGTCTTGTTTGGGTGTTTAAGTGGCTTCTAAAATGCGCGCAGTAAGCTTAAAAATGAGCCTAAGGTGAAACATGTGTTCTAGTTAATTAAATCTCTAAGTTAGTTACGTAATACTATTCATTCAACTACAAAAATCATTTTCTAAACGAGCTCTCCTATCGCCTCTAGCTCAATTGCACATTTTTTCCACTACTTTAACAATTAATATGATTTAATAAAAATGCTAATTAACTAATACAATGCAGTTTAAAAATGGAGTGAATAGTAACTTAAGAAGACAGTTAATAAGGCATGGAAGGAGATGTGCAAACAAAGGATGCAACAGTAATTAAATGCATGGCTAAATCTCGGGCATCACATCCTCTTCCCCTTAAACTAATTGCGTCCACGCAATTCTTACATGATTCGGCGAATAACTCTGGATACCGTTCCCGCTTCTGATCCTCTCTCTCCCACGTCACATCCTCTACTCCGTGATGATCCCACAGAACTTTAACCATCGGAATGCTTTTAGTCCTCAGCTCCTGAACTTTCTGATCAACAATTCGAATATGTTTCTCTGTATAGGTCAAAGTTTCACTGATCTCTAGCGGTTCCGGCTCAAGTATGTGAGAGGGATCTGGTTGATACTTCCGAAGCATAGAAACATGGAATACATCATGAATTCTGCCCAGACTGGGAGGTAAAGCTAGACGATAAGCCAAATCACCAACAGTTTCAGTTATCTCAAATGGTCCCACATATCGAGGACTGAGTTTACCTCCTTTACCATGCCGAATCAAACCCTTGCGAGGAGAAATTTTCAGAAATACTCGATCCCCTACAGCAAATTTCAGATCACGACGGCGTCTATCTGCATAACTCTTTTGCCGACTCTGAGCTGTAAGCATCCTTTTTCTGATAAGCTACACATGATCAATCATTTTGTTCATTTCAGGTAAAAGAGTAGGGTCGATAGTCTTCATTTTACCAACATCATCCCAGTAGAGAGGAGACCGATATTTACGCCCATACAGTGCCTCATAAGGTGCCATACCAATAGTAGCTTGATAACTATTGTTGTAGGCGAACTCTGCCAGTGGCAAATACTTCTCCCAACTCTTACCGAAGTCCAGAATACAAGCCCGCAACATATCCTCAAGGATTAAGATAGTTCTCTCGGATTGACCATCTGTCTGAGGATGATAAGCTGTACTGAAATTCAAAGTCGTGCCCAAAGCTTTCTGAATCTTCTGCCAGAACTGAGATGTGAATCGGGGATCTCTATCTGACACAATATTCTTTGGAATTCCATGAAGTCGGACAACATTCTCAATATATAACTCTACCAGTTTATCAAGAGAATCAGACTTCTTTTTAGCAATGAAGTGAGAAGTCTTGGTCAATCTATCCACAATAACCCAAACTGAGTCATTACCATTCGAAGACCTCGGTAAATCATAGACGAAATCCAAACAGGAATAGCCAAAGGCTGCAACAACCCTACAGGTCTCTGATGTTCTGCTTTAACTTTCTGACAAGTAAGACATCGAGCAACATAGTTAGCAATCTCTCTCTTCATATTATTCCACCAGAAATTCTGCTTCAAATCTTTATACATTTTAGTACTGCCTGGATGGATAGTATATCTAGAATTGTGTGCCTCAGCAAGAATATCCTTCTTCAGAGTTGGATCATTTGGAATACATATTCTACCTTTCAATTTGAGAATACCATCGTCATGCAGTTTGAAATCCGACTCTCCCCCTTTAGAATTATCTAAGACTTTCAACAATTGAAGATCAGCCTGTTGAGCTTCTCGAATCCTGGATAACAACAGAGATTGAATCTGCAAACTTGCGAATTGAATACCAGAATTTGAAGTACTAGGCTTCCATAAGCACAATTCTTCCATGAATTCCCAATTCTTGATAATCAAGCTAGCAACAGTAGCCTTTCGGCTCAAAGCATCCGTGTAACACCCCGATCAATCTCGAGACCGGAGGTTCTATCAATCATTCTAATCACAACCCAAATCCAAACCCAGGCATAATTTTTAGGGAAAACGGACAGAGTCTCCCCTGTTTCTAGGCAAAAAGCAAACCTGCGACAACATATAAGTGGACCAATACCATGTCCAACCATTCAATCACCTCAAGGCCATCCGAGCCTTGGTTCACAACAAGCAAATCACAAGTAAATATACATTCAAGCTTAGCAATTAAACTACACCAATCTATTTCATAAGCTAGACTATCATACCTTTCTATCTCTTTTCCTTTGTCATTACAAGTATACATTAAAGTTAAGCTACATTAACTAAATACATAATCTAGTGAAACTTAAATTACATCCCCTTTAACATTAAATACATATAATACATAAAAGCATACAACTTTATAACTTTGACAACTCAAGTCACATAGGCACGCAGGACAACTCTTCAAGCACGGACTTTCACGAAATCACGAACTTTCCAGCCAACATGGCATTTCCTGAAATGTGGTGGTGAGGAGTGAGTATACACAACACGTATACTCAGTGAGGGCGAGACAGATATCGAATTGGAGAGAAAGAAAGTCGTGCAATGCAAATAAGACAGTTAAGCAATATAACTGATAAATAAGCAATCAAAACAAATAATCAATACAATAAGCAATTACTGAAAGCATTAACATAACCATTCAAAGCTATACCACACTTTGAAGGCTATGGTTCACTCATACGAGCAATGTACTATTTCACGAGCGATACATCAATCTCGAGCTTGATGTTGACAACGATGACAATAAGCTCGCAATCACCTTATAACACCAGTTTGGAATACCCCGGAAGTATCCATCAATTCTACGACCCAAATCTCCCTGGGAGGCAACCCAAGCGAGAAAGGGAATAGCAGCGAAGCTAGAGCAACCAACACTGGCAACCCGAGGCTACCCAGAGAGGCCCATCACTCACGCGCGTGACACTATGCAATGCAAGACTCGATACAAGGCGATAAACGAGCGATAAACAAGATATCAAGCATTCTCAACAATGGATAAACATTTCAATCAACAATCAACTCTAACAAGCGGAATAAGCATTAGCAACCATAACAAGCAATAATAAGCATTAACAAGCATTCTATAAGCAATATAAACATTCTATTAGCATTATAATCATTCTACAAGCATCATAAACATTTTATAAGCAACATACTATGAAATCACACAAAATTTCAAAAATGACCCCAACTTTCAAAACGCTACTACTTTCAAACGAGCCACGAGCTTTGGAAACTGACTTCACCAATCCTCCTAGGTCACCATAAGGCACGTCTAAAGACCTCGAAACCCTACTTTACCCTAGAATTCACGCAAAGTCCCGATTTCCCCCTTTGCTCGTTTGAACTACAACTATACCAACCAAACACCCAACGAATGCCATAATCGCACCAAAAGTGCTTCCATGGCCTCCCGAAAGAATGCCAACACGTAAAACGAGAAAACACCAAACTCGACCTAAACGATCTCGACTTTCACTAAGCCGTTTTTCTCCGTTTTTCCATTACACATTCCAATTAAACCACACATTTAGGCATTCTAGCATATCTAGCACCTTTCTGCATCAATAGAACGCAACTCGGAGCAAAATTTCGAACGAGGGTTTACTATTCACATTTTTCAATATTCACTCAACATTTGAAATACAATAATCAATTTTAACCGCAGAAATTGCTAAAAACTTACAAAAGTAAGGTCTACTGACATCATAGAACATATTTCAAGCAACAAAATGAATTAAACAACATTCTATATGCAATTTCTAAAAATTAAAGTCTTGACATTGTATTTTCTAATGCGCAAATAACGATGCATCCCTCACCTTAGCTGCTAATAGACGCTAGGAAAACAACATTAGAAGCCTCGGAAATGATCCCGTGAAGGCCATCGCAAAGATTTGAAGATTTGAAGTTGAAAATTCTTTTTTTTTCTTTTCTCCTTGAACTCTTGGTTTTCTCTCTTTATTTTTCAGCTTTTCGTTTTTTTTCTATGCTATTTTATGCTTATAAAAGATGGCAACAATAGTCAAAGCTTCGGTCAACCCGCTAAACCAAAACAGCTATGCGCGACCTTACGAAAACGGCCATAACTTCTTCTAGAAAACTCCAATTCACGAACGGTTTGAAGCCACAGAAACTAGACTCATAGAGCTTTCCAACCATATATAATTTGCTACCTAACTCTTTCCCAATTGGTTCAGATTTAATTCCAAAGTTGACCCAAAATTTGACTAACTTAACATTGCATTTTTTTATTTCTAATCCCAAAGTTTGCCCTTTATTAAACATTTCAAAAATTTCCACATTGTCCTAGTTGGTCATTGTAGATGAAAAGTCAATTACTTTGGTCAAAGAAGGTGAAAGGTCAAAAAAAAAATGCAATTTAAATGAACTTTAAATGCTATTAAATATATGCTAGGTTCGGGTTATCACATCCTTCCCCCCTTAAAACAATTGCGTCCTCGCAATTCTTCTTCCAATAGGACTCTGCAACATCTAAAATCCAACTCTGACTAGTCTTCATTAGCTACTGAACAAGTATTTCATCAAGATGACCAATAGGAAAGTTCAAGTAGAAATGCCAAATGGTAACACCAAATAAAGGCTCAAAGGTAGATACCGTACAAGAATCCCGTTGACACGAATACCAAAGAGGAATAAATTCCAACCAGAAACGCCGAGATAATACCAATAAAGACTAAAGCAAAGATACTGTAGATGTCATTAATACCACACAATAACGACAAGAAGAATACCCCACGCACGAATCTCCAATAGAAGTCTAACTTTTACTGCCCGAGAATCCCCAAGCAAAAAGCCAAATAAAGGCCCAATCAAAGGTTCCATCTAGAGGTCCAAAGAATTACCCCACTGGTCATGGATTTCATAGAAGAATTCCCTGTCAAGAGTGCTGAAGAAAATACCAAGAACCCAATCAAATATATTTCCAAAGTTCCAAAGAAGCCTTCCAAATAATAACCCCATGGAACAACCAATTAGATTCCGAGTTTTGCTATCAAATGCTGAGAGGAATGTCAAAGGAAATAACAGAGAAAATATAATGTGCCCAATAAGACAACCAAGTTGAATAACAAACATAGTTTCCCAGATGGACGAAAACTCCAAGGATAAACACCGAACTGATGAACAATATACCGAGACCAAACTCTGAGGCCTCTTCACTGTTTGCTAAGTGAGAACTTCATACAACTTTGCCAATAAGGAAAATACCAGTAAAATGCCCACTAAGAATTCCAAAGAATACCGTAAGTAGTGCTATACAATAAGTCCGATAGGAATTCCAATTACCAAACCAACTGAGGAATGCCAAGAAAAATACCCGAACAATGCTCCGGTAAGAATGTAGCCAAGTTTGCCCAATAAGTAAATGCTAAATAAATGGCCACTAAGGATCCATAGATAATACCATACAGTAAGTCCGATTGAGATTCCAATAACCAAGTCCACCGAGAAATGCCAACAAAAGTCTCCAAAGAACACCCATTAAGAAAACCAAAGAACGTTCCAGAGAACAACCAAGTAGATCCCCAAATAAAATCTTACTAGACATGAATGCCATAATAGAATCCCAACTAAAAGTACCAAGAACATACCAATAAACAATCTGAGGCAGAGTCTAAACAAGAATCCTAAGTACTGCTCAGGAAGATTCCAGACAAGAAATCCAGTCAATCATATTATAGAGGTTTCAAAGAAGTCTTTCAAAATATATAGCTCAAGAAGCATCAGAGGGAATGTCGTGCAGGTGCATCATATACTATTGAAGAATTCCAATCACGATTGTCGATAAAATATCAAGAAAGACTAGAGCAAAGATATTGTAGACAATATTATGCAGCAAGTCCGATAAAAATTCCGATTGCCAAATCCACTGAGAGATGTCCACAAGGAATACCAAAGTAATATGCCTCACACAAACTAATCAATGTAAGCAGACTCAAATCAAAGTTCCCCATAAGAATGCAGAAAGAACACCAATGACTGATTAAAATCCCAACCAAGTCTTCCACAAAATGCCAATATAAAAATACCCGATGAATGCCCAATCAAGAAGACATTAAGAAAACACTCCAAAGAATAATCATGTAGAATTCCAAAGGAAGTCATTTACACAAAGCATAGAAGATAACCTTCAAGGAATCCCAATAAACAAACTCCAGCTATAAATGTCAACTCCCAAATAAAGGCCTAGTTAAGCACTGCTCGTTTCCGTCAATCCAAATAACTTGGGGCTTGCTACTAACCACTTCCCTTCAGGGGAGGAAGAAGTCCTTCTTACCATTTCTATAGGACATGTATGAATGCCAATATATCACAGTTATACACATGCCTTAAACTATTATGCAAGCAAGTTTACAAAATAGTTTATTCAGCAAAGTCACTCAAGCACGGCAATCAAGTCAAGCACAACATAATCAATTCAAATCACGGCATAGCTAATTCAAGACATTCTAAATTCACATATTACAAACAATACTTCAAGCAAATAACAATTCACGAGGTCGATTCGATTCACGATACCAATTCAATAGGTTAATTCAATGCACAACTAGACACTTTACTTTACTTAACACACAATTAACATATAACACATAACTATATCACATAGGAGCACACTTTCAATTTAAGACACACAACCTCACATACAAGCATACACTTTCAGGACACGCTTAACAAGCACACATTCAAGGGTCACTACCCACCAGACCGAGGACCCTGTCCCGGCTTATGAGCTAGACAAGCTCTGATACCACTTGTAACACCCCGATCCCTCTCGAGACCGGAGGTTCTATCAATCATTCTAATCACAACCCAAATCCAAACCCAGGCATAATTTTTAGGGAAAACGGACAGAGTCTCCCCTGTTTCTAGGCAAAAAGCAAACCTGCGACAGCATATAAGTGGACCAATACCATGTCCAACCATTCAATCACCTTAAGGCCATCCGAGCCTTGGTTCAGAACAAGCAAATCACAAGTAAATATACATTCAAGCTTAGCAATTAAACTACACCAATCTATTTCATAAGCTAGACTATCATACCTTTCTATCTCTTTTCCTTTGTCATTACAAGTATACATTAAAGTTAAGCTACATTAACTAAATACATAATCTAGTGAAACTTAAATTACATCCCCTTTAACATTAAATACATATAATACATAAAAGCATACAACTTTATAATTTGCTACCTAACTCTTTCCCAATTGGTTCAGATTTAATTCCAAAGTTGACCCAAAATTTGACTAACTTAACATTGCATTTTTTTATTTCTAATCCCAAAGCTTGCCCTTTATTAAACATTTCAAAAATTTCCACATTGTCCTAGTTGGTCATTGTAGATGAAAAGTCAACTACTTTGGTCAAAGAAGGTGAAAGGTAAAAAAAAAATGCAATTTAAATGAACTTTAAATGCTATTAAATATATGCTAGGTTCGGGTTATCACAATCCACAACAATATTGGCCTTACCCGGAAGATAGTTAATAGTGCAGTTATAGTCCTCAAGTAATTCTAGCCAACGCCTCTGCCTCATGTTCAACTCTTTCTGTGAAAACAGATTCTTCAAACTCTTATGATCTGTAAAGATCTCAAACTTGTTGCCCCAGAGATAATGAAGCCATTTCTTTAATGCAAGAATGATAGCGGCAAGCTCAAGATCATGAGTCGGATAGTTGAGTTCATAATGCTTCAGTTTCCTGGAAGCATAAGCAATAACCCTGCCATTCTGCATCAATACACAACCCAGACCTTCCTTCGAAGCAACACTAAAGATCACCAGATTATCATAACCCTCAGGTAAAGAAAGAATAGGAGCTGTAGTTAATCTCTTCTTCAATTCCAGGAAGCTGGCCTCATATTTATCATTCCAGTCAAATACTGTTTTCTTCTGAGTAAGTTGAGTTAAAGGCCCTGCAATCTTAGAGAAATCCTTGACAAACCTCCGATAATACCCAGCTAAACCAAGGAAGCTACGAATTTCTGTAACAGTTTCAGGTTGTTTCCAAGATAACACAACTTCAATCTTCGCTGGATCAACAGAAATACCATCCTGCGAGATAATATGGCCCAGAAAAGCAACTTGCTTAAGCCAGAATTCACATTTGCTAAACTTTGCAAACAACTGATGCTCCTGAAGAGTCTGCAACACAATTCTGAGATGCTGTTCATGTTCCACCTCAGATTTAGAATAGACAAGGATATCATCAATGAATATGACCACAAATTGGTCCAGATAAGGACAGAATACCCTCTGCATTAAGTCCATGAATGCGGCGGGAGCATTAGTAAGACCAAACGGCATGACAACAAACTCATAATGGCCATATCGAGTTCTGAAAGCAGTTTTAGGAACATCATCTGTCTTAATCCTCAGTTGATAATAGCCCTGCCTCAGATCAAATTTAGAGAATACCCTGGCGCCTTGCAACTGATCAAATAACTCTTCAATTAAAGGCAAAAGATATTTGTTTTTGATGGTTACCTGATTAAGACCCCGATAATCAATGCATAGGCGAAGAGATCCGTCTTTCTTTTTAACAAATAGGACTGGTGCACCCCACGATGAAGAACTCGGCTGAATGAATCCCTTCTCAAGCAAGCCCTATAATTGAACTTTCAATTCCTGCAATTCGGGTGGAGCCATTCTGTACGGAGTCCTAGAGATAGATGAAGTCCCCGGCAATAAATCAATCATGAACTCTATCTCTCTATCAGGCGGTAACCCAGGTAATTCCTCAGGAAAGACCCCTGGAAACTCCCTCACGATAGGTACATCATTCAATTTCAATTGATCCCCAGGTTGATTAATCAAATATGCAAGATAAGCCTCACAACCCTTGTTCAATAATTTAGATGCCCTAATAGAAGAAATAATAGGAGTTCCCGTAGATTTTCTACTACCAACTATTTTAAGTATAGGCTGGTCAAGCATTTCTAGATACACAATCTTCTTTCTACAATCAAGCTGGGCATAATATTTACTTAACCAGTCCATCCCCAATATAATTTCAAAGTCATTGAAGGGTAGGATAATCAAATCAGCAGGAAAAACACGACCCTCAATAAATATACTACATGCTATGCAAATAGATCTAGTAACAAACTTCGGACCCATAGGAGTATAAACCACAATCTCATGCAACAGTTTATCATGTTTCAATTTAGCATTTTGTGCACAAGTAAGAGTAATAAAAGAATGCGAAGCCCCGAAATCAATTAAAACCTTAACTGATTGATCATTAAGAAGAAAAATACCTTCTACCACAACGGTTGTATCCAGAAGCTCCTCAGCATCCAAAGCAAATACACGGGCCTGACCTCGTGGTGGTGGTGCTGCAGCTGGTGCCCTGGTCTGAGAGTTCTGAGCTGATGTCTGACCCCTAGGGTTCTTAAATTTCTGATAGTCTTTAACCCTGTGCTGATCACTACCGCAACCTGTACACTTGTTATGTTTCTTCCAACAAACATCCTCAGTGTGGCCCTGGCGCTGACAGAAGCTGCACTGCTGGTGACGTCTTGCAACAGTGCCTCCCGAAGGAGCTCTGTAAGTAGAGGTAGCTGAACTACCCTGCTGCGAACAAGAAACTGCTGGACGGAACTGACTCTGGGTCTGACTCTGAACTGGTCGTGACTGAGTCTGAGTAGGCCCTGTATAACTCTGAGTCTGCCTCGGCTGTGAACTCTGCCCAACTGATACAGCCTGCCTCTGGTACCCTTGACTCTGAGACTAAAACCATTTACTCGATTGACTAGTCTCGGCTAACACATCGGCCTTGCGTTTCTCATATCTCGAGGCGGCTCGGACTACTGCAGCATAGTTAGGAAAATCATTTGCAGACAAGTTCAGCATAATATCCCTCCTCAAACCCAGGATGAACCTCTGGATCTTCATGTCCTCCGGCTGAATCAAAGTTGGTGCATAACGGGAAAGCTGGGTAAAAGTAGCCTCATATTGATCTACTGTCATACTCCCCTGTTTCAGGTTTATGAACTCTGATTGACGCCTCTCGCGGGAAACTACCGATATATACTTGTCTCGAAATTCTCGGACAAAGTCGGCCCATGAATGATGAACCCCCTCGGCTTCCCATTTCTCACTAATGGTACGCCACTAGTCTTCAGCATCACCCTCGAGAAGGAAAGTGGCATAAGTAATCTTCATGTCATCATGGCACTCGAGTATTGCTGCCACTCTCTCAAACTTCCTTAGCCACATCTCAGCCTTCATATCGTCCGGCTCTCCAAAGAAAGTATAGGCCCCATGATGAATGAACCGGTCATACAGATTACCTCCGGTAGGGCCACTACCTCCGGCTCTCGCAGCCTGATTACCTCCAACGACCCCTGGCTAACCCTGTTGTGTCACAAACTGGGCGATAGTGTTCATAGCAGTGGCCATCGTGGCCAAGATTTGTGCAGTGCTTGGTTCTTGAACCTGCGGTGCATTTTCGGCCACCTTAGCTTCTTGCCCATGAACCCTCTCGGGTTCTCCACCAACATTCAGATTTTTAGTACGACGGCGGGGCCCCATCTCGAATAGCTAGAAAGAAAAGTGTTATGACAGGTATATATATGTATATATGCAATTTATAAGTAAACACATAAAGAAAAGTCCAAATAGATTCACATAAAGTCAAGTACATAGAAGTTCAAATAGATATTCCACATTCTTGAAGTACACATAAATCACTAGATCATACTTGACATTCTAGACTCTTAATATTCTATTTCCATGCTAGCATGTTCATCCCTAATTCAAATTTCACTTAGGCAAATCAAAATCAAAGACTCATGTATTCACAAAGTCACATAACAAATCTCTACCCACATACCGAGAAATTTAACCCGGCTTCATGCAATCTATAGCTCTGATACCACTTAAATGTCACGCCCCGACCCAACCCCCAAGCTAAAGGCTAAGTCCGGACCTGACACACAGACAGAGTCTCCCCTGTACCGTGGACATTCTGGAAACCTGTAAACTTACAAATAAGGTAACTACAAGGTAAACATACTTTTCATGGCTATATATATAAAGATTCAAGGCCATCCGAGCCTTGAAGTAAACAATAATTCCAAAACCACACAAGCATGCAAGAACTTTGTTTACAACATAGTCTAGCAGCAATGACATTCTAGGATATCAATAAAAACAACTTAAAAAATAAGGCATTCTACATTAGCCATTCACTCCCAAGCATGCAAGGAAATAAAACAGGAATAAAAGTTATTACAATACATGGGCTTCCAAATCTACACCACAATTAACAATCCTTCAAATTTACACAACAGGCATGTACATAGCCCTTAGGCCACAAAATAGGACACAAGATAATTAGTTGAGCCTTCCACAAGCAGCAAGAAATTAAACGACCTCAAGCTATCAGGCACAGCAACTAAGGTAAAGGGTCAATCTGAACTTCCTCCTCCTCAACTAACTCAACAAGCTGGGGATCACCCTCAGCGTCTCCTGAAACATATATCGAGGTATGAGCAACCACTGTTGCCCAGTGAGGGATATAGTCCCGGGGCGTGCAATGCAACAGATAATATAATTATACAACAATAACACTTAGACAATTAAAGAAACTATGATAACTTAAATAACCACACATTTAAAGGATACATTTCACACAATCCCCTATACACCAATCTTCACTGGTCTTCATTCACGATCCACGAACCACGAGCACGATCACGATAAGCCGGCATAACCCCAAACACTCCAGTGGGTGTACTCCGGATGTACCCCGATAATCCTACGACCCAACATCCCCTGGCAATCTCCGGACCAGGCGAATGAGGGATTAGGGCACGGAGTTTGAATATCCACCGGCAAGCCCTCTGCCGCCCAGCCGATATTCAACACATCCGCCCCTGACACTATGGTTGCGCAACCACGATGCAATGCACTTAACAATGGCAATTTAATAGCAATAATATAAGCATTAACACATAGGAGGATCAACAAAGTAGGTTGACCTCAATGCAATTAGATTAGAAGCAATTATAGAAGCTAATATGCAGTTTACAAAGGAACATATACAAAATAAATATAGAATCATACCAAAAGCTCCAAATCAACTTGAAACCACATATAAACACTTAAGGAGTCATGCTGCAATGCCCCGATCCCTCACGAGACCGGAGGCTCTAATAACCAAGCTATTCTCAACCCAATCCCAACCCGGTCTCAAAATTTTAGGAAAAAAATGGACAGAGTCTCCCCTGTACTGTGGACATGCTGAAAACCTGTAAACACTCAAGAAAGTCACAACACAATAAGGCAAGCTTTTATAACTAAAGTTCAAAGGTTCATGGCCATCCGAGTCTTGAGGCATACAATAGTTTAGATTCACACAAGCATGCAACCAACTTGACTTCTTCATAAAACCGCTTATCATGCCATTCTATGATAACTTTGAAACATACTTAGAAGTTGAACCAACATGTATCAAAACAATCACACCCAAGCATGCAAAGCAATTAGAAATAGAAATATAAGTTATTACAAGCCATAGAATTACCACTGCTAATACAGTCATCTGGCTTCCAACTTACATATTACACAAATACATATATGAGCCTTAACGCCCCAAAACATATTATAACATAGAACAACAAATTCTTCACATAGCAACTAGAAAGCACATCCACCTCAGACAACAATCACACAGCAACTAAGGCAACTCCTTCAACTGCGCCACCTGAAACATGTTAGCGAGGTATGAGCAACCACTGTTGCCCAGTGAGGGATAAAGTCTCCCGGGGCGTGCAATGCAACAAGTAATATAGTTAAACAATAATAGCAATTAAACCATTCAAGAATGACAAAAGCTTAAGTAACCACATATTAAAAAGGATACATTCACTTAACCCCAGTACTCCAATCTTCACTTTGTCTTTATTCACGATCCACGAACCACGATCTCGATCACGATAAGCCGGCATCCCAAACACCAAAGGGTACTCCGGATGTACCCAATCCTACGACCCAACACCCCCTGGCAATCTCCGGACTAGACGAGTGAGGGAATAGGGTACGGAACTAGAGCAACCAACCTTGGCAAGCCCGCTGCTACCTAGAGAGGCCCATCGCATCCGCCCCGACGATAAGGTTGCGCAACCCTTGACTCGATAACACAGGAAGCAATAATAATAACAATATAACAAAATAAGCCGATACACAAACAAGGAGGACAACAAAAGAGGTTGTCCTCGAGCACACACATCATCAATCACACCATACGATGAAATATGATACATTCATTAGTCTATAATTGCTAAACTAGTCCAACTAAAACACTTAAATCACTTAGTATCGAATAGTTAGCATATAACAGGATAAGACACATAGAATGCACATAGAAATGATCCCTCACCTTTTAGGAAGTCAAACCTGCGCGAATTAAGTCAAGATTCCCTCAATATTCTCCAAAAGCATCAATTCCCTTCAATTATCACTACCTAATACAATCAACTATATGCATAAGAAGTGGTTTCTTATTGTCAACTAAAGCTAGTTCATAAAGCCATTAAGTTTATCCAACTCTATTTGATTCCCTTTAATTCACATAACTAACAATATATTTCATGGTTTAACAATCATTCTAATCAATATTTGAACAATACATAAACTCAAGTGATCACATATGCAACACTCTTTAATTTCCAAGTATCAAACAAAGACAATAGCATAATAAATAACATATACATAGTCATGATAATTCATATAAGTAGAAACAATATATAACATCTAACCAATAAGTTATATAAGCGTATCTTTACACATATAATGCAATTAATAAGCAATATAAACATGTTTACTCAATCTTTAACTAGTATCGATATAACTTAACTCACAACTTCTCCGAATAGATGAACTTCTTACATAAGTACATTTAAACATTTATCCAATCAATCAAGAATCAACTAACAACAATTATTACCATGGTTCATTACTAGTTCCTTTAGTCTATTCTAAATTCATACACAACCAAAGCCATGTAAACCAAGCAACTTAATTCACGAGACTTCACTACTATAATTCGTACACTACACAAAGGCATATAAACATTTAATTACTCAATTATAAAGCAATTATTATGAAATTAACTATGCGAACACAAAAGGGTCAATATTATACTTTTCACAAAACTTAATGAAAAGCTCACACATACCTTAAAATAGCATTTAGACACTCTATGAGCAACTACAAAGCAATACAAGTACTAAAGCAATTAATTCATTCATTTCCTCTTTGTTCAACTAGGCTATTTAGCTTCCTATCGGAATTCAATGATCAAGTTAAACTAGCTAACCATCCTACCAATCTAAGGATACCTAAATACCTCATTTAGAACCTCCAAATCATAACCTATAGCACAAGTACACGAAAACACCAAAAATACCTCTTTGTGGGTTTACACTACAAGTACCAATTTCGGAACCCAAACAAGCGAAACGAAAGCATTTCTAAGGTTTCAATACTTAATAAAGACTAGCCATAACCTCAAAACGTGCCCAGATTTGAGTTAACCCCGAAACCCCTTATTAAAGTAGCTTAATTTGATCAAATTATTCAAATTTTGTACATGGAAAGTGCAACTAACATTTTTTCCACGCTCAAGGACCTAATTAGCAACTACTAGAAGCATTGAATCAAATTAAATTGCACAAATTTTCGGAACCCTAGAAATTTTACTATTCATCATCTTCCTCAAAGCTCCAACTCCATTTTCAACCATTCAAAATGCTATCTAACCACAAAAGTATGCTCTATGATCATTAATAAGAGTAATTTAAGCATAAACAAGCATAACCAAGTAATATCTCAACAAATCCCAAAAAAATTAAAGTTTAGGTGCAAAATTTTCAAATACAAAAATAAGATGAAATTCTTACCACACAAGGCTAGAGAAGCTTGAAGAAGATGTAAACATGTTCAAGAACTCAAGATTCAAGCTTGGAATGGATGGAAATGACCAACTATAGTAATTTTGCAAGAAAAAGTTACTATTCCCGTAACTATTTTTTGGTCATTTTTTGACTCGTTTTTTTTTTTTTGGTTCTTGGCTTATATTATTCTCATGAGAAGGTCAAATGGTAGGTCAAATAATTAAGGCATTTTAGTAAGGGCAAAAGGGTCATTTGGGTGATCAAATTTCAGCAAAACAAATGCCAAAAACCTGAAAAAATCCCGCTGGTACTATTCATCAGACATTTCGTGAATTTTTTTCCGTTGATCCCGATATGCAATGCACGTACGATCAGGGGCTGTAGTCCCCTAAAAATATGTAGTATTTTATAAAAATATAAAATGCATGAAAAGAAACAATTGAATTTATGAAAATATGGAAAATAAAAAATAAAAAGTAATTAGCTAAGTTACATCCAAATTAACCATTTAATGAATGCAATTAATGAAGTGCTAGGTTCGGGGTGCCACACATGCCATGGGTTTAGAAGTGTGAGTCAACTGAAATTGCACCTTAACCCCTTTGTTTTCCAAACTATTTCTCTTCCAAACCAAGGTTAATGATTCCATTTTCAAAGGAAAATCTCCCAACCTTCTAACTATCCCTCAAGGTACCCTCTCAACCCTCTAACTCATTCAAATGCCCGTGATTACCCCGAAAGCCCCAAATTCCCTCTTATGACTTTAAACTACACATACCTTATCCGGGCTTCAAATAAGGGATATCAATGCTTCTATAGCACCTAGGTAGCCTAAGAATACTAGAAGTGAAGCCCGAATCCACCTGGATTCGCATTAACCCCGAAAGCCCCAAATTAAAGTCGACTATTTTACATTTTAAGCGATTTAAGGACAATGCAAGTGCACGGGGCTATTAGACTACGTTCACTAGCACCTAAGGCATCTATTAGAAGCATTGAATCAAGTTAAAACGCGCGATTTCACAAAACCCTAGAATTCCCGTCACTATTCACCCTAAAAATCAAACTAACGATTCTAACCGTTTAAAAAGCAAAACGATGGCTCAAATGTGTTCTCTAGCATTCATATACATGGTATAATAACATAGATAACTAATACAATGGTATTTGATCACATTTTCAACAAATCAAGAAAATAGCAACTATTTAGAAATGCAAAAATAAGCCGTAAAATCCCTCACCAAAGCGCGTAGGAACACCTAGGAACCTTTCACACACCCTAATCCACTTGATCAAGGGTTGGAGTGGCTTGAATTGAAGGATTGAAGAGCAAAAATTATGTTTTTTCTCACTGTTTGCTGCTGTCGGCCTGCTCCTGCTTCTATTTCAGCTTTTTTTTTTCTTTGTTATCTTATGAGCTAAATAAGGTTATTTAAGGAATGGCTAAGGTGGGGACTTGTTTGGGTGTTTAAGTGGCTTCTAAAATGCGCGTAGTAAGCTTAAAAACGAGCCTAAGGTGAAACATGTGTGCTAGTTAATTAAATCTCTAAGTTAGTTACGTAACACTATTCATTCAACTACAAAATTCATTTTCTAAACGAGCTCTCCTATCACCTCTAGCTCAATTGCACATTTTTTCCACTACTTTAACAATTAATATGATTTAATAAAAATGCTAATTAACTAATAGAATGCAGTTTAAAAACGGAGTGAATAGTAACTTAAGAAGACAGTTAATAAGGCATAGAAAGATATGTGCAAACAAAGGATGCAATAGTAATTAAATGCATGGCTAAATCTCGGGCGTCACATCTATAATATTTACCATATCTATCTACTATCAATAGACAAAACCACACAATATTCAAACTTCATAAAAGTCAAGCAGCATCTTGGCTCAAATAACAACATAACAATTACTTATCATTATTCAGAACTCTTTCCAATAATTCACAAATCCATTAAATACAATTTTATCCTTTTTAGTGAATTCTTCACTAAGAACTTCACTATAATCATAAACCTTAAAATTCTGGGTTAAAGTTCATATAGAGATCATTATAACAAAAAGATCAATAGAACTTATATGTATTTTCTACGATATCTATCATGTAACTCATTACATCATATCGTGCCAAGTACTTGCCATTACATTTAAAGGAAAATGCAAACATTGAAAGGATTAGGTGCAAAGACCATTTGCAACCTTCCCTTAATAGTCAGAAGGAAATCTACAAGAAAAGACGGATACCCTGTCTTGAAGACTAGAGACCAAAGTTTCTTAGATTCCTCCATCTTAAAGAAAACTTTAAGATCGTGACTGGGTGTACAGGTCGTGAGAAAACAATCAATCATATCATTGTACTTCATGTACATGGTACTTACAAGACATGATCGGTTTACCCAAGAAATACAACATGATATAAAATTTGATTGGACCTTGACGAACGAAGGTATTATAAATTCACAAGACTTGTTAAGGGCATCAACTCCCACTAACCTTTCTTATAAATTTAGATATCACCTTCATTTATTATTGAAAACGATCTCCATCTTTTCATTTTAACCATTTCATCATAGTTACCTTTCTCCAAAGAAACTATGCATGAAAGATTTTAAATTCTATTTTAACCATAGAATTAAAACATGGTATAAGTTTAAAATCAATTTGAAAGATTATGGTGATAAAAGATGCATTCCCTAATCTTCTTTTAAAACCCAACATATTCTGGACAAGTCTCATATGCTCCATTTCATTCAATTATTTATTTTGAACAAACTCTTTTGTCAAAAAAGAATAATTAATCTATCAAATTCATTACGATAGATATATTTTCAAAATTCTAGTCTTTAACTCTTGACCATTTCAAAGTTCAAGACAATATATGTATGATTTGGCATTTTGCCATTTCTTTAAATACTAAGCAAATGAAATATAAATGTTTGAGTTTGAAGACATCGTTTCTTCCGATGCGCATTCCGATCATTTCATTACCATTAATGAAAGATATACAAAAATGCCAATCATTTCTTACATAGGATCATTTCCAAAACATCCTATAGAAATGATTGAAAATAGTCTCTACTATTTCAAGAAATAATCAAACTAATCCGAACATTCATATTTTTCAAAATTGGGATCACATACAAAGCCGATCCAAAATAACCAAATCATGCATAAATAGGGTTGTCACGCCCCGACCCAACCCCGCAAAAGGCCAAGCCCGGACCCAACACACGGACGGAGTCTTCTCTGTACCGTGGACGATCCGAAAACCCTACATTCAACATAATACTCGCGAAAACCACAATAAACATTTGAAACAAGTCAACTTTCTTTTAGAAACATACATCTTCTCATTAACCAACTTTGCAAACCAAAATGTCATGCATACTACACAAGTATTCATGCCACTAAGTAGTTAAACCTTTAGCATGCAGTTCTTACTAGTCACGTGAGTATATCTTTACAACTTTACAATCTTTCAACTTTTACAACATAAGACCATAGAGGCCTCAAAACAGAAACTACATACAAGGCTACAAGCCTCAAAATGAAGAGTCAACCAAGCAATATACACATCAAGCATGGCCCGCACAAAAGATTGGCAACCAACCACCAGCTAAGCAAAGAAAGTGTCATCAAGGAAACACATCCACTTGCTCCTCCTCCTCAATTACCTCAATAGGATCTGCTTCAACTACTCCTGTAAAATATAGTATAAAAAGGAATGAGCAAAAACTATTGCTCAGCGAGGGTAATTGATCTCAAGGACGGAGGTGAGAGGAGAATGCAATGCAAATAGTCAAGTAGATCAATCAATTATCATATAGAGATACAAGCAAAGCCAACAATAAATCAAGACAAGCATTAAGACTATAACCATTCAATTAAATGATACAATTCACTTTCCACGAGCAACTTTCAATCACGAATCCGTTGACGACGCGCCGGCCCAACCACCTTATAACTTCAGTTTGGAATACCCCGGAAGTATCCAATCAATTCTACGACCCAAATCTTCCTGGGAGGCAACCCAAGCAAGAAAGGGAATAGGACACGGAGCTAGGGCAACCAACCCTAGCAACCCAAGGCTACCCAGAGAGGCACATCACACTGCCCCTAACTCTATGAATGCAATACAATATTTAATGCAACAATCGAGCAATAGAGCCATAAATGGGAGAATAACAAAGTAGGTTACTCTCGCACGCAATAGCAACAGTTGACATACATTTCAATCATAATCAACTTTAACAAGCATAATAAGCAACAATAAGCTTTCTACAAGCATATCACTAGGAAAACCAACAAAATCACTCAACGACCCCAACTTTCAAAATGCTACTAGTTCCAAACGAGCTACGAGTTTTGGAAACCAACTTCACCATTCCTCCTAGGTCACCATAAGGCACGTCTAAAGACCACGAAACCCTACTTTACCCTAGAGTTCCCGCAAAGTCCCGATTTCTCCCTTTGCTCATTTGAACTACAGCTACCCTAACCAAACACCCAAACAACGCCATAACCACACCAAAAGTGCTTCCATGGCCTCCCGAGACAATGCCATCACGCAAAACGAGAAAATGCTAAACTCGACCGAAACGACCCCAACATGTACCAAGCCATTTTTCTCCGTTTTTCCATTACACAACCCTAACAAATCATGCATTTAGGCATTCTAACATATCTAGCATCTTTTCACATCAATAGCACGTAAAACGGAGTAACTTTTACGAAACGGGGATTTACTATTCATAATTTACTATTCCATTGTCAATTTAAATTGCAATTTGTATATTCAACCGCAGAAAATGTTAAAAAGCTACAAATACACGTTCTACAATTGTCAAGGAACATTCTTCAAGTATCAAAACGGATAAAATAACGATCTACGCATAATTCCTAAAAATTAAAGTTTGTATATCAAACATTCAAATGCGCAAATAAAGATGCTTCCCTCACCTTAGACGCACCTAGACGCTAGGAAAACCACGCTGGAAGCCTCAGAAACAACCCCGTGCAAGCTCTCGCGAAGATTTGAAGATTGAAAGTTGAAATTTTTTTTTTCTTTTCACTCAAAGTTTCGGCCTTCTCCTCTTTTATTTTTCAGCTTTTATTTGTTTTATTTTTTCTATTTCATGCTATTTTAAAAGATGACAACAAGTCAAATGGTCAAAGCCTTGGTCAAACTAATTAAAATTGGTCAAATAAGCTTATTTCTTGCATTTTATGGCTAAAACAACCAATACAATTCTAATTCTAGTTAACAACAACTAAAATATTAAAATTAAAATACTAAATACTAGTTTTCACTATTTGCTGAGGACTAGAAAATACTTTCTAACTATCGCTCTCGAAATGCAATGCACTTTGCGACAATAAAGAAATAACAATTAAAATTCAAAGAATTTAAGAAAAATATAATTTTCAGAAAAATAAACAGAAAAATTTCACATTTCGGGCTCGGGTATTACACCCTCTCCCCCTTAAAATAATTGCGTACACGCAATTCTTACCTGGTCGACAAACAACTCTGGATACTGACTCCGAACCTGGTCCTCTCTTTCCCATGTTGCTTTCTCAAACCCGTGATGATTCCACATAACCTTTACCATCGGAATACTCTTCCTGCGAAGTTCTTGAACTTTCTGATCCACAATTCGAACCGGTCTCTCCTTATAAGTTAACTTTTCCTCAATCTGCAAAGGCTCTGGTTCAAGTACATGTGAAGGATCTGGATGGTATTTTCTTAACATTGACACGTGAAAAACATCGTGCAGTCGCGACAAGCTCGGAGGTAAAGCTAACCGATAAGCCAAAGGACCCACCTTTTCGGTGATCTCAAACGGACCCACATACCTGGGACTAAGTTTCCCGCTCTTACCGTGCCAAATCAACCCCTTTCGAGGAGAGATCTTAAGAAACACCCGATATCTCAAAGCAAACTCAAGATCCCGACGGTGCTTATCCGCATAACTCTTCTGACGACTCTGAGTTGTAAGCATACGTTGGCGAATAAGGTGAACATTATCCACCATCTTAATCATCTCAGGTAACACAGTCGGATCAACTGTTCTCATCTCTCCAACCTCTTCCCAATACAATGGGGATCTGCATTTACGACTGTACAACGCCTCGTAGGGAGTCATACCTATAGTAGATTGATAACTATTATTGTAGGCGAACTCCGCTAAAGGCAAAAACTTCTCTCAATTCTTCCCAAAGTCTAACACACATTCCCGAAGCATGTCTTCCAAGATCCTGATAGTTCTCTCAGACTGGCCATCAGTTTGGGGATAGTAAGCAGTACTGAAGCTCAATTTAGTTCCCATGGCCTCTTGCAACTTCTGCGAAAAACGAGATCTAAATCTAGGATCTCTATCTAACACTATACTCTGTGGCACACCATAAAGTCTCACAATATTAGTAACATAAAGCTCAGCTAGTTTATCAAGGCTATCCTGTTTGTTCACGGGAATAAAATGTAAAACCTTAATCAAGCGTCCCACAACAACCCAAACAGAATCACATCCTCTTGGAGATCTCGGAAGATCGGTCACAAGATCCATTGTTACATGCACCCACTTCCATTGCGGAATCGACAACGATTGCAGAAGCCCGGCTGGCCTCTGATGCTCAGCTTTAACCCTCTGACAAGTTAAATACCTGGATACATACCTAGCAATCACCCTCTTCATATTGTTCCACCAGAAGTTTTGTTTCAGATCTCTATACATTTTAGTATTGCCCGGGTGAATCGTATATCTTAAATTATGTGCCTCAGACAGAATCTTATTCTTCAAAGTCGGATCACCAGGAACACACACTCTGTCCCTGAATCTGAAGATGCCATCTACATGTAATTTAAACTCCGACTCTCCCCCTTTTGCTTTTTCTTGGATTTTCAAGATGTGAGGATCAGTCTTCTGAGCCTCCCTGATTTGTGTTAGCAATCCCGACTGAATTTGTAAGCTAGCAAATCGAATTCCTTCTTCAGTAGCTTCTGGCTTCCATGAACAAATTTCCTCCAAAGTCTCCCAATCCTTGATAATTAGACTTGCAACAGTAGCCTTTCGGCTCAAAGCATTTGCAACAACATTGGCCTTACTTGGCACGTAGTTTATAGAACAATTGTAGCCACTTAATAGCTCTAGCCATCTTTGCTGACTCATATTCAGATCTTTTCGTGAAAATAAATATTTGAGACTCTTGTGGTCAGTAAAAATTTCAAATCTGCTACCCCACAAGTAATGACGCCACTTCTTCAAAGCAAACACAACTGCAGCTAACTCAAGATCATGTGTAGGGTAATTGACTTCATATGGTTTCAACTTCTTAGAAGCATAGGCAATCACCTTACCATTCTGCATTAAAATACATCCCAAACCTTCTTTAGACGCATCACTATAGACAACAAAGTTTTATGTACCCTCAGGTAAAGCTAGTATAGGAGTTGTAGTTAGTCTCTTCTTCAGTTCTTGGAAACTGGATTCACATTTAGCATCCCAGTTGTAAGTAACTTTTTTTCGATTCAACTGGTTTAAAGGCCCAGAAATTTCGGAAAAGTCTTTAACAAACCTCCGATAGTAACCGGCCAACCCCAGAAAGCTCCAAATCTCTGACACCGTTTCAGGTCTCTTCCAAGACGAAACAACTTCAATCTTAGCTGGGTCTACTAAAATTCCTTGATCTGAAATGATATGGCCCAGAAAAGATATTTGATTCAACCAGAATTCGCACTTGCATAATTTAGCAAAAAGCTTGTTTTCTTGCAAAGTCTGTAGAACAATCTTCAAATGTTGTTCATGTTCAGCCTTATTCTTAGAGTATACTAAAATATCGTCAATAAAGATTATGACATTGATCAAGATAAGGTCGAAAAACCCTCTGCATTAAGTCCATGAATGCGGCTGGTGCATTCGTCAATCCAAACGGTAACACAACAAATTCATAGTGGCCATATCTAGTCCTGAATGCCATCTTAGGTATATCATCACTCCGAATCCTGAGTTGATAGTAACCCTGCCTCAAGTCAAATTTTGAGTAAACACTCGCACCCTGCAACTGGTCAAACAATTCTTCAATCAACGGCAAGGGGTATTTGTTCTTAATCGTGACTTGATTAAGTCCCCGGTAATCAATACATAACTGTAGCGTGCCATCTTTCTTTCTCACAAACAACACAGGCGCATCCCACGGCGAAGAACTAGGTTGTATAAACCCTTTCTCAAGCAAGTTCTGAAGCTGAATTTTCAATTCCTGAAGTTCAGCCGGTGCCATTCTATAAGGACTTCTAGAAATTGGCGCAGTACCCGGCATAAGGTCAATCACAAATTCAATCTCCCTATCCGGTGGTAAACCCGGTAATTCCTCGGGAAATACACCAGGGAAGTCTTTAACAATTGGAACCTCATTCAAATTCAACTTATCAGTAGGTTGATTGATTAGATAAGCTAGGTAAGCTTCACAACCTTTATTCAACAACTTAGAAGCCTTGATTGATGATAAAAGGGGCATTCTGGCAGCCCTGCAGTTCCCAACAATCTCTAGTACCGGTAGGTCAGGAATCTGAAGATGAACAATTTTTGTTCTACAATCCAACTGAGCATAGTATTTCCCCAACCAGTCCATTCCTAATATGATTTCAAAGTCACGGAAGGGCAGTATAATTAAATCAGCAGGAAAATTACGGTCCTCAATGCATATATCACAAGATTTGCAAATAGACTCAGTAACAAATTTCGCACCCAAAGGCGTACTAACTTCAACTTTATGTGGCAGTTTATCAATGCAAACATTCACAGATCGTGCACATGCAGGAGTTATAAACGAATGTGTAGCTCCGGGATCAATC
This sequence comes from Ehretia macrophylla, assembly GCA_037974665.1. Lineage (NCBI taxonomy): Eukaryota > Viridiplantae > Streptophyta > Magnoliopsida > Boraginales > Ehretiaceae > Ehretia > Ehretia macrophylla. Next base: position 75,718,137 of record CM075773.1, read on the forward strand.
AAAACTTTAACTGGCTGAGTATTGAGAAGAAAGGTACCTTCCACTATTGCTGTAGTATCGGGTAACTCCTCCGAATGTAGTGCAAAGACCCTAGCATGTACCCTCTGTGCTAGGCCTGCACCTACAGCCTTGTTCTGCACACCCTGGCCTCTAGTATGGCCCTGAACATTCTTAAACTTAGGGCAATCTTTCACCCTATGCTGATCGCTCCCACAACCAGTGCACTTACCACTCTTTCTCCAGCAATTAGCTTCAATGTGCCCCGATCGATTACAAAAGTTACACTGCTGATTTTTCCTTACAATAGTGTTTCCCACAGGTGCGGGGGCTCTGGCAGTGGTAAGAACTGTACTTCCCTACTGGGGTCTAGTCGCAGCTGGTCTCCCTTGAATCTGACACTAAGGCTGATACGGACGCTGCTGCAGAACCTGAACAAAAGTCTGATACTACCTCTACAGACTCTGGCTGCTTGGCCCAAGTACTGTTTCTTACTCGGCTGGCTACTCTCAGCTATCATCTCAGCCTTCCGTTTCTCAAACTTCGAGGCTGCTTGGAATGCCTCGGGAAAAGTAGTATAAGTCTGCCCAGTCAAATGCAGCTGTATATCCATTCTCAGCCCACGAACAAACCTACTAATCATCCTCCTAGCTGGATGCACCAGCTCAGGCATATACCTCGACAGGCTGACAAACCTAGCCTCATACCGTGCGACAGTCATGTTTCCTTGCTTCAGGCCCACAAATTCGTCTTCCCGCCTTTCCCTAGCCATCTCGGGAATATACTTGTCCCGAAACTCACTCACGAAATCATCCCACAAATGTGGAACATCCTCACAGTCCCACCTCAACCTAAAAGTGTTCCACCATTGTTCTGCGTCGCCCTTAAACAAGAATGCTGCATAAGCTATCTTTGCCTCGTCAGTGTACCTCAAAGCAGCGTAAATTTTCTCAACACAGTTAATCCATCTCTCGGCTGCCTCGTCATCCGGTTCTTCGAAGAACTTACCCGGTTCGTGCATAAGGAATTTCTCCAACTGATTATTCTCAGCCCTATGCCCTTGTCCACCAGGATTAGCTTGATTTCCCTGGGGATTACTATTCTTCTCCTGGCTCTGCTCATGCAGTACCTGACTAATCCGGTCAATTGTAGTGGTCATAGTAGCTATAAACTGTTCAGGCATCGGTTGCTGACCCTATTCTGCTGCCTCTTCATCTGCCTCTTCACCTTGAGTACTACGACGTGGCGGCAAAGTAACAATTTACAGTAGCTGGTCACATATAAAAGCAGTTTATAGACAGAAATATAACAATAAGATTAGATAACACTCAAGTCAATAACAATCAAATATTCTAGCACACAATTCACATAACACAAGATTGACATGTCAAACTAATTCACTTAAACACATAAGCACTCCAAGTTCACATAGTCATACTATAACACTTTTCACTTAACAATCATACAATAACACTTTATAATTTTAGACCTTTACCCCACAGACCGAGAAACATATCTTGGCTCATGCAATACTATCATGCTCTGATACCACCTAAAGATGTCACACCCCGATCCAAACCCGCAAAAGGCCAAGCCCGGACCCGACACATGGACGAAGTCTCCTCTGTACCGTGGACGATCCGAAAACCCTACATTCAACATAATACTCGCGAAAACAACAATAAACATTTGAAACAAGTCAACTTGCTTTTAGAAACATACATCTTCTCATTAACCAACTTTGCAAACCAAAATGTCATGCATACTACACAAGTATTCATGCCACTAAGCAGTTAAACCTTTAGCATGCAGTTCTTACTAGTCACGTGAGTATATCTTTACAACTTTACAATCTTTCAACTTTTACAACATAAGACCATAGAGGCCCTCAAAACAGAAACTACATACAAGGCTACAAGCCTCAAAATGAAGCGTCAACCAAGAAATATACACATCAAGCATGGCCCGCACAAAAGACTGGCAACCAACCACCAGCTAAGCAAAGAAAGTGCCATCAAGGAAACACCTCCACTTGCTCCTCCTCCTCAATTACCTCAATAGGATCCGCTTCAACTACTCCTGTAAAATATAGTATAGAAAGGAATGAGCAAAAACTATTGCTCAGCGAGGGTAATTGGTCTCAAGGACGGAGGTGAGAGGAGAATGCAATGCAAATAGTCAAGTAGATCAATCAATTATCATATAGAGATACAAGCAAAGCCAACAATAAATCAAGACAAGCATTAAGACTATAACCATTCAATTAAATGATACAATTCACTTTCCACGAGTAACTTTCAATCACGAATCCGTTGACGACGCGCCGGCCCAACCACCTTATAACTTCAGTTTGGAATACCCCGAAAGTATCCAATCAATTCTATGACCCAAATCTTCCTGGGAGGCAACCCAAGCAAGAAAGGGAATAGGACATGGAGCTAAGGCAATCAACCCTGGCAACCTAAGGCTACCTGGAGAGGCCCATCACACCGCCCATGACTCTATGAATACAATACAATATTCAATGAAACAATCGAGCAATAGAGCCACACGTGGGAGAATAACAAAGTAGGTTACTCTCGCACGCAATAGCAACAGTTGACATACATTTCAATCATAATCAACTTTAACAAGCATAATAAGCAACAATAAGCATTCTACAAGCATATCACTATGAAAACCAACAAAATCACACAACGACCCCAACTTTCAAAATGCTACTAGTTCTAAACGAGCTACGAGTTTTGAAAACTGACTTCACCATTTCTCCTAGGTCACCATAAGGCACGTCTAAAGACCACGAAACCCTACTTTACCCTAGAATTCCCGCAAAGTCCCGATTTCCCCCTTTGCCCGTTTGAACTACAACTACCCTAACCAAATACCCAACCAACACCATAACCACACCAAAAGTGCTTCCATGGCCTCCCGAGACAACGCTATCACGCAAAATGAGGAAACGCTAAACTCAACCGAAACGACCCCAACATGTACCAAGCCATTTTTCTCCATTTTTCCATTACACAACCCAAATAAATCATGCATTTAGACATTCTAACATATCTAGCATCTTTTCACATCAACAGAACACAAAACTGAGCAACTTTTACGAAACGGGGGTTTACTATTCATAATTTACTATTCCATTGTCAATTTAAATTGCAATTTCCATATTCGACCGCAGAAAATGCTAAAAAGATACAAATACACGTTCTATAATTGTCAAGGAACATTCTTCAAGCATCAAAACGAATAAAATAACGATCTACGCATAATTCTTAAAAATTAAAGTTTGTATATCAAACATTCAAATGCACAAATAAAGATGCTTCCCTCACCTTAGACGCTCCTAGACTCTAGGAAAACAACGCTGGAAGCCTCGGAAACAATCCCGTGCAAGCTCTCGCGAATATTTGAAGATTGAAAGTTGAAATTTTTTTTTTCTTTTCCCTCAAAGTTTCGGCCTTCTCCTCTTTTATTTTTCAGCTTTTATTTGTTTTATTTTTGCTATTTCATGCTATTTTAAAAGATGACAACAAGTCAAATGGTCAAAGCCTTGGTCAAACTAATTAAAATTGGTCAAATAAGCTTATTTCTTGCATTTTAAGGCTAAAACAACTAATACAATTCTAATTCTAGTTAACAACAACTAAAATATTAAAATTAAAACACTAAATACTAGTTTTCACTATTTGTTGAGGACTAGAAAACGCTCTCTAACTATCGCTCTCGAAATGCAATGCACTTTGCGACAATAAAGGAATAACAATTAAAATTCAAAGAATTTAAGAAAAATATAATTTTCAGAAAAATAAACAGGAAAATTTCACATTCCGGGCTCGGGTATTACAAGGGTCTACTACTCAATCCCCTCATAATGAGAGATCTCCTGGTAAGAATGCTACAACCCGGCTCCTCCTATGTCTCCTCATCTTCCTCCTTCTTCTAATGTTTCTATTTTGGTTGGGCTCAACCACAGAAGGAGATGACTTAACATGAGGATCGGGTCCTGCACCATAATCATGATTCTGCCAGCTAGCCAAAACATCTGGCAACTCATTCAGGGTGCCCTCGATTATATACGTATAAATCCAAGATCAAGGGAGAGTAGGATGATGGAAGAGATTGCATGATCAAGTCTACTTGAAGTCGAGGATCCATAACGAAACCAAATGCCTCCAACTAAGTTACCAAGTAAATCATTCTAAGTTAGTGCTCGCTCACGTCACCCCCATCTTCAAGTCTCATATTAAAAAGCTCACAAGTCAATTGGAATTTCATGGACTAACTGTGTGTTGGAGATATGCCCTAATGTTATATAGTTAGATGACCTATTTTGGGGGTATATTGGCATTAACTTGTACCTAATGACATTTATGTCTATATGTTTGTCTACATATTAACTTGTTTGTGACGTTCATATTCTCCGTCATTCCTATTATATGAATGTGTCTTTAATGTTTTTCGGAAAAGAAATATATTCTAAAAGTTTTTAGAATACGTTGGCATATTTCTTCGATATGATAAACATTCAACATGATTCATAGCCCTCAGATTATTTGACCAGGACTAGAATAATCAAGTACATGCTATCATATGTGTCACGCCCCAACCCAACCCCACACTAAAGGTTAAGTCTGGACCTGACAAACGAACAGAGTCTCATTTGTATCGTGGACATTCTGAAAACCTGTAAACACTCAATAAAGCCACAACATAGCAAGAATACCATTTCGAATTAAGGATCTTAGCTTTAAGGCCATCCGAGCCTTAAGACATACAACAGTTTATAAACATATATGCATGCATTCAAATATAAACTTCTTTACATAACCGTTTAGCATACCACTCCATGATAGCAATTAAACATTCTTATAGATTAAAGTCTACCATTTCAACCCCTGCGACCATACACAAGCATTGCAATTGTAACGCCCCGATCCCTCACGAGACCGGAGGCTCTAATAACCAAGCTATTCTTAACCCAATTCCAACCCAGTCTCAAAATTTTAGGGGAAAAAGGATAGAGTTTCCCCTGTACTGTGGACATTCTGAAAACCTGTAAACAATCAAATAAAACCACGAAGCAAAAGGAACAACATCTGTAATTGAAATTCAATCTTCAAGGCCATCCAAGCCCTAAGCAACACAAGACAATATAAATACACACAAGCATGCAACAATAGTCCTAAAATCTTTGTCTTCATTCGCTTATCATACCATTCTATGTTAGCAATTAAACATTCTTAGGAAGTTAAAACCAATCAAACAACCATAAGTTCACCCCAAGCATACAAAGAAACTGAAAATAGGAATTTAAGTTATTACAGGCCAAAGTTTCAAATCTACAACTACAACCTTCTAACTTGATCTTACAGATACATATCATAGCATAAACATAGCACTTAGGCTACAAAATAGAACATAAGATAAACAAATGAGTCTCCCACATAGCAGCAAGAACAAAAAACCACCTCAAGCTATCAGGCACAGCAACTAAAGTAAAGGATCAGTCTGAACTTCCTCCTCCTCCTCTACTAACACCTCAACTAGCTGGGGATCACCCTCAGCACATCCTGAAACATATATCGAGGTATGAGCAACCACTGTTGCCCAGTGAGGGATATAGTCTCTCGGGGCGTGCAATGCAACAAGTAAAGCAATTGGACAAATAAAGCAGTTAATCATTCAGAAATAAAAAATTCTAGTAACCACACAATAAAAGGATACATTTCACTTAACCCCATACTCCATATCTTCAATCCATGAACACGATCCACGAACCACGATCACGATCACGATAACGATAAGCCGGCATAATCCCAAACACTCCAGTGGGTGTACTCCGGATGTACCCCGATAATCCTATGACCCAACACCCCCTGGCAATCTCCGGACCAGGCGAGTGAGGGAATAGGGTACGGAGTTTGAATATCCACTGGCAAGCCCTCTGCCGCCCAGCCGATATTCAACACATTTGCCCCTAACACTATGGTTGCGCAACCACTATGCAATGCACTTTACAATGGCAAGTTAATATCAATAATATAAGCAAATACACATAGGAGGATCAACAAAGTAGGTTGACCTCGATGCAGTTAGAATAGAAACAATTATATAAGCAAATAAGTAGTTTTACAAAGAGACATATACAAGATAAGTATAGAATCATACCAAAAGCTCCAAATCAACTTGAAACCACATATAAACACCCAAGAAGTCATGCCATGGGCTTAGAAGTGTGAGTCAACCGAAATTGCACTTAAACCCCTTTGTTTTTCACACTATTTCTCTTCCAATCCTAAGTTAATGATTCAATTTCAAAGGAAAACTCTCCCAACCTTCTAACTAACCCTCAAGGAACCCTCTCAACCCTCTAATTCATTCAAATGCCTGCAATTACCCCGAAAGCCCCAAAATCCCTCTTATGGCTTTAAACTGCACATACCTTATCCAGGCTTCAAACAAGGGTTGTCAAAGCTTCTATAGCACCTAGGTAGCCTAAGAATACTAGAAGTGAAGCCTTAATCCACCCGGATTCGCATTAACCCCGAAACCCCTTTGTTAAAGTCGACTATTTCACGTTTTACGCGATTCTAGAGCAATTCAAGTGCACGGGGCTATTAGACTACCTTCATTAGCACCTAAGGCATCTATTAGGAGTGTTGAATCAAGCTAATACGTGCAATTACACAAAACCCTAGAAAAATGTCACTATTCACCTCATAAATAAAACTAACGATTCTAACCATTTAAAAAGCGAAAAAATGGCTCAAATATGTTCTTTAGCATTCATATACAAGGTATAATAGCATAGATAATCAATACATTAGCATTTGGTCACATTTTCAACAAATCAAGAAAATAGCAACTATTTTAAAACGTGAAAATAAGCCATGAAATCCCTCACCAATGAGCGTAGGAGCACCTAGGAAGCTTGCACACACCCTAAACTACTTGCTCTAGGCTTGGCTTGGCTTGGCTTGGCTTGAAGAGTTGAAGAGCAAAATCACATTTTTCCTTCTCCTTTGGTATTTTCGGCCCTGCTACAGTAATTCCTGCACATTTGTTCTTTTTTTTTTGTGTTTTAATGAGCTTAGGTGAATTATATAAGGTTAAGTTGAGGTGGGGTCAAGTTTGGGTATTTAAAAGGTCACTAGAATGTGCGTTATTAACTTAAAAATGAGCCTAAGGTGAAAAGTAATGTTAGTTATTTAAATCTCTAAGTTTGTTACGTAATACTATTCACTTAACTACTAAAAACATTTTCTAAACGAGCTCTCCTATCGCCTCTAGCTCAATTGCACATTTTTCCCACTCCTATAACAATTAATGTGATTTAATAAAAATGCTAATTCACTAATAGAATGTAGTTTGGAAACGGGATGAATAGTAGCTAAAGAAGACAGTTAATAAAGCACAGAAGGAAATGTGCAAACAATGGATGCAACAGTAAATGAATGTACGGCTAAAATCTCGGGCGTCACAGCAATAATCCAAGAAAGAAGAATATTAGTTATTACATGCCAAGGACACTAATCACACACTACAACTAAACTTACAACAACATTATACACACGAGCTCAAGGCTCTCAAAATAAAACATTATAAACAACAAACAAGGACTTTACAACACTACAAGCACTACAATCCACCTCAAGCAAGTAGGACATTGCAACTAAGGTAATTGATTAGTCTGGACCTCCTGCTCCTCACCCTCAACCAAGTCAAGCTGGGGTTCAACCTCAGCGCCTCCTGAAACATGTTAGCGAGGTATGAGCAAACACAATTGCCCAGTGAGGGATGCAATGCAACAGGTAAAACAATTAAGCAATAAAAACAAGTAAAAAACAATAGGAATAACAAATGACCACATATTACAAAGGATACGATACACTTAACCCCAACACTCAAGAATTCTCTTGTCTTTAATCACGAACCAGAATCCACGATCCACGATCCACGAACCACGATCAATGTACCGGCATAACCCCAATCACTCTAGTAGGTGTACTCCGGATGTACCTCGATAATCCTACTACCAAACACCCCCTGGAAATATCCGGACCAGGTGAGTGAGGGAATAGGGCACGAGATCGAATATCCACTGGCAAGCCTGCTACCGCCCAGCCGATATTCAATACATCCGCCTCTGACACTATGGTTGTGCAACCACTATGCAATGCACTTATCAATGGAAACATGATTACAATAATGGAAGCAATAACACATAGGAGGAACAACAAAGTAGGTTGTCCTCGGAAACAGTTAGAATATAAGCATTAACATATAGGTATCTAAGCAATTACAAAGGGGCATAATCATGATTCACATAGAACTATACCAAAAGCTCAAGAATGCCTTAAAAACACATTTAAACACCCAAGGGGTCTTTGCAAGGCCTTAGAAGCATGAGACAATCGAATTCCTACCTTAACCCCTTTGTAACCCAAGTCGTTTTCCTTCCAAACTCGTGTTATGGTTCTAGATTAGTAAGTGGTCTATTCCATGCTTTTAATTAACCCATAAGGCACCCTTAGGACCCTTGAAGTTGCCCAATTACCCATGTTTAACATAAAAGCCCCAAATTCCCTCTTATGACTTTGTACTACACATACCTCATCCGGGACTCAAACAGGAGTTAGCAAAGCTTAATTAGAACCTAAATAGACTAGGAATACCAAAAGTGAAGGACAATTCAACCTGAATTCGCGATAGCCCTAAAACCGCTTTTAAAAAGTTGCCTAATTCAAGGTTTTGTTAGGTTACGAGCAATTAAACATTATGGAGTCTTTACACTACCCTCATTAGTACCTAAAGCATCTATTTGGACCATTGAATCAAGCTATAAGGTTCGATTTCACAAAACCCTAGAAATCTCGTCACTATTCACCCCTGCGAATCAACCACCGATTTCAACTGTTTAAAATATGAAACAATGGCATTAATGTGGTCTCTACTACTTGTATACAACATACCCTAGCATATTTGAGCATTACATGATCATTTGAGAGCAAATCAAGAAATTCAAGAAAGTTGTAACATTTCAATAATGCAAAATAAGCATGCAAATACCTCACCTAATGCGCGTAGAAGCTCGGGAAAGGCTTAAGAACCCTCTAAACTACTTGTACCTAGCTTGGCTTGGATGAAGAATTGAAGAGCAAAAATTCTTCTCTTGGCACAAGAAGGGCTATCGGGTTTCAGCTCCTGTTTTCATCTTTTTTTTTGTGTTATGTTATGCTTATAAGTGTTATGTTGGGTATAGGTCAGGTGGTGTTAAGTTGGGTGGGTTTATGTCTACTAAAATGGGTCTAGTTGGCTTAAAAACGAACACTTATAATGAATAGTGTTAAGTTGGTTAAGTTGAGCGTTAATATGATAACTAACTCAAATATAAAATTTAGCTACATAACACTATTCATTGAACTACTAAAACATTTTCCAAGCGAAGGCTCCTAGCACAAATCGCTCAAAAGCACATTTTTCTCATTACTAAAATAATTAATGTGATTTAAGAAAATTGCTAATTCAAAGAAACTAAACAGTTAAAAATTGTAATGAATAGTAATTAAAGAATAACAAGTAATGCACAGAAGAAATGCGCAAATAGTGGATGCGACAGTAAAATAGAAGTACGACAAAGATCTCGAGCGTCACACCCTCTCCCCCTTAAACTAGTTGCGCCCACGCAATTCTTACACGATTTGGCAAATAATTCAGGATAGCGATCTCGCATCTGATCCTCTCTCTCCCACGTGGCATTCTCTAAGCCGTGATGGTCCCACATAATCTTAACCATCGGAATACTTTTAGTTCTCAGCACCTAAACCTTCTAATCTATAACCCGCAGAGGGTTTTCTGTATAAGTTAAAGTCTCACTGATTTTTAGCGGCTCTGGCTCAAGAATTTGAGAAGGATATGGCTGATACTTCCGAAGGATAGACACATAGAAGACATCATAAATTCTGCCCAAGCTAAGAGGTAAAGCTAGTCTGTATGCCAATGCACCAACTTTCTCAGTGATTTCAAATGGTCCAACATATCTCGGGCTGGGTTTACCTCATTTACCATGCCAAACCAAACATTTTTGTGGAGAGATTTTCAGAAATACTCGATCACCTAAGGCAAACTCCAAATCTCGATGACGTCTATCTGCGTAACTCTTCTATCGACTCTGAGCTGTAAGCATTCTCCTTTTGATAAGATGTACATAATCAATCATTCTGTTCATCTCAGGCAATAGAGTAGGGTCGATAGTCTTCATCTCACCAACCTCATTCTAATAGAGAGGAGACTTGCATTTACGCCCATAAAGTGCCTCATACGGTGCTATATCAATAGTAGCTTGATAACTATTGTTATAGGCAAACTCTGCGAGTGGCAAATATTTCTCCCAACTCTTACCGAAGTCCATAATACAAGCTCGCAACATATCCTCGAGGATTAAGATAGTTATCTCATATTGACCGTCCGTTTGAGGGTGATAAGTAGTACTGAAGCTCAAAGTCGTACCCAAAGCTTTCTGAATCTTCTGCCAGATTGAGATGTGAATCTAGAATCTCTATCTGACATAATACTCTTTGGAATCCCATGAAGTCTTACAATATTCTCGACATATAACTCAGCTAACTTATCAAGAGAATCAGTCTTCTTTTTAGCAATAAAGTAAGAAGTCTTGGTCAATCTATCCATAACAACCCAAACTGAGTCATTACCCTTCAAAGACCTCAGTAAATCTGAGACGAAATCCATGGTAATATGGACCCATTTCCAATCAGGAATAGCCAAAGGCTATAACAACCCTACAGGTCTCTGATGCTTCGCTTTAACTTTCTGGCATGTAAGGCGTCTAGCAACATAGTCGGTAATCTCTCTCTTCATGTTGTTCTACCAGAAGTTCTGTTTCATATCTCTGTACATCTTAGTACTACCTGGGTGGATAGTATATCTAGAACTATGTGCCTCAACAAGTATATCTTTCTTCAGGGCTGAATAACTCAAAATACAGATTCTACCTTTGAATTTGAGAATGCCATCATCATGTAGTTTGAAATTCGACTCTCCCCCTTTAGACTTCTCTAAGCTTTTTAACAATTGAGGATCAGTCTATTGAGCTTCTCTAATCCTGGATAATAACTATGAAACCCCACTTTTCATCTTAACCTCGATTTGCGTATTTTGCTTTGTTTTGCGTGCTTTGACCTGTTTATGTGTTATATGTGTTATAATGTGCTAGATATGTGATTTATATTCCTAATACATGCTATGTGTGCATTCATGAAATTTTCATCAAAAACGGAATTAGAAAATTTATCACCGGTTTTAGTGAATAGTATTTTGAACACTTGTCCGCTAAAATTTTTATGCAGGTGTTTTAAGTGTTTCAAAACCTAGTCCTCGGGTATTAATAGACCCGTGTTTGATAAAATGGATTTGGAATTGGCTTAGGAATTTAAAAGGATTTTTACACCGTCTTTTACAAAAATCGAGTTTTGAGCCGACTCGGGTGGAACTATTTGAATGTAAAACTTCTTGTCACCTAAAAATAAACTACTTGAGATGGTTTAAGTGTCAATTTAATGTTTGAGCAAGAAATAGTCAAGAAACTAAATTAAAAGACTAAATAAAACTAACTTTGACCATTTTAAATTTGTTTGACCTTGGCATATATGCATCAACACACATTAGAATCAACACAAAACACCACAAGCATACATACAAGGTGGCCGAAACTCCATAGCTTTCCTTGAGAGTTTTTTTCAACATTTTTTCAAATAGATTTTTCATTAAAAGTTGCAATTAAAATCCAAACTTCATCAACCAAAGCTTGATTCCACTTCTTGAGCATCCATTGAGCATCTTTCTAGCTTCATAACACATCAAAGGTGAGAGAAAACTTCTAGATCTCAAATGTCATCTTTTATGTTTTTGCAAATAATTGAATTTTGAACCGTTAGAAAGTTGAATTGATGTTATATTATTGCTCAGTGCATGCTAAGGATCGTTTATATGCGTTTATATAAGATTTGAACCGTTGTAGCATGAATTTTTATTTTCGGGTATTAAAAGTTGAGTTGTTGGCTATTTGTTGAATATTTTGAGTTGTAGTGGTTGGAATCGATTGCCTTCGATTTGTAAAAGTTTGTTAAATACGTGGTAGTACTGTTGTAATCCGAAATTTTGATTGCGATGTCGGTGTAAAAGTCTAAAAATTTCAGCCAAGGTGCATTAGGGTTTTAGGGTTGTTGGGCTTGATTTGGATGTATTTTGGTTGGTTTCCGAGGGGGCTAATGTAGTTGATTGAGTGGGTGAGTGATAGAAACTGGTTTGGAGTTGTTTGGATTAGTATAATGTAAGTTATGATTATTAGAAGTTTAGGTTGTCTTTCTTTAAAATGTTGATATATGCCTTTAGTTGTTTGGGTGGTGTTTGAGTGATTGAATTGTGAGTTGTTAATGGTTAGACTAGGGTTTGATTGTGTGTTTAATGTATGTTAAGTGGGGTGGCCTACTTTGTCATCTAACTTAGTTGTTTAGTTGTTAACTGATTAATTGATGTTATGTTGTTGAAATGTTATTAATTGATTGATGATTAATTGATTATTGATTATTGATGAACCGGGAGATAGTCAACGGAAAAGGTTGTTCTCCTGTAATTGAATGTTTATTATTATTGCTGAGTCTTGGTATGTGTATGCCACCTCTCGGGCAGCATCGGGCTATTGGGTTGAAACCGGCATGACTACCATAGGCTATCCCCAACTCGCATGACGGAGGTGTCATGGAGGGTAAGGCTAGAGAGGTACCTCAAGTGTGTGAGTAATGGGGAGTTATAAGAAGAACGGTTGAGATCGTGATGGCGTTTGGAGCTACACCGACTAGAGTATCCTTTATTGAATGGTCATTATAATTTATGCGCTTATATTGTTATTGATGTTTATTGTGTGTTTACTGCTCAAAGGATGATTTCCAAGGAGTATAGTAAATACTATTAGAGATCTATCGAATCTTCACTGAGCTTGTTTTAAATAAGCTCACTCTCAATTATTGTATGCATGCAGGTATTACTAAGCCTGACTACGGGTACGTGCCTCTTGAAGAAGGAAATGTGCCATATATGGATGAGTCTTATGTGCAGGAGTCATTGCCATGAAATTGTCTTAGTTGTTGTAAAATAATGTATTGTTTAACCTAACTTAATATAAAGACATATGTATGTTGATTCAGTAGTCTTTAATTTGATCATGACTAGATTACTAAGTTGCTTATAATCTATTTTGAAATGTATGTATAGCCTATGTACTAAGTTGGAACGGAAGCGTATAACTATGAATGGATTATTGAAGGAGTGATTATTGTATAATATGGTTGGGTTGTTTATTGTTGAATGTTTGTGGAGTTGGTTGTATGAGTTGTGAAAAGGTTGGTTTAGAGTATCGGTGTCCTAATTACTGTCGTTATACTGCCAAAATTCTGTTGCGTCCTGACTGATTGTAGGTGGGGTCGAGTTGGGGCGTGACAATAACAGAGATTAAATTTGCAAACTTGCAAATTGAATACCAGAATCTAAAGTTTTGGGCTTCCATAAGCATAGTTCTTCCATGAATTCCGAATTTTTGATAATCAAGCTAGCAACAGTAGGCTTTCGGCTCAAAGCATCAGCAACAATATTGGTCTTGCCTGAAAGATAATTCATAGTGCAGTAGTAATCCTCAAGTAACTCCAGCCAATGCATGTGCCTCATGTTCAACTCTTTCTATGAAAACAGATATTTCAGGCTCTTATGATCTGTAAAGATTTCAAATTTATTGCCCCAAAGATAATGACGTTATTTCTTTAATGCAAGAATAATAGCTGCGAGCTCAAGATCGTGTATCGGATAGTTAAGTTCATAAGGTTTCAGTTTCCTGGAAGCATAAGCAATAACCTTACCATTCTGCATCAATACACAGCCCAAACCCTCCTTAGAAGCATCACTATAGATTACCAGATTATCAGAACCTTCAGGCAGAGCAAGAATAGGAGTTGTGGTTAACCTGTTCTTCAATTCTTGGAATCTAGCCTCACATTTATCATTCCAGTCAAATACTATCTTCTTCTGAGTGAGCTCAGTTAAAGGCCTTGCAATTTTAGAGAAGTCATTGACAAATCTTTGATAATACCCAGCTAAGCCAAGAAAGCTACGGATCTCTGTAACAGTTTTAGGTTGTCACGCCCCAACTCGACCCCTCCTACAATCAGTCAGGACGCAACGGAATTTTGGCAGCATAACGACAGTAATCATGAACATCAGGGCTTTAAACCAACCCTTAAGAACAACATACATCAAACTCCACAAGTCACCAACCAACTCCACAATCAAATTAACAACATACAACGCAACCATTCGTACATTAAACATTCTTTCATCAACTCTTTCATAGTTATGCGCCTCCGTTCCAACATAATACATTTACTATATAACATACACTTCCAAAATAGATTATAGCCCACCTAGCAACCTAATCATGTTCTAAAACAAGATTACTAAGCTAGCAACATTTAATCTACTATCTTTACAACATCCTATATAACATGAACTTTTAAGTGAAATACAAGACAACTAAGTGTAATATACAATACAACAAAAGAGTACAACACCATATATCAGAGACAAGACTCTCGCACATAGAACTCATCCACATATCGCACATTATCCTCTTCTAGAGGCACGTACCCGTAATCTGGATCGGTAACACTTGTATACATGCAATAATTGAGAGTAAGCTTATATAAAACAAGCCCAGTGAGGATTCGATAGATCTCTAACAGTATTTACTATACTCCTTGGAAATCATCCTTTGAGCAGTAAATGTAACGCCCCGATCCCTCACGAGACCGGAGGCTCTAATGACCATGCTATTCTCAACCCAATACCAAACCCAGTCTCAAAATTTTAGGGAAAACGGACAGAGTTTCCCCTGTATTGTGGACATTCTGAACAACCTGTAAACACTCCATAAAGCCACAACAAGATAAGACAAACTTTTCATAACTAAAGATCAAAGGATTAAGGCCATCCGAGCCTTGAAGCATACTATAGTTCCAAAAACACACAAGTATGCTAGTGGCTAGTGTTATAACATCCACTACCAAGCATGCAAGGTAATTGAGAACAGAAACATAAGTTATTACAAGATATAGGTTCCCAAATCTACACAACAACCAACTATCTTTTCACTTTGTAACAACAAGCATATACATAGCCCTTAGGCCACAAAATGGAACATAAGATAAACAATTGAGTCATCCACATAGGAGCAAGAATATAAGCCACCTCAAACCAACACATAGCAACTAGGGTAAAGGCTCTATCTGCACCTCTTCCTCTTCCACTACTACCTCAACAAGCTGGGGATCACCCTCAGCGTCTCCTGAAACATATATCGAGGTATGAGCAACCACTGTTGCCCAGTGAGGGATATAGTCCCGGGGCGTGCAATGCAACAGGTAATATAGTAAACAACAATAACAATTAGACAATTAAAGAAACAATGATAACTTAAAAAATCACACATTTAAAAGGATACGGTTCACACAATCCCCTATACACCAATCTTCACAGGTCTTCAATCACGATCCACGAACCACGAGCACGATCACGATAAGCCGGCATAATCCCCAAACACTCCAGTGGGTGTACTCCGGATGTACCCCGAATCCTACGACCCAACATCCCCTGGCAATCTCCGGACCAGGCGAATGAGGGAATAGGGCACGGAGTTTGAATATCCACCGGCAAGCCCTCTGCCGCCCAGCCGATATTCAACACATCCGCCCCTGACACTATGGTTGCGCAACCACTATGCAATACACTTAACGATGGCAAGTTAATAGTAATAATATAAGCGTTAACACATATGAGGATCAACAAAGTAGGTTGACCTCGAGGCAATTAGCATAGAAGCAATTATATAAGCTAATAAGCAGTTTTACAAAGGGACATTTACAAAATAACCATAGAATTATGCCAAAAGCTCCAATTCAACTTAATATCACATATAAACACTCAAGAAGTCATGCCGTGGGTTTAGAAATGTGAGACAACCGAAATTGCACTTAAACCCCTTTATTTTACAAACTATTTCTCTTCCAAACCAAAGTTAATGATTTCAATTTCAAAGGAAAACTATACCAACCTTCTAACTAACCCTCAAGGAACCCTTTCAACCCTCAAACACATTCAAAAGCCTGCAATTACCCCGAAAGCCCCAAATTCCCTCTTCTAGCTTTAAACTACACATGTCTCATCCGGACTTCAAATAGGGGATATCAATGCTTCTATAGCACCTAGGTAGCCTAAGAATACTAAAAGTGAAGCCCGAATCCACCCGGATTCGTATTAACCCCGAAACCCCTTTGTTAAAGTCGGCAATTTCACGTTTTATGCAAGTTTAGAGCAATTCGAGTATACGGGGCTATTAGACTACCTTCATTAACCCCTACGGCATCTATTAGTAGCATTGAATCAAGTTAAAACGCGCAATTACACCAAACCCTAGAAATCCCGTCACTATTCACCCCTACGAATCAACTATCGATTTCTACCGTTTAATACATGAAACAATAGCATAAATGTGGTCTCTACTACATGTATACAACATATTTAAGCTTATTTGAGCATTGCAATAGCATTAGACAACATTTCCAATAAATCAAGAAAATAGCAACATTTGTAGAATGCACAAATAAGCATGAAAACCCTCACCTAAAGCGCGTAGGAGCACCTAGAAGGCTTGCACACACCCTAAACTACTTGTCCAAGGCTTGGAAAGGCTTGGATTGGAGATTTGATGAGCAAAAGATCTCCTTCTTGGCTGCTAAGGGCTGTTCGGATTTTGAACAGTAATTCCTGCACTTTTTTGTTTTTGTTTTTGCTAAGTTATGAGCTTATATTGTGTTTGGTTGGATATATATTAAGTTGGGGCATATATGGTCTTCTAAAATGAGTCTAATAAGCTTTAAAACGAGTCTAAGGTGCAAGATGAGTGCTAGCTAATTAAAACACTAAGTTAAGTTACGTAATACTATTCATTAGATTGACAAAATATTTTCTAAACGAGTGCTCCTATCGTTCTTAGCTCAAAAGCATATTTTTTTCATTCCTAAAACAATTAATATGATTTAAGAAAAATGCTAATTCAAAATAATTAAATAGTTGAAAAATAGAATGAATAGTAGCCACTTAAAGTAACAAGTAAAGCACAGAAGATATGCGCAAATAGTATATGCAACAGTAAATAAATGTACATTGAAGTTCTCGGGCGTCACATCCTCTCCCCCTTAAACAAATTGTGTCCACGCAATTCTTCTTCCAAGAGAACTCCGCATCAACTGAAAACTAACTTCAATTACTCTTCATCAGTTGCTGAGCATGAATACCGTATACGAATTCTCGTAAGAACCCATTAAGAGATCCCAGTAGTACTGCCAGCGAATCCCCAAGTAATAAGGCCAAATAAAGGCTCCAATAGAAATGCTACATAGAAATCCAAATAAGAATCCCGCTGGCACGAACACTGTAGAATAATATAATCCCAACTAAAAGTAGCTAGAAAATACCAATAAAAGATTGGAGCATAAATACTGTAGATAATACCATATAATATGGCTAAATAGAATTCCAAATACTAAATCTTCAGAGAAATGCCAATAAGAAAATACCAGAAGAATGCTAAATAAGAAAATACCAAGAGAATGCCTTAGAGAACAGTCATATAGAAATCCCAAGGGACGCCATTCATTTCTGACTAATGAGCATAGAAAAATGCCTTGGAAGAAATCCCAATAACTGAGTTATGCCCACAACACCAACTCCCAAATAAAAGGGCTGATCAACCGCTTCACGTTCCTACTAATCCATATAACTTGAAAGGCTAGCCACTAATCACCTCCGTTCAGGGGGGAGGATGAAGTCTTTCTTACCAATTCAATGGGACATGTATGAATGCCAAGATATCACATTTACACATATATGTTTTAAACTATTATGCAAACATGTTTATATAAGAGTTTATGACATAGTGTAATCATCAAAGTCATTCAAGGACAACAATCAAGTCAATCATAACACAACTCAATCCAAGACATTCAAATACACACATTACAAGCAACAATTCAAGCAATTAACAATTCACGAGGTCAATTTGATGCATAACTAGCCACTTTACTTCACTTAGCACACATTTAGCACGTAACACATAATTATATCATATAGGTACAAACATTAGATACAAGCCACACAATCACACATGCAGGCATACACTTTCAAGACACATACTTAATCAAGCACACACGCAAGGGTTACTACCCGACAGACCGAGGACCCTGTCCCGGCTTAGAGCTAACTAAGCTCTGATACCACCTGTAACGCCCCGATCCCTCACGAGACCGGAGGCTCTAATGACCATGCTATTCTCAACCCAATACCAAACCCAGTCTCAAAATTTTAGGGAAAACGGACAGAGTTTCCCCTATATTGTGGACATTCTGAACAACCTGTAAACACTCAATAAAGCCACAACAAGATAAGACAAACTTTTCATAACTAAAGATCAAAGGATTAAGGCCATCCGAGCCTTGAAGCATACTATAGTTCCAAAAACACACAAGCATGCTAGTGGCTAGAGTTAGAACATTCACTACCAAGCATGCAAGGTAATTGAGAGCAGAAACATAAGTTATTACAAGATATAGGTTCCCAAATCTACACAACAACCAACTATCTTTTCACTTTGTAACAACAAGCATATACATAGCCCTTAGGCCACAAAATGGAACATAAGATAAACAATTGAGTCATCCACATAGGAGCAAGAATATAAGCCACCTCAAACCAACACACAGCAACTAGGGTAAAGGCTCTATCTGCACCTCTTTCTCTTCCACTACTACCTCAACAAGCTGGGGATCACCCTCAGCATCTCCTGAAACATATATCGAGGTATGAGCAACCACTGTTGCCCAGTGAGGGATATAGTCCCGGGGCGTGCAATGCAACAGGTAATATAGTAAACAACAATAACAATTAGACAATTAAAGAAACAATGATAACTTAAAAAATCACACATTTAAAAGGATACGGTTCACACAATCCCCTATACACCAATCTTCACAGGTCTTCAATCACGATCCACGAACCACGAGCATGATCACGATAAGCCGGCATAATCCCCAAACACTCCAGTGGGTGTACTCCTGATGTACCCCGAATCCTACGACCCAACATCCCCTGGCAATCTCCGGACCAGGCGAATGAGGGAATAGGGCACGGAGTTTGAATATCCACCGGCAAGCCCTCTGCCGCCCAGCCGATATTCAACACATCCGCCCCTGACACTATGGTTGCGCAACCACTATGCAATACACTTAACGATGGCAAGGTAATAGTAATAATATAAGCGTTAACACATATGAGGATCAACAAAGTAGGTTGACCTCGAGGCAATTAGCATAGAAGCAATTATATAAACTAATAAGCAGTTTTACAAAGGGACATTTACAAAATAACCATAGAATTATGCCAAAAGCTCCAATTCAACTTAATATCACATATAAACACTCAAGAAGTCATGCCGTGGGTTTAGAAATGTGAGACAACCGAAATTGCACTTAAATCCCTTTATTTTACAAACTATTTCTCTTCCAAACCAAAGTTAATGATTTCAATTTCAAAGGAAAACTATACCAACCTTCTAACTAACCCTCAAGGAACCCTTTCAACCCTCAAACACATTCAAAAGCCCACAATTACCCCGAAAGCCCCAAATTCCCTCTTCTAGCTTTAAACTACACATGTCTCATCCGGACTTCAAATAGGGGATAGCAATGCTTCTATAGTACCTAGGTAGACTAAGAATACTAAAAGTGAAGCCCGAATCCACCCGAATTCGTATTAACCCCGAAACCCCTTTGTTAAAGTCGGCAATTTCACGTTTTATGCAAGTTTAGAGCAATTCGAGTATACGGGGCTATTAGACTACCTTCATTAACCCCTACGGCATCTATTAGTAGCATTGAATCAAGTTAAAACGCGCAATTACACCAAACCCTAGAAATCCCGTCACTATTCACCCCTACGAATCAACTATCGATTTCTACCGTTTAATACATGAAACAATAGCATAAATGTGGTCTCTACTACATGTATACAACATATATAAGCTTATTTGAGCATTGCAATAGCATTAGACAACATTTCCAATAAATCAAGAAAATAGCAACATTTGTAGAATGCACAAATAAGCATGAAAACCCTCACCTAAAGCGCGTAGGAGCACCTAGAAGGCTTGCACACACCCTAAACTACTTGTCCAAGGCTTGGAGAGGCTTGGATTGGAGATTTGATGAGCAAAAGATCTCCTTCTTGGCTGCTAAGGGCTGTTCGGATTTTGAACAGTAATTCCTGCACTTTTTTTGTTTTTGTTTTTGCTAAGTTATGAGCTTATATTGTGTTTGGTTGGATATATATTAAGTTGGGGCATATATGGTCTTCTAAAATGAGTCTAATAAGCTTTAAAACGAGTCTAAGGTGCAAGATGAGTGCTAGCTAATTAAAACACTAAGTTAAGTTACGTAATACTATTCATTAGATTGACAAAACATTTTCTAAACGAGTGCTCCTATCGTTCTTTTCTCAAAAGCATATTTTTTCATTCCTAAAACAATTAATATGATTTAAGAAAAATGCTAATTCAAAATAATTAAATAGTTGAAAAATAGAATGAATAGTAGCCACTTAAAGTAACAAGTAAAGCACAGAAGATATGCGCAAATAGTATATGCAACAGTAAATAAATGTACATTGAAGTTCTCGGGCGTCACAGTAAACACACAATGAACATCAATATCATTATAAATGCAACAATAGCAATAATTGTAAACACACAATAAAGATACGATACATTTGCTGATGAAGCTCCATACACCAATTCAATGCTCATCAACTCCTCCAAACTCAATGACACAAACCTGAGGTACCTTGACCTAGACCCACACCCCATGGCCTCTCCGCCTATGCGAGATAGGGATTAGCCATGATAACTGTGCCCGCAGTCCAGGATGCCTCCCGATGTAACACAACATTATCAAAGCTCACAACAATGGGACACAAATCGAGAAGTCAACAACATTGGTTTCGCAACTCCTAACTCATAATAACAATAACAATTCCAATTCGAGAAATCAACAACATTGGTTGCCCGACTCCTGACTCATAATAACAATAACAATTCCAATTCGAGAAGTCAACAACATTGGTTGCCCGACTCCCAACTCATAATAACAATAACAATCAGTTAACAATGTAACCGGATTAACCCCAAGCGCGTTCCTCACGGTTTTGTAACAACAATCAATAATCAATAATCAATTAATCCGTATTTCAACAATCAATTAAACAACATTTAACAATCAACAACTATATAATCATGAAACAATTAAGTTAGATGACAAAGTAGGCCATCCAACTCAACAGGCATTAAACACACAACCGAACCCTAGTCTAACCATCAACAACTCACAATTCAATCACTCAAACACCACCCAAATACCAAAGGCATAATTCAACATTTTAAAGAAAGACACCCCAAACTTCTAAAAGTCATAACTTACATTGTACTAATCCGATAACCTCCAAACCAGTTTCTATCACTCACCCACTCAATCAACAATATTAGCCCCCTCGGAAACCAACCATAATCCATTCAAATCAAGCCCAACAACCCTAAAACCCTAATGCACCATGGCTGAAATTTCCGGACTTTCACACCAACATTGCAATCAAAATTTCGGCATTACAACATTACTACCATGTATTTAACAAACTTTTACAAACCAACAGCAATCGATTCCAACCACCACAACTCCAGATATTCAACAAATAGGCAACAACTCAACTTTTAATACCTGAAAAATAAAATTCACGCTACAACGGTTCAAATCTTATATAAACACATATAAACGATCCTTAGCATGCACTGAGCAATAATATAACATCAATTCAACATTATAACAGTTCAAAATTCAATTATATGCAAAAACATAAAAATGACATTCTGAGATCTAGAATTTTTCTCTCACCTTTGATTTTTTTTTATGCAAGAAAGATGTAGAATGGATGCCCAACAAGTGAAATCAAGCTTTGAATGAAGTGATTTGGACTTGAATTGCAAAATCTATGTGAAAAATGCTTTGAAAAACTTTGAAAATGCCTTCTTTCTTCTCCCTCATGGATTTTCAGTAATGTGTGTGTTTTGTGAGTGTGTTTGCTTTGTTTTTAATGTGTGTTGATGATATAACCTCAAGGTCAACAAAATTTACAAAGTCAAAGTTAGTATTTTTAGTCTTTTAACTAGTATTTTTAGTCTTTTAATTGCTTTTAGACTATTTTTGCTCACCAAAATGCAATTAACACTTAAGCTATTTTTAAGTAGTATATTTTTAGTTGACGACAAGTTTCACATGCATAGACTTACACCCGACTCGGTTAAAAACTCAATTTTTGCAAAAGAATGTGAAAAGTCATATTATTTGTTTTCAAATGTCTTTTGAATGCACAATTAATCTAAAATCATTTAATACCACATATAAATACATTTATATTAATATATACTAGGTCAACGAAAGTCAATACAAGAATCGGGCTTAGAAGAAATCACTATTTGGCTCAAAAACGCTACTTTTTGCCCAAAAAGTCTATTTAAATTACTATTCCGTTTCAGAATCAATTTTTATCAAACATGGGTCTATTAATAATAGAGGACTAGGTTTTAAGACGTCTAAAACACCTGTGTAAAAATTTTAGCTGACGTGCGTTCAAAATACTATTCACAAAAACTGACAATAAAATTTATGGTGCCGATTTTGATGAAAATTTCATGAATGCACATATAGCATGTATTAGGAATATAAATCACATATTTAGCACATTCTAACCCATATAACATATAAACATGTCAAATCATGCAAATCGAGGTAAAGACACACAAATCGAAGTAAAGAAAAAAAAATTGGGGTTTCACATAGGTCGTTTCCATGCTAACACAACCTCAATCTTCACCGGATCAATAGAAATACCATCTTGCGAGATAATATGACCAAGAAAAGCAACTTGCTTTAACCAAAAGTCACATTTATTGAACTTTGCAAACAATTGATGCTCTTGAAGAGTCTGCAATACAATCATGAGATGATGTTCATGCTGCGCCTCAGATTTAGAATATACAAGAATATCATCAGTAAAGATAACCACAAATTGATCCAGATAAGGACGATATACCATCTACATCAAGTCCATGAATGCGGTGAAAGCATTAGTCAAACCAAACGGCAGAACAACAAACTCATAATGACCATAGGGAGTTTTGAAAGCAGTTTTAGGTACATCATCTTTCTTGATCCTTAACTGATAGTAACCCTACCTCAGATCAAATTTAGAAAATACCCTGGCGCCCTACAACTGATCAAATAACTCCTCAATTAAAGGCAATGGATATTTGTTTTTGATAGTCACCTGATTAAGACCCCGATAGTCAATACATAAGCGAAGAGATCCATCCTTCTTCTTAACAAATAGAACTGTTGCACCCCAATGTAAAGAACTCAGCTGAATGAATGCTTTCTCAAGCAAGCCCCGCAATTGAACTTTCAATTCTTGCAATTTGGGTGGAGCCATTCTATACGGAGTCCTAGAGATAGGTGTAGTCCCCGACAATAAATCAATCATAAACTCTATCTCTCTATCAGGTGGCAAACCAGGTAATTCCTCAGGAAATACCCCTGGAAACTCTCTCACAATAGGCACATCATTTAGTTTTAGCTTATCTGTAGGTTGATTAATCAAATAGGCCAAATATACAACATTTACTCAGTATTTTAGTCGCCTTAATAGAAGAAATTATACGAGTACCCGTAGACTTATGACTGCTGATAATCTCAAATAAAGGTTGATTAGGCATTTCTAGCTTCACAATATTTCTTCTACAATCTAGATAAGCATAATATTTACTCAACCAGTCCATACCCAGAATTATTTCAAAGTCCTTAAAAGGCAAGATAATCAAATCGACAGGAAAGACTTGACCCCCAATACACAATTCCCAAGCTTTACACACAGATTCAGTGGAAATTTTAATGCCCACAGGTGAACCTACCTCAATCTTATAAGGCAACTTATCAATTTTCAATGCAGAAGATTGAGCGCACACAAGTATGATAAATGAGTGTGTAGCCCTGGTATCAATTAAAACTGTAACTGATTTATTATTGAGAAGAAAAGTACATTCAACAGATGTCGTCGTATCAGGAAGCTCATCTGTATCTAAAGCAAATACTTGGGCCTGCCCCTGTGGCGCTGGTGTTGTAACTGGAGCCCTGGTCTGAGAACTCTGGCCAGATGTCTAACCTCTAGTGTTCTTGAATTTCAGGCAATCCTTAACCCTATGCTAGTCACTTCCGCAGCCTGTACACCTATTCAACTTCCTCCAACAGATCTCCTATGTGTGGCCCTGACGCTGATAGAATCTGCATTGCTAGTGATGTCTTGCAGTAGTGCCTCCCGTAGGAGCTTTGTAAGAAGAGGTAATTGAACTACCCTGATGAGATTGAGCTACAACTGGACGAGACTGCCCCTGATTCTGACTTTGAACTGGTCGTGCCTGGGTCTGAGTAGGTCTTGTATAACTCTGACTCTGCCTCGGCTGCTGACTCTGACCAACTGATACAATCTGCCTCTGATACCCCTGACTTGTGTCTGGTGCGGCCATTTAGATGGCTGGCTCGGTTCTCCAAACAAGTCTGCTTTGCGTTTCTCATACCTGGCAGCTATCTTGACCACTACTGCATAGGAAGAATAGTCTTGAGTAGACAGATTCAATGAAATATCGGGCCTCAGCCCCATAACAAATCTTTGGATTCTCTTGATCTCTGGCTACACCAATGCGGGCACATAGCGGGACAAGCGAGTGAATGCAGCATCATACTGATCAACGATCATGTTGCCCTGTTTCAAATTAATGAACTCTTAATCTCGTCTTTCAATAGCCGTTTCAGTAATGTACTTCTCACGAAATTCTCTAACAAATTCATCCCAAGTCCGTGGTACTGCCTTTGCCTCCCATCTAGATTTAACGGTGTGCCACCACTTCTTGGCATCTCCCTCGAGCAAAAATTCAGCACATGCAACCCGACTTGCATCAGAGTACTCGAGGCCTGTAAGAATCTTCTCTACTTTATTCAACCACTGTTCAGCCTGCATATCATTTGGCTCCACAAAGAAACTAGATGGTCCACGGTGTAGAAAATTTTCAAGGTAGTTAATACCACTGCCCTCTGATCCAGTATGACCCTGAACCGGATTGCCCACGGGGACATTTCCTCCCTGTCTCTGAAGTACTTGAGCAATCTGCCCTATAGCGGCAGTCAATTGTGCATTAATTGTCTGCTGGTCAACTTCTTCTTTTCCAATATTCTGATTTATGTTCTGCCGATGAGGCCCCATCTCGAGTAGCTAGAATGCAAAGTGTGATGCCCGAGAACATTGCTATGATTCATTAACTATTTCATCTACTGTTTGTGCATTTTCACTATCCAATTACTTGTTGCTTTCCTTTGTTACTATTCATTACGTTTTCCAACTATCTATTTTCTTCGAATTAACATTTTTTTTAAATCACATTAATTATGTTAGGAATCAAAAAAATGTGCATTTGAGCATTTAGTGTTGAGAGCATTCATTTAGGAAATGTTTTATTGCACTAGTGAATAGTGTTACGTAGTTAAACTTTATGTTTTAGTTAGCTAACATATTAACGCGCATTGAGACTCATTTTTAAGCTAATTAGACTCATTTTTATAGACTTAACACTCACCCAACTCAACACCACTTAGCATATATACTCACACACACATATTAAGCTCATAAAACAAAAAAAACAAAAAAAAAAAGAAAAGTTGAAAATACTGTAGCAAATCCGAAAATAGCATAGGAGGAGAAATAGAGATTTTTGCCCAACAAATCCTCATTCCAAGCCAAGCCAAGCTAGGTGCAAGTGGTTTAGGGTGTATAATAGCCTCCTAGTAGCTCCTACGCGCAATAAGTGAGGGATTTCATACCTATTTTTGCATTTCAAAAATGTGACAACTTTCTTGAATTTCTTGTTTTGCTCTTAAATGCTAATGCAATGTTCAAATATGCTTATGTATGTTATATATAAGTAGTAGAGACCTAATTTATGCTATTGTTTCGTAGTTTAATCGCTGAAATTGCTCGTTGAATATTTGGCATGAATAATGACAGGAATGTTAGGGTTTTGTGAAATTGGACTTTATAGTTTGAATCAATGATCCTAATAGGTGCTTTAGATGTTAATGAAAGTAGTATAAAGGCCCCATAACATTTAATTGCTCATAACCTACAAAATAATAAAATAGCCGACTTTTAGAAAGGGGTTTCGGGGTTATCACGAATCCAGGTGAAATTGGTCTTCATTTTTGGTGTTTCTAGGCTATGTAGACCCTAACTAAGCTTTGCTAGCTCCCATTTGAGTTCCGGTTGAGGTACGTGTAGTACAAAGTCAAAAGAGGGAATTTGGGGCTTTCGGAATAGATTAGAGTAATTTCGTGACTTTGAGGTCCTAAGTGGTGTCATTAAGTGTCATTAGGATGGTAGTATAGCTTGGCTACGTACCTTGAACTTCGTATTACGTTTGGAAGCTAATTAGCCTTGAATTGCAAAGGGGATGTTTTGACCAAGAGTGGAATTTGCTCGGTTTGAGTGTTGGCATTGTCTTGGGAGGTCATGGAAGCACTTTTTGTATGGTTATGGCATTAGTTGGGTGATTGGTTAACTTAGTTGTAGTATAAATCAACTAAGGGGACGAATGGAGTTTTGTGATTGTTATAGTTTAAACGGGTTTTCTTTGCATTTAAATGGATCATAATATGGATAGGTTTGCGTGGTGAAAACGGATTTCTATTATCATAGCTCGTTGGGATCTGATAGCTTGAGAAATTTAGAGAAAATAATAGTATTCTATTGAGTTTTTGTGACTTTTGCTCAATTGATGGTTTTACTGTTTCGATTAGGTGCCATTAATGCTATATGGCTTAAATGTTTGCTTAAACCCATTAAAAGATGGCTAGAAGTTGGTTAGAATGACCAGAACATAAAGAGGGACATTTAGGACAATTGGTTTGTTCTAGTGTTTTAGGTGTTTCTAGAACTTCCTTGTGGTTGGTTAATGACCGTTGAATGCTTGGAATGCTCGTAGTATCCTCCTGTTGCTTAGAAGATAGATTTTTAGTTGGGTTTACGAAAGGGGCTTTCGGAATAAAGTTGGGTTATTTGCTAAGTTTTGATTGGACTTGATGAGTTAGGTGGTTATGGGTAATTATCTAAGATATAGCATTATCCAGAGAATGTTTCATGAACTAAATTGCATAATGGTTTTTCTTGAATTGAAGATTCTAAGTGAATTCTTGTTTATAGTAATTGTATTGCCATAATTCTAAGTGTTTTCCTTGAGTTTTATATTGAGTTAATTGTAAAGAGAATAAGGATGGATCAATGGCTTTATAAATTGATAGTACTATTATGAAATTAAATATGATTATCTATGTTTAAAATGCTCTTTAAAATGATTGTAGAACATGCTTATATCACGATTATATTGTTGTTAGTTATATTGTTGGTATATTAGATTACTTGAATGATTACTTGGTTGTATGTTAATTAAGTAAACTATGAGTTAGCTAACCTAGTTGGATAATTAATGAATGTTGTAGTTAAAGAGTAATTGAAACAATGTTTAACTTTTTGTTCAAGGTGATTGAGAGTGATTTGAAGCCAATCTTGCATTGTGGAGCTTGATAGAGGTGAGGGAGACTTCATCCTTATGTGCATAATAGTTTCTTTACTGTACTTAGATTATGTGCACTTATTGTCTATATATTGTGTGTGAGGGCAACCTACTTTGTTGTCCCTCAATCATGTGTTTATTGATGTATTCTAATGTTATCATTTTGAGTGCATTGCATCGTGGTTGCGCAACCATTTGGGCATGGTAGTGTCGTGGAAACCGGGCAGCATCGGGCTTGCTGGTATACCTCAGCTACCATGGTTACCCAGTCCTTCTCTCGCTTGGGATGCCGCCCATGGAGAGTTGGGTCGTAGGATTTCAGGGTACATCTGGAGTACACCTATTTTGGAGTTATAAGGGGATGCCGGCTTATCGATAACAGTGTCATTATTACATCGGGATTTTAGTTCGTGGCTCGTGGTTCATGATTGAAGAACAAGTGAATCATATCCTTTTTTAATGTGTGGTAGCTTGTTGTTTCAATTGTTCTTTGTTTGTAAAATGCTTTATTTGTACTAACTGCTGCATTGCACGTCCCCAGTAGACCTTATCCCTCACTGGGCAATTGTGATTGCTCGTACCTCGCTAAACATGTTTTAGGTGGTGCAGTTGAAGGAGTTGACCTAATTGTTGTGTGCTATTACTTGAGATTTGAGTGATTGCCTGCTAAACTATGGAAGACCTTCATTGTTCTACTTTCTATTCCATTTTGGAGCCTAAGGGCTTATGTATATATATTTGAGTAGTTGCAAGTTTGAAAGCTAAGTGGATGTAGTAAGTGTTATGGAATTGTGGCATGTAATAACTTTTGTTTCTGCTTCTAGCTACGTTGCATGCTTGGGTGTGACTGAACGGGTGTATGGTTGGCTTTAATATCTAAGAATGTTCAATGCTATCATGGAGTGTCATGATAAGCGATTTTGTAAAGAAGTTAAGTTATAAATGCATGCTTGTATGTATCTAAATTGTTTGTATGTCTTAAGTCTCGGATGGCCTTAAAGCTAAGATCTTTAGTTATAAATGAATGTCTTGTTATGTTGTGGCTTTATTGAGTGTTTACAGGTTTTCAGAATGTCCACGGTACAGGGGAGACCTTGTCTGTTTTTCTAAATTTTGTGACCGGGTTTGGTATTAGGTTGAGAATAGCATAGTTATTAGAGCATCCGGTCTCGTGAGGGATCGGGGCATTACAGGTGGTATCAGAGCTTAGTTAGCTCTAAGCCGGGACAGGGTCCTCGGCTTGTCGGGTAGTAACCCTTGCATGTGTGCTTATTAAGTGTGTGTGTCTTGAAAGTGTATGCCTGCATGTGTGATTGTGTGTCTTGTATTGAATGTGTGCACCTACATGATATAATTATGTGTTACGTGCTAAATGTGTGCTAAGTGAGGTAAAGTGGCTAGTTGTGCATCAAATTGACCTCGTGAATTGTTAATTGTTTGAACTGTTGCTTGTAATGTGTGTATTTGAATGTCTTTGATTGAGTTGTGTTATGATTGACTTGATTGTCGTGCTTGAATGACTTTGATGATTACACTATTTCATAAACTCATATATAAACATGTTTGTATAATAGTTTAAAACATATATGTATAAATGTGATATCTTGGCATTCATACATGTCCCGTTGAAATGGTAAGAAAGACTTCTTCATCCCCCTAAGGAGAAGTTATTAGCAACAGGCCCTCCAAGTTATGTGGATTAGTGGGAATGAGAGACAATTAATCAGCCCTTTATTTGGGAATTGGTGTTGTAAGTGGAGCTTAGTTATTGGGATTTCTTCCAAGGCATTATTCTCCACTCAGCATTCAGAAATGAATGGCTTCCTTTGGGATTTCTATATGACTGTTCTCTGGGTTTTCTTATTGAGTATTCTTCTAGTATTTTCTTGCCACTATTGCTTGAAGGACTTAGTTTGGGATTCTAATCAACCTTAATATATGGAATTATCTTCGGTATTTGTACTCTAAATTCTTTTTGGTATTTTCTTGCCGCTCTTAGTTGGGATTCTCCTCTTTATGGTATTCATGGCCAACGGGATTCTTATTCGGATTTTGAGATAGTATCTTCATTTGAGTCTTTATTTGGCCTTCTTACTTGGGAATTCTTAGGCAGTACTAATGGAATTCTTATCTGGGTTCTCATTCATAATTCTTCTTCGAACTGCTTATTTGGTATCTTTCTTGACATTCCGCTCGGGACTTCTACTTAGCATTTTCATATGATGTTCATTTGAGGAGAGCTTGTCTTTCTCAGTAACTGTTCAAGAGTAATCAAAGTTAGTTTTCAATTGATGCAGAGTTCTCTTGTGAAGAAGAATTGCGTGGATGCAATTTGTTTAAGGGGGAGAGGATGTGACGCCCGAGAACATTGCCATGATTCATTAACTGTTTTATCTACTGTTTGTGCATTTTCACTATCCATTTACTTGTTGCTTTCCTTGGTTACTATTCATTACGTTTTCCAACTATCTATTTTCTTCGAATTAGCATTTTTTTTAAATCACATTAATTATGTTAGGAATGAGAAAAATGTGCATTTGAGCATTTAGTGTTTAGAGCATTCGTTTAAGAAATGTTTTATAAAACTAGTGAATAGTATTACGTAATTAAACTTTATGTTTTAGTTAGCTAACGTATTAACGCACATTGAGACTCATTTTTAAGCTAATTAGACTCATTTTTATAGACTTAACACTCACCCAACTCAACACCACTTAGCATATATACTCACATACACATATTAAGCTCATAAAACAAAAAAAAACAAAAAAAGTAGAGAAAAGCTGAAAACACTGTAGCAAATCCGAAAATAGCATAGGAGGAGAAATATAGATTTTTGCTCAACAAATTCTCATTCCAAGCCAAGCCAAGCTAGGTGCAAGTGGTTTAGAGTGTTTACTAGCCTCCTAAGAGCTCCTATGCGCAATAGGTGAGAGATTTCATACCTATTTTTCCATTTCAAAAATGTGACAACTTTCTTGAATTTCTTGTTTTGCTCTTAAATGCTAATGCAATGCTCAAATATGCTTATGTATGTTATATATAAGTAGTAGATACCTAATTTATGCTATTGTTTCGTAGTTTAATCGGTTAAAATTGCTCGTTAAATATTTGGCATGAATAGTGACAGAAATGTTAGGGTTTTGTGAAATTGGACTTTATAGTTTGAATCAATGATCCTAATAGGTGCTTTAGATGTTAATGAAAGTAGTGTAAAGGCCCCATAACATTTAATTGCTCATAACCCAGCAAAAGAATAAAATAGCCGACTCTTAGAAATGGGTTTTGGGGTTATCGCGAATCCGGGTAAAATTGGCCTTCATTTTTGGTGTTCCTAGGCTAAGTAGACCCTAACTAAGCTTTGCTAGCTCCCATTAGAGTCCCGGTTGAGGTACGTGTAGTACAAAGTCAAAAGAGGGAATTTGGGGCTTTTGGGCTAGATGCGAGTAATTGCATGACTTTGAGGTCCTAAGTGGTATCATTAAGTGTCATTAGGAAGGTAGTATAGCTTGGCTACGTACCTTGAACTTCATATTACATTTGGAAGCTAATTAGCCATGAATTGGAAATGGGATATTTTGACCAAGTGTGGAATTTGCTCGGTTTGAGTGTTGGCATTGTCTTGGGAGGTCATGGAAGCACTTTTGGTATGGTTATGGTGTGATAACCCGAACCCGGCATGCATTTAATAGCACTTGACTGCATTTGATTAAATGTTTAATTAGTTAAATCAACCAATTTGCACTATTTTAATATTTCTCTTGGAAGCATTTAGTAGTTGTGTATTGAATAATTAAAAGATTATTATCTATTTTTAATAATTATAGTAATTGAATTTATACTCTTGTGATTAATTAAGTGTCATCTTAAATGTTAGGATTTAATTGTATTTGACTACGTGTTATATTAACTTTCATTTGTATCTTAATATTGACTTCATAATTCTTTAAAATGTTCTAGAAATGGTTAAATTAATTAATTTAGATGAATATTGATTACCTTGATTGCTGCAATTATTTTAATAATCGGTTTTGGTTGTTTTGCGTTAAAATCACTCGATTTTCAAATAAATGAGAAAAGTAACTCCGAGCCGAAGTAAATTTTAAACTATGATACTTTCCAAAAATGATATATTTCTTAGATTCTTTGAGATTTAATTGTCACTTCTTTGTTGACGTAAGGTGCATAGCATATCGAGAGCGATAGGTAGAGAACGGTTTCTAGTCCTCAGCAAATAGTGAAACTAGTATTTAGATGACTTAAATTTTATATTTTAATTGTTGCTAGCTAGAATTAATATTTCCATAGTTGTTTTAGCTTAAAAATGCATAAAAAATAAGCCTATTGACCTGCTGGCCGAAACCAAGAAAAGAAAAGAAAAAAAAAATCAACCTGTCAAATCTTCAAATCTTCGCGTGAGCTCATGCGGGGTGGTTTCTAAGGCGTCCTACGAGGTTTTCCTAGTGTCTAGGAGTGTCTAAGGTGAGAGAATCACGTTATTTGCACATTTAAATGTTATGTATGTCAACTTTGTGAATTTTGAGATTTATCTATAGATTGTTGTTTAAAGCGTTTTGATGCTTCTAGAATGTTCCTTAACAATTGTAGAACGTGTATTTATAGCTTTTTAACATTTTCTGAGGTTAAATGTTGAGATTACAATTTAAAATGTCAATTGAATAGTGTTTTATGAATAGTAAACCCTTGAAACGATAAAGTTGCACGTTATGCTGTCTGTTGATGTGAAATGGTGCTAGGTATGCTAGAATGTCTAAATGCATGATTTGTTTAGGTTGCGTAATGGAAAAATGAGAAAAACGGCTTAGTGAAAGTCGGGGTCGTTTAGGTCGAGTTTGGCGTTTTCTCGTTTTGCGTGATGGCATTATTTCGGAAGGCCATGGAAGCACTTTTGGTACGATTATGGCGTTGGTTGGGTGTTTGGTTGGTATAGTTGTAGTTCAAACGAGCAAAGGGGAAAATCGGGGCTTTGCGCGAATTCTAGGGTAAAGTAGGGTTTCGGGGTCCTTAGACGTGCCTTACAGTGACCTAGGAGGATTGGCAAAGTCGGTTTCCAGAACTCGTGGCTCGTTTGGAAATGGTAGTGTTTTGATAGTTGGGGCCGATTTGTGATTTTGATTGTTATCTTGATATTATGCCTATAGAATGCTTAAGGTTGCTTGATATACTTGTCTAATTGGTGTTATTGTTGCTTATTATTGCTTGTTATGCTTGAAAAGTTAGTTGAATGTTAGTATTGATTGTGATTGCTTGTTATCTCGTTTGTTGTCACTAGTTTGTATTGTTGTGCTATCGCTCGTTTATTTCCTTGTATCGAGTCTTGCATTGCATAGTGTCTCGCGCGTGAGTGATGGGCCTCTCTGGGTAGCCTCGGGTTGCCAGTGTTGGTTGCTCTAGCTCCGCTGCTATTCCTTTTTCTCGCTTGGGTTGCCTCCCAGGGAGATTTGGGTCGTAGATTGATGGTTACTCCCGGGGTATTCCAAACTGGTGTTATAAGGTGGATGCACGCTTATTGTCATCATTGTCAACATCAAGCTCGAGATTGATGTATCGCTCGTGAAATGGTATATTGCTCGTAAGAGTGAACCATAGCCTTCAGAGTGTGGTATAGCTTTGAATGGTTGTGTTAATGCTTTCAGTAATTGCTTATTGTATTGATTGTTTGTCTTGATTGCTTATTTATCAGTTATATTGCTTAACTGTCTTATTTGCATTGCATGACTTTCTTTCTCTCCAACTCGATATATGTCTCGCCCTCACTGAGTATACGTGTTGTGTATACTCACTCCTCACCACCACATTTCAAAAAATGTCATGTTAGATGGAAAGTTCGTGATTTCGTGAAAGTTCGTGCCTGAAGAGTTGTCTTGCGTGCCTATGTGGCTTGAGTGTCGAAGTTGTAAAGATCTATGCTTTCATATGTTGTATGTATTTATTGTTAAAAGAAATGTAATTTAAACCTAGCTAAGTAGTTGAGGTGAATTGATAAGCTAGTTTATGTAATCAGTTAGCATAGCTTAACTTCAAAGCATGTTTGTATTGTTTAAATGAAAAGAGTTAGAATGGCATGATAGTTTATTTTATGTAGTAGCTTAGTATGGTTTAATTGTCTAGTTTGAATGTACTTGTCAAAAATGAAAAGAGATGGGTTAGCTTTTTAATTGGAAATGTATGTATACTTGCTGAGTTTAAATTGTTGAGAACCGAGGCTCGGATGGCCTTGAGGAAGTTTTGTATTGTTGGACACAGTGTTGGTCCATTTATATGCTATTACAGGTTTTGCAATTGGCCTAGAAACAGGGGAGACTCTGTCCGTCTTTCCCTAAAATTTTGCCTGGTTTTGGTTTGGGTTGTGATTAGATCGATTGATAGAACTCCCGGTCTCGAGAGGGATCGGGGTGTCACATATGGCATTAGTTGGGTGATTGGTTAACTTAGTTGTAGTATAAATCAACTAAGGGGACGAATGGAGTTTTGTGATTGTTATAGTTTAAACGGGTTTTCTTTGCATTTAAATGGATCATAATATGGATAGGTTTGCGTGGTGAAAATAGATTTCTATTATCATAGCTCGTTGGGATCTGATAGCTTGAGAAATTTAGAGAAAATAATAGTATTCTATTGAGTTTTTGTGACTTTTGCTCAATTGATGGTTTTAGTGTTTCGATTAGGTGCCATTAATGCTAGATGGCTTAAATGTTTGCTTAAACCCATTAAAAGATGGCTAGAAGTTGGTTAGAATGACTAGAACATAAAGAGGGACATTTAGGGCAATTGGTTTGTTCTAGTGTTTTAGGTGTTTGTAGAACTTCCTTGTGGTTGGTTAATGACCGTTGAATGCTTGGAATGCTCGTAGTGTCATCCTGTTGCTTAGAAGATAGATTTTTAGTTGGGTTTATGAAAGGGGCTTTCGGAATAAAGTTAGGTTATTTGCTAAGTTTTGATTGGACTTGATGGGTTAGGTGGTTATGGGTAATTATCTAAGATATGGTGTTATCCAGAGAATGTTTCATGAACTAAATTGCATAATTGTTTTTCTTGAATTGAAGATTCTAAGTGAATTCTTGTTTATAGTAATTGTATTGCCATAGTTCTAAGTGTTTGCCTTGAGTTTTATATTGAGTTAATTGTACAGAAAATAAGTATGGATCAATGGCTTTATAAATTGATAATACTATTATGGAATTAAATATAGTTATCTATGCTTAAAAAGCTCTTTAAAATGATTGTAGAACATGCTTATATCACGATTTTATTGTTGTTAGTTATATTGTTGGTATATTAGATTACTTGAATGATTACTTGGTTGTATGTTAATTAAGTAAGCTATGAGTTAGCTAACCTAGTTTGATAATTAATGAATGTTGTAGTTAAAGAGTAATTGAAACAATGTTTAACTTTATGTTCAAGGTGATTAAGAGTGATTTG
Source organism: Ehretia macrophylla (assembly GCA_037974665.1). NCBI lineage: Eukaryota > Viridiplantae > Streptophyta > Magnoliopsida > Boraginales > Ehretiaceae > Ehretia > Ehretia macrophylla. The sequence goes on from CM075773.1 coordinate 75,753,478, forward strand.
AAGCCAATCTTGCATTGTGGAGCTTGATAGAGGTGAGGGAGACTTCATCCTTATGTGCATAATAGTTTATTTACTTGTACTTAGATTATGTGCATTTATTGTCTATATATTGTGTATGAGGGAAACCTGCTTTGTTGTCCCTCAATCATGTGTTTATTGATGTATTCTAATGTTATCATTTTGAGTGCATTGCATCGTGGTTGTGCAACCATTTGGGCATGGTAGTGTCTTGGAAATCGAGCGGCATCGAGCTTGCCAGTATACCTTGGCTACCATGGTTACCCAGTCCCTCTCTTGCTTGGGATGCCGCCCAGGGAGAGTTGGGTCATAGAATTTCAGGGTACATCTGGAGTACACCTATTTTGGAGTTATAAGAGGATACCGACTTATTGATAACAGTGTCATTATTACATCGGGATTTCAGTTTGTGGCTCGTGGTTCATGATTGAAGAACAAGTGAATCATGTCATTTTTAATGTGTGGTAACTTGTTTTTTCAATTGTTTTTTGTTTGTAAAATGCTTTATTTGTACTAACTGCTGCATTGCACGTCCCCGGTAGACCTTATCCCTCACTGGACACTTGTGATTGCTCATACCTTACTAAACATATTTCAAGTGGTGCAGTTGGAGGAGTTGACCTGATTGTTGTGTGCTATTACTTGAGATTTGAGTGATTGCCTACTAAACTGTGGAAAACCTTAATTGTTCTACTTTCTATTCTATTTTGGAGCCTAAGGGCTCATGTATATATATTTGAGTAGTTGCAAGTTTGAAAGCTAAGTGGATGTAGTAAGTGTTATAGAATTGCGGCATGTAATAACTTTTGCTTCTGCTTCTAGCTACGTTGCATGCTTGGGTGTGAATGAACGGGTGTATGGTTGGCTTTAATTTCTAAGAATGTTCAATGCTATCATGAAGTGGCATGATAAGCGGTTTTGTAAAGAAGTTAAGTTATGAATGCATGCTTGTGTGTATCTAAACTGTTTGTATGTCTTAAGGCTCGGATGGCCTTAAAGCTAAGATCTTTAGTTATAAATGAATGTCTTGTTATGTTGTGGCTTTATTGAGTGTTTACAGGTTTTCAGAATGTCCACGGTACAGGGAAAACTCTGTCCGTTTTTCTTAAATTTTGTGACCGGGTTTGGTATTGGGTTGAGAATAACATGGTTATTAGAGTCTCCGGTCTCGTGAGGGATCAGGGCGTTACACAAAGTGTCATGACATGTATATATATGCAGTTTACAAATAAAACACATATGAAGAAGTTCAAATATATCCTCATAAAGTCACATATAAAATCATATGAATATTTCATATACAAGAGGTACATATAAGCCACTTAATCATACTTTACATTCTAAACTTTTCACATTCAAACATTAACTCTTAAAAAGACCTTTCACATTCCATTTCCATGCTACCATGTTCTTTACCAATTCAGTTTTCACTTAGTCAAATCAAGAGTCATTGATTCATACAATCATGCAATCACGTAATAGACCTCTACCCACAGACGGTGAAACCTATCCCGACTCATGCATTCTAATAGCTCTGATACCACCTAAATGTTACGCCCCGACCCAACCCCACACTAAAGGTTAAGTCTGGACCCGACAAACGGACAGAGTCTCCTATGTATTACGGACATTCTGAAAACCAGTAAACACTCAATAAAGCCACAACAAAGCAAGAATACCATTTCGAATTAAAGATCTTAGCTTTAAGGCCATCCAAGACTTAAGACATACTCCAGTTTAGAAACATACATGCATGCATTCAAATATAAACTTCTTTACATAACCGCTTATCATACTACTTCATGATAGCAATTAAACATTCTTATAGATTAAAGTCCACCAGTTCAACCCCTGCTACCACACACAAGCATGCAATAATCCGAAAAAGAATAATATTAGTTATTACATGCAAAGGACACTAATCACACACTACAACTAAACTTACAACCAACATTATACACATGAGCTCAAGGCTCTCAAAATAGAACATTATAAACAACAAACAAGGACTTTACAACACTACAAGCACTACAATCCACCTCAAGCAAGTAGGACATTGCAACTAAGGTAACTGATCAGTCTGGACCTCCTGCTCCTCACCCTCAACCAAGTCAAGCTGGGGTTCAACCTCAGCACCTCTTGAAACATGTTAGCGAGGTATGAGCAACCACAATTGCCCAGTGAGGGATTAAGACTACCCGGGGCCTGCAATGCAACAGGTAAAATAATTAAGCAATAAAAACAAGTAAAAGACAATAGAAATAGCAAATGACCACATATTACAAAGGATACGATACACTTAACCCCAACACTCTAACATTCTCTTGTCTTTAATCACGAACCACGATCCACGAACCACGATCAATGTGTCGGCATAACCCCAATCACTCCAGTGGGTGTACTCCATATGTACTCCGATAATCCTACGACCCAACACCCCCTGACAATCTCTGGACCAGGCGAGTGAGGGACTAGGGCACGGATATCGATTATCCACCAGCAAGCCCACTACTGCCCAGTCGATATTCAATACATCCACCCCTGACATTATGGTTGCGCAACCACTATGCAATGTACTTATCAATGGCAACATGATAACAATAGTGTAAGTAATAACACATAGGAGGAACAACAAAGTAAGTTGTCCTCAGAAACAATTAGAATATAAGCATTAACATATAAGTATCTAAGCAATTACAAAGGGGCATAATTATGATTCACATAGAACTATACCAAAAGCTCAAGAATGCCTTAAAAACACATTTAAACACCCAAGGGGTCTTTGCAAGGCCTTAGAAGCATGAGACAATCGAATTCCCACCTTAACCCCTTTGTAACCCAAGTTGTTTTCCTTCCAAACTCATGTTATGGTTCTAGATTTGTAGGCAGTCTATTCCATGCTTTTAATTAACCCATAAGGCACCCTTAGGACCCTCAAAGTTTCCCAATTACCTGTGTTTAGTATAAAAACCCCAAATTTCCTCTTATGACTTTGTACTACACATACCTCATCCAGGACTCAAACGGGAGTTAGAAAAACTTAATTAGAACCTAAATAGTCTAGGAATACCAAAAGTGAAGGCCAATTCAACCCAAATTCGCGATAGCCCTAAAACCCCTTTTAAAAAGTTGACTAATTCAACGTTTTGCTAGGTTACAAGCAATTAAACCTTACGGAGTCTTTACACTACCCTCATTAGCACCTAAAGCATCTATTTGGACCATTAAATCAAGCTATAAGGTTTTATTTCACAAAACCCTAGAAATCCCATCACTATTCACCCCTACGAATCAACCACTGATTTTAACAATTTAAAATATGAAACAATGACATAAATGTGGTCTATACTACTTGTATACAACATACATTAGCATATTTGAGCATTGCATGATCATTTGAGAGCAAATCAAGAAATTCAAGAAAGTTGTAACATTTCAATAATGCAAAATAAGCATGCAAATCCCTCACCTAATGCGCATAGAAACTCGGGAAAGACTTGAGAACCCTTTAAACTACTTGTACCTAGCTTGGCTTGGCTTGGAATGGAGAATTAAAGAGCAAAAATTCTTCTCTTGGCACAAGAAAGGCTATCGGGTTTCAGCTTCCTGTTTTCAGCTTTTTTTTTTTGGGTTATGTTATACTTATAAGTGTTATGTTAGGTATAGGTCAAGAGGTGTTAAGTTGTGTGGGTTTATGTCTACTAAAATAGGTCTAGTTGGCTTAAAAACGAGTCCAATAGAGCGTTAATATGATAATTAACTCGAATATAAAATTTAGCTATGTAATACTATTCATTAAACCACTAAAACATTTTCCAAACGAAGGCTCATAGCATAAATTGCTCAAAAGTACATTTTTCTCATTCCTAAAATAATTAATATGATTTATGAAAATTGCTAATTCGAAGAAAATAAACAGTTGAAAATTGCAATGAATAATAATCAGAGAATAACAAGTAATACACAGAAGAAATACGCAAATAGTGGATGCGACAGTAAAATAGAAGTACGGCAAAGATCTCGGGCATCACAATATGTAAGTTACCTTTGATTAACATAGAGATGTTAATGATAAAGGATGGTGAGCCTTGTGCCATAACTGCATAAGGATGCGATTGACTTACACATGGGTGATTGTTAGTTGAACGAATCACTGAATGTGTCCAGAATAACAAACTACATGACTTTGGATTAATAGTTTGTTATTCGTTGTGAATTGTGCAAATTAGTCCTTTAACTTGAGAAATTACGGCTGCTAATTATATCAGGGGCTAAATACTATGTTTAGACAATACCCGTCTCCCAAAAGATGGGTTACAGTCTTTCGCATTTTAGTTTTATGGTATGAACTGACAGGTAATTGTCAAGAGAGGATCCGTTAACCTTCGACGTGAGGCAATGTCCTATGCGATCTTATTTCGGTTGTTGAATGAGGAAGTCCTCGGCCGGGGCACATAATAGATAGAATGATTGAAAGGGTTCCATAGGTGTCATATCTCATTCCACCGAATAGATCTATGCATAAAATCGTTTAGTAGACTTAATCGTACCATGGTCCCAACAACGATCGGGACATATTTAATGGAAAGATCGGACTGCACGCTAATTCACGACTATAAATAGATTTATAAAAGTTGGACTTCATTACCGTATAAATTGTCATGATGCTCGTATGTTGCTAGATGTAACTCTTGAACATGAGGGTATTCCAGAGAATGACAGAGACATTCTCGGAATAGATTAAAAGTGCTTAATAGTCCCCCATCGCTATACGGTTATGAATCTAGAAAGAGACACACGAAAAGAGCATCAAGAATAAGGCAATTAACGAGCTTGATATTAAGTTAGAAACATGTTAAAGAGTTAACGTTATTTATTTTGGACGTTAATAGTTAAGTGGGCCAAAGTACAAATACTGAAATTATTGGGGCCAAAGTACAAATACTGAAAGTATTGGGGCCAAAGTACAAATACTGAACGTATTAAGGTCTAAGTGCAAATACTAAAAGTATTAGGGCCAAAGTATAAATACTGAAGTGTTAGGGCCAAAGTACAAATACTAAAAGTGATGGGGTCTATGTGCAAATACTAAAAGTGTTGGGCTCTAAGTCCAAATAGATTGAGGGGTCAATCTTCAATTAATTATTCTTAAGGGGTTTAGAATTAATTAATGTTTGTCTTCAATAAAAGACAAACAACAACTTGCATTAAAAGACAAAACACAAAAGGACAAAAAACAACTTGTACTAAAAGACAAATCACAACTCGCACTAAAAGACAAAGCACAAAAAGACAAAGAACAAGTTGGCTGGGATATATATATACATGTTCGACACTTGGCAAAAGAATGATGTCTTGAGAAGACATAACATGCCACTTGTCACATGCCTACATATCTCAAAGCTCTATATAAAGGCCAACTATTCTACTCTTTTGTTGATGGATTTTCGGCCAACACAAGAGTAACAAGATGAAAAAATCTCTCCTTTCTTTCATGGTATTTTCGGCCACAGTAAAGATAGGGTAGTAGGATTTTTCTCTTGCTTTTCTATTAATATACAAGCTTAGATCTATCACCGAGAAGCTAGCATATATACTTGGTTGGTGGTGTTTGCCATTGGATGCTCGTGTGTTTCGATCTATTACCTTTACACTTGTGAATGAGGCTATTCCACGCTATCTACGAGATGAGAACTATATCTTCTTCCTTGATGCTCTCGGCCAAAGCACGAAAAAAGGTATGTGTTATTCTTTTTGCTTTATAATTATATACAAGCTTATTTCTACTACTAAGTATCTTGCACATTAACTTAGTTTGTAGTAATAACTGTTGGATGCTTGTGTATTTTGATCTAGAGCCATTGCATGTGTGAAGAAAGCTTGTCCACATCGTTGCAACTCCGTCGTTGTTCCACTTTCACTCTGCTATAAATGGGAGGTATGCCATTTTACCTCTCGTTTACTTTATAGTATATTTGATATATTATATGTTGTATGTTGATTACCATGGACTTCACTTTGGAAATGTTTGTGACTACAAAAGTTAATGTTGAAATTTTTAAAATGCTCAACGCTTCCGCTTTAACTCTATTATGTTGTGAATCACACGTTTTCAGGAACTGATCCCTTTCAAGTGGTATCAGAGCCATAGTTTCTAAAGTCCGTGAAATCATATGTATAGTCGTGGATCTAATCTTTAAAGTATATAAAATGGCCTTGTCTCATGATTCTAAGCATATGCATGTGAAGATCTATGATTGTCTATGGTGGTTCGAGAAACGGGCAAGTAGAATATTTTTCCCTTGGCATGGCCGAGAGACACTAGGCTTTTGGATGGTTGAGAAATGTGTCACTTCATGTGTATTGTACGTCGTATACGATAAAATATTGAACATGTAAGTAGAGCCTTTTCTCCTAGCCTTAGCCGTTTCTTTTTGGCTTTGAGGTTGGTTTTTGAGTAATGTGCCGCTCCGTGTGTAATGTACGTCATATATGATGGAACATGGAACATCAATGTAGAGTACTTTTTCCGGCCGAGAGTCTTCTTGGGATTGTAGAGGTTGAAAAGTTGATGCTATATTGCTTGTACTTGCCACAATGATTGATCTTAACTTGCATTTGTGTTATAAGGTGTTATGATCACGGAATCTATTGGTTTACATATAGATTGGCAATGTGTTGCTAATTGATGTTAAAGATTAGATGGTTGTGTTGTCGTTTGTATGTGATGCATAAGATATATGTGTTAGCTTGCTTGTTTAGCTTAGATTGTATATTGGATATGCATGATCTTGGCTTTATGAGTATGAATGGTTGGTTGAATGGTGATAGATCACGGACTTGGTATTTGAATGGTTTCTAATTGAGACATAAGCCTTATTTTACTTTCTTGTAATTGAGAGAATTATGTAGTGAGGACTATATGTAATCTTTCAAGACGAAGTACAAGAAGACCAATAAAGGCATCCAAGGAGTTAGAGGGGCCTTAGAGATTTCAAAGAAGTTGAAGATCTTGAAGACACTGGATGTGCTTTAGCATAGTCTTATTTCCTTATTCTTGGTCCAAGTCCATGATCCACCATTCGTTTGTGTTTCTTGCATGCATACTATGTTATTTGTTTTATGAGATAATAGCCTATAAGTAGCCTTGTGTGCATGATGGGATCTTAATGTATGATTCTTGCATATGTGTTTATTCGTTTGCTAATATGTGATATTCGCTTATAAATAAACTAATGTGCAAAGTGAGACCTTAACAAATACTAAACTCCCTATTTGCAAACTTATATTAGATATATAAAATATGTTTTACTAAAGTCCTCCGCCATCCAAGGATTTAATCAAACTGGAAATGAATACGTTTCAACATAGCCACAAAGGTTTGAGGAATCATTTCATCAAAGGTTTAATTGAATTGCTAGTACGAACATGGTGATGTTGTTATCTTCCAAAATCTAACGGCCAACATAGCCACAAAGGTTTGAGGTTATTGATTCAACTTGTCGGATAACTTAGTGATGGCGGGTATTAATCTAACTAGATCACTTAATCAACATAGCCACAAAGGTTTGAGACCAAAGTGATTTAGGGTCTACAAATGACCAAATCCTATTTAGTGAAATAGACGAACAAAGCGTTGTTGACTCTTGGCACCTATATTTCAACATAGCCACAAAAGTTTGAGAGATATATATGATTAAGAGAATTTGGTCACCCACTACCGGATTCTAACAAAGTTCGCGTATCTCATTTTGGGAGTTTGAGATTCGATAAAATTAGTGGGAGCTATCATTTAATTAAAGACCAAGTTAAATGATTAAACGAGTTAAAGTCAACTACCAATCTTATTTTTCCGCATGTTTATGGCTACATATATGAACCCATTTTTATCTTAATATTCTAGAATTATATCACATGAATCGGACCAAACATTATTGATTAAATGTTGTCTAAGAATAGTTCTTAGAAACTTAATCCTATGATTAGATTAGAATGCTCTTAAGTTTCCTTCTTGATAATGCATCAAAAGGAAAGTGTGTGATACTTATGGTTGATAAGTAAAACAACTTTAATATGCTAGTTATATTCTTTTGATTGTATAATAGTATACAAGATATAAAAGGAATATGATTCTAAACCTACAAAGAGTTGTGTGGTAAACATATTTCATTGGCATAATATAGGAAGTCAATTCGTGGTCATGTTTCATCTTTAATTATCCATAATACAAAGAAGAAAGACATGAATCAGATGATTTCTATTAAGCCAGTGGGAGCATAATCTGTCACGCCCCAACTCGACCCCACCTACAATCAGTCAGGACGCAACGGAATTTCGGCGGCATAACGACAGTAAATAGATTTCCGAGGTTCTAAACCAACCTCATAAAACATCATACATCCAGCAATTCCTCAATACAAACAACAACATACAACACAACCATATTATACAATAAACCATCCTCGTTATACGCCTCCGTTCCAACATGACATACAATACCTCAACCTTATCATACATTTCAAAAATAAGTTGAGACACAACTACAACTTAACCATAGACAAAAGAAAGCCACTAAGTTAACATCGTTTGGATCATCATCTTTCAACATCTATTACAATAAGAACCACAAAGCATATAAAAGTCTATTAAGCTAATATACATGACATTAAACAACATATAATCATGGATAAGACTCGGGAACATATGACTCGTCCACGTAAGGCACATTTTCCTCCTCAGGAGGCACGTACCCGTAATCCGGCTCTGCAACACCTGTAAGCATGCAATAATAGAGAGTAAGCTTATATACATAAGCCCAGTGAGGATCCGATAGATCTCGACAGTATTCACTACGCTCCTTGGATTTAGTCCTTTGAGCAAGTAAACACACAACAACAATAATAACATTATCATCACATAACTATATAACCATTCATTAAATGATACTCTATTTGGTGTAGCTCCAAACGCCATCACGATCTCAACCGTTCTTCTTATAACTCCCCATTACTCACGCACCCGAGGTACCTCACTAGCCCCTCCCTCCATGACACCTCCGTCATGCGAGCTTGGGGTAGCCTATGGCAGTCATGCCGTTATCAACCCGACAGCCCGACGCTGCCCGAGAGGTGGCACACACATACCAAGACTCCATAATCATCAATCATCAATCAATCATCAATCAATCAATTGGGAGATCAGCAACGAAAGTGCCCGATTTCCGAACTCAATAATAATCAATCAATAACATCAATATTAAATTAAACAACAAACAACGTAGTTAGATGACAAAGTAGGCCATCTAACCGGACATGCATAATATACATAATTAAACTCTAAATTACTCATCAACAACTCACCATTCATCACTCGAACACTACCCAACCATCTAAAGGCATCGTTCAAGAAATTAAAGAATGACAACCTAAACTTCTAAAATTCATAACTTACAATCTACTAATCCAAACATTTCCAAATCAGTTCCAATCACTCACCCATTCAACCTACTACATTAGCCCTCTCGGAAATCCACCATAACACCTCCAAATCATGCCCGATAACCCTAAAACCCTAAGATGTCATGGCTGGATTTTCCAGATTTTCACACGAACAATGTAATCGAAAATTCGGCATTACAACAGCGCTAACACGTAATTATCAAGTATTTAGAAATCGACGGCAATCGATTTCGATCAACACAACTCATTTAATTCAACTTTGAACATTTTAATCAAAATTAAATACCCGAAAAATAAAAATTATGCTACATCCAACAGAAATTCGTATTATTAGTATATAATGATCCCTAGCATGCAAGGAGCAATAATCTATCTTCAGATTTCAATTCTAACGGTTAAATTTTCATTTATGAGCAAAAACATAAAAATGACATTTTGAGATCTAGAATTTTTCTCTCACCTTTGATGCGATATAAGCCTAGGAATGCGTGCTATGCGTGCCCAACAAGCAGAATCCAAGTCGGTGCGAAGTTCTACGGACAAAAACTAGGTTTTTCTTTGAAAAATTGGATTGAAAAGCTTTGAAATTTCTTTTCTTTTTCTCTCTTCTTCCTCTCGGCCTTGTGTGTGTTTGTGGAGTGTGTTTCGTGTTGTGTGAGTGTGTGTTGATGACAAGAAGTATTTAAAAGTTTGGTCAATTAAAAAAATGCAAAGTCAAAGTTAGTTTTAATTAGTATTTTTGTGTTTTTAATGACTTTAATTGCATTTTATTGATCACCAAGTTAAAAATAATTATGCAACCCCCAAGATATCTCAAGTGGATTATTTTTAGGTGACAAGAAGTTTTACAATCCAATAATTTCACCCGAGTCGGCTTAAAACTCGATTTTCGCAAAAGTCGGTGTAAAAACCCTAATAAATTCTTAAGCCGATTTTAAAATCGTTTTCATCAAACACAGGTCTATTAAAGTCCGTGGACTAGGTCTAGAAGGGTTAAAAAGACCAGTTTCAAAATTTTAGCGGACGTGTTTCGAAAACACTATTCACTTAAAATCGACGATAAAATTTCTGACTCCGTTTTTTATGAAAATTTTATGAATGCACATTTAGCACGTATTAGGAGTATTGGCATCAAAATTATAACTTTCTAGGTCCTATAGCACATAAACAGATCATATGCACGCAAAACGAGGTATAGCACGTAAAACGAGATAAGCAGGAAAGTGGGGTTTCACATTCTCCCCTCCTTATAGAAATTTCATCCTCGAAATTCTTACTTGATGTACGGAATAGATCTGGGTATTGCTGCTGCATCTGATCTCGTCTCTCCCACGTAGCTTCCTCAATGCCGTGATGCTTCCACAACACCTTAACCATCGGAATCCTCTTCGACCTCAACTCTCGGTCCATCTGATCTAGAATACGAATCGGACGCTCGTCATAAGTCAAATTCTCTCGAAGCTGTAACGGCTCTGGCTCAAGAATATGAGAAGGATCCGGATTATATTTCCGCAAATTAGACACGTGAAATACATCGTGGACATTAGAGAAGTTTTCCGTTAAAGCCAGCCAATACGCCAACTTACCAACCCTGCTAGTAATCTCAAACGTCCCAACAAATCTCGGACTCAGCTTACCACCTTTACCATAACGAGCAAACCCCTTTCGAGGAGACAATCTCAAGAAAACCCGATCTCCAACTGCAAACTCCAAGTCTCGACGATGCTTATCAGCATAACTCTTGAATCTACTCTGCGCCGTAAGCATTCTCTGCCTGATCAACTGAACATTCTCAATCTTCTCAAGAAGTTCTGGCATAATAGTCGGATCAACAGTCTTCATCTCTCCTACCTCGTCCCAATACAAAGGTGAACGGCACTTACGACCGTAAAGAGCTGCAAAAGGTGCCATTCCAATAGTAGCTTGATAACTATTGTTATAGGCAAACTCGGCAAGTGGTAGATGTTTCTCCCAGTTCTTCCCGAAGTCCAGAACACAAGCCCTTAGCATATCTTCCAAAATCTGAATAGTCCGCTCAGACTGACCGTCGGTCTGTGGATGATACGCGGTACTGAAGTTCAACTGAGTACCTAAGGTCTCCTGAAGTTTCTCCCACAAACGAGAAGTAAATCGAGGATCTCGATCAGAGACAATACTAGATGGAATACCGTGAAGTCTAACAATCTGATCCAGATAGAGGTCCGTCAACTTTGTAACCTCATCTCCCATCCTCATGGCAATAAAATGAGCTGTCTTCGTCAAACGATCCACGACAACCCAAACTGCATCATTACCCCTCGGTGATCTAGGCAAACCAGTGATGAAGTCCATCGTAATATGCTCCCATTTCCACTCTGGTATAGCCAACGGCTGAAGCAAACCTGCTAGTCGTTGATGCTCGGCTTTCACTCTCTGACAAGTCAAACATCTAGATACAAACTGAGCAACCTCTCTCTTCATGTTGTTCCACCAGTAATGTTGCTTCAAATCCCGATACATCTTGGTTCCACCGGGATGAATAGTATATTTAGAATTATGAGCTTCCTCCAGAATACCTCGCCTCAAGCCCGGTTCATCGGGAACACAAACCCTGTTCCGAAACCAAAGAATACCGTCCTCATGCAGTTTGAAGTCAGACTGATCACCCATGATCTGATCCTTGATCTTCTGAAGTTTAACATCAAGTTGCTGAGCTTCCCTGATCTGAGACAATGATAAAGGCTGAATACGGAGATGTGAACACATCACCCCAACCTGAGTGAACTCTGGTCTCCAATAACTAAACTCCTCAAGAACCTCCTACTTCTTGACAGCCAAACAAGAAATACTAGCCTTCCGGCTGAGAGCATCTGCCACAACATTTGCCTTTCCAGGCAGATAATTGATAGAACAATTATAATCTCCAAGAAGCTCCATCCACCTCCGCTGGCGCATATTCAACTCCTTCTGTGAGAACAAGTACTTCAGACTCTTATGATCAGTGAAAATTTCAAACTTACTTCCCCACAGATAATGACGCCACTTCTTGAGTGCAAAGACAACTGCTGCCAACTCAAGATCATGAGTCGGATAATTTTCTTTATAAGGCTTCAACTTTCGAGAAGCATAGGCAATAACTCGGCCATCCTGCATAAGAACACATCCCAAGCCCTCCTTGGATGCATCACTGTAAATGACCATATTATCGGTCCCCTCTGGTAGAGCAAGTACTGGAGCGGTAGTTAACCTCTTTTTCAACTCCTGAAATCCACTCTCACACTTCTCGTCCCAATTAAAGATAGTCCGTTTCTGAGTCAACTTAGATAGTGGCCCCGCAATCTTCGAGAAGTCCTTGACAAACCTACGGTAATAACCCGCCAAGCCAAGAAAACTACGGACATCAGTAACACTCTCTGGCCGATTCCAAGACATCACCGATTCAATCTTAGTGGGATCTACGGAAATACCGCTCTGTGTAATAACATGGCCAAGAAAAGAAATCCGTTGCAGCCAAAATTCACATTTGCTGAACTTGGCAAACAACTGATGCTCCTGCAACTTCTCTAATACAAGCCATAGATGTTGCTCGTGCTCCGATTCAGATTTAGAATAGACCAAGATATCATCAATAAAAATCACCACGAACTGGTCCAAGTACGGCTGAAAGACTCGATGCATCAAATCCATGAATGCTGCCGGTGCATTAGTCAATCCAAAGGGCATAACAACAAACTCATAATGCCCGTACCGAGTCCTGAAGGCAGACTTCGGAACATCCTTCGTGCAAATCCGAAGCTGATAATACCCCTGCCTCAAATCAAATTTAGAATAGACTTTGGCTCCCTGAAGTTGATCAAACAACTCATCAATCAGTGGCAAAGGATATTTATTCTTGATGGTCACCTGATTCAAACCACGGTAATCAATACACAATCTCAAAGTACCATCCTTCTTCTTCACAAATAAAACAGGAGCTCCCGAAGGTGAAGAACTCTGTTGAATGAATCATTTCTCCAATAACTCCTGTAACTGAGTCTTCAACTCCTTCAACTCAGCTGGTGCCATCCGGTACGCCGATTTAGAAATAGGTTGAGTACCGGGAACAAGATTAATCACAAACTCTATATCCCTCTCTGGCGGCAATCCTGGCAACTCCTCGGGAAATACATTAGGATATTCTCGGATAATAGGGACTTCCTCTAGCTGTAGCTTATCAGATGGCTTGTTGATCAAATAAGCTAGATAACCCGAACACCCCTTACTCACCAACTTAACGGCTTTAGTTGCTGAGATAACAAAACTCGTCTTAGCACCCCGGTTACCCGCTACCTCTACTACTGGTTGATCTGGCAAACGAAACTGTACTACCTTGGTTCTACAGTTCAACTGGGCATCATACTTAGAAAGCCAATCCATACCCAGAATAACATCATACCCCCGGATAGGAAATAAAATAAGGTCCGAAGGAAAATTACGCCCCTTAACATGTATTATACAATCCTTACATACTAAGCCAGTAATATACTTATCAGTCAAAGAGGTACTAATCTCAACCACATAAGGCAATCTTTCAGGTTGCAATTTAACACGTTGCACACAAGCAGGAGTAATGAAAGAATGCGTAGCACCAGAATCAATCAACACTTTAACAAGTTGATCAAGTATAAGGAAGTTACCTTCCACAACTGCAGTCTCCTCAAGCATCTCCTCCATATCAACTGAGTAAGCCCAAGCCTGAACCCGCTGCTGCTGTGGCACACTGCCTGAAGGCCTACCCTGGTAACCCTGAGTCGCTGCCCGACCCTCAGTCCTCGCATATCTAGGGCAATCCTTCGCCCTATGCTCGATGCTACCACACCCCAAACATGTCCATGCCTTTACCCTGCAGTCGGACTCCACATGCCCTGGGCGCTTGCAGTAATTACACTGCGATGATGTGACACTAACACTGCCCCTAGAAGAACCAGAAGCTGATGAAGCAGCTGATACAGCCTGCTGCTGAGGTCTCACCACACTAGGCCTGTACTGACCCTGAGACTGCGCTGGCCTATACTGAGTCTGAACCTGATATGGCCTCTGCTGAAACTGAGGCCGATAGTAACTCTGCTGACCCTGTGGCCTATAAGAACCCTGCTGGGCTGGTGGCCTGTAGACAACCTGCTGTACTGGAGGCCTATATATAACCTGCTGGCCCTGTGGCTGATACGGCCTCTTACTAGGCTGACTGGAGACAATCTGATCCCCTTTCCTCTTCTCTAACCTAGAAGCTGCATCAAAAGCCTCAGTGAAGATATCATAGCGATTCAGAGCCATTGCATCCTGAATCTCGGGCCTCAATCCCAACATAAACCTACGGGTCTTCCTCTCCTCCACAGCTACAAACTCCGGTGCATACCGGGACAACCTAGTGAATGTAGCCTCATACTGAGCCACAGTAGAATCCCCCTGCACCAAGGACAAGAACTCAGCCTCTCTCATCTCCTGTGCAACCCTCGAGACATACTTATCCCTAAAAGCAGTCAGAAAGGTATCCCAAACATACGGAACACCCCGGGTCTCCCAACTGGCTCTCACAGTGCGCCACCATTCCTCTGCCTCATCATCAAGCAAATAGACAGCACAAGTCACCTTCCTCTCATCAGTGTACCCGAGAGAGTCAAAAATTTTCTCTAACTTACTAATCCACGACTCGGCCTTCCTATCATTAGGCTCTCCCTGAAATCTAGGAGGATAGTACCCCAGAAACTCCTTCATAGTACCTCGACCGTGATTACCTCCCTGTACATTCTGTATCTGAGCCTGCAACACTTGAGTCTGAACAGCCTGACCTGCTAACAACTGGGCCTGCCTAGCCATCAAATCTGCAATCCGATCCATTGCTGACCCTAACCTGACATCACCCCTATCACTGCCCTGTGCCACATTACCAGGAACCTCATCTATAATCTCGGGCCTACCACGAGTCCTCGGTCTACCGGCCATCGTACTAATCAAAGAGTTAGCACAGGTTATAACACATAAACAGGTTATATACAACTTTTAACACATAAACAACAAACTCATATAAAGCACATAAATCACATAAGTTTCCATCACATAAGCAAATTGATCACATAATCACATAAGCACTTAAATCACATAATCACTTAATCATTTAGTCATATCAATACATAATTCACTTTTCTTTCTTTTCATACATATTTCATGCTAAGACCATTACCCACATTCCGAGAATACCCCGGCTGACAACTAACATGCGCTCTGATACCACTTAAATGTCACGCCCCAACTCGACCCCACCTACAATCAGTCAGGACGCAACGGAATTTCGGCGGCATAACGACAGTAAATAGATTTCCGAGGTTCTAAACCAACCTCATAAAACATCATACATCCAGCAATTCCTCAATACAAACAACAACATACAACACAACCATATTATACAATAAACCATCCTCGTTATACACCTCCGTTCCAACATGACATACAATACCTCAACCTTATCATACATTTCAAAAATAAGTTGAGACACAACTACAACTTAACCATAGACAAAAGAAAGCCACTAAGTTAACATCGTTTGGATCATCATCTTTCAACATCTATTACAATAAGAACCACAAAGCATATAAAAGTCTATTAAGCTAATATACATGACATTAAACAACATATAATCATGGATAAGACTCGGGAACATATGACTCGTCCACGTAAGGCACATTTTCCTCCTCAGGAGGCACGTACCCGTAATCCGGCTCTGCAACACCTGTAAGCATGCAAATATAGAGAGTGAGCTTATATACATAAGCCCAGTGAGGATCCGATAGATCTCGACAGTATTCACTACGCTCCTTGGATTTAGTCCTTTGAGCAAGTAAACACACAACAACAATAATAACATTATCATCACATAACTATATAACCATTCATTAAAGGATACTCTATTTGGTGTAGCTCCAAACGCCATCACGATCTCAACCGTTCTTCTTATAACTCCCCATTACTCATGCACCCGAGATACCTCACTAGCCCCTCCCTCCATGACACCTCCGTCATGCAAGCTGGGGGTAGCCTATGGCAGTCATGCCGTTATCAACCCGACAGCCCGACGCTGCCCGAGAGGTGGCACACACATACCAAGACTCCATAATCATCAATCATTAATCAATCAATTGGGAGATCAGCAACGAAAGTGCCCGATTCCCGAACTCAATAATAATCAATCAATAACATCAATATTAAATTAAACAACAAACAACGTAGTTAGATGACAAAGTAGGCCATCTAACCGGACATGCATAATATACATAATTAAACTCTAAATTACTCATCAACAACTCACCATTCATCACTCGAACACTACCCAACCATCTAAAGGCATCGTTCAAGAAATTAAAGAATGACAACCTAAACTTCTAAAATTCATAACTTACAATCTACTAATCCAAACATTGCCAAATCAGTTCCTATCACTCACCCATTCAACCTACTACATTAGCCCTCTCGGAAATCCACCATAACACCTCCAAATCATGCCCGATAACCCTAAAACCCTAAGATGTCATGGCTGGATTTTTTGGATTTTCACACGAACAATGTAATAGAAAATTCGGCATTACAACAGCGCTAACACGTAATTATCAAGTATTTAGAAATCGACGGCAATCGATTTCGATCAACACAACTCATTTAATTCAACTTTGAACATTTTAATCAAAATTAAATACCCGGAAAATAAAAATTATGCTACATCCGACAGAAATTCGTAGTATTAGTATATAACGATCCTTAGCATGCAAGGAGCAATAATCTATCTTCAGATTTCAATTCTAACGGTTAAATTTTCATTTATGAGCAAAAACATAAAAATGACATTTTGAGATCTAGAATTTTTCTCTCACCTTTGATGTGATATAAGCCTAGGAATACGTGCTATGCTTGCCCAACAAGCAGAATCTAAGTCGGTGCGAAGTTCTATGGACAAAAACTAGGTTTTTCTTTGAAAAATTGGATTGAAAAGCTTTGAAATTTCTTTTCTTTTTCTCTCTTCTTCCTCTCGGCCTTGTGTATGTTTGTGGAGTGTGTTTTGTGTTGTGTGAGTGTGTGTTGATGACAAGAAGTATTTAAAAGCTTGGTCAATTAAAAAAATGCAAAGTCAAAGTTAGTTTTAATTAGTATTTTTGTGTTTTTAATGACTTTAATTGCATTTTATTGCTCACCAAGTTAAAAATAATTATGCAACCCCCAAGATATCTCAAGTGGATTATTTTTAGGTGACAAGAAGTTTTACAATCCAATAATTTCACCCGAGTCGGCTTAAAACTCGATTTTCGCAAAAGTCGGTGTAAAAACCCTAATAAATTCTTAAGCCGATTTTAAAACCGTTTTCATCAAACACAGGTCTATTAAAGTCCGTGGACTAGGTCTAGAAGGGTTAAAAAGACCAGTTTCAAAATTTTAGCGGACGTGTTTTGAAAATACTATTCACTAAAAATCAACGATAAAATTTTTGACTTCGTTTTTTATGAAAATTTCATGAATGCACATTTAGCACGTATTAGGAGTATTGACATCAAAATTATAACTTTCTAGGTCCTATAGCACATAAACAGATCATATACACGCAAAACGAGGTGTAGCACGTAAAACGAGATAAGCAGGAAAGTGGGGTTTCACATAATCTAAAGGATAATTAAGAATTGGAAAGACATATGTAAAAGTGTTTACATAATTGATTA
Source organism: Ehretia macrophylla (assembly GCA_037974665.1). NCBI lineage: Eukaryota > Viridiplantae > Streptophyta > Magnoliopsida > Boraginales > Ehretiaceae > Ehretia > Ehretia macrophylla. The sequence continues at coordinate 75,771,671 of CM075773.1, forward strand.
ATCGGACATTAAAAGGAGGATTTATTCAGTATGTCATTATGTCAAGGCCATGAAGCTATAATGAATGGTAAATCTTCTTTGTTAATGGTTGTTATTACTTTATGGTTTTGATTCCTTTGTGACATAGGTGTATGTGTATCTGAAAGAATCTTAATCAAAGTATGCTTTGGAAGCGTGGAATGGTTTCAGTGTTAGCAAATGGAACAATTGTTGTTGCATTAGCTAAAGACAAACATTTTGTTAACTAATTAACCACATACCGAATATATTTTGAGATAAAGTTTGTAATCCAAGATAATTGTAGTATCTTTATGACTTAGTTCCAATATTAAGATGTTCAGTAAGTTGGTTTTCGAATCGACTTATACATCTTATTCTGGGAAGGTAACAAAGTCACCCTTTGTTTGATAAAAGGTTAAAAATACTAAATTGTTTGGATTAGTACATTGTGATGTACAAGCTTTTCTTGTGAATAAGCTTCAACTATGTTTTCTCCTTTATATAACCTCACTAATGATTGTCATAGAAAGGTTATGTGTTCTTGTTGAAGAACATGTCTAAAGTTTTTGAATGATTCAAAAAACATTAGACTAAAGTAGAGAAACCATATAAGAAAATGTATTATTGCATTATGATATAATCATGATTCTAAAATACTTGAGTACTATTTGGATAAGTATCTCAATTTTTTGGTATAGTATCGTTATTAACAAAACCCGATGCACCACAATTAAACATGAATTTCTTAGTGAAGAAATTATGTTTTGTGCAAAAGTTGATTAGTTGGACTAATCATACTATTTACTTGTGGATTGTACTTTCCTTTTTCTTCTATTGAATAGATCTTGACTCCTTCCATTGCTATAACTTTAGATGTGATAAAAGTTGGATAGTAACCAAATATTAAAGGATGCAATATTCGGATTGTTCTACACTTATTGAAAAGTATTTAAAAGGACAAGTGGAAGCTTTGGTTGAAAGGTAATTTCGTGCTATGTCCTTGTCTTAAAGGATGTAATTTCTATTTTGTGATCAAGTTGTATTAATCTATTAGATTGTGATCATTCTTGAAGAAAATGTTTTATTCAAGAAGGTTTATGCATTCTTATTAAATAGAAATTGAGGAAGTGTCTTCTAAGCCACAAAATCACCTAAACCTAAATATTAAATATATTCAATTTGGTCTGAAATGTCATCATACAAGATCTTTGCAAATCTAGTAGTGTATCTCATCCCTTGAAGGATATGGGGATATCTTTTATTGGATGCACAAAAGTGGTTTGTGTCTTTGAGATAATGATTACTTGGATGAACCTTGTATTTGCATAAGAGTTAGTGGGAGTTCAACCATTATTCCTAATCTGTATGTTGATGACTTGTCTATCATAGTTGATGATATAAGTGATGTGATATCAGTTAAAGTCTAGTCATATTAAATGTTCTCCATACTTGGAAGATGTTATTAGTATCTCGGGAATTCGTAGCTATGGTGATAGTATGACTAGATTACTTAACATATTCCAAAGATTGTACCTAGAGTGATCTTGAAGGTGTTCAAGATGGTTTTTCAAAAAGAAATCAAAGAAAGAAATTATTGTCCTTGAAACAATGAATCCATCTCCGACGAATGACTTTCGAGAAACTCTAGCAGCATAGCAAACTTGGGATAAAATCATCATATGCTTGAGTAATAGATGAGTTCATAAGTTGCTAAGTACAACGTTTGACATTGCGCAAACTGTAAAGCGTTACGAGTGAATGTCAATACTATCTTAATTCAGAATGTTGTATATATTTAAAGTACTTCTGAAGCACTTAAAATATATTCTATGGAGAAGGTAAAATCCATGGTGACGAATTTATTAGTTTGGATTTTTTATCTGAAACCAATAATAGAATGTCTATTCTGAGGTTCATGTTCATGATTAATGGACCACAGTTAGTTAGAAAGGTTCTGAATGAACTGTATGTCCCATTATGTATATTACATCTTTTGCAATATTTGACGTTACAAAAGAAGTTGTTTGGATTAAGTAAATCATACAAGTTGATAATAGTTCTTATCATTTAGTTGTGATGCTTTTGTGTTACGAATATAATAGAGCTATTGCACAAGCTAAAGGAACCAGGATCTCACAGTATGTCCAAATATTTGGAAAGGTGTTTCCATCTTCATATATTGTATCTCTAGCCTATAACAATATTGCGATATGTTATTACAAAAAAATGGCCATATCTTTCGATGTAGTTGACCCACTTACCTTAGCCATGAATTTGTTATAGCTAGGTCCACATCTTGTGAAGATTGATATGTGATATCATTGTGTGTTGCGCTAGTACTCTATATATATATATATATATATATATATATGTATATATATATGTATATATGCCCTGTATATTGGCATTAACTTGTACCTAATGGCATTTATGTCTATATGTTTGTTTACATATTAACTTCTTTGTGATGTTCATATTCTCCATTATTCCCATTATATGAATGTGTCCTTAATGTTTTTCGGAGAATAAATATATTCTAAAAGTGTTTAGAATACGTTGGCATATTTCTTCGATATGATAAACATTCAAAATGATTCATAGCCCTCAGATTATTCGACCAGGACTAGAATAATCAAGTACGAGCTATCATATGTAAGTTACCTTTGATTAACATAGAGATATTAATGATAAAGGATGGTGAGCCTTGTGTCATAACAGCATAGGGATACGATTGACTTACATATGAGTGATTGTTAGTTGAACGAATCACTGAATGTGACCAAAATAACAAACTACATGAATTTGGATTAATAGTTTGTTATTCGTTGCGAATTGTGCAAATTAGTCCTTTGACTTGAGAAATACGTCTGCTAGTTATATCAGGGGCTAAATACTGCGTCTGGACAATACCCGTCTTCCAAAATGTGGGTTACGACTTTCGCATTTTAGTTTGTGGTATGAATTGATAGGTAATTGTCAAGAGAGGATGTGATGCCCGAGAACTTAACCGTACATTTATTTATTGTTGCATCTACTATTTGCGCATTTTTACTATGCATTGCTTGTTGCTTATGTGGTTACTATTCATTACGCTTTTCAACCACTTAATTACTTTCAATTAGAATTTTTCTTAAATCATATTAATTGTTTAGGAATGAGAAAATTGTGCATTTGAGCTAAAAGCGATAGGAGCATTCGCTTAGAAAATGATTTGTTGAAACTAATAAATAGTGTTACGTAACTAAACTAGGTATTTTAATTAGCTAACATTAATTGCACAATTAGGACTTGTTTCTAGCTAGCTAAACTCCTTTTAAAAGTCAATAGGTGCACCTAAATATAACCCCAACTTAATATATACTCACATAACACTTTATAACTCATAAAAACATAAAAAAAAAGAGTGCAAAAGCTAGAATCACTGTAGCAAATCCGAACAGCTTTGTGCAGCCAAGGATGAGAGTTTTAATTCATCAAATCTCCATTCCAAGCCAAGCCAAGCTAGGTTCAAGTAGTTTAGGGTGTCTACTAACCTTTGTCGAGCTCCTACGCACTTTAGGTGAGGGATTTCATGCTTGTTTGTTCATTTTAAAAATGTTGTTCATTTCTTGAATTCTTAGATTTGTTATCAAATGCCTATGCAATGCTCAAATATGCTTATGTATGTTGTATATAGGTAGTAAAGACCTAATTTATGTTATTGTTTCATAGTTTAAACGGTTGAAATCGCTTGTTGATCGAAGGGCATGAATAGTGACGGGGAAAACTAGGGTTTTCTGAAATCGGACCTTATAGCTTGAATTAATGGTTCTAATAGATGCTTTAGGTACTAATGAGAGTAGTGTAAAGGACCCGTAGGGTTTAATTTCTCATAACCTAGCAAAAGAATGAAATAGCTGACTTTTAAAAAGGGATTTTGGGGTTATCGTAAGTCTGGGTTAAAATGGCCTTCACTTTTAGCATTCCTAGGCTAAGTAGGCTCTAAATATGCTTTGCTGGCTTCTGTTTGAGTTTCGGTTGAAGTACGTGTAGTACAAAGTCAAAAGAGAAAAATTGGAGCTTTTGTGTTAAATGTGGGTATTTGGGTAACTTCGAGGGTTCTAAGGGTGCCTTATGAGATTAATTAGAAGTATGGAATAGGCCGCTCGCTTAACTAGAACATTAACTTGTGTTTGGAATAAAGATGGCTTACATTACAAAGGAGGAAAAGTAGGAAATCGGTTGCTTTGCACTTCTATGACCTTGTAAATATTTCTTAGGTGTTTAAATGCACTTTTAAGTTAATTGTGAGCTTTTGATAATGTTTTGTGAAAAAATATGTAATTTACCATTTGTGTTCATTTGGTTAATTTCGTGATATGCTTGTATATTGCTTATATTGTTTATGTTTTACTTGTTAAGGATTGAATAAATATGCTTATATCTTGTAAAATGTTTATATTACTTGTATATTGTGTTGTATGGGTGAAGATATACTTAAGACTTGTAACTGGGCTGCTAGAATGATTGCTTGGATGGTATGTTTAGCCAGTGTATATAAAGGTGGTTGTTGCTAAAGATAAAATTCTAATGGATATTGTATGCCAAATAAGTGAAGTTATAAGTTAGCTAACCTAGCTGAATAATTAATGAATATTGTAGTTAAAGAGTAATTGAAGTAATGTTTGTTCATAGGTTCAAGGTGACGGGATATGATATGATTCAAACTTACATCTTGGAGCTCGGTAGAGGTAAGGGAGACTTCATCCTTATGTGCATAATAGTTTATTTACTTGTACTTAGATTATGTGCACTTATTGTCTATATATTGTGTGTGAGGGCAACCTACTCTGTTGTCCCTCAATCATGTGTTTATTGATTTATTCTATTGTTATCATTTTGAGTGCATTGCATCGTGGTTGCGCAACTATTTGGGCATGGTAGTGTCATGGAAACCGGGGGGTATCGGGCTTGCCGGTCTATCTCGACTACCATGGTTGCCCAATCCCTCTCTCGCTTGGGATGCCGCCCAGGGAGAGTTGGGTCATAGGATTTCGGGGTACATCCGAAGTACACCCATTTTAGAGTTATAAGGGGATGCTAGCTTATCGATAACAGTGTCATTATTACATCGAGATTTCAGTTCGTGGCTCATGGTTCGTGATTGAAGAGTAAGTGAATCGTATTCTTTTTAATGTGTGGTAACTTGTTATTTTGATTGCTCCTTAGTTGTTTTAAATGACTATTGAGTTATCTGCTGCATTGCATGTCCCCAGTAGACCTTATCCCTCACTGAGCAATTGTGATTGCTCATACCTCGCTAAACATGTTTTAGGTGGCACAGTTGGAGAAGTTGCCTTGGTTGCTATGTGCTATTGCCTGAGATTGGAGTGTTTGCCTGCTAAATTGTGGAAGATTTTATTTGTATTATGTCTTGTTCTATTTTGTGCATAGAGGTTTGTATATATTTGGAGTTGTTGAAGAACTGTAATAGCTAGGTTAATGTATGGCTTAAATGGTAGTAGATTGTAATAGTTTATCCTTACTTTCCGTTATACTGCTTGCTTGGGTGTTAATGAAAGTTAATAGTCGTTTGGCTTCAGTTTATAAGAAGGTCTAATGATTAAAATAGAGTAGTATGATAAGCGGATTAAAAATAAAAGGTTTCGATGATTGTTAAATGTATGCTTGTGTGTGTTTTCTGTCTTACTCAAGGCTCGGTCGGCCTTGAAGCTGAGAATGTTGGGGAGATGAAGTTAGTGAATGTTGTGGATGTTGGATTTTGTGTGGTTTGTGCCTTCGTTGTCTGTTTACAGGTTTTGATTTGTCCTATAAACAGGGGAGACTCCATCCGTTTTTCCTAAAATTTTATGACTGGGTTGGAATTGGGTTGAGAATAGCATGGTTATTAGAGCCTCCGGTCTCATGAGGGATCGGGGCGTTATAGAGGATCCGTTAACCTCCGACGTGAGGCAATGTCCTATGCGTTCTTATTTTGGTTGTTGAATGAGGAAGTCCTTGGCCAGGGCACATAACAGATGGAATGACGGAAAGGATTCCATAGGTGTCATCTCTTATTCCACCGAATAGATCTATGCATAGAATCGTTTAGTGGACTTAATCGTATCATGGTCCCCATAACGATCGGGACAGATTTAATGAAAGGATTAGACTGCACGCTAATTCGTGACTATAAATAGATTCATAAAAGTTGGACTTCATTACTGTATAAATTGTCATGATGCGTGTATGTTGCTAGACGTAACTCTTGAACATGAGGGTATTCTGGAGAATCACGGAGACATTCTCGGAATAGATTAAAAGCGTTTAATAGTCTCTCATCGCTATACAGTTATGAATCTAGAAAGTCACACACAAAAAGAGCATCAAGAATAAGGTAATTAATGAGCTTGATATTAAGTTAGAAACACGTTAAAGAGTTAACGTTGTTTATTTTGGACGTTAACAATTAAGTGGGCCAAAAGTACAAATACTGAAAGTATTAGGGCCAAAGTGCAAATACTAAAAGTATTGGGGCCAAAGTACAAATACTGAAAGTATTAGGGTCTAAGTATAAATACTGAAGTGTTAGGGTCTACGTACAAATACTAAAAGTGTTGGGGTCTAAGTACAAATAGATTGAGGGGTCAATCTTCAATTAATTATTCTAAAGGGGTTTAAAATTAATTAATATTTGTCTTCACTAAAAGACAAAACACAAAATGACAAAAAACAACTTGCACTAAAAGACAAATAACAAATCGCACTAAAAGACAAAGCATAAAAAGACAAAGAACAAGTTGGCTTGGATATATATATATACATGTTTGACACTTGGCAAAAGAATGATGTCTTGAGAAGACATAATATGCCACTTGTCACATGCCTACACATCTCAAAGCTCTATATAAAGGCTGACTATTCTACTCTTTTATTGATGGATTTTCGGCCAACACAAGAGCAAAAAGATGAAGAAATTCTCTGATTTCTTTCATGGTATTTTCGACCATAGTAAAGATAGGGTGGTAGGGTTTTTCTCTTGTTTTTCTATTAATATACAAGCTTAGATCTATCACCGAGAAGCTAGCACATATACTTAGTTGGTGGTGTTTGCCATTGGATGCTCGTGTGTTTCGATCTATTACCTTTACACTTGTGAATGAGGCTAGTCCACGCTTTCTACGAGATGAAAACTATATCTTCTTCCTTGATGCTCTCGGCCAAAGCACGAAAAATGATAAGTGTTATTCTTTTTGCTTTATAAATATATACAAGCTTATTTCTACTACTAAGTATCTTGCACATTAACTTAGTTTGTAATAATAACGGTTGGATGCTTGTGTATTTTGATCTAGAGTCGTTGCATATGTGAAGAAGACTTGTCCACGCCATTGCATCTCCGTCATGGTTCCACCTTCACTCGGCTATAAACGGGAGGTATGCTATTTTACCTCTCGTTTACTTTATAATATATTTGATATATTATATGTTGCATGCTGATTATCATGGATTTTAATTTGGAAATGTTTGTGACTACAAAAGTTAATGTTGAAATTTTTAAAATGCTCAACGCTTCGCTTTAACTCTATTATGTTGTGAATCACACGTTTCCAGGAACCAATCCTTTTCATTGCGCTCGCCATAGGATTCATCCAAACAACGAATGATATCTACGGAATGAGGTAGCCCCTCATAGAATCGACGCAGATCATTGCTCATTGATGAAAGAATGTATCCCTTAGCACGCATGTCATCCTGGACCTATTTATAGTAAGTGATCTTGTCGGTCTCAGAAGCAGTCTCATCTACAGGAGCAAATGTCGGGACATCCAAAATTGACTTGATTCTCTCAAATCGGAGGACTACCCTTAAACTTTTGTACCATTTCTCAAAATTTGGTCCAATTAAATAATCATGATTAAGAATGGACAAGATAGGATTTATGAATGAAGTCATAAATAAACTGCCGAAAAAGTAAATATAACAGACAGTAAGATTGCAGGCTAACAAGAATATATGCAAAGCTATTAAATTGCAAAATAAAATCGCTACTCTCACTATTTGTTTTAAATCTCATACTCCCTTAATGAGAAAACGTGAATCTATGAGAAGACTCTAAGTGGGATGACCAAGTTCCTATGATCAGACACATTTCTCAAACCTTTGTGGCTATGTTGAAACATGAATACCAAAGGTCAACAACTCTTTGTTGTCTATTTCTCTAAATAGGGTATGGTCTACCTTAGTCCCTAAATCACTTTGGTCCCAAACCTTTGTAGCAATGCTGATTAAGTGAATCTAGTTAGATTGGATCCGTCATCGCTTAGTTATCCGAAAAATTGAATCAATAACCTCAATAAGTATTCAACATACTATTAAGCTAATAATCACAATTATAGTAATTTAAATAGTATGAATGCAAAGATATATGAATGGTGGATCATGGGTTTGGTTTTTTGGGCTTAAAAAAATAAAACTATTCTATTTAAAAGATCTTCAACACTTTGCAATCTTCATTGGGCCTCCAATTCCTTGGAAAAATCCATTGGGCCTCCAACTCCTTGGAAAAGTCCATTGGGCCTTTATCATGCTTTCTCTTTGGAAAAATTACATAGAAGTCCTCACTACATAATTCTCTTAAAAGACAAAAATTAAAAAAATTATAACCCAATAACTTTTGACCCTAAAGCCCAAGTCCATGATCAAATTCACCATACTCAAATTAATAAATATGCATGATTATTCATATCAAAATATAACGATCAACATATTAATTATTAGCATGCAAGTTTAATCTACTCATCAATCATGAAAAATTAAACTAGCTCACACCCTATTGCATAATTATAAAACCCCTTTTATAGATGCAAGTGATAATGGCCCATTTATTCATAACCCTTTATAATTAATTATATTAACATCTAAGTCCAAAACTTTAAAGAAAAACACAAGTCCATGGCCCATTCACATAAAGTGGTCCAATAGGTTAAAATCAAGTACAAGTAGATGTACATAAGGCTCAAGCCCAAATCCATATGTCTTTTAAGGCCCACATACATTAACTATAGCCCAATAGTCATTTGAAAGTATTATATCATTATATAATCAACTTTCAACTTTCTCAAATTTAGAAACATCTCAATTCTACTCATTAGATAATTTCTAATTTCAAGATTAAAACATAAAGGCCTTCAACTATGTGAAATACATTTTGCAATTTTCAAGACACATAGATGAGTTGCATTCTTGACTATTAAACACTTTTAATCATCAAGTAGTCCTCAACTAAATTCATATGCATGATCACATAAAATAAGCTTAAAACTATCTTTAAAACTTTTATTCTAACACATGCATATAATAATAATAAACTTTTGACGACTTACTACTATCATCTTTTCACATACAATAAAAGAAAAACCAATCTCTTACAACCAAGAGAATTTTTCAATCAACTCAATATAAAGATGAGACTTGTCTTTTCTAAACTTTTGACTTTATAATTCTACAAAAAGGACCCTTTTAAACAAGTATCCTTTTTGAACATATCAAGATAGTCTACTTATTCCAAGTCTAAAGTCAACATGCAAAGACTAAATCTTCATTTATCTTCACAACTTAGCACTTCAAATAAGAGGACAAATGATCAAAAAAAAAATACATGTGTTTTTCATCCATTTCACTTATATAGGTGTAGCATGCAAGTTCAAGCTAAGACATATACACACACATATATATGCAAGATCTATATTATCAATCAAAGAACAAAACTAGATTTGAACATGCAAGTGTGTAAGCTAAAGTCTTAACATCAAAAACTTGTAAATCTACAAGCATATTTTTGGCCATAGGGTTCAAAAACTCATGACCAACATTTGATAATCAATGGACATATAAACATGGCTCTGATACCACTTGAAATGGTTGCTAGCCAACATAAGATATCATGTCATAACATAATCATAAGTTGAATTCAAGATCGAAAAGGTTGTGCATGGATACCCAGGTATAGCCGAAAACTATATAGGCTATCAACAAAAATTTTGCAAGTTTTGTAACAAAGGATCAACATGCTAACCTTTTATTATATCCATTGACTATCAACACAAGCTATACATATCAACAATACATATAGAAATAGGGAGGTACATAGGTATACCTCACTTGAAGATCACTTTGGAGAAGATGGAAAAAGATGACAAGCCTTTGAATCCTTCTAACTTGAAGGCCCTAGTTGGTCCACCAAGCATCCAAAGTTCTACCCCAACCTTGAAGATGAAATGTGCTAGTATATCTTCAATGTACAAGTTATGTATATATGGTCTTTTTGTCAAAAAACTAAAGTTCCTTATTGAACTAGCTATGGCCGAAAATGTATGCTCAAGGAAGGAGATAAAATTCTTCTCTTTTCTCTACTTGTCTTAGCCGAAAAATGTATGTGTAAATGTGAGAGATTATCACATGAAGAGAGAGAGTATTATCATTGAATATAAGCTAATAATATATTAAGTGATCAATCTCTATTGTCACCTTTTCATGACAACCCATGCAAGCCTTTAGATTACAATCATTAGCATTAGATGACAAAGATGATCATTTTCTCTCTCCTCCATGGCTTGGCCAAAAATACAAGTGGATGGAGAGAAAATGTTGTCATCTTTTATTATATATATAAATCATACTCATATATATATATATATATATATATATATATATATATATATATATATATATATAAAGTTACTTTAATAGATAGCCAATCACAATTGCTTCCTTCTAAAGTAAAAGCCAAGCAAATCCTAGGATTATAATCATTACAATCCAAAGGCAACTTTATTCTCTCTTTTGACACTTGGCAAAAAGGATTTATCATCAAAAGCAATGGTCAAGATTCTTTTGTCTTTATTCAAAAGATAATCCAAGCCATTCATTTCAAATTCAAATGACTAGGATTGATGACATGGACAATCCTAGTCATCAATCTCTACATGCATATGCCACATGTAATTATCTATTCATTAAATTGCAATTCACCTTTTGACAACTAAGATGATGACGTGGCATTTCTTAAACTACATCATCATTACACACACACACACACACACACACATATATATATATATATATATTATTTTTGCCCATTCTAATCTCTATTAGAATAAATATATTGAAACTCATTTTCAATAATTACAGTTTGGCCCCAAAAGTTTTGGTAATTATAATTTGACCCAAAAACTTTCCAAAAATAAAATTTTGGCCCAAATACCAATATAGATGACTTTTAACACCTTAAAGCCTCCCACCATATTATAGAAGCTCTCAGTGAACTTATTCATGATGCTTATTAGTGTGTGACCTTCTAGATTCATAATCGCGTACCGATAAGGGATCGATAAACCTCCTTATCTGTGACGCCCAAGATTTAGCCATGCATTCAATTACTGTTGCATCCTTTGTTTGCGCATTTCCTTCTGTGCATTATTGACTGCCTTCTTGAATTACTATTCACTCCGTTTTTAAACTTCATACTATTAACGAATTAGCATTTTTATTAAATCATATTAATTGTTAGAGTAGTGGGAAAAATGTGCAATTGAGCTAGAGGCGATAGGAGAGCTCGTTTAGAAAATAATTTTTGTAGTTGAATGAATAGTATTACGTAATAACTTAGAGATTTAATTAACTAGCACACGTGTTTCACCTTAGGCTCGTTTCTAAGCTTTCAACGTGCATTTTAGAAGCCACTTAAACACCCAAACTTGACCCCACCCAACCTTACACCTTATATATCAACAAAAGCTCATAAAATGCAAAAGAAAAAAAAATAAAAGCTGAAAAACAGGGCAGAAACCCGACAGCCCTTCTCTTGCTCCTTGAGGATTTTTGCTTCTTCAATCATTCATTTCAAGCCAATCCAAGCCTTGAGCAACTAGTGTAGGGTGTTTGCAAGGTTCCTAGGTGCTCCTACGCATGTTGGTGAGGGATTTCACGGCTTATTTTTGCATTTTTAAATAGTTGCTATTTTCTTGATTTATTGAAAATGTGTTCAAATGCTATTGTATTAATTATCTATGCTATTATACCTTGTATATGAATGCTAGAGAACATATTTGAGCCATCGTTTCGCAATTTAAACGATTAGAATCGTTAGTTTGATTTTTAGGGTGAATAGTGACATTTTTCTAGGGTTTTGCGTAATTGCTCGAATTAGCTTGATTCAATGCTTCTAATAGATGCCTTAGGTGCTAGTGAACGTAGTCTAATAGCCCCGTGCACTTGCATTGTCCTTAAATCACTTAAAATGTAAAATAGTCGACTTTAATTTGGGGCTTTCGGGGTTAATGCGAATCTGGGTGGATTCGGGCTTCACTTCTAGTATTCTTAGGCTACCTAGGTGCTATAGAAGTTTTGATATCCCTTGTTTGAAGCCCGGACAATGTATGTGTAGTTTAAAGCCATAAGAGAGAATTTGGGACTTTCGAGGTAATCGCGGGCATTTGAATGAGTTAGAGGGTTGAGAGGGTACCTTGAGGGTTAGTTAGAAGGTTGGGAGAGTTTCCTATGAAAATGGAATCATTAACCTTGGTTTGGAAGAGAAATAGTTTGAAAAACAAAGGGGTTTAGGTGCAATTTCAGTTGACTCACACTTCTAAACCCATGGCATGACTCCTTAAGTGTTTATATGTGGTTTCAAGTTGATTTGGAGCTTTTGGTATGATTCTATGCTTATTTTGTATATGTTCCTTTGTAAACTGCTTATTAGCTTCTATAATTGCTTCTATTCTAATTGCATCGAGGTCAACCTACTTTGTTGATCCTCCTATGTGTTAATGCTTATATTATTGTTATTAACTTGCCATTGTTAAGTGCATTGCATAGTGGTTGTGCAACCATAGTGTCAGGGGCGGATGTGTTGAATATTGACTGGGCGGCAGAGGGCTTGCCGGTGGATATTCAAACTCCGTGCCCTAGTCCCTCATTCGCCTGGTCCGGAGATTGCCAGGGGATGTTGGGTCGTAGGATTATCGGGGTACATCCGAGTACACCCACTGGAGTGTTTGGGGGTTATGCCGGCTTATCGTGATCGTGCTCGTGGTTCGCGGATCATGAATGAAGACCAGTGAAGATTGGTGTATAGGGAATTGTGTGAAATGTATCCTTTTAAATGTTTGGTTACTTAAGTTATCATTGTTTCTTAAATTGTCTAAGTGATATTATTGTATAACTGTATTATCTGTTGCATTGCACGCCCCGGGACTATATCACTCACTGGGCAACAGTGGTTGCTCATACCTCGATATATGTTTCAGGAGACGCTGAGGGTGATCCTCAGCTTGTTGAGTTAGTTGAGGAGGAGGAAGTTCAGATTGATCATTTACCTTAGTTGCTGTGCCTGATAGCTTGAGGTGGTTTAATTTCTTGCTGCTTTGTGGAAGGCTCAACTGTTTATCTTATGTCCTATTTTGTGGCCTAAGGGCTATGTATATGCTTGTTGTGTAAAGTTGAAGGATAGTAGATTGAAGTGTAGAATTGGACATCCATGTCTTGTAATAACTTTTATTCCTGTTTTATTTCCTTGCATGCTTGGGAGTGAATGGCTTATGGTAGAAATGTTTTGTCTTTTAATTATGTTTTATTGATATCCTAGAATGTCATGGCTACTAGACTATGTTGTAAACAAAGTTCTTGCATGCTTGTGTGGTTTTGGAATTGTTGTTTACTTCAAGGCTCGGATGGCCTTGAATATTTATATATATAGTCATGAAAAGTTTGTTTATCTTGTAGTTACCTTATTTGCAAGTTTACAGGTTTCCAAATGTCCACGGTACAGGGGAGACTCTGTCCGTGTGTCGGGTCCAGACTTAACCTTTAGTTTGGGGGTTAGGTTGGGGTGTGACATTATCTATTTCGGAAATGTCTCCGCCATTTACCGAAATACCCTCATGCACATGAGTGACGCACTAGCAACGAACGTACCATGAGAATGTAAACGATAATGAAGGCGGCGTCTTTTATGAACCCATTTATCCATCGAGAATTAGCGTGCAGTCTGATCCTTCTGTTAATACTGCCCCGATCGGGAAAGGACCATGAAATGGTTAAGTCCACATCCGATACTATGTATAAATCTAAATCGGTGAAATGAGAGATGACTACCATGGAAAAACTCATTTCTATCACTTCATACTCCCCTTGGCCAAGGATTTCATCGTTTTCCAACCGATCTCAGATGTGATAGGTTATCGCCTCACGCCGAAGGTTAACAGATCCTATCTTGATAATTACCTATCAGTTCATACCACAAGACTAAAACGCGAAAGGCCGTAACCCACCTTATAGAAGACGGGCATTGTCCAGACATAGTATTTAGCCCCTGATATAACCGGCAGTCGTAATTTCTCAAGTTTGAGGATTAGTTTGCACAATTATCAACTAAATAGTAAACTATTAACCTGAAATCATGCAGTTCACTATTTATTGTCACATTCAATGATCCGTACGCAGACGATCGCTCATATGTTTATTAGTCCATATCATCATGTTGTTCTAGCATTTTGCACGCCACCCTTTATCATTAATATCACTATGTTATCAAAGGTAATAACATATGATAACCCGTACTCGATTATTCTAGTCCTAGTTGAATAATCTGAAAGGCTATGAACCAATTCTTAATGCTTATCATTTTGAAGAAAAAGTGTGAAATATTGTAATACCCGAGCCGGAATGTGAATTTTCTTTGTTTATTATTTTGAAAATTATATTTCCTTAAATTCTTTGTGAATTAACTGTTACTTTCTCGCCGACGCAACGTGCATTACATTTAAGGAGCGATAGCTAGATAACGAGTTCTAGTCCTCAGCAAATAGTGAAACTAGAATTTAGACGACTTAAATTTTATATTTTAATTGTTGCTAACTTTAATTGAACTTACCTTAGCTGAAACGGCTTTAAAACGCGCGAAATAGGGCCCTTTGACCAAGTTTTTAAGTAGTTTGACTTAGCCCTTTGACCCTTTGACCATTTGACCCTTAAATAAGTTAAAACTAAGCAAAATAAAATAAAAACAGCAGCAAAACCAGCAGCAGGTCGTGAGCTTCCTTAGAGAAAAAAAAAAAACCTTTCAACCTTCCAAACGATCAATCTTCGCGTGTGCTCGTGCGGGGTGATTTCTGAGGCAACCAACGTTGTTTTCCTAGCGACTATGAGTACCTAAGGTGAGGGAAGCATGTTATTTGCGCATTTATACGTTGTGTTTGTTAACTTTGTCAATTTTTAGATTTATCCGTAGATCGTTATTTAAAGAGATTTGATGCTTCTAGAATGTTCCTTAGCATTTGTAGAACATGTATTTATGGCTTTGTAACATTTTCTGCTGTTAAATGTTGTGATTGCAACTTGAATTGTGGATTGAATAGTGTTTTATGAATAGTAAAACCTTGAAACGTTGAAGTTGCGCTGTTATGCTTTCCGTTGATGTAGAAACGTGCTACGTATGCTAGAATGCTAAAATGTGTGGTTTGTTTGGGTTGCGTAGTGGAAAAAACGAGAATTA
This sequence comes from Ehretia macrophylla, assembly GCA_037974665.1. Taxonomy (NCBI): domain Eukaryota; kingdom Viridiplantae; phylum Streptophyta; class Magnoliopsida; order Boraginales; family Ehretiaceae; genus Ehretia; species Ehretia macrophylla. The sequence goes on from CM075773.1 coordinate 75,787,206, forward strand.
AGCCTTTGGGAAAGTTGGGGTCGTTTAGGTCGACTTTGGCATTTTTTCGTTTTGCGTGTTGGCATTGCTTTGGGAAGCCATGGAAGCACTTTTGGTGCGATTATGGCGTTGGTTGGGTGTTTGATTGTTGTAGTTGTAGTTCAAACGAGAAAGGGGGAAATCGGGGCTTTACGCGAGTTCTAGGGTAAAGTAAGGTTTTGAGGTCTTTAGACGTGCCTTATGGTGACCTAGGAGGGTTGGCGAAGTCGGTTTCCAGAACTCGTGGCTCGTTTGGAAATGGTAGCATTTTGACAGTTGGGGCCGATTTGTGTTTTTGTGTGTTTACTTGTCTTTATGCTTATAGAATGCTTAGAATTACTTGAATTACTTGTTTGAGTTGTTTTGGATTGAATTGCTTATCAAATTGCTGCTATTGCGTGCGAGAGTAACCTACTTTGTTATTCTCCCACGTGTGGCTTTATCGCTTGTTTATCGCTTGTTTATTGTCTTGTATCGAGTCTTGCATTTCATAGTGTCTCGCGCGTGGGTGATGGGCCTCTCTGGGTAGCCTTGGGTTGCCAGTGTTGGTTGCTCTAGCTCCGCTGTTATTCCCTTTCTCGCTTGGGTTGCCTCCCAGGGAGATTTGGGTCGTAGGATTGATGGATACTTCCGGGGTATTCCAAACTGGTGTTATAAGGTTGTTTGGGCCGGCACGTCGTCATCGAATTCGTGTTTGAAAGTTGCTCGTGAAAAGAGTATCGTATCCTTTAATTGAGTGTTTGCAGCTTTAAATACTTATCTTGCTTTATTGTTGGCTTTGGAGGTAACTTATATGATTTGTATGTATTGTTTGGATAATTGCATTGCATATTCCTCTCATCTCCATCCTTGAGACCAATTGCCCTCGCTGAGCAATAGTTTTTGCTCATTCCTTTCTATACCATGTTTTTACAGGAGTAGTTGAAGCAGACCCTCTCGAGGTAATAGAGGAGGAGGAGCAGGTGGAGGTGTTTCCATGATAGCACTTCCCTGCTTTGCTGGTGGTTGGTTACCAGTTTTGTGCAAACCTTGTTTGTTATGTATATTGCGTGAAGGACGCTTAATTTTGGGGCTTGTAGCCTTGTATATATTTTCTAGTTGAGACCTTTAATGGTCTTATGTTGTAATGGATTAAAGTTTGTAAATTGTAAACTTATACTCGGATGATTAGTGAAGAAATGCATACTAATAGCTAATGGTTTAGTGGCATGAATACCTGTGTAGTATGCATGGCATTTTGGCTTGGGAAGTTGGATAATAGGAAATGTATGTTTTACAGAAAGTTGGCTTGTTTTGGTTATTTTATGGCTTTCGCAAGTATTATATTGTTTTTAGGGTTTTCGGATCGTCCGCGGTACAGAGGAGACTCCGTCCGTGTGTCGAGTCCGGGCTTGGCCTTTTGCGGGGTCGGGTCGGGGCGTGACATCTTTAGGTGGTATCAGAGCATGATAGTCGTGCATGAGCCGGGATATGATTCTCGGTCTGTGGGGTAAAGGTCTAAAATGCTAAAGTGTTTATGAATGATTGCTAAGTGAAAAGAAAATGTTCTAGCATGACTTTGTGAACTTGGAATGTTTATGTGTTTAAGTGAAATAGTTTGGCAAGTTAAACTTGTCTTATGTGAATTGTGTGATAGAATGTTGGATTGTTATTGATTTGAGTGTTATCTAATCTTATGTGTTATATTTCTGTCTATAAACTGCTTTTAAATGTTGCCAGCTATTGTGAGTTGCTACTATGCCGCCACGTCGTGGTACTCAAGGTATAGGATCAGATGAAGAGGCAGCAGAACAGGGTCAGCAGCCGTTGCCTGAGCAGTTTATGGCTACCATGACTACTGCAGTAGACCGGATCACACAGGTACTACATGAGCAGAGGCAAGACCAGATTAATCCCCAGGGTAATCAAGCTAATCCTGGTGGACAGGGGTACAGAGTTGAGAATAACCAGTTAGAGAAATTTCTGAGGCACGAGCCGGGAAAGTTCTTCGGAGAGCCTGATGATGAGGCGGCCAAGAGATGGATTAATCGTGTCGAGAAAATTTTCACCGCGTTGAGGTATACTGATGAGGCAAGAATAGATTATGCATCATTTTTATTTGAGGGTGATGCAGAGCAGTGGTGGAATACTGTTTATGGGATGATTTCGTAAGTGAGTTCCGGGACAAATATATTCCCGAGATGGCTATGGAGAGACGGGAAGATGAGTTTGTGGCCCTGAAGCAGGGAAATATGACTGTTGCACAATATGAGGCTAGATTTGTTAGCCTGTTGAGGTATATGCCCGAGTTGGTACGGCCAGCTAGGAGGATGATACATAGGTTTGTCCGTGGGTTGAGAATGGACATACAGTTGCATTTAACTGGACAGACTTACACTACTTTTCCCGAGGCATTTCAGGCAGCCTCGAAGTTTGAGAAACGGAAGGCTGAGATGTTAGCTGAGAGCAGTCAGCCGAGTAAGAAGCAGTTTTTGGGCCAGAGTAGCCAGAGTCAGCCGAGGCAGTATCAGGCTTCTGCACAGGGTCCTCAGCAGCGTCCGTATCAGCCACAACAGCAGATTCAGGCTAGACCAGCTGTGACCAGACCTCAGCAAGGAGGTACAGTTCCTACCCCTGCCAGAGCCCCAGCACCTACAGGAAACACTGCGGTTAGGCAAAATCAGCAGTGTGATTATTGTAATCGACCAGGGCATATTGAGGCTAACTGCTGGAGGAAGAGTGGAAAATGTACGGGTTGTGGCAGTGATGAGCACAGGGTGAGGGATTGCCCTAAATATAATAATGTTCAGGGCCGTGGTGGAGGCCGAGGTGTTCAGAATAGGGTTGCAGGTGCACGACCAGCACAGAAAGTACAGGCTAGGGTCTTTGCACTGGATGCAGAGGAGCTGCCCGATAATACAGCTATAGTGGAAGGTACCTTTCTTCTCAATACTCAGCCAGTTAAAGTTTTGATTGATCCTGGAGCTACACATTCGTTTATAACTCCTGCATGTGCACGATCTGTGAATGTTTGCATTGATAATTTGCCTCATGAAGTTGAAGTTAGTACTCCTTTGGGTGCAAAATTTGTTGCTGAGTCTATTTGCAAATCTTGTGATATATGTATAGAGAACCGTAAATTTCCTGCTGATTTAATTATATTACCATTCCGTGACTTTGAAATCATTTTGGGAATGGACTGGTTGGGAAAGTATTATGCACAGTTGGATTGTAGAACAAAGATCGTTTATCTTAAGGTTCCTGACCTACCGGTACTAGAGATTGATGGGAACTGCAGGGCTGCCCGCATTCCACTTTTATCAGCGATCAAGACTTCTAAGTTGTTGAATAGGGGTTGTGAAGCTTACTTAGCCTATTTGATCAATCAGCCTGCTGATAAGTTGAGTCTGAATGAGGTTCCGATTGTTAGAGACTTCCCTGGTGTATTTCCCGAGGAATTACCGGGTTTACCACCGGATAGGGAGATTGAGTTCGTGATTGATCTTGTACCAGGCACTGCGCCAATTTCTAGGAGTCCTTATAGGATGGCATCGGCTGAACTTCAGGAGTTAAAAATTCAGCTTCAGAACTTGCTTGAGAAAGGGTTTATACAACCTAGTTCTTCGCCGTGGGGTGCACCTGTGTTGTTTGTGAGAAAGAAAGACGACACGCTACGGTTATGCATTGATTACAGGGGACTTAATCAAGTCACAATTAAGAACAAATACCCCTTGCCGTTGATTGAAGAATTGTTTGACCAGTTGCAGGGTGCGAGTGTTTACTCCAAATTTGACTTGAGGCAGGGTTACTATCAACTTAGAATTCGGAGTGACGATATACCAAAGACGGCATTCAGGACTAGATATGGCCACTATGAGTTTGTTGTTTTGCCGTTTGGTTTGACGAATGCACCAGCCGCATTCATGGACTTGATGCAGAGGGTTTTTCGGCCTTACCTTGATCAGTTTGTTGTGATCTTCATTGACGACATTTTAGTGTATTCGAAGAACGAGGCTGAACATGAGCAACACTTGAGGATTGTGCTTCAGACTTTGCAGGAAAACAAGCTTTTTGCTAAATTCAGCAAGTGTGAGTTCTGGTTGAACTAGATATCTTTTCTAGGCCATATCATTTCAGATCGAGGAATTTCAGTGGATCCAACTAAGATTGAAGTTGTTTCAGCTTGGAAGAGACCTGAGACGGTGCCAGAGATTCGGAGTTTTCTTGGATTGGCTGGTTACTACCGGAGATTTGTTAAAGACTTTTCTAAAATTTCTGGACCTTTGAGCCAGTTGACTCGGAAGAAAGTTGCTTACAACTGGGATGCTAAATGTGAATCCAGTTTCCAAGAATTGAAGAAGAGACTAACTACAGCTCCTATACTAGCTTTACCTGAGGGAACAGAGAACTTTGTTGTCTACAGTGATGCATCTAAAGAAGGATTGGGCTGTGTTTTAATGCAGAATGGTAAGGTGATTGCCTATGCTTCTAGGAAATTGAAACCTTATGAAGTCAATTACCCTACACATGATCTTGAGTTAGCTGCAGTTGTGTTTGCTTTGAAGAAGTGGCGTCACTACTTGTGGGGTTGCAGATTTGAAATATTTACCGACCACAAGAGTCTCAAGTATTTGTTTTCACAGAAGGATCTAAATATGAGGCAGCGGAGATGGCTAGAGCTATTGGGTGGTTATAACTGTTCTATTAACTATGTGCCAGGTAAGGCAAATGTTGTTGCTGATGCTTTGAGCCGAAAGGCTACTGTTGCAAGCTTGATTATCAAGGACTGGGAGACTTTGGAAGAAATTTGTTCATGGAAACCAGAAGCTACTGAGGTAGGGATTCGGTTTGCTAGTTTACAGATTCAGTCAGGATTGCTAGCTCAGATCAAAGAGGCTCAGAAGACTGATCCTCACATCTTGAAGATCCAGGAGAAAGCTAAAGGGGGAGTTTAAATTACATGCAGATGGCATCTTCAGATTCAGGGACAGAGTATGTGTTCCTAGTGATACGACTTTGAAGAATGAGATCCTGTCCGAGGCACATAATTCGAGGTATACGATTCACCCGGGCAGTACTAAGATGTATAGAGATTTGAAGCAACACTTCTGGTGGAACAATATGAAGAGGGAGATTGCTGGGTATGTATCCAGATGTTTGACTTGTCAGAGGGTTAAAGTTGAGCATCAGAGGCCAGCCGGACTTCTACAGCCATTGTCGATTCTGCAATGGAAGTGGGTACATATAACAATGGACCTTGTGACCGATCTTCCTAGATCTCCGAGAGGATGTGATTCTGTTTGGGTTGTTGTGGACCGCTTGACTAAAGTTACACATTTTATTCCCGTGAACAAACAGGATAGCCTTGATAAGCTAGCTGAATTGTATGTTGCTAATATTGTGAGATTGCATGGAGTACCACAGAGTATAGTGTCAGATAGGGATCCCAGATTCAGATCTCGTTTTTGGCAGAAGTTGCAAGAGGCCATGGGAACTAAGTTGAGCTTCAGTACTGCATATCATCCGCAAACTGATGGACAGTCTGAGAGAACCATTAGGATCTTGGAAGACATGCTTCGGGCATGTGTGCTTGACTTTGGGAAGAATTGGGAGAAGTTTTTGCCTTTAGCGGAGTTCGCTTACAACAATAGTTATCAATCTACTATAGGTATGGCTCCCTACGAGGCGTTGTATGGTCGGAAATGCAGATCCCCATTATATTGGGAAGAGGTTGGAGAGATGAGAACAGTTGATCCGACTGTGTTACCTGAGATGATTAAGATGGTAGATAATGTTCACCTTATTCGCCAGCGTATGCTTACAGCTCAGAGTCGTCAGAAGAGTTATGCAGATAAGCACCGTCGGGATCTTAAGTTTGATTTGGGAGATTGGGTGTTTCTTAAGATTTCTCCACGGAAGGGATTGATTCGGCACGGTAAGAGCGGGAAGCTTATTCCCAGGTATGTGGGTCCGTATGAGATCACCGAAAAGGTAGGTCCTTTGGCTTATCGATTAGCTTTGCCTCCGAGCTTGTCGAGACTGCACGATGTGTTCCACGTGTCTATGTTGAAGAAGTATCATCCAGACCCTTCACATGTACTTGAACCAGAGCCTTTGCAGATTGAAGAAAAGTTGTCCTACGAAGAGAAACCAATTAGAATTGTGGATCGGAAGATTCAGGAGCTTCGAAGGAAGAGTATTCCGTTAGTAAAGGTTCTGTGGAATCATCATGGGTTTGAGGAAACGACTTGGGAAAGAGAGGACCAAGTTCGGGATCAGTATCCGGAGTTGTTTGTTGACCAGGTAAGAATTGCGTGGGCGCAATTGTTTTAAGGGGGAGAGGGTGTAATACCCGAGCCGGAATGTGAATTTTCTTTGTTTATTATTTTGAAAATTATATTTCCTTAAATTCTTTGTGAATTAACTGTTACTTTCTCGCCGACGCAACGTGCATTGCATTTAAGGAGCGATAGCTAGATAACGAGTTCCAGTCCTCAGCAAATAGTGAAACTAGTATTTAGACGACTTAAATTTTATATTTTAATTGTTGCTAACTTTAATTGAACTTACCTTAGCTGAAACGGCTTTAAAACGCGCGAAATAGGGCCCTTTGACCAAGTTTTTAAGTAGTTTGACTTAGCCCTTTGACCCTTTGACCATTTGACCCTTAAATAAGTTAAAACTAAGCAAAATAAAATAAAAACAGCAGCAAAACCAGCAGCAGGTCGTGAGCTTCCTTAGAGAAAAAAAAAAAAAAAAACCTTTCAACCTTCCAAACGATCAATCTTCGCGTGTGCTCGTGCGGGGTGATTTCCGAGGCAACCAACGTTGTTTTCCTAGCGACTAGGAGTACCTAAGGTGAGGGAAGCATGTTATTTGCGCATTTATACGTTGTGTTTGTTAACTTTGTCAATTTTTAGATTTATCCGTAGATCGTTATTTAAAGCGATTTGATGCTTCTAGAATGTTCCTTAGCATTTGTAGAACATGTATTTATGGCTTTGTAACATTTTTTACGGTTAAATGTTGTGATTGCAACTTGAATTGTGGAATGAATAGTGTTTTGTGAATAGTAAAACCTTGAAACGTTGAAGTTGCGCTGTTATGCTTTTCGTTGATGTAGAAACGTGCTAGGTATGCTAGAATGCTAAAATGTGTGGTTTGTTTGGGTTGCGTAGTGGAAAAAATGAGAATTAAGCCTTTGGGAAAGTCGGGGTCGTTTAGGTCGACTTTGGCATTTTCTCGTTTTACGTGTTGGCATTGCTTCGGGAAGCCATGGAAGCACTTTTGGTGCGATTATGGCGTTGGTTGGGTGTTTGGTTGTTGTAGTTGTAGTTCAAACGAGAAAGGGGGAAATCGGGGCTTTGCGCGAGTTCTAGGGTAAAGTAAGGTTTTGAGGTCTTTAGACGTGCCTTATGGTGACCTAGGAGGGTTGGCGAAGTCGGTTTCCAGAACTCGTGGCTCGTTTGGAAATGGTAGCATTTTGACAGTTGGGGCCGATTTGTGTTTTTGTGTGTTTACTTGTCTTTATGCTTATAGAATGCTTAGAATTACTTGAATTACTTGTTTGAGTTGTTTTGGATTGAATTGCTTATCAAATTGCTGCTATTGCGTGCGAGAGTAACCTACTTTGTTATTCTCCCACGTGTGGCTTTATCGCTTGTTTATCGCTTGTTTATTGTCTTGTATCTAGTCTTGTATTGCATAGTGTCTCGCGCGTGGGTGATGGGCCTCTCTGGGTAGCCTTGGGTTGCCAGTGTTGGTTGCTCTAGCTCCGCTGCTATTCCCTTTCTCGCTTGGGTTGCCTCCCAGGGATATTTGGGTCGTAGGATTGATGGATACTTCCGGGGTATTCCAAACTGATGTTATAAGGTTGTTTGGGCCGGCGCGTCGTCATCGAATTCGTGTTTGAAAGTTGCTCGTGAAAAGAGTATTGTATCCTTTAATTGAGTGTTTGCAGCTTTAAATACTTGCCTTGCTTTATTGTTGGCTTTGGAGGTAACTTATATGATTTGTATGTATTGTTTGGCTAATTGCATTGCATACTCCTCTCATCTCCGTCCTTGAGACCAATTGCCCTCGCTGAGCAATAGTTTTTGCTCATTCCTTTCTATACCATGTTTTTACAGGAGTAGTTGAAGCAGACCCTCTCGAGGTAATAGAGGAGGAGGAACAGGTGGAGGTGTTTCCGTGATAGCACTTCCCTGCTTTGCTGGTGGTTGGTTACCAGTTTTGTGCAAACCTTGTTTGTTATGTATATTGCGTGAAGGACGCTTAATTTTGGGGCTTGTAGCCTTGTATATATTTTCTAGTTGAGACCTTTAATGGTCTTATGTTGTAATGGATTAAAGTTTGTAAATTGTAAACTTATACTCGGATGATTAGTGAAGAAATGCATACTAATAGCTAATGGTTTAGTGGCATGAATACCTGTGTAGTATGCATGCCATTTTGGCTTGGGAAGTTGGATAATAGGAAATGTATGTTTTACAGAAAGTTGGCTTGTTTTGGTTATTTTATGGCTTTCGCAAGTATTATATTGTTTTTAGGGTTTTCGGATCGTCCGCGGTACAGAGGAGACTCCGTCCGTGTGTCGGGTCCGGGCTTGGCCTTTTGCGGGGTCGGGTCGGGGCGTGACAAATATCCTAAACCCTTTTAGAACATTTCTCTTCGCGGATAAACATTAGGGACATATTCATATCAAAGCGGAGAATATGAATATCCTACAAATAACATAGTGTATAAAACACACAAATATATTCCTGTTAAACCCTAATAAGGACATCACAAACTATAGTATTAGGGCATATCCTCAACAATTGCAAGCTATTCTTGCGTCATTTCGGGAATGAAAAATTCATAGCATTTTAACGAAGAAATCTGACATTTTGTAAAACATGAAAGTTGTTCCTAACTGCCTAATATAGCAACTATAAAAGTTTCGTTCGATTCTGTGGTCTTCTGCTTTTTTTACAATGCAAAATACGTCAAGGACAATAAACTGTCCAGTAGCAGCAAAATTTCCAAAACCTTCTATCTTGTGTGTTTTTGAGCTTAAAAATGATTTTTTCTCAGGTTTCATCCAACATAAGAAATGTTCCCCTATAAGTCTACTACAAACTGAAATTTTGTGCTCCTGTGGTGGACGGCCAACTTGGGGAAGAAGAGAAGATGAAATATCTTCTTATTCTTTTCTTGGAAGCTAACTTGTATTGGAAGCCTAGACCAAACTATTGCCTATTTGCATTTTTAACCCCAATTGCTTGTCATCTTTGCAAATCAACCCCCATTTTGCCTAGCTTAAGTTGTGGGGCCCCTTACGTAATTTTCCAAACTTAAATCCTAGTTGTAATTGAAATCTTGGTGCCCAAGTTTAACTTTTAGTATTTGTAACTTAGCCCCTAAAGTTTATAAGTTTTGCTAATCGATCCTCATGTTTCCTAAAATGTAAAAGTTTATCCGTTTCTTTTCTGATTCAACTGGGGTGTTCCTTGTACGATTTAGTGTATGCGATATCCTGTCTAAAATGCCAAACTTGGTCTCCAAGTATTAGTTCTCATAATCGTAATTTTGGCCCCAAAAGTTCCAAAATCTCCACTTTTGCCCCTAACTTTTAAAGAGCTCTTAATCTTGACTCTATTTTCTAATTTCTTATAGTCTTAGGGTTCTAATGGGATTTTGGAAACGTTAATTATGATTTAGGTTATTAAATTAGTGTCCGAGCATAATTTAGTTAATTACACTTTGGCCTCTAAGTTTTCCAGTAATTATAAAGTTATCTTGAAGTTTCTTTACTTAGTTCTTGTCCTTCTAACTTATTCCTTAGCCTATTACTATAGTATCTAACTTGCATTTAGGGTTTATAAGTATTTAATATATATATATATATATATATATATATATATATAACATGGAATTTATACTTAATTACACGTAATGGAATAGTAATGCATATGCAGTTGGATCAGGGTCTCACATTTGTACTTCATTAAGTACACATAACCATACCGAGAATAATCATCAGTAAAGGTTATGAAGTATATATAACCACCACGAGCCATTTCTCTAAAGGGTTCGCATACATCACTATGTATTAATGTTAACAATTCAGTGGCCCTTGTTCTTTTCCCAACAAATGATGACTTGGTCATTTTCCTGAGAATACAAGACTCACATGTAGGCCCGGGTTCACATCCCAATGAATCAATAAGTTCATTTTGAGCCATCCATGTTATTCTTTTCTCGTTAATATGACCGAGTCTTAAGTGCCACAATTGTTTCATATTAATTTGAATATCTTTTGGTTGTTTCTCTTTTGAAGTGGAAGTTGAAGTTACATGCATGCATTCCTCCAGATTCAAATGATAAAGTCTGTTCAACAAAGTAGCTGAGCCGATATATTCATTATGATAATAAATATTACAGCTCTTGTTTGAAAAATAAAATTCATAATTCTCACAAACAAGCTTAGGAATAGAGACAATATTTCTAACAACATTTGGAACAAACAAGACATTTGACAGACGCAAAACATGACTGGCAGGCAAACAAAGTTCAATATTCCCTTTGGCAAGGGCTATAATACTTGTTCCATACCAACCTTCTGAACAATCTCACGCTTCCTGTAACACCCCGATCCCTCTCGAGATCGGAAGTTCTATTAATCAATCTAATCGCAACCCAATTCCAAACCCGGGCATAAAATTTAAGGAAAACCGACGGAGTCTTCCCTGTTTCTAGGCAAAATGCAATCCTACGACAGCATATAAGTGGACCAGCACCGTGTCCAACCATTCAAAATTGCTCAAGGCCATCCGAGCCTTGGTTCTCAACAATTAAACATAACAAGTATACATACATTTCCAAGTACCCAGACTATTCTAACTCTTTCTTTAAACAATACAAACATGCATTGAATTTAAGCTATACTGACTAAATACATAAACTAACTTATCATACCACTTCAATAATTTAGTTAAACTTAAATTACGTTCCTTTTAACACTAAACACATACATTACATGAAAATATACATCTTTGCATCTTTGACAACTCAAGCCACATAGCACGCAAGGCAACTCTTCAAGCACGATCTATCACATATCCACGAACTTTCCAGCTAACATGATATTTCCTGAAATGTGGTGGTGAGGAGTGAGAATACACAACACGTATACTCAGTGAGGGCGAGACAGATATCGAGGTGGAGAGAAAAAAAGTCGTTCAGTGCAAATAAGACAGTTAAGCAATATATCTGATAAGAACAACAATCAATATAAACAACAATACAATAAACAATTAAAGGAAACATTAACACAACCCATCAAAGCTATACCACACTTTGAAGGCTATGGTTCACTCTTACGAGCAATGTACCATTTCACGAGCGATATATCAATCTCGAGCTTGATGTTGACAACAATGACAATAAGCGCGCAACCACCTTATAACTTCCACTGGGTGTACTCCGGATGTACCCCGACACATCTCGACCCAAATCTCCTAGGGTAGCACCCCAAACGAGAATAGGAATAGGACACGAAGCTAGAGCAAACCAACCCTGGCAGCCCGAGACTGCCCAGAGAGGCTCATCACTCACGCGCCTGACACTATGCAATGCAATACGAGATACAAGCAATAAACGAGCGATAGCACGAAAGTGCAGAATAGTGACAATAAACGAGATATCAAGCATTTACAATCAATAATAGCAATCAATTAACTTTTCAAGCATGATTATCATTAATATCAACAATAACATCAATCAAACAAGTAATAGCAGTTCAAACATAAAAACGACAAATATCACTATTCAATCTCTAACTTCCAAAGGCAATTACGAGCAAACGAGCTACAGGATTAGGAAACCGATTTCACTACATTCACTTAGGTACTACAAGGCATGTTTTTATATCACGAAACCATACTTTCCCAACCGAAGTCCGAAAGTCCACCTACTGCGTTTGAACTACAGCTATGTTAACCGGTCACCCAATCAACGCCACAACAGCGCCAAATGTGCTTCCATGCCCTCAATAGCAAAAACCCCAACTCAATTCGAGCACGGTCAACACTTGGTCAAACGGCCCCTTTATGTTTCTTTGTCTAATTTTCAATTTTAACAAAGGCCGGTCCGTTTTTATTGCACATTTTATCTTTCTATCATTAATGGCACCTATCCAAATCAAGAAATCGCAATTCGGATCAAAAATTCAAAAATCTAGGGTTTTACTAGTCATTTTTACTATTCACGTTATTCCCTAATTTCAATTTGCGTTTCTAGCCATAAAAATTGCTAAATAACTAACAAGCAATGCTCTACGAACCCTAAGTTATTTCAAGCAATAACAGGCATTATAACGCAATAAATATCAAATCTGAAAATTTGAAACAAAAATTTAAATTCAAATAAAAATGCACAAAAACGTGAAAACCCTCACAAAGATTGAAGACCAAGACCCGCAAGGACCTGAGCCACGATCCTCGTCCGATTCCATGCAAGATTTTGGCCTAAAAATGCAAAATCAATTTTTCTTTCTTTTTCCTTTGAGTTTCGGCCATGGGGGGGACTTGGGGGGGAATTTTGGTTTTGTTTTTATATCAATTTTGCCTTGTTTTATTTATTTAAAAAGATGACAAAGGCTCAAGGGCATTTTGGTCTTTTTGCAAAGTCAAGCTTAAGTTAAAAATGGTCAAATAAGCTTATTTAATTAGCATTTAGTCTAATTCAAGTTAAAACAATGCAATTTTAATGAAAACCAACTAAAACTAGCTAAATTAAACTAGAAACGCTATTCACGAAATTCGAGACATATTCTTCTAACTTTCATTTTCGAAATGCTAAGATCGAACGGTCAATAAACGATCACTAATCAAATGATGAGCAATAATATAAAACTATAATTCTGAAAAGTAGAATAGTAGAATAGTTTAAAATTCACTCCGGCTCGGAGTTACTTTTCTCATTTAATTAAAAACCAAGTAATTTAATGCAAGAAAATAAAACCGATTATTAAAATAATCAAAATAATAAATATTCATTTAAAAATAAATAATTTAACTATTTCTAGAATATTTTAAAGAATATGAAGTTAATGCTAAGATACGAATAAACAAGTTAATATAAACACGTAGTCAAATGCAATTAAATACTAAGATTTAAGATGACACTTAATTAAAGACAAGAAAATAAATTCAATTACTATAAACAATAAAAATAGGTAATAATCTTTTAAATTATTCAATATAAAAATTATTTGAATATTTTTAAAAGAAATATCAAAATAGTGAAGAATGGATGATTTAACTAATTAAACTCTTAATTAAATGTAGTCAAATGCTATTAAATGCATGCCGGGTTCGAGTTATCACATCTTTCCTCCCTTAAAACAATTGCGTCCTCGCAATTCTTCTTCCAATAAGACTCAATATCATCTGAAATCCAACTATGACCACTCTTCATTGGTTGCTGAGCAAGACACCGAATAAGATACTCGTAGGAAAATCCCAAATAGAAATCCCAACCAAGAATGCCGAGAAAATGCCAACTAAAGACTGAAGTAGAGATACTGTAGATAAAATTAACATCACATATTAATGACAAGAAGAATGCCGAAGAAATACTCCACATACGAATCTCAAGTAGAAGTTCAACATGTACCAAATAAGGAAGTAAAAGGATAGCCAAAGTAGATGCAGTACATATAATGTCACGCCCCAACTCGACCCCTCCTATGATCAGTCAGGACGCAACGGAATTTCGGCAGTATAACGACAGTAAATAGGACACCGAGGTTCCAAACCAACCTCATTAAACATCATACATCCAGTAACTCCTTAATTCAAACAACAACATACAACACAATCATAATATACAATAAACCATCCTCGTTATACGCCTCCGTTCCAACATAACATACAATACCTCAACCTTATCATACATTTCAAAAGTAAGTTGAGACATATTTACAACTTAACCATAAACAAAACAAAACCGCTAAGTTAACATCATTTGGATCATCATCTTTTCAATATCTATTACATTAAGAACCATAAGGTATATAAAGTCTGTTAAGCTAATATACAAACATTTAAACAACATAAAATCATGGATAAGACTCAGGAACATATGACTCGTCCACGTAAAGCACATTTTCCACATTCTCCTCTTCAGGAGGCACATACCCGTAATCCGGCTCTGCAACACCTGTAAGCATGCATTAATAGAGAGTGAGCTTATATACATAAGCCCAGTGAGGATCCGATAGATCTCGACAGTATTCACTACGCTCCTTGGATTTAGTCCTTTGAGCAAGTAAACACACAACAACAATAATAACATAAATAAAGCTATCATCACATAACTATATAACCAATCAATAAGGATACTCTATTTGCTGCCGCTCGACACGCCATCACGATCTCAACCGTTCTTCTTATACCTCCCCATTACTCACGCACCCGAGGTACCTCATTAGCCCCTCCCTCCATGACACCTCCGTCATGCGAGCTGGGGGTAGCCTATGGCAGTCATGCCGTTATCAACCCGACAGCCCGACGCTGCCCGAGAGGTGGCACACACATACCAAGACTCCATATTCATCAATCATCAAACAAGCATAAATCAATCAATCAATTGGGAGATCAGCAACAAGAGTGCCCGATTCCCGCATTCAATAATAATCAATCAATAACATCAATATTAAATTAAACAACAAACAACGTAGTTAGATGACAAAGTAGGCCATCTAACCGGACATGCATAATATACATAATTAAACTCTAAATTACTCAACAACAACTCACCATTCATCACTCGAACACTACCCAACCATCTAAGGCATCGTTCAAGAAATTAAAGAATGACAACCTAAACTTCTAAAATTCATAACTTACAATCTACTAATCCAAACATTGCCAAATCAGTTCCTATCACTCACCCATTCAACCTACTACATTAGCCCTCTCGGAAAACCACCCTAACACCCCCAAATCATGCCTGATAACCCTAAAATCCTAAGATGTCATGGCTGGATTTTCCGGATTTTCACACAAACAATGTAATCGAAAATTCGGCATTACAACAGCGCTAACACGTAATTATCAAGTATTTAGAAATCGACGGCAATCGATTTCGATCAACACAACTCATTTAATTCGACTTTGAACATTTTAATCAAAATTAAATACCCGGAAAATAAAAATTATGCTATATCCGACAGAAACTCGTAGTATTAGTATATAATGATCCCTAGCATGCAAGGAGCAATAATCTAACATCAGATTACAATTCTAACGGTTCAATCTTCATTTATACGCAAAAACACAAAAATGACATTTTGAGATCTAGAATTTTTCTCTCACCTTTGATGCGATATAAGCCTAGGAATGCGTGCTATGCGTGCCCAACAAGCAGAATCCAAGTCGGTGCGAAGTTTCACGGACAAAAACTAGGTTTTTCTTTGAAAAATTGGATTGAAAAGCTTTGAAATTCTCTTTCTTTTTCTCTCCTCTTTCTCTCGGCCATGTGTGTGTTTGTGGAGTGTGTTTTGTGTTGTGTGAGTGTGTGTTGATGACAAGGAGTATTTAAAAGCTTGGTCAATTAAAAAAATGCAAAGTCAAAGTTAGTTTTAATAGGTATTTTTGTGTTTTTAATGACTTTAATTGCATTTTAGTGCTCACCAAGTTAAAAATAATTATGCCACCCCCAAGATATCTCAAGTGGATTATTTTTAGGTGACAAGAAGTTTTACAATCAAACAATTTCACCCGAGTCGGCTTAAAACTCGATTTTCGCAAAAGTCGGTGTAAAAACCCTAATAAATTCTTAAGCCGATTTTAAAATCGTTTTCATCAAACACAGGTCTATTAAAGTCCGTGGACTAGGTCTAGAAGGGTTAAAAAGACCAGTTTCAAAATTATAGCGGACGTGTTTCGAAAATACTATTCACTGAAAATCGACGATAAAATTTCTGACTCCGTTTTTGATAAAAATTTCATGAATGCACATTTAGCATGTATTAGAAGTATTGACATCAAAATTATACCTTTCTAGGTCCTATAGCACATAAACAGATCATATGCACGCAAATCAAGGTAAAGCACGCAAAACGAGATAAGATAGAAAAGTGGAGTTTCATATTCTCCCCCCCTTAAAACAATTGCATCCTCGTAATTCTCGAACTGACAGACAATTAAATCCTCAAACGTTACACTTAACAATACTTCTCTTAGTTCCCATTTATCTCTTAGGATGACACTTAAGAAAAGACCTCAAAAGAACAAACTCTATTGACTGCAAGTTGATGATCATAATTCCAAGACAATCTTCAATTCATAATTCTCTCCTACCTAATATCATATTGCATATGAAAGAAATCGCAACTCCAAAGTCTTAGCATGACACCACTAATTATCAATCATTCCCTATTACACAAAAGAGCTCTATGAACACCCCGAGGGTTTAAAAACTCATTTACGATAACATGAATGATTACTGATCAAGGAAATATCTCAAAAGTGACATTTGTCAGTGTCACGCCCCAACTCGACCCCTCTTACAATCAGTCAGGACGCAACGGAATTTCGGCAGCATAACGATAGTAACATGAACATCAGGGCTCTAAACCAACCCTTAAAAACAACATACATCAAACTCCACAATTAAATCAACAACATACAACGCAACTATTTCATACATTAAATATTCTTTCATCAACTCATTCATAGTTATGCGCCTCCGTTCCAACATAACATACAATACCTCAACCTTATCATACATTTCAAAAATAAGTTGAGACATATTTACAACTTAACCATAGACAAAAGAAAGCCACTAAGTTAACACCATTTGGATCATCATCTTCCAACATCTATTACAATATGAACCACAAAGCATATAAAAGTCTATTAAGCTAATATACATGACATTAAACAACATATAATCATGGATAAGACTCGGGAACATATGACTCGTCCACGTAAAGCACATTTTCCACATTCTCCTCTTCAGGAGGCACATACCCGTAATCCGGCTCTGCAACACCTGTAAGCATGCATTAATAGAGAGTGAGCTTATATACATAAGCCCAGTGAGGATCCGATAGATCTCGACAGTATTCACTACGCTCCTTGGATTTAGTCCTTTGAGCAAGTAAACACACAACAACAATAATAACATAAATAAAGCTATCATCACATAACTATATGACCATTCAATAAGGATACTCTATTTGGTGTAGCTCCAAACGCCATCACGATCTCAACCGTTCTTCTTATAACTCCCCATTACTCACGCACCCGAGGTACCTCACTAGCCCCTTCCCTCCATGACATCTCCGTCATGCGAGCTGGGGGTAGCCTATGGCAGTCATGCCGTTATCAACCCGACAGCCCGATGCTGCCCGAGAGGTGGCACACACATACCAAGACTCCATATTCATCAATCATCATGCAAGCATAAATCAAACAATCAATTGGGAGATCAGCAACAAGAGTGCCCGATTCCCGCATTCAATAATAATCAATGTCATTTTATCTTCATCAATAATCATATCATCATTATCAATAACATCAATAATCAATTAAACAACAAATAACGTAGTTAGATGACAAAGTAGGCCATCTAACCGGACATGCATAATATACATAATTAAACTCTAAATTACTCAACAACAACTCACCATTCATCACTCGAACACTACCCAACCATCTAAGGCATCGTTCAAGAAATTAAAGAATGACAACCTAAACTTCTAAAATTCATAACTTACAATCTACTAATCCAAACATTGCCAAATCAGTTCCTATCACTCACCCATTCAACCTACTACATTAGCCCTCTCGGAAATCCACCATAACACCTCTAAATCATGCCCGATAACCCTAAAACCCTATGACGTCATGGCTGGATTTTCCGGATTTTCACACAAACAATGTAATCGAAAATTCGGCATTACAACAGCGCTAACACGTAATTATCAAGTATTTAGAAATCGACGGCAATCGATTCCGAGCAACGCAACTCAATTAAATCAACTTTGAACATTTTAATCAAAATTAAATACCCGGAAAATAAAAATTATGCTATATCCGACAGAAACTCGTAGTATTAGTATATAATGATCCCTAGCATGCAAGGAGCAATAATCTAACATCAGATTTCAATTCTAACGGTTCAATCTTCATTTATACGCAAAAACACAAAAATGACATTTTGAGATCTAGAATTTTTCTCTCACCTTTGATGTGTTTTGATGCAAGAAATGTGTAGAATGGATGCCAAACAATCAATTTCAAGCTTTGAATCACTCAATTCGGCTTTGAAACGCAAAATCTGTGAGAAAAATGCTTTGAAAATGCCTTTATCTTTCTCCTCCAAGGAGCCACGGTTTTGTGTGTGTTTTTGGAGTGTGTTTTGTGTTGTGTGAGTGTGTGTTGATGACATTATATAATAAAAAGCTTGGTCAATTAAAAAAATGCAAAGTCAAAGTTAGTTTTAATATGTATTTTTGTGTTTTTAATGACTTTAATTGCATTTTAGTGCTCACCAAGTTAAAAATAAATATGCAACCCCCAAGATATCTCAAGTGGATTATTTTTAGGTGACAAGAAGTTTTACATTCAAAGAATTCCACCCGAGTCGGCTTAAAACTCGATTTTCGCAAAAGTCGGTGTAAAAACCCTAATAAATTCTTAAGCCGATTTTAAAATCGTTTTCATCAAACACAGGTCTATTAAAGTCCGTGGACTAGGTCTAGAAGGGTTAAAAAGACCAGTTTCAAAATTATAGCGGACGTGTTTCGAAAACACTATTCACTAAAAATCGACGATAAAATTTCTGACTCCGTTTTTGATGAAAATTTCATGAATGCACATTTAGCACGTATTAGGAGTATTGACATCAAAATTATAACATTCTAGGTCATATAACACATAAACAGGTCAAATGCACGTAAAACGAGATAAAACACGTAAATCGAGTTAAAGCAGAAAAGTGGGGTTTCACATTCTCCCCTCCTTAAAACAATTGCGTCCGCGCAATTCTCGAACTGATAGACAATTAAATCCTCAATCGTTACACTTAACAATACTTCTCTTAGTTCCCATTTATCTCTTAGGATGACAACTAACCAAAGACCTCAAAAGAACAATCGCTGTTGACTGCAAGTTGATGATCATAGTTCCAAGACAATCTTCAATTCATAATTCTCTCCTACCTAATATCATATTGCATATGAAAGAAATCGCAACTCCAAAGTCTTAGCATGAGACCACTACTTATCAATCATCCCCTACTACACAAAAGAGCTCTATGAACACCCCGAGGGTTTAAAAACTCATTTACGATAACATGAATGATTACTGATCAAGAGAATATCTCAAAAGTGACATTTGTCAGAATATGGCTCTTATAAAATTTACAAGGAAATAAGAATATGGAAAGTCACATTCGAGCCAACAATCAAGTGAACAAGATGTCAAACAGGTTAGAGAATCAAGAGGCTAATAGTTAATAAGGAAGCATGATAACTAAGATAAGAAATGTCTCAGCACCTATCAATTAAATAAGTACGAACAAAGGATGATGATGAGTCAAAACAGTGCTGAGTATGTTGAACAAAAATTCCTGAACAAGTAGATATTTCAATTCTCGATGATTGTTCAAGGAACCAACAAGTAAGTTGTACTTGAGGCGAAATGAAATTAAGAAATAAGAGATGATTAATTCAATAGAAACATGAGTGGCAAGAGTATCTCAGCACGCAATACCAAAGAAGTACGAATAAGAAATGATAACAATAGGACAGTGCCGAGTACTTTGAGTGAGCAATTACAAGCAAAGTAATGACTCTGGATTTAATAATAAAACAATAGGATTAACAAAGATCAACAAGAATAACAATGATGTACTTAGGTAAGGAGTAGATCAAACAAGTGAAATCGAATAAGTAAAATGGTATACCAAAGGAAAAATTACTTTCAAATGAATAGTAATATGATGAAATGAAATATTGAAACGAATGGCTAGAGATATAGAATAAATATAGAAGTCTCAAACCTTAACTCCAATAAGCGACATTGCTATAAGAAGCAAATATGAATGTTAAGAATGGAAACAATGTCAAATGAGTATAGGATCCATTAATCCAATAAGCAAAACTTTCAAGAAACAATTGATATGCTAGAAAAGTGTAACTCTCTCTCAAATAAGTGAGAATAGAGTAAAAGATAATAATAAGACCGATAGAATTATGGAGTACAAGAAGGGTGTCCCACCTACACACTTAAACACCAACAAGTCAAATCCTACAATCTATCTTCCTCCAAAACAAGACACTAAGGAGATCTAAAGAACCTAAGGAGTCATAACAATCACCAAACAAGATAAATCACTCCAAAATTTTACATTCCGTATCAGACCAATCACTAAACGAGATAAATCACCGATTACCCAACAAGATTCACTAATGAAGACTCCAAAATCTAATAACACAATACAGATTCATGCTAACCCATTATAACACAAGAGAATCCTCAATCAACAATTTAGAAAGTCATACCACCTAGAATCCAAAAGCTTGATGTAGGCAAGTAAATGTTCAGTCACCAAAATGCATTCTTATTTCCTCAAATAATTCTATCTCCGAACAATTGCATCTTCGAATAAAGTAACTTTAGTCAAGAATCACTCCAATTGTCTCCAAGGTCTAAAGATCAAAACTCCAAAATATCCATTAATAATATAGCAATCCCAAATAGTAGAAATATTCACACGTTATACCACACTTCATTCCATTCACAAATATACATCACTAATTCCTCAAATAAATTCATTCTAAAATAACCTCAAGAAAGTATAATCTGAGTTGAGACTCCAAAAGTGTCTAATCACAACCTCACAGAAACCTCAACTTATGATTTATCTCCAAGTAATAATAAGTTAAACATGGCAACAAAAGTAATTATAATCATCAAGATACATTGCTATTTTCCTCGAACAACTTCATTCTCACTAGAGGAACATCAAGATCAATCCACTAAGCCGAAACTAAAATCCATAAACATAACAATTAAAATCTAACTGATAAACTTCTAGAATAATAATAATTCAAAATCATGGCCTATCTCTATTTCCGAAAACTCTTACAACCACCCTAGACATTAAAAGGTCACTCACGAGTTAAAACATGTATGCAACTATATCATATGAAAGACAAGTACAACGTAATGCACAATTATCATACAATGCAACATTATCACATAACACACAATTCAACATATAAGAAGCCAACATCACATAAATAGGTTATATCACAGAAATAAGTTATCAACAATTAAAGTCACATAAGCAACAAACTTCACATAATACAAGTTGATCACGTAACTCACATTGGTCACTTAAAGTATCTTGACCACCTAAAGCCCTTTGTTCCACATAAACTAGTTATAAACAATTAAAAGCACATAAACAACTAACTTCACACAAGGCACAAAATCACATAAAACACAATTGTCACATAATACACATTAATCACATAATGCACATTAATTACAACACATTGAGTACGTATAACACGTTATCACATAAAACATATTGACCACATTAGTTCACTTAACACACAAGGCATATTGGTCACATAGAAAGTTAGACACATAAGTAAATTAATCACATAAACATATTAACATATGTTTCACTTTTCTTTCACTTAATACATACTTGCATGCTTAGACCACTACCCACATTCCGAGGATACCCCGGCTGACAGCTAAACATGCGCTCTGATACCACTTAAACTGTCACGCCCCAACTCGACCCCTCTTACAATCAGTCAGGACGCAACGGAATTTCGGCAGCATAACGATAGTAACATGAACATCAGGGCTCTAAACCAACCCTTAAAAACAACATACATCAAACTCCACAAATCACCAACCAACTCCACAATTAAATCAACAACATACAACGCAACTATTTCATACATTAAATATTGTTTCATCAACTCATTCATAGTTATGCGCCTCCGTTCCAACATAACATACAATACCTCAACCTTATCATACATTTCAAAAATAAGTTGAGACATATTTACAACTTAACCATAGACAAAAGAAAGCCACTAAGTTAACACCATTTGGATCATCATCTTCCAACATCTATTACAATATGAACCACAAAGCATATAAAAGTCTATTAAGCTAATATACATGACATTAAACAACATATAATCATGGATAAGACTCGGGAACATATGACTCGTCCACGTAAAGCACATTTTCCACATTCTCCTCTTCAGGAGGCACATACCCGTAATCCGGCTCTGCAACACCTGTAAGCATGCATTAATAGAGAGTGAGCTTATATACATAAGCCCAGTGAGGATCCGATAGATCTCGACAGTATTCACTACGCTCCTTGGATTTAGTCCTTTGAGCAAGTAAACACACAACAACAATAATAACATAAATAAAGCTATCATCACATAACTATATGACCATTCAATAAGGATACTCTATTTGGTGTAGCTCCAAACGCCATCACGATCTCAACCGTTCTTCTTATAACTCCCCATTACTCACGCACCCGAGGTACCTCACTAGCCCCTTCCCTCCATGACATCTCCGTCATGCGAGCTGGGGGTAGCCTATGGCAGTCATGCCGTTATCAACCCGACAGCCCGATGCTACCCGAGAGGTGGCACACACATACCAAGACTCCATATTCATCAATCATCATGCAAGCATAAATCAATCAATCAATTGGGAGATTAGCAACAAGAGTGCCCGATTCCCGCATTCAATAATAATCAATGTCATTTTATCTTCATCAATAATCATATCATCATTATCAATAACATCAATAATCAATTAAACAACAAATAACGTAGTTAGATGACAAAGTAGGCCATCTAACCGGACATGCATAATATACATAATTAAACTCTAAATTACTCAACAACAACTCACCATTCATCACTCGAACACTACCCAACCATCTAAGGCATCGTTCAAGAAATTAAAGAATGACAACCTAAACTTCTAAAATTCATAACTTACAATCTACTAATCCAAACATTGCCAAATCAGTTCCTATCACTCACCCATTCAACCTACTACATTAGCCCTCTCGGAAATCCACCATAACACCTCTAAATCATGCCCGATAACCCTAAAACCCTATGACGTCATGGCTGGATTTTCCGGATTTTCACACAAACAATGTAATCGAAAATTCGGCATTACAACAGCGCTAACACGTAATTATCAAGTATTTAGAAATCGACGGCAATCGATTCCGAGCAACGCAACTCAATTAAATCAACTTTGAACATTTTAATCAAAATTAAATACCCGGAAAATAAAAATTATGCTATATCCGACAGAAACTCGTAGTATTAGTATATAATGATCCCTAGCATGCAAGGAGCAATAATCTAACATCAGATTTCAATTCTAACGGTTCAATCTTCATTTATACGCAAAAACACAAAAATGACATTTTGAGATCTAGAATTTTTCTCTCACCTTTGATGTGTTTTGATGCAAGAAATGTGTAGAATGGATGCCAAACAATCAATTTCAAGCTTTGAATCACTCAATTCGGCTTTGAAACGCAAAATCTGTGAGAAAAATGCTTTGAAAATGCCTTTATCTTTCTCCTCCAAGGAGCCACGGTTTTGTGTGTGTTTTTGGAGTGTGTTTTGTGTTGTGTGAGTGTGTGTTGATGACATTATATAATAAAAAGCTTGGTCAATTAAAAAAATGCAAAGTCAAAGTTAGTTTTAATATGTATTTTTGTGTTTTTAATGACTTTAATTGCATTTTAGTGCTCACCAAGTTAAAAATAAATATGCAACCCCCAAGATATCTCAAGTGGATTATTTTTAGGTGACAAGAAGTTTTACATTCAAAGAATTCCACCCGAGTCGGGTTAAAACTCGATTTTCGCAAAAGTCGGTGTAAAAACCCTAATAAATTCTTAAGCCGATTTTAAAATCGTTTTCATCAAACACAGGTCTATTAAAGTCCGTGGACTAGGTCTAGAAGGGTTAAAAAGACCAGTTTCAAAATTATAGCGGACGTGTTTCGAAAACACTATTCACTAAAAATCGACGATAAAATTTCTGACTCCGTTTTTGATGAAAATTTCATGAATGCACATTTAGCACGTATTAGGAGTATTGACATCAAAATTATAACATTCTAGGTCATATAACACATAAACAGGTCAAATGCACGTAAAACGAGATAAAACACGTAAATCGAGTTAAAGCAGAAAAGTGGGGTTTCACAGTCAGAATATGGCTCTTATGAAATTTATAAGGAAATACGAATATGGAAAGTCATATTCGAGCCAACAATCAAGTGAACAAGAGCTCAAACAGGTTAGAGAATCAAGAGGCTAATAGTTAATAAGGAAGCATGATAACTAAGATAAGAAATGTCTCAGCACCTATCAATTAAATAAGTACGAACAAAGGATGATGATGAGTCAAAACAGTGCTGAGTATGTTGAACAAAAATTCCTGAACAAGTAGATATTTCAATTCTCGATGATTGTTCAAGGAACCAATAAGTAAGTTGTACTTGAGGTGAATTTGAAATTAAGAAATAAGAGATGATTAATTCAATAGAAGTCATGAGTGGCAAGAGTATCTCAGCACGCAATACCAAAGAAGTACGAATAAGAAATGATAACAATAAGACAGTGCCGAGTACTTCGAGTGAGCAATTACAAGAAAAGTAATGGCTCAGCATTTAATAATAAAACAATAGGATTAACAAGGATCAACGAGAATGACAATGATGTACTTAGGTAGGGAGTACATCAAACAAGTTAAATCGAATAAGTAAAATGGTATACCAAAGGTGAAATTACTTCCAAATGAATAGTAATATGATTAAATGAAATATTGAAACCAATGGCTGGAGATATAAAATGAAATATAGAAGTCTCAAACCTTAACTCCAATAAGCGACATTGCTATAAGAAGCAAATATGAATGTTAAGAATAGAAGCAATGTCAAATGAGTATAGGATCCATTAATCCAATAAGCAAAACTTTCAAGAAACAATTGATAGGCTAGAAAAATGTAACCCTCTCTCAAATAAGTGAGAATAGAGTAGAAAAGAATAATAAGACCAATAGAATTATGAAGCACAAGAAAGGTGTCCCACCTACACATTTAAAAACCAACAAGTCAAATCCTACAATCTATCTTCCTCCAAAACAAGACACTAAGGAGATCTAAAGAATCTAAGGAGTCATAACAATCACCAAACAAGATAAATCACTCCAAAATTTATATTCCGTACAAAACCAATCACTAAACAAGATAAATCACTGATTACCCAACAAGATTAACTAATGAAGACTCCAAAATCTGATAACACAATACAGATTCATATTAACCCATTATAACACTAGAGAATCATCAATCAACAATTTATAAAGTCATACCACCTAGAACTCAAAAGCTCGATGTAGGCAAGTAAATGTTCAGCCATCGAAATGCATTCTTATTTCCTCAAATTATTCTATCTCCCAACAATTACATCTTCGAATAAAGTAACTTTAGTCAGGAATCACTCCAATTGTTTCCAAGGTTTAAAGATCAAAACTCCAAAATATCCATTAATAATATAGCAATCCCAAATAGTAGAAATATTCACATGTTATACCACACTTCATTTCATTCACAAATATACATCACTAATTCCTCAAATAAATTCATTCTAAAATAACCTCAAGAAAGTATAATCTGAGTTGAGACTCCAAAAGTGTCTAATCACAACCTCACAAAAACCTCAACTTATGATTCATCTCCTAGTAATAACAAGTTAAACATGGCAACAAAAGTAATTATAATCATCAAGATTCGTTGCTATTTCCTCGAACAACTTCATTCTCGCTAAAGGAACATCAAGATCAATCCACTAAGCCGAAACTAAAATCCATAAACATAACAATTAAAATCTAACTGATAAACTTCTAGAATAATAATAATTCAAAAACATGACCTACCACTATTTCCGAAAACTCTTGCAGTCACCCTAGAAATTAAAAGGTCACTCACGAGTTAAAACATGTATGCAACTATATCATATGAAAGACAAGTACAACGTAATGCACAATTATCATACAATGCAACATGATCACATACCACACAATTCAACATATAAGAAGCCAACATCACATAAATAGGTTATATCACAGAAATAAGTTATCAACAATTAAAGTCACATAAGCAACAAACTTCACATAAGACAAGTTCATCGCGTAACTCAAATTGGTCACTTAAAGTACATTGAGCACCTAAAGCACGTTGTTTCACATAAGCTAGTTATAAACAATTAAAAGCACATAAACAGCTAACTTCACACAAGGCACAAAATCACATAAAACACAATTGTCACATAATACACATTAATCACATAATGCACATTAATTACAACACATTGAGTACGTATAACACGTTATCACATAAAACATATTGACCACATTAGTTCACTTAACACACAAGCCATATTTGTCACATAGAATGTTAGACACATAAGTAAATTAATCACATAAACATATTAACATATGTTTCACTTTTCTTTCACTTAATACATACTTGCATGCTTAGACCACTACCCACATTCCGAGGATACCCCGGCTGACAGCTAATCAAGCTCTGATACCACTTAAATGTCACGCCCCAACTCGACCCCTCCTATGATCAGTCAGGACGCAACGGAATTTCGGCAGTATAACGACAGTAAATAGGACACCGAGGTTCCAAACCAACCTCATTAAACATCATACATCCAGTAACTCCTTAATTCAAACAACAACATACAACACAATCATAATATACAATAAACCATCCTCGTTATACGCC
This sequence comes from Ehretia macrophylla, assembly GCA_037974665.1. Classification (NCBI taxonomy): domain Eukaryota; kingdom Viridiplantae; phylum Streptophyta; class Magnoliopsida; order Boraginales; family Ehretiaceae; genus Ehretia; species Ehretia macrophylla. Next base: position 75,814,085 of record CM075773.1, read on the forward strand.
TCCGTTCCAACATAACATACAATACCTCAACCTTATCATACATTTCAAAAGTAAGTTGAGACATATTTACAACTTAACCATAAACAAAAGAAAACCGCTAAGTTAACATCATTTGGATCATCATCTTTTCAATATCTATTACATTAAGAACCATAAGGTATATAAAGTCTGTTAAGCTAATATACAAACATTTAAACAACATAAAATCATGGATAAGACTCAGGAACATATGACTCGTCCACGTAAAGCACATTTTCCACATTCTCCTCTTCAGGAGGCACATACCCGTAATCCGGCTCTGCAACACCTGTAAGCATGCATTAATAGAGAGTGAGCTTATATACATAAGCCCAGTGAGGATCCGATAGATCTCGACAGTATTCACTACGCTCCTTGGATTTAGTCCTTTGAGCAAGTAAACACACAACAACAATAATAACATAAATAAAGCTATCATCACATAACTATATAACCAATCAATAAGGATACTCTATTTGGTGTAGCTCCAAACGCCATCACGATCTCAACCGTTCTTCTTATAACTCCCCATTACTCACGCACCCGAGGTACCTCATTAGCCCCTCCCTCCATGACACCTCCGTCATGCGAGCTGGGGGTAGCCTATGGCAGTCATGCCGTTATCAACCCGACAGCCCGACGCTGCCCGAGAGGTGGCACACACATACCAAGACTCCATATTCATCAATCATCAAACAAGCATAAATCAATCAATCAATTGGGAGATCAGCAACAAGAGTGCCCGATTCCCGCATTCAATAATAATCAATCAATAACATCAATATTAAATTAAACAACAAACAACGTAGTTAGATGACAAAGTAGGCCATCTAACCGGACATGCATAATATACATAATTAAACTCTAAATTACTCAACAACAACTCACCATTCATCACTCGAACACTACCCAACCATCTAAGGCATCGTTCAAGAAATTAAAGAATGACAACCTAAACTTCTAAAATTCATAACTTACAATCTACTAATCCAAACATTGCCAAATCAGTTCCTATCACTCACCCATTCAACCTACTACATTAGCCCTCTCGGAAATCCACCATAACACCTCCAAATCATGCCCGATAACCCTAAAATCCTAAGATGTCATGGCTGGATTTTCCGGATTTTCACACAAACAATGTAATCGAAAATTCGGCATTACAACAGCGCTAACACGTAATTATCAAGTATTTAGAAATCGACGACAATCGATTTCGATCAACATAACTCATTTAATTCGACTTTGAACATTTTAATCAAAATTAAATACCCGGAAAATAAAAATTATGCTATATCCGACAGAAACTCGTAGTATTAGTATATAATGATCCCTAGCATGCAAGGAGCAATAATCTAACATCAGATTACAATTCTAACGGTTCAATCTTCATTTATACGCAAAAACACAAAAATGACATTTTGAGATCTAGAATTTTTCTCTCACCTTTGATGCGATATAAGCCTAGGAATGCAGGCTATGCGTGCCCAGCAAGCAGAATCCAAGTCGGTGCGAAGTTTCACGGACAAAAACTAGGTTTTTCTTTGAAAAATTGGATTGAAAAGCTTTGAAATTCTCTTTCTTTTTCTCTCCTCTTTCTCTCGGCCATGTGTGTGTTTGTGGAGTGTGTTTTGTGTTGTGTGAGTGTGTGTTGATGACAAGGAGTATTTAAAAGCTTGGTCAATTAAAAAAATGCAAAGTCAAAGTTAGTTTTAATAGGTATTTTTGTGTTTTTAATGACTTTAATTGCATTTTAGTGCTCACCAAGTTAAAAATAATTATGCCACCCCCAAGATATCTCAAGTGGATTATTTTTAGGTGACAAGAAGTTTTACAATCAAACAATTTCACCCGAGTCGGCTTAAAACTCGATTTTCGCAAAAGTCGGTGTAAAAACCCTAATAAATTCTTAAGCCGATTTTAAAATCGTTTTCATCAAACACAGGTCTATTAAAGTCCGTGGACTAGGTCTAGAAGGGTTAAAAAGACCAGTTTCAAAATTATAGCGGACGTGTTTCGAAAACACTATTCACTGAAAATCGACGATAAAATTTTTGACTCCGTTTTTGATGAAAATTTCATGAATGCACATTTAGCATGTATTAGAAGTATTGACATCAAAATTATAACTTTCTAGGTCCTATAGCACATAAACAGATCATATGCACGCAAATCGAGGTAAAGCACGTAAAACGAGATAAGCAGAAAAGTGGGGTTTCACATATAAGACCAAACTCCAAGACCTCATCGCCATTTGCCGAGTACAAACTTTATACAACTTACCACCAGGAAAGCCCAAGGTATTCCACAACATACCGTAAGCAATGTGAGATAATAAGTCTGAACAAGATTCCAAGTGTAAGACTTCCAATAAGTGCCATCAAGGAAAATACTAGTAGAATGCCCACTAAGAATTCCACAGAATACCGTAAGTAGTACTATACAATAAGTATGATAGAAATTCCAAATACCAAACCTACTGGGGAACACTAAAGAAAATACCCGAAACAATGCTCCAATAAGAAAGTAGCAAGAATTGCCCAATAAGTAAGTACTAGATAAATGACCACTAAGAATTCTATAAAATGCCATTGAAGAATTTCCAATCAGGGATGCCAGTAGCACACCAATAAAGACCGAGACACATATACCATAAATAATACTGTGCAGTAAGTCCGATTGAAACCCCAATAGCCAAGTCTACCAAGAAGTACCAACAGAAGTTCCAAAGATTACATGTCACGCCCCAACTCGACCCCTCCTATAATCAATCAGGACGCAACGGAATTTTGGCAGTATAATGACAGTAAATAGGATACCGAGGCTCTAAACAAACCTCAATAGACATCATACATCAACTCCACAAACCATACAACAAACAACTCCTCAATAATAACAACATACATCATAACCATATTATACAATAAACATTCCTCGTTATACGCCTCCGTTCCAACATAATACATGAACCTTTAATATACATTACCAAGAACATGTTGAGCCAATCTAGCAACCTCATCATAAACAAAAGAAAGGCTACTAGGACAACATCAACTAATTCATTAACTTAATAACATCTTATACATTATAAACTACAAAGCAAATAAAAGTCTACTAAGTTAATTTACAAGATAATAAAACATGTACGACATCACGGATAAGACTCTGGAACATAAGACTCATCCACGTAAGGCACGTTTTCCACATTCTCCTCTTCAAGAGGCACGTACCCGTAATCCTGCGAAAGTACACCTGTATGCATACAATAATAGAGAGTGAGCTTATATAAAATAAGCCCAGCGAGGATCCGATAGATCTCGAGCAAGGTCTACTAAACTCCTTGGAATAATCCTTTGAGTCAGTAAACACACAATAACAACAATAATAATATCATCACATAACTATATGACCATTCAATAAAGGATACTCTAGTTGGTGTAGCTCCAAACACCATCACGATCATAACAGCATTCTTGTGACTCCCATAAACTCACGCACCCGGGGTACCCCCAATAACCTTGCCCTCCATGACACGTTCGTCATGTGAACTGGAGGCAATCTCTGATAGTCATGTCGTTATCAACCCGACAGCCCAATGCTGCCCACGAGGTGGCACACACATACCAGAGACCCAATAATAATAATAAATATCAATCATTCACAGGAGGATAGTCTAGCAGAACTGTTTATCTCCCGTTATCAATCATCAATCAATAATCATATTATCATCATAATAATCATCAATAGTCAATTAAACAACAAAATAACTAAGTTAGATGACAAAGTAGGCCATCCAACCGAACATGTGATACCCCGAACCTGGCATGTATTCAATAGCATTTAAAGTTCATTTAAATTGCATTTTATTGACCTTTCACCTTCTTTGACCAAACTAGTTGACTTTTCATCTACATTGACCAACTAGGACAAGGTGGAAATTTTTGAAATGTTTAATAAAGGGCAAACTTGGGATTGGAAATAAAAAAAAATGCAATGTTAAGTTAGTCAAATTTTGGGTCAACTGTGGAATTAAATTTGAACCAATTGGGAAAGAGTTAGGTAGAAAATTATATATGGTTGGAAAGCTCTATGAGTCTAGTTTCTGAGGCTTCAAACCGTTCGTGAATTGGAGTTTTCTAGAAGAAGTTATGGCCGTTTTCGTAAGGTCGTGCATAGCTGTTTTGGTTTAGCGGGTTGACCGAAGCTTTGACCATTTGTCATTTTTTATTTTAGTAAGAAATACGAAACAAAAGAGCAAAAACCAGAAAAATAAAGAGCCATGGCTGAAACCATGGAGGAAAAAGAAAAAAAAAACAATTCAACTTCAAATCACCAAATCTTCGCGTGAGCTTGCACGGGGTGGTTTCTGAGGCATCCTACGGGGTTTTCCTAGCGTCTAGGAGCATCTGAGGTAAGGGTTTCATCGTTATTTGTGCATTTGAATATTTTGTGTATTAACTTTGATTTTTGAGATTTATCCGTATATTATTATTTAAATCATTTTGAGGCTTAAAGAATGTTCCCTAGCAATCGTAGAACATGTATTTATAGCTTTTTAACATTTTCTGCGATTGAATATCGAAATTGAAATATAAATTGTGTAATGAATAGTAAATTATGAATAGTAAACCCCCGTTTCGATGAAGTTGCTCTGTTACGCGTTCTGTTGATGTAGGAAGATGCTAGATATGCTAGAATGCCTAAATGTGTGGTTTAATTGGAATGTGTAATGGAAAAATGGAAAAAATTGGCTTAGTGAAATTCGGTGTCGTTTAGGTCGAGTTTGGCGTTATCTCGTTTTGCATGTTGGCATTCTTTCGGAAGGCCATGGAAGCACTTTTGGTGCAATTATGGCGTTGGTTGGGTGTTTGGTTAGTATAGTTGTAGTTCAAATGAGCAAAGGGGGAAATCGGGACTTTGCATGAATTCTAGGGTAAAGTAGGGTTTCGGGGTCTTTAGACGTGCCTTATGGTGACCTAGAAGGATTGGTGAAGTCGGTTTCCAAAGCTCGTGGCTCGTTTGAAAGTAGTAGCGTTTGAAAGTTGGGGTCATTTTTGGGATTTTGTGTGTTTTCATAGTATAATGCTTATAGAATATTTATAATACTTATAGAATGTTTATAATGCTTATAGAATGTTTATAATGCTTATAGAATGTTTATATTGCTTATAGAATGCTTATAATGCCTATAGGATACTTGTTATTGCTTGATAAGGTTAATTGGTGTTGTTCTTGTTACTTGTTGGATTGTAAATGCTTGTTAATGCTTATTACGCTTGTTAGAGTTGTTTATTGATTGAAATGTTTATCAATTGTTGATAATGCTTGATATCTTGTTTATCGCTCGTTTATCGCCTTGTATCGAGTCTTGCATTGCATAGTGTCTACAGCATGAGTGATGGGCCTCTCTGGGTAGCCTCGGGTTGCCAGTGTTGGTTGCTCTAGCTCCGTAGCTATTCCCTCTTCTCGCTTGGGTTGCCTCCCAGGGAGATTTGGGTCGTAGAATTGATGGATACTTCCGGGGTATTCCAAACTGGTGTTATAAGGTGGATGTGCGCTTATTGTCATCGTTGTCAACATCAAGCTCGAGATTGATGTATCGCTCGTGTAATGGTACATTGCTCGTATGAGTGAACCATAGCCTTCAAAGTGTGGTATAGCTTTGAATGGTTGTGTTAATGCTTTCAGTAATTGCTTATTGTATTGATTGTTTGTTTTGATTGCTTATTTATCAGTTATTTTGTTTAACTGTCTTATTTGCATTGCACGACTTTCTTTCTCCCCAATTCGATATATGTCTCGCCCTCACTGAGTATACGTGTTGTGTATACTCACTCCTCACCACCACATTTCAGGAAATGCCATGTTAGCTGGAAAGTTCGTGATTTCGTGAAAGTCCATGCTTGAAGAGTTATCTTGCGTGCTATGTGGCTTGAGTTGTCAAAGATGCAGGATGTATGTTTTTATGTATTATATGTATTTATTGTTAAAAGAAATGTAATCTAAATTAGCTAAATTGTGAAACCCCACTTTTCTATCTTATCTCGTTTTGCGTGAATTAACCTGTTTAAGTGCTATGTGACTTAGAATGTCGTAATTTTTGTATCAATACTCTTAGAACATGCTAAATGTGTATTCATGAAATTTTCATCAAAAACGGAGTCAGAAATTTTATCGTCGATTTTCAGTGAATAGTATTTTTGAAACACGTCCGCTAAAATTTTGAAACTAGTCTTTTTAACCCTTCTAGACCTAGGCCACGGACTTTAATAGACCTGTGTTTGATTAAAACAGTTTTAAAATCGGCTTAGGAATTTATTAGGGTTTTTACACCGACTTTTGCGAAAATCGAGTTTTAAGCCGACTCGGGTGGAATTGTTTGAATGTAAAACTTCTTGTCACCTAAAAATAACCCACTTGAGATAACTTGGGTGTTGCATAATTGTTTTGAGCATTGGTGATCAAGAAAATGCATTTAAAGACAAGAAAATACTAAAAATACTAAGTTTTTAACTTTGACTTTCATTTAAATGTTGACCACCTTGCTCATAAGTAGTTACACACATTAAAACAAGCCAAAAACACCACAAAACACACACAAAACTGTGAGTTCAAGGGGGAGGAAGAATAAGAGCATTTTCAAGATTTTTCAAAGTAATTTTCACATAAAAACTTCATTTCAAGGCCAAATCACTTCATTCAAAGCTTGATTTTTCTTGTTGGGCATCCATTCTACCTATTTCTAGCCTTGGTTTGCATCAAAGGTGAGAGAAAAATTCTAGATCTCAAAACTCATCTTTTGTGTTTTTGCGTAGAATTGAATATCTAACCGTTAGAATGTTAATCTAATGTTAGATTATTGCTCCATGCATGCTAGGGATCATTTATATGCAATACTACGAGATTTGAACGGATGTAGCTTATTTATTATTTTTCGGGTATTTAAAGTTGATTAATTTGTTAAATGTTGAATATATTGAGTTGTGTTGATCGGAATCGATTGCCGTCGATTTCTAAAAGATTGATAATTACGTGGTAGCGCCGTTGTAATGCCGAATTTTCGATTGTGATGTCCGTGCCAAAATCCAGAAATTTCAGCCATGATACACTAGGGTTTTAGGGTTATTGGGCATGATTTGGATGTGTTTTGGTTGGTTTCCAAGGGGGCTAATGTAGTTGATTGAATGGGTGAGTGTTTGAAACTGATTTGGAGTTGTTTGGATTAGTAAAATGTAAGATATGATTATTTGAAGTTTAGGTTGTCTTTCTTTAAATTGTTGAATTGAGCCTTTAGATGATTGGGTGTGTTTGAGTGATTGAATTGTGAGTTGTTAATGGTTAGACTAGGGTTAGATTACGTGTTTCGTGCATGTTAAGTTGGATGGCCTACTTTGTCATCTAACTTAGTCGTTTGTTGTTTAATTAAATATTGATGTTATATTGATGTTATATTGATTATTATTGATTACGGGAATCGGGCACTTTTGTTGCTGATCTCCCAGTTTATTGATTGATTATTGAATATGGGAATCGGGCACTTTTGTTGCTGATCTCCCAGTTTATTTATTTATTGTTGAGTACGAGAATCAGGCACTTTTGTTGTTGATCTCTCAGATTATTGATTGATTATTGAATACGGGAATCCGGCACTTTTGTTGCTGATCTCTCGGTTTATTTATGTTAAGTCTCATTGTTGTGAGCTTTGATAATGTTGTGTCACCTCGGGAGGCATCCTGGGCTCCGGGCACAGTTATCATGGCTAATCCCTATCTCGCATGGGCAGAGAGGCCATGGGGTGTGGGTCTAGGTCAAGGTACCTCAGGATTGTGTCATTGAGTTTGGAGGAATTGTTGAGCATGGAATTGGTGTATGGGGCTTCATCAGCAAATGTATCGTATCCTTATTGTGTGTTTACAGTTATTACTATTGTTGCATTTATAATGATTATTGATGTTCATTGTGTGTTTACTGACTCAAAGGATTATTCCAAGGAGTTTAGTAGACCTTGCTCGAGATCTATCGGATCCTCACTGGGCTTATTTATATAAGCTCACTCTCTATTATTGCATGCTTACAGGTGTACTATCGCAGGATTACGGGTACGTGCCTCCTGAGGAGGAAAATGTGCCTTACGTGGACGAGTCATATGTTCCAGAGTCTTATCCGTGATTCTGTGCTGTTATTTATCATGTATATTAGCTTAGTAGCCTTTTCTATGCTTTATAGTTCTTGTTGTATAGGATGCTGAAAAGAATATAAATTAGTTGTTACTATTCTAGTAGCTTCTTTTGTCTATGGTTAAGTTGTTAGATGGGTCTCAACTTATTTTTGAAATGTATGATAAGGTTGAGGTATTGTATGTTATGTTGGAACGGAGGCAGATAACGAGGACTGATTATTGTATATTACGGTTATGTTGTGTGTTGTTATTCTGTTGAGGAGTTGTTGTTTGTATGGTTATGGAATTGGATGTTTAATGGTATTAATGAGGTTGGTTTAGAACCTCGGTATTCTATTTACTGTAGTTATATTGCCGAAATCCCGTTGCGTCCTGACTGATTGTAGGTGGGGTCGAGTTAGGGCGTGACATAAATAGTTGAGGTAAATTGATAAGCTAGTTATGTAATCAGTTAGCATAGCTTAAATTCAATGCAAGTTTGTAATGTCCCAAGGAAAAGAATTAGAATGGCATGATAGTTTATTTTATGCAGTAGCTTAGTATGGTTTAATTGTCTAGTTTGAATGTACTTGTCAAAAATGTAAAGAGATAGGTTAGCTTTTAAATTAGAAATGTATGTATATTTGCTTGTGGTTGCTTGTTGAGAACAAGGCTCGGTTGGCCTTGAGGTGGTTGAATGTTTGGACATGGTATTGGTCCACTTATATGCTGTCGCAGGTTTGCTTTTTGCCTAGAAACAGGGGAGACTCCGTCCGTTTTCCCTAAAAATTTTGCCCAGGTTTGGATTTGGGTTGTGATTAGATTGATAGATAGAACTACCGGTCTCGAGAGGGATCGGGGTGTTACAGAACATGCATTAAACACACAATTAAACTCTAAATTACCCATCAACAACTCACAATTCAATCACTCAACCCACACCCAATCAACTAAGGCTCAATTCAATAATTTAAAGAAAGATAACCTAACTTCAAAAATTCATAACCTACATTCTACTAATCCAAACAACTCCAAATCAGTTTCTATCACTCACTCATTCAACCAACTACATTAGCCCCCTCAGAAAACCACCATAACACCTCCAAAGCATGCCCGATAACCCTAAAACCCTAAGGTGTCAAGGCTGAATTTTCCGGATTTTCACCCAAACATCATAATCAAAAATTCGGCATTACAACAGCGCTACCACGTAATTATCAAACATTTAGAAATCGACGGCAATCGATTCCGATCAACACAACTCAATTTAATCAACATTGAACAAATTAATCAAATTTAAATACCCGAAAAATAAAAATTATGCTACAACCGATAAAAACTCGTAGTAATACAACTAAATGATCCCTAGCATGCAATGAGCAATAATCTACCATCAGATTAGAATTCTAACAGTTCAATTTTCATTTATACGCAAAAATGCAAAAGACAACTTTTGAGATCTAGAATTTTTCTCTCACCTTTGATCCGAAGTAAAGCTAGGAATGCGTGCAATAGGTGCCCAACAAGCGGAATCCAGCCCGGTTTGAAAAGATTCGGACTTTAAATGAGTTTTCTAAGACAAAATTACTTTGAAAATAAGTTGAATAAAATCTCTTTTTTTCCTAAGCTTTCACGGCTGCAAGGTGTGTGTAAATGTGGTGTTTTTCTTTGTTTCATTGTGTGTTGGTGATATATGCATGAAAGTCAACAAGTCAAATGAAAGTCAAAGTTGAAACTTTAGTATTTTTAGTGCTTTCTTGACTTTAAATGCATTTTATTGATCACCAAAGTTGAAAACAATTATTCAACACCCAAGATAGCTCAATTAGGTTATTTTTAGGTGACAAGAAGTTTTACAATCGAACAATTTTACCCGAGTCGGCTTAAAACTCGATTTTCGCAAAAGTCGGTGTAAAAACCCTAATAAATTCTTAAGCCGAGTTTAAAACTGTTTTCATCAAACACAGGTCTATTAAAGTCTGTGGACTAGGTCTAAAAGGGTTAAAAAAACCAGTTTCAAAATTTTAGCGGACGTGTTTTGAAAATACTATTCACTGAAAATCGACGATAAAATTTCTAACTCTGTTTTTGATGAAAATTTTATGAATGCACATTTAGCACGTATTAGGAGTATTGATATCAAAATTATAACATTCTAGGCCCTATAGCACATAAACAGGTCATATGCACGCAAAACGAGACAAAGCACGTAAATCAAGTTGAAGCAGATAAGTGGGGTTTCACATTCTCCCCCCCTTAAAGAAATTTCGCCCTCGAAATTCTTACTTAATGTACTGAACAAATCTGGGTACTGCTGCTGCATCTGATCCCGTCTCTCCCAAGTAGCTTCCTCGATACCGTGATGCTTCCACAACACCTTAACCATCGGAATCTTCTTCGACCTCAACTCTCGTTCCATCTGATCAAGAATACGAATCGGATGCTCGTCATAAGTCAGATTCTCACGAAGCTATAACGGCTCTGGCTCAAGAATATGAGAAGGATCCGGATTATATTTCCGCAAATTAGACACGTGAAATACATCGTGGACATTAGAGAAGTTCTCCGGTAAAGCCAACCGATATGCCAACTTACCAACCCTGCCGGTAATCTCAAACGGCCCAACAAATCTCGGACTCAACTTTCCACCTTTACCATAACGAACAAACCCCTTACGAGGAGACAATCTCAAGAAAACCCGATCTCCGACTGCAAACTCCAAGTCCCGTCGACGCTTATCAACATAACTCTTGAATCTACTCTGCACCGTAAGCATTCTCTGCCTGATCAACTGAACATTCTCAATCTTTTCTAGAAGCTCTGGCATGATAGTCGGATCAATAGTCTTCATCTCTCCTACCTCGTCCCAATATAAAGGTGAACGGCACTTACGACCGTAAAGAGCTGCGAAAGGTGCCATCCCAATAGTAGCTTGATAACTATTGTTATAGGCAAACTCGGCAAGTGGTAGATGTTTCTCCCAGTTCTTCCCGAAGTCCAGAACACAAGCCCTAAGCATATCTTCCAGAATCTGAATAGTCCGCTCAGACTGACCGTCGGTCTGTGGATGATATGCGGTACTGAAGTTCAACTGAGTACCCAAGGTCTCCTGAAGTTTCTCCCACAAACGAGAAGTAAATTGAGGATCTCGATCTGAGACAATACTGATGGAATCCCGTGAAGTCTAACAATCTGATCCAAATAAAGATCCGTCAACTTTGTAACCTCATCTCCCATCCTCATCGAAATAAAATGAGTTGTCTTTGTCAAACGATCCACGACAACCCAAACTGCATCATTACCCCTTGGTGTTCTAGGCAAACCAGTGACGAAGTCCATCGTAATATGCTCCCATTTCCACTGTGGTATAGCCAACGGCTAAAGCAAACTTGCTGGTCGTTGATGCTCAGCTTTCACCCTCTGACAAGTCAAACATCTAGATACAAACTGAGCAACTTCCCTCTTCATATTATTCCACTAGTAATGTTGCTTCAAATCCCGATACATCTTGGTTCCACCGGGATGAATAGTGTACTTAGAATTATAAGCGTCCTCCAGAATACCTCGCCTCAAGCCCGGTTAATCGGGAACACAAACCCTGTTCCGAAACCGAAGAATACCATCCTCATGCAGTTTAAAGTCAGACTGATCATCTGTGATCTGATCCTTGATCTTCAGAAGTTTAACATCAAGTTGCTGAGCTTCTCTGATCTGAGACAACAATAAAGGCTGAATACGGAGATGTGAACACATCACCCCAACCTGAGTCAACTCTGGTCTCCAATAAGTGAATTCCTCAAGAACCTCCCATTTCTTGACAGCTAAACAAGAGATATTCGCCTTCCGACTAAGAGCATCTGCTACAACATTTGCCTTGCCAGGCAGATAATTGATAGAACAATTATAATCTCCAAGAAGCTCTATCCACATCCGCTGGCGCATATTCAACTCCTTCTGTGAGAACAAGTACTTCAAACTCTTATGATCAGTGAAAATCTCGAACTTACTGCCCCACAGATAATGACGCCACTTCTTTAGTGCGAAGACAACTGCTACCAACTCAAGATCATGAGTCGGATAATTCGCCTCATAAGGCTTCAACTTCCGGGAAGCATAAGCAATAACTCGGCCATCCTGCATAAGAACACATCCCAAGCCCTCCTTGGATGCATCACTGTAAATAACCATATTATCGGTCCCCTCTGGTAGAGCAAGTATTGGAGCAGTAGTCAACCTCTTTTTCAACTCCTGAAACCCACTCTCACACTTCTCATCCCAATTAAAGATAGTCCATTTCTGAGTCAACTTAAAAAGTGGCCCAGCAATCTTCGAGAAGTCCTTGACAAACCTACGGTAATAACCCGCCAAGCCAAGAAAGCTACGGACCTCAGAAACACTCTCTGGCCGTTTCCAAGACATCACCGATTCAATCTTAGTGGGATCTACAGAAATACCGCTCTGTGTAATAACATGGCCAAGAAAAGATATGTGTTGCAGCCAAAATTCACATTTGCTGAACTTGGCAAACAACTGATGCTCCTGCAGCTTCTCTAATACAAGCCGTAGATGTTGCTCGTGCTCCAATTCAGACTTAGAATAGACCAAGATATCATCAATAAAGATTACCACGAACTGGTCTAAATACGGCTGAAAAACCCGATGCATAAGATCCATGAATGCTGCCGGTGCATTAGTTAATCCAAAGGGCATAACAACAAACTCATAAAGCCCGTACCGAGTCCTGAAGGCAGACTTCGGAACATCCTCCGTGCAAATCCGAAGCTGATAATACCCCTGCCTCAAATCAAATTTAGAATAGACTTTGGCTCCCTGAAGTTGATCGAACAACTCGTCAATCAGTGGCAAAGGATACTTGTTCTTGATGGTCACCTGATTCAAACCGCGGTAATCAATACACAACCTCAAGGTACCATCCTTCTTCTTCACAAATAAGACTGGAGCTCCCCAAGGTGAAGAACTCTGCTGAATGAATCCCTTCTCCAATAACTCCTGCAATTGAGTCTTCAACTCCTTCAATTCAGCGGGTGCCATCCGGTACACTGATTTAGAAATAGGTTGAGTACTGGGAATAAGATTAATCACAAACTCCACATCTCTCTCTGGCGGTAACCCTGGCAACTCCTCGGGAAATACATTGGGATATTCCCGAATAATAGGGACTTCCTCTAGCTGTAGCTTATCAGATGGCTTGTTGATCAAATAAGCTAGATAACCCGAACACCCTTTACTCACCAACTTAATGGCTTTAGTTGCTGAGATAACAAAACTCGTCTTTGCACCCCGGTTCCCTACTACCTCAACTACTGGCTGATCTGGCAAACGAAACTGTACTACCTTGGTTCTACAGTTCAACTGGGCATTATACTTAGAAAGCCAATCCATACCCAAGATAACATCATACCCCCGGATAGGAAATAAAATAAGGTCCGAAGGAAAATTATGCCCCTTAACATGTATTATACAATCCTTACATACTAAGCCAGTAACATACTTATCAGTCAAAGAGGTACTAATCTCAACCACATAAGGCAATCTTTCAGATTGCAAATTAACACGTTGCACACAAGCAGGAGTAATGAAAGAATGCGTAGCACCAGAATCAACTAACACTTTAACAAGTTGATCAAGTATAAGGAAGTTACCTTCTACAACTGCAGTCTCCTCAGGCATCTCCTCTAAGTCAACTGCGTCGGCCCGAGCCTGAACCCGCTGCTGCTGCTGAGGTGCACTGGCCGCAGGTCAGCCCTAATAACCCTGAGTCGCTATCCGAACCTCAGTCCTCGCATACCTAGGGCAATTCCTCGCCCTGTGCTGATTGCTGCCGCAACCCAAACACGTCCCTGCTTTCACCCTGCAATCAGCCTCCACATGCCCCGTGCGGTTGCAGTGTGTACACTGCGATGATGATGCACTAACACTGCACCTAGAAGAACCAGGAGCTGAAGAAACAGCTGATCTAGCCTGCTGCTGCTGAGGCCTTACCAAACTAGGCCTGTACTGACCCTGAGGCTGGGCTGGCCTAAACTGGGACTGAACCTGATATGGCCCCTGCTGAAACTGAGGCCGATAGTAACTCTGCTGACCCTGTGGCCTATAAGTACCCTGCTGTGCTGGCGGCCTGTACACAACCTGCTGTACTGGAGGCCTATACGTACCCTGCTGATACTGCGACTAATACGGCCTCTTACTAGGCTGACTAGAAACAAGCTGATCCCCATTTATCTTCTCTAGTCTAGAAGCTGCCTCAAAAGCCTCAGTGAAAATATCATACCGATTAAGAGCCATCACATCCTGAATCTCGGGCCTCAACCCCAACATGAACCTACGAGTCCTCTGCTCCTCGTCTGCCACATACTCCGGTGCATACCAGGACAATCGAGTAAATGTGGCCTCATATTGAGCCACTGTAGCATCTCCCTGTACCAAGGCTAGAAACTCTGCCTCTCTCCGTTCCCTCGCAATCCTCGAGACATACTTTGCCCGGAAAGCCATCAGAAAGGTACCCCAAACATAAGGAATACCCTGTGTTGCCCAGCTAGTCCTTACCGTGTGCCACCACTCCTCTGCCTCATCATCTAACAAATACACGGCAAAAGAGACTTTCTGCTCATCAGTATAGTCAAGTGGATCATAAATCTTCTCCAACTTGCTAATCCATGCCTCCGCCTTCCTATCATCCGGCTCCCCCTGAAATCTCGGTGGATGATATCCTAAGAACTCCTTCAGGGTACCACGCCCGTGGTTACCACCCTGAATATTCAGTAGCTGAGCCTACATAACCTGATTCTGGGCAGCCTGCCCTGCTAATAACTGTGCCTGACTAGCCACTAACTCTACAATCCTCTCCATAGCTACCTTAATCGGTCATCATCCCTACCACGGCCCGGTGCCGCGTTACCCGGAGTCTTATCAGTCATCTCAGGCCTACCTCTGGTTCTCGGTCGACCGGCCATCTACTAATCAAAGAGTTAACACAGGTTATAGCACGTAAACAGGTTATGAGAAACTATTATCACATAAACAACAAAGTCATATAAAACACGTAAACAAATTGATCACATAATCACATAAGTACTAAATCAAATAATCACATAATCACTTAATCATTTAATCATATTAATACATAGATCATTTTTCTTTCAATTCATACATACTTTCATGCTAAGACCATTACCCACATTCCGAGAATACCCCAGCTGACAACTAACATGAGCTCTGATACCACTTAAATGTCACGCCCCAACTCGACCCCTCCTATAATCAGTCAGGACGCAACGGAATTTTGGCAGTATAACGACAGTAAATAGGATACCGAGGCTCTAAACGAACCTCAATAGACATCATACATCAACTCCACAAACCATACAACAAACAACTCCTCAATAATAACAACATACATCATAACCATATTATACAATAAACATTCCTCGTTATACGCCTCCGTTCCAACATAATACATGAACCTTTAATATACATTACCAAGAACATGTTGAGCCAATCTAGCAACCTCATCATAAACAAAAGAAAGGCTACTAGGACAACATCAACTAATTCATTAACTTAATAACATCTTATACATTATAAACTACAAAGCAAATAAAAGTCTACTAAGTTAATTTACAAGATAATAAAACATGTACGACATCACGGATAAGACTCTGGAACATAGGACTCATCCACGTAAGGCACGTTTTTCACATTCTCCTCTTCAGGAGGCACGTACCCGTAATCCTGCGAAAGTACACCTGTATGCATGCAATAATAGAGAGTGAGCTTATATAAAATAAGCCCAGGGAGGATCCGATAGATCTCGAGCAAGGTCTACTAAACTCCTTGGAATAATCCTTTGAGTCAGTAAACACACAATAACAACAATAATAATATCATCACATAACTATATGACCATTCAATAAAGGATACTCTAGTTGGTGTAGCTCCAAACACCATCACGATCATAACAGCATTCTTGTGACTCCCATAAACTCACGCACCCGGGGTACCCCCAATAACCTCGCCCTCCATGACACCTCCGTCATGCGAGCTGGAGGCAATCTCTGATAGTCATGCCGTTATCAACCCGACAGCCCAATGCTGCCCGAGAGGTGGCACACATATACCAAAGACCCAACAATAATAATAAACATCAATCATTCACAGGAGAACAGTCTAGCAGAACTGTTTATCTCCCGGCATCAATCATCAATCAATAATCATATTATCATCATAATAATCATCAATAGTCAATTAAACAACAAAATAACTAAGTTAGATGACAAAGTAGGCCATCCAACCGAACATGCATTAAACACACAATCAAACTCTGAATTACCCATCAACAACTCATAATTCAATCACTCAACCCACACCCAATCAACTAAGGCTCAATTCAATAATTTAAAGAAAGATAACCTAACTTCAAAAATTCATAACCTACATTCTACTAATCCAAACAACTCCAAATCAGTTTCTATCACTCACCCATTCAACCAACTACATTAGCCCCCTCGAAAAACCACCATAACACCTCCAAAGCATGCCCGATAACCCTAAAACCCTAAGGTGTCAAGGCTGAATTTTCCAGATTTTCACCCAAACATCATAATCGAAAATTCGGCATTACAACGGCATTACCACGTAATTATCAAACATTTAGAAATCGACGGCAATCGATTCCGATCAACACAACTCAATTTAATCAACATTGAACAAATTAATCAAATTTAAATACCCGAAAAATAAAAATTATGCTACAACCGATAAAAACTCGTAGTAATACAACTAAATGATCCCTAGCATGCAAGGAGCAATAATCTACCATCAGATTAGAATTCTAACGGTTCAATTTTCATTTATACGCAAAAATGCAAAAGACAACTTTTGAGATCTAGAATTTTTCTCTTACCTTTGATCCGAAGTAAAGCTAGGAATGCGTGCAATAGGTGCCCAACAAGCGGAATCCAGCCCGGTTTGAAAAGATTCGGACTTTAAATGAGTTTTATAAGGCAAAATTACTTTGAAAATAAGTTGAATAAAATCTCTTTTTTTTTCCTAAGCTTTCATGGCTGCAAGGTGTGTGTAAATGTGGCGTTTTGCTTTGTTTCATTGTATGTTGGTGATATATGCATGAAAGTCAACAAGTCAAATGAAAATCAAAGTTGAAACTTTAGTATTTTTAGTGCTTTCTTGACTTTAAATGCATTTTATTGATCACCAAAGTTGAAAACAATTATTCAACACCCAAGATAGCTCAAGTAGGTTATTTTTAGGTGACAAGAAGTTTTACAATCGAACAATTTTACCCGAGTCAGCTTAAAACTCGATTTTCGCAAAAGTCGGTGTAAAAACCCTAATAAATTCTTAAACCGAGTTTAAAACCATTTTCATCAAACACAGGTCTATTAAAGTCCGTGGACTAGGTCTAGAAGGGTTAAAAAGACCAGTTTCAAAATTTTAGCGGACGTGTTTCAAAAACACTATTCACTAAAAATCGACGATAAAATTTCTAACTCCGTTTTTGATGAAAATTTCATGAATGCACATTTAGCACGTATTAGGAGTATTGATATCAAAATTATAACATTCTAGGCCCTATAGCACATAAACAGGTCATATGCATGCAAAACGAGACAAAGCACGTAAATCAAGTTAAAGCAGATTAGTGGGGTTTCACAATACCCAATAAGAAAATCAAAGAATGCTCCAGAGAACAACCAAATAGAACCCCAAAAGAAAACTACTCTTTCACAACTGTTAAGCACAGAGGAGGACCTTAGAGATTCGCCAATAACCGAGCTCCAAAAGCAAACACCAACTCCCAATTAAAGGCTAGTCAAATACTACTCATTCCCATCAATCCATATAACTTGGAGGGCCTGCTACAAACCACTTCTCTTCAGGGGTGAAAGAAGTCTTTCTTACCATTTCAACGGGACATGTATGAATGCCAAGATATCACATTTATACATACATGCCTTAAACTATTATGCAAGCAAGTTTATAAAAGAATTTATAAAACAGTTTAATTATCAGAGTCATTCAAGCACGTCAATCAAGTCAATCACAACACAACTCAATCCAAGACATTCAATTACACATATTACAAGCAACTTTTTAAACAACTAACAATTCACGAGGTCAATTCGATTCACGAGGTCAATTCAATAAGTCAATTCAATGCACAACTAGACACTTCACTTCACTTAGCACACATTTAACACATAATACATAACTATATCACATACATACACACATTCAATTCAAGACACACAATCTCACATACAGGAACACACTTTCAAAACACTCCTAACAAGCACACATTCAAGGGTCACTACCTACCAGACCAAGGACCCTGTCCCGGCTTATGAGCTAAACAAGCTCTGATACCACTTGTAACACCCCGATCCCTCTCGAGACCGAAAGTTCTATTAATCAATCTAATCGCAACTCAATTCCAAACCCAGGCATCAAATTTAGGGAAAACGGACGAAGTCTTCCCTGTTTCTAGGCAAAATGCAATCCTGCGACAGCATATAAGTGGACCAACACCGTGTCCAACCATTCAAAATTCCTCAAGGCCATCCGAGCCTTGGTTCTCAACAATTAAACACAACAAGTATACATACATTTCCAAGTACCCAGACTATTCTAACTCTTTCTTTAAACAATACAAACATGCATTGAATTTAAGCTATACTAACTAAATACATAAACTAACTTATCATACCACTTCAATAATCTAGTTAAACTTAAATTACATTCCTTTTAACACTAAACACATACATTGCATGAAAATATACATCTTTGCATCTTTGACAACTCAAGCCACATAGCACGCAAGGCAACTCTTCAAGCACGATCTATCACATATCCACGAACTTTCCAGCTAACATGATATTTCCTGAAATGTGGTGGTGAGGAGTGAGTATATACAACACGTATACTCAGTGAGGGCTAGACAGATATCGAGGTAGAGAGAAAGAAAGTCGTGCAATGCAAATAAGACAGTTAAGCAATATATCCGATAAGAACAACAATCAATATAAACAACAATACAATAAACAATTAAAGGAAACATTAACACAACCCATCAAAGCTATACCACACTTTGAAGGCCATGGTTCACTCTTACGAGCAATATACCATTTCACGAGCGATACATCAATCTCGAGCTTGATGTTGACAACGATGACAATAAGCGCGCAACCACCTTATAACTTCCACTAGGTGTACTCCGGATGTACCCCACATATCTACGACCTAAATCTGCCAGGGCGGCACCCCTAGTGAGAATGGGACACGGAGCTAGAGCAAACCAACCCTGGCAGTCCGAGAATGCACAGAGAGGCCCATCATTCACGCGCCTGACACTATGCAATGCAATACGAGATACAAGCAATAAACGAGCGATAGCACGAAAGTGCAGAATAGTGACGATAAACGAGATATCAAGCATTTACAATCAAAAATAGCAATCAATTAACTTTTCAAGCATGATTATCATTAATATCAACAATAACATCAATCAAACAAGTAATAGCAGTTCAAACACGAAAACGACAAATATCACTATTCAATCTTTAACTTCCAAAGGCAATTACGAGCAAACGAGCTACAGGATTAGGAAACTGATTTCACTACATTCACTTATGTACTACAAGGCACGTTTCTATATCATGAAACCTCACTTTTCCAACTGAAGCCCGAAAGTCCACCTACTGCGTTTGAACTACAGCTATGTTAACTGGTCACCCAATCAACGCCACAACAGCGCCAAAAGTGCTTCCATGCCCTCAATAGCAAAACCCCCAACTCAATTCGAGCACGGTCAACACTTGGTCAAATGGCCCTTTTACGTTTCTTTGTCTAATTTCCAATTTTAACAAAGGCCGGTCCGTTTTTATTGCACATTTTATCTTTCTATCATTAATGGCACCTATCCAAATCAAGAAATCGCAATTCGGATCAAAAATCCAAAAATCTCGGGTTTTACTATTTATTTTTACTATTCATGTTCTTCCCTAATTTCAATTTGCATTTCTAGCTGTAAAAATTGCTAAATAACTAACAAGCAATGCTCTACGAACCCTAAGGAAGTTATTTCAAGCAATAACAAGCATTATAACGCAATAAATATCAAATCTAAAAATTTGAAACAAGAATTCAAATTCAAATAAAAATACACAAAAACGCGAAAACCCTCACAGAGATTGAAGACCAAGACCCGCAAAGACCTGAGCCATGATCCTCGTCCGATTCTATGCAAGAATTTGGCCTAAAAATGCAAAATCAAATTTTCTTTCTTTTTCCTTTGAGTTTCGGCCATGGGAGGGACTTGGGGGGAATTTTTGGTTTTGGTTTGGTATCAATTTTTCCTTGTTTTATTTATTTAAAAAGATGACAAAGGCTCAAGGGCATTTTGGTCTTTTTGCAAAGTCAAGCTTAAGTTAAAAATGGTCAAATAAGCTTATTTAATTAGCATTTAGTCTAATTCAAGTTAAAACAATGCAATTTTAATGAAAACTAACTAAAACTAGCTAAATTAAACTAGAAACGCTATTCACGAAATCCAAGAAATATTCTTCTAACTTTCATTTTCGAAATGCTACGATCGAACGGTCAATAAACGATCGCTAATCAAATGATGAGCAATAATATAAAACTATAACTTTTGAAAAGCAGAATAGTAGAATAGTTTAAAATTCACTCCGGCTCGGAGTTACTTTTCTCATTTAATTGAAAATCGAGTAATTTAATGCAAGAAAATAAAACCGATTATTAAAATAATAAATATTCATTTAAAAATAAATAATTTAACTATTTCTAGAATATTTTAAAGAATATGAAATTAATGCTAAGACACGAATAAACAAGTTAATATAAACACGTAATCAAATGTAATTAAATACTAACATTTAAGATGACACTTAATTAAATACAAGAAAATAAATTCAATTACTATAAATAATAAAAATAGGTAATAATCTTTTAAATTATTCAAAATAAAAATTATTTGAATATTTTTAAAAGAAATATCAAAATAGTGAAGAATGGATGATTTAACTAATTAAACTCTTAATTAAATGTAGTCAAATGCTATTAAATGCATGCCAGGTTCGGGTTATCACACTTCCGAAGCGTTATTCTATCATTTAGACTCTGTAAGGACATATAAACATGAGTTATAGCACCAGAATCTGAAATCCAAGATGTACTCGTTCACAAATTTAAAAGAAATTGTACCATGTGCAGTGGCAGTAGCCTGTTTCTCTATCAACTCTTGAAGGTACAGGGGACAATTTCTTCTCCAATAGCCATCAACCTTGCAGTGGTAACACTGCCTTTTTAGGATAGGTTCCTTTTTCTTAACACCCCTAGTGGGCTTAGGAGCAGTGTCCTTCTTCTTCTTGTTGTTCTTCCTCCTTCTTCTATTTTTGGGTTTAGACCTAGAAAAAGAGGCAGCAACGAAAACAGTCTTCTTTCCCTTTCCCTTGAACTGTGACTACGCAGTGGTCAACATATTGGCCAGCTCAGGCAAAGAAGCAAAGAGTTTGTTCATTTGAAAGTTCACAATGAACTGATTGAAGGAAGGTAGGAGGGACTGCAAAATAAAATCCGTGTGTAGCTTACAGTCCATGTCAAACTCAAGCATCTCAAGTTGAGTAATCAGATTAATCATCCTAAGAACATGCTTGCTAATATTACCACCCTCTTCTAATCTAGCTCTAAATAACTCCTTGGATAGTTCATATCTGGCAACATCACTTTGATCACCATACAACTCTTTCAGGTTCTGAATCATGCTGGCAGCATCAGACATTTTCTTATGTTGTTTTTCGAGTTCATTTGACATTGATGCAAGAATAAAAGCTCTTGCCCTCAAGTCATGCTCTACCCACAATTGATATGTCTCTTGCTCTTCCTCAGATGCAGTTGTAGGAAAGGCTTTATCCAGAACATATTCTATATATTCTAAGCTTAAAACAATTTTAAGATTGCGAAACCAATCGGGAAATTTTGGTCTGGTTAAAGCATTTTTGTCAAGGATACAGGCAATGGGATTTGAAATAGAAGCCATTATAAATGTACTGCAAGAAATAAGTAATACAAAAAGTAAGACTGCTAGTTGATGTAAAAATGCATAACTATTTAAGTATGGTCTTTACATAAATAGTATCTCCCACTATCTTTATCGAGTCTCATACTCCCAAAATGAGAAATACGAATTTGTTAGAATTTGGTAATAGGTGACCAAATTCTCTTAATAATTTGTATCCCTCAAACCTTTGTGGTTATAATTGGAATATAAATATTAAGAGTCAATAACACTTTGTTGTCCATTTCACAAAATAGATCATGGTCATATCCAGTCCCCAAATCACTTTGGTCTCAAACCTTTGTGGCTATAATTGATTAAGTGATTCAGTTAGATCCGACCTGCCATCACATAGTTATCCGACAAATTCAATCAATAACCTCAAGCCTTTGTGGCTATAATTGGTCGTTAGATTTTGGAAGATAACCACACTACTATGTTCTACTAGTGACTAAATTAAACTTATTACGAATCATGTCCCTCTACCTTTGGGTAAGACCGGATATGATCGTTTTGGGTTCATTAAGTCCTAGGATGGTGGAGGACTACAGATCTAATATTAGTTTGCACATTAGGAGTTTTGTTTTAGATCTCATCATGCATACATTAACAAGCATATAAAATATAATGCATGCAACAGGCATGGATGGTGGATCGTGGACCTAGAATAAAATAGAAAGGAAAACCTATCTTAAAACACATCCTATGTCTTCAAGATTTTCAACTCATTTGGATTCATCTAGTTGCTTCCTTGCTTGTCTTCTTGAGAATTTACATATAGTCCTCACTACAAAGTTCTCTCAGAAGCAAGAAAATAAAATGAGACTTATGTCTCAATTACAAACCGAGCGTCCACGAAGTCCATGATCAAATTCACCATTTATGCATCATATAGCTAGATTAAATATATCACATAGATAATCCAAGCTAAATGAAAAACAATCAACAAACATCTTTACGCATCATATACCAAAGATAAAAAAAGTCCATCTAATCTTCAATCAATGTTTTGACAACATGCATGAAAGAGAATTGACTCTAACATCAACCAAGCATTCCAAGACAAACCGACTTGACAAGCCATAAAGTCTCAATACGACACGTAAACCAAGATCCACATATAGGGATCATTCGGCCCGGTCATAGAAAACGTTTGGCTCATTCCAGTTAAGGTCAATCTTTCCATGCGGGATAGAATCAACTCATATCTTTTGCATATACGTGTCAAATAACATCAAAAGATTAGATCCAAACTCAAATGTACATATTATGGACTTTCAGAATTATGGCTCTGATACCA
Source organism: Ehretia macrophylla (assembly GCA_037974665.1). Lineage (NCBI taxonomy): Eukaryota > Viridiplantae > Streptophyta > Magnoliopsida > Boraginales > Ehretiaceae > Ehretia > Ehretia macrophylla. The sequence goes on from CM075773.1 coordinate 75,837,674, forward strand.
CTTAAAGGCGCGAAAATGGAACTTCTAAAGCGGGAGTGCAACAGGATCATCTCGAGATATGTATATAACAAAAAATCCATGTGCAACGAAAACTATAAACATTAAAAATTCGCATGTAAGCAAGTTGTATTCACAAAATCTCAAGAATAAGTCCATAACATGTACATAAAAGAAAAGACATAATGGTATATGCAAATATATACATATGCATTATAAATGAATATATACACAAGGTACCTCACATGAATAACTTGGATGTGTACCAAAAGAAGATCTTGGCTCGGACAAAGCTCCTCCACATGTGCAAAGGTCCTAATTAGTCCATGAGTATTCAAAAACAACAAGATCCCTAACTAATTAAAGTGCTAGCTTAGTTAATGAGTTAGAGCTAGTATATATGAGTTAGAAAGCAAGAAGCAAAACTCTACAAATCTATCTAGCCTTGGCCGAATTCACCAAGAGAGAAAGAGAGAATTTTTTCTTTTGAATATGTGAAAATTTTGACCAAGCCAAGAGCACAAGAAGAAGAAATCATGTCTTCTATTTATAGATGCAAGAAACCATCTAAAATGTGACAAGTGACAAAGATCAAGATAATGAATAAGCCAAGTGTCCTTTGATCATCCTATGGCCAGCCAAGGATCTTCCTATGGTCGGCCAAGGGAGGGCATTTTGGACAATTATTCATGCAACTTGTCTTTTGTCTTTTTGTGCAAGTTGTCTTTTGTCTTTTTGTGTTTTGTCCTTTTGCGCAAGTTGTCTTTTATCTTCTAGTGAAGACTATCTAATAATTAATTCTAATCCCTATTAGAATAATTAATTAGAAATTGACCCCTCTACATAACTTTTAATATTTGTACATTGGCCCCAAAACATTCAATAATTATATTTTTGGCCCACTTAACCATTAATGTCCAAAATAACACCGTTAACACTTTAATGGGTTTCAAAACTTAATACCAAGCTCATCAATTGCTTTATTCATGACACCCTTTGTGTGTGACTTTTTAGGTTCACAATCGCATAGCGATGATGGACCATTAAACAATTTTAATCTATTCCAAGAATGTCTCCGTCATTACCCGAAATACCCTCACGTTCATGAGTGATGCGCTAACAATGAACGTATCATGACAATATATACAATAATGAAGTCTAATTCTTATGAACCTATTTATAGTCACAAATTAGTGTGCAGTCCGATCCTTCTGTTAAAAGTGTCATGATCGAATGAGGGCCATGATTCGATTAAGTGCACTAATTCGATTCTTTGCATAGATCTAATTCGGTGGAATGAGAGATGACATCTATGGAAAAACACATTTCCATCATTCAACTACCCCAGTTGAGGATTTCTTATTTAAGACAACCGATATAAGAACGCATAGGACATCGTCTCACATCGGAGGTTAAATGATCCTATCTTGACAATTACATGTTGGTCTCTATATCAAAAGACTAAACTACGAGAGGCCATATCTCGCCTTTGGGGAGAGGATCTTTGTCTAAATGCAAGATTTAGCCCCTGATATATCCAGCAGCCGTAATTTCTCAAGTCAAAGGATTAATTTGCACAATTTGCAATGAATGACAAACTATTTATCCAAAGTCATATAATTTGTCATTCTGGTTACATTCAATGATCCGTTCCACTAACGATTACTCATATGGAAGCTAATCACATCCCTATGTTATTATAGCACAAGGCTCGCCATCCTTTATCTTTAATATCCCTATGTTAATCAAAGGTAACTGATGGGTACTTAGCTTAGGGTATAAAAGTTAAGATCAATTCTAAGCCAAGTTTTACTCTCAAGTGCATGAGTGATTGTAGTGTAATGTGCTTAGTGCGAGGTCGAATCCACAATGAGGCAATTTGAAAGTTTTGTGGAAAAGTGTGTGTAAAGTGCCTAAGTGGTTGCAGTAAATTAAACGATGAATTGAAGTTTCAATTAAAACTAATAAAAATAAAATAAAACTAAAATTAAATAAAGAAAATTAAAATTGAGATTCAATAACAATTGAAAAGGTTTAGGGATTAGATTCCTATGCAAAGCTTGAATTCTAGGCTTAAATTTAGGATTTCCTATTTTAATCCAGAATTAGGCTCCAAGCCTAATTAATTAGTTAAATCACCTAAATCTAATTAATTAACGAGTTAGACCTAGTTTAGAGGTACAACACTATCTCCAAGTCCTTTATCTAGCTGGAGTATAATTTGTCCTAAAATCCTAGGACAACACGTTAAAAAATTAAGTGCAGAAAAACTATGGTACAATCTATAGTTTTTGTAATAAAGCCCAAATATATATTTTATATGATTTAACATAAAAGTATATATCGCACATTAACTACAAGCATAATGAGATAATAGACAATAAATAATGAAGAACATAAATCATAAAAATACATTAAGCATCAAAATAATAAATTCAACTTTAAGGACATAGAATCAAAACTATTAAATAGAAATCCTACCCTAAACTATAAATTACTCAGTCATGTTCAAACGAATTAAACTAAAATTATGAGAGAAGAATAAGATAAACTTGTTAGAGATATGCTCTAATGCTACATATTTGGATGACATATAGTAGGGCATTTTGACATTTACTTATGGCATTAGTTTTATATGTTCGTTTACATATTGACATAATTAGGACATTCATATTCTCCTTCTTTACGTGCATGAATGAGTCCCTAATATTTTCATTAGAGGAATGTATTCTAAAAGCGTTTAGAATATGTTGGCGTATTTCCTTAATATGATAAGTACTTAAAGTGTTCATAGTCCTTAGATTACTTGATCGGGACTTTAATAATCAATTACGGACTATCACATGTGTTGTTACATTTGTTTAACATAGGGATGTTAATGATAAATGATGGTGAGCCACGTGTCATAACAGCATAGCGATGCAACTAACAAACATGTGAATGACTATTAGTTGAATATATCATTGAATGTGACGTGAATAACAAATTACATGACTTTGGATTAATAATTTGTTATTCGTTGCGATTGTGCATGTAATCCTTAGACTTGAGACATTAAGGTTGTCATATGTATTGGGGTTTGATTCTAGCGTTTGGACAATGATTGTTTCGACAAACGAGATGAGATACGCCCTCTCACAATTTTATTCATCTGGTATAGTGATTGACAGGTAGTGATCAAGAGAGGATCCATTAACCTCCGATGTAAGGTGATGTCCTATGCGATCTAAGATTGGTTGTTTAATGAGGAAATCCTTGGCCAAAGTATGAATGATGGAGAAAGGGTTTTCCATGTGTCATCTCTCATTACACCAATTAGATTTATGCATAGTATTGAGTTTACGAACTTAATCGTATCATGGTTCTTGCTCGACGGGACAATTAATGGAAGGATTAGATTGCACGATAATTGGCGACCATAAATAGATTCACAAGAGATTGAGTTCATTACTGCATATATTGTCTTGATATGTTACTAGGCATCACTCTAGAACATGAGGGTATTTCAAGAATGACGGAGACATTTTCGGAATAGATTGAAAGGGTTTAATCGTCTCTCATTGCTATACAATGGTGAATCTAGAAAGTCATACACGTTTGAGTATCATGAATAGAGTTTCTTAATGTGCTTACAATGAGTTTGAAAACGTTAAAGAGTTGACGTTGTTGTGTTTGGTCATTAAGATGTAATGAGCCAAAAGTGTAATTATTGAAAGTATTGGAGCCAAAGTATAAATATGGAAAGTTAGTTTAAAATTAATTAATATAATATTGATTAGGATTAATTTTAATCTAAGGCCAAGATTTGATCTTGACTAGATCTATGGCTATGATTTATTAAGGCAAGATTAGTGGAAAATTCCATAATTTTCCACTATCACCTACAACCCAATAAACAAATATATTACACAAGACACCAAGTTGCATAGGAGACATAAATGCATAGAAGGCTACAATTTCATGACACAAGGTTGTCTTGAAAGCTTGAATGCATGGAAGACTCCAAATGCACAAGACACAAGTATGCATAGATTGTAATACCCGAGCCCGGAATGTGAAATTTTCTTGTTTATTATTCTGAAAATTATGTTTTTCTTAAATTCTTTGGAATCTAATTGTTACTTCTGTATTGTCGCAAAGTGCATTGCATTTCGAGAGCGATAGTTAGAGAGTGTTTTCTAGTCCTCAACAAATAGTAAAAACTAGTATTTAGTGTTTTAATTTTAGTGTTTTAGTTGTTGTTGATTAGAAATATAATTGCATTAGTTATTTTAGCCTTAAAATGCCTAAAATAAGCTTATTTGACCAACTTAAGTTAGTTTGATCAAAGCCTTGACCACTTGACTAAGCTTGTCATCTTTTATAAGCACATAATAGCAAAATAAAACAAAGCTCAAAGCTGAAAAATAACAAGGGAAGGCCGAAACTTTGAGGGCAAGAGAAAAAAAAAGATTTCAACTTCCAAATTTCAAATCTTCGTGTGAGCTTGCACAGGGTTGTTTCCGAGGAATCCAGCGTGGTTTTCCTAGCGTCTAGGAGCATCTAAGGTGAGGGAAGCATATTTATTTGCGCATTTGAATGTTTGATGTATCAACTTTAATTTTTAGGTTTTATGCGTAGATCATTATTTTATCCGTTTTGATGCTTGAAGAATGTTCCTTGACAATTGTAGAACATGTATTTGGTGCTTTTTAGCATTTTCTACGGTTAAATATAGCGATTGTAATTTAAAATGCCAATTGAATAGTGAATTATGAATAGTAAACCCCCATTTCGTAGCAGTTGCTCCGTTATGCGTTCTGTTGATGTGAAAAGATGCTAGATATGCTAGAATGCCTAAATGCATGATTTTTTTGGATTGTGTAATGGAAAAACGAGGAAAAATGCCTTGGGACAAGTTGGGGTTGTTTAGGTCGAGTTTAGCGTTTCCTCGTTTTGCATGATAGCATTGTCTCGGGAAGCCATGGAAGCACTTTTGGTGCAATTATGGCGTTGGTTGGGTGTTTGGTTAGGGTAGCTGTAGTTCAAACGAGCAAAGGGAGAAATCGGGGCTTTGCGGGAATTCTAGGGTAAAGTAGGGTTTCGGGGTCTTTAGACGTGCCTTATGGTGACCTAGAAGGATTGGTGAAGTCGGTTTCCAAAACTTGTGGCTCATTTGGAAGTAGTAGCGTTTTGAAAGTTGGGGTTGTTTTGTGTTTTTGTTGGTTTTCATAGTGTTATGCTTGTAGAATGCTTATTATTGCTTGTTATGCTTGTTAAAGTTGGTTATGATTGAAATGTTTGATAACTGTTGCTCTTGCGTGCGAGAGTAACCTACTTTGTTATTCTGCCACGTGTGGCTTTATTGCTCGATTTGCTCAATTGTTGCATTGTATATTGTATTGCATTCATAGAGTCAGGGGCGGTGTGATGGGCCTCTCTGGGTAGCCTCGGGTTGCCAATGTTGGTTGCTCTAGCTCTGTGTCCTATTCCCTTTCTCACTTGGGTTGCCTCCCAGGGAGATTTGGGTCGTAGAATTAATTGGATACTTCCGGGGTATTCCAAACTGAAGTTATAAGGTGGTTGGGCCGGCGCGTCGTCATCGGATTCGTTATTGAAAGTTGCTCATGGAAAGTGAATTGTATCCTTTGATTGAATGATTATAGCCTTAATGCTTGTCTTGATTTATTGTTGGCTTTGCTTGTATTTCTATATGATAATTGAATGATCTGCTTGACTATTTGCATTGCATTCTCCTCTCACCTCCGTCCTTGAGACTAATTGCCCTCGCTAAGCAATAGTTTTTGCTCATTCCTTTCTATACTATATTTTACAGGAGTAGTTGAAGCGGATCCTATTAAGGTAATTGAGGAGGAGGAGCAAGTGGATGTGTTTCCTTGATAGCACTTTCTTTGCTTAGCTGGTGGTTGGTTGCCAGACTTTGTGCGGGCCATGCTTGATGTGTATATTGCTTGGTTGACGCTTCATTTTGAGGCTTGTAACCTTGTATGTAGTTTCTATTTTGAGGCCGCTATGGTCTTATGTTGTAAAAGTTGAAAGATTGTAAAGTTGTAAAGATATACTCACGTGACTAGTAAGAACTGCATGCTAATGATTAACTGTTTAGTGGCACGAGTACTTGTGTAGTATGCATGGCATTTTGGATTGTAAAGTTGGTTAATAAGAAGATGTATGTTTTTAAAAGAAAGTTGGCTTGTTCCAAATGTTTATTGTGGTTTTCGCGAGTATTATATTGACTGTAGGGTTTTCGGATCGTCCACGGTACAGAGGAGACTCTATCCGTGTGTCGGGTCCAGGCTTGGCAGGGCGGGTCGGGGCGTGACATCTTTAGGTGGTATCAGACCATGATAGTATTGCATGAGCCGGGATATGTTTCTTGGTCTGTGGGTTAAAGGTCTAAAATGCTAGAGTGTTATTGTATGATTGTTAAGTGAAAAGTGTTATAGTATGACTATGTGAACTTGGATTGCTTATGTGTTTAAGTGAATTAGTTTGACATGTCAATCTTGTGTTATGTGAATTGTGTGATAGGATATTTGATTGTTATTGACTTGAGTGTTATCTAATCTTATGTGTTATATCTCTGTCTATAAACTGTTTTTATATGTTGCCAGCTATTGTAAGTTGTTACTATGCCGCCACGTCGTAGTACTCAAGGCCAAGGGGTAGATGAAGAGGCAGCAGAACAGGGTCAGCAACTGATACCTGAACAGTTTATGGCTACTATGACCACTGCAGTTGACCGGATTACTCAGGTATTGCATGAGCAGAGGCAGGAGAGGAATAATAATCCCCAGGGAAATCAAGCTAATCCTGGTGGACAGGGGTATAGGGCTGAGAATAATCAGTTGGAGAAATTCCTGAGGCACAAGCCGAGTAAGTTCTTCGGAGAGCTGGATGACGAGGCAGCCGAGAGATGGATTAACCGTGTTGAGAAAATTTACGCTGCTTTGAGGTACACTGATGAGGCCAAGATAGCTTATGCAGCATTTCTGTTTGAGGGCGACGCAGAACAGTGGTGGAACACTGTCAGGTTGAGATGGGACTGTGAGGATGTTCTGCATTTGTGGGATGATTTTGTGAGTGAGTTTCGGGACAAGTATATTCCCGAGATGGCTAGGGAAAGGCGGGAAGACGAATTTGTGGCCCTGAAGTAAGGAAACATGACTGTCACACAGTATGAGGCTAGGTTTGTCAGCCTGTCGAGGTATATGCCTGAGCTAGTGCGGCCAGCTAGGAGGATGATTCATAGGTTTGTTCGTGGGCTGAGAATGGATATACAGCTGCATTTGACTGGGCAGACTTATACTACTTTTCCCGAGGCATTCCAAGCAGCCTCGAAGTTTGAGAAACGGAAGGCAGAGATGATAGTTGAGAGTAGCCAGCCGAGTAAGAAACAGTACTTAGGCCAGAGCAGCCAGAGTCAGCAGAGGCAGTATCAGACTTTTAGTCAGGTTCCTCAGCAACGCCCGTATCAGCCTTAGTATCAGATTCAAGGGAGACCAGCTGCGACTAGACCCCAACAGGGAGGTATAATTCCTACCACTGCCAGAGCCCCCGCACCTACAGGAAACACTGTTGTAAGGCAAAATCAGCAGTGTAACTTTTGTAATCGATCAGGGCATATTGAAGCTAATTGCTGGAGAAAGAGTGGTAAGTGCACTGGTTGTGGGAGCGATGAGCATAGGGTGAAAGATTGCCCTAAGTATAAGAATGTTCAGTGCCGTACTGAAGGCCAGGGTGTGTAGAACAAGGTTGCAGGTGCAGGTCCAGCACAAAGGGTTCAGGCTAGGGTCTTTGCACTAGATGCGGAGGAGCTACCCGATACTACAGCAATAGTGGAAGGTACCTTTCTTCTCAATACTCAGCCAGTTAAAGTTTTGATTGATCTTGGAGCTACACATTCGTTTATAACTCCTGCATGTGCACGATCTGTGAATGTTTGCATTGATAAACTGCCGCATAAAGTTGAAGTTAGTACGCCTTTGGGTGTGAAATTTATTACTGAGTCTATTTGCAAATCTTGTGTTATATGCATTGAGGACCGTAAATTTCCTGCTGATTTAATTATACTGCCCTTCCGTAACTTTGAAATCATATTGGGAATGGACTGGTTGGGGAAATACTATGCTCAGTTGGATTGTAGAACAAAAATTGTTTATCTTCAGATTCCTGACCTACCGGTACTAGAGATTGTTGGGAACTGCAGGGCTGCCCGAATACCCCTTTTATCATCAATCAAGGCTTCTAAGTTGTTGAATAAACGTTGTGAAGCTTACCTAGCTTATTTGATCAATCAACCTACTGATAAGTTGAATTTGAATGAGGTTCTGATTGTTAAAGACTTCCCTGGTGTATTTCCCGAGGAATTACCGGGTTTACCACCAGATAGGGAGATTGAATTTGTAATTGACCTTATGTTGGGCACTGCGCCAATTTCTAGAAGTCCTTATAGAATAGTACCAGCTGAACTTCAAGAATTGAAAATTCAGCTTCAGAACTTGCTTGAGAAAGGGTTTATACAACCTAGTTCTTCGCCGTGGGGTGCGCCTGTGTTGTTTGTGAGAAAGAAAGACTGCATGCTACGATTATGTATTGATTACATGGGACTTAATCAAGTCACGATTAAGAACAAATACCTCTTGCCATTGATTGAAGAATTGTTTGACCAGTTGCAGGGTACGAGTGTTTACTCTAAATTTGACTTGAGGCAGGGTTACTATCAACTCAGGATTCGGAGTGATGATATACCTAAGATGGCATTCAGGACTAGATATGGCCACTATGAATTTGTTGTGTTATCGTTTGGATTGACGAATGCACCAGCCGCATTCATGGACTTAATGCAGAGGGTTTTTCGACCTTATCTTGATCAATTTGTCATCATCTTTATTGAAGACATTTTAGTATACTCTAAGAATGAAGCTGAACATGAACAACATTTGAAGATTGTACTACAGACTTTTCAAGAAAACAAGCTTTTTGCTAAATTCAGTAAGTGCGAATTCTGGTAGAATCAAATATCTTTTCTGGGCCATATTATTTCACATCAAGGAATTTCAGTAGACCCAGCTAAGATTGAAGTTGTTTCGTCTTGGAAGAGACCTGAAACGGTGTCAGAGATTTGGAGCTTTCTGGGGTTGGTAGGTTACTATCGGAGGTTTGTTAAAGACTTTTCCAAAATTTCTGGACCTTTAAGCCAGTTGACTCGAAAGAAAGTTACTTACAACTGGTATGTTAAATGTGAATCCAGTTTCCAAGAATTGAAGAAGAGACTAACTACAGCTCCTATACTAGCTTTACCTGAGGGTACAGAAAACTTTGTTGTCTACAGTGATGCATCTAAAGAAGGTTTGGGCTGTGTTTTAATGCAGAATGGTAAGGTGATTGCCTATGCTTCTAGGAAGTTGAAACCATATGAAGTCAATTACCCTACACATGATCTTGAGCTAGCTGCAGTTGTGTTTGCTTTGAAGAAGTAGCGTCATTACTTGTGGGGTAGCAGATTTGAAATTTTTACTGACCACAAGAGTCTCAAATATTTATTTTCACAAAAAGATTTGAATATGAGGCAGCGAAGATGGCTTGAGCTATTAAGTATCTACAATTGTTCTATAAACTACGTGCTAGGTAAAGCCAATGTAGTTGCAGATGCTTTGAGCTGAAAGGCTACTGTTGCAAGTCTAATTATCAAGGATTGGGAGACTTTAGAGGAAATTTGTTCATGGAAGCCAAAAGCTACTGAGGTAGGGATTCGATTTGCTAGCTTACAAATTCAGTCGGGATTGCTAACGCAAATCAGGGAGGCTCAGAAGACTGATCCTCACATCTTGAAAATCCAAGAAAAAGAAAAAGAAGGAAAGTCGGAGTTTAAATTACATGCATATGGTATCTTCAGATTCAGGGACAGAGTGTATGCTCCTGGTGATCCGACTTTGAAGAATGCGATTCTGTCCGAGGCACATAATTCAAGATATACGATTCACTCGGGCAGTACTAAAATGTATAGAGATTTGAAACAATACTTCTGGTGGAACAATATGAAGAGGGAGATTGCTGGGTATGTATCCAGGTGTTTAACTTGTCAGAGGGTTAAGGTTGAGCATCAGAGGCCAACCGGGCTTCTGCAACCATTGTCGATTCCGCAATGGAAGTGGGTGCATATAACAATGGACCTTGTGACCGATCTTCCGAGATCTCCAAGAGGATGTGATTCTGTTTGGGTTGTTATGGACTGGTTGACTAAGGTTTCACATTTTATTCCCATGAACAAATAGGATAGCCTTGATAAACTAGCTAAGCTTTATGTTGCTAATATTGTGAGACTTCATGGTGTGCCACAGAGTATAGTGTCAGATAGAGATCCTAGATTCAGATCTCATTTTTGGCAGAAGTTGCAAGAGGCCATAGGAACTAAGTTGAGCTTCAGTACTGCTTACCATCCCCAAACTGATGGCCAATCTGATAGAACTATCAGGATCTTGGAAGACATGCTTCGGGCATGTGTGTTAGACTTTGGGAAGAATTGGGATAAGTTTTTACCTTTAGCGGAGTTCGCCTACAATAATAGTTATCAATCTACTATAGGTATGGCTCCCTACGAGGCGTTGTACGGTTGTAAATACAGATCCCCATTGTATTGGGAAGAGGTTAGAGAGATGAGAACAGTTGATCCAACTGTGTTACCTGAGATGATCAAGATGGTGGATAATGTTCACCTTATTCGCCAGCGTATACTTACAGCTCAAAGTCGTCAGAAGAGTTATGCGGATAAACACCGTCGGGATCTTGAGTTTGCTTTGGGAGACTGGGTGTTTCTTAAGATTTCTCCTCGAAAGGGATTGATTCGGCACGATAAGAGCGCGAAACTTAGTCCTAGGTATGTGGGTCCGTATGAGATCACTGAAAAGGTGGGTCCTTTGGCTTATTGGTTAGTTTTACCTCCGAGCTTGTCGAGACTGCACAATGTTTTCCACGTGTCAATGTTAAGGAAATATCATCCAGATCCTTTACATGTACTTGAACCCGAGCCTTTGCAAATTGAGGAAAAGTTAACTTATGAGGAGATACCAATTTGAATTGTGGATCGGAAAGTTCAGGAACTTCGCAGGAAGAGTATTCCGTTAGTAAAGGTTTTGTGGAATCACCACGGGTTTGAGGAAGCAACTTGGGAAAGAGAGGACCAGGTTCGGAGTCAGTATTCGGAGTTGTTTGTCAACCAGGTAAGAATTGCGTGGACACAATTGTTTTAAGGGGGAGAGGGTATAATACCCGAGCCCGGAATGTGAAATTTTCTTGTTTATTATTCAGAAAACTATGTTTTTCTTAAATTCTTTGGAATCTAATTGTTACTTCTGTAATGTCGCAAAGTGCATTGCATTTCGAGAGCGATAGTTAGAGAGTGTTTTCTAGTCCTCAGCAAATAGTGAAAACTAGTATTTAGTGTTTTAATTTTAGTGTTTTAGTTGTTGTTGGTTAAAAATATAATTGCATTAGTTATTTTAGCCTTAAAATGCCTAAAATAAGCTTATTTGACCAACTTAAGTTAGTTTGACCAAAGCCTTGACCAATTGACTAAGTTTGTCATCTTTTATAAGCACATAATAGCAAAATAAAACAAAGCTCAAAGCTGAAAAATAACAAGGGAAGGCCGAAACTTTGAGGGCAAGAGAAAAAAAAAAGATTTCAACTTCCAAACTTCAAATCTTCGCGTGAGCTTGCACGGGGTTGTTTCCGAGGCATCCAGCGTGGTTTTCCTAGCGTCTAGGAGCGTCTAAGGTTAGGGAAGCATGTTTATTTGCGCATTTGAATGTTTGATGTATCAACTTTAATTTTTAGGTTTTATGCGTAGATCGTTATTTTATTCGTTTTGATACTTGAAGAATGTTCCTTGACAATTGTAGAACATGTATTTGTAGCTTTTTAGCATTTTCTACGGTTAAATATAGCGATTGTAATTTAAAATGTCAATTGAATAGTGAATTATAAATAGTAAACCCCCATTTCATAGCATTTGCTCCGTTATGCGTTCAATTGATGTGAAAAGATGCTAGATATGCTAGAATGCCTAAATGCATGATTTTTTTGGATTGTGTAATGGAAAAACGAGGAAAAATGCCTTGGGACAAGTTGGGGTTGTTTAGGTCGAGTTTAGCGTTTTCTCGTTTTGCGTGATGGCATTGTCTCGAGAGGCCATGGAAGCACTTTTGGTGCGATTATGGCATTGGTTGGGTGTTTGGTTAGGGTAGCTGTAGTTCAAATGAGCAAAGGGGGAAATCGGGGCTTTGCGGGAATTCTAGGGTAAAGTAGGGTTTTGAGGTCTTTAGGCATGCCTTATGGTGACCTAGGAGGATTGGTGAAGTCAGTTTCCAAAACTCGTGGCTCGTTTGGAAGTAGTATCGTTTTGAAAGTTGGGGTTGTTTTGTGTTTTTGTTGGTTTTCATAGTGTTATGCATGTAGAATGCTTATTATTGCTTGTTATGCTTGTTAAAGTTGGTTATGATTGAAATGTTAGCTAACTGTTGCTATTGCGTGCGAGAGTAACCTACTTTGTTATTCTCCCACGTGTGGCTTTATTGCTCGATTTGCTCGATTGTTGCATTGTATATTGTATTGCATTCATAGAGTCAGGGGCGGTGTGATGGGCCTCTCTGGGTAGCCTCGGGTTGCCAGTGTTGGTTGCTCTAGCTCCGTGTTCTATTCCTTTTCTCGCTTGGGTTGCCTCCCAGGGAGATTTAGGTCGTAGAATTGATTGGATACTTCCGTGGTATTCCAAACTGAATTTATAAGGTGGTTGGGCCGGCGCGTCATCATCGGATTCGTGATTGAAAGTTGCTCGTGGAAAGTGAATTGTATCCTTTGATTGAATGATTATAGCCTTAATGCTTGTCTTGATTTATTGTTGGCTTTGCTTGTATTTCTATATGATAATTGAATGATCTACTTGACTACTTGCATTGCATTCTCCTCTCACCTCCGTCCTTGAGACCAATTGCCCTCGCTAAGCAATAGTTTTTGCTCATTCCTTTCTATACTATATTTTACAAGAGTAGTTGAAGCGGATCCTATTGAGGTAATTGAGGAGAAGGAGCAAGTGGAGGTATTTCCTTGATAGTACTTTCTTTGCTTAGCTGGTGGTTGGTTGCCAAACTTTTGTACGGGCCATGCTTGATGTGTATATTACTTGGTTGACGCTTTATTTTGAAGCTTGTAGCCTTGTATGTAGTTTCTATTTTGAGGCCGCTATGGTCTTATGTTGTAAAAGTTGAAAGATTATAAAGTTGTAAAGATATACTCACGTGACTAGTAAGAACTGCATGCTGATGATTAACTGTTTAGTGACACGAGTACTTGTGTAGTATGCATGACATTTTGGATTGCAAAGTTGGTTAATAAGAAGATGTATGTTTTCAAAAGAAAGTTGGCTTGTTCCAAATGTTTATTGTGGTTTTCGCGAGTATTATATTGAATGTAGGGTTTTCGGATCATCCACGGTACAGAGGAGACTCCGTCCATGTGTCGGGTCCGGGCTTGGCCTTTTGCGGGGTCGGGTCGGGGCGTGACATAGATAACATATATGCATAGAAAGCAAGAAGAAAAATCAGATTTTTGACAAAACACTCAAGAGCAAAAATCTGAAATTTTTTTCTCTCTATGCTCTCTCATAATTTCGACCAAGAGTGCTTGGGCAGCCTTGTTCCCTTGCTTTCAACACTTGTGTAAGCTCATCAATCCAACTAAATAGCTAGTACAAAGATTTGGTTTGTGGAGAACAAGGTCTTGGATGCTCGTGTGGACGAACTAGACCTTTTGCAGGTGTGAAAGGCTTGGTCATCATTCTTGTGATGCTTCTTCATTCTTTTGGCTAGATCTTTAAGTGGTATACCTTGATAACTCTTGTTCATTCATATATATGCTTATATATGTTGTAGATATGTTGATTACATGAACTAAACATAAGGTATTATGGTGAATACAAATGATATGTATTGCTGGAAAATTTTTGAAATTGACGTTTTTGCTTCCGCTTAGCTTATATATATCTTGTGATTCACCGATTGCAATGGTCCTTTCAAGTGGTATCAGAGCCTAGGCTATGTAGTCCATGTAATCACATATATGTATGCTTAAGGTTTCTAGAGTTTCGAGCACAAGAGAACTAGAACACAATCTTTGCATCTTTGATGCTTAGAAGTTTTCTGAAAAATGTTTCTGCGCACTATTTTTGCATTACTGTTTTGACATAATAATTGTTGTTGTTTGGGGCTGATTTTTGTGTATGTTATGCTATAGAGATATTAAAACATTTCATCCTCTAATATGCATCTCCTAATTTCGTGGTTAAGATTTTCATTTTTAGCAAAATCAGTAAGCTCACTGATTCTCGCGCTGGACTGGACAGTTTTGTGTAGTAGTGTTCCGAGAGGCATAACTCAGTAAATTTAACTCCGAATTGAGTTCTGTTTGATTCTATAACTATCTACACTTGAAGATCTATGTCTCTGTAAAATTTGAGAATTTTTGGAGATCTATAGATAGGCTAACCGAATCAATATATTTAGTTCATGTGCAACAGATTTGTGATAGGTCATAAATTAGAAGCCATGACTATGTGATTGGATTTTAGTTAAGCCCAATGGACTTAAAAATCAATGGGCTTTAGTCTAATAAAATTAGATGCGGTTGTTTTTCTTAGTGAAGATTAAAATGAGCCTAGGAACTCAAATTGGGCCATGAAATGATAAAGAATTTGTATTTTGCCTTATTCAACACGTATGTGCTTAAAATTAGTTTTATTGAGTTCTTTTTTGTGTTGTTTAACATAAGATGTTCAAAGCTCAATATATGAAACCTATTGCAAACATGTCTTTCATTTATTTTATGTATTAGATACATTAGTTTGTGCTATCTTTTATTGTTTATGTATATGATGCATATCTCATGTTTTATGAGCTTTGATCTTACATTGTGATGTTAGATGTTGGATGATAAATGGTGATTTAATCATGGACTTGGTTAGTGAATGGTTAATTGGTTGTAATTTTATTAGATGGCGTTGTAACTAATTCTATCATTCATTAGTATGTAATTGAGATATAAGTCTCATTTTATTTTCTTGCAATTGAGAGAAATTTGTAGTGAGGCATAATGTATGTAATTTCTACAAGAAGTTTGCAAGAAGACCATTGGAAGCTTTCAAGGAGTTGGAGGTGCTTTGGAGCATTGAGGAAAATCAAGAAGACAAGACCAAAGAAGACATGAAGATATGCTTGTTTAGGTTTTAGTTTTGTCTTGATTTGATTCATAGTCCAAGTCCATAATCTACCATGATGTATAATTTTGCATGTATGTTTATTTATTTGCCTATATGTGATGTATGCTTGTAAATGAACTAATGTGCAAAGTGAGACCTAATTAAATTCAAAATCTTCTTACGTGCAAATAATTTTATATTGTAAAGCGGTAAAAGTGTTTATCGTTGCCCTCCACTATCCTAGGTTATATTTGCTCGATTGGGTATGTCTTGGCTAACCCAAAGGTAGGAAGACATATTCCATGAAAGTATTATATTTACCTAGCAAGCATAGTGATGTTGTGTTGTTCCAATATCACGAGGCCAAAAATGCACTAAAGCTGAGGTCCGGGATTCAAATTATCGTAACACTGTGACGGTAGGTGTAATCTAACTAGATCATGTTTCCAATAGTGCACCAAAGCTGAGGTTACGGTGATTTAGGGACAAAATAACCATATCCTATATAGTCATATTGATAGTAATCGTTGCTAAGTCTTTGTATGTATATTTCATTCTTGCAGCAAAGCTGAGAGGTCTTCATATTAAAGAGACCTATGGTCACCTATTAATGAGTCTTTAATTAGATTCACGATCTCATTTAGGAAGTGTGGGATTCGATAAAATTAGTAGGAGGTATTATTTAATTAAAGGCCAAATTAAATGTTTTAACAAGTTTATGTCAACTAGCGATCTTATTTTCTACATATGTTTATGGCTACAACAATGAACCCATTTTTAATTAACTAGACTATATATATCGTGTAATTAGACCAATTTTTTGAATTAACGATTTTGTCTAAGAATGGTTCTTAGAAACTTAATCAACTCTTAGAATTGTATGCTCTGTTATTTTTCATCTTGATAAAGTATCAAAACGAAAAGTTGTAGTACTTATGGTTGATAAGTAAAACAAGTTAAATATCTAAAGAATTGTATTCTTTCATAGGTTGCATATAGGTATGCAAGATATAAAGAATATAATTCAAAATTAACAAATAGTTGTGTGATAAGCATATTTAATAGCATGATATTAGATATAAATGAAATTCATTCTCATAATTGTATTTCCTCTTTGGTTAGTGTTATGCAAAGAAGAAAGGCAAAGAAAGATGATTTCTATTAGCTAGTGGGAGCATGTCTAAAAAGAAAATTAAGGATTGTATAGGCATGTAAGAAGGATAGGCTAGTAACCAGACATTAAAAGAGGTTTTAATCCAAAGAATCTTTATAGCTTGAAAGTCAAGGTTGTAAAGCTATCATGAATTAACATCTTCTTTAATTGTGATTGGTACTACTTTGAGTTATTGATTCTGGTGAAACATTAGTGTATGTTGTCACGCCCCAACTCGACCCCTCCTATAATCAGTCAGGACGCAACGGAATTTCGGCAATATAACGTCAGAAAATAGGATACCGAGGCTGTAATCCAACCTCATTAGAACATCATACATCAACTCCACAAACCATACAACAAACAACTCCTCAATAAAATAACAACATACAACATAACCATATTATACCAAAAGCATCCTTTCAACATTGCATACGTAGTTATACACCTCCGTACCAACTTCATACATATTACATCAACTTTAACATACATTGCAAAATAGATTAAGAACTAACTTAGTAATCTATCATAGTCAAAAGAAAGACCACTAAGTTAGCAACAACTAGTTCATCATTTTTAGTACATCTGATACATCATAACTATAAAGTAAAACATAAGACAACTAGTTTAATATACAAGATAATAAGGTGTTCAACATAACAAACATCAAGGATAAGACTCCGGAACATAAGACTCATCCACGTAAGGCACATTTTCCTCTTCAGGAGGCACGTACCCGTAGTCCTGCTCTACAACACCTGTAAGCATGCAATAATAGAGAGTGAGCTTATATAAAACAAACCCAGTGAGGATCCGATAGATCTCAAACAGTATTTACTATACTCCTTGGAAATGATCCTTTGAGCAAGTAAACACACAATAACATCAATAATATTATCATCACATAAACTATAATGACCATTCAATAAAGGATACACTAGTTGGTGTAGCTCCAAACGCCATCACGATCATAACAGCCTTCTTATGACTCCCATAAACTCACGCACCCGAGGTAATTCAATAACCTCTCCCTCTATGACACCTCCGTCATGCGAGCTAGAGGCAGTCTCTGGTAGTCATGCCGTTATCAACCCGACAGCCCGACGCCGCCTGAGAGGTGGCACACACATACCAAAGACTCAGCAATAATAATAAACATCAATCATTCACAGGAGGACAACCTTTTCCGTTAACTATCTCCCAGTTCATCAATCAATAATCAACAATCAATCAATAATAATATTATCATCATAATAAAATCAATAATCAATTTAACAACAAATAACTAAGTTAGATGACAAAGTAGGCCATCCAACCGAATATGCATTAAACACACAATCAAACCCTAGTTTACCCATCATCAACTCACAATTCAATCACTCAAACCACACCCAATCAACTAAAGGCATAATTTAACATTTTAAAGAAAGACAACCTAAAGTTCAAATATTCATATCTTACATTCTACTAGTCCAAACAACTCCAAACCAGTTTCTATCACTCACCCATTCAATCAACTACATTAGCCCCCTCGAAAACCAACCAAAACACATCCAAATCATGCCCAACAACCCTAAAACCCGAGTGTGTCATGGCTGAAATTTCCGGACTTTAGCACCAACCTCGCAATCGAAAATTAGGCATTACAACGGTGCTACCACATAATTATCAAACTTTTAGAAATTGACGGCAATCGATTGCAACCAATACAACTCAAGATAATCAAGAAATGACAAATAACTCAACTTTAAATACCCAAAAATAAATAATTATGCTACAACAGTTCAAATCTCACAAGAATACATATAAATGATCCCTAGCATGCATGGAGCAATAATCTAACATCAAATTAACATTTTAACGGTTCAATAATCAATTCTACGCAAAAACATAAAAGATGAGTTTTGAAATCTAGAATTTTTCTCTCACCTTTGATGCGATAAAAGCCTAGATATGCGTGCCCAACAAGCGGAATACAACTCGGCACGAAGTTCTACGGACAAAAACTAGCTTTTTCTTTGAAATTTTGCTTTGAAAACTTGAAGAAAACCTTGGCTTATTCTCCCATGAAACTCTCGGCCATCTAGGTGTTTTTTAGTGTGTTTTTGTGCTATTGTAATGTGTGTTGGTGATATATGCATAAAGGTCAACATTTAAAAATAGTCAAAGTTAGTTTAAATTAATCTTTTAATTGTATTTTTAGTCTTTTAATTCATTTCTTGAGTATTTCTTGCTCAACTATTAAATTAACACTTAAACTATCTCAAATAATTTATTTCTAGGTGACAAGAAGTTTTGCAATCAAACAATTTCACCCGAGTCAACTTAAAACTCGATTTTCGCAAAAGTCGGTGTAAAAACCCTAGTAAATTCCTAAGCTGATTTAAAAATCATTTTAATCAAACACAGGTCTATTAAAATCCGAGGACTAATACTAGAAGGGTTAAAAAGACCAGTTTCAAAAATTTAGTGAACGTGTTTCAAAAATACTATTCACTAAAAGTCGACGATAAAATTTCTGACTCCGATTTTTATGAAAATTTCATGAATACACATTTAGCATGTTCTAGGAGTATTAATATCAAAATTATCACATTCTAAGTCATATATCACATAAACAGGTCAATTCATGCAAAACGAGAATAAACACGCAAAACGAGACATGATAGAAAAGTGGGGTTTCACATTCTCCCCCCCTTAAAGAAATTTCATCCTCGAAATTCTTACTTGATGTACTGAACAGATCTGGGTACTGCTGCTACATCTGATCTCGTCTCTCCCAAGTAGCTTCTTCAATGTCGTGATGCTTCCACAACAGCTTAACCATCAGAATCTTCTTCGAGCTCAACTCTCGTTCCATCTGATCAAGAATACGAATCGGACGCTCATCAGAAGTCAGATTCTCACGAAGCTGTAACGGCTCTGGCTCAAGAATATGAGAAGGATCCGGATTATATTTCCGCAAATTAGACACATGAAATATATCGTGGACATTAGAGAAATTCTCCGGTAAAGCCAACCGATATGCCAACTTACCAACCCTGCCGATAATCTCAAATGGCCCAACAAGTCTCGGACTCAGCTTACCACCTTTACCATAACGAGCAAACCCTTTACGAGGAGACAATCTCAAGAAAACCCAATCCCCGACTGCTAACTCCAAGTCCCGACGATGCTTATCAGTATAACTCTTGAATCTGCTCTGCGCCGTAAGCATTCTCTGCCTGATCAACTGAACATTCTCAATCTTCTCTAGAAGCTCTGGCATAATAGTCGGATCAATAGTCTTCATCTCTCCTACCTTGTCCCAATATAAAGGTGAATGACACTTACGACAATAAAGAGCTGCGAAAGGTGCCATCTCAATAGTAGCTTGATAACTATTGTTATAGGCAAACTCGGCAAGTGGTAGATATTTTTCCCAGTTCTTCCCGAAGTCCAGAACACAAGCCCTAAGCATATCTTCCAAAATCTGAATAATCCGCTCAGATTGACTGTCGGTCTGTGGATGATACGCTGTACTGAAGTTCAACTGAGTACCCAAGGTCTCCTGAAGTTTCTCCTACAAACGAGAAGTAAATCGAGGATCTCGATCTGAGACAATACTAGATGGAATCCCGTGAAGTCTAACAATCTGATCCAAATAAAGACCCGTCAACTTTGTAACCTCATCTATCATCCTCATCGAAATAAAATGAGCTATCTTCGTCAAACGATCCACGACAACCCAAATTACATCATTACCTCTCAGGGTTCTAGGCAAACCAGTGACGAAATCCATCGTAATATGCTCCCATTTCCACTCTGGTATTGCCAACTGCTGAAGTAACCCTGCAGGTCGTTGATGCTTGGCTTTTACCTTCTGACAAGTCAAACATCTAGATACAAACTGAGCAACCTCCCTCTTCATGTTATTCCACCAATAGTGTTGCCTCAAATCTCGATACATCTTGGTTCCACCGGGATGAATAGTGTACTTATAATTATAAGCTTCCTCCAGAATACCTCTCCTCAAGCCCGGTTCATCGGGAACACAAACCCTGTTCTGAAACTGAAGAATACCGTCCTCATGCAGTTTAAAGTCAGACTAATCATCTGTAATCTGATCCTTGATCTTCTGAAGTTTAACATCAAGTTGCTGAGCTTCTCTGATATGAGACAGCAATAAAGGCTGAATACGAAGATGTGAACACATCACCCCAACCTGAGTCAACTCCGATCTCCATTAAATGAATTCCTCAAGAATCTCTCATTTCTTGACAGCCAAACAAGCAACACTCGCCTTCCGACTAAGAACATCTGCTACAACATTTGCATTTCCAGGCAGATAATTGATAGAACAATTATAATCTCCAAGAAGCTCCATCCACCTCCGCTGGCGCATATTCAACTCCTTCTGTGAGAATAAATACTTAAGACTCTTATGATCAGTGAAAATCTCGAACTTACTCCCACAGATAATGACGCCACTTCTTTAGTGTGAAGACAACTGCTGCTAACTCAAGATCATGAGTCGGATAATTCACCTCATAAAGCTTCAATTTCCTAGAAGCATAGGCAATAACTCGACTATTCTGCATAAGAACACATCCCAAGCCCTCCTTGGATGCATCGCTATAAATAACTATATTATCGGTCCCCTCTGGTAGAGCAAGTACTGGAGCAGTAGTCAACCTCTTTTTCAGCTCCTGAAACCCACTCTCACACTTCTCATCCCAAGTGAAGATAGTCTGTTTCTGAGTCAACTTAGAAAGTGGCCCAGCAATCTTCGAGAAGTCCTTTACAAACCTACGATAATAACCCGCCAAGCCAAGAAAGCTACGGACCTCAGAAACATTCTCTGGCCATTTTCAAGACATCACCACTTCAATCTTAGTTGGGTCTACAGAAATACCACTATGTGTAATCACGTGGCTAAGAAAAGATATGCATTGCAGCCAAAATTCACATTTGCTGAACTTGGCAAACAACTGATGCTCCTGCAGCTTCTGTAAGACAAGCAGTAGATGTTGGTCGTGCTCTAATTCAGATTTAGAATAAACCAAGATATCATCAATAAAGATTACCACGAACTGGTCTAAATACGGCTGAAAAACCCGATGCATAAGATCCATGAATGCTGCCGGTTTAGTTAATCCAAAGGGCATAACAACAAACTCATAATACCCGTACCGAGTCCTAAAGGCAGATTTCGGAACATCCTTCGTACGAATCTGAAGCTGATAATACCCCTGCCTCAAATCAAATTTAGAATAGACTTTGGCTCCCTGAAGTTGATCAAACAACGCGTCAATCAATGGCAAAGGATACTTGTTCTTGATGGTCACCTGATTCAAACCACGGTAATCAATACACAATCTCAATGTACCATCCTTCTTCTTCACAAATAAAACAGGAGCTCCCCAAGGTGAAGAACTTTGCTGAATAAATCCCTTCTTCAATAACTCCTACAACTGAGTCTTCAACTCCTTCAACTCAGCTGGTGTCATCCAGTACGCTAATTTAAAAATAGGTTGAGTACCGGGAATAAGATTGATCACAAACTCTACATCTCTCTCTGGCGGTAACCCTGGTAACTCCTCGGGAAATATATTGGGATATTCCCGAATAATAGGAACTTCCTCCAACTGTAGCTTATCAGATGGCTTGTTGATCAAATAAGCTAGATAACCCGAACACCCCTTACTCACCAACTTAACAGCTTTAGTTGCTGAGATAACAAAGCTCGTTTTAGCACCCTGGTTCCCTGCAACCTCTACTACTGGCTAATCTGGCAAACGAAACTGTACTACCTTTGTTCTATAGTTCAACTAGGCATCATACTTAGAAAGCCAATCCATACCCAAGATAACATCATACCCTTGGATAAGAAATAAGATAAGGTCCGAAGGAAAATTATGACCCTTAACATGTATTATACAATCCTTACATACTAAGCCAGTCACATACTTATCAGTCAAAGAGGTACTAATCTCAACCACATAAGGCAATCTTTCAGGTTGCATATTAACACATTGCACACAAGCAGGAGTAATAAAAGAATGCGTAGCACCAGAATCAATCAACACTTTAACAAGTTGATCAAGTATAAGGAAGTTACCTTCCACAACTACAGTCTCCTTAGGCATCTCCTCTAAGTCGACTGCGTAGGCCCGAGCCTGAACCCGCTGCTGCTGAGGTGCACTGGCCGCAGGTCGGCCTTGATAACCCTGAGTCGCTGTTCGACCCTCAGTCCTCGAATATCTAGGGCAATCCCTCGCCCTGTACTGATTACTGCCGCATCCTAAACACGTCCCTGCTTTCACTCTGCAATCGGCCTTCACATGCCCCGTGCGGTTGCATTGTGTACACTGCGGTGATGATGCATTAACACTGCCCCTGGAAGAACCAGAAGCTGAAGGAACAGCTGAACCAGCCTGCTGCTGAGGCCTTACCAAACTAGGCTTGTACTGACCCTGAGACTGGGCTGGCCTAAACTGGGACTGAACCTGATATGACTCCTGCTGAAACTGAGGCCGATAATAACTCTGCTGACCCTGTGGCCTAAAAGAACCCTGCTGTGCTGGTGTCCTGTACACAACCTGTTGTACAGGAGGCCTATACATGCCCTGCTGAAACTGCGGCTGATACGGCCTCTTACTAGGCTGACTAGACACAAGTTGATCCCCCTTTCTCTTCTCTAACCTAGAAGCTGCATCAAAGGCCTTAGTGAATATATCATATCAATTCAGAGCCAACGCATCCTGAATCTCGGGCCGCAACCCCAACATAAATCATCTAGTCCTCCGCTCCTCATCAGCCATATACTCCGGTGCATACCGGGACAATCGAGTAAATGTGGCCTCATATTGAGCCACTGAAGCATCTCCCTACACTAAGGCAAGAAACTCTGCCTCTCTCCGCTCCCTCGCGATCCTCGGGACATACTTTGCTCGGAAAGCTAACATAAAGGTACCCCAAACATATAGAATACCCTGAGTTGCCCAACTAGTTCTCACCGTGCACCACCATTCTTCTGCCTCATCATCCAACAAGTACACGGCAAAGGAGACATTCTGCTCATCGGTATAATCAAGAGGATCATAAATCTTTTCCACCTTACTAATCCACGCTTCAGCCTTCCGATCATCGGGGTCCCCCTGAAATCTAGGTGGATAATACCCTAAGAACTCTTTCAGGGTACCACGCCCGTGGTTTCCACCCTGCACATTCAATAGCTGAGCCTGCAAAGCCTGATTCTGGGCAGCCTGCCCTGCCACTAACTATGTCTGACTAGCCACTAACTCAGCAATCCTCTCCATAGCTGCCCCCAAACGATCATCACCCCTATCATGGCCCAGTGCCGCATTACTAGGAGTCTCATCTACTACCTCGGGCCTACCTCTGGTCCTTGGTCTACCGGCCATTCTACTAATCAAAGAGTTAGCACAGGTTATAACACGTAAACAAGTTATAAACAACTATTAGCACATAAACAACAAACTCATATAAAACACATAAACAAATTAATCACATAAGCACCAAATCACATAATCACTTAATCACTTAACCATATTAACACATAGTTCACTTTTCTTTCACTTTATACATACTTTCATGCTAAGACTATTACCCACATTCTGAGAATACCCTGGCTGACATCTAAACATGCGCTCTAATATCACTTAAATGTCACGCCCCAACTCGACCCCTCCTATAATCAGTCAGGACGCAACGGAATTTCGGCAATATAACGTCAGAAAATAGGATACCGAGGCTGTAATCCAACCTCATTAGAACATCATACATCAACTCCACAAACCATACAACAAACAACTCCTCAATAAAATAACAACATACAACATAGCCATATTATACCAAAATCATCCTTTCAACATTTCATACGTAGTTATACGCCTCTGTTCCAACTTCATACATATTACATCAACTTTAACATATATTGCAAAATAGATTAAGAACTAACTTAGTAATCTATCATAGTCAAAAGAAAGACCACTAAGTTAGCAACAACTAGTTCATCATTTTTAGTACATCTGATACATCATAACTATAAAGTAAAACATAAGACAACTAATTTAATATACAAGATAATAAGGTGTTCAACATAACAAACATCAAGGATAAGACTCCAAAACATAAGACTCATCCACGTAAGGCACATTTTCCTCTTCAGGAGGCACGTACCCGTAGTCCTACTCTACAACACCTGTAAGCATGCAATAATAGAGAGTGAGCTTATATAAAATAAGCCCAGTGAGGATCCGATAGATCTCAAACAGTATTTACTATACTCCTTGGAAATGATCCTTTGAGCAAGTAAACACACAATAACATCAATAATACTATCATCACATAAACTATAATGACCATTCAATAAAGGATACACTAGTTGGTGTAGCTCCAAACGCCATCACGATCATAACAGCCTTCTTATGACTCCCATAAACTCACGCACCCGAGGTACCTCAATAACCTCTCCCTCTATGACACCTCCGTCATGCGAGCTGGAGGCAGTCTCTAGTAGTCAAGTCGTTATCAACCCGACAACCCGACGCTGCCCGAAATGTGGCACACACATACCAAAGACTCAGCAATAATAATAAACATCAATCATTCATAGGAGGACAACCTTTTCCGTTGACTATCTCCCGGTTCATCAATCAATAATCAATAATCAATCAATAATAATATTATCATCATAATAAAATCAATAATCAATTTAACAACAAATAACTAAGTTAGATGACAAAGTAGGCCATCCAACCGAACATGCATTAAACACACAATCAAACCCTAGTTTACCCATCATCAACTCACAATTCAATCACTCAAACCACACCCAATCAACTAAAGGCATAATTTAACATTTTAAAGAAAGACAACCTAAAGTTCAAATATTCATATCTTACATTCTACTAGTCCAAACAACTCCAAACCAGTTTCTATTACTCACCCAATCAATCAACTACATTAGCCCCCTCGGAAACCAACCAAAACACATCCAAATCATCTCCAACAACCCTAAAACCCTAGTGTGTCATGGCTGAAATTTTCAGACTTTAGCATCGACCTCGCAATTGAAAATTCGGCATTACAACGGTGCTACCACGTAATTATCAAACTTTTAGAAATTGACGGTAATCGATTTCAACCAATACAACTCAAGATAATCAAGAAATGGCAAATAACTCAACTTTAAATACCCAAAAATAAATAATTATGCTACAACGGTTCAAATCTCACAAGAATACATATAAATGATCCCTAGCATGCATGGAGCAATAATCTAACATCAAATTAACATTTTAACGGTTCAATAATCAATTCTATGCAAAAACATAAAAGATGAATTTTGAGGTCTAGAATTTTTCTCTCACCTTTGATGTGATAAAAGCATAGATATGCGTGCAATGCGTGCCTAAGAAGCTTAATCCAACTCGGCACGAAGTTCTACGGACAAAAACTAGCTTTTTCTTTGAAATTTTGCTTTGAAAACTTGAAGAAAACCTTGGCTTATTCTCCCATGAAACTCTCGGCCATCTAGGTGTTTTTGAGTATGTTTTTGTGCTATTGTAATGTGTGTTGGTGATATATGCATAAAGGTCAACATTTAAAAATAGTCAAAGTTAGTTTAAATTAATCTTTTAATTGTATTTTTAGTCTTTTAATTCATTTCTTGAGTATTTCTTGCTCAACTATTAAATTAACACTTAAACTATCTCAAATAATTTATTTCTAGGTGACAAGAAGTTTTACAATCAAACAATTTCACCTGAATCGGCTTAAAACTCGATTTTCGCAAAAGTCGGTGTAAAAATCCTAATAAATTCATAAGTCGATTTAAAAATCGTTTTAATCAAACACAGGTCTATTAAAGTCCGAGGACTAGGTCTACAAGGGTCAAAAAGACTAGTTTCAAAATTTTAGTGGACGTGTTTCAAAAATACTATTCACTAAAAGTCGACGATAAAATTTCTGACTCCGTTTTTTATAAAAATTTCATGAATGCACATTTAGCATGTTCTAGGAGTATTAATATCAAAATTATCACATTTTAAGTCATATAGCACATAAACGGGTTAATTCACGCAAAATAAGAATAAACACGCAAAACGAGACATGATAGAAAAGTAAGGTTTCACATATGCGTTCAAGGATAGAATCTTAATCACAGTAGTGCACTTTCGGAAGCGTGGAATGGTTTAGGTGTTAGCAAATGAAACAAAGGTTGTTGCATTAGTTAAGGATAATATGTTTGAATGCTTTCTGGACATATTTTCTTTTAAGGATTATACCTAAATAATGTTAGGAATAAAATGTATATTCCTAAATCTTGTAAAAGCGCATTATGGTGTATTGTCTTAATATGGACGAATGAATGCATTGCAAACATATTGTTTACCATTATAACCATCAATCAAATTTTAAGATCATTCAAATAATCCAAATCAATTGTAGTTTCTATATGATTAGGTTATTCTAATAATAAGATGATGATTAGGTTGGTTTGATCAACTTATGCATCTTATATATTGGAATGATAACCAAGTCATCCTTTGGTTGATAAAATATTAGAACTAAATTATTTGGATTAGTACATGTTGATGTATGTGGAGCTATTTCAGAATAGGCTCGTGTAGGAAAAGGTATTAGTGTCTTATGATTAGATCACGAAGGTAAAATACTTAAGTACTATTTTGTTTGAGTATCCCAAATTTTGATATAGTATTGAAAATAACCAATGTCTGGTGTACCGCAATTAAATGGGGTTTTTTTAGTGAAGAAACCGTGCTTTGTTGGACATAGTACATTTGTTGATTAGTTTAACTAATCATCCTATTTATTTATGGGTCGTACTTTCCTCAATTTAATTTTGGTTGAATAGTAAATCTCTACTATTGCTAGAACTTTATCTTTTATATAAGTTGGATAGCAACCAAGGATTAAATGTGTTAATTTTGGTTGTCCTACTTTTATTAAAAAGGTTTATTAAGGACTAGTGAGAGTTTTGGTTTAAGGTAATTTTATAGTATATCCTAGTTTTGTAGGATATAATTTCTATTTAATGATCAATGTTTATTGATCTATTAGATTGTAATCTTTTTGAAGAAAATGTTTTGTTCAAGAAGATGTTGCATTCTAAGAAAAATGGAAATTGAGAAAGCGTCCTCAAAAGCTATAAAATCACCTAGACCAAAGTAATGAATCTATTCAAAAAGGTCCGAAATGTGTCATCAAATAAGATCTTTGCAAATCTAGTAGTCTATCTCACACTTAAAAGGGATATATGGATATCTTTTTGAGATGCACAAACGCTGTTTGTGTATTTGAGATAATGATCAATTAGTTGATCCTACGATTTACAAAGAAACGGTATATTTGATATCGACTCCAAGAAACTATCTAACGCAAAGCATAATAATTAGACTCCATATTTGGTTATTATAATTAATGTGTTTATATTGTTATTGATGATTATTATGTGTTTACTGCTCAAAGGATGACTTCCAAGGAGCATAGTAAATACTGTTAGAGATTTATCGAATCCTCACTGGGCTTGTTTTATATAAGTTTACTCTCAATTATTGCATGCATACAGGTGATATTAAACAAGATTACGGGTACGTGCCTCAGGAAGCTGAGAATGTGCCATATGTGGACGAGTCCTATGTACCAGAGTCTTGTCCTTGATATCTGATGTTGTACTCTTTTGTTATCTTGTATATTAAAACTAGTTGGTTTGTATTTACTTAGAAGTTTATGATGTATAAGATGTTGTAAAGATAATGGATTAAATGTTGCTAGTTTAGTAGTTTTGTTTTGGAAATGATTAGGTTGCTAGATTAGTTATGATCTATTTTGGAAATGTATGTTATATAGTAAATGTATGATGTTGGAACGGAGGCGTATAACTCATGGATGCAATGGTAAAAGAATGTTTAATGTATATTGAGGTTGTGTTGTTTAATTGTTGAATTGTTTGTGGAGTTGGTTGTATGAGTTGCGAAGAGGTTGGTTTAGAGCCTCAGTGCCCTAATTACTGTCGTTATACTGCTGAAATTCTGTTGCGTCCTGACTGATTGTAGGAGGGGTCGAGTTGGGGCGTGACACCTTTAGTAAGCCAAACTTGTGAGAACTAACGTCCATTTATTTACAAACACCTTGGATGGCTCAAAAGCTCAAACCCTAACATGTCATAGAACACTTATTTACCACAAATAATTCTATGGATGTCATTTATGGCCAATGCAATAAAGAATATAAACAAGTAACTATAATTCATTAACTCTTAACTACAACCAAAACTCAAGAAAATAGCATTCAAACCAAACTTAACACTTAATACATTAAAGGTACTAGGTAGCATGCTCTGATATTACACTTTAGTCACTAAGTTATAACATTCTAGTTATTCAATGACAACTCAACTAAGGCATGCTCAAATTTCTAACAACATTGCACTAATTACTTTAAACCACATGAATAATCATTATAACACCATTTAATTCATAAAACTTGCATTCATTCTCAAGTAGGTCACTTAGCAAGTATGGGATTCTAGGACTCATAGAAGCATTAAGATACATTATCTAAACTGGGATTATCAAGCTAATGCAACTCAACACTTGTTTTATTTAACTTAGTTCGACTTTTACCTTTCAAACATGCCACTTTCACATTACTCTAACCAATGGCTTTACTAGCAAGCTCGGGATTCCCTTTCATTTAGCTTTTCCAATTACATTCGTAATATTTAGTAGCCAAGCTAAATCACATAAACCACTTAACTACAATTAAACTAAACAAAGTTCAAATTATTTAAACATTCAATACGCATAGTTCACGTTAGTCACATATTAAACATTTAACATTCAATGCAACTAATATTTATTTAACTCTCATTCCACTTAAGCCCTCTCAAATATGTAATTGTTACCCTCAAGCCTTCAACTACCTATAATCTCCCATTATTCAACTCAAATTAACCTTTAGTGTAACATTAATCACTTAGCTATATAAACTAAAATTTCTGACTGTATTTATTTAATTTTATAGGTTCTGTTAGCAGCCTTAATGACCTCTAAAACTTCTGAAATTTAATATACACGTAGTTCGTCAAGTGTAGATGGGTTTAGCCTCAAACGGTTCCCAATTCGGAGTTAAACTCATCAAGTTATGCCCTTTAGAAAATCATTGCGCAACCAGCCCTGAATTACGTGAAAATCAGTCACCCCACTGTTTCGGCTCCAAAACTACCCCTTAACAACAGAATTCAATCTTTTACCCAAAAGAGAAATTGTTCCTCAAGGTGTTGGGCATAACATGTAAAAATTTCAACTAATTCTGACAACGTTTGCTACCTCAAATCTGCTATGTAAAACTATTGCGCAATCTGCCCAGAAATTCACATCTTGCACTAATTCACTTTTGCTATTATTTTTACTTATTGAGCTAGGATTGAGCATTATTATGACATGTATCTATCATTTGTAGCATCTACACTTCATTTAAGACTTTAAACAAACACTTTACATGCATCAAATAAATCTTCCTCCAACCTTAACATCAACAACAATTAATACATGAAATCTACAAGCATAGCTAGCATTAACACCCATATTTCACATAATTTATACATCAATCAAGTTAACTATCTAAAACCAAGCTTAGA
This sequence comes from Ehretia macrophylla, assembly GCA_037974665.1. Lineage (NCBI taxonomy): Eukaryota > Viridiplantae > Streptophyta > Magnoliopsida > Boraginales > Ehretiaceae > Ehretia > Ehretia macrophylla. The sequence continues at coordinate 75,867,749 of CM075773.1, forward strand.
TCATCCAATTTCATCATTTACATAAACTTTCAACTATCTAGCAATCACAATCATTAATGTCAATTATCAACTAGCTAAAACATCTTTCAATTTCTTGCAGATGCTTAACTTTATTTGTTCAGATACCTATCCTATAGTCCTCCAAATTCTATGTTCTTTATCTATAAATGAAGATCCTCAAGTGTAGATGATCTTAGAATCAAACAGAACTTAATTCCGATCTAAATTGCTCAAGATACAACAATTTCCGTACTACTGCGCATAACTGCCCTGCCCAGCAATTTTCCCAGACGCATGTTGGAAATGACTAAATCGGAGGCCTAAAATGTTAGAATTAGCCTTAGCTCTAGAAATCAACATTTTCTCTAAACTGCCTAATCTAGCTTCTGTAAAAAATTTGCTAAGTTTTGAGCACGTTTACTATGTCAAAGAGGCTCTAAAAGTTGACGGCAGTGAACTGTCCAGAATTACTCTTTTGCACTACTCTACTTAGAGCTATATTTCCTACTTCTTGAGTTAAATTAAGCATCATATTGACTTATAGTTAGCATATTCCACTCATCAACCTCACTTAGAATATCTATCAAACACTTGGCCTACATAATTAACTATAACTAACAAGCATTCACTTCAACTACAACTACTTGCAAAAGTTAGCAAATCATGCACAAGATTACTTCTATAACATACTACTCACTATAAACCATCTTTACAAGCATTTACAAGCTCATTCATCATATGACTACATTATAGCCAACACTAAAGAGACATGAATAAACAACAATAATGCATAAAAGGATGGTATTTGTGATGCCCGAGAACTTCACCGTACATTTATTTACTGTTGCATCTACTATTTGCGCATTTTCACTATGCATTGCTTGTTGCTTATGTGGTTACTATTTATCACGCTTCTCAACCACTTAATTACTTCGAATTAGCATTTTTCTTAAATCATATTAATTGTTTTAAGAATGAGAAAAATGTGCATTTGAGCAATTAGTGTTAGAAATACCTGTTTAGAAAATGTTTTAGTGGATCGAGTAAATAGTCTAACATTAGATTTAGTTGGGCTAAATGAGATTAATTGCATTAGATTAGTTTAGTAGATTCTACAAGTAATTTGGGCCATTTAGTAGTCAATATTTACACACAAACACAACACATATAGCATATATAATTAGTAAAACACATACATATGTTAATAGCTCATAAAAACAAAAAAATAATACCCTTAATACCCCCCCAAACTCGAGACCCTGCAGTAGCCAAAAGGAGGAAGAAAGCTTCAATCTTTGCTTGCAAATCTTCACTTTGAGCTCATATTGATCCTCTCCAAGTGCAACCAAGCCATCTCCTAGCCTCTACACTTCAATTTGTGAGGGATTTTCACTTACCTTTACATATCTATGGTTTTTGCTTATGAGTTGGATTTCGAGATTTGCTTTTATATGTCAATATTATGATTAATTCCTTTACAAAGAGTTGTTTATGTGTGCTAGAGACTTCTTTTGTGGTGCTTGATGCGTTGGTTATGGTAGTTTTACATATGGCAATGTGAGGAAGACAATGAATCGTGCAAATTTTAGGGTTTTGAGAAATTTTGGCTTATAACTTGTTTCATTGCTTCAATTAGGTGCCTAAGATGTTAATAAAGATAGATTAATAACCCCGTGAGGTTGAATTGCTCAGAAATTGGCTAAAACGTGAAATAGGCAACTTTTTAAAAAGGGTATCGGGGTTATCGCAAATTCAGGTTAATTTGGCCTTCACATTTGGCATTCTTAGGCTATATAGGTGCTAAATAAGCTTTGCTAACTTCCGATTGAGTTCTGGTTGATGTATGTGTAGTACAAAGTCATAAGAGGAAAATTGGGACTTTTGTGGTAATTGCGAGTAAAGGAGTTGTTTCGAGGGTCCTAGGGGTGCTATAAGGAGTAATTAGGAGTATGGTATAGCTCACTCATGAAATTAGAACATTATCTTTTGTTTTGGAATCAAATAGCTTAAGTTACAAAGGGGGAAAAAATGGAAATTTGGTTGTTTTGTACATCAATGGTCTTGTAAATGCTTATTATGTGTTTAAATGTATTTCTAAGTGAATTGTGAGCTTTCAGTAATGTTTCGTGAGAAATATGTAATTTACCCCTTTGTGAACATATGGTTATTTTCATATATATAATGCTTATATCATGTTCTAAAGTTTATATTACTTGTATATTGTGTTGAATGGGTAAGATTATACTTAAGACTTGTAACTGGACTACTGTAATGATTACTTGGATGGTATGTTTAGCCAGAGTATATAAAGGTAACTATTGCTAAAGATAGAATTCTGATGGATATTGTGTGCCAAATAAGTGAAGTTATAAGTTAGCTAACCTAGCTGAATAATTAATGAATGTTGTAGTTAAAGAGTAATTAAAGTCATGTACATGCTAGTGTTAGTTGTCAAAGAGTGTTTGCAAACTATGGGAAGTAAAGTATGTTTTCAATCATGTTCATGAGCTTAGCTTAATGTATGTGTTAAAGTTGGTTGAATTGATTAAGTACTTTGTTATTGGTTTGGTAAATGCTTGGGTTGAATTAAGTTAATCCATGCTTAAAGTATGTTTAATTAATTAGTGAACTAGTTGGATAAATTGGAGTGTTTAGTTATTAAGTATGATAGCTTGATATAGTTTCATTGTTTGGTCATCTATTTAGAAGTTAAATGTGAACATTTATTGTTTATATGAATAGATTGCTTGAGGTTATATGTTTAGTTACTGAGTAGATAGCTGTTAAATGCTTAACTTGATGTTTCTTTGTGATCTAGTTGAAGTTGAGCTGGGTATGAAGTTTAACTTGTTAAATGTTGATATAGTAGTGTCCTTCGTAAAATTAAAGAAATGTTTTAGAGATATTTGTATGACTTTTAAGCTATGTGGCAATATGATATACATGAGTGATTATATATAATTGTTATCATTGTGGATGGAGTTAAGAAATGGTTAAGTTGGAATTGATATAGTTAATAGCTAGGTTAACTACTGCTGCTAGTTTTCATGGGTTCACTTCATGAGTAATATGTGGTTACTTGGGATTACGTGCTAATGTGGAAATAACATAGTCAATTGCTAAGGTGTTGTACTTATATGAATATAATAGGGATTTGCATATTCGAGCTAAAGGAGGTTTTAGAGTAAATTTAAACTACTTTCTGGCATCTTGGAGCTTGGTAGAGGTGAGGAAGACTTCATCCTTATGTGCATAATAGTTTATTTACTTGTACATAGATTATGTGCACTTATTGTCTATATATTGTAAGTGAGGGCAACCTACTTTGTTATCCCTCAATCATGTGTTTATTGATTTATTCTATTGTTATCATTTTAAGTATATTGCATCGTGGTTGCCTAACCATTTGGGCATGGTAGTGTCATGGAAACTGGGCGACATCGGGCTTGCCGGTATACCTCGGCCACCATGGTTGCCCAGTCCCTCTCTCGCTTAGGATGCCGCCCAGGGAGAGTTGGGTCGTAGGATTTCGGGGTACATCCGGAGTACACCCATTTTGGAGTTCTAAGGGGATACCGGCTTATCGATATCAGTGTCATTATTACATCGGGATTTCTGTTTGTGGCTTGTGGTTCGTGATTGAAGAACAAAGTGAATCGTATCATTTTTAATGTGTGGTAACTAGTTGTTTCAATTGTTCTTTGGTTGTAAAATGCTTTATTTGTACTAACTGCTACATTGCACGTCCCCGGTAGACCTTATCCCTCACTGAGCAATTGTGATTGCTCATACCTCGCTAAACATGTTTCAGGTGGCGCAGTTGGAGGAATGGCCTTGGTTGCTTTGTGCTATTGCTTGAGATTGGAGTGTTTGCCTACTAAATTGTAGAAGATTTTGTTTGTATTATGTCTTGTTCTATTTTATGCCTATAGGTTTGTATATATTTGGAGTTGTTGCAAAATTGTAATAGCTAGGTTGATATATGGCTTGAATGGTAGATTGTAATAGTTTATCCTTACTTTCTTTTATGCTGCTTGCTTGTGTGTTAATGAAAGTTAACAGTTGTTTGGCTTTAGTTCATAAGAAAGTCTAATGGTTAATATAGAGTGGTATGATAAGCGGATTAAAAAAGACAAGGTTTTAAGGATTGTTAAATGCATGCTTGGGTGTGTTTTCTATGTCTTGCTTAAGGCCTGGTCAATCTTGAAGTTGGGATAGTTAGAGCTGGAGTTGTTGGAGTTAGAGTTTAGTTGTATTGTGGCTTATATTATGTTTACAGGTTTCCAAAATGTCCACGGTACAGGGGAGACTATGTCCATTTTTCCTAAAACTTTGAGACCGGGTTAAAAATAGGGTTGAGAATAGCTTGGTTATTAGAGCCTCTGGTCTCGTAAGGGAACGGGGTGTTACAATATCCCTCACCTAGCTTGAAGAATCATGAAAAGTTGGCTTGGAAATTGCTTGGAGAAGCTCAAAGATGAATCCTAGGTGAATTTTTCCTCTTCTTTTTCTCTCATGTGTGTGTGTGTGCAAACTGTGAGTGTGTGTGTGTGTTGAATCTAATTTTTGTGTGTGTTTTGTGTGCTTGTGTATGTTGTAGTATATTAGTAGGTGTAAATAATAAAAGACAAAAAGCCCAAATGACCAACATGCCCTTCAACTAAATGCTATTAACTAGTTTGTCATTCTAGTTTAATTCTAACTAATTTAGTTATTCTATTGTTCATCAATACATTTATTTATTTACTACAATTCCTAAATTACCTAAATGTTCGTGAATGCATATAAATACACGGTAAACGAAATAGATGCACGTAACTCAAAAATATGATATTTTATGCAAACAAATATACTTAAATAATTAAAGTAGACATATAAATATATGCACATCAATAATATAATTATATGTACGGGTCGGGGTGTCACAATGTATGTCTCCATCTTGTTTTTCCAATAATTGAAATTGGTACCTATAAACAATGGAGGCCTATTAGTGGAGTAACCTTCAAAGTAAGGAGAGGTAGTATTGTTTGCCATTTATCTTTTCTTTGCTAGATGTTAAACTATATGCAAAATCCTAGCTCTTGATACCACTTGTTATCCCTTAATTGAACCTAATAGGGGGTGAATTAGGTTGTATATGCAATAATACAACTTTTTCGATTAGACAATATGATAGCAATGATTAATCAAAAAAATCTTAAATAGATATGTACTTTATCAATATAAAATGTGAGTGAGACAATTTATCAAACACTTGGTGAGCAGAAAATAATGCAAAGAGAGAGTTGAGAGAAAGAGATTGCAAATCGCGATTTTAATGTGGTTCGGCCCCCGCCTAAGTCCACTACCCAAGCTCCCCGCTTAAGATTTCAACAATCTTCACTATAGTGGATCTTCACTATAGTGGCTCTTCAAATGTTGGTGAGTCCACAAACCAACTACAATGGTAGTTCAAGCTTTTACAATAGAAAAGAACCCTTCTCAATACAAAGCTTTAACTCTAACACCTTTGATAAGGAAATCCTTCCTTTCAAAGTGTTTAACTCTCTCTTTTGATAAGTGTTTGAGATTCATAATAAAAGCCCTCTTTTAGGGTAGATAGATACAATGAATGCTCCTCTCTCAATAATGCTCACAAATGATTGCACAAGTATAGCTCAATGATGATTCAAAGATGAAAATCTAAGAAATCAAGAATGCTTGGTTTGAATCAATGCCTTAATATTTTGCAGTTGAGAGACATTAATAGAGCTGAAAAAATGGTGTAATTAATGTTCCCAATGTTTACAAATGGTTATATTTTGAATCAGCATTTTGGCCCGACCGGTCAACCCCTGTTTTGCCGGTCGACCGGTTGAGAGACCCTCGTCAGGTGGACAATCCTCGGGCGGACGACCCTTTGGCCACCAGTCAACCAGTTGCCATAGGGTCGTCCGGTGGAACCAAAACTGCTAGGGTTGGGATTTAAAATGTGTTTCTTTTGAACACTTTTTGTAAAACATTTTTCAAATATTTCAAAACAATATTTGAGAATCATTGTTGAGCATATACCATTTGCAAGACCCAAAACCCCAATCAAGTCCCAACCGATACCCCTTATGACTTTCGTCTCTATTCTTATGACTCCATCTTCATTCTTCAAATCTTCTCCTTGAGTTGATGGATGTTCTTCTTTCTTCTTTAGCTTGATAATCTTGGAATCGGTGTCAATCTTGATTCATCTTTACTTAATCACACTTAACAAACCCATTAAACACATTTATGGTTTGTAATCATCAAAACCAAGATTTAAAAGCCCATCATGTTAACAATCTCCCCCTTTTTGATGATGACAAAACTTATCCCAAATAATAATAATGTAAGTATAAATGAGTTTTAGAGAGATAATGCATGTTGAGTTTGCTTGAACCTAAGATATAAGTTTGTTCAAAACTCCCCCCTCAACTTGTGCATATGTGAACTTCTTACTCCCCCTCAATGTATGAGTTCTTTTAGGTTCAAGTTTAACACATGTTTCATGCTAGATTTTATATATTTATTGTATTATTTATACAATTTTTCTCCCCCTTTTTGTCATTAGCAAATTAAAGAAAAGTAAGACAAGATATAACAATGTAAACTAAAAGAACAAGTTAATGGAAGGAATTCAGAAAAAACTGAACCAACGAGAGAGGGTGCATGTCAAAGTAAAGCAAGATAAATAAATTATCCAAAGCCTAGAAAATACGGGAAAGGGGGTTATCCTATTCATCTCAAAGCAATAGGCTTAGTCCTTCATAAACTTCTCATAAAGTTTTTCAAGCATCGTCTTCATGCCCTTCATCTCGGAGTTGACTTCTCCAACAGTTAAAGATAACTGATCAACTTTCAAAGTCAAATTATCCACCTTGGTATTTACTTCTTCGAGAGTAGTTGGATGAGATCTTCTTCTCGTAGACGAACTTGCACCGCCAATGTGAGCATCTCTTCCTTGTCGGTCACCATCATCATTCTCATTTGCAGCTTCGCTGTCATTGCCCTCTTCTCCATGGTCATAGTTTTTTAGATCATCAACTACTTCAAATTGAATCTTACGGAATTGACGTTGAGCAATGTAGATAATGCGTTATTTTCACGAGCCATGTATTGTCTACCTAGACAATATTTGTCAAGAAGGTAGGTGGAATCATTGAGAGTCTCAAACTGACCAACATAAGCAATTCCTTTGAGGCGGAAAAAGTGACACAGAAGCATCCCATATGGCAAAGACTTCTTTTTGAAGGCCAACATGTGATTAAGCATAATGTGGGAAAGGTTTAGTTTTACCTTCTTATACATGAGGTGCATCACATAGTTGTGAAGGATGTAATTGTCCCGTTCCTTACAATGCGAGGCATGATAGCTTGATTCAGGATGTAGAGGAGCAACGTTTTTCAGCACAAAGTTGATCTTGTTTTGGCATAAACTCTTCCGATCTGCCCGAGCCATCCCACATTGTAGCAAACATCTCATTTGAAGCATTTTCATGTAGTCCGCTTGGTAAACTGACAGATGTGTATAATTTGAGACCACTATTTGGAATACCAAGCAAGTTAGCTAAGTCCCGTTCACTTACAAAGATGTTAACTCCATTGACTCGACTTTTTAGCCCACGCACACCCCCATCTTCACCTTTTACCAAATATGCATAGAATTCACGAACCCATATATCGCAATTAATGTCCTCAAGGCCAAAAAGAGGAAGCCACCGTTGATATCTAAGCAATTTATGTGGACGAGTGTTATCCAAAAAGTCTGAAGGATCAATACGCTTACCCCAAATGATTTCCTTTTTGGAGAAGTCACCCGGTGCAATGATATGCATAGGATCCCATGGATCAATGGTGTGAGTCCTAAATGCGGTCCTTTGTCTCTTGGATGCTTGTCTAGATGATGATGCCATGAGTAGATAAGAGAATTTGCAAGAAATTTTGGTTTGGTAATTTCATCGAACACTTGGTGGGCAAGGAAGAATTTGAGTGTTTTTTAACAAAACTTTCAAGAGAAAGAAAAATTTTGGAGTAGGTTTGAGGATTGGAGAGCTTTTATCTTGTGTGTGGAGTAAAAAGGTGATGGCTAATGCTTGGAAATTTTGATGAGAATTGATGGAATTGGAGTAGGAAAGGTTAATAGAGTTTGAAAAAAAAAAAAGGAATGATTGAAAAAATTTAAAAATTTTGGTTTTTAAGCTTGGTGCCCGTCAGTGCCGCGACTGGACGAGGGTGCAAGCGTCGATCGACCGGTGCCAGACCCTCTTCAGCCCGAGGCACGTCCACCGGACGATGGGTAACTCCACCGGTTGACCGGTGGGCACACCCTCTTCCGGTTGGGCAGATTTTGCCAAGAAATAGTTATGTGCTTATGAAACTTCATGGAATGCATTTTCAATCATATTTTAAGCATGCCCAGCTCTCTTCTAATCACACAAAATTGATTCTCATGCAATGGTTTGGTAAAAATATCAGCTAATTGATGCATGGAGTCAATGAAGTTAAGCACAACATCCCCTTTTTGAACATGATCGCGAATAAAATAATGCCTAATTTCAATATGTTTTGTTCTAGAGTGTTGAATGAGATTTTTAGTGAGATTAATGGCACTTGTATTATCGCATTTAATGGGCACACTATCATACATAAGGCCATAGTCTAACAAATTTTGTTTCATCCAAAGAATTTGAGCAACACAATTTCCGGCAGATACATATTCAGCTTCAGCCGTAGAGAGAGCTACACTATTTTGTTTTTTACTAGACTAAGAGATTAATAAATATCATAGAAATTGACAACATCCACTAGTACTCTTCATATCTACTCAATCTCATGCATAATCCGCATCCGAATACCCTATAAATTCAAATTATGTGCCTTTCGGATACCACAGTCCTAAATCTATAGTCCCCTTAAGATATCTAATGATTCTTTTTACAGCATTTAAGTGAGACTCTTTAGGACAAGATTGAAAACGAGCACATAAGCACACAACAAATATAATATCGGGTCTAGAAGCAGTTAAATAAAGAAGGCTTCCGATCATACCTCGATATTGCGTTTCATCTACCTTGTTACCTTCCTCATCTTTGTCAAGTTTGATTGATGTTGACATTGGTGTACTCATTTCTTTTGCTGATTCAAGCCCAAATTTTTTGATGAGTTCTCTAGTGTACTTCGCTTGATTGATGAAAGTACCCTCTTGTGTTTTGCTTGATTTGGAGTCCGAAAAAGAAATTTAATTATCCCATCATATTCACCTCAAATTCCTTGTGCATACACTTAGAGAAATACTTACAAAGAGATTCATTAGTAGCACCAAAGATTATATCATCAACATAAATTTGCACAAGCAATATATCTTTGCCTTTTGTTTTAACAAAAAGAGTGAAATCTAATTTGCCTCTAGTAAACCCTTTTTCAATCAAATAGTTGCTAAGCCTATCATACCATACTCTAGGTGCTTGCTTAAGGCCATATAATGACTTATCTAGTTTATATACATGATTAGGCAAGTTAGAGTCCTCAAATTCGAGTGGTTGTTTCATATAAACTTATTCCTTGAGGTAGCCATTTAAAAAGACACCTTTTACATCCATTTGATATAATTTAAAGTTCATAAAACATGCAAAGGCAAGAAGCATACGAATGGATTCAAGTCTAACTACTGGAGCAAAAGTCTCATCATAATCTATGCCTTCTTCTTAATTATACCCTTGAGCCACTAGCCTAGCTTTGTTTCTAGTTACAACCCCAGATTCATCTAATTTGTTTCTAAAAACCCATTTTGTACCAATTATAGGATAATCCTTAGGTTTTTCAATTAGATGTCATACTTTACTTCTTTCAAACTGATTTAATTCTTCTTGCATAGCAATTATCAAATCTTCATGATCTAAGGCCTCTTTAACATTTTTAGGCTCTAATTGAGAAAGAAAAGCAACATGTTCACAATAAGCATTTAGATTAAAATGAGTTCTTACTCCCTTTGAAATATCACCAATAATTTGATCATTTGGGTGATCTCTTACAAACTTCCAACATTTTGGTAAATCATCATTTGTTGTAGCTTCTTGGTCATTTTGCATTTGTTGTACACTGCCTTGTGTATTTGCTGGAGCTTCACCATCCTTTGAGGTTTGACCCTCTTCAATATTTGTCTCATTTGTATCACTTAAGGTTCCCTCACTGCCAATGGTTGTAGGTAATATTTGAATGTCACCTTCAGAAACACCTACATCATCATCATTCTTTCTCGGGGAAAAATGATTAGTTTCATCAAAATCTACTTGCATAGACTCTTCGATAAGCATATTTTTTTTGTTAAAGACTCTATAAGCTTTGCTTCTTGAAGAGTAACCCATAAAAAGTCCTTCATCCGATTTTGAATCAAATTTGCCAAGATGTTCTTTTGTATTTAGGATGAAACACTTACAACCAAATACTTTAAAATGAGACACATTTGGTGCTCTACCTTTTCATAAATCATAGGGTGTTTTCTTTAGAAAAGGTCTAATTAGTACATGATTTAACACATAACATGCGGTATTTATGGCTTCACCCCAAAAGTATATTGACAAGTTGTTTTCTTTCAACATTGTTCTTGCCATTTCTTGTAGTGTTCGATTCTTCCTTTCTACTACCCCATTTTGTTGAGGAGTTCTAGGAGCCGAAAAAATATGTTCAATGCCACGTTCTTCACAGTAGTCTATAAAAGATGCATTTATAAATTCGGTGCCTTGGTCACTATGAATGCAATTTATGTAATATTCTTTCTCATTTTACACCTTATTAAAAAGCTTAGCAAATTCATTGAAGACATCATTTTTATGAGCAAGGGGTATCACCCATGTGAATCTAGTGTAATCATCTATGATAACATAGACATATCTAGATCCACCTAGGCTTGCCACATCCATTGGACCAAAGAGATCCATATGTAATTTTTGAAAAGCTTTTGATGTGGTCACCTTGCTAATTATTTTGAAAGATGTTTTGTGTTGTTTTCCAAATTGGCATGCATCACATAAATGGGCTTTTTGAAATCTAGTCTTAGAAAGACCTATGACAAGTTCTTTTCTTGAAAGCTTAGCAAGTAAATCCATGTTAGCATGACCAAGTCTTCTATGCCATAACCATGAGTCTTCATTAATAGTAACTAAGCATGTCACATTTTGGCATTTCAATTCATGAAAATTAATTATATACACATTATCACATCTACTTTCAACAAACAACGCTTTATCATCTTTATCATACACCTTGCAACAAGTAGATAAAAATTCAATTCTAAATCCATTATCACAAAATTGACTTACACTTAACAAATTATGTCTTAGACCTTTAACATACAAGACATCATGAATAGAAAGAGAATTTATATCTCCTATGCTACCTTTACCAATGACTTTGCCTCCTTCATTTCCTCCATAACTAACTTTACCTTTGAAATCTTTGTCAATCTCATAAAAAAAAGAGACATCTCCCGTCATGTGCTTTGAGCACCCACTATCAATAACCCAAGTATCTTTATACTTTACCTTTAGGGAAACCTCTTCATCTCTAGCCATGAAGCACACAAAGTTGGCAATTTTGGTTTCGCTACCACTTTCATCACCGGTTGATACATCATCCTCAACACACGCCTTCATTGCCTTTTGCTTTACTTTGATCAATTTTGGACATTTTGCTTTGATGTGTCCCGGTTTGTCACAATTGAAGCATTTTATCTCTTCTTTGGTATTTTCTAATTTCTCTTTGAATCTTCTCTTGACTTTGTTGATGGGCTCATCTTTTTTCATCCTTTTGTATTTCAAGAACTTCTTAAAATTCTTTGCAAGAAGTGCAAGCTCATCATGATCACTATCATCTTTGTCTTCATCACTTGATTGAGATTGAACAATGAGAGCAAGTGAATTCCTTGTCTTCTTTTCCTCTTCATCTCATATTTTCTCTTGATTCAATACAAGTTCCTCCGTTTCAAGGTTACAAATGAGCTCATGCACTATAATCTTAGAAAGATCGGTTGATTCTCTAATAGATGTCACCTTTGGTTTGTATTCTTTTAGAAGAGCCATAAGAATCTTCCGGTTGAGTTCTTCATTTGGATATTTCTTCCAGAGTGCACTCAAGTTGTTTACGATTTTGGAGAATCTTTGATGTATTTCATTTAATAATTCTCCAGCCTTCATACGAGACAACTCATACTCATGAATGTGAAGATCAATTTTGGTATTCTTCACTTGAGATGTTGCTTGATAAGACATGTGTAGCATCTTCCAAATCTCGTGAGCAGTTTCACATTGACTAACACGACTATACTCGGTTTCATTTAGAGCACAAGAAAGGATGTTATTGGCTCTTGAGTTCTTGGTCATCATGATAATATCTTGATCATTGAACTCTCCATTTTCTTTGGGCACTTGAACGGTTTTGACTTTTTCGACTCCACTTGCACTTGGAGCATCTTTGACCGTCACCTCCTTCATTGGAACATAAGGGCCATCTTCTACCAATGACCATAGAGCATAGTCAACGGATTGTATGTATGTCTCCATCTTGTTTTTCCAATAATTGAAATTGGTACCTATAAAAAATGGAGGCCTATTAATGGAGTAACCTTCAAAGTAAGGAGAGGTAGTATTGTTTGCCATTTATCTTTTCTTTGCTAGATGTTAAGCTATATGTAAAGTCCTAGCTCTTGATATCACTTGTTGTCCCTTAATTGAACCTAAGAGGGGGGAGGGGGGGGGGGTGAATTAGGTTGTACATGCAATAATACTACTTTTTCGATTAGGCAATATGATAGCAATGATTAATCAAAAATAATCTTAAATAGATATGCACTTTATCAATATAAAATGTGATTGGGACAATTTATCAAACACTTGGTGAGCAGAAAATAATGCAAAGAGAGAGTTGAGAGAAAGAGATTGCAAATTGCGATTTTAGCGTGGTTCGGACCCTGCTAAGTCCACGACCTAAGCTCCCTGCTTAGGATTTCAACAATCTTCACTATAGTGACTTTTCAAATGTTGGTGAGTCCATAAACTAACTACAGTGGTAGTTCAAGCTTTTACAATAGAAAAGAACCCTTCTCAATACAAAGCTTTAACTCCAACACCTTTGACAAGGAAATCCTTCATTTCAAAGTGTTTAACTCTCTCTTTTGATAAGTGTTTGAAATTCACAATAAAAACCCTCTTTTAGGGTAGATAGATAAAATGAATGCTCTTCTCTTAATAATGCTCACAAATTCTTCCACAAGTATAGCACAATGATGATTTAAAATAAAAATAATGTAAGAAATCAAGAATGCTTGGTTTGAATCAATGCCTTAAGATTTTGCAGTTGAGAGATATTAATAGAGCTGAAAAAATGGTGTAATTAATGCTCCAAACGTTCACAAATGGCTATATTTTGAATCAGCATTTTGGCCCGACCGGTCGACCCCTGTTTCGCCAATCGACAGGTCGAGAGACCCTCGTCCGGTGGACAGTCCTCGGGCAAACGACCCTTTGGCCACCGGTTGACTGGTTGCCATGGGGTCGTCCGGTGGAACCAAAACTGCCAGGGTTGGGTTTTAAAAGGTGTTTCTTTTGAACACTTTTTGTAAAACATTTTTCAAATATTTCAAAACAATATTTGATAATCATTGTTGAGCATATACCATTTGCAAGACCCAAAACCCAGTCAAGTCTTAACCGGTATCCCTTATGACTTCCGTCTCCATCTTTATAACTCCATCTTCATTATTCAAATTGTGACGACCGAGAACCTCTTCATATTCATTTTAAATTGTTGAATGTCTTATTTGAGTATTAAATGTGCATTTATTTAATTTTTAGCATAAGGTACTATTTATAAGAAACATTTACTGTTTAATTTTTCTGAAACTGTATTTTTTTCCTATCACATATCATGTAGGAGGAATGTGAAAAATATTATTTTGTATATTTAATACTGGGAGTGTGCATTAGAAAATAGTTTCCGTCTTGAATGAATAGTGTTACGAAAGAATAGTAACTTTTTGTAGAATTTTATTTGGGCCTTTAGAGATTTTAGCTAACCTTGGACCTTTGGTTACCATTTTAATTAATTCAACTAAGCCCATTGAGCAAGCCCAAGCCCATTATAAGTCATTAGTTAGCTTTTATTAGTTATTTGAAGACCAAAAATAAAAAAAAAACAAAAACAAAGAGGAAAAAAAAATGTCTAGAAGCAGAGAGAGGGAGAGAGAAACGGTTGAGAGAAGAAAAGCTAGGGCATGTGATTTTCTTCAATTTTCAGCCATTTTAGCAAGAATTGGAGTGATCTTTAGCTAATTTTCATCCATTCCTTGCTTGTGCAAGGTGAGGGAAGCTTTTAATGTGCATTTCTCTTGATTTCTAGTTGTAGAGAAATTTTGTAATTGTTGATATTTGATTATATAATGCTTCTAATACCTCAAATGCTAGCTAGAGATGGTGTAGAACAAACTTTTGAGCTTTGTTTACATGTGTAGTTGAAGATTAATTGGTAGTTGATAGGTTGAAGATGATGAATAGTAAAAAAAAACGTGAATAGTAAATCCTTATGTTCTAGCTTATTCTATTGCTTTATAAGTGTAATTTAGGAGTTGTTAAACCTATATTAGAGCCTAAAACATTTTTATGGCGCTAAACTAATGTGCGGTTTTAGTAGTTATAGTTGAAGTGAATGTTTGTTAGTAATAGTTAATTATGTAGGTCAAGTGTTTGATAGATGTTCTAAGTGAGGTTGATGAGTGGCATATGCTAACTATAAGTCAATATGATGCTTAATTTAACTCAAGAAGCAAGGAAATATAGCTAAAAGTAGAGTAGTGCAAAAGAGTAATTCTGAACTGTGCACTGCCAGTGACTTCTAGAGCACTTTTGACATAGTAAAACTGCTAAAAAATTAACGAAATTTGTACAGTAGCTAGATTAGGCAGTTTAGAGCAAATGTGGATTTCTAGTGCTAAGCCTAATTCTAACGTTTTGACCGTCCGATTTTGCCATTTTCGAAATTTGTCTGGGAAAAATCGCTGGTGCAGGACAGACTGCGTGATGATTTTGTGGAGGTCATATCTCATTGAATATAACTCCGAAATGAGATCCGTTTGAGGCTAAACCCATCTACATTCGATGAACTACATTTCTCTGGAGTTTCAGAGTTTTTGGAGAACAATTAGGCTGGTAACAAAAGCCGCAAATTCAAGCCAATGTAAACTAGAATTTCAACTTATCTTGCTATAGGTTTATGATGTCTTGATGGTTGGCTTTAGTGAATAATGAGCAATTTTAGGTAGTAAGAAGCTTAATGGTGATGAATGGTGGTTATGTGTGAATGCTTAATTGAATTAGACATAGTTACTTGCCATCTAGTGAATCAAGAGAAAGAGAAGTTCCACGAATGCATTAGCTAACTTTTAAAAAGGGAGTTTTTTTGCGAAATGTAATCCGAGCACGTTTAGGCTTTGGAATAGGTATCCTTGGGGCATGGAAGCACTTTTGGTTCTTTCGTTGCGTGAATTTGGGGTTCGAATAGGGTAGTTGTAGTTAAAACCCGCTCGGGGCCTTCCCGAGCTTTTATTTCTAAAACGGGTTTTCATGATCTTAATAGGTGTCTCTTGGCTTGGTTGGGAGTGTAGTATGGTTAGGTTGTGGGTTGGTAACGTTGAAATGCATTTAGGAGAAGAAAAACTTGGTTAAGAAAGGGGAAAAAAGGTAGTAATTGGCTTTATTGTTGTACCTGGAGCTTGCTATTGTGTTGTCGCATACTATTGTGTTTATCTAAAGCTAATTGAGCTATTTGAATTGGATTTTGGGTGAAGTTGTGTTGGTTGTCTCTTTTTGGGATTATATAGTTATCTCGTGCATATTTTGGTTATAATGTGTTTATGTGAGGGCAGCCAGTTGGGTTGCCATACTCCTTTTCTTCTTATTTTAATTATATTGGTAATATAAGAAATGTGTTAGCTTGATAAAAGTTAGTATTGACTTGTAAAATGTTTTCTTTAACTTGAGTTGTTGTGGGTGTTGAGATAGGATTAACTTATTTTTGAGTTGTTATCAAGTCAGTGTTGAAATTGTTGATAGATAAGTTTCTCTACTTCTTGTCCAACTTGTGAAATGTTGAACTATAAATTTTGTTAGAGCTTGTTATGCTAGTCTAGTTTATGAATTTTCTTAACTTGTAGTTAGCTAATGAATCTAATGAATTATGATAGTTTAATGGAGTTATTAACTAGCTAAAGGAAGAATGCTGCTAAGCTTCATTTAGGTACAAGTTATGGCCTTTGGAAGAGAATAATGCATGTGTATTTCATAATCATGTAGTAGTAAGCTATAGTTAAACTTAACTTGCACTTAAATTCTAGTATACTAGTTAAATGTTGATGTAGTAGTGTCTTTCGTAAGATTAAAGAAATATTTTAGAGATATTTGTATGACTTTTAAGCTATGTGGCAATATGATATACATGAGTGATTATATATAACTGTTATAATTGTGGATGGAGTTAAGAAATAGTTAAGTCGGAATTGATATAGTTAATAGCTAAGTTAACTACTGCTGCTAGTTTTCATGGGTTCACTTCATGAGTAATATGTGGTTACTTGGGATTACGTGCTAATATGGAAATAATATAGTTAATTGCTAAGGTGTTGTACTTATATGAATATAATAGGGATTTGCATATTCGAGCTAAAGGAGGTTTTGGAGTAAATTTAAACTACTTTCTGGCATCTTGGAGCTTGGTAGAGGTGAGTGAGTTACATTCTTTTGTGCATCTTAATTTGTTTTACTGCTCATAAATTATATAGTTTAGTATGATTGCTTATAATTACGTGCACTTTGATATGAATAGACTAAATATACACTTGACTTTTATTTATATTGTTATATGGCTTATTTATTGTAATCTACGTGAGAGGACAACCTACTTTGTTGTCCCTCATTTATGTGATTCTTGAATTATATTGTCATTGCTTGAATTATTGTGATCGAATATCGGGTTGCGCAACCTTTTCGGACATGGTAGCGTCGAGAAACACGGGCGGCATCGGGCTTGCCGTGCTCCCTTGACTACCATGGTGCCTATTCCCTTCTCGCTGAGGCATACTCCACTACCCCAGAGGCGTGGTTCACCTGCTGGGCATGGACCTACCTCAGGAGAAAGGGTCGTAGGATCGGGATACATCCGGAGTATCCCAACTTGCTGGTGTATGGGTTTGCCGGCATTAGCGTGAAGTTCGTGGCTCGTGGTCCGAGATTGAAGACTTGAGGTGAACCGTATCCTTTTTATATGTATTTAATTACTTGTTTACTTGGTTGTGTTATTTGATGTTGAATATGCTTTTATCCTGTTGCATATTATGTTGCATCACCTCCCTCACTGAGTATACCGGTTGTATACTCACCCTCGTCTCTAACACCTTTCAGGTTCAGCACCTTCGCAAGGTGATACAGGGAAAGCTCGAGAGTTACCGTGTTTGCTTGTGTTGGCTTTTATTATTAGTACCTACGAATCCATGTGAATTAGTGAAGTGATTTGAATTGTAATTTGATTGGCACAATAAAAACTTGGCTTGTAATTGTATTGGATCTTGTTGTATTTGGTTCATAGGTGGCCTGTAATAGCTTAAAGGACTATGTTATTGTTTAATTGTCGTGCATGCTAGCTTGGGTTAATGGAGTTAGTAGGCTAGATTAATAAACAAGACAATTGAAGAGATAAAGTTAGAATGATATGATAAGTGACTTTATAACATAGTATTTCAATATTTGAGGCCTATGAATGTTTGTGTGCCTATTTTGTTGAGTCTAAAGCTTGGATGACCTCAAGACGAGGTATAGCTTAGTGGTTGAAGTTGAAATATATGAGAATGTTGGATTATGGTTTCATAGTTCTATTCTATTATTCGCAGGTTTTTAATTAGTCCTACAAACAGGGGAGACTCCGTCCGTTTCTCCCTAAATTTTGTGTCCGGGGTTTGGAATTGGGTTGAGAATAGCGTGATAAATAGGAATCCTGGTCTCGTGAGGGATCGGGGCGTTACACAAATCTTCTCCTTGAGTTGATGGATGTTCTTCTTCCTTCTTTAGTTTGATGATCTTGGAATCAAAGTCAATCTTGATTCATCTTTACTTAAGCACACTTAACAAACTCATTAAACACATTTATAGGTTGTAATCATCAAAACCAAGATTTAAAAGCCCCTCAGTCTAACACATAGTCACTTGATCCATAAGTTTGGTTTGTAATCGAATAACAAAGCTGGATACTTTATTGGATAAGGTTATAATGAGAAAATCTCATGATAAATAGATAGGGTGACCTTGTGATTGAGCCTCAACCTAAGGATAGTTTGCTCCTTTATACCGGCCAGTGACTTGGTTGGGCCCTTTTTGTGTTTTCAACTTTGGATTGGGAAATTTGGGTTCTTTTTGTTTTTTTGTTTGGGCTGGGTTAAACGGAAGACCTATTTTTTCATTTTCTACTCATGTTGGGCCCATGTTTTAAGCCAATATGTCGTACTAACCAATTATATAATATAATATAATGATATTTCAACCCAAAAAGAAAACTTGAATGAAAATTGTAGGGTAATAACAAATGGAAGGAGACTGATTTGGGACAAGAAAATAGTGAAAAGGTTTGAGGAGAAAGGCATGGAAGGGATGATGAGATAAAGGGTAAAAGAGGAAAGTGAGGGCGCAGGATAGATATGACGCACCTCCGCGCTTTGATTGTCTAAATGCACCCCCTCGTGGACTATGCAGCTTCGTGTTAACCTCTCACACTCTCACACATAATCTCACCACCATTCCTCTCTCTCATTACATAATATCATACGTACATACATACAACAATCACAAAACATTTAATTGAATAATAAAAATAAAAAAAAAAACAAAAAAAAAAACCTAGAACCACGAACGCTACCCTCAAAGAAAACCTAAACCAAATGAAGCACCACCACCACCACAATCTTACGTCATCATCCTCCGATGCCGCCGTCTCTTCTTCCTCTTCTTCCGCCGCCGAGCATTCGTCCATGACGACATCGGCTCAATCTCAATCCTCAGACAAGTACAGCAAGCCTGTTGTCGCTGCAGAGGATCCCTCCGCGTCATCTCGCGACAACAACACCGCCACGGCAGCGGCAGAGACGGTGACGGTCGAGAGGCGTGGAGATTACGCGGCGGTGTGCAAATGGAGCATCGCCAATTTGCCGAAAGTGAAAGCACGCGCTCTATGGAGCAAGTACTTTGAAGTCGGGGGCTACGATTGCCGATTGTTGGTTTATCCGAAAGGAGACTCGCAAGCTTTGCCAGGCTACATCTCAATCTACCTCCAAATCATGGACCCTCGCAATGCGACGTCGTCTAAGTGGGATTGCTTCGCGAGTTACCGCCTCTCCGTCGAAAACCCTAGCGATTCATCCAAGTCAATCCACCGCGATAGCTGGCACCGCTTCTCTTCTAAGAAGAAATCTCACGGCTGGTGCGATTTTACTCCTTGTAATTCCATTCTCGACCCTAAGCTCGGCTTTCTTTTCAACAATGATTCCATTCTTATTACTGCTGATATTCTCATTTTGCACGAATCTGTTCAATTCTCTCGCGATAATAATAATAATAACAATAATAATAATAATAATAATAATCATAACAACAATGATATGCAATCCAATTCATTACTCATTGCGGGGCCCACAGGGGATGTCTTGAGTGGGAAATTTACTTGGAAGGTTCATAATTTCAGTTTGTTTAAGGAAATGATCAAGACTCAGAAGATTATGAGCCCGGTTTTTCCGGCTGGTGATTGTAATTTGAGGATTAGTGTGTATCAGAGCTCCGTGAATGGGGTTGAGTATTTATCCATGTGTTTGGAGAGTAAGGATACGGACAAGACATTAGGGGTTTCGGACAGGAGTTGCTGGTGTCTGTTTAGAATGTCAGTTCTGAATCAGAAGCCTGGGATGAATCACATGCACAGGGATTCGTATGGCAGGTTTGCTGCTGATAATAAGAGCGGGGATAACACCAGTTTGGGTTGGAATGATTATATGAAGATGGCGGACTTTGTTGCACCTGATTCTGGGTTTCTTGTGGAGGACACAGCAGTTTTTAGCACGTCCTTTCACGTGATTAAGGAGCTCAGTAGTTTCTCTAAGAATGGGGGGTTTATCAGTGGAAGAATAGGGAATAATAGTGCTAGGAAGTCAGATGGGCATTCCGGGAAGTTTACTTGGAGGATTGAGAATTTCACGAGGTTGAAGGATCTTTTGAAGAAGAGAAAGATTACAGGGCTTTGCATCAAGAGCAGGAGATTTCAGATTGGCAATCGGGATTGCCGGCTTATTGTTTACCCGAGAGGTAAAATGACCTTGCTGTACTTCATAATTTCTGTGTGTGACATCATTACATTTAGTATTTGACAATGACCCTTGGCACAATTTTGGTTGTTGTTTTTCATATTGGCTTCTCATGGCATGCAATTTGCTGTTCTACTTCCGAATCAACCATGGATATGGTTCAACATTTCTATATACCTGGACATTATCTATCTGGATGTGCTTTGTGAAGTGGACATTTATCTTATAGGACTATATTTTAACTCTTATTTTTCTCCTTGATAAGGAGTTCTGTGTTCTTCCCTTTTTATATATTGTGCTATAGCTAATGGATGTTTATTACATGTACATAACATAAATGTGTTCGGAGAAAGATGTGAAATGTGTCTACTGTTGAGAGCAAAATAATAGTTCCCAATTTTCCACCATTGAGTGGGCATTCAGCTTGTTACAACTTGTATACATCATATTAAAGTTAAACTGCCTTCCGTCCTACTCTTACTGATGAACATCACCTTTACGATTCATGATATCAGGGCAGTCACAGCCTCCATGCCACCTTTCTGTGTTTCTTGAAGTTACAGATTCACGAAACACTAATAGTGATTGGAGTTGTTTTGTGAGCCATCGGTTGTCAGTAGTAAACCAAAGAATGGAAGAGAAATCTGTTACAAAGGAATCTCAGAATCGCTACTCTAAGGCCGCTAAAGACTGGGGTTGGCGTGAATTTGTGACACTCACTAGTCTCTTTGATCAAGATTCTGGATTTCTTGTTCAGGACACTGTCATCTTCTCTGCTGAAGTCCTTATCTTAAAAGAGACATCCATAATGCAGGATTTTACTGATCAGGATACTGAGGCCGGCAGTGCTGGCTCCCAGTTAGATGGAGTTGGAAAAAGGAGTTCATTTACATGGAAGGTGGAAAATTTCTTGGCCTTCAAGGAAATAATGGAAACTCGTAAAATCTTTAGCAAATTCTTCCAAGCTGGTGGTTGTGAGCTTCGGATCGGTAAGTGGCTTTTCCTATGCTCGTTTGGCAACATAACTGTCAGCATCTTACAGCACTTAATAACATTCCTCTGATTGAGGTATGTTTAAATTTCTCACCTTTTGCGCTGCAGGTGTATATGAGTCCTTTGATACAATTTGTATATATTTGGAGAGTGATCAGTCTGTTGGCAGTGATCCTGAGAAGAACTTTTGGGTCAAATACAGGATGGCCATTGTGAACCAAAAATATCCCTCAAAAACTGTGTGGAAGGAGTCTTCCATTTGCACAAAGACATGGAATAATTCTGTTCTTCAATTCATGAAGGTGTCAGATATGTTGGAAGCAGATGCAGGATTTCTTGTACGTGATACAGTTGTCTTCGTCTGTGAAATCTTGGATTGCTGTCCTTGGTTTGAGTTCTCAGACTTGGACGTTAGTATTTACTAATTTAGATGTTTGGTCTACTACTTGCTGTTCCTTTTTCTCCCTTCTTTTTTTCACTTTGCTTTTCCTTTTTCTCCTTTCTTTTTTTCCCCACTTTTCCTTCGGTGTCTTTTATATTTCTGTTTAATTTTCTCCTCTGGGGATATTCAATTGATTCTGGTTATCTTATAACTAGTACGTTTATGAGATTGGACCCTTTCGCTATCTATATAGTAAGGAACTTGTATTCATGGCGATGTGGGGCCTTATATGTTTTTAGGCACTCTAGGAATGCTATGTAATTCCCTCTTTCTCCTGAGTTTCTGATATTTCTTTTGTTGGGAAAACTTGGTAACTGGCTAAGATAGATATAGCAGTAAGACTTCTTCTCTGAATGAATGGCATCCTCTAGGCGCTTGGATAGTTTTTCTGTCTTATGAGGAGCAGAAAGAGGATATTGTGGGAGGGGAATGATACGTTTATGCCTGATGACAGAAGGTAGAAGAACTTACTATTGAACCTATGGTGCTCTCCAGATTGGTCTTTAATTATTACTCTTCTATTTCAGTTTTTGCCACCATGTAGAATGCTCCACATTCTTGGAGCATGTTAACAATTTCACTCACACCCATCAGTTGAAAACCTGAATATTCTTTTTATTTTATTTTACTTTTTCTGTGAGCAGAGTTGAATTCTTGTAATTAGTCCTCTTCTATTTCAATTTTTGCCAATGTGTAGAATGCTACGTATTCTTGGAGCATGTTAATAAGGTCACTCAGGCCCGTCAGTTGAAAACCTTGATTTTCTTTTTCAGCAGAGCTGACTTCCATTTTAGGTTTTACTGTTTTCCCCTTGCCTTCATGGAGGAAAAAAGAAGCAAAGGAAAAGGAGAAAGTAAGAGTGTACACATTTCTGATTCTGCATGCAGAGAAGCTCAAGCATTAGTTTGGCATGAGATAGCTTATGGGTTGCATGCTCCTGACAGAATTATATGCGGATCACTGCTTTGTTTCACATCTTTTGCATCAATTATGATTGCCTTTCTTTTAACTGGGAAATCCTTTTGACAGGTATTGGCTTCTGAGGATGATCAGGATGCTCTGACAACTGATCCAGATGAACTCATCGATTCCGAGGACAGTGAAGGAATAAGTGGGGATGAAGAAGACATTTTCAGAAATCTTCTTTCTAGAGCAGGATTCCATCTCACTTACGGAGATAATTCTTCACAACCACAGGTCACTTTAAGAGAGAAACTTCTCATGGATGCTGGTGCTATAGCTGGTTTTCTGACTGGACTTCGTGTTTATCTTGATGATCCTGCGAAAGTGAAGCGTTTGCTTCTTCCTACAAAGATATCTGGTGGTAATGATGGAAAGAAGGTTAATAAGAACGACGAGTCCTCCCCCAGTCTGATGAATTTGTTGATGGGAGTCAAGGTTTTGCAGCAAGCAATTATTGATTTACTTTTAGACATCATGGTTGAGTGTTGCCAGCCTTCAGAAGGAAGTTCCAATGATGATTCCTCAGAAATGAGCTCCAAATTTTCTCAAGATGGGAGCGGAGCAATTAGTCCAATAGAATCTGAGAGGGGCAATGGAGCACTTGAATCAGCACAACTTCTTGTTAATGATAGATTGGATTCGGAGGTTACTGAAAGCGTGAACACGTCTGCTGTACAGAGCTCAGATGTTAATGCAATTGATATATCCCAAAAAGCTGCTCCTGGAAAACCTGTTTGTCCTCCAGAAGCATCTGCCAGTGGTTCCTTGGAGAATCCTTCCCTTCGCTCTAAGGTAAGTTGCTGTGTCACCTAAAATGAAATTTACCTAAACAGTTTTCTTGGTGGAATACTAAACTGCTGCATAATCTCAGACCAAGTGGCCAGAGCAGTCTGAGGAGCTTCTTGGATTGATCGTGAATTCCCTTAGAGCACTTGATGGCGCTGTTCCACAAGGTTGTCCTGAGCCGAGGAGGCGACCACAGTCTGCACGAAAGATTGCTCTTGTATTGGATAAGGCTCCTAAGCATCTAAAACCGGATCTTGTTGCATTGGTACCTAAATTAGTTGAACACTCTGAACATCCGATTGCTGCTTGTGCACTCTTAGATCGACTTCAAAAGCCAGATGTGGAACCCGAACTCCGTATGCCTGTAAGAAAATTAAATGTTTTTGTGCTTCTCTTGCTATGGTATTCAAAATTACTTTCTGGAGGATTTAATAATGACATATTAGATTTATTTGAAATCTCTGTACATGGCGGTTGCTTTTGTTGCTGTATGAGTAATGTTTACTTATTGCATTAATCTCTACAATATAGATTTATATGTAAAATCTCCCATTTTGCAACTGTATCTCTCTCTCTCTCTCTCTATATATATATATATATATATGATTAATTTATGTTTATCTGTATGTATGTATATTTAATGTAGTTTAATGTTTACTTCTTCTGATTTGTATCATAAATAGATTTTCTTATATCTCAGGTTTTTAATGCACTTAGTCAGTTGGAATGTAGCAGTGACGTGTGGGAGCGTGTTCTTTTCCAGTCTTTTGAGCTTTTGGCAGATTCAAATGATGAACCTCTTGCAGCGACAGTGGATTTTATAATTAAAGCTGCGCTGCATTGCCATCATCTTCCAGAAGCCGTATGAACTATCTTTTCTTTTAACTTTTTCAACCAATATTGGATCTGTCGTCTCTGATACACCCTCTCTTGGGCTCCTACTTCCTCCAGCGTAACCTTTTTGATTTTTCTTTGCAGGTCAGATCTGTACGTGTCAGGCTAAAAAGTTTGGGCACAGAAGTGTCCCCATCTGTTCTTGATTATTTAACTCGAACTGTAAATAGTTGTGCAGATGTTGCTGAAGCTATTCTTAGAGATATAGATCGCGATGAAGATTTTGCTGACAACTGCTCTGCAGTGCCTTGTGGGATTTTCTTGTTTGGTGAAAATTGGTCTAACACTGAAAGACTGCATGCTGCAGATGAGCAAGCTCTATGTAGTTGTCATTTTTCTGATATTTATATCCTAATCGAGATGTTGTCTATTCCTTGCCTTGCTGTTGAAGCTTCCCAAACTTTTGAGAGAGCGGTAGCTCGTGGGGCCATTGTGACTCAGTCTGTAGCTGTGGTCTTGGAAAGACGCCTTGCACGACGATTAAATTTGACATCACAGTATGTTGCCGAAAATTTTCAGCATATGGATGCTGTTGTTGAGGGAGAAACCATAGAACAACTGAGAGCCCAGCGAGATGATTTTACTTCAGTTCTGGGTCTTGCTGAGACATTAGCACTCTCCAGGGATCCCCGTTTAAGAGGATTTGTGAAGATGCTTTATACTATATTATTCAAATGGTATGCTGATGAGTCTTATAGGTTGAGGTTACTTAAGAGACTTGTCGATCGTGCTACCAGCACTACAGAGAGTAGTCGCGAAGTAGATTTAGATTTGGAGATTTTGGTAGTCTTAGCATGTGAGGAGCAAGAAATTGTTAGGCCGGTTCTGAGCATGATGCGGGAGGTTGCTGAACTTGCAAATGTTGATCGGGTGGCTCTTTGGCATCAGTTATGTGCGAGCGAAGATGAAATTCTTCGTCTTCGCGAAGAAAGAAAAGTTGAACTTGCTAACGCAGCTAAAGAAAAAGCTATGATGTCCCAGAGGCTGAGCGAATCTGAGGCTGCTAATAACCGCCTCAAGGTAATTGTCTTGTTCTGGATTATGTGTTATGCATAAGAAAGAAAATATGACTCCTGATTGATGTATTAAGAATATTGAATTCACATATCTGAAATGGCAGTCTGAAATGAAGGCCGAGACAGATCGTTTTTCTCGAGAAAAGAAGGAGCTTATGGAGCAGATACAAGAAGCTGAGAGCCAACTAGAATGGCTTCGCTCAGAACGTGATGATGAAATAACGAAGCTGACTTCAGAGAAGAAAGTTCTTCAAGACCGTCTGCATGATGCCGAGACACAACTTTCCCAGCTTAAATCCCGCAAACGTGATGAGTTGAAGGTTCGATAAAATATCTTCTGCTTAATATGCTTGTTTTTGGGATGTTATTAAACGAAACATTTATCTTGTTTTCTTTTGTTATTTGATCATGTGGACAGTAATGCTGCTTGAATACCACAAGTCCCCATTTCTGTCTCTGGATGACATGGTGTTTGGGTGATTAAGCTTTTCAGTCACTTCTAAAATTAGTTAAGAGGATAATCACACGGTATAAGTTCTTGGAAGAGTTGACTGCAATATTTTTAGGTTCCGGTCAATATGCTATTAGTTTTCAGTATGCATGCATCATATGGAGTGCACAAAGAGATCTTCCTCCTGTTTCTGGACCTAGATTGTACTTTTTAGATTTTCCTGCTTCTCTCTGCCAAATAGCATCACATCTTCTCTGTCAATTATTCATTGCATTCTTCCCTGCAATAGTTTTCCTCCTTTAAAAACTTCTTGCCCCTCCGTATCGCCAGCATGATGCACAATAAATGATGAAAAGGAGAAGGAACTTAGGACTTTGTGACACTGGTGTTCACATCTTTAGCAGATGAGGTAGGTTCAGCCAACCTGTAAAGTACAGCTGTGAGTGGGTTTTAGCACAGAATGGCTTTTGATCATTTGGAAGGAAGACAATTTATAATTAGCAGCACTCCATACTTCCTGTTTAAGCTCTGAGAGGCCACTTTTTATAAAGTTTTGAATCCTATTGTGCATTAGTTGTTAACGTTATGATCAGTGTGATATCTTCCCTCCTTTTTTTTTTCCTTGGGTTAGTCAGATTACCAGCATATTATCTTTTTTTTTGCTCCATCCAATATCTCCTTTTTTTCTTTTGGTATGTAATATAATATCTCATCTTTCAAGGATAGTTACTACTGCACTGTTGAATCTATTCTTTTGTCAAGTGGCAATTTCACTCAATAGCTGCATGGTCTTTTCCTTTTTCCCGTTTTCCTTGATATTGTGCTTTCTATTCAGAATTTAAGGTACTTTTTCCTTGTCATATCAGTTGCAATATTTGACAGATAGAAAGAGTTGGGCATACATTTTTTATGGTACTGTTTTAGGCTGAGCAAAACATTCTTTAATCTCATTCAATAGTGATATCCCTGTCGCACCATCCATTTTGAAGGAGTATATCATATGCACACTATTTTAGGATGACAGTCAAATAATAACGTGGAAGCCTCAATGTTGTCATACAGTGATACAAGTTGTTTGAACAGAGAGACCATGCTTTTGAGTCAATGAGGATTTTTATGTGAATATTGCGTATGGTGTAGAACATCTTTTCTTTCGTTCTTTTGTCTTCCATTTTTCACTTAACAGATCTTCATTTCACTAGTCATGATTTTCCACCTGGTTTTCTGCTAATGTAGCAGAAAGAATGTAAATAATTGAAGCATGGTTGTTAGACTGGCACCTCCACTGCAAGGTTAGGGATTAAAAGTCCCCCCTTCTATTTAGCAGAGAGACCGCTAAAAAGGAAAGCTAGCAAACAGGCATTCTTTGCACTAACTTTATACTAGAGTTGTCAGATCTCTTTCTGTATTGAAGTTCTCATCTCTCTCATCAGAATTGTTCAAATTTTCAACACGATCAATTTTTCACTCTGATATTACTCTTTTAGGAGGAATTAATATATCTCTGTTTAAACTCTTGCAGGTTCCTTTCCCCAATCCACATCTTTCCCTTTTCTCTTCCCATACCACATACGGTTGCTTAAGGAATATATGATCATATGTGCACTTAATATATATTAATGCATATGCTTTATTTTGTTATCTCTCATCTTACTTGCCTCTGGTTATCTATTACTATTTGATATTGCATTTAAGTATTAGGCTTGAGACCTGCATGCGCCATTCTTCTGCAATTAAGGATTAGCATGATCCTTCGCTGATAACGGTCTATGTCATGATTCTTTGCTGATAAGAGTCTATGTATGTCACAGAGATTAATGAAGGAGAAAAATGCGCTTGCTGAGAGGTTGAAGAGTGCAGAAGCTGCAAGGAAAAGATTTGATGAAGAACTGAAACGATATGCCACAGAGAATGTGACTCGAGAAGAAATAAGGCAGTCACTTGAGGATGAAGTTCGTCGGTTGACCCAAACGGTTGGGAAAACTGAAGGCGAGAAGCGTGAGAAGGAAGAACAGGTTGCCCGATGCGAAGCGTATATTGATGGAATGGAATCTAAATTGCAGGCCTGTGAGGTATTTGATCTAAAAAGTTGCTCTTACCTTGTGCCTTGCTTTCTCAATTTGAAATGCTTGATTTTGTGACGAAGTTTATTTCCAAATGCTCCATAATCCATTTTCACTGTCTGCTTCAAGAGTGTGTGTGTGTGGGAGTTCAGTAGAAAAAAAGGAAGCATGATTCGTCTTTCTGCTGGGTGTCTGTTTTCTGTTCTTGTTAGCTTAAGTGATCTGAATCATCCTCTTCTTTATCTTCCCTAGTTAAGTGATCTGTTGGGGAAAGTGATTTGGAACACCTTTCCATATATTTTTACATCTTCTAGATTATGTCTGCTGCAGGAAGTTGATGTAATGCTGGAATAAATACCATGCTGCTTGATTTTATATTAGGTGGCATTCAAAATAGCAATGAAATACTGAAGCCTTTGTATCTGTTTGGTTTTGTTTTGCAGCAATACATCCGTCATCTTGAGACTTCACTTCAGGAAGAAATGTCGCGTCATGCCCCTCTGTACGGTGCTGGGTTGGAAGCACTGTCGATGAAGGAGCTGGAAACATTGTCACGTATTCATGAAGATGGGCTGAGGCAGATTCATGCCATTCAACAGCGTAAAGGCAGCCCTGCTGGGAGTCCACTTCCTCACACTCATGCATTGTTTCCAGCAGCTCCACCTCCAATGGCTGTTGGACTGCCACCTTCTCTTTTTCCAAACGGTGTTGGGCTTCACAATAATGGACACATGAATGGTGCAGTTGGACCCTGGTTCAACCATTCTTAAAGATGCTGCTTGCTATAAAAGCTTTACTCAGCTTTTCGGGGGCTCGGGTAACATCCTATTATAAAAGAAAAGGTTGATATAATTCTAGTTTTCTTGGCATTTGGCTGGTAGGACTGTTGGAATTAATTATATATATATATATATATATGATGTGGGGGATGTTAAGAGAGAAGTGGTGCAAAGAGGGTGTTTGTGTTCCCGGGGGGTGGGGGTTCCAATAGCACTGGCAGTTTCAAATGCCCACAAATTTTTTTTTTTTTTTTTTGAGGTTTTCCCATTAATCATCAATTGAAAGGAAATTAGAAAGTTTTGTTTTACTTGATTGTTCACCATTTTTATTCTCTTATAAGTAGATAGATGGATTTCAGTTTTAAAGTGCTACAAAAATTATCATAATTTCAGAGTAAATATACTATCAGCCATTTAGAGGGTTTGTTCTTTTCTATATTTCTTAAATTCAGAATCTTAAATGCAAAATTATCTTAAAAACTTTGATAATGTTTTCCAAGTAGAATCATTTTCAGTCTTAATACTTCCTAACACATTAAAAAGGAAATTAGTGGTCTCTTCAAAGTGACTTGCAACCACGAATTGGGAAACTACCTTGGTATACCTTCTATCTTGGGGGGATCAAAAACTGCAGCTCTCAAGTGGCTTCTTGATAGAGTTTCTTAAAAAATCCAAGGATGGAAGGAAAAGTTGCTTTCAGAGGGTGGAAAATAGATACTGATTAAATCAGTTATTCAAGCCATCTCTACCTATGTAATGTCTTTACTTCTCATTCCAAAATCCCTTTGCAAAAAGCTTTGTTCACTTGTTTCTAATTTTTGGTGGAGAAAAAATAGAAACAATAAATATTTACTGGATTAACTGTAACACAATGACTGACTCAAAGTGGGATGGAGGAGGCTTTGGTTTCAAAAACTTTGCTCTCATGAACAGGGCTCTCCTTGCAGGTCAAACTTGGAGATTACTCAAGAATCCCTCATCACTCACAGCTCAAATCTTAAAAGGGAATATTTCCCAAATGGCAATTTTTGGAATGCAAAAGCTAGCTCTAGACCCTCGTGGGCTTTCCGAAGTCTCATAATTGGGAAAGAATTGATCAAGCAAGAAGCTCAATGGCTAAGTTGGTAACGGGAGCAGTTCCTTGGATTTCAAATCTCAGAGCCATCAATCGACCAAACCAACACCGTTGATGAGCTTATTTCTAAAGGATCGTGGAATCGTGAGCTAATTAGCCATTTTTTTTATCATGACACCCAGAATCACATCTTGAGCATCCATCTCCCTAATTCAACAAGAAGAGACAACCTCATATGGCCACACACAAAATCAGGCTCTTACTCTATCAAAAGTAGCTATAGACGACTCAAAAACAGTGACCAACAATCTCAGACTTCCCATGGCTCTTCTTGTCAATTTTCCAAGCAACTATGGAAAGCTCTTTGGAATACGAAACCCCCAGCAAAAATCAATGCATTTATGTGGAAAGCTTGTAGGAACCTCCTCCCAACCGAAGACAACAAATTCAAAAGGAAGTGCTCTGACAGTCCGCTTTGTCGAAGGGTGAAGTGCACCAGACCCCCTTATATTTTAGCGAAAGTGTACAACACCCCCCTATAGTTCAAAAACTCCCTGAACTAGTCCCTATATTTTTTAAAAGTGCACAACACCCCCCTACAGTTATAAAATCTGTCATATTTAACGGATTTTGTAAAAAAGACGTAAATACCCTCATTTTTTTTTCATTTCTCTCTTTTGTCATTTCCTCTTTTGTTTAGGCCAAAAAAAATAATTGGTAATTTGGTCAATTCATATAATTATTTAATGAATAAATTCGTTAAAAATAAAAAAAAATCTCACTTAACGCATGTGAAATACACTCTCCGTTAAATTTAACGGATTTTTTAACGGTAGGGGGTGTTGTGCACTTTTGAAAAACTACAAGGACTAACTCAGGGGGTTTTTAAACTATAGGGGGTGTTGTGCACTTTCGCTAAAGTACAAAGAGGTCTGATGCACTTCACCCTTTGTCGAATCTGCAACTCAGCGCCGAAAATCGACGAACACCTCCTTCTTCTTTGTCCTTAGAGTCGTCATTGTTGGGTCGCCTCTCCATTTCAGCACCAACTTGACGAAAGCCTCCTTTCCAGATTCAACTCTTGGTATTTAAACATACTCACAAGATGCAGAAAAGCAGGTTATGAAAAAGGATATACGGAAGATCTCATTGCGCACATATGTTGGCAAATTTGGAAGAATAGAAACAAATTCATCTTTGAAGGAATCAGGACTAGTCCAATCAAGACGGTGTTGGATGCTACTCTTCTCCTTTCGGAATACAAAAAAGCTGCTTCAAAGCCGACCACTGCTAGTCATCTAGGAAATCACAATGCTTCTTCATCTGTTCAGAATAACTGCATTCCCCTTGAAAGAAACTCACTCAAAATCAACTGTGATGCTTCTTTCTCTTTCAAAGGCAATTCTGCGGGCATTGCAGCCATTTGTAGGAACCACAATGGCATCCTGGTCAATATCTCAGCCTTTCATTTTCGATGTGATTTTCCCTAGCAGGCAGAAGCACATGCACTTTTTACTGCAATCAAGTTCACTGACTCCTTGAGTAACGCTCCAATTACTATTGAAATTGATTCTGAGGAAGTCTTCAATGCTCTCCCTCTCACCAGTCCCGAGCAAAATTGGATTATTGACCTTTTCATTGCAGACATTCAAGCTGAGTTATCCGGCAGGAACAACTTTCTCATCAAGCTCATTCGTAGAACAACAAATACCACCGTCAATTGGGTTGCTAACCAGGCTCGTCTTCGCTTATTGGCCCAAGTCTGGTTATCAAATATCCCTGAACCCCTATCCCGCCTTTTTGTAAAAGACTTATCAAATGTTGGTATTGGTTAATGTACTGTCTTCTATTAATAAAATTTATCTTTTGACCAAAAAGAAAACTGTTTTGGAAGGCAAAAGTTTTGAATCTCAATTTTTTATTTTATTTTTATTTTTTTTGTAAATATGATTCTGCTTTTGATTCCTTTTCTCCTATGGTTTCTACTTCAGCCAACGGTCTAGAATGAAAATTGTTTTAGAGACTCGTATAAAATAACTCTCTTCTATCTCCCTCACTAACTATTTGCAAATTCTAGCATAATATTAAGAATGTGTTGAAAATGACTATTTTTGACTTCAAAATTACTTGCAAACTAAAATTAATTATGAATTAATCATAGTCTATAGTCCTTAAACGACATAATCATAACAATGTTATTAAAATTTGCCTTTTTTCTTTGGGTATGGATTGATGGAGTGTATGGAGTGCAAGTTAGCAAAAGTAGGTTAAGTAGGAAGGTGGAAGTAAGAATATAAATCAAAAGGAAAGTATAAAGGAAAAATATTAGATGTCTCGGGTTTATAGTCCACTAGAATCAAAAGATTCATGCAAATGTTAAGTAGAGATGTATATCAGGAGTCTTGTATGATGAAAAAAGGGCAAATTTTACTAATGGTTCTTAATGTTTGGATAGTTTTTTAATTTTATCTTTATTATTTTAAACGTGACGCCCTTGGCCCCCCAATGTTTACACTTCTTTTTAATTTCATGCTTATTGTTTCAAAAGTGATATGCTGAATCTCTCAAAATTTGTAAAAAGTTTCAATTTGACTTCTAAAATTTCATGTGTAGGTCACGAATGATAGAGACTAAAATGAA
Source organism: Ehretia macrophylla (assembly GCA_037974665.1). NCBI lineage: Eukaryota > Viridiplantae > Streptophyta > Magnoliopsida > Boraginales > Ehretiaceae > Ehretia > Ehretia macrophylla. The sequence continues at coordinate 75,900,245 of CM075773.1, forward strand.
ACTTTTTGCAAACTAAATCCAAGTTATTTTTCCTTGATTAAAATTTTTATTCTGCTGTTCTTTTTCTTTCTGACTAAACAAACTATTCTGGAATATTATTTTCTATAGAATATATACTAGAACTTTGGCATTTCTTTGATTAAAAATATTTAAAATATCCTGTTCTATCTTTGTTTGTGCAAATGCAAGTAGATGATCTTTAAGATCAGGCTTCGATTTATCCTGAACGCAAATTTGCTTTAATTGGGTGCACAATTTTTGGTGGAGGAAAATACTCTCTCTAAGAAAGTGACATTATAACGCGACTTAAAATTATTTTATTATATTATTTATTTAGGGGCAAAGAAGCATCGGTATTTGTATTTGTATCCACAATCTAAAGGCAATATTTAATCATGGAGAGATCATTAAAGACAGATGACACAAGATTTTGTTAAGCTTGAGTGTTTTTATGGAGGCAACTTCAAACGTTGTCGAAAAAGATTCATTTACTTTTTACGACTTTAAAGGTGGTATATGTTCCGTCTACACCCCACCCTGACGAACATGAGGGAAATGGATGGCCACATAAGCAAGGGTCATATTTTCAATGTATTGTTGGATTCTTTGTTCGATGTGTATCAGTATGCCGAGATTACAAAGGAACTTTGGGAACAACTAGAAGCAAAATTTCTGGCAAAGATGCAACCAGTAAGAAATTCATTGCAAGTCAATATATAAATTTCAAAATGGTTGACAACAAACCTGTCATAGATCAAGTACATGAATTTCAACGCATTCTAAATCAGTTTAAGTAAAAAGACACGAAGTTGGATGAATCCATCGTTGTATCCTCTATCATTAATAAACTACTTCCATCATGGAAAGACTACAAAAAGATCTTAAATAATAAAACTAAGGATCTTACTCTGAAGAGTTGGCTCAATACCTTCGTGTGGAAGAAGTGTTTAGACTTCAAGAAGGCAAGGACTGAAGGTGCATGGTATCTAAATAGTCCTAAGTTCAAAAACTTGTTATAATGTAGAAAAAAACTAATAGCATACAAAGTATTGATCAAACCACATAATCTTCTTGAAAAAATTGCATAAACAAAAACTTCTATACTACTATAATCATGTGAAGATAAAAAATTCAGCATTAGTTGAATTATTCCCTGAATTCGTTAGCTTAGATCTTAACGAATAAAATTTAAACAACTCTTTGAAGATGCTTTCATCATGATCTACATGCCTAAAGAGAGGATCTCCTAATGGCCTTCTTCCCTATAACCTTACCTTTTTCCTCGCTGAAGTTGGATTGAATTGTGGGATTCAATCTTCTTATTTTTCTTGATTCCTGCGTGTGGAGTGAGGGAAGAAGTGAGAATTTTTTTCTCTTTCTCTTTGCGACGTGTGAGAGGCTGTCACGCCCCGACCCAACCCCCAAGCTAAAGGTTAAGTCCGGACCCGACACACGGACAGAGTCTCCCCTGTACCGTGGACATTCTAAAAACCTGTAAACGCTTAAACAAGGTCCCAATAACACATACAAGCTTTTCTTAATTATACAATAAAGCTATAGGGCCATCCGAGCCTTATAGTACACAATATCTCAAAAACACACAAGCATGCGAGAACTGGTTGTCTGCATAGTCTTATAATCATAACATTCTAGGAAATCAATAAAACAACTTAAGGGATGAAGCATTCTACATCAACCATCCACTCCCAAGCATGCAAGGAAATAAGGCGAGAAATAAAAGTTATTACAGTTCATAGACTTTCAAAGTCATAACCCAACCAACTAATCTTCAACTTATACAACAAGCATATACATAGCCCTTGGGCTACAAAATAGAACATAAAGTAATCAGATGAGTCTTCCACATAACAGCAAAATCATTAACCACCTCAAGTTATCAGACACAGCAACTAAGGTAAAGGCTCGATCTGAACTTCTTCTTCCTCAACTAAATCAACAAGCTGGGGATCACCCTCAGCGTCTCCTGAAACAGATATCGAGGTATGAGCAACCACTGTTGCCCAGTGAGGGATATAGTCCCAGGGCGTGCAATGCAACAGATAATACAATTACCCAACAATAACACTTTAACAATTTAAGAAACAATGATAACTTAAATAACCACACAATTAAAAGGATACATTTCAACAATCCCCTATACACCAATCTTCACTGGTCTTCAATCACGATCCACGAACCACGAGCACGATCACGATAAGCCGGCATAACCCCAATCACTCCAGTGGGTGTACTCCGGATGTACCCCGAATCCTACGACCCAACATCCCCTGGCAATCTCCGGACCAGGCGAATGAGGGAATAGGGCACGGAGTTTGAATATCCACCGGCAAGCCCTCTGCCGCCCAGCTGATATTCAACACATCCGCCCCGACACTATGGTTGCGCAACCACTATGCAATGCACTCAACGATGGCAAGTTAATAACAATAATATAAGCATTAACACATATGAGGATCAACAAAGTAGGTTGACCTCGTTGCAATTAGGATAGAAGCAAAGATAGAAGCTAATAAGCAGTTTACAAATGAACTTATACCATATAAGCATAGAATCATTCCAAAAGCTCCAAATCAATTTAAAATCATATATAAACACTTAAGAAGTCCTGACATGGGTTTAGAAGTGTGAGACAACTTAAATTGCACCTAAACCCCTTTGTTTTTCGAACTATTTCTCTTCTAAACCAAAGTTAATGATTTCATTTTCAAAGGAAACTCTCCCAACCTTCTAACTAACCCCCAAGGTACCCTCTCAACCCTCGAACTCAATCAAATGCCCGCGTTTACCCCAAAAGCCCCAATTTTCCCCTTTTGGTTTTAAACCACACCTACATTGTCCGGGCTTTAAACAAGGGATATCAAGGCATCTATAGCACCTAGGTAGCCTAAGGATACTAGAATTGAAGCCCGAATCCACCCGGATTCGCATTAACCCCGAAAGCCCCAACTTAAAGTCGGCTATTCTCCATTTTTAGGCGATTTAAGGGCAATGCAAGTGTACGGGGCTATTTAATTATCTTCACTAGTACCTAAGGCATCAATTAGAAGCATTAATTCAATCCAATTCGAGCAATTACACAAAACCGTAGAAAAAACGTCACTATTCACCCTAAAAATCAAACTAACGATTCTAACCGTTTAAATTGCGAAACGACGGTTCAAAAGTGTTCTCTAGCATTCATATAGATAGTATATTAGCATAGATAACAATTATAATGGCATATGATCATATTTTCAACAAATCAATAAATGAGCAACTATTTAAAAATGCAAAAACAAGTCGTGAAATCCCTCACCACTACGCGTAGGAGCACCTAGGAACCTTGCAAACACCCTACACTAGTTGCTCAAGGCTTGGCTTGGCTTGAATTGAAGAGTTGAAGATGGAAAAATGCTCCCAAGTGCAAGGAGGGGCTGTCGGGTTTGGGGCTGCTGTTTCAGCTTTTTATTATTTTTTTTTTTTGCATTTTGTGAGTTTAAGTGATATATTAAGGGGTTGAGTTGAGGTGGGGTCAATTTGGTGCTTAATTGATCTAATAAAATGTGCGTAGTAAGTTTTAAAACGAGCTTAGATGGTAAAATATATGCTAGCTAATTAATTACCTAAGTTAGTTACGTAACACTATTCACTTGACTTCTAAAATTATTTTCTAAACGAGCCCTCCTAACGCCTTTAGCTCAAATGCACATTTTTCCCACTACTTTTTCAATTAATATGATTTAATAAAAATGCTAATTAATTAATAGAAGACAGTTTAGAAATGGAATGAATAGTAACCCAAGAAGGCAGTCAATAATGCACAGAAGGAAATGCGTAAACAAAGATGCAACAGTAATTAAATGCATGGCTAATTCTCGGGCGTCACATCCTCTCCCCCTTAAACTAATTGCGTCCACGCAATTCTTACATGATTCGGCGAATAACTCTGGATACCGATCCCGCATCTGATTCTCTCTTTCCCACGTCGCATCCTCTACTCCGTGATGATCCTACAAAGCTTTAACTATAGGAATGCTTTTAGTCCTCAACTCCTGAACTTTCTGATCAACAATTCGAAGAGGTTTCTCGGTGTAGGTCAAAGTTTCACTGATCTCTAGCAGTTCCGGCTCAAGTATGTGAGAGGGATCTGGCTGATACTTCCGAAGCATGGAAACATGGAATACGTCATGAATTCTGCCCAGACTGGGAGGTAAAGCTAGACGGTAAGCCAAATCACCAACAGTTTCATTTATCTCAAATGGGCCCACATATCGAGGACTGAGTTTACCTCCTTTACCATGCCGAATCAAACCCTTGCGAGGAGAAATTTTCAGAAATACCCGGTCCCCCACAGCAAATTTCAGATCACGACGTCGTCTATCTGCATAACTCTTCTGCCGGCTCTGTGCTGTAAGCATTCTTTTTCTGATAAGCTGCACCTGATCAATCATTTTGTTCATTTCAGGTAAGAGAGTAGGGTCGATAGTCTTCATCTCACCAACATCATCCCAGTAGAGAGGAGACCGACATTTACGCCCATACAGTGCCTCATAAGGTGCCATACCAATAGTAGCTTGATAACTATTGTTGTAGGCGAACTCTGCTAGTGGCAAATATTTCTCCCAACTTTTACCGAAGTCCAGAATGCAAGCCCGCAACATATCCTCAAGGATCAAGATAGTTCTCTCGGATTGACCATCTGTCTGAGGATGATAAGCTGTACTGAAATTCAAATTCGTGCCCAAAGCTTTCTGAATCTTCTGCCAGAACTGAGATGTGAATCTGGGATCTCTATCTGATACGATACTCTTTGGAATTCCATGTAGTCGGACAACATTCTCAATATACAACTCTACCAGTTTATCAAGAGAATCAGACTTCTTTTTAGCAATAAAATGAGAAGTCTTGGTCAGTCTATCCACAATAACCCAGACTAAGTCGTTACCCCTTGAAGACCTCGGTAAATCGGATACGAAATCCATAGTAATATGATCCCATTTCCAACCAGGAATAGCCAAAGGCTGCAACAACCCTGCAGGTCTCTGATGTTCTGCTTTAACTTTCTGACAAGTAAGACATCGGGCAACATAGTCAGCAATTTCTCTCTTCATATTATTCCACCAGAAGTTCTGCTTCAAATCTTTATACATTTTTGTACTGCCTGGATGGATAGTATATCTGGAACTGTGTGCCTCAGCAAGAATATCCTTCTTCAGGGTTGGATCATTCGGAATACAGATTCTACCCTTGAATTTAAGAATACCATCGTCGTGCAGTTTGAAATCCGACTCTCCCCCTTTAGAATTCTTTAAGACTTTCAACAATTGAAGATCAGCCTGTTGAGCTTCTCGAATCCTGGATAACAACAGAGATTGAATCTGCAAACTTGCAAATTGAATACCAGAATTTGAAGTACTAGGCTTCCATAAGCACAATTCTTCCATGAATTCCCAATTCTTGATAATCAAGCTGGCAACAGTAGCCTTTCGGCTCAAAGCATCCGCAACAATATTGGCCTTACCTGGAAGATAGTTAATAGTGCAGTTATAGTCCTCAAGTAATTCCAGCCAACGCCTCTGCCTCATGTTCAACTCTTTCTGGGAAAACAGATATTTCAAGCTCTTATGATCTGTAAAGATTTCAAATTTGTTGCCCCAGAGATAATGACGCCACTTCTTTAATGCTAGAATGATAGCTGCAAGCTCAAGATCATGAGTCGGATAGTTGAGTTCATAAGGCTTTAGTTTCCTGGAAGCATAAGCAATAACCCTGCCATTCTGCATCAATACACAACCCAGACCTTCCTTCGAAGCATCACTATAGATCATCAAATTATCATAACCCTCAGGTAAAGCAAGAATAGGAGCTGTAGTCAATCTCTTCTTTAATTCCTGGAAGCTGGCCTCACATTTATCATTCCAGTCAAATACTGTTTTCTTCTGAGTAAGCTGAGTTAAAGGCCCTGCAATCTTAGAGAAATCCTTTACAAACCTCCGATAATACCCCGCTAAACCAAGGAAGCTACGAATTTCCGTGACAGTTTCAGGTCGTTTCCAAGATAACACAACTTCAATCTTCGCTGGATCAACAGAAATACCATCCTGCGAGATAATATGGCCAATAAAAGCAACTTGCTTAAGCCAGAATTCACATTTGCTAAACTTTGCAAATAACCGATGCTCCTGAAGTGTCTGTAACACAATTCTGAGATGCTGTTCATGTTCCGCCTCAGATTTAGAATAAACAAGGATATCATCAATAAATATGACTACAAATTGATCCAGATAAGGACGGAATACCCTCTGCATTAAATCTATGAATGCGGCGGGAGCATTAGTAAGACCAAACGGCAAGACAACAAACTCATAATGGCCATATCGAGTTCTGAAGGCAGTTTTAGGAACATCATCTTTCTTAATCCTCAGCTGATAATAACCCTGCCTCAGATCAAATTTAGAGAATACCCTGGCGTCTTGCAACTGATCAAACAACTCTTCGATTAAAGGCAAAGGATATTTATTTTTGATGGTTACCTGATTAAGACCCCGATAATCGATGCATAGGCGAAGAGATCCGTCTTTCTTTTTAACGAAGAGAACTGGCGCACCCCACGGTGAAGAACTCGGCTGAATGAATCCCTTCTCAAGCAAGCCCTGCAATTGAACTTTCAATTCCTGCAACTCAAGTGGAGCCATTCTGTACGGGGTCCTAGAGACAGGGGAAGTCCCCGGCAACAAATCAATCATGAACTCTATCTCTCTATCAGGCGGTAACCCAGGTAATTCCTCAGGAAAGACCCCCGGAAACTCTCTCACGATAGGTACATCATTCAATTTCAATTGATCCCCAGGTTGATTAATCAAATAAGCAAGATAAGCCTCACAACCCTTACTCAATAATTTAGATGCCCTAATAGAAGAAATAATAGGAGTTCCCGTAGATTTTCTACTACCAACTATTTTAAGTACATGCTGGTCAGGCATCTCTAGATACACAATCTTCTTTCTACAATCAAGCTGGGCATAATATTTACTTAACCAGTCCATCCCCAATATAATTTCAAAGTCATTGAAGGGTAGGATAATCAAATCAGCAGGAAAAACACGACCTTCAATAAATATACTACATGCTCTGCAAATAGACCTAGTAACAAACTTCGGACCCATAGGAGTATAGACCACAATCTCATGCAACAGTTTATCATGTTTCAATTTAGCATTTTGTGCACAAGTAGGAGTAATAAAAGAATGCGAAGCCCCGGAATCAATTAAAACCTTAACTGATTGATCATTAAGAAGAAAAATACCTTCTACCACAGCGGTAGTGTCCGGAAGCTCCTCGGCATCCAAAGCAAATACACGGGCCTGGCCTCGTGGTGGTGGTGCTGCAGCTGGGGCCCTGGTCTGAGAGTTCTGAGCTGATGTCTGACCCCTAGGGTTCTTAAATTTCTGACAGTCTTTAACCCTGTGCTGATCACTGCCGCAACCTGTACATTTGTTATGTTTCTTCCAACAAACATCCTCAGTGTGACCCTGACGCTGACAGAAGCTGCACTGCTGGTGACGTCTTGCAACAGTGCCTCCCGAAGGAGCTCTGTAAGTAGAGGTAGCTGAACTACCCTGTTGCGAATGGGAAACTGCTGGACGGAACTGACTCTGAGTCTGACTCTGAACTGGTCGTGCCTGAGTCTGAGTAGGCCCTGTGTAACTCTGAGTCTGCCTCGGCTGCGAACTCTGCCCAACTGATACAGCCTGCCCCTGGTACCTCTGACTCTGAGACTGAAACCGTTTACTCGATTGACTAGTCTCGGCTAACACATCGGCTTTCCGTTTCTCATATCTCGAGGCAGCTCGGACTACTGCAGCATAGTTAGGAAAATCATTTGAAGACAAGTTCAGCATAATATCTCTCCTCAAACCCATGATGAACCTCTGAATCTTCATGTCCTCCGGCTGAATTAAAGCTGGTGCATAACGGGAAAGCCGGGTAAAAGTAGCCTCGTATTGATCTACCGTCATACTTCCCTGCCTCAAGTTTATGAACTCAGTTTGTCGCCTCTCGCGGGCAACTACCGATATATACTTGTCTCGAAATTCTCAGACAAAGTCGGCCCACGAATGATGACCTCCCTCAGCTCCCCATTTCTCACTGATGGTATTCCACCAATCTTCAGCATCACCCTCGAGAAGGAAAGTAGCATAAGTAATCTTCCTGTCATCATGGCACTCCAGTATCGCTGCCACTCTCTCGAACTTCCTTAGCCACATCTCAGCTTTCATATCGTCCGGCTCCCCAAAGAAAGTATAGGCCCCATGATGTATAAACCGATCATACAGATTCCCTCCGATAGGACCACTACCTCCGGCTCTCGCAGCCTGATTACCTGCAACGACCCCTGGTTGACCCTGTTGTGTAACAAACTGGGCGATAGTGTTCATAGCTGTGGCCATTGTGGCCAAGATCTGTGCAGTGCTCGGTTCTTGAATCTGCGGTGCATTTTCGGCCACCTCAGCTTCTTGCCCCTGAACCCCCTCGGGTTCTCCACCAACATTCGGATTATCAGCACGACGGCGAGGCCCCATCACGAATAGCTAGAATGCAAAGTGTTATGACATGTATATATATATGTATATATGCAATTTATAAGTAAACACATAAAGAAGAGTCCAATTAGATTCACATAAAGTCAAGTGCATAGAAGTTCAAATAAATATTCCACATTCTTGAAGTAAACATAAATCACTAGATCATACTTGACATTCTAAACTCTTGATATTCTATTTCCATGCTAACATGTTCATTCCTTATTCAAATTTCACTTAGGTCAATCAAAATCAAGGACTCATGTATTCACAAAGTCACATAACAAGTCTCTACCCACAGACCGAGAAATTTAACCCGGCTTCATGCAATCTATAGCTCTGATACCACTTAAATGTCACGCCCCGACCCAACCCCCAAGCTAAAGGTTAAGTCCGGACCCGACACACGGACAGAGTCTCCCCTGTACCGTGGACATTCTAAAAACCTGTAAACGCTTAAACAAGGTCCCAATAACACATACAAGCTTTTCTTAATTATACAATAAAGCTATAGGGCCATCCGAGCCTTATAGTACACAATATCTCAAAAACACACAAGCATGCGAGAACTGGTTGTCTGCATAGTCTTATAATCATAACATTCTAGGAAATCAATAAAACAACTTAAGGGATGAAGCATTCTACATCAACCATCCACTCCCAAGCATGCAAGGAAATAAGGCGAGAAATAAAAGTTATTACAGTTCATAGACTTTCAAAGTCATAACCCAACCAACTAATCTTCAACTTATACAACAAGCATATACATAGCCCTTGGGCTACAAAATAGAACATAAAGTAATCAGATGAGTCTTCCACATAACAGCAAAATCATTAACCACCTCAAGTTATCAGACACAGCAACTAAGGTAAAGGCTCGATCTGAACTTCTTCTTCCTCAACTAAATCAACAAGCTGGGGATCACCCTCAGCGTCTCCTGAAACAGATATCGAGGTATGAGCAACCACTGTTGCCCAGTGATGGATATAGTCCCGGGGCGTGCAATGCAACAGATAATACAATTACCCAACAATAACACTTTAACAATTTAAGAAACAATGATAACTTAAATAACCACACAATTAAAAGGATACATTTCAACAATCCCCTATACACCAATCTTCACTGGTCTTCAATCACGATCCACGAACCACGAGCACGATCACGATAAGCCGGCATAACCCCAATCACTCCAGTGGGTGTACTCCGGATGTACCCCGAATCCTACGACCTAACATCCCCTGGCAATCTCCGGACCAGGCGAATGAGGGAATAGGGCACGGAGTTTGAATATCCACCGGCAAGCCCTCTGCCGCCCAGCCGATATTCAACACATCCGCCCCGACACTATGGTTGCGCAACCACTATGCAATGCACTCAACGATGGCAAGTTAATAACAATAATATAAGCATTAACACATATGAGGATCAACAAAGTAGGTTGACCTCGTTGCAATTAGGATAGAAGCAAAGATAGAAGCTAATAAGCAGTTTACAAATGAACTTATACCATATAAGCATAGAATCATTCCAAAAGCTCCAAATCAATTTAAAATCATATATAAACACTTAAGAAGTCCTGACATGGGTTTAGAAGTGTGAGACAACTTAAATTGCACCTAAACCCCTTTGTTTTTCGAACTATTTCTCTTCTAAACCAAAGTTAATGATTTCATTTTCAAAGGAAACTCTCCCAACCTTCTAACTAACCCCCAAGGTACCCTCTCAACCCTCGAACTCAATCAAATGCCCGCGTTTACCCCAAAAGCCCCAATTTCCCTCTTTTGGTTTTAAACCACACCTACATTGTCCGGGCTTCAAACAAGGGATATCAAGGCATCTATAGCACCTAGGTAGCCTAAGGATACTAGAATTGAAGCCCGAATCCACCCGGATTCGCATTAACCCCGAAAGCCCCAACTTAAAGTCGGCTATTCTCCATTTTTAGGCGATTTAAGGGCAATGCAAGTGTACGGGGCTATTTAATTATCTTCACTAGTACCTAAGGCATCAATTAGAAGCATTAATTCAATCCAATTCGAGCAATTACACAAAACCCTAGAAAAAACGTCACTATTCACCCTAAAAATCAAACTAACGATTCTAACCGTTTAAATTGCGAAACGACGGTTCAAAAGTGTTCTCTAGCATTCATATAGATAGTATATTAGCATAGATAACAATTATAATGGCATATGATCATATTTTCAACAAATCAATAAATGAGCAACTATTTAAAAATGCAAAAACAAGTCGTGAAATCCCTCACCACTACGCGTAGGAGCACCTAGGAACCTTGCAAACACACTACACTAGTTGCTCAAGGCTTGGCTTGGCTTGAATTGAAGAGTTGAAGATGGAAAAATGCTCCCAAGTGCAAGGAGGGGCTGTCGGGTTTGGGGCTGCTGTTTCAGCTTTTTATTATTATTTTTTTTTGCATTTTGTGAGTTTAATTGATATATTAAGGGGTTGAGTTGAGGTGGGGTCAATTTGGTGCTTAATTGATCTAATAAAATGTGCGTAGTAAGTTTTAAAACGAGCTTAGATGGTAAAATATATGCTAGCTAATTAATTACCTAAGTTAGTTACGTAACACTATTCACTTGACTTCTAAAATTATTTTCTAAACGAGCCCTCCTAACGCCTTTAGCTCAAATGCACATTTTTCCCACTACTTTTTCAATTAATATGATTTAATAAAAATGCTAATTAATTAATAGAAGACAGTTTAGAAATGGAATGAATAGTAACCCAAGAAGGTAGTCAATAATGCACAGAAGGAAATGCGTAAACACAGATGCAACAGTAATTAAATGCATGGCTAATTCTCGGGCGTCACAGAGGCTCCTAGAGCTATAGGAGAGAGCTCCTTATATAGCTGTGATAAAGGCATGAAGTAGAAATAAAAAAGGACAAGGATAAGTGTCATAATCCTATCAGGATTGTATTTAGACACTTTAATGAATCTAGGACTTTAGTTGTCCTACCTTATCCCTTCTTTTGGTCTTCTAGAAGCCTTTAACTCTCTCTCCATGCCTTTCTCACTCTACCATGCGCCTAGCTCCTCTTTTTGTGCCAAGATGCTAAATTTGTTCCAACAAGATTCTATAATGAGCTCAGTTGTCTAATTAGGAAACTCTACTACCAAAATGCAAAGTCCATAGACTCTTACTTGCATTAGGATTATGTCTTTGCCAACTCCAAGACGCATGAAAAATTACCTAAAAATAAAAATAGCACTAAATAGGAAATAGGCTAGAGGAAGGATCAAAAGACATAAACACCCTGACTCCTGAAATGACCAAAATGCCCCTGGAAACTCCTAGAAATATTTTGACCTTTCAACCTTAACTTATTCCATTAAAAATTTATGGCTACACTCTATGATGAATACTATTATCCACAGAAGCTTATCATACTACATATGACCTTTATCTTCGATCTACTAAGTAAAATAATGAAAATACCCCTCTATGTAACACTCACAATAAAAAAAGATCTTTTACCTTGTACTATCTCTTTCATGATTGCATCTTCTCCTTGAGACATCTAATCCATAAAATAACCATCCACTGGATATGGAACACTTGATGTAGGGAGCGATCCTCAAGCCAAATATCCGTTATACCCTTCAATAGACTATACCACTAAGCTTAGATTTAGATGATCTTTTGGATTATCACAAGGGAATGATTACTCTATCACATGATGACATGAATTCTATATTGCATACGCACGTTCCAACTACTCAAACTCATATACCCAACACACGAAGCTGTTGACCTACAACTGAGGTCTCACCGATAGTGTATCAGAGTACATGAACTTTATTTTATCAGTTTATCCATATATGCTCAAGATTAAGAACACAAGCCAGTTAGTAGCATAAGGTATATTTGATATCTATCTTTGATAGTACCTATTGAGACATCATACCTAAGTAGTCCAGTTCAATGTGTAATACACACTAGTGAGAAAAGTCCGAAAACCTTCCAATGACCAAGTTAGGTCACCCTACACATGAGACTTTTTCATTATAACCTTATCTTGATGAAGTGCCCAACTCTATCATACGGTTATGGATAAGATTTAGAAATAAGTATCCATGATTTAGACCTTCTGTGTGCGGCCACCATGTACCTAAGTTATTTACTTGAATCAAGGACTTTTAAACAAGCATATACATATAAATATAGCAGAGAGAATAATGATGAATGCTATCATTAATTACAACATGCATCCATTTATTCCAGAATATTATGTGCTAGTGGTCTTTAGGGCATACTAATCCCAACAAGAATGATCAAGAGGTACAACACCCTAAGTGTTAGGAATAGGTATGCCCAAAAGACTACTATCATATTGTCATTGATATATCTAGATGTTTGCAATGAATAATTACTATCATCTTACTTATATGAGCATGTTTCTCTCTTATGCAGTTGACTATTTTACATGTATATGCGGATATAAGGTCCTTGCTACAAGTGTTAACTTAGATATGTGGTGGTTACGTATAGAAGGTCTAAGTCATGGTTATTTGATAAGCATAACTATTTAGTTCATAACTAAGTAGTAGAGTTGGGCGTTCTACTATGGTAGAAGTTATTGTGATTAAGATCTCTTTACAGTAAGGTAATCTGCCTTGGTCATGGATAGGATTCCAGGAACACATGTAATCATGTATAAACATCCCACTGAAATCAATAACAAGTGCTAATAAGTAAAGAGTGTGATTAATACCTTTTTTGTTGGCTTGTATACACAACACACACACGAGTTATGTCTGGAATACTGCTGGAAAATTCCTCCAAGTCATGAGAAGTCCTCCAAGGCACGAGTACTCCAAATCTTCTCCCTTATTACAATTCCCTTACGAATGACAATGAAAAATTGTGGGATTTTTCGTCTCTTCCTTTCTTGCTAACTATGGTCGTGTATTATCTGTGTGTGTATGTAGAGTGTGGCGTGTAGAATGGTGTAGGCAGCCTGTTACGCCCTGACCCAACCCCATCCTAGAGATCAAGTCCGGACACAACAAACAGACAGAGTCTCATCTGTACCGTGAACAAACCAATACCTGTCACTATGCACAACACTCAACAACAACAACAACAACAGTAATACCACATCATTAATTACGTGCCAATCACATATGATAGTTTAGCTTTCTTCTTAGACAATATACAAACTATACATTACCATTCAAGCCAAACACTGACATAAGTGATTATACAAGAATTACACGACCTTTCACTAGCCAACACCTTTTTAAGTTACAACCATTTCACAATCATGCAATATATACAAGACCAACTAAGTCTCAAAATAGTTTACAAGTACGTTAAGCATAACTCCACATTGTTCCACAGACTTGCATTACACTTTGATCAACACAAGATATAGACATCCAACCTCTAGCAAGTAAGAGAAACACTTCAAACTTCTTCTTCTTCTACAAAGTGAGGAACTATCTCTGCTTCTCCTGAAATGGAAGGAAAAAGGGATGAGCATACACAATGCTCAGTGGGGGGAGGGGGAAATCACGGGGAGTTTTCGAAAATCGTTTCATAAATGCACATGTGATAAACATTTAAGACCATTATTAAGCACATTATAAGTAAGCATGAGAGTATAACATTGATACAAGATATTCATTAAAGAATTAAAAAGCTAAATAACCACATATGAAAATGATACATTCGCTTTTACTTCAACCTTATCACTTCCACTTTCTTTTCTCCATTTCGCAGCGTTAGTAATGCTGGCAAATTCCTCATAACTCTTTGGGTGCACTCTGGATGTACCCCGATAATCCTATGACCTACACCCCATGGAACACTTCGTTCATGCGGGATAGGGACTAGGTCGCGCAGGATGAGCAACAATTGGCAAGCCCACTGCCGCCCAGTGGAAGGTCACCTCCGTGCCTCGCTTAAGGTTACAACCTTTGTTATGCTCGCTAAAACGGTTGATACGCTTCGTTAGCCCGTAGTCTTTCATGAAAGCACTTGATAGCATGTATCACGTAAACATTTAATAGCATGTAACATATAATCATTTGATAGCACGAAAGTGAGGGACAACAAAGTTGGCTGCCCTCAAGCACATAAGCTTTAACATGCATTATAATCATTAAATCATACACTATTTCAAGCTATGGCTCAAGTAGACATGCTTTAAACCTCTCTTTGATAATCAATCACTTACATTCAAGTAGCATCAACTCTCATGAATAACATCTAACTTTGCAAGTTCAACAAGATAACCACACAATTAAAACACTACCCAAGTCAAGCCTTAGTTCAACCCCTAATACACTATAAAGAACTTAACTATGCAAGGGGCAAAGGGGAGGGGAGCCACGACGACTGCAGCTACCACTACTGGTGGCTGCAGTCTGGCAACAGACCAGTGCCAATGTCGGTAGATAGCCTATCGGCACTGGGCAGTCCTCACGGCACATACACACACAATAATAACTCAACTAGTTTACACATGTTCCAAATTAAACTTCATTTGAATACAAAAGGTCCAACTTTACTCAAGACTCAACCTACCATACTAAAGGGCATTCTTTACTACTCATGCCTTGGTAAATATATTGCTCAACTCTATTTGGTTATTTATATGGTAATTAACTGTACTTAGTTTACCATTTAACTTCCTGAATCTCTTCAAACACCTATACATTAAAAATTAAAAACATTAGAACACAAGCGTTAAACTTCTAAGCACTTTACAATGCTTTAATATGCAAACCATAACATATCGAAATGGGGCTAGGGAAAGGGACGGCTGGCAACTGGCTGCCAAGGAAGCAACCATCGGAGCTGCACAATTTCGGTGCTGGTAGATTTACTACTGGCACTAGCAGTTAAAGATACATACATACACATGCGTTGGCTGACCTATGAACTTCGGAGGGTCGTAACTCAGAAACTCCTTGAGGGTATTATGTCTCCTATTATTTTCGTCTATGCCACTACTACCAGCTCCGTTCCCACCTCCACTATTACTGCTGATACCAGAACCCCCAGCTGTCTATCGATCCATAACCTGGGCCATTTGAGCTATTGTGGTAGCCATTTTCCGCAATACCTAATCCCCTACTATAGGTCGGCCTTCTCTGCTTGCCCTACTATCTTCCTCGTCCCTACGAGTACCACATGTGCTAGGACCACTTGCCATTTATGGGAACAGACACCCACTCACCGTTATATGTTATGCAAGTGTTAGAGAAGTAGTATAAAATGTACAATAAGTAACATACGTAATATATTTAATATATAACTTGAAAGCTCAAACACGAGATCATGTCAAATAACTTATCATATGTTAGTTCCAAGATCAAGAAAGTCATGCATGGACACAATGCTATAGCCGAACCATACTAGGCAAATAACAAAAATTTTTGAAGCTTTTTAGCAAAAAAGATCAACATGCATACTTTCAAACATGTCCATAAACTAGCTATGTAAACATTATATATATCAACTATATATATATGTAATCAAAAGTAGATTCAAGGTATACCTCTCTTGAAGACAACTCAAGGATGATGAAGCTTGATCACTAGCCTTTGAATCCTTCTAACTTGAAAGCTCTAGTTGGTCCATCAAGTATCCAAAGCTCAAACCCACTCTTAGAAGAAAATGTGCTAGTATACTTCTAAGATTTGAAGCTATGTGTATGTGGTATAATATCAAAAAGCAAAGCTTTCTTCACCTTCTTGCTTGGGGCGAAAATGGTGAAGAAGATGAAGAGGATTTTTTTTTTCTTTCTTGCCTTGCCTTAGCCGTGTTTGGTGTTGATTGTATGTAAATAAAGATTGTCATCTTTTTTTAATAGTATTATATGTTAATCTTATTATCCAATAGCCAATCAAAATTGCTATCTTGCTTAGGATGAACAAGACAAACACATGTATACCTTGGATTGTAATCATTATAATCTAATGGCAAAAAACAAACACATTCTCTTTCTTGCTCTTGTTGGCCGAAAATGGTAGGAGAGAGGAGAAAGGTTTTTGTCTCTTAATTTGATTATTATATATATATATATATATATATATATATATATATGTATATATTAATCTTTACTTTATTAGATAACCAATCATAATTGCTTTATTCTAAAGTTAAACAAGATAAAGCCATGAAAATCCTAGGATTGTAATCATTGCAATCCAAAGGTTTACTTTATTCTCTCCCTTGACACTTGGCAAAAAGGTTATATCATCAAAAAGCAATGGCTAGGATTCTTTTGTCTTTATTCAAGACTCAATCCTATCCATTCAATTCAAATTCAAAGGACTAGGATTGATGACATGGATAATCCTATACATTTCATATGCCACATGTCAATGCCCAATCATTAATTTTCCTTTTCATTCGATGACTAGGATTGATGACGTGGCATTTCACAAATCTCATCATCAATATATATATATATATACATACATATATATTACTCTTTTGCCCTTTCTAATCTCTATTAGAATGACCTCATTGAAACAACTTTTCAATAATTATAGTTTGGCCCTAAAAGTTTTGGTAATTATAATTTGACCCCAAAACTTTTTGAAATTATACTTTTGGCCCGAATGTTAACATAGATAACTCTTAACACTTTAAAGCCACCAACCACATTATACAAGTTGCCGGTGAACTTATTTATGATACTTATTAGTGTGTGACCTTCTAGATTCACAATGGCGTAACGATGAGGGACTGATAAACCTCCTTATATATTTCGAAAATGTCTCCGCCATTTACTGAAATACCTTCATTCTCATGAGTGTTGCACTAGCAACAAACATACCATGAGAATGTAAATGCTAGTGAAGATACTGTCTTTTACGAATCCATTTAACTATCAAGAATTAGCGTGTAGTCCGATCATTCTATCAAGAATGCCCCGATCGGGAAAGGACCATGAAATGGTTAAGTCCACCTCCGATACTATGAATAAATATAAACTGGTGAAATGAGAGATGACAACCATGGAAAACCCCTTTCCATCACTTCATACTTGCCTTGGTCAAGGACTTCCTCGTTTAATGACTGATCTCAGATATCATAGGGCATCGCCTTATGCCAGAGGTTAACAGATCCTATCTTGACAATTACCTGTCAGTTCATACCACAAAACTAAAACGCGAAAGGTTGTAACCCATCTTTTGGAAGATGGGTATTATCCAGACACAGTATTTAGCCCATAATATAACCGGTAGCCGTAATTTCTCGAGTCTGAGGATTAATTTGCACACTTCCCAACTAAATAGTAAACTATTAACATGAAATCATGCATTTCACTATTTATTGTCACATTCAATGATTCGTACACTGATGATCACTCATATGTTTATTAGTCCACATCATCATGTTGTTCTAGCATTTCGTACGCCATTCTTTATCATTAATATCTCTATGTTAATCAAAGGTAATAACATATGATAACCCGTACTCGATTATTCTAGTCCCGGTTGAACAATCTGAAGGGCTATGAATCGATTCTTAATGTTTATCATATCGAAGAAAAACCATAAAATGTCCTAAACTCTTTTAGAACAATTTTCTTCTCGGATAAGTATTACAGACGTGTTTATACAGAGCGATGAATATAAACATCAAAAAATACATCATTGTGAATAAAACACATATATTCTTATTAATCCCTAATTAGGTCATCTCAACTATAGCATTAGGACATATCCCTAACAATCTCCCACTTGCATTAATGCTATCAACCATAGATTAGCGCATTGAACATTCGTATCACTATACTCATCTTCTCAAAGATGGTGATCAACTGTAACTATACAAGATTAGTGGGTCAAGTATAGAAACATCTATAGGAACTTTTTCTGTTAAGCCATTTTTTGTCAAGAAAACCTTTCTTGAATTAATTTTACATGTTCGGATTCTTGATGAGATTGGGTTCATTTAAGCTTGTACAAGAAGCCTATATTATAGTCACCATATTACAAAATATTGGTAGCCTATAACAGATAGTACCAAACTATATCCAAACACTATAAAATATTGTATGCTTTTTGGCTTTTAGTAATAAAATAACTATTATTCATTATTCGGAACACTTTCCAATCAATTTATATCATAAATCCATTATAAATTATGTTTCCATCCATTTAGTGAATTCTTCTCTAAGAATTTCACTATCTACACAAACCTTAAGATCATGGGTTACGATTCAAATGGAGATCATTGTTTCAATAATAAGATCATTTGAATCTATATGTATTCTCTCCGATATCTATCATGTAACTCAATACATCATATCATGCCTTATACTTGCCATCACATTATAGGAGAATGCAAACAACTAAAGGATTAGGTGCAAGAACCATTGGTAACATTTCCTTAATAGTCGGAAGGAAATCTACAAGAAAAGATGAATACTCCACCATAAAGGCTAGAGACCAAGCATTTCTTATGTTTCTCCATCTTAAAGAAAACTTTAAGATTGTGACTTGGTTTACAGGCTATGAGAAAACAAATAATCATATCATTGTACTTCATAGACATGATGTTACAAAACATGATCAATTTACCGTAGATATGATATTTTATTTAATTGGACCTTAGAGAACCTTGACAATGAAAGTATCATAAATTTACAAGATCTGTTAAGGATACGGGTTCCCACTAACTTTTCTTATAAACTTAGATATCATCTTCATTCTCAATGAAAATGATCTCTATCATTTTATATTTTTAAACTCATCATTCATTCATCATAGTTGCTTTCACTAAAGAATCTATGCATGAATTGAGTTTAGATTCTATCCAACCATAGAAAAAAAAATATGGTACAAAGATAAGCTTAAGATAAACTTGAAATATTTCGGTGATAAAAGATGCATTCACTAATCTTCTTTTATAACCGACCGTATTCTGGACAAGTCTCATAAACTCTATTCCCTTTTAGTTATTTATCTTGGACAAACTCCTTTTACCAAAAGAAAAGTCAATCTATCAAACTCTTTCGAATAGATAAACAAAATTCAAGTCTTTAACACTTGAACATCTCAAAGTTCTTAGACTTATATAACAACCTTGTTAAATATGATTTAGTAGTTGGCCATTTCATTAAATGCTAAGCAATGAAATACAAATGTTTATGCAGTTTTCAGTTTGATGACATTCTTTTGATATGCATTCCAATCATTTCATTACTATAATGAAAATTTACAAAATGCAATCATTTCATACATAGGATCAATTCCAAAATTATCCTTAGGTAGAAATGATTAAAATAGTCACTACTATTTATCATTTAAAAAAGAAAATTTCAAACAAAATAAACATTTCCAAAAATAGGATCGCATACCAAGCCGATCCAAAACAACCAAATCATACACAAACAACATCTAATACTCAAACCCCTCCTGATGAGAGATCTCCCGGTAAGAATGCAACTGCTCGGTTCCTCCTATGTCTCCTTCTTCTCCTTCTTCTGTTATGGCTAAGACCAGGTACAGATGGAAAAGAGTCAACATAGGGGGTGTGTGACGCCCGAGATTTAGCCATGCATTCAATTACTGTTGCATCCCTTGTTTGCGCATTTCCTTCTGTGCTTTATTAACCGGCTTCTTAAATTACTATTCACCCCATTTTTAAACTGCATTCTATTAGTGAATTAGCATTTTTATTAAATCATATTAAATGTTAGAGTAGTGGGAAAAATGTGCAATTGAGCTAGAGGCGATAGGATAGCTCGTTTAGAAAATGTTTTTAGTAGTTGAATGAATAGTGTTACGTAACTAACTTGGAGTTTAATTAGCTAACATTAAGTTTATGCTTAGGACTTGTTTCTCACTAGTTTGACTCACATTTGACCATACACTTAAACTAAAATAACTCACCTAAGCTTATATAACACACACACAACTCACCTTAAGTCATAACAAGCAAAAAAAAAAAAAAAAAAAAAGCTGAATAGTACTGTAGCACCGAACAGCTCTAGCAGCCAAGGGAAGTGATTTTTGCTCTTCAATCCTTCAATCCAAGCCTCTCCAAGCCTAGAACAAGTGGTTTAAGGTGTGTGCAAGCCTTCTAGGTGCTCCTACGCGCTTTAGGTGAGGGATTTCATGACTCTTTTTGCATATTGAAAATGTTACACTTTTCTTGATTTGTTAGAAATGCTATCAAATGCTATTGCAAAGCTTATCTATGCTATTATACATTGTATATAAGTGCTAGAGAACACATTTAAGGCATTAGTTTGCATTTTAAACGGTTGGAATCGTTACTTTGATTTTTGAGGTGAATAGTGACGGGATTTTAGGGTTTTGTGTAATTGTGCGTATTGGATTGATTCATTGCTTCTAATAGATGCCTTAGGTGCTAATGAAGGTATTCCAATAGCCCCGTGCCCTTGAATTGCTCTAAACTTGCATAAAACGTGAAATAGCCGACTTTTTAAAAGGGGTTTCGGGGTTAATGCTAATCTGGGTGAATTTGAGCTTTATAATTGGTAATCTTAGGCTACCTAGGTGCTATAGAAGCTTTGATAACCCTTGTTTGAAGCCCGGATAAGGTATGTGTAGTTTAAAGCCATAAGAGGGAATTTGGGGCTTTCGGGGTAATCGCGGGCATTTGAATGAGTTAGAGGGTTGAGAGGGTACCTTGAGGGTTAGTTAGAAGCTTGGGAGAGTTTTCCTTGAAAATGGAATCATTAACCTTGGTTTGGAAGAGAAATAGTCTGGAAAACAAAGGGGTTTAAGGGTAATTTTGGTTGACTCGCGCTTCTAAACCCATGGCATGACTTCTTGAGTGTTTATATGTGGTTTCAAGTTGATTTGGAGCTTTTGGTATGATTCTACGCTTATTTTGTATATGCCCCTTTGTAAACTGCTTATTAACTTATATAATTGCTTCTATTCTAATTGCATCGAGGTCAGCCTACTTTGTTGATCCTCTTATGTGTTAATGCTTATATTATTGCTATTAACTTGTCATTGTTAAGTGCATTGCATAGTGGTTGCGCAACCATAGTGTCAGGGGTGGATGTGTTGAATATCGGCTGGGCGGCAGAGGGCTTGCCAGTGGATATTCAAACTCCGTGCCCTAGTCCCTCATTCGCCTGGTCCGGAGATTGCCAGGGGATGTTGGGTCGTAGGATTATCGGGGTACATCCGGAGTACACCCACTGGAGTGTTTGGGGTTATGCCGGCTTATCGTGATCGTTCTCATGATTCGTGGATCGTGAATGAAAACTAGTGAAGATTGGTGTATAGGGGTTTTGTGAAATGTATCCTTTAAATGTGTGGTTATTTAAGTTATCATTGTTTCTTTAATTGACTAAGTGTTATTGTTGTATAACTGTATTATCTGTTGCATTGCACGCCCCGGGACTATATCCCTCACTGGGCAACAGTGGTTGCTCATACCTCGATATGTGTTTCAGGAGACGCTGAGGGTGATCCCCAGCTTGTTGAGTTAGTAGAGGAGGAGGAAGTTTAGACTGATCCTTTACCTTAGTTGCTGTGCCCGATAGCTTGAGGTGGTTTATGTTCTTGCTGTTGTGTGGAGAACTCATTTGTTTACTTTATGATTCTATTTTGTAGCTTAAGTGCTATGTACATGTTATGTAATTGCAAGGTGAAAGATAGATGGTCGTAATAGTAGATTTGGAATCATGGCATGTAATAACTTATGTTTTTACTTCTAAATACCTTGCTTGCTTGGGAGTGAACGTTCTGATGTTCGATTGGTCTCAATTTCTAAGAATGTTCTAATGCTATCATGGAGTGGCATGATAAGCATTTTTGTAAAGAAAATATATTGTGAATGCGTGCTTGCATGATTCTCACTGTTTGAATGTTTTAAGGCTCGGATGACCTTGAAGCTAGGTTTTGATTAGAATTGGTGTTCTAGGTTATTTTGTATTTATATTGAATGTTTACAGGTTTCTAGAATGTCCACGGTACAGGGGAGACTCTGTCCGTTTTTCCTAAAATTTTGAGACCGGGTTTGGTATTGGGTTGAGAATAGCATGGTTATTAGAGCCTCCGGTCTCGTGAGGGATCAGGGCATTACAGGGTGGGCCTCGCACCTACTCCAAGATTTTTCCAGCTAGTCAGAATCTGGAAACTCATTCAGCGTGATCTCAATTCTGTGTACGTGTAAGTCCAAGATCAAGGGAGAGTAGGATGGTGGAAGAGACTGCAAGATCAAGTCTACTTGAATTTGGGGATCTATGACGAAACCAAATGCCTCCAGTTGAGTTACCAAGTAAATCATCCTGAGGTAATGCTAGCTCACATCACCTCCCTTTTCAAGTCTCATACTAAAAGGCTCATGGGTTAATTGGAATCTCATACACTGACTGTACTCACCAAAGGATTCCTCCAAAGAACGAATGATATCTACGAATTGAGGAAGCCCCTCATAGAATCAACGCAGATTATCATTCATCGATGAAAGAATATATCCCCTAGAGTGTATGTGTAAAACCCCACTTTTCTGCTTATTTCGTTTTACGTGCTATACCTCGTTTTACGTGCATATGACCTGTTTATGTGCTATAGGACTTAGAAAGTTATAATTTTGATGTCAATACTCCTAATACGTGCTAAATGTGCATTCATGAAATTTTCATCAAAAACGGGATCAGAAATTTTATCGTCGATTTTTAATGAATAGTATTTTGGACGCACGTCCGCTAAAATTTTGAAGCTGGTCTTTTTAACCCTTCTAGACCTAGTCCACGGACTTTAATAGACCTGTGATTGATAAAAACGGATTCCAAATCGGCTTAGGAATTTATTAGGGTTTTTACACCGACTTTTGCAAAAACTGAGTTTTAAGCCGACTCGGGTGGAATTCTTTGAATGTAAAACTTCTTGTCACCTAAAAATAATTTACTTGAGTTAGCTTGGGTGTTGAATAAATGTTTTGAACTTTGGTGATCAAGAAAATGCATTAAAAAGTCAAGAAAACACAAAAATACTAATTTAAACTAACTTTGACTTTATTTAAAATGTTGACTTTGAAGCTTATATCACCTACACACACAAGCAAAGCACAAAAACACCTTCATTTTCACACATATGGCCGAGAGGTTCATGAGAGAATAGCCAAGCTTTTCTTCAAGATTTTCAACACAAAATTTCAAAGAAAAACCTAGTTTTTGTCCGTAAAACTTCGCACTGACTTGGATTCTGCTTGTTGGGCACGCACTTCACGCATCCCTAGGCTTTTATCGCATCAAAGGTGAGAGAAAAATTCTAGATCTCAAAACTTGTCTTTTGCATTTTTGCGTATAAATGAAGATTGAACCGTTAGAATTGTAGTCTGATGATAGATTATTGCTCCTTGCATGCTAGGGATCGTTTTATGCTAATACTACGAGTTTCTGTCGGATGTAGCATAATTTTTATTTTTTGGGTATTAAAATTTGATTAAATTGTTCAATGTTGAATTAATTGAGTTGTGATGATCGAAATCGATTGCCGTCGATTTCTAAATACTTGATAATTACGTGTTAGCGCTGTTGTAATGCTGAATTTTCGATTACATTGCTCGTGGGAAAATCCATAAAATCCAGCCAAGACATCTTAGGGTTTTAGGGTTATCGAGCATGTTTTGGAGGTGTTATGGTGGATTTCTGAGAGGGCTAATGTAGTAGGTTGAATGGGTGAGTGATAGAAACTGATTTGGCAATGTTTGGGTTAGTAGAATGTAAGTTATGAATTTTTGAAGTTTAAGTTGTCATTCTTTAATTTCTTGAACGATGCCTTTAGATGATTGGGTTGTGTTTGAGTGTTGAATGGTGAGTTGTAGATGAGTAATTTAGGGTTTAATAGTGTTTATAATGCATGTCCGGTTAGATGGCCTACTTTGTCATCTAACTAAGTTATTGTTGTTTAAATGATAATTGATGCTATCAATGATGTATAATTGATGATTGATTGATGATTGATGATGATTATGGAGTCTTGGTATGTGTGTGCCACCTCTCGGGCAGCGTTGGGCTGTCGGGTTGATAACGGCATGACTGCCATAGGCTACCCCCAGCTCGCATGACGGAGGTGTCATGGAGGGAGGGGCTAGTGAGGTACCTCGGGTGCGTGAGTAATGGGGAGTTATAAGAAGAATGGTTGAGATCGTGATGGCGTTTGGAGCTACACCAAATAGAGTATCCTTTATTGATTGGTTATATAGTTATGTGATGATAGCATTATTTATGTTGTTGTGTGTTTACTTGCTCAAAGAACTAAATTCAAGGAGCGTAGTGAATACTGTCGAGATCTATCGGATCCTCACTGGGCTTATTTATATAAGCTCACTCTCTATTATTGCATGGTTACAGGTGTTGCCGAGCCGGATTACGGGTACGTGCCTCCTGAGGAGGAAAATGTGCCTTTCGTGGATGAATCATATGTCCCTGAGTCTTATCCATGATTCTATGTTGTTTAGTGTCATGTACATTAGTTTAGTAGACTTTTATATGCTTTATGGTTCTTATTGTAATAGATGTTGAAAAGATGATGATCCAAATGATGTTAACTTAGTGGCTTTCTTTTGTCTATGGTTAAGTTGTTAGATGGGTCTCAACTTATTTTTGAAATGTATGATAAGGTTGAGGTATTGTATGTTATGTTGGAACGGAGGCAGATAACGAAGACTGATTATTGTATATTACGGTTATGTTTTGTGTTGTTATACTGTTGAGGAGTCGTTGTTCGTATGGTTATGGAATTGAATGTTTAATGTTATTAATGAGGTTGGTTTAGAACCTCGGTAATCTATTTACTGTCGTTATACTGCCGAAATTCCGTTGCGTCCTGACTGATTATAGGTGGGGTCGAGTTGGGGCATGACATTTAAGTGGTATCAGAGCGAATGTTAGTTGTCAGCCGGGGTATTCTCGGAATGTGGGTAATGGTCTTAGCATGAAATATGTGTGAAAAGAAAGAAAAGTGAATTATGTATTGATATGATTAAATGATTAAGTGATTATGTGATTTAAGTGCTTATGTGATTATGTGATCAATTTGCTTATGTGATTGAAACTTATGTGATCTATGTGCTTTATATGAGTTTGTTGTTTATGTGTTAAAAGTTGTATATAACCTGTTTACATGCTATAACTTGTGCTAACTCTTTGATTAGTACGATGGCCGGTAGACCGAGGACTCGTGGTAGGCCCGAGTTAGTAGATGAGGTTCCTGGTAATGTGGCACAGGGCCGTGATGGGGGTGATGACAGGTTAGGGCCAGCAATGGATCGGATTGCAGATTTGATGGCTGGACAGGCCCAGTTGTTAGCGGGTCAGGCTGCTCAGACTCAGGCATTGCAGGCCCAGATACAGAGTGTACAGGGTGGTAATCACGGTCGAGGTACTATGAAGGAGTTTCTGGGGTACTATCCTCCTAGATTTCAGGGAGAGCCTGATGATAGGAAGGCCAAGTCATGGATTAGTAAGTTAGAGAAAATTTTTGATCCTCTCGGGTACACTGATGAGAGGAAGGTGACTTGTGCTGTCTATTTGCTTGATGATGAGGCAGAGGAATGGTGGCGCACTGTGAGAGCCAGTTGGGAGACCCAGGGTGTTCCGTATGTTTGGGATACCTTTCTGACTGCTTTTAGGGATAAGTATGTCCCGAGGGTTGCACGGGAGAGGATGTGAGGAATCGCATCCCACATCGGACGCATACGAGCTGGGATCGCTAGATATAAGAGCTAAGTGGCCTCGTATCGTGCAGGCGCCTTTTCCTGGCAGTGGCTGGGCGAAGGGCAAAACCGTGAGGCGTATGGGCGCCAAAGCGGACAATACCTGCATAGTGCGCTTTCGGGCAGGTTCGCCATGGCCTCGGTGCACGCTCGTCCCCTATGGGCGGGGTGTATCCTGCAGGCGTGGGAGCTGGGTCCGGGGCGTTACAAAGGTGGTATCAGAGCGGGGCATCCCTTGTGCCGTTAGCCCGCAAGGGCGCGGGCCTCCTTAAGGGGGGTGAATGTGAGGAATCGCATCCCACATCGGACGCATACGAGCTGGGATCGCTAGATATAAGCGCTAAGTGGCCTCGTATCGTGCAGGCGCCTTTTCCTGGCAGTGGCTGGGCGAAGGGCAAAATCGTGAGGCGTATGGGCGCCAAAGCGGACAATACCTGCATAGTGCACTTTCGGGCAGGTTCGCCATGGCCTCGGTGCACGCTCGTCCCCTATGGGCGGGGTGTATCCTGCAGGCGTGGGAGCTGGGTCCGGGGCGTTACATATCATGTCATGTAAGTGTCATGTCTATGAAGTACAGTGATATGATTATTTGTTTTCTCATTGCCTATACACCAAGTCACGATCTTAAAGTTTTCTTTAAGATGGAGGAATCTAAGAAATTTTGGTCTCTAGTCTCAAAGACAGGGTATCTGTCTTTTCTTGTAGATTTCCTTCCAACTATTCAGGAAAGGTCGTGAATGGTTTTTGCACCTAATCCTTACGCTATTTGCATTCTCCTTTAAAATGTAGTGGCAAGTACTTGGCACGATATGATGTAATGAGTTACATGATAGATATCGGAGAGCATACATATAAGTTCTAATGATCTTATTGTTATAATGATCTCTATATGAACTTTAACCCAGAATTTTAAGGTTTATGGTTATAGTGAAGTTCTTAGTGAAGAATTCACTTAAAAGGATAAAAGTGTATTTAGTGGATTTGTGAATTATTAGAAAGAGTTCCGAATAATGATAAATAATAGTTATGTTATTATTTGAGCCTAGATGTTGCTTGACTTTTATGATGTTTGGATAATATATGGTTCTGTCTATTGATAGTAGCCGATGCAATATTGTGGCTATCATAGAGACTTTCTGCACAAGCTTAAAAGAACCCGATCTCATCAAGAGTCCAAACCTATAAAGAGTCAATTCAAGAGTTTCTTTCTTGATAAAAAAAAAATGAATTAACAGATAAAGATCCTATAGTTGTTTCTATAGATGACCCACTGATCCTGTAAAAATCAGTTACAATTGATCACCATCTTTAGGAAGATAAGTATAGAGATACGAATGTAAAATGCACTAGATCCTATGGTTGATAGAATTAGTG
This sequence comes from Ehretia macrophylla, assembly GCA_037974665.1. Lineage (NCBI taxonomy): Eukaryota > Viridiplantae > Streptophyta > Magnoliopsida > Boraginales > Ehretiaceae > Ehretia > Ehretia macrophylla. The sequence continues at coordinate 75,927,907 of CM075773.1, forward strand.
CAAATGGGAGATTGTTGGGGATATGCCCTAATGCTAAAGTTTGAGATAACCTTATTAGGATTTAATAAGAATATGCTTTTGTGTTTTATACACAATGTTATTTGTAGGATGTTCATATTTTCCACTTCGGTATGAATATGTTCGTAATGCCTATCCAAGAAGAGAAATGTTCTAAAAAGGGTTTAGGATATTTTGCATTTTCTCTTCGATATGATAAGCATTAAGAAACGATTCATAGCCCTTCAGATTATTCAACCGAGACTAGAATAATCGAGTACGGGTTATCATATGTTATTACCTTTGATTAACATAGTGATATTAATGATAAAGGATGGTTGCGAAATAACAGAACAACATGATAATATGGACTAATAAACATATAAGTGATCGTTTGTGTACGGATCATTGAATGTGACAATAAATAGTGGATTACATGATTTCAAGTTAATAGTTTACTATTTAGTTAAGAATTGTACAAATTAATCCTCAGACTTGAGAGATTATGGCTACCGGTTATATCAGGGGCTAAATACTATGTCTAGACAATGCCCGCCTTCTAAGGTAGGTTACGACCTTTTGCGTTTTAGTCTTGTGGTATGAAACGACAAGTAATTGTCAAGATAAGATCTGTTAACCTCCGACGAGAGGGATGTCCTATGATATCTGAGATTGGTTGGTAAACGAGCAATTCATTGGCCAAGGTGAGTATGAAGTGATGGAAAGAAGTTTTTCTATGGTAGTCATCTCTCATTTCACCGATTCAAATTTATACATAGTATTGGATGTGGGATTAACCATTTCATGGTCATTTCCCGATTGGGGCACTTGTAATAGAAGGATCAGATTGCACACTAATTCTTGACGGTTAAATGGATTGATGAAAGACATCGTCTTCATTATCGTATACATTCTCATGATACGTTCATTGTTAGTGCGTCACTCATGAGCATGAGAGTATTTCGGTAAATGATGGAGACATTTTCGAAATAGATAAAGAGGTTTATCAAGTCTCTCATCGATACGTAACTATGAATCTAGAAGGTCACACACTAATAAGTATCATGAATAAGTTCACCGGAAGCTTGTATTTTGTGGTTGGTAGCTTTAAGGTGTTAAGAGTCATCAATGTTGGTATTTGGGCCAAAAGTGTAATTTTGAAAAGTTTTAGGGTCAAATTGTAATTAATAAAACTTTTGGAGCCAAACTGTAATTATTGAAAAGTTGTTTCAATATGTTTATTCTAATAGAGATTAGAATTAGCAAAAATATTATATATATATAAAGGTGTTTATATATGTATATGTGTAATGATGATGTAATTTGTGAAATGCCACGTCATCATCTTAGTTGTCAAAAGGTGAAATTGCAATTTAATGACTAGATAATTACATGTGACATTTGCATGTAGAGGTTGATGACTAGGATAGTCCATGTCATCAATCCTAGTCATTTGAATTTGAAATGAATGGATAGGATTCATTTTTGAATAAAGACAAAAGAATCTTGACCATTGCTTTTGTTGATAAAGCCTTTTTGACAAGTGTCAGTAGAGAGAATAAAGTTACCTTTAGATTGTAATGATTACAATCCTAAGGCTTGCATGGCTTTTACTTTAGAAGGAAGAAACTGTGATTGGCTATCTTATAAAGTAACATTATATATATAATTATATGAGTATGTTTTATATATATAATAAAAGATGACAAACTTCTTTCACCACCCACTTGCAATTTCGGCCAAGGGGTAGAGGAGAGAGAAGATGATCATCTTTCATCATCTAAAGCTAATGATTAAAATCAAATGGCTTGCATGGATTGTCATGAAATGGTGACAATAGTGATTGGTCACTTAATTTATTATTAGCTTATATTAGATGACAACACTTTCTCTCATCATGTGACAACTACACATACATGCACATACAATTCGGCCAAGTGAGATTGAGAAGAGAGAGAACTTCATCTTCTTCAACCTTGAGCTAGAACTTTCGGCCATGGCATGTAGTTCATGAAACTTTTGTCTTTTGATCCAAAACCACATTTACATAGCTTCGTACATTGAAGATATACTAGCAAAATTTATTTTCAAGGTGGGGTTGAGCTTTGGATGCTTGGTGGACTAACTAGGGCCTTCAAGTTAGAGGGGTTCAATAGCTTGTCTTTCAACATCACCTTCTCCAAAATGTTCTACTAGTGAGGTATACCTATGAACCTCCTTTTGTTTATATATATATAGTTGATATATATATATATGTGTTGATAATCAATGGGTATAATGAAATGTTAGCATGTTGATCCTTGTTACAAAACTTGCAAATTTTTTGTAGATAGCCTATGTAGTTTTCAGCTATGTCAAGGTGTCCATGCATAATATTCTCGATCTTGAATCCAACTTATGATTATTTTATGACATGATATCTTATGTTGGCTAGCACCTTTCACTTCCATGAACTCCCAATTCTTGATAATGAAACTAGCCACAATAGTCTTTCAGCTCAAAGCATCAGCAACAATATTAGCCTTACCTGAAAGATAATTAATAGTGCAGTTGTAGTCCTCAAGTAATTCCAGCCAACGCCTCTGCCTGATATTCAACTCTTCTGTGAAAACAGATATTTCATGCTCTTGTGATCTGTAAAGATTTTGAATTTGTTGCCCTAAAGATAATGACGCCATTTCTTTAATGCAAGAACAATAGCTGCGAGCTCAAGTTCGTGCGTCGGATAGTTAAGTTCATAAGGTTTCAGCTTCCTGTAAACATAAGCAATAACCTTTCCATTCTGCATCAATACACAGCCCAGACCTTCCTTAGAAGCATTACTATAGATTACCAGATTATCATAACCCTCATGCAAAGAAAGAATAGGAGATGTGGTTAACCTCTTCTTCAATTCGTGGAAGCTGGCTTCACATTTATCATTATAGTCAAACACCGTCTTCTTCTGAGTGAGCTGAGTTAAAGGCCCGACAATTTTAGAGAAGTCATTGACAAATCTCCGGTAATACCCAACTAAGCCAAGGAAGCTACGGATCTCTGTAACAATTTCAGGCCATTTCCAAGCTAATACAACTTCAATCTTCGCTGGATCAACAGAAATACCATCCTGCGAGATAATATGACCAAGAAAAGCAACTTGCTTTAACCATAATTCACATTTACTGAACTTTGCAAATAACTGATGTTCTTGAAGAGTCTGCAATACAATCCTGAGATGTTGTTCGTGCTCCGCTTCAAATTTAGAATATACAAGAATATCATCAATAAAGATAACCAAAAATTGGTCCAGATAAGGACGGAATACCCTCTACATTAAATCCATGAATGCGGCAGAAGCATTAGTTAAACCAAACGGCAGAACAACAAATTCATAATGACCATAGCGGGTTCTGAAAGCAGTTTTAGGTACATCATCCTTCTTAATCCTCAATTGATAATAACCCTGCCTCAGATTGAATTTAGAAAATACCCTAGCGCCTTGCAACTAATCAAATAACTCTTCAATCAATGGCAATGGATATTTGTTTTTAATAGTCACCTGATTGAGACCCCGAGAATCGATACATAGGCGAAGAGATGCATCCTTCTTCTTAACAAATAGAACTGGTGCACCCCAAGGTGAAGAATTTGGCTGAATGAATCCCTTCTCAAGCAAACCCTGCAATTGAACTTTCAATTCCTGTAATTCGGGTGGAGCCATTCTATACGGAGTCCTAGAGATAGGTGTAGTCCCCAATAATAAGTCAATCACAAATATATCTCTCTATCAGGCGGCAAACCATGTAATTCCTTAGGAAAGACCCCCGAAAACTCTCTCACAATAGGCACATCATTCAATTTCAACTTGTCCCCAGGTTGATTAATTAAATATGCAAGATAAGCCTCACAACCTTTGTACAATAGTTTTGATGCTCTAATAGAAGAAATGATAGGAGTTCCAGTTAATTTTCTACTTCCAACTATTTCAAGTACATGCTAGTCAGGCATTTCTAATTTCACAATTTTCTTTCTACAGTCAAGCTGTGCATAATATCTCCCCAACCAATCCATTTCCAATATAATTTCAAAGTCATTGAAGGGTAGAATAATCAAATCGGCAGGAAATACACGACCCTCAATATAAATATTACATGCTTTACAAATAGATTTAGTAACAAACTTCAGACCCATAGGAGTATAAACCACAATCTCATGCAACAATTTATCATGTTTCAGTTTAGCATTTTGTGCACAAGTGGGAGTAATAAATGAATGAGTAGCCCCAGAGTCAATTAAAACTTTAATCGACTGATCATTAAGAAGAAAAATACCTTCTACCATAGCAGTCATATCTGGAAGCTCCTCTGTATCTAAAGCAAATACTCGGGCTTGCCCTCGTGGCGCTGGTACTGTAGCTGGAGCCCTGGTCTAAGAACTCTGACCAGATGTCTGACCTCTGGTGTTCTTGAATTTCAAGCAATCTTTAACCCTGTTCTGGTCACTCCCGCAGCCTGTATACCTATTCAACTTCCTCCAGCAGATCTCCTCAGTATGGCCCTGACGCTGACAGAAGCTGCACTGCTGGTGACGTCTTGTAGTAGTGCCTCCCGTAGGAGCTTTGTAAGAAGAGGTAGCTGAACTACCCTACTGAGATCGAGCTGCAACTGGACGAGACTGCCCCTGATTCTGACTCTGAACTAGTCGTGCCTGAGTCTGAGTAGGTCCTGTATAACTCTGAGTCTGCCTCAGTTGTTGACTCTAACCAACTGATACTGTCTGCCTTTGACCCTTGACTTTGTGTCTGGTGCAGCCATTTACTCGACTGGCTCGGTTATCCACACAGGTTTGCTTTGCGTTTCTTATACCTGGCAACTATCCTGATAGCTACTGCATAGGAAGGATAGTCTTGAGTGAATAGATTCAATGAAATATCAGGCCTCAATCCCATAACAAACTTCTGGATTCTCTTGCTCTCTGGCTGAACTAATGCAGGCACATAACGGGATAGGCAAGTGAATGCAGCATCATACTGGTCAACAGTCATATTGCCTTGTTTCAAATTAATGAATTCTTGTTCTCGTCTTTCAATAGCCGTTTCAATAATGTACTTCTCACGGAATTCACTAACAAACTCATCCTAAGTCCACGGTGTAATGACCCCGGCAAAGCGAATACCCATTGACAGGCAGAGGCACACCGGCGGAACTCATACCATGCACATATTGTCTGCTTTGGAACACCCCGCACTTAGCGTACGAGTGTGTCCTCACGGGTTTGTTCCTCACGCAGGCACATACCCACGTGAAAACGCGTGTGCACGAGTATTAGAGAACCCTCTATATATTCAGTTGGCCCAGCTCGTAACTTTCTGATGTGGTATGGGTTCACCACATCCACCCCCCCTTAAGGAGGCCCAGCGCCCTCGCGGGACACTGATACAAAGGAAGGCCCGCTCTGATACCAATTTAATGTAATGACCCCGGCAAAGCGAATACCCACTGACGGGCAGAGGCACACTAGTGGAACGCACACCATGCACATATTGTCCACTTTGGAACACCCCACACTTAGCATACGAGCGTGCCCTCACGGGTTTGTTCCTCACGCAGGCACATACCCACGTGAAAACATGTGTGCACGAATATTAGAGAACCTTCTATATATTCAGTTGGCCAAGCTTGTAACCTTCCGATGTGGGATGGGTTCACCACACGCGGTACTGCCTCTGCCGTCCATCTGGATTTCACAATGTACCACTACTGCTCGGTATCTCAAGCAAAAATTCAGCACATGCAACTCTCCTCGCATCAGTATTGTCGAGGCCTGTAAGAATTTTCTCTACTTTATTCAACCACTGTTCAGCCTGCATATCATCTGGCTCCCCAAAGAAGCTAGATGGTCCACGATGCAGCAATTTCTGAAGGTAGTTACTACCTCCAACCTCTACTCTAGCCTAACGCTAAATCAGATTGCCCGCTGGAACATCACCTCTCTGCCTCTGAAGTACTTGAGCAATCTGCCCTATAGCGGTGGTCAACTGTGCATTAATTGTCCACTGGTCAACCTCTTCTTCCTCAACATTCTGATTTTTGTTTTGTCGAGAGGCCCCATCTCGAGTAGCTAGAATGCAAAGTGTTATAATAGGTATATATGTAGTTTGCAAGTAAAACACATAAAAAGAAGTTCAAATAAGTCCACATAAAGTCACATAAGTAAGATCATATGAACATTCATATACAAGAGATACATATAAGTCACTTAGTCATACTTTACATTCTAGACTTTTCACATTCCATTTCCAGGCTAGCATGTTCTTTACAAATTCTATTTCCACTTAGTCAATCAAGGAGTCACTGATTCATGCAATCACGCAATCACATATTAGACCTCTACCCACAGACCGAGAAACCTATCCCAGCTCATGCATTCTAATAGCTTTGATACCACCTAAATGTCACGCCCCGACCCAACCCCACGCTAAAGGTTAAGTTTGGACCCGACAAACGGACAGAGTCTCCTCTGTACTGTGGACATTTTGAAACCTGTAAACATACAATTTAAGCCACAAAATAATAGGAACATCATTTCTAATTAAAAACCTAGCATCAAGGCCATCCGAGCCTTGAGCAATACATGCAAACAGTTTAGATACATACACGCATGCAATCCCAACATAAGCTTCTTTATAAAACCGCTTATCATACCACTCCATGATAGCATTTAAACATTCTTAGAATTTAAAGACAACCATTGCAACCCCTATAGCCAACACATAATCATCCAACAACTAAAGGTAAGAATACTAGTTATTACATGCCATGGATATTTATCATTAATTAAATCCAAAGTTACAACTAAACTATATAGACATGAGCTCAAGGCTCCAAAATAGACATAAACAAGTAGCAAAGCCTTTAACACCACAATCCACCTCAAACAAGAAGGACACTACAACTAGGGTAACTGATCAGTCTGGACCTCCAGCTCCTCTCCCTCAACCAAATCTAGTTGGGGTTCAACCTCAACGTCTTCTGAAACATGTTAGCGAGGTATGAACAACCACTATTACCCAGTGAGGGATAAGTCTACCCGGGGCGTGCAATGCAACAATTAGAGCAGTTAAGCAAGAAAGGCAAGTAAACTACATTTGAAACAGTAAATAACCACACATATCAAAGGATATGATACACTTAACCCCAACACTCCAGAATTCTCTTATCTCCGATCACGAACCACGAGCCACAAAGCACGAATAATATGCCGACAAATCCCTAATCACTCCAGTGGGTGTACTCATGATGTACCCCGAGAAACCTACAACCCAACACCCCCTAGCAATCTCTGAACCAGGCAAGTGAGGGACTAGGGCACGGGGATCAAATATCCACTGGCAAGCCCACTGTCGCCCAACCGATATTCAACTCATCCGCCCCTGACACTATGGTTGTGCAACCACTATGCAATGCACTAATCACTAGCAATACAATAACAACAATAGAAGTAATAACACATAGGAGGAACAACAAAGTAAGTTGTCCTCGAAGTAGTTAGAGTAGAAGCATTAACAACTAAACAATTAAAGGATTACAAAGGGGCAATAATATAACTCACACAGAACCTCACCAAACACTCAAGAATGTCTTAAAAACACATTTAAATACTCAAGGAGTCTTTACAACGCCTTAGAAGCGTGTGACAATCAAATTTCCTACCTTAACCCCTTTGTATTTCAACCCATTCTCCTTCCAAGCTCATGCCATTGTTCTAGAATCATGAGTGGTCTATTCCAAACTTTTAATTAACCCATTAGACATCCTTAGGACCCTCGAAGTTTCCTGATTACCCACGTTTAGCACAAAAGCCCCAATTTCCCTCTTTTGACTTTGTACTACACGTACCTCAACCAAGACTTAAATGAAAGCTAGCAAAGCATATCTAGAGCCTACTTAGCCTAGGAATACCAAATGTGAAGGTCAATTTTACCTGGATTCACTATAACCCCAAAACCCCTTTTTAAAAGTCGCCTATTTCGTGCTTTTGTTAGGTTATGAGCAATTAAACCCTACAGGGCCTTTATACTACCTTCATTAGCACCTAAAGCATCTATTTGGACCATTGAATCAAGCTATAAGGTTCAATTTCACAAAACCCTAGAAATCCCGTCACTATTCATGTCATACAATCAACGAGCAAATTTAACCGTTTAAACTACGAAACAATAGCATAAATAAGGTCTCTACTACTTGTATACAATATACATTAGCATATTTAAGCATTGCATAAGCATTTGATAGCAAATATAAGAATTCAAGAAAGTTGCAACATTTTTAAAATGCAAAATAAGCGTGCAAATCCCCCACCTAAAGCGCATAGAAGCTCGGGAAAGGCTTGAGAACCCTCTAAACTACTTGTACCTAGTTTGAAAAGGCTTGGATTGAAGAATTGGTGAGCAAAAACTCCTCCGTCCCTCCTAATGCTGCTGTCGGGTTTGCCCTGGCACTATTCCACCTTTTTTTTTTTTGTTATATTATGAGTTATTGTGTGTTGTGTTTTGAGTATATAATAAGTGGTGTTAAGTTTTGAGTGTGGTGTAGGTAAATAATACGAGTCAACTAGTTTAAATCAAGTCCAAGGGTACAAACAAATGTTGGCTAGCTAAAATATAAAGTTTCATTACATAATACTATTCACTACTTCGGTAAAACATTTTCTAAACGGATGCTCCTATTGCTTTTAGCTCAAATGCACATTTTTATCATTCCTAAAATAATTAATATGATTTAAGAAAAATGCTAATTCAAAGTAATTAGGCAGTTAAAAAATGTGATGAATAGTAATCATGTAAAGCAACAAGTAATGCACAGTGATTATGCGCAATAGAGGATGCAACAGTTAAAAGATGTACGACTAAAATCTCGGGCGTCACATGTAGTATGTGTTGGTAATTATCCAAGGTTCTAACACCTAGATTACTAGTGATTTAGGCACCAAAACCTTAATCTAGTACATCGGAAGCAATCAAGAATCGATAACCAAGCAAATACATATAAACAAGTAGGCATACATGCATAACATGTAGTTTAAGATTTTGCAGACAGATTGGTTATGTGACAACCCGATCCTTCACGAGACCGGAGTCCCAACCCAAATCCCGAGGTCACGGTAAATGAGAAAAAATAGGCGGAGTCTCGCCTATTTATAGGATATCCCGACACCTGTTTTCAAAGGAATTAACACACAAAACCTCCACAAGCAACATAAGTCATTTATATTCCAAAAGATAACGCTAGTTATCTTGTTTTAGCAGAGTAGTTAATAGAGTCTGATTCAGATAGCCAACAGTCTCGATAACATCCAAAAGAAGATATAATAGACCGCTAGCCTAGGTGAGCTTAAACTTAGTCATATATTTACATCTATCAAATATATACAAGGCTCGCAGGCGTCAAAAGAATACATATTAACTACCATAATTACAAGAACTTCTATCTAACACAGCACAAGTACTCAAAGAGACTCCCGAGCCTCCTCATCTGGCACCGAAGGAACTGAACCCGCCTCTCCTAAAATGGTTAAAAGAGGAATGAGTATACCAATAAGTATACTCAGTGAGGAAGTTTGCAACCCTTTATCTTTCGTGCAATGCAATTAGTAGGCATAAACGTATAAAACAACTTGAGGCAGTTAGGTAGATAACCAACAAGCAATACATATTGAGAAAGACACTTGAAAAGTTAATTAACAACATGGAATAGACAAGCAAATAACAATTTAATAACACAGTTAAAAGGATATAGTTTCAATAGCCCTTATCATTCCAACTTCCCAGTCCTTGTCCACGAACCACGAACCACGAACTCGAACTCAATATGCCGGCAAAAACTCCCAAACACTCCAGTGGGTGTATTCCGGATGTACCCCGAAATCCTATGACCCAACACCTCCTGGCAATCTCTGGACCAGGCGAGTGAGGGACTAGGGCATGGAGCTAGAGCAACCAACTCTGGCAAGCCCTCTGCCGCCTAGAGAGGCCCATCGCATCCGCCCCTCAATAAGGTTGCGCAGCCAATAAACAAATTACTCAAGATAGCACATAAAGCATTTATTTTCCAGTAACACAGGAATGAGGACAACGAAGTAGGTTGTCCTCAAACAAATAGTTTTAGAATCAAATAGCCATTAAAGAACTCCAACTGGACATGTAACTTGTCTATTCATTCAAATAATTGAGCATGAATGAGTAAACAGTAGTGCATATGAAATGATCAAATTAAACCGATAATAAAAAGTTTAATTTGGAAACTACTTGATAACTAACTGTCTTTGGTGTTTAAAGATATAAAAGAATGGGGTAACTCTTTAAGCTACTCTACAGCTCTAGGTTAAGTCTCTTTTTAGTGCCAATTAAATTTCCCTTCCTAGTTCTATTAGCATGTAATAGTCATTACCTTTACACTAACTTTTGTTCTAATTAGTCCTTCAAGCATCTTATGCAATTTCTCAAGGTAATTTAGCACCTTTAACCCAATTACTAGCTAAAGTAATAGCTAGATAACATTAAATGTTTCAAGTTACATCGAAGTTCTATTCATAATTAGCTCTGATAGATTAAGTAGTAGCACATTCGTGAAGAAAATAGAAGTAGTAGTCAATAAAAAAAAATGTTAATTATAGCTATTTAAATATTGTTTACTTGTAACTATGTTAATTTATACTATAACCATTCTTATGCAAATAGTAGTCTTTGGCCAGTATCATTAATTTTGCTCAAGTTCCTGCTTCCTAATTACTCACTTCATTGCACAAGAATATACCCAGATTAAGATTAACATTTCCTTAAACACAAACATTCACTTACTAAGCAAGTTAGCTGAGCTGGATAGTCACTTAAAGGAGTTCAACAATTAGTAACAATGTTACTTGTAACTACTTATAAATTGCAGGCCAGTAACAACTCAAGTTATCTCTATATAATCATAATAACCAATCTTATGTAGTTAGTATGTAATTCTTCAATTAGAATCAGTTAACTTTATTCAAGCTAACTACTCTACTGGGCAAAACGGAGTCTAATAAGATTTACAAGTCAAACATAATGAGTAACATGCCAATGTCTAGACCTTATATTCTATCTATCCTAAACAATTAGTTCTACTAGTTCAACTCTCATATAAATTCTTACACTATACCTTGCCTACTGAACAGTTTGCTTCTACTTATATAAAGTTCAACTACTTACCCTTATTAGTCCAAATAGAGCTCAATACACAACTTAAAGTTAAATACAAGGCTAATGAGTAATTACATTGTATGGTTAACACTTCTCATATTATTCACAAGAAAACTAGGGAACAAGGAGCTGGGGAAAAGAATTAACTATCCGGCAGCTTAGAGCTGCCGAAAATAGTTGTCCGGCGCCGGCATAGGGGCTACTAGCATTGATTAGTTAGCTATCCGACCACCCCACACCCCGAAATCCCAAATTTCAGATTATTCCTTGCTAGATTGTCTTTAAAAAGCATGCAATTTATAGCTATAGTCATACCAAAGCTTAACATTCCATAAGAAATAATATGGCTCCTCTTAGACATTTTAACAAGCACATGATCCTCAATTATCTTCAACTCATTATTTGTTGGTTAACATTAATTCATAAACTAACTAAGCAACTCAAGCAAGAGGCACTCTTACAACATTCCACAGGCTAACGATCAATTATCCAAACATTCTATTCCACAAGATTCATATATTTTTGTCATAGCCCACATGAACAAGTAAGTAAAATGCATAAAATGTGTCTCTCTCACCTCAACCTAGCCGAGATTTGCACACAAATACTAGGGCTTGAATCTGATTAATTTTCTTCTTTCCTTGCGTCGAGTAGAGGTCTAAAGCCCAACAGATTGTTTTTATTTTCTTTGTTTTTTTTTCTCCCCAGGCTACTTCTTATCCTTCTCTTTATTATTATTATTTTTCTTCTTTCCCTGATGCCCTCTCTGCCCGATGGTGGAGTAAAGAGAAGTGGGAGGTTGTTTTATTTTAAGTGGGTTAAATGATATTTTGAGTGTTTGGTGACTTTGAGTGGCTATGTGTGTGTGAGTACATAAGAGTAGGTAGGATATTCATTTTTTGTGGCTTAGCATGTAGCTTTGTGTGTATGAGTTATCATTCTTTTTCTTTTCTTTTGGTCACGGTTGTAAGGCAGAGAGAGAAACAGGTGTTTTTATTGTGCTAAATCAATTAGTGGTGGTCATGAGTAAATGAAATGAATGGCTTTGTTTATTATGGTTACTAATTAACTAATATAAACTATAGACTATTAAAGTTAAGCACTAACTAATATGTATATACAATACTAACTAGTCAAATGCTAAATGCTAATCGGGCTTGCAAAATCAAATTAAGCTCAAAACAAAATAAACTAAGTCCGAACAGAGAATAAGTCCTAATTCTGAATAGGTCAAGCAAATCAAATGCAAATAAATTAAGCACGACAATAAAGATATTCAAAATAATTAGTTTATTACTGGTAGATTAAAGAAATATAATTATTAAAAGTGATCCACCATACATAGTAAAATAATAATAATTAGCTATTTCACATTATTCTATCACGTAATTAATAATTGTAGATAACAATTAGAATTGAAACATCTACTTCCATCCAAGTTTCATGTCAATAAAAGAATCTAATCAATTTACTAAAATATAATTAAAGTCAAGTATGATAAATAAAAGAATAAAATAATTACTTTAAGAAAATCAAATAAGTGGAATTGAATGAACATGAAAAGTTTTCATGTCACGTTTTACCAAAATGCAATTTAATAAAATAAATATACAATTCTAATTAAAAATCTATATGCTAGGTCTGGGCGTCACATGTTACCTTTAAGTGTTGGCTTCAAAACTCAACACTACAATGATGTTCACGACACGATGGCTGCAACAAGTGGACACCACTCCTCCATGCTTGCCTTGGCCGAGAGCTCCACACCAATGGAAAAAGAAATCCGCGGCTTTGAAAGGGAAGTCACAATTGATCTTCTCTTCTATTCTAATTCCAAGCCTTGGTGATGTTCATTGAGGGATAAAACTCACTCTTACTTTTCCCTCTATGGCCATGTGGTATGTCTCACAAAAGAAGAAAACTAATTCTGATCTTTTCCTTAGTTGGCCATGTATATGCTTGCAAGAGTCCTATGTGACTCGTGTTTCTTAAGAAGCCTAGGATAGTTATGAGTTTTACTTGCATTCAATAATATATCTAGACTAGAGAATGTCCACATTATTAATGCAGATAATTAGCTAGATAATCTATTGTATTATCTTTTTATTATCTTTATGAATTCCATATCTTAAAGATAATTCATAAAATAAAGAGTCCTACAATAATAGCTAGCCTACAATTCTATCCTCTTACTTTCCTAACCACACGACTTCCTCTTGCCAAAAACACATTCCATACGCCATTTATAGAGAAAAGGAAAATGTACTTACCAATATGGAAATTAGCTAGAAAAGAGACCAAAAGACATATTCGCCCTAACTCCAAAATGACTAAAATGCCCCTGCTAGACACTAGTTGTATTTTATTCATTTTAACCCTAGCTCATTCCACTAAAGAGCTATGGCTGCACTCTAGTACGAATACTCATTCCTATGATACTAGTCAAACGAGGTTTGACTATGTCTTTGACCTACTAAGTATAAAAGACCATAATGCCCCTTTATGTAGAACCCATAATCAATACTAGGTACTATCCACCTTTCTTGATTACCTCTATACTTTGTGCCTCTAATCATCCATTAATCATCATCTAGATATTATTCTCTTGATCCAAGGAGCGAACCACAAGTTCAATATCTAAATATTATCCCAGTTGACTATATTACTAAGTACTTAGGTTTCGATGATTAATAAGATGTCACAAAAGGGGATAACCCATCGTTAAGATGGCATAGAATGACTTGACACATATGCATATGCCAACTAGTCAAGTCCATGTATCCAAAACACAGAGCTATTGACCCATAAAAGATCTCACCCATAGTGAATCAAAATATATGTCCTTGAGTTCATTGGTCATCCTCATATGCTCAAGAACTAGAGCATTAGTCCCTTAGTAGCTTGAGATGTTTCTGATCTCATTCGAGCGATAGTACTTTTACAGAGATTACATCTACTATGGTCCAGTTCAATTCAATCTCATGCACTAATAAGAAAAGTCCATAAAGCCCCTCCAACGACCAAGGTAGGTTACCCCACCAAATGGGAGACTCTCTCATTATAACCTTCCATAATGAAATGCCCAGCTTCACTATACGGTTATGAACCTATAGTTTAGATTGAAGCCTCATAGCATATACCTTTTGTGCAGATCACCACGCACCTATGTCATTCACTCAAATCAAGGAGCCTTAACATGCATATATAGAAAGAATATGATGAGAGTATTGAGATGCTCATGCAAGAAGCACTGATTCTTAATTGTTGTAATATCCCTTCACTTAGATGTCTTAGTGCTAGTGGTCTTTAGGGCATACAATTCCCAATAATATGTTGCTATGTAATTATATACTAGATATAGATTATGCAAAGTTGAGCATACTTTCAATATGAAGTTTTATGCATAAAGGTTGACTTGATGCATAGGGATTTGATTGATTCTACCTTTGAATGGATATATAATGGATATGATCTTGCATAAAACTTATATGCCTAGCTTAATAACGTTGACATGGCCGAAAATGATTAAGGAGTAGTCATGGCTGAAATTTTCATCTTAATTCTAGGCATGTATTTTGTGTTTGATACTAGCTTGCATACATATCATAAGTTTAGTTATGATTCAAGAATCATTTAATCCTATATATAATTTAACATGTATTGTTAAAGTGTTAAAGATTCGAACATGAGTGGTCTTTATGTATGTAATACATATGTGTGCTAGCAGTTGACCTATCTTTTATGACTCGATGTATATGATACATGTGAATATGTTTGTTGTGTTTTTATCATTTGATGATTGTGTACATGTTGCATGTTCTATGTCATTTGTGTATTAGATACATGAATTGTGCTAAGTAGCTTGTTTAGCTTTTGATAGATTAAGTATATGATGCTTTTCTACGCTTTTTGAGCTTTATCTTACATAGAGATGTTGGATGTTGGATGGATCATTGACTTGGTTTATGAATGGTTGAATGGTTATAAATTCATATGATGACTTTGTAAACTTAATTCATTAATTCATTTGGTTATAATTGATGCATAAGTCTCATTTTAGTTTTCTAAGTGAGTGGACTTTTGTAGTGAGACATTTGATGTAATTTCTA
This sequence comes from Ehretia macrophylla, assembly GCA_037974665.1. NCBI lineage: Eukaryota > Viridiplantae > Streptophyta > Magnoliopsida > Boraginales > Ehretiaceae > Ehretia > Ehretia macrophylla. Next base: position 75,943,222 of record CM075773.1, read on the forward strand.
CAAAGAGGTTTGAAAAAGAAGTTGAAGACATTCAAGGGGTTGATGCTCTTTGGATTGTTGAAGAAATAAAGGAGCCAAAACTTTAAGACATTAGATGTGCTTTCCTTGGTTGTAATAGATTAGTTATAGGCTTGATTAGTCAACAACTAAATCCATGATCCACCATGTAGTATGATTCATGCATATGTGTTTATTTGTTTGCTTATATGTGATGTTTACTTATAAATGAACTAATGTACAAAGTGAGACCTTAAAGACCAAAATCTTCCTATGTGCAATTCAATGTTAGATTGTAAAGCGGTAAAGTGTTTGTCGTTGCCTTCCACTATCCTAGGTTTACATGTGCTTGTTTGAGGTGTCATTCGCTTACCTAAAGGTAGGAAGTGTAAAGCCCTGACCCCTCACAGAATTAGGTCCCCAATCCCAAAACCCCAAGGCACGAAAAGCGAGTTAAAACAGACAGAGTTTCTCTTATTTCTAGGCCTAACCAACCTGCACGTAGAAGAATCATCACACAAGAAACATTGCATATATCCATGATTTAGTCCATTCTAGTTCATTCCTAGTTCATGTACTTTCCTTAGCAAAATAGATTGTAGAGTTCTAAGTTAGGTTGCTAACAACTAAAGCATTATCTAAAATATTACAAGCCGCTACACTAGGTGAGTCTTACTTAGTTACATTCTTTACAACCAACAAATATATACAAGGCACACAAGCCCCAAAAGAATACATAATATTCACAAATTTACATTGAACAACCACATAAAGCTAGCAAAAGCATTCAGGAAGACTCTCGAGCCTCCTCCTCCGTAGTCTCGGGAGGAACTGAACCTGCCTCACCTGAAATGGTTAGAAAGAGAGGAGTGAGCAAACATTGTTGCTCAGTGAGGGAGGAAAACAGATATCCGGGGAGTTCGCTATGCATATAGGCAAAAGAATCAACTAACAAAGTAAAACACTCAAACAAGATAATAAAGTTAAACAACATATACATGGAACTATAATTAGACAATAATAACATATAAATAATGAAAGATCAACAAGGCAATCTCAATCACGAATTTAATATCACTTAGATAAAGAACATAATCATATGTGACTCTCCAAGGACTTAGGGCCCAAGCGAGAGTTATTTAAAAGGATACAAGGTTGACCACGAGCACGAACCACAAGCCATAACCTATGAACCACAAACAAGAGATAATGATGATATCAATAACAAAAATAATAAGTCGGCATCTCCTATACACCAAACGGGGGTTACTCCATATGTAACACCCTGTTAATCCTACGACGCAACTCTCCTAGGACGGCATCCTTAGCGAGAAAGGGACTGGGTACCATGGTAGCTGAGGTATACCGGCAAGCCCGATACCGCCTAGCTTCCTCAACACTACCATGCCCAAATGGTTGCGCAACCATGATATCGATAGCAAGAAATATGAGTTTACACTCGATAGTATCTAGGAATCCAAGGAAAACCGATTTGATAACCGCATAAAGTAAACATCCAATTAACACATCAATACCAATATTACATGTTATACAAACTTAACTTACTACTCACACACTACACACAAGTTAAACACACACTAAACACACAAACATAATCTCGGCCCTTTGGTTCATACACACCCATACCAAATTCAAACCTTAGTTTATCCATTATACACCCAATTCTGGACTCAACAACACTTATGGCACCAAATTAGAGCATAAAGTCAAGCATTATTCATAAATTCCAAACTATCAAGACAAGCGCTATTCATCACCTTCTTTATTCAAATCTTATTCAAATACTAGCCACATCCAAGCTATTTTAGACATTCCCCAAGTTACTAGATTACTTATGGCACACACATAAACCATTAAAAATACACAAACACACACATGGCTCAAAACACATAAATGCCCCTTTGACCATTAACACTACAACACCCTAATCCATTCACTAAAACAACGCCATAAATGCACCATGATCACTAACTAACAAATCTAGCACCAACCAACACCCCCAAACACGCTTGGACAACAAAACACACACATGGCCTCTTTTGCTCATAATCAAGAATTTTCAAGTCCCATCCATGTTCTAGCCAATTTAACTTCACATTTATCTTCCTAGACATTTATGGCACCTAATAGAAGCATTAAAACATATCTTGAAGCAAAAATCACAAATCTTGATAAAAATACTATTCATCTTCTTCCTAAACTTGCCAAACACTATTCCTAGCCAATATAACTTCAAAAACTTGTTCTACACACTTAATAATGAGAAATATAAGCAAAAACAACCATAAAGTAAGCATATACAACAAATCTAGAAATTGACATAATCTAAGAAAAACTTTCAATGCACAAAGAATGAAATTCCTCACCCAATTGAAGCTGTTAAAGCTAAGAAGATGCTAGGTGTGGTATTTGATCACTCCAAAATGGCTTGGATTGCACAAAATTTGCTTGCCCTATAATTTTTCTCTTTCCTTTTTTTTTTTCTTCTTTGGTCGATGGCCTCTTTGTTTTTTTTTTCGTTGTTGCTTGATGTACTATATAATATATGTATATATAAGTGTATATATTTATATGGTTTTGGGTTAAAGGGTTTGGGTTTGGCTAAGATAAAATGCAAGAAAAGCTTTATTTGGCCCAAAACACAAACTAGTTTACTACTATTCAAGCGATACACAAAATAATTTTTCTACACGCCTTTCCAAATTGCTATACAAATAAAAATTATTAACGTATGCCCAAAAACACTTATATAATAAGGGAAAAATATGAAATTTACAAAATAAAATATTTTAATTTTTAACCCGGGCTCAGGGCTCGTTTTAAAATGATAAAAATTAATCTACTAGATGTAAGGAACCATCGCACCTAATATAACATCAAAATAATAGGTTAAATCATTTTATTTGAATTAATTAAATGTTAGTGCATATTTGTAAGAAATAGAAATAAAACAAGGCTGTCATGCCCCTCCCCAACCCCTCCCCCCCCTCCCTTCATCTCTCCTTCCCCTCCCTGCCCAGCCCCGCTAAAGGTTAAACGAACAGAGTCTCCTCTATACTGTGGACATTTTGAAAACCTGTAAACATTCAATAAAGCCACAACATAGCAAGAATTCCATTTCTAATTAAAGATCCTAGCTTTAAGGCCATTCGAGCCTTAAGACATACAACAGTTTAGAAACATACAAGCATGCATTCACCATATAAACTTCTTTACATAACCGCTTATCATACCACTCCATGATAGCGTTTAAACATTCTTAGAAATTAAAGACAACCATTGCAACTCCTACAACCACACACAAGCATGCAACAAGCTAAAGGTGAAGAGTTTAATTTTTACATGCCATAGTACTTATCATTCATTACATTCACCTACAACTACACAAATATGAACATAGAGCTCAAAGGCTCCCAAAATAAAATATTATAAACAACAACAAGGTCTTAACTACACAATAAGCACTACAATCTGCCTCAAGAAAGTAGGGCACTGCAACTAAGGTAACTGATCAGTCTAGACCTCCTGTTCTTCACGCTCAACCAAATCAAGTTGGGGTTCAACCTCAGTATCTCCTGAAACATGTTAGCGAGGTATGAGCAACCAAAATTGCTCAGTGAGGGATTAAGACTACTCGGGGCATGCAATGCAACAATTATAGCAGTTAAGCAATAAAAGCAAGTAAAGGATATTTAAAATAGTAAGTAACCACACATATCAAAGGATACAATACACTTGACCCCAACAATCTAGAATTCTTTTATCTTCGGACATGAACCACAAACCACGAACAATGTGCCGGCATAATCCCCAATCACTCCAATGGGTGTGTGAAACCCCACTTTTCTGCTTTAACTCGATTTACGTGTTTTATCTCGTTTTGCGTGCATTTGACCTGTTTATATGCTATATGACCTAGAATATTATAATTTTTATGTCAATACTCCTAATACGTGCTAAATGTACATTTATGAAATTTTTATCAAAAACGGGATCATAAATTTTATCGTCGATTTTCAGTGAATAGTATTTTCGAAACACGTCCGCTAAATTTTTTAAACTGGTCTTTTTAATCCTTCTAGACCTAGACCACGGACTTTAATAGACCTGTGTTTGATTAAAACTGTTTTAAAATCGGCTTAGGAATTTATTAGGGTTTTTACACCGACTTTTGCGAAAACCGAGTTATAAGCCGACTCGGGTAGAATTGTTTGATTGTAAAACTTCTTGTCACCTAAAAATAACCTACTTGAGCTAGCTTGGGTGTTGAATAATTTTTTTGAACTTTGGTTGTGAAACCCCACTTTCCTGCTTATCTCGTTTTACGTGCAATACCTCGTTTTGCGTGCATATAATCTGTTTATGTGCTATAGGATCTAGAAAGTTGTAATTTTGATGTCAATACTCCTAATACGTGCTAAATGTGCATTCATGAAATTTTTATAAAAAACGGAGTCAGAAATTTTATCGTCGATTTTCAGTGAATAGTATTTTCAAAACACGTCCGCTAAAATTTTGAAACTGGTCTTTTTAACCCTTCTAGACCTAGTCCACAGACTTTAATAGACATGTGTTTGATGAAAACGGTTTTAAAATCGGCTTAAGAATTTATTAGGGTTTTTATACCGACTTTTGCGAAAATCGAGTTTTAAGCCGACTCGGGTGAAATTGTTGGATTGTAAAACTTCTTGTCACCTAAAAATAATCCACTTGAGATATCTTGGGGGTTGCATAATTATTTTGAGCCTTGGTGAGCAATAAAATGAGTTTAAAGTCAATAAAACACAAAAATTAATTAGTTTTTATAACTTAAACTATTTTATATATTAACTATTTATGCTCACACTAGTTACACACACTCACATAACACAAAAACACATCCAATTTCACACACTAGGCCGAGAGGAAGAGGAGGAAAAAAAAGAAAGAGAATTTCAAGCTTTTTCAATCAATTTTTCAAAGAAAAACTTGGTTTTTGTCCGTAAAACTTCACACCGACTTGGATTCTGCTTGTTGGGCACGCACTTCACGCATTCCTAGGCTTTTATCGCATCAAATGTGAGAGAAAAATTCTAGATCTCAAAATGTCATTTTTATACTTTTGCTCATAAATGAAAATTTAACCGTTAGAATTGAAATCTGATGATAGATTATTGCTCCTTGCATGCTAGGGATCATTTTGATGCAATACTACGAATTTATGTCGAATGTAGCATAATTTTTATTTTCCGGGTATTTAATTTTGATTAAAATGTTCAAAGTTGAATTAAATGAGTTGTGTTGATCGAAATCGATTTTCGTCGATTTCTAAATACTTGATAATTACGTGTTAGCGCTGTTGTAATGCCGAATTTTCGATTACATTGTTCGTGTGAAAATCCAGAAAATCCAGCCAAGACATCCTAGGGTTTTAGGGTTATCGGGCATGATTTGGAGGTGTTATGGTGGATTTCCGAGAGGGCTAATGTAGTAGGTTGAATGGGTGAGTGATAGAAACTGATTTGGCAATGTTTGGATTAGTAGATTGTAAGTTATGAATTTTAGAAGTTTAGGATGTCATTCTTTAATTTCTTGAACGATGCCTTTAGATGGTTGGGTGGTGATTGAGTGTTGAATGGTGAGTTGTTGATGAGTAATTTAGGGTTTAATTGTGTATATAATGCATGTCCGGTTAGATGGCCTACTTTGTCATCTAACTTCGTTGTTTGTTGTTTAATTAAATATTGATGTTATTGATTGATTATTATTGAGTTCGGGAATCGGGCACTTTCGTTGCTGATCTCCCAATTGATTGATTGATGATTGATGATGATTATGGAGTCTTGGTATGTGTGTTCCACCTCTCGGGCAGCGTTGGGCTGTCGGGTTGATAACGGCATGACTGCTATAGGCTACCCCCAGCTCGCATGACGGAGGTGTCATGGAGGGAGGGGCTAGTGAGGTACCTCAGGTGCGTGAGTAATGGGGAGTTATAAGAAGAACGGTTGAGATCGTGATGGCGTTTGGAGCTACACCAAATAGAGTATCCTTTATTGATTGGTTATATAGTTATGTGATGATAATGTTATTATTGTTGTTGTGTATTTACTTGCTCAAAGGACTAAATCCAAGGAGCATAGTGAATGCTGTCGAGATCTATCGAATCCTCACTGGGCTTATTTATATAAGCTCACTCTCTATTATTGCATGCTTACAGGTGTTGCAGAGCCGGATTACGGGTACGTGCCTCCTGAGGAGGAAAATGTGCCTTACGTGGACGAGTCATATGTTCCTGAGTCTTATCCATGATTCTATGTTGTTTAATGTCATGTACATTAGCTTAGTAGACTTTTATATGCTTTATGGTACTTATTGTAATAGATGTTGAAAAGATGATGATCCAAATGATGTTAACTTAGTGGCTTTCTTTTGTCTATGGTTAAGTTGTTAGATGGGTCTCAACTTATTTTTGAAATGTATGACAAGGTTGAGGTATTGTATGTTATGTTAGAACGGAGGCAGATAACGAAGACTGATTATTGTATATTACGGTTATGTTGTGTGTTGTTATGCTGTTGAGGAGTTGTTGTTTGTATGGTTATAGAATTGGATGTTTAATGTTATTAATGAGGTTGGTTTAGAACCTCGAAAATCTATTTACTGTCGTTATGCTGCCGAAATTCCGTTGCGTCCTGACTGATTGTAGGTGGGGTCGAGTTGGGGCGTGACATTGGTGATCAAGAAAATGCATTTAAAGTCAAGAAAACACTAAAAATAATTAGTTTTCACTTTGACTTTCTTTTATTTATTTGACCTTTGCTTAATATATGATCAACACACATTGAAAACAAAGCAAAACACCACCAAAAACACACACAAAACCGTGGCTCCTTCGAGGAGAAAGATGAAGGCATTTTCAAAGCATTTTTCTCATAGATTTTGCATTTCAAAGCCGAATTGAGTGATTGAAAGCTTGATTTCACTTGTTTCGCATCCATTCTACACATTTCTTGCATCAAAACACATCAAAGGTGAGAAAAAAAATTCTAGATCTCAAAACTCATATTTTGTGTTTATGCGTATAAATAATTATTGAACCGTTAGAATGTTAATCTGATGTTAGATTATTGCTCCTTGCATGCTAGGGATCATTTAGCTATAATACTACGAGTTTTTATCGGTTGTAGCATAATTATTATTTTTCGGGTATTTAAATTTGATTAAATTGTTCAATGTTGATTAATTTGAGTTGTGTTGATCGGAATCGATTGCCGTCGATTTCTAAAAGTTTGTTAATTACATGGTAGCGCCGTTGTAATGCCGAATTTTTTATTGTGATGTTCGCACCAAAATCCGGAAATTTCAGCCATGACATCTTAGGGTTTTAGGGTTATTGGGCATGATTTGGATGTGTTTTGGTTAGTTGATTGAATGGGTGAGTGTTTGAAATTGATTTGGAGTTGTTTGGATTAGTAGAATGTAAGATATGATTAATTGAAGTTTAGGTTGTCTTTCTTTAAAATGTTAGATTGAGCCTTAGATGATTGGTTGTGGGTTGAGTGATTGAATTGTGAGTTGTTGACGGGTAAATTAGGGTTCGATTGTGTGTGTAATGCATGTTCGGTTGGATGGCCTACTTTGTCATCTAACTTAGTTATTTGTTGTTAAATTGTTTATTGATGTTATTATGATGATAATATGATTATTGATGATGATAATATGTTTATTGATGATGATTGATGATTATTGATTGATGATTGATGCCGGGAGATAAACAGTTCTGCTAGACTGTCCTCCTGTGAATGATTGATGTTTATTATTATTGCTGGGTCTTTGATATGTGTGTGCCACCTCTCGGGCAGCATTGGGCTGTCGAGCTGATAACGACATGACTATCAGAGATTGCCTCCAGCTCGCATGACGGAGGTGTCATGGAGGCTGAGGTTATTGGGGGTACCCCGAGTGCGTGAGTAATGGGGAGTTACAAGAAGAGTGGTTGAGATCGTGATGCCGTTTGGAGCTACACCAACTAGAGAGAGTATCCTTTATTGAATTGTCATATAGTTATGTGATGATAGTATTATTGATGTTATTGTGTGTTTACTGACTCAAAGGATTATTCCAAGGAGTTTAGTAGACCTTGCTCGAGATCTATCGGATCCTCACTGGGCTTATTTTATATAAGCTCACTCTCTATTATTGCATGCATACAGGTGTACTTTTGCAGGATTACGGGTACGTGCCTCCTGAAGAGGAGAATGTGGAAAACATGCCTTACGTGGATGAGTCCTATGTTCCAGAGTCTTATCCATGATGTCGTACATGTTTTATTATCTTGTAAATTAACTTAGTAGACTTTTATCTGCTTTGTAGTTTATAATGTATAAGATGTTGATAAGTTAATGAATTAGTTGATGTTGTCTTAGTAACTTTTCTTTTGTTTATGATTAGGTTGCTAGATTGGCTCAATGTGTTTTTGTATTGTATATTAAGGGTTAATGTATTATGTTAGAACGGAGGCATATAACGAGGACTGTTTATTGTATAATATGGTTATGATGTATGTTGTTATTTTATTGAAGAGTTGTTTGTTGTATGGTTTGTGAAGTTGATGTATGATGTTCTATTGAGGTTGGTTTAGAGCCTCGGTGTCCTATTTACTGTCGTTATACTGCCGAAATTCCGTTGCGTCCTAACTGATTGAAGGAGGGGTCGAGTTGGGGCGTGACAGGGTGTACTCCGAATGCACCTCGATAACCTACGACCCAACACCCCCTAGTAATCTCCGGACCAAACGAGTGAGGGACAACGGCACGGAGATCGAATTTACACTAGCAAGCTCGCCGCCGCCTAGTCGATATTCAATACAACCGCCCTTGACATTATGGTTGTGTAACCACTATGCAATGCACTTAGCAATGGCAATATAATAACAATAATGGAAGCAACAATACATGGGAGGAACAACAAAGTAGGTTATCCTCGAAAAGGATAAAATAAAAGCATTATCATATAGCAACTAAACAAATTACAAAGGGGCATATACACATTTCACCAAGAACTATACCAAAAGCTCAAGAATGCCTTGAAACCACATTTAAACACCCAAGAAACAATTACATGTTCATGGTAGTGTGATACAACCAATTTTGTACTTAACCCATTTGTAACTCAACCTGTTTTCCTTCCAAACTCAAGCTATTGTTCTAGACTAGTAAACAGCCTATTCCATACTTTTAATTAACCCACAAAGCACCCTTAGAACCCTTGAAGTTACTCAATTACCCACATTTAGCACAAAAGTCACAATTCTCCCCTTATGACTTTGTACTACATGTACCTCAACCGGGACTCAAACGGAAGTTAGCAAAGCTTATTTAGAACCTATATAGCCTAGGATTACCAAATGTGAAGGCCAATTCAACCCGGATTCGCGATAGCCCCGAAACCCCTTTGAAAAAGTTGCCTATTTTATGTTTTTGTTACGTTACGAGAAATTAAATATTACGGGGCCTTTATACTACCTTCATTGTCACCTATGGCATCTATTTGGAGCATTGAATCAAGCTATAAGGTTCTATTTCACAAAACCCTAGAATCTCATCATTATTCATGCCATACGATTAACGAACTAATTCAACCATTTAAAATACGAAACATTTGCTTAAATGTGGTCTCTACTACTTGCATACAACATACATTAGCATATTTAAGCATTGCATAAGAATTTCATAGTAAATCTACAAATTTAATAACTTGACAACATTTTCAAAAAAATGCAAAAACTCATGAAATCCCTCACCTAATGTGCGTAGGAGCTAAGGAAAGGCTAGAACACTTGTGGAAGGGCTTGAACCAAGCTTGGGAGGGCTTGGATTGAAGGTTTGATGAGCCAAAATCTTCTCCTCCTTGCACAAAGGGCTGTCGGGTTTTCCTTTTTTCAGCTTTTCTCTTTTTTTTTATGAGCTTATATTGTGTGTGTGAGTGATATACTTAAATGGGTTTAAGTTGAGTGTGTGTGTGTTGACTATAAAATGAGTCTAGTTAGCTCAAAAACGAGTCTAAATGCGCATTAATTAAGTTAGCTAACTAAAACATAAGGTTTCCCTACATAATACTATTCACTAGTTCGCTAAAACATTTTCTAAACGGATGCTCCTATCGCTTTTAGCTCAAATGCATATTTTTTCATTCCTAAAATAATTAATGTGATTTAAGAAAAATGCTAATTCGAAGAAAATAAAAAGCTAAAAATTGTAATGAATAGTAATAACTGAAAGCAACAAGTAATGCACAGAAGAAATGCACAAGTACTGGATGCAACAGTTGTTAAATGTACTGCTAAGTCTCGGGCATCACACCATCTCCCCCTTAAACTAATTGCGCCCATGCAATTCATACATCATTCGGCGAACAACTCAGGGTAGCGATCTCGCATCTGATCCTGTGATGCCTGAGAACTTCACCGTACACCTTTTTACTGTTGCATCCATTATTTGTGCATCTTTACTATGCATTACTTGTTTCTTTATGTGGTTACTATTTATCACATTTTTCAACTGCTTAATTACTTTGAATTAGCATTTTTTTTAAATCATAGTAATTATTTTAGGAATGAGAAAAATGTGTTCATGAGCGATTTGTGTTAGGAGCCTTCGTTTGGATAAGGTTTTTAGTGGTTCATTAATTAGCATTACGTAGTTAACATTTTTTTTTTTTGAGTTAGCTAACAACTAAATGTACCTTAAGACTTGTATTTAGCTAGTTTAACTCACCTTTTAAGTCAACTTACACACATAAAATAACCCTACACACTTAAAATACTCAACACATACCACTTAGCTCATAACATAACAAAGAAAAAAAAAACTGAAAAACACTGTGCCAAACCCGACAACTCCAAGGGAAGAAGAAAAAGGAAATTTTGCTCACCAAACATCTATTTCAAGCCAAGCCAAGCTAGTTGCAAGTAGTTTAGGGTGTTTGCTAGCCTCCTACTAGTTTCTACGCACATTGGTAAGGGATTTCATGCTTATTTTTGCATTCTAAAAATGTTATACTTTTCTTGATTTTGTGAAATTGCTATCCAATGCTTATGCTATGCTCAAATGTATTAATATATGTTGTATATAAGTAGTAGAAACCACATTTATGCTATTATTTCGTAGTTTAAACGGTTGAATTTGCTCGTTGATTGTATGGCATGAATAGTGATGGAAAATCTAGGATTTTGTAAAATTGAACCTTTTAGCTTGATCCAATGGTCCAAATAGATGCTATAGGTGCTAATGAGAGTAGTGCAAAGGCTCCGTATGGTTTAATTGCTCATAACATAACAAAAGCATGAAAAAAACGACTGTTTAAAAGGGGTTTCGGGGCCATCGCGAATCCGAGTAAAGTTGGCCTTCACTTTTGGTATTCTTAGTCTAAGTAGGCTATAAATGTGCTTTGCTAGCTTCTATTTGAGTCTCAGTTGAGGTACGTGTAGTACAAAGTTAAAAAAGAAAAATTGGGGTTTTTGTGTTAAACGTGGGTAATTGGGCAACTTCGAGGGTCCTAATGGTGTCTAATGGGTTAATTAAAAGTATGGAATAAACCACTCACAAATCTAGAACAATGGCATGAGTTTGGAAGGAAAACGGATTGAATTACAAAGGGTAAGTTAAGGTAGGAATTCGATTGTTTCACCCTCCTAAGGCCTTGTAAAGACTCCTTGGGTGCTTAAATGTGTTTTTAAGACATTCTTGAGCTTTTGGAATAGTTCTATGTGAGTTTTGTAAATGCCCCTTTGTAATTTGTTTGGTTGCTTATGATAATGCTTCTAACTTAACTATTATGAGGACAACCTACTTTGTTGTTCCTCCCATGTGTTATTGATTTTATTATTGATATTATATTGTCATTGTTAAGTGCATTGTATAGTGGTTGCGCAACCATATGGTTAGGGGCGGATGTATTGAATATCGGTTGGGCGACAGCGGGCTTGGCAGTGGATATTCGATCTCCATGCCCTAATCCCACACTCGCCTGGTCCGGAGATTTTCAGGGGGTGTTGGGCCATAGGATTATCGGGGTACATCCGGAGTACACCCACTGGAGTGATTGGGGATTTTCCGGCACATTGATCGTGGTTCGTGGATCGTGGTTCATGATAAAAAATAAGAGAATCCTGGAGTGTTTAGGGTTAAGTGTATCGTATGCTTTTTATTGTGTGGTAACTTGTTATTTCGATTATTCCTTAGTTGTTTTAAATGCCTATTGAGTTATCTGCTACATTGCACATCGCCGGTAGACCTTATCCCTCACTGGGCAATTATGATTGCTCATACCTCGCTAAACATGTTTCAGGTGGCGTAGTTGGAGGAATTGCCTTGGTTGTTGTGTACTATTGCTTGAGATTGGATTGTTGTTGATAGAGATCGAGGTTGAATGTCGGTTTAAATGCATGTTGAGTTGGATTGCCTACTTTGCCATCTAACTTAATTATTTCATGATTATATAGTTGTTGATTGTTAAATGTTGTTTAATTGATTGTTTAAATATGGATTAATTGATTGTTGATTATTGATTATTGATGATTGATACAAAACCGTGAGGAGCACGCTCGAGGTTAATCCGGGGTGTAGCCAAAGAGGACATTACTTTATTGGTAGCGTGCTCGGGGTGGTTAATCCGGGGCGTTACATTGTTAACTGATTGTTATTGTTGTTATGAGTCAAGAATCGGGCACTTTCGTTGCTGATCTCTCTGAATATTGAATGATGATTATTGATTACGGGAATCGGGCACTTCCGTTGCTGATCTCTTGGTTTATTTACATTGAGTCTCATTGTTGTGAGCTTTGATAATGTTGTGTCACCTCAGGAGGCATCCTGGGCTGCCGACACAGTTATCATGGCTAATCCCTATCTCGCATGGGCAAAGAGGCCATACGGTGTGGGTCTAGGTCAAGGTACCTCAGGGTTATGTCACTGGGTTTGGAGGAGTTGAGGAGCATTGAAAATGGTGTGTAGAGCTTCATCAGCAAATGTATCGTATCCTTATTGTGTGTTTACTGTTATTTCTGTTGTTGCACTTATAATGTTAATGAAGTTTATTAAGTATTTACTACTCAAAAGATGATTTCCAAGGAGTATATTAAATAATGTTAGAGATCTATCGATTCCTCACTGGCTTGTTTTATATAAGCTCACTCTCAATTATTGCATGCATACAGGTGTTACCGATCCAGATTACGGGTACGTGCCTCCAGAAGAGGATAATGTGCCATATGTGGACGAGTCCTATGTGCCAGAGTCTTGTCCTTGATATCTGATGTTGTACTATTTTGTTATCTTGTATATTAAAACTACTTGGTTTGTATTTACTTAGAAGTTTATGATGTATAAGATTTTGTAAAGATAATGGATTAAATGTTGTTAGTTTAGTAGTCTTGTTTTGGAAAATGATTAGGCTACTAGATTGGTTATAATATATTTTGGGAAAAATGTACGTTATATAATAAATGTATGATGTTAAAACGGAGGCGTATAACTTATGGATGCAATGGTAAAAGAATGTTTAATGTATGTTGTGGTTGTGTTGTTTAATCGTTGACTTGTTTGTGGAGTTGGTTGTATGAGTTGCGAAGAGGTTGGTTTAGAGCCTCGGTGTCCTAATTACTGTCGTTATACTGCCAAAATATCAGAGCGCATGTTTAGCTGTCAGTCGGGGTATCCTCGGAATATGGGTAGTGGTTCAAGCATGCAAGTATGTATGGAATGAAAGAAAAGTAAGATATGTGTTAATATGATTAAGTGATTAAATGATTATGTGATTTAGTGACTATGTGATTATGTGATCAATTTGTTTATGTGATTGATACTTAAGTGATTTATGTGCTTTATGTGAGTTTGTTGCTTATGTGCTAATAATTGTTTATAGCCTGTCTATGTGCTATAACCTGTGCTAACTCTTTGATTAGTAGAACGGCTGGTAGACCAAGAACTAGAGGTAGGCCTAAGGCAGTTGATGAGGCACCGGGCTGAGATAGGGGTGATGACTGTATAGCTGCTGCCATGGATATGATGACAGACATTATGGCAGGGCAGTCACAGTTACTAGCAGGGCAGGCTGCCCAAGTACAGGCATTGCAGACTCAGTTGTTGAACGTTCAGGGTGGTTACCACGGGTGTGGTATGTTGAAGGAATTCTTGGGTTATTATCCACCGAGATTTCAGGGAGAGCCAGATGATTGGAAGGCGGAAGCTTGGATTAATAAGATAGAGAAGATATTCGATCCTCTAGACTACACGGATGAGAGGAAAGTTAGTTATGCAGTTTATTTGTTTGATGATGAGGCAGAGGAATGGTGGTGCACAGTGAGAGTTGGTTGGGAGGCTAGAGGTGCTCCTTATGTTTGGGATACCTTTCTTAGAGTGTTTCGGGCAAAGTATGTTCCGAGGATTGCACGAGAAAGGAGAGAGGCGGAGTTCCTGTCCTTGGTTCAGGGGGATGCTACAGTGGCTCAGTATGAGGCCATTTTTACTAGACTGTCCCGGTATGCATCGGAGTTTGTAGCTGATGAGGAGCGTAAGACTCGTAGGTTTCTGTTGGGTTTGAGATCAGAGATTCAGGATACAATGGCCCTGAATCAGTATGATGTGTTTATTGAGGCTTTTGAGGCAGCGTCCAGGCTAGAGAAGAGGAAAGGGGAATAGATTGTTTTTGGTCAGGCCAGCAAGAGGCCGTTTCAGACGTAAGGTCAGTAGGTTATGTATAGGCCTTCGATACAGCAAAGTGATTATCAGCCACCGGTTCAGCAAGGTTCTTTTAGACTTCAGGGGAAGCAAGGATCATTTAGGCCTCAGTTTCATCCGGGATCCTACCAGGCATAGTCACAGCATAGGTCGGCCCCATCTTAGGGTCAATATAGGCTCAGTGTTGGGAGACCTCAGCAGTAGGCCGATTCAGCTGCTTAGTCAGCTTCTGGTTCTTCAGGGGGCAGTGTTAGTACTCCGACATTGTAGTGTGTTTATTGTAAACGTAAAGGCCATCTAGAGGCCGACTGTTGGAGAAAGACAAGGACATGTTTGGGCTGCGGCAGCAACCAACACAAGGCGAGGGATTGTCCCAGGTATTAGAGTTCTACGGGTCAGCCAGGGGTCCAGGGTTATCAGGGTGGACCTACAGGCAGTGCATCTCAGCAGCAGCGGGTTCAGGCTCGGGCCTACGCAGTAGACTTGGAGGAATTGCTAGAGGCGACAGTAGTGGTGAAAGGTAACTTACTTATTCCCAACCAATTAGGTATCATATCTCCTTGAGTGCAACGTGCTAAAATATAAGTAGAGAGTTTGCCTTATATGATTAAAGTTAGCACGTACATTATATCAGTTGGTGACTGAGTAGTATGTGACGCTGAAGCATATGAAATTCCGATTAGGGGTCAAACTACTTTATGACTATATGTTAACTATTGGGATTCTTATTTGGTAATCTTATACAGCATTCTTCCTTGGGATTTCTATATTTAGATTCTTATTCAGCATACTTCCTTGGACTTATTCGTCGGTATTTTCTATACGGTATTCTTATGTGGAATTCTTATACGGTGTTATCCAGAGCTCTTATATTGGGATTATTATTCGGCATTCTCGCTTGGTGATCTTGTTTGAAGTTCATACTTGATATTTGTGATCGGCGTTCTTATTCATCATTATTACTCAAGCTTCTTGTTCGGGGATTCTTATTCGATTATCGTATTCGGTATTCCTATTTGACGTTCTTAGTTGGTATTCATAATTTGGTAATTGATCTTTCATTTCGTGTGTTTGAGTCAACCGCGCCTAAGTTACTCCAAGGATCAAGGCAGAATTGCGCGAACGCAATTGTTTTAGGGGGGAAGAATATGAGACCCCGAATTTGGCCATACTTGCAATTACGTGTTTTAACCTGTTTATATGTGTTATATGAATTAAAATGTGCTAATTAAGTGATTAATACTTCTAATACATGATATATGAGCATTCATGAAATTTTCATCAAAATCGGCATCAGAAATTTTATCGTTGGTTTTTGTGAATAGTATTTTGAACACACGTCAGCTAAAATTTTGACACTGGTGTTTTAAATTTTTTAAAAACTAGTCTTCTATTATTAATAGACCCGTATTTGAATAAAAATTATTTCTGAAACTGATTAAGAATTTAAATAGATTTTACGGGCGAAAAAGTTTATTTTTAAGCTAAAATATTGATTTTTGCTCAAAACGATTCTTGCGTTGACTTTCATTGACCTAGTATATATTGAATACAAATTATGTTTTATTTTAAATATTTATAAAATGGCACAATTGAAAAATGCAAATAAAAGACATTTAAAAACAAATAATATAACTTTTCATCTTCTTTTGCAAAAATCAAGTTTTTACCCGAGTCGGGTGTAAATGTATGCATGTGGAACTCCTTGTCAACTAAAAATATGCAACTTAAAATAGTCTAGGAGTTAATTGCATGTTGGTGAGCAAAATAGTCAAGAAATAGAATTAAAAGACTAGAAAACAATTAAAAGACTAAAAAATATTAACTTTGACCAATTCTTTTTGCATTGACTTATTATTTAACTTAATATATACTCCAATATCAGCCAAAACACCAAAAAAACACATCAAAAACTGTGGCTCCATGAGGGAGAAGAAAGAAGGTATTTTCAAGGTTTTTCAAAATATTTTTCTCATAGATTTTGCATTTCAAAGCCGAATTGAGTCATTCAAAGCTTGATTTCACTTGTTGGGCACCTATTGCACATATTTATTGCATCAAAACACATCAAAGGTGAGAGAAAAATTATAGATCTCAAAATGTCATTTTTATGTTAATTCATATAATCAAATTTTTAGCCGTTGAAATGTTAAATTGATGTTATATTATTGCTCAGTCGATGCTAAGGATTGATTATATGTGTTTATATAAGTTTTGAACCGTTGTAGCATGAATTTCTATTTTTCGGGTATTAAAATTGAGAATTTGGCTATTTGTTGAATAAATGTTGTTGTGGTTGTTGGAATTGTTTGCTGTTAGTTTCTAAAAGTTTTTTAAATACGTGGTTGTAATGTTGTAATGCCAAAATTTTTATTGTAAAGTCGGTGTGAAAGTCCAAAAATTTCAGCCATGGTGCATTAGGCTTTTAGGGTTATAGGGCTTGTTTTGGATGGCTTTTGGTTGGTTTCTGATGGTGTGAATGTATATGTATGTGTAGGTGAGTGATAGAAACTGGTTTGGAGGTTATCGGATTAGTAGAATGTAAGTTATGACTTTTAGAAGTTGGAGTTGTCTTTCTTTCATATGTTGAAATGTTATCTTTAATTGTTTGGGTAGTGATTGGGTAGTTGATTTTGGATTGTTGTTGATAGAGATCGGGGTTTAATGCCGGTTTAAATGCATGTTGAGTTGGATGGCCTACTTTGTCATCTAACTTAATTGTTTCATGATTATATAGTTGTTGATTGTTAAATATTGTTTAATTGATTGTTGAAATATGGATTAATTGATTATTGATTATTGATTATTGATTATTGATGATTGATACAAAATCGTGAAGAGCACGCTCAGGGTTAATCCGGGGTGTAGCCAAAGAGGACATTACTTTATTGGTAGCGCGCTCGGGGTTAATCCAGGGTGTTACATTGTTAACTGATTGATATTGTTGTTATGAGTCGGGAATCGGGCACTTTCGTTGCTAATCTCTCTGAATATTGAATGATGATTATTGATTACAGGAATCAGGCACTTTCGTTGTTGATCTCTCGGTTTATTTACATCGAGTCTCATTGTTGTGAGCTTTGATAATGTTGTGTCATCTCGGAAGGCATCCTTGGCTGCGGGTATAGTTATCATGGCTAATCCCTATCTCGCATGGGCAAAGAGGCCAAGGGGTGTGGGTCTAGGTCAAGGTACCTTAGGGTTATGTCACTAGGTTTGGAAGAGTTGAGGAGCATTGAAAATGGTGTGTGGAGCTTCATCAGCAAATGTATCGTATCCTTATTGTGTGTTTACTGTTATTGTTGTTGTTGCACTTATAATGCTAATGAAGTTTATTATGTGTTTACTGCTCAAATGATGATTTCCAAGGAGTATAGTAAATACTGTTAGAGATCTATTGAATCCACACTAGGCTTGTTTTATATAAGCTCACTCTCAATTATTGCATGCATACAGGTGTTACCGATCCAGATTACGGGTACGTGCCTCCAGAAAAGGATAATGTGTCATATGTGGACGAGTCCTATGTGCCAGAGTCTTGTCCTTGATATCTGATGTTGTACTATTTTGTTATCTTGTATATTAAAACTAGTTGGTTTGTATTTACTTAGAAGTTTATGATGTATAAGATGTTGTAAAGATAATGGATTAAATGTTGTTAGTTTAGTAGTCTTGTTTTAGAAAATGATTAGGCTACTAGACTGGTTATAATCTATTTTGGGAAAAATGTATGTTATATAGTAAATGTATGATGTTGGAACGGAGGCATATAACTTATGGATGCAATGGTAAAAAATTGTTTAATGTATATTGTAGTTGTGTTGTTTAATTGTTGAATTGTTTGTGGAGTTGGTTGTATGAGTTGCGAAGAGGTTGGCTTAGAGCCTCGGTGTCCTAATTACTGTCGTTATACTGCCGAAATTTCGTTGCGTCCTGACTAATTGTAGGAGGGGTCGAGTTGAGGCGTGACAATTCTGCCCAAGCTAGGAGGTAAAGCTAGTCTGTATGCCAATGCACCAACTCTCTCTGTGATTTCAAACAGTCCAACATATCTCGGACTGAGTTTACCTCCTTTACCATGCCGAATCAAACCTTTCCGATGAGAGATTTTTAAAAATACCCGATCACCCAAGATAAACTCTAAATCTCGACAACATCTATCCTCGTAACTCTTCTGCCGGGTCTGAGCTGTAAGCATCCTCTTTTTGATAAGCTGCACATGATCAATCATTTTGTTCATCTCAGGCAACAAAGTAGGATCGATAGCCTTCATATCTCTCCAACCTCATCCCAATAAAGAGGAGACCTGCATTTACGCCCATAAAGTGCTTCATACGGTGCCATACCAATAGTAGCTTGATAACTATTGTTATAGGCGAACTCTGTGAGTGACAAATATTTATCTCAACTCTTATCGAAGTCTAGAATACAAGCTTGCAACATATCTTAAAGGATTAAGATAATTCTCTCAGATTGACTGTCTGTCTGAGGGTGATAGGCAGTACTGAAGCTCAAAGTCATGCCCAAAGCTTTCTGAATCTTCTGCCAGAACTGAAATGTGAACCTGGGATTTCTGTCTAACATAATACTCTTTGGAATCCCATGAAGTATGACAATATTCTCAATATATAACTCCGCTAACTTATCAAGAGAATCAGTCTTCTTTTTAGCAATAAAGTGGGAAGTCTTGGTCAATCTATCAACAACAACCCAAACTGAGTCATTACCCTTCGAAGACCTCGGCAAATCTGAGATGAAATCCATAGTAATATGATCCCACTTCCATTCAGGTATAACTGAAGGTTGTAACAACCCTGTATGTCTCTGATGTTCCGCTTTGACTTTCTGATATGTAAGGCATCTAGCAACATAGTCAGCAATCTCTCTCTTCATGTTGTTCTACCAAAAGTTCTGTTTCAGATCCATGTACATCTTTGTACTGCCTGGATGGATAGTATATCTAGAACTATGTGCCTCAGTAAGAATATCCTTCTTCAGAGCTGGCTCACTCGGAATACATATTCTACCTTTAAACTTAAGAATGCCATAATCATGCATTTTGAAGTCCGACTCTCCTCCTTTAGACTTCTCTAAGATTTTCAACTAATGAGGGTCGGTCTATTGAGCTTCTCTAATCCTGGATAATAATAGAGATTGAATCTGTAAACTTGCAAATTGAATACCTGAATCTGAAGTTTTAGGCTTCCACAAGCATAATTCTTCCATGAACTCCTAATTTTTGATGATCAGGCTAGCAACGGTAGCCTTTCAGCTCAAAGCATCAGCAACAATATTGGTCTTACCTGGAAGATAATTAATGGTGCAGTTGTAATTCTCAAGTAACTCCAGCCAATGCCTCTGCCTCATGTTCAACTCTTTCTGTGAAAACAGATATTTCAGGCTCTTATGATCTGTAAAGATTTCAAATTTGTTGCCCCAGAGATTATCACGCCACTTCTTTAATGCAAGAATAATAGCTGCAAGCTCAAGATCGTTCGTCGGATAGTTAAGTTCATAAGGTTTCAGTTTCCTGGAGGCATATGCTATAACCTTTCCATTCTGCATCAATACACAGCCTAGACCTTCCTTAAAAACATCACTATAGATAACCAGATTATCAGATCCCTCAAGCAAAGCAAGAATAGGAGTTGTGGTTAACCTCTTCTTCAATTCTTGAAAGCTAGCCTCGTACTTATCATTCCAATCAAACACAATTTTCTTCTGAGTAAGCTGAGTTAAAGGCCCGACAATTTCAGAGAAGTCCTTGACAAATCTCCGATAATACCCTTCTAAGCCAAGAAAGCTACGGATTTTTGTAACAGTTTCAGGCCGTTTCCAAGCTAATACAACCTCAATCTTCGCCGGATCAACAGAAATACCATCATGCGAGATAATATGACCAAGAAAAGCAACTTGTTTTAACCAAAATTCACATTTGCTAAACTTTGCAAATAATTGATGCTCCTGAAGAGTCTGCAATACAATCCGGAAATATTGTTCATGCTTTGCCTCAGATTAAGAATATACAAGAATATCATCAATAAAGATAACCACAAATTGGTCCAGATAAAGATGGAATACCCTCTGCTTTAAATCCATGAATACGGCGGGAGCATTAGTCAAACCAAACAGTAGAACAACAAACTCATAATGACCATAGCAAATTCTAAAAGCAGTTTTAGGTACATCATCTTTCTTAATCCTCAACTGATAATAACCCTACCTCAGATCGAATTTAGAAAATACCCTGGCGCTTTGCAACTGTTCAAATAACTTCTCAATCAAAGGCAATGGATATTTGTTTTTGATAGTCACCTGATTAAGACCCCGATAGTCAATATATAAACGAAGAGATCCGTCCTTCTTTTTAACAAATAAGACAGGTGCACCCCACGGTGAAGAACTCGGCTGAATGAATCCCTTCTTAAGTAAACCCTGCAACTGAACTTGCAATTCGGGTGGAGCTATTCTGTATGGAGTTCTAGAGATAGGTATAGTCCCTGGCAATAGATCAATAACAAAATATATCTCTCTATCAGGTGGCAACCCGGGTAACTCTTCAAGAAAAACTCCAAGGAACTCACTCACAATAGGCACATCATTTAGTTTTAGCTTATCCGAAGGTTGATTAATCAAATAGGCCAAATAAGCATCGCAACCTTTACTCAGCATTTTAGTCTCCTTAATAGAAGAAATTATACGAGTACCCGTAGACTTACGACTACCGACAATCTCAATTACGGGTTGATTAGGCATTTCTAGCTTCACAATTTTTCTTCTACAATCTAGATAAGCATAATATTTACTCAACCAGTCCATACCCAGAATTATTTCAAAGTCCTTAAAAGGCAAGATAATCAAATCAACAGGAAAGACTCGACCCGCAATACACAATTCACAGGCTTTACATACAGATTCAGTGACAATTTTAATGCCCACAGGTGAACCTACCTCAATCTTATAAGGCAACTTATCAATTTTCAATGCAGAAGATTGAGCGCACATAAGTGTGATAAATGAGTGTGTAGGCCCAGAATCAATTAAAACTGTAATTGATTTATTATTGAGAAGAAAAGAACCTTCAACATCTGTCGTCGTATCAGGAAGCTCCTCTACATCTAAAGAAAATACTTGGGCATGCCCCCGTGGCGCTGGTGCTGTAGCTTGAGCCCTGGTCTGAGAACTCTGACCAGATGTCTAACCTCTGGTGTTCTTGAATTTCAAGCAGTCCTTAACCCTGTGCTTGTCACTCCCACAACCTATACACTTGTTCAATTTCCTCCAGTAATTCTCCTCAGTATAGCCCTGATGTTGACAGAAGCTGCACTGCTGGTGACGTCTTTCAACAGTGCCTCCCGAAGGAGCTTTGTAAGAAGAGGTAGCTAAACTACCCTATTGAGATCGTGCTACAGTTGGACGAGACTACCCTTGATTCTGACTCTGAACTGATCGTGCTTGAGTCTGAGTAGGCCCTATGTAACTCTGAGTCTGCCTCGGCTGCTGACTCTGACCAACTAAAATAGCCTGCCTCTGAAATCCCTGACTCTGAGTCTGGTGTGGCCATTTACTCGATTGGCTCGATTCTCCAAACAGGTCTGCTTTGCTTTTCTCATACTTGGCAGCTATCCTAACAGCTGCTGCATAGGAAGGATAGTCTTGAGTGGACAGATTCAATGAAATATCGGGCCTCAACCCCATAACAAACTTCTGGATTCTCTTGCTTTCTGGCTGAACTAATGCCAGCACATAACGGGACAGACGAGTGAAAGCATCATCATACTGGTCAACAGTCATATTGCCTTGTTTCAAATTAACGAACTCTTGATCTCGTCTTTCAATAGCCGTTTCAGTAATGTACTTCTCATGGAATTCTCTAACAAACTCATCCCAAGTCTGTGGTACTGCCTCCGCCTCCTATCTAGATTTCACGGTGTGCCACCACTGCTCGGCATCTCCCTCGAGAAAAAATTCAGCACATGTAACCCACCTCACATCAGAGTACTCGAGGCCTGTAGGAATCTTCTCTACTTTGTTCAACCACTGTTCAGCCTGCATATCATCTGGCTCCCCAAAGAAACTAGATGGTTCTCGGTGCAGAAATTTTTCAAGGTAGTTACTACCACTGCCCTCTGCCTCTGCCTGACCCTAGACTGGAATGCCCACGGGAACATTTTTTCCCTGTCTCTGAAGTACTTGATCAATCTTCCCTATAGTAGCTGTCAACTATGCATTAATTGCATGCTGGTCAACCTCTTCTTCCTCAACATTCTGATTTCTGTTTTGACAACGAGGCCCCATCTCGAGTAGCTAGAATGCAAAGTGTTATGACAGGTGTATATATATATGCAATTTACAAGTAAAACACATAAGAAAAAGTTCAAATAAGTTCACATAAGGTCACATATATAAGATCATATTAATATTTCATATTCAACAGGTACATACAAGTCACTTAATCATACCTTACATTCTAAACTTTTCACATTCAAACATTAACTCTTAAAAGACCTTTCACATTACATTTTCATGCTAGCATGTTCTTTACCAATTCTATTTTCACTTAGTCAATCAAAGAGTTACTAACTCATGCAATCACGCAATCACATAATAGACCTCTACCCACAAACCGAGAAACCTATCCCGGCTCATGCATTTTAATAACTCTGATACTACTTAAATATCACGCCCCGACCCAACCCTCCCTCTCCCCTGCTGCTAAAGGTTAAGTCTGGACCCGACAAACGGACAGAGTCTCCTCTGTATCATAGACATTCTGAAAACCTGTAAACATTCAATAAAGCCACAACATAGCAAGAATTCCATTTCTAATTAAAGATCCTAGCTTTAAGGCCATCCGAGCCTTAAGACATACAACAGTTTAGAAACATACAAGTATGCATTCACCATATAAACTTCTTTACATAACCGCTTATCATACCACTCCATGATAGCATTTAAACATTATTAGAAATTAAAGACAACCATTGCAACCCCTACAACCACACACAAGCATACAACAAGCTAAAGGTGATGAGTTTAGTTTTTACATGCCATAGTACTTATCATTCATTACATTCACTTACAACTACACAAATATGAACATGAGCTCAAAGGCTCCCAAAATAGAACATTATAAACAACAACAAGGTCTTAACTACACAACAAGCACTACAATCCACCTCAAGCAAGTAGGGCACTGCAACTAAGGTAACTAATTAGTCTGGACCTCCTGTTCTTCACGCTCAACCAAATCAAGCTGGGGTTCAACCTCAGCGTCTCCTGAAACATGTTAGCAAGGTATGAGCAACCAAAATTGCCCAGTGAGGGATTAAGACTACCCGGGGCGTGCAATGCAACAATTATAGAAGTTAAGCAATAAAAGCAAGTAAAGGACATTTAAAATAGTAAGTAACCACACATATCAAAGGATATGATACACTTGACCCTAACACTCCAGAATTCTCTTATCTTCGAACACAAACCATGAACCACGAACCACGAACCACGAACAATGTACCGGCATAATCTCTAATCACTCCAGTGGGTGTATTTTGGATGTACCCCGATAACCTATGACCCAACACCCCCTGGCAATCTCTGGACCAGGAGAGTGAGGGACAAGGGCACGGAGATCGAATATCCACTAGCAAGCCCGCCGCTGCCCAGTCGATATTCAATACAACTGCCCTTGACACTATGGTTGCACAACCACTATGCAATGCACTTAGCAATGGCAATATAAGAACAATAATGGAAGCAACAATACATGGGAAGAACAACAAAGTAGGTTGTCCTCGAAAAGGATAGAATAGAAGCATTATCATATAGCAACTAAACAAATTACAAAAGGGCATATACACGTTTTACCTAGAACTATACCAAAAGCTCAAGAATGCCTTGAAACTACATTTAAACACCCAAGAAATAGTTACAGGTTCATGGTAGTGTGATACAACCAATTTTGTACTTAACCTCTTTGTAACTCAACTCATTTTCCTTCCAAACTCAAGCTATTGTTCTAGATTGATAAGCGGCCTATTCCATACTTTTAATTAACCCACAAAGCACCCTTAGAACCCTTGAAGTTACTCAATTAACCTCATTTAGCACAAAAGTCCCAATTTTTCCCTTATGACTTTATACTACACGTACCTCAACCGGGACTCAAACGGAAGTTAGAAAAGCTTATTTAGAACCTATATAGCCTAGGATTACCAAATGTGAAGGCCAATTCAACCCGGATTCGCGATAGCCCCAAAACCCCTTTTAAAAAGTCGCCTATTTTATGTTTTTGTTACGTTACGAGCAATTAAATCTTACGAGGCCTTTACACTACCTTAATTATCACCTATGGCATCTATTTGGACCATTGAATCAAGCTATAAGGTTCGATTTCACAAAACCCTAGAAATCCTGTCACTATTCATGCCATACAATTAACGAACTAATTCAACCATTTAAAATACGAAACAATAGCCAAATGTGGTCTCTACTACTTGTATACAACATACATTAGCATATTTAAGCATTGCATAAGCATTTAATAGCAAATCTACAAATTTGATAACTTGACAACATTTTCAAAAAAATGCAAAAACTCATGAAATCCCTCACCTAATGCGCGTAGGAGCTAAGGAAAGGCTAGAACACTTGTGGAAGGGATTGAACCTAGCTTGGGGGGGCTTGGATTGAAGGTTTGATGAGCCAAAATCTTCTCTTCCTTGCACAAAGGGTTGTCGAGTTTGCCTCTTTTTTTCAGCTTTTCTTTTTTTTTTTTATGAGCTTATGTTGTGTGTGTGAGTGATATACTTAAATCGATTTAAGTTGGGTGTATGTGTTGACTATAAAATGAGTCTAGTTAGCTTAAAAACGAGTCTAAATGCGCATTAATTAAGTTAGCTAACTAAAACATAAGGTTTCACTACGTAACACTATTCAATAGTTCGCTAAAACATTTTTTAAACGGATGTTCCTATCGCTTTTAGCTCAAATTCACATTTTTTTCATTCCTAAAATAATTAATGTGATTTAACAAAAATGCTAATTCGAAGAAAATAAACAGTTAAAAATTACAATGAATGGTAATCACTGAAAGTAACAAGTAATGCACAGAAGAAATGCACAAGTACTGGATGCAACAGTTGTTAAATGTACGGCTAAGTCTCGAGCGTCACAAAGGCTACTAAGTAAATTCAAAAGCTAAAATAAACACATATACACATTTAAACACTTAAGTAATACCTAATTATATGCAAATATGTATAATGTACTACATACTAGGTCAGAGGCATCATAGGAAGGGCATGTTTCATGATAAGTATAATGTTCACCTAGCAAGCATATTGATGTTATGTAACTGACAATATCTCGTAGCCAATAATGCACCAAAGCTGAAGTTCGGAATTCAAATTGTGGCATCACACTTTGATTGTGGGAGTAATCTAACTAGATTACATGGCCAACAATGCATCAAAGTTGAGGTTACGGTGATTTAAGGGCAAAATGGTCATTTCTTATATGGTGATATAGATAGCAATAGTTAACTATTTCTATGTATACTTCAATAATACACCAAAGTTGAGGAATATTCATATTAAAGAGAACTTGGTCACCTACTATTGAGTCTTCAATTAGATTCACGTTTCTTATTTAGGAAGTGTGAGATTCAATAAAATTAGTGGGATGTATCATTTAATTAAAGGCCCAGTTAAATGATTAAAGAAGTTAAAGTCAACTAGAAATCTTATTTTTCTGCATGTTTATGGCTACAAATATGAACCCCATTTTATTTTGTATACTAGACTTTATATTGCGTAACAAGACCAAACTCTATTGATGAATGTTGTAGTCTAAGAATAGTTCTTAGAAACTTAATCATGTTTTAGATTTGTATGTTCATTTATTTCTTCTTGATAATGTATCAAAAATGAAAAAGGTCTGTTACTTATGGTGGATAAGTAAAACATGTTCTTTATGCTAATGAGTTGTATTATTTTATTATTTTCATAAGTGTATGCATGATGTAAAAGAATGTAATTCTAAACTTATAATAGTTGTATGGTAAGCATACTTTGTTGGCATGATATTTGATATTAATAGAATTCATTCTTATGTTTGTATTTCATCTTTGATTACTTGTAATGGAAAGAAGAAAGACAAAAAGAGATGATTTCTATTACAAAGTTAGAGCATAATCTAAAAGATAGCTAAGGATTTTATTGGAATGTGTAAATTGTTTTCATGACCAATAGTCAGGCATTCAAAGAGGATTTATTCATTGCATCTTTGTGACTTGAAAGTCAAGGTAATGAAGCTACAATTAATGGTAAGTCTTCTTTGCAAATGGTTGTTATTACTTTATGATTTTGATTCTTATATAACATAATTGTATGTTCTTTCTAACAGAAACTTAATCAAAGTACGCTTTGGAAGCGTAGAATGGTTTCAGTGTTAACAAATGGAACAATTGTTGTTGCATTAGTTAAAGACAATTTTGTTTTGTATACTTTCTAGACATATTTTGTATTTTGAGGATTGTACTTAATGTTGTTAGGAAAATGTTGTCTATTCCTAAAGCTTGTAAAAAGAAATTGTGAATTTTCTTTTGTAGACAATGTATGTCAAAATTCATTATTGTAATGAATGTATGTTGTTAAAAGCATTTTGGTATTGTCTTCATTATCTTAATGTGGACGACATAATGTATTGTAAATATATTGTTAATTGTTAAACCATATATCAATTTTTTGTGAATTAGTTTGAACAGTATTTTCTCCTTTATATAACCAAGCTTATGATTGTCATAATAAGGTTGTATGTTCTTGTTGAAGTATGAGTCTAAAGTCTTTTTGAAAAGTTCAAAGAGTATTAGACTAAAACAAAACTGTGTCAAAAAATGTATTGATGCTTTATGATGTAATCATGATTCTAAAATACTTAAGTATTATTAGGATGAATATCTCAAAATTTTGGTATGGTATCGTAATTAATAATCCCGGTGTACCACAATTAAATAGGAGTTTCTTAGTGAAGAGATCGCACTTTGTTTGACATAATACAAATGTTGATTGGTTCATCTAATCACGCTATTTATTTGTAGGTTATACTTTCATTATTTTAGTTGAATAGAAAGTTCCTACTATTGTTTTTTCCTAGAACTTTATTTGTGATATGAGTAGGAAAGCATCCAAATATTAATTTTGTAAATGTTTGGATTGTCCTACTTTTTAGTGAAAATGTTTTATTAGGACAAGTAGGAGTTTAGGTTAAAGGTAATTTTGTGCTATATCCTTGCTCTTTATAGGATATAATTTCTATTTAAATGATCAAGGTGTATTGATCAATTAGAATGTAATCCTTCTTGAAGAAAATATTTTGTTCAAGAAGTTATTGTATTCTAAATTAAATGAAAAATTGAGGAAATTTCCTCTAAGTTACAGAATTACCTAAACCTAAATTTTGAATCTATTCAATTCGGTCCAAAGTGTCATTGCACAGGATCTTTGCAAATCTAGTAGTATATCTCATCCTTTCAAAGAATATAGAGATATCTTCTTAAGGATACACAAAAAAATTGTTTGTGTCTTTGAGATAATGATCATTTTGATAATCCTACAATTTATAAAGAATTGATATGTGATATCAACTCCAAGAAAGGCTTTAATGTAATGCATAATGACAAAACTCCATGTATGTTAACCTTATCTGGATATTGGATCTTCGAGAGAAAGGTTGAAGTTAATGGAAAAATGGTAGTGACTTTTTTATAGCTAGATTGGTTTCTAAAAGATATTATTAATGACAAAGGGTTGGCTATAATGAAGTATTTTTACCAATTGTTTTTCTTATGTCTATTTTAATTATGCTAGTCATTATAGACATTGTGTATACTAGAGAGATCCTTTTGTGGTCTTAAGTAAATTTATTGGAATTGTTACATCCAATTCAAGTGAAATAAAAGAGTTTGATTTCATTAAGAACTTGGATGAACCATGTGTTTATAGAACAGTTAGTGGGAGCGCAACCACTTTTCTCAAACTATATGTTGATGACTTGTCTATCATTGTTGATGATATTGGTAATGTGATATTGGTTAAGGTCTAGTTATATTAAAAGTTTCTTCGTGATAATACGAAAAGATTAGTTTACATATTCCAAAGATTGTATATAAAAAGATCTTGAAGAAGTTCAAGATGGATTTTCAAAAAGAATTCAAAGAAAGAATTATTGTCTTTTAGACAATGAATCCATCTCCAAAGAAAACTTTTCGAGAAACTCTAGTAGCATAGCAAATTTGTAATGAAGTCATCTTATGCTCCGGCAATTACTTCATACTTGTTATACAATGTACAAAGCTTGATATTGCATAAACTATAAAGTATTACAAGAAAATGTCAATCCTATCCAAATTGAGAATGTTGGACAGTAATAGAATATATTCTAAAGTACTTGAGAATCACCAAAGAGATATTTTGGTTTATGGAGGTGGTAAATTTTGTGGTGACGGATTTACTAGCTAACATTTTCAATCTGAAATTGATAATAGAATGTAGAAAGGTTTTGATGTGAAACCCCACTTTCTTGCTTATCTCGTTTTACGTGCTTTACCTCGTTTTGCGTGCATATGATCTGTTTATGTGCTATAGGACCTAGAAAGTTATAATTTTGATTTCAATACTCCTAATACGTGCTAAATGTGCATTCATGAAATTTTCATAAAAAACGGAGTCAGAAATTTTATCGTCGATTTTTAGTGAATAGTGTTTTCGAAACACGTCCGCTATAATTTTGAAACTGGTCTTTTTAACCCTTCTAGACCTAGTCCACGGACTTTAATAGACCTGTGTTTGATGAAAATGGTTTTAAAATCGGCTTAAGAATTTATTAGGGTTTTTACACCGACTTTTGCGAAAATCGAGTTTTAAGCCGACTCGGGTGAAATTATTGGATTGTAAAACTTCTTGTCACCTAAAAATAATCCACTTGAGATATCTTGGGGGTTGCATAATTATTTTTAACTTGGTGAGTAATAAAATGCAATTAAAGTCATTAAAAATACAAAAATACTAATTTAAATTAACTTTGACTTTAATTAATTATTTGACCTTATAAGCTAATGTCCTCAACACACACTCACACAACACAAAAACACCATCACACACACACACATTGCTGAGAGAAAAGAGAGAGAAAAGAGAAGAGAAAAACTCAAGCTTTCAATCCAATTTTTCAAAGAAAAACCTAGTTTTTGTCCGTGAAACTTCGCACCGACTTGGATTCTGCTTGTTGGGCACGCATAGCACGCATTCCTAGGCTTATATCGCATCTAAGGTGAGAGAAAAATTCTAGATCTCAAAATGTCATTTTTGTGTTTTTGCGTATAAATGAAGATTGAACCGTTAGAATTGAAATCTGATGTTAGATTATTGCTCCTTGCATGCTAGGGATCATTATATACTAATACTACGAGTTTCTGTCGGATATAGCATAATTTTTATTTTCCGGGTATTTAATTTTGATTAAAATGTTCAAAGTCGAATTAAATGAGTTGTGTTGATCGAAATCGATTGCCGTCGATTTCTAAATACTTGATAATTACGTCTTAGCGCTGTTGTAATGCCGAATTTTTGATTACATTGTTTGTGTGAAAATCCGGAAAATCCAGCCATGACATCTTAGGATTTTAGGGTTATCGGGCATGATTTAGAGGTGTTATGGTGGATTTCCGAGAGGGCTAATGTAGTAGGTTGAATGGGTGAGTGATAGGAACTGATTTGGAAATGTTTGGATTAGTAGACTGTAAGTTATGAATTTTAGAAGTTTAGGTTGTCATTCTTTAATTTCTTGAACGATGCCTTTAGATGGTTGGGTAGTGTTCGAGTGATGAATGGTGAGTTGTTGATGAGTAATTTAGAGTTTAATTATGTATATTATGCATGTCCGGTTAGATGGCCTACTTTGTCATCTAACTACGTTGTTTGTTGTTTAATTTAATATTGATGTTATATTGATGTTATTGATTGATTATTATTGAATGCGGGAATCGGGCACTCTTGTTGCTGATCTCCCAATTGATTGATTGATTGATTGATTGATGATTGATGATTATGGAGTCTTGGTATGTGTGTGCCACCTCTCGGGCAGCATCGGGCTGTCGGGTTGATAACGGCATGACTGTCATAGGCTACCCCCAGCTCGCATGACGGAGGTGTCATGGAGGGAGGGGCTAGTGAGGTACCTCGGGTGCGTGAGTAATGGGGAGTTATAAGAAGAACGGTTGAGATCGTGATGGCGTTTGGAGCTACACCAAATAGAGTATCCTTATTGATTGGTTATATAGTTATGTGATGATAGCATTATTTATGTTGTTGTGTGTTTACTTGCTCAAAGGACTAAATCCAAGGAGCGTAGTGAATACTGTCGAGATCTATCGGATCCTCACTGGGCTTATGTATATAAGCTCACTCTCTATTATTGCATGTTTTCAGGTGTACTTTCACAAGATTACGGGTACGTGCCTCCTGAAGAGGAGAATGTGGAAAACGTGCCTTTCGTGGATGAGTCATATGTCCCTGAGTCTTATCCATGATTCTATGTTGTTAAACGTCATATATATTAGCTTAATGGACTTTTATATGCTTTACGGTTCTTAGTGTAATAGTTGTTGAAAAGATAATGATCTAAATGATGTTAATATTTAGTGGCTTTCTTTTGTCTATGGTTAAGTTGTAGTTGTGTCTCAACTTACTTTTGAAATGTATGATAAAGTTGAGGTATTGTATGTCATGTTGGAACGGAGGCGTATAACGAGGATGTTTTATTGTATAATATGGTTGTGTTGTATGTTGTTGTTGTATTGAGGAATTACGGGATGTATGATGTTTTATGAGGTTGGTTTAGAACCTCGGAAATCTGTTTACTGTCGTTATGCCGCCGAAATTCCGTTGCGTCCTGACTGATTATAGGCGGGGTCGAGTTGGGGCGTGACATTTGAACATACTGTATATTCCATTACGTATTTTATGTCTTTTGTAATATTTTATGCTGCAAAAGAAGTTGTTTTGATTAAGGTAATCATACGAGTTGATAATGGTTCTTACCATTTAGTGGTGATACTTTTGTGCTACGACTATAATGGAGCTACTGCACAAGCTTATGAAACATGGGTCTCACAATATGTCCAAACACTTGGAAATGTGTTTCCATCTTTATACTTTGTGCCTATAGCCTATATGCATATGTTGATATGTTTTTGCAAAAAATAGCCATATTAATTTATGTAGCTAACCCACTTACCATAGTTGTGAATTGGTCAAAGCTAGGTCATCATCTTGAGAAGATAGATATGAGATATCATTGTATGATGCGCTAATACTATGTTACATAGCATTAGTACAAGTGGGAGATTGTGGGAAATATGTCCTAATGTTATATATTTGGATGACATATTTTGGGCATTTTTACATTAACTTGTACATTATGGCATTGTTGTCTATATGTTTGTTTACATATTGACTTCTTATAAACATTCATATTCTCCCTCTTTCTATATATGAATGAGTCCCTGATATTTTCATTAAAGATATGTATTCTAAAAGGAGTTTAGAATATGTTGGTATATCTCTTTATTGTGATAAATACTTAAAATATTCATAGTCCTTAGATTATATGACCGGGACTTTAATAATCTATTATGGACTATTACATGTATTGTTACCTTTCATTAAATTGGATGTTAACGATAAAGGATGGTCAGCCACGTGTCATAATAACATAGGATATGTTTAACAAATATGTGAGTAATTATTAGTGGAATAAATCACTGAATGTGACATCAATAACAAATTACATGACTTCGGATTAATAATTTGTTGTTCGTTGCCATTGTGCATATAATCCTTTGACTTGAGGCATTACGGTTGTCATATGTATTGGGGATTAATACTTGCATTTGGACAATACTTGTCTTTGTTTAATCGAGATGGGTTACGGCCTCTCGTAGTATCACTCGTCTGATATAGTGATTGACAGGTAGTTGTCAAGATAGAATCCATTAACCTCCGGCGTGAGGTGATGTCCTATGCTATCTACGCGTGGTTGTTGAATGAGTAAGTCTTTGGCCAAAGCGTGATGATGGAAAGGAGTTTTTTCTATGGATGTCATCTTTCATTCTACCATTTGGATCTATGCATAGTATCGAGTCTATGAACGTAATCGTATCATGGTCTTTGCTAGACGGGACAATTAATGGAAGGATCGAATTGCACGGTAATTGGTGACTATAAATAGATTCACTTAAATTGGACTTCATTACCTTGTAAATTGTAAGCATGTTGCTAGATGCCAACCTAATACTTGAAGATATTTTGAGAATAACGAGAGATATTCTCAAAATAGATTAAAAGTGTTTAATGTTCCATCATTGCTATATGGCAGTAAATCTAGAAGTCACACACAATAAAGCACTTGCGAGTGGTTTTTTTTATTGAGCTTGTAACTTGAACCTAGTTACTTTAGAATTGTTAAAGTGTTAACAATTGCTTTAGTTTCTCTTTAATTGTTGAAGTATTAATAGTTAAGTTTTGTTTCCCTTTGTATTGTTAAGGAGTTAACAATTGTGTAATTGACCAATAATAGTTAGTGGGTCCAATATATAATTAATTGTTAATTGTGGGGCCAATGTATAAATTCAAATTAATGTTGGGGCCAATGTGTAAATATGGAAAAGTTATTTCCATAATTAATTAAACTAATAGATATTAGCTTAATTAATTAATTACATAGTTGGAAGACTAATATAACATGTATATGTTATGTATATATGCATGTATGACTGCCAAAAAGTAAAGAGCATTATGGATGGACTAGATTAAGCCAGATTATTTTGTCTACCAACTTAATTTGAATCAATGGCTAGAAATACATACTACATATATGATGCATATATTGTATACATTAAACCATATATATGTTATATGTGTGTATGTGCTAGATATGAAAATATCTTGGTCAAAGGGCATTGACCAAAGCTAATCAATATAACATATACACACAAGACAAACAAAATGCATTATTTCTCTTCTTCTCTTGAGAGCTCATGGCAAAGAGAAAGAAAAAAATAGAAGAATTTTTCATCTTTAAATCTTCATGAAACAAGCTCAAATCTTCAAAGGCCATGCTAGCACTAAGGTCTTGGAAGATCATAGGAGGTCATTCTATGCTTGTGTGAACCTACTAGGACTCTTACACTTGTGAGAGATGGTGTCTAGCATCAAATGAAAAAAAGCTTTGTTTCATTGGGCTTCATGACTTGTCATCAAGAGGTAACTTCTTTATTTATCTCTTGTCTATATATATTAGTTATATATATGCTTAGATTATGTTAATTACATGAATCCAAGTTAGGGTTTTTAAATGAACATATTGCTTAATCTTGGATTTTTTTTGAAATTGATGCTAGCTTCCACCTTGATTGTTGCATATATTATGTTCATAATCCTAAATCGTTCCTTTCAAAGCATTGTCCAAATGCAAGCATTAAGCGCTGATACATATGATAGCCATAATGTCTCAAGTCAAATGATTACATGCACAATCGTAACGAATAACAAATTATTAATCCACAGTCTTGTAATTTATTATTCACAGTACATTCAGTGATCTATTCAACTAATAATCACCCACATGCTTGTTAATCGTATCTCATACTATTATGGCACGTGGCTTACCATCCTTTATCATTAATATCCTATATTAGTCAAAGGTAAAAATACATGTGATAGTCCGTAATAGATTATTAAAGTCCCGGCCCAATAGTCCAAGAACTACAAATGACTTTAAATATTTATCATAATAAAGATACATGCCAAGATATTCTAAATTCCTTTTAGAATACATTTCTTCAATGAAAATATTACGAGACACATTCATATAGTAAAAGACGAAGAATATGAATGTAAAAAACATACCATACATAAAGTAAAAATTTCTATCAAAATGCCCAAAATAGGTTATCTAATTACATAGCATTAGGGCATATCACTAACAGGTAGAAGTGTAGTGTGATACCCCGAACCTGGCATGTATTCAATAGCATTTAAAGTTCATTTAAATTGCATTTTATTGACCTTTCACCTTCTTTGACCAAACTAGTTGACTTTTCATCTACATTGACCAACTAGGACAAGGTGAGAATTTTTGAAATGTTTAATAAAGGGCAAACTTGGGATTAAAAATTAAAAAATGCAATGTTAAGTTAGTCAAATTTTGGGTCAACTTTGGAATTAAATCTGAACCAATTGGGGAAGAGTTAGGTAGCAAATTTTATATGGTTGGAAAGCTATATGAGTCTAGTTTCTGAGGCTTCAAACCGTTCGTGAATTGGAGTTTTTTAGAAGAAGTTATGGCCGTTTTCGTAAGGTCGCGCATAGCTGTTTTGGTTTAGCGGGTTGACCGAAGCTTTGACCATTTGACTTCAACTTGTCATCTTATATATGCATAATACATTACAAAAACAAGCAAAAATCTAGAAAAAAAAAAAAAAAAAGAAAGGGCCAAAACCATAGGAGAAAAAGAAAAAAAAAAGATTTCAACATCAAAACTTCAAATCTTCGCGAGAGCTTGCACGGGGTTGTTTTCGAGGCTTCTTGCGTGGTTTTCCTAGCATCTAGGAGCGTCTAAGGTAAGGATTTCATCGTTATTTGCGCATTTGAAATAATTGTGTTTAAACTTTAAGTTTTGGGTTTTAGCCGTAGATTGTTATTTTAATCGTTTGATGCTTAAAGAATGTTCCTTGACAATTGTAGAACATATATTTGTAGACTT
This sequence comes from Ehretia macrophylla, assembly GCA_037974665.1. Classification (NCBI taxonomy): domain Eukaryota; kingdom Viridiplantae; phylum Streptophyta; class Magnoliopsida; order Boraginales; family Ehretiaceae; genus Ehretia; species Ehretia macrophylla. The sequence continues at coordinate 75,978,780 of CM075773.1, forward strand.
TTAGCATTTTCTACGGTTGAATATAGCAATTGCAATTTTAAATGCTAATGGAATAGTAAAATATGAATAGTAAACCCTTGTTACGTTAAAGTTGCTTCGTTTTGCATTCTGTTGATGTAGGAAGGTGCTAGATATGCTAGAATGCCTAAATGTATGGTTTAATTGGATTGTGTAATGAAAAAAGGAGGAAAATGGCTTAGTGAAAGTTGGGGTCATTTAGGTCAAGTTTGGCATTTGATCGTTTTGCGTGAAGGCATTGTCGAGGTACGTCATGGAAGCACTTTTGGTACAGTTGTGACATTGGTTGGGTGATCGGTTGAGGTAGTTGTAGTTCAAACGAGCAAAGAGGGAAATCGGGGCTTTGCGGGAATTCTAGGGTAAAGTAGGGTTTCGTGGTCTTTAGACGTGCCTTATGGTGTTCTAGGATGAATGGTGAAGTCGATTTCCAAAACTCGTGGCTTGTTTGAAAGTAGTAGCGTTTTGAAAGTTGGGGTCGTATTGTGTTTTTATTGGTTTTCATAGTGTTATGCTTGTAGAATGCTTATTATTGCTTGTTATGCTTGTTAAAGTTGGTTATGATTGAATTGTATATCAATTGTTGATAATGTTTGTTAGTGTTGTTCTTGTTACTTTATTGATTGTAGTTGCTTATTGTATCGCATGTTGTTACTAACCTGCACTTCAGTGCCTTGCTCGATTATAGTTATATTCCTCGTATTGCATTGCATTGTGTCAGGCGCGTGAGTGACAGGCCTCTCTGGGTAGCCTCGGGTTGCCAGTGTTGGTTGCTCTAGCTCCGTGTCCTATTCCCTTTCTCGCTTGGGTTGCCGCCCAGGGAGTTTTGGGTCGTAGAATTGACAGAGTATGTCCGGAGTACTCTAAACGGAAGTTATAAGGTGGGTGAATCGGCGCGTCATCGTTAAAGTCATCGAAATCATGATTGGTACATTACTCGTTTGAGTGAACCATAGCCTTCAGAGTGTGGTATAGCTTTGAATGGTTGTGTTAATGCTTTTATTAATTGGTTATTGTATTGATTGTTTATATTGAATGCTTGCTTGTCAATTATATTGCTTAGCTGTACCTATTTGCATTGCACGAACTTCTTTCTCTCCACCTCGATATCTGTCTCGCCCTCACTGAGTATACGTGTTGTGTATACTCACTCCTCACCACCACATTTTAGGAAATGCCATGTTAGCTGGAAAGTTCGTGATTACGTGAAAGTTTGTGCTTGAAGAGTTATCTTGCGTGCTATGTGGCTTGAGTTGTCAAAGATGCAAAGATGTATATTTTCATGTAATGTATGTGTTTAATGTTAAAATGAATGTAATTTAAGTTTTACTAGATTATTGAAGTGGTTTGATAAGCTAGTTTATGTATACAGTTAGTATAGTTTAACTTCAATGCATGTTTGTAATGTCCAAAGGAAAAGAGTTAGAATAGTATGATAGTCTATTTTATGCAATAAGTTAGTTTAGTTTAGTTGCCAAGTATGAATGTACTTGTCAAAGATAAGAAGAGATAGGTTAGCATTTAAACTGCAAATGTATATTTACTTGTGTTCGCTTGTTGAGAACCAAGGCTTGGATGGCCTTAAGGTGTTTTATATGGTTGGACAAGGTGTTGGTCCACTTATATGCTATTGAATGGTTTTACATTTTGCCTAGAAACAAAGGAGACTCCGTCCGTCTTTCCCTAAAAATTATGCCTGGGTTTGGAATTGGGTTGTAATTAGATTGATTGATAGAACTCCTGTGACACCCCAATCCCTCTCGAGACCGGGAGTTCTATCAATCAATCTAATCACAACCCAAATCCAAACCCGGCCGAAATTTTAGGGAAAAACGGACGGAGTCTCCCCTGTTTCTAAGCAAAAAGCAAACCTGCAATAGTATATAAGTAGACCAATACCATGTCCAAACATTCAACCACCTCAAGGTCATCCGAGCCTTGTTCTCAACAAGCAACCACAAGCAAATATACATACATATTCAAGTACTAGTGTGACGCCCGAGTTTTAGCCATGCATTCAATTACTGTTGCATCCCTTGTTTGCACATTTCCTTCTGTGCATTATTAACTGTTTTCTTAAATTACTATTCACTCCGTTTTTAACTTCATGTTATTAGCGAATTAGCATTTTTATTAAATCATATTAATTGTTAGAGTAGTGGAAAAAATGTGCATTTGAGCTAGAGGCGATAGGAGAGCTCGTTTAGAAAATGATTTTTGTAGTTGTATAAATAGTGTTACGTAACATAACTTAGGGAATGAATTAGCTAGCATTCATTTTACTATCTAGGCTCGTTTTAAGCTAACTAAGCGCATTTAGTGAACTATTTAAGCAAGCAACTTAGCCCCATTTAATATATAACTCACACAACACACACATTAGCTCATAACTTAGCAAAACAAAAAACAAAAAAAACAAAAAAAAAAGAGAGCATGCTGAAAACACTGTAGCAAATCCGAGAATTGCATAGGAGAAGAAATAGAGTTTTTTTGCTCAACAAATCCTCATTCCAAGCCAAGCCAAGCTAGGTGCAAGTGGTTTAGGGTGTCTACTAGCCTCCTAGGAACTCCTACGCGCATTGGTGAGGGATTTCACGGCTTATTTTTGCATTTTAAAATAGTTGCTATTTTCTTGATTTGTTGAAAATGTGTTCAAATGCTATTGTATTGATTATCTATGCTATTATACCTTGTATATGAGTGCTAGAGAACATATTTGAACCATTGTTTCGCTTTTTAAACGGTTGGAATCGTTAGTTTAATTCATGAGGTGAATAGTAACATTTTTTCTAGGGTTTTGTGTAATTGCTCGAATTAGCTTGATTCAACACTCATAATAGATGCCTTAGGTGCTAATGAAGGTAGTCTAATAGCCCCGTGCACTTGAATTGTTCTAAAATCGCATAAAACGTAAAATAGTCGACTTTAATAAAGGGGTTTCGGGGTTAAGACGAATCCGGGTGGATTCGGGCTCTACTTTTGGTATCCTTAGGCTACCTAGGTGCTATAGAAGCTTTGTTAATCCTTGTTTGAAGCCCGGATGAGGTAGGTGTAGTGTAAAGCTATAAGAGGGAATTTGGGGCTTTCAAGGTTATTGCGGGCATTTGAATGAGTTAGAGGGTTGAAAGGGTTCCTTGAGGGTTAGTTAGAAGGTTGGTAGAGTTTCCCTTTAAATTTGAATCATTAACTTTGGTTTGGAGGAGAAATAGCTTGAATAACAAAGGGGTTTAGGTGCAATTTCGGTTGTCTCGCGCTTCTAAAACCTTGGCATGACTTCTTGAATGTTTAAATGTAGTTTCAAGTTGGTGTGGAACTTTTGATGTAATTCTAATTATATCTTGTATATGCCCTTTTGTAAAACTGCTTATTTCCTTGTATAAACTGCTTCTATTCTAACTGCATTGAGGCAAATTCGAGCTTAAAACTGTATTAATTGGAGAAGGATTAGGGGTTGAATTATATACCATTAGAAAGCCTTACGAGTCTAGTTTCTACAGCTTTTTACGGTGCATTAATCAGAGTTGTCTAGAGCAAGTTATGATCATTTTGGTGAGATGTGTCAGAAATGCCCTGTTACGCGAGAATCTGAATTTTGTTGTTATTTTGCTATAGTAATGATATAATTCAGTTCAAGTTGGATGTATTCGATCAAGACCTTATTGTGTAGTGTCCTTGGATGATTAATAACGTAATGAGGCTCTTATAGTTATGTTGTTTTCATGAATTGTAATTGAAATCTAATTGCTAGTAAAGTTAATTTAAATTGAAAGCTATTCTATTAGACTGTGAATGAGAAATGCTAGTAGAGTTGTGATGGTCACCACCTTTAGACATAGGTAATGTTTCTATATATGCTAAACAATTCAACTGTTAGAATTAGTTGTTGTTATCAATGTGCAACTAGTGAACACTTAGAAAGGTCAAGTAAACTATGTGAAAGAATGTGTTTAATGCTTTTTGAAACTACATGTAAGGTTAATTGTAAGTTGATAGTTGTCTATTATATGTTAAATGTAATTAACTTAAGTTAATACTACTAGTGATATGTTAGAATCTTAGCTTGAAGTATATTTATTTTACTAAAATAGTATGTTAGTTATTAAATGGTTGATAGTTAACTTTTCTATTAGTTGATAAATGCATTTCTTTTCCTATGTGCTAATGTTGGGCTATCTTCATAGAGATATTACTAACTATTGTAAGTAAAGTAGAATATGAATTAGAAGTTCATTAAAGTAGTAAAAGACTGGGTAGTGTCATTATGAATGAATGTGTCATTTGAACATTAAAGTAACCTAACCTTTATTATCTATATATCCTTTGGAGAAATTCTTTGAGTTGAGTTAATGGCTAGTTTATTGTTATGTGGAGTGAATTAATTTCTTGTACAAGTTATTAACTAAAGTAAAATGAGAAATAGTATGAGTAACTGCAGGCTCATGTGTTGATTTTAGTTAAACTAAATTCTAGCTCGATTTATATCTAGTTATAGCATGCTGGCTGAATCATTCTCATTTAAGTTTTTGAACTATCTTCTTAATTAACTTGTAGACTATTGAAAGTATGGAATATATGTTAAGTTAAAGTATATAAAAGTGGTGTTTTGTTAAAAATAGAATTCTAATACATATTGTATATATGCTAAATAAGCGAAGTTATAAGTTAGCTAACTTAGAATGAATGTTGTAGTTAAAGAGTAATTGAAGTAATGTTTGCTCATAGGTTCAAGGTGACTGGAAATGTTGTGATTCAAACTTATATCTTGGAGCTCGGTAGAGGTGAGGGACCTGCATCCTTACGTGCATCATAGTTTATTTTTTTTCTAAAAGAGTATATTGTTTAGTATAATTGCGTAATTGATATATGCTTATTATTGCTAAATTGTAACTTGGTGCGAGAACAACTTACTTTGTCCTTAAATGTGTTTCCTGGTTATATTGTCATTGTTATCATTCTTGCATTGCATCGTGGTTGCGTAACCTCATTGTCGCGGCGGATGCGATGTCCTCGCTGGGAGGCATCGGGCTTACCAGTGTTGGTTGCCTTAGCTCCGTCTGCTATTCCCTCACTCGCCTGGTCCGGAGATTGCCAGGGGGTGTTGGGTCGTAGGATCGGGTACATCCGGAGTACCCATTGGTGTAAGGGATGCCGGCATATCGAGATCGAGATCGTGGTTCGTGGATCGGGGATCGAAGATTTGGAGTGATAAGGGTTATCGATTGTATCCTTTTAAAATGTTGTATTAGAATTGTTATTCACTGTTTCTCTATTGTATTAATTGTGTTAAGTTGCTGCATTGCACGTCCCCGGTAGACCTTATCCCTCACTGAGCAATTGTGATTGTTCATACCTCGCTAAACATGTTTCAGGAAGTGCTGAGGGTGAACCCCAACTAGTTGAAGTGCTAATGGAAGAGGAAGAAGTTCAGGCTGAGCCTTTGCCCTATTTGTTGTGTGTTTGTTGTCTAAGGTGGATTTGCCTTCTTGTTGTTACATGGTGTACTTGTATTGCTATAGCATGATCTATTTTGTGGCCTTAAGGCTATGTATATTCTTGTAGTTGCAAGTTGAAAGCTGTTGGTTGTAATGTTAGCTTTGAGATATTATGGTTTGTAATAACTTTTAATTCTCCTTTTAGTTCTTGCATGCTTGGGGGTGTATGTTTAGAGGTGTTGATTTCAACTTCTAAAATTGCTCTAATGTTATCATAGGATGACATGTTAAAAAGGTTTAATGACAAGTTAAGTTGGGTGCATGCATGTGTGATTTGGAGCTGTTGTTTGTCTCCTAGCTTGGATGACCTTGAACCTTTGAATTTTAATTATAAAAGCTTGTTTTAGTATATTGTGGCTATTTTGAGCATTTACAGGTTTGAAAAATGTCCGCGGTACAGAGGAAACTCTGTCCGTTTTTCCCTAAAATTTTGTGACCGGGTTTGGTATTGGGTTGAGAATAGCATGGTTATTAGAGCCTCCGGTCTCGTGAGGGATCGGGGCGTTATAGGTGGTATCAGAGCTTAGTTAGCTCTCAGCCGGGATAGGGTCCTCGGCCTGTCGGGTAGTAATCCTTGTGTGTATGCTTGTTAAGTGTGTCTTGAAAGTGTGTGCTTGAATGTGTGATTGTGTGTCTTGAATTGATTATGTGCACCTATGTGATATAGTTATGTGTTATGTCTTAAATGTGTGCTGAGTGAAGTGAAGTTGCATCGAATTGACCTCGTGAATCATTATCTGCTTGAATTATTGATTGTACCGTATGTACTTGAGCATTTTGAATTAAGTTTTGTTGTGAATTGAATTGGTTTTGTTATGATTCGCACTTGAATGATTTTGTTGCTTACATTGCTTTATATGCTCTTTTATAATCATGCTTGCATAATAGTTTAAAGAATGTTTATACATATGCAATAGTTTGGCATTCATACATAGTCCGTCGAATGGTAAGAAAAACTTCTTCCTCCCCTGAAGAAAGGTGATTAGTGGCTGGCCTTTCAAGTTATGTGGATTAGTAGGAACGTGAAGCGGTTGATCAACTCTTTTATTTGGGAATTGGTGTTGTAGGCAGAGCTCAGTTATTGGGATTCTTCTAAGGCCTTCTTCAGTGCTTAGCGGTCATAAATGAATAGCTTCTTTTGGGGTTTCTATATGACAGTTCTCTGGAGCATATTCTTGGTATTTTTTTTTTCCAGGTATTCTTTTGTCGGCATCTCTCGGAAAAAAATTGGTATATGGATTCTTTTCAGTCTTATTATCTGGTATTATTTACAATACTCCTGCTCGGAACTTTTATTGGTATTTTCTCGCCGCTCTTAGTTGGGATTCCATTCTTCTATGGTATTCATGCCAGCGGGATTCTTATTTGGATTTCGAAGTAGCATCTTTATTGGAGCCTTTATTTGTCCTTATTAAGTGAGGTTCGCAGACAATACTACTGGGATTTCTTAATGAGCTCCCACGAGAATTCGTATATGGTATTCTTGCTTAGCAACTGATGACGAATAATCGGAGTTGGTTTTCATTTGATGCAGAGTTCTCTTGTGAAGAAGAATTGCGTGGACGCAATTAGTTTAAGGGGGAGAGGATGTGACGCCCGAGTTTTAGCCATGCATTCAATTACTGTTGCATCCCTTGTTTGCGCATTTCCTTCTGTGCATTATTAACTGTCTTCTTAAATTACTATTCACTCCGTTTTTAACTTCATGTTATTAGCGAATTAGCATTTTTATTAAATCATATTAATTGTTAGAGTAGTGGGAAAAATGTGAATTTGAGCTAGAGGCGATAGGAGAGCTCGTTTAGAAAATAATTTTTGTAGTTGTATAAATAGTGTTACGTAACATAACTTAGGAAATGAATTAGCTAGCATTCATTTTACTATCTAGGCTCGTTTTAAGCTAACTAAGCGCATTTAGTGAACCATTTAAGCAAGCAACTTAGCCCCATTTAATATATAACTCACACAACACACACATTAGCTCATAACTTAGCAAAACAAAAACAAAAAAAAAAAAAAAAGAGCATGCTGAAAACACTGTAGCAAATCCGATAATTGCATAGGAGAAGAAATAGAGTTTTTTTGCTCAACAAATCCTCATTCCAAGCCAAGCCAAGCTAGGTGCAAGTGGTTTAGGGTGTCTACTATCCTCCTAGGAACTCCTACGCGCATTGGTGAGGGATTTCACGGCTTATTTTTGCATTTTAAAATAGTTGCTATTTTCTTGATTTGTTGAAAATGTGTTCAAATGCTATTGTATTGATTATCTATGATATTATACCTTGTATATGAGTGCTAGAGAACATATTTGAACCATTGTTTCGCTTTTTAAACGGTTGGAATCGTTAGTTTAATTCATGAGGTGAATAGTAACATTTTTTCTAGGGTTTTGTGTAATTGCTCGAATTAGCTTGGTTCAACACTGCTAATTAGATGCCTTAGGTACTAATGAAGGTAGTCTAATAGCCCCGTGCACTTGAATTGCTCTAAAATTGCATAAAACGTAAAATAGTCGACTTTAATAAAGGGGTTTCGGGGTTAAGACGAATCCGGGTGGATTCGGGCTCTACTTTTGGTATCCTTAGGCTACCTAGGTGCTATAGAAGCTTTGTTAATCCTTGTTTGAATCCCGGATGAGGTAGGTGTAGTGTAAAGCTATAAGAGGGAATTTGGGGCTTTCAAGGTTATTGCGGGCATTTGAATGAGTTAGAGGGTTGAAAGGGTTCCTTGAGGGTTAGTTAGAAGGTTGGTAGAGTTTCCCTTTAAATTTGAATCATTAACTTTGGTTTGGAGGAGAAATAGCTTGAATAACAAAGGGGTTTAGGTGCAATTTCGGTTGTCTCGCGCTTCTAAGACCTTAGCATGACTTCTTGAATGTTTAAATGTAGTTTCAAGTTGGTGTGGAACTTTTGATGTAATTCTAATTATATCTTGTATATGCCCTTTTGTAAAACTGCTTATTTGCTTGTATAAACTGCTTCTATTCTAACTGCATTGAGGCAACTTCGAGCTTAAAACTGTATTAATTGGAGAAGGATTAGGGGTTGAATTATATACCATTAGAAAGCCTTACGAGTCTAGTTTCTACAGCTTTTTACGGTGCATTAATCAGAGTTGTCTAGAGCAAGTTATGATCATTTTGGTGAGATGTGTCAGAAATGCCCTGTTACGCGAGAATCTGAATTTTGTTGTTATTTTGCTATAGTAATGATATAATTCAGTTCTAATTGGATGTATTCGATCAAGACCTTATTGTGTAGTGTCCTTGGATGATTAATAACGTAATGAGGCTCTTATAGTTATGTTGTTTTCATGAATTGTAATTGAAATCTAATTGCTAGTAAAGTTAATTTAAATTGAAAGCTATTCTATTAGACTGTGAATGAGAAATGCTAGTAGAGTTGTGATGGTCACCACCTTTAGACATAGGTAATGTTTCTATATATGCTAAACAATTCAACTGTTAGAATTAGTTGTTGTTATCAATGTGCAACTAGTGAACACTTAGAAAGGTCAAGTAAACTATGTGGAAGAATGTGTTTAATGCTTTTTGAAACATGTAAGGTTAATTGTAAGTTGATAGTTGTCTATTATATGTTAAATGTAATTAACTTAAGTTAATACTACTAGTGATATGTTAGAATCTTAGCTTGAAGTATAGTTATTTTACTAAAATAGTATGTTAGTTATTAAATGGTTGATAGTTAACTTTTCTATTAGTTGATAAATGCATTTCTTTTCCTATGTGCTAATGTTGGGCTATCTTCATAGAGATATTACTAACTATTGTAAGTAAAGTAGAATATGAATTAGAAGTTCATTAAAGTAGTAAAAGACTGGGTAGTGTCATTATGAATGAATGGGTCATTTGAACATCAAAGTAACCTAACCTTTATTATCTATATATCCTTTGGAGAAATTCTTTGAGTTGAGTTAATGGCTAGTTTATTGTTATGTGGAGTGAATTAATTTCTTGTACAAGTTATTAACTAAAGTAAAATGAGAAATAGTATGAGTAACTGCAGGCTCATGTGTTGATTTTAGTTAAACTAAATTCTAGCTCGATTTATATCTAGTTATAGCATGCTGGCTGAATCATTCTCATTTAAGTTTTTGAACTATCTTCTTAATTAACTTGTAGACTATTGAAAGTATGGAATATATGTTAAGTTAAAGTATATAAAAGTGGTGTTTTGTTAAAAATAGAATTCTAATACATATTGTATATATGCTAAATAAGCGAAGTTATAAGTTAGCTAACTTAGAATGAATGTTGTAGTTAAAGAGTAATTGAAGTAATGTTTGCTCATAGGTTCAAGGTGACTGGAAATGTTGTGATTCAAACTTATATCTTGGAGCTCGGTAGAGGTGAGGGACCTGCATCCTTACGTGCATCATAGTTTATTTTCTTTCTAAAAGAGTATATTGTTTAGTATAATTGCGTAATTGATATATGCTTATTATTGCTAAATTGTAACTTGGTGCGAGAACAACTTACTTTGTCCTTAAATGTGTTTCCTGGTTATATTGTCATTGTTATCATTCTTGCATTGTATCGTGGTTGCGCAACCTCATTGTCGCGGCGGATGCGATGGCCTCGCTGGGCGGCATCGGGCTTGCCAGTGTTGGTTGCCTTAGCTTCGTCTGCTATTCCCTCACTCGCCTGGTCCGGAGATTGCCAGGGGGTGTTGGGTCGTAGGATCGGGTACATCCGGAGTACCCATTGGTGTAAGGGATGCCGGCATATCGAGATCGAGATCGTGGTTCGTGGATCGGGGATCGAAGATTTGGAGTGATAAGGGTTATCGATTGTATCCTTTTAAAATGTGGTATTAGAATTGTTATTCACTGTTTATCTATTGTATTAATTGTGTTAAGTTGCTGCATTGCACGTCCCCGGTAGACCTTATCCCTCACTGAGCAATTGTGATTGTTCATACCTCGCTAAACATGTTTCAGGAAGTGCTGAGGGTGAACCCCAACTAGTTGAGGTGTTAGTGGAAGAGGAAGAAGTTCAGGCTGAGCCTTTGCCCTAGTTGTTGTGTGTTTGTTGTCTAAGGTGGATTTGCCTTCTTGTTGTTACATGGTGTACTTGTATTGCTATAGCATGATCTATTTTGTGGCCTTAAGGCTATGTATATTCTTGTAGTTGCAAGTTGAAAGCTGTTGGTTGTAATGTTAGCTTTGAGATATTATGGTTTGTAATAACTTTTAATTCTCCTTTTAGTTCTTGCATGCTTGGGGGTGTATGTTTAGAGGTGTTGATTTCAACTTCTAAAATTGCTCTAATGTTATCATAGGATGACATGTTAAAAAGGTTTAATGACAAGTTAAGTTGGGTGCATGCATGTGTGATTTGGAGCTGTTGTTTGTCTCCTAGCTTGGATGACCTTGAACCTTTGAATTTTAATTATAAAAGCTTGTTTTAGTATATTGTGGCTATTTTGAGCATTTATAGGTTTGAAAAATGTCCGCGGTACAGAGGAAACTCTGTCCGTTTTTCCCTAAAATTTTGTGACCGGGTTTGGTATTGGGTTGAGAATAGCATGGTTATTAGAGCCTCCGGTCTCATGAGGGATCGGGGCGTTATAACTAGACTATTCTAACTCTTCCTTTAAACAATACAAACATACTTGAAGTTAAGCTATACTAACTGATTACATAAACTAGCTTATCAATTCACCTCAACTACTTAGCTATATTTAAATTACATTTCTTTTAACAATAAATACATACAACATATGAAAGCATATATCTTTACAACTTCGACACTCAAGCCACATAGGCACGCAAGACAACTCTTCAGGCACGAACTTTCACGAAATCACGAACTTTCTAGCTAACATGACATTTCCTGAAATGGGGTGGTGAGGAGTGAGTATACACAACACGTATACTCAGTGAGGGCGAGACAGATATCGAGGTAGAGAGAAAGAAAGTCGTGCAATGCAGATAGACACAATTAAGCAATAAAGTCAATAAGAAAGCATTCAATACAAACGACAATATAATAAACATTCAAGAAAGCATTAACACAACCATTCAAAGCTATACCACACTCTGAAGGCTATGGTTCACTCTTACGAGCAATATACCATTTCACGAGCGATACATCAATCTCGAGCTTGATGTTGACAACAATGACAATAAGCGCGCAACCACCTTATAACACCAGTTTAGAATACCCCGGGAATAACCATCAATTCTACGACCCAAATCTCCCTGGGAGGCAACCCAAACGAGAAAAGGGAATAGGACACGGAGCTAGGGCAACCAACACTGGCAACCCGAGGCTACCCGGAAAGGCCCATCACTCACGCCCTGACACTATGCAATGTAAGACTCGATACAAGGCGATAAATGAGCGATAGCACGACAATACTGAATAGAGGAGATAAACGAGATATCAAGCATTATTCAACAATTGTTAAACATTTCAATCAATAATCAACTCTAACAAGCGTAATAAGCATTAACAAGCATTAACAAGCATTTACAATCAAATAAGTAACAAGAACAACACCAACTAACATTATCAAGCAATAACAAGTATTCTATAGGCATTATAAGCATTCTATAGGCATTATAAACATTCTATAAACATTATAAACATTCTATAGGCAATATAAGCATTCTATAGGCAATATACTATGAAAACACACAAAATCCCAAAAATGATCCCAACTTTCTAACGCTACTACTTTCAAATGAGCCACGAGCTTTGGAAACCGACTTCACCAATCCTCCTAGGTCACCATAAGGCACGTGTAAAGACCCGAAACCCTACTTTACCCTAGAATTCACGCAAAGTCCCGATTTCCCCCTTTGCTCGTTTGAACTACAACTATACTAACCAAACACCCAACCAACGTCATAATCACACCAAAAGTGCTTCCATGGCCTCCCGAAACAATGCCATCATGCAAAACGAGAAAACGCTAAACTCGACATAAACGACCCCGACTTTCACCAATGCACTTTTCTCATTTTTTCCACTACGCAACCTAAACAAATCATGCATTTAGGCATTCTAGCATACCTAGCACCTTTTCACATCAACAGACAGCATAACAACACAACTTTATTATTTCAAGGGTTTACTATTCACAAAATACTATTCAACTAACAATTTATATTTCAATTTCAATATTCAACCGCAGAAAATGTTAAAAATCTATAAATACATGTTCTACGATTGCTAGGGAACATTCTTTAAGCCTCAAAAAGATTAAAACAACAAACTATGGATAAAATCCAAAAATTAAAGTTAATACATAAAACTTTCAAATGCGCAAATAAACATGAAATCCTCATCTTAGACGCTCCTAGACACTAGGAAAACCTCATAGGATGCCTCAGAAACCACCCCGTGGAAGCCCTCGCGAAGAATTGAAGATTTGAAGTTGAATTTTCTTTTTTTTATCTCCTTTATTTTTCGGCCCTGTCCTCTTTCTGTTCAGCCCTTTTTTTGTTTTGTGCTAATTTAAGCTTTTAAAAGGAAATAAACAAGTCAATTGGTCAAGTCTTTGGTCAAACTAACTTAAACTTGGTCAAATAGGCTTATTTCATGCATTTTAGAGCTAAAACAAGTAACATAAATCCAATTCTAGTTAAATACAACTTAAAACACTAAAATTAAAACACTAAATACTAGTTTTCACTATTTGCTGAGGACTCGAATTCATTTCCTAACTATCTCTCTCGATATGCTATGCACTTTGCGTCAATAGAAGAATAACAATTAAATCTCAAAGAATTTAAGAAAATATATCATTTTTGAAAAGCATCATAGTTTAAAATTTACTCCGGCTCGGAGCTACTTTTCATTTAATTGAAATCAGAGCATTTAAGTGCAAGAAAAATAAAACCGATTGACATCAATATGAAAAGTAGTTGATATTTCGTTAAAATAATTAGCTCAAGTATTATTCTAGTTACTTCTAAAAGAAATATGAAAATAAAGCTTCAAATAAATGTTTAACTAAAAATAAACACAAATCCAATGCTAACATTTAAGATGTCACTTAATTAATCACAAGAGAATAAATTCAATTACTATAATTATTAGAAATAGATAATAATCTTTTAATTATTCAATATACAACTACTAAATGCTTCCAAGAGAAATATTAAAATAGTGCAAATTGGTTGATTTAACTAATTAAACATTTAATCAAATGCAGTCAAGTGCTATTAAATGCATGCCGGGTTCGGGTTATCACAACTCCCAGTCTCGAGAGGGATCGGGGTGCTATATGTAGCCTGGACCTTCCTCTTCTTATGCTCATTTTGGTGGTGACAAGGGGTTTAGGACAAAGTTTTATCCTCGAAGGTTTAAGAGGATAAAAAAAAATTGGGTAAGGATGGATAAGTGTAAATCCAATCAGGTTCTTTGGAATCTTCTAAGAAATTTGCTACTTGGGCTCTGTCTACTATGGTGATTAGACATGATTTTGTAAACCAAGTCCTTTCTGATATTCAGGTGTCTCAATGCTTTGGGGATGATCAGGAGAATGAAGCAAATTGGTATATTCCTAAGGAGTTATACTTGGTTGCTTTAGTAGGTGAGTCAAAGGTAGATGGTAAACGTTCAAACAATTGCGTTGACTCGGAATCCCTCAACTCTCTTGCTTTGGTTCCGAATGTTGGTAAGGATTTCCTTGCGATATATTTTTGTATGGAATCCCCTTTTGGTTTGAATGAGTTAGGCAGTTGTTCATTATTGAAAGAGGATGCAAATCTTTTCAGTAGAATTCATAGGAGGATGGGTAAAATTAGCAAATCGACTGGGGTATTCTTTAATGGGCATGAAGAGAAACTCTTTGATCTTATTGTTGACATTGAGATAAAAAGGTTGAAAGAGTCTAAAAAAAAGGGCAAGTTGGAGACTTTAAGACTAAAAAAACAAGGGGCATTGAGTAGAAAAATTAAGAGACTACAAAGTTCCACTAACTATGAGAAAGGCAGATGCTCATTTGACATCGGGGGTAGTTTTGGTGGTACGGGAAATAATGATGTAATTTATGGGATGTAAAATTCTTTCATGGAATGTAAGATGGCTCAATGAGGCGGGGAAGAGAGCATCTATCAAACAATGTATTATGGAGGCTAAATGTGATTTGGTTTGTTTGCAAGAGTCTAAATGTGAGGTGTGGGACATTTCGTTAGTTAGGAGTCTTTAGGGTAGAAGAGTATGTGAATGGATTGTTCTTCCTTCTAAAGGTGCGTTGGGTGGTATTGTGGTGATATGGGATCCTAAGGTTCTATCTTGTGATGATCAAATGGTAGGAGTTCATTTCGTATCTTGTCATTTCACCACGATAGATGATGGATGTCAATAGGTCTTTTCGGGTGTTTATGACCTGGGATAGGGGATTGATAGAGAAGTTCTATGGAGTGATTTGTCTAGAGTTAAAATGAGATGGAGTTGTCCTTGGGTGATTGGTGGAGATTTTAATATGGTTCTTTTTCCTCATGAAAGAAGTAGGAATAGAGGTAAGAATGTAGCCTCAAGAAAGTTTCGGGACTTTGTTGATTTGTATGAATTGATGGATATCCCTTTGGTGGGGAGGCTATACACTTGGAATAACTTTAGGGATAATCCTTCTTTCTCCAGGCTTGATAGATTCCTCTTATCAAGTTCTTGGGAATCTCAGTTCCCTAGTGTTACTCAAAGGATTATTCCTAGGACCACCTTAGACCATCATCCTATTATTTTGAAGGTTGGGGAGATTAAGTGGGGCCTTTTTCCTTTCCATTTTAAGAATATATGGTTGAGAGTTTCGGTTTTGGGGATTTAATTAAGGAGTGTCTAGATAGATTTGAGATGAATGGGCGTGTTAGCTTCCGAATTGTAGAGAAATTGAAATTTCTTAAAGAAAAAATCAAAACATGGAGTAAAGAAAACTATGGGGATATTAAGAGGATGATGGAGGCTTTGACTGTTGAAGTTGATAAACTTGACAATAAAGAAGTGATATGAGGCATGTCTCATGCTAAGAGGGAGAGAAAAGATCTTTGTAAAAAAGAACTTTGGAATCTCGTGGAGATGGATGAGGTTTCTTGGAGGCAAAAGTCAAGAGAGATTTGGCTTAAGGAAGGGGATAAGAACACTCATTTTTTTCACAAAATGGAAAGCGCGCATAGAAAAAGATGTCTCATTTCGTGTATTTAAGTCAGTCACTCGATTTATGAAGATGAGGAGAGTATTAAGGAAGCCATTTGTAACTATTATGAGAAGCTTTACACTGAGGCGAATACTAAGAGGCTCAACCTTAATAACCTTGCTTTTGATTCTATTAGTGACGAGAAAAGAGAGTAGGTTGAACCGTTTAGTGAAGAGGAAGTCTTGACCGCTTTAAAAGATTGTAATGGGGATAAGGCCACTGGGCCTGATGGATTCACTTTGGCATTCCTTCAAGCTAATTGGGGTTGTTTTAAAGAGGATTTCTTGGCCATGTTTTAGGAGTTTCACACAAATGGTGAGTTTGTGAATGAACTTAATAGTACTTTCATTTGTGTGGCTAAAAGGAGTGGAGCTACTAATATTAAAGATTTTAGACCGATTATCCTTGTGGGAAGTGTTTATAAAATTATTTCAAAAGTGTTGGCTTCTAGGTTGAGATAGGTGGTAGACAAAGTGATTGGAAAATTCCAAAATGCTTTTGTTGGAGGGAGAAAAATTCTAGATGCGGTACTTATTGCTAATGAAGTGTTAGATTCAAGGCTTAAAGTGGGAAGGAAGGGATTATTTGCAAGTTGGATATAGAGAAGGCATATGACCATGTGTCCTGGGAGTTTCTTATTTATATTCTAAAAAGAATGAGTTTCGGTAATAAATGGTGTAAATGGATGTTCAAATGTATTTCATCTACATCTTTCTTAGTTATTATCAATGGTGAGCCCGTTGGGTATTTTTGTGCCTCCCGAGGACTATGGCAAGGGGACCCTTTATCCCCATTCCTTTTCATTTTGGTTATAGAAGCTTTGAGTAGAATGATTTTGAATCTGGTGCGAGATAATTTCCTTTAGGATTTTCAGGTTGGAAATCAAAGGAGAGATATCAGTTTATCTCATCTCCTATTTGTGGATGAACTATTTTATTCTGTGATGTAGATATTGATCAGATAATTAATTTTCGATGTCTTTTACTATTGTTTGAGGCGGTGTCGGGTTTGAAAATCAACCTTAGTAAAAGTGAGTTGATTCCTTTGGGTAATGTTGGGAATATGGAGGAACTAGCATTTGTTTTTGGATGTAAATTAGGATCTCTTTTGTTAAGCTATCTTGGTCTTCCTCTTAGAGCCAAACATAAAAGGCTAGTGTGTGGGATTCCATTATTTTGAGATATTAAAAGAAGTTGGCGGGGTGGAAGAGAAAATTTCTTTCGAAGGGAAGAAGGCTAACCCTCATTAAAAGCACGCTTTCTAATCTCCCAGTTTATTTTATGTCTTTATTCCCTATTCCAAGCTCTATAGCAAAAAAAGTTGGAGAATATTCAAAATCGATTCTATGGGGACGGATGAGAAACGAATTCAAATATCATCTTGAGAGGTGGGGGATTGTAAAACAACCTATTGACAAAGGAGGTCTTGGTATCAAATTACTTCTTATTTTTGATAAAGCCCTTCTTGGTAAATGGTTGTGGAGGTTCATGGTAGAGAAGGATAGCCTTTGGAGGAAGGTGATTGTGTCAAAGTTTGGAGAAATTCATAATGGTTGGATGTCGAAGGAGAGGAGATCATCTCATGGGATTGGCCTTTGGAAGAACATCGCCAAAGGTTGGGAAGCATTCATGAATCACATATCATTTGATGTAGGTGACAGGGGTAGAACATTATTTTAGCTTGATAAATGGAATGTCTCTCGTTTGACTTCCTTAAAGGATCGATTTTCCACTCTCTTTTCTTTATCTAGGAAGAAAGATGCTACTATCAGTTCTTATGTGCATTGGATGGATGGTAATTATGGGTGGATGGTAATTATGGATAGGATGTGACTTTTACAAGGGATGCTAATGATTGGGAGTTAGAGGAGTTTTTTTAACTTCTTTGGGTGTCTTAATAATTACACCCTTATTCATGGGAAGGAGGATAGAGTGAAATGGAGTTTGGTTAAAAATAAAACTTTTACAGTCAAATCTTTCTATAAAGCTCTTGTAGGTGAAACTGAATCTGACACATTTGAATCATTCCCTTGGAAGGATGTTTGGAACTCATGTGCTCCATCTAGAGTGGGTTTTTTTGCTTGGGAAGTGGCTTGGGGGAAGATCTTGATGTTGGATAATCTTCAAAAAAGAGAACAAACTGTTATGAATAGTTGTTTCTTATGCAAAAATGATATAGAGTCAGTAGAGCGCTTGTTGCTTCCATGCAGTTGGGCTAGATGTTTATGGGAAATTAATGAATTAATAATTTTTTTTCACTTCTCAAAAAAAAAAAAAAAAAAAAAAAAATGCAACTAGACCTCTTGAAAAATGGCCAACCAAAACAACAACCTGCCGGAATACCTAAAAGCTGAGCCACAATAAAAGCTATATAGGCTGTGGAATCACGTGCGAAACTCAAAGGACAGTGAGTGACATTACTAAGTAAAGTATAAATAAAGCTATACATATTCACAACATATGTATGTATCAACCAAGTTGAGGCCAAAAATTACATGGAAATCAAAACTCTTTTAGCTATATATGTGGAAAACGAACGAAAAGAAAACTGCTGAAACCACCACTCAAAGAAGGAAAGAGTGGTGAAAAAATACTTGCTTTCCAGAGTTAAAAGTCATACAACAAAATCACACTGCTTTCATCCCATCCTCCCAGATGCTAAACGTCAACAACCCACCCCTATTCCACCATCCTCAAATTAACAAATCAAATATGCTTTTATTTTTTTTAAATATTGACACCAAAAAATTTCTTATTGCCACACTCGGCAAATCATTCAGTTAAATGCTACAACCCCAAATTCTTTGACAAACAATCCGAAAGATTAGCTATTACAAATCCAGCAAACACCTGTAATCCATATCAAACCAAAAATAACATAGGACATGTCAGAAATCAATCACGGCCAATCAGCTCAAGGAGAAACAGTAATAAATGCATATGACTAATTTAATCATCTCCTGAGGGCAATATGATTTAACCAAGGATTTCAGATTCTGAAACATTTCAATTTCCTAATTTTTATTTTGCTTTCAACATTTTAGAAACCATTAAGGCTGTGTGGGTGAATATAATTTGCAATTCTTTGAATTTTTTCGTTACCATCAAACATCCTATGAAGGTCACATGTCAGGAGACTGTATTGCTAATCAAGGATATTTACATGCTCTAGTGCTACTCTTCGAAGTTTATTGAAGTTTTTGTTTCCTCCTCATAGACAGACAAATTTAATACCTGAACTGAACCGAGAATGTAAATAGCTGAGTAGTGGCGTCCATGAATGAACATATCCGCCACCATTGCCAGTGGAATGGTGAGAGACATGCCCAATGTGGCTACCAATGGAGTCGTCCAAACAACACACAATGCCCTAAGAAGAACACAGAAGCTTCAGATAAGAGAAAAAACATTGAGAAACATTAGGAGTTTGCTGAAATCAACCCAGTTTTTCATACCAAAAGTAGTCAGAAAGAACACTTCCAACAAGTCCATTGGCAATAACCACTTCGTCCATTTTAACAGAGTGAGGAATTGTGAACTTAGGTTCTATACCTAAAGCTGTCAATGGCCATACTGCAAGAGAATTTAATTTCCAACAGTTAGATTGTATCCATAACGACACTATTGAGTAAAAGAACATTGATAACAAGAAAAACACTCTCATGTTCATCAATTTAATAGTTAATACAGAACACATACTTGACAAATACATCAGAAAGCCTGATCTAAGAAAGAATAAATACAATCGCTAGGCAAAAGGGAGAACAGTCCCAATCAGTCATAAGAGTATCATGATGTGATGTTAAAGAACACAGAAAATGATGAAGCATACAAGATGTTACATACAACCAGACCCTAAAATTCTGGTTCCTGCAGTGCCTTCAACCGCAACCATTTATCAGAAAGGAAATCAGCATATCTAATTGTTATTCATTTGGAACCTATAGAAACTAATTGGCTTGAGGCTAAGCATGCACTAACACGAGAAGCAAGAGAAAGAGCAAGAGAAAGGCCGATTCTCTTGGGCTCAGTTCAATGATGTTGTTAAGTCTTAAATCAAACCAAACAAAACCCAGACTCATCCAATCTGGTGCCGGCTTCCTGGATCCATCCACATCATTCAGTTCTATTGAGGACTGTTTCCTTTGTTAAAGCCATGAGTGCAAGAGGATTTTTCTCAAACTATTCTTCGGCCTTCCACCACTCTTCTTACATGAATGGCAACCTCCACTAGTAAAAACCTTCTAACAAGTTCCTCTATAGATCTACTTCTTACATGTTTAAACCATCTTAATCAATTTTCTCTCATCTTGCCCTCCATTGGTCTACAGATTAGCCCAAAGGTTATAGATCACAGGGGTTAAATAAGACGATATAGAACTTCAGAACTCGTGTAGAATGTATTGGAAGATTATACCAGTGGTAAAATAGAAGATAAGGGAAGAAAGTGAAGGGGGCCTATGCAATCACACCCACGAATTTGGACATCACATCCAAGGACTGACGTCTTACACATCTAAGGAAAGCTGGATCCACACCCCAAAAAAAAAAATGTTGGATTGTTTTCATTTCATCCAATCTACCCAACTGGGGCCCACAGCCCACTTTCTTTGACCCTCTTTTGGCTGACCATATCAGGTTCTTTGAACCTTTTACCACAAGATTACCAGGTTCAAATGAATCTGTTACAACATACTGAAACAAAAACAATCCTACAGTTAATAATGAAAATGGCCACAATAACCAAAATTGCAAAAATAACTAAAATGATCCTCTCCATAACAGGCTTGAGAAGCTTTAAAAAAATTAAAAATTAAAATTAAAAAAAAATTTGAAAAAAAAATCTAATATCTCAACAAGCACATAGCAAAGCATAAACTATAGCAAAAGCAACTCTGAACCATAATCATTCCTTGTAAGTTGGCAAAGGCACTCTTACCTATACTCATTAATTGTTTTTTTTTTCGACAAGTGAATAAATTTTATTAATATGCACTGCAACCCAAAAGTTATTTACATTAGCAGCGTTAAGAATATACACAATCTTGAATACTATCTACATTAACCTTACAACATCCTCTAATCCAAAAACACAAGTCATAAATACAATGGTTTTTTAAGGACACGAGTCCAACTCCTTCAAATGCTCTTCGATTTCAATACTCATTAAAGTAGCGATTGGTATACTGGAATGGATTTGGACAGGAATGGAATGGGCCAAGGAATGGAATGAAACTGGGAATGGAATGAACCTAGGAATACGAATAACATGTTTGGTATATTTTAGGAATGAAGAATAGTAATGGGAATGCCTTATATAATATGACAAGATTGTCCTTTAGTATTAAAAATATGACAAGATTGCTCTTTTATTATTATTATTATTATTATTATTATTATTATTATTATTTCAATCACTATTATTATTATTAATTTTATTTTTAGTTTTTGATTTTATATTTATTTTTTAATAATAATAATAATTATTATTATTATAAAAATAATTTTTAATAATAATAATAATTATAATAATAATTATTATTATTATTATTATTATTATATTACTATTAGAAATAAAAATAAAAATAATTATTTTTTTAATAATAATAATAATTAGTATTTTATAATAATTATTATTATTATATTTTTTAATTATTATTATTGTTATTTTTATTATTATTTTTGTTATTATTATTATTATTATTGAATATGAGGGTATGATAGTCAAGTTCATTCCCAAATACATGGGAATGACCCATTCCTATGGGTTTGCTCTGGAATGGCTATTCTCATATACGTGAGAATGTGATTACCTTGGGAATGAGATTCTCAAGTTCATTCCTTTATACCAAGCATGGGAATAAAAAATAATTGGGAATGTCATTTTATTCCAAACCTCATTCAAATATACCAATCAGTACCTAAATGTTAAGAGAAGACAAGTTAGGCGTTAAGTAGAGTTAGCATCTGGACCAACCCAGTCAACACAAGTCATGGGTCGAGAGAACCGAGACTAGCTCAGCTATGTTTTTGGTGGGCTGCACTTATTTTTCAAAACACATGACCCAACTCGGCCCACAAACCCACTACCATGGGTCACGAGCTGGACTGGGTTGGGCTGGATCAGTCTATATTTTTTTGTGATTAGTGTATTTTGAATATATTATATATACTAAGAGGAAAAAACCTTTTGGTCCCTCAAATTTTGTGAAAATAACCTTTTGGTCCCTCAACCTTTAAAAAGTGACCATTTGGTCCATTTTTTACGGTAAGTTGACGGAAAATGTTAACTTTTTATGATTTTTCTATTTTACCCTTGGACCCATTTTCTCTCTCTTGCATGGCATTAAAGACACATTTTGAAAACTAATGAATCTCTCCTTCTTTTACCGTTGCTACCAACGGTAAAAAGAGAGGGAGTAACGGCTAAAATAAGAGATATTATTGTGGGTCAAAAGCAACTGTTCGCATATCTGAATAGGAAATATGAGAGTTCGTCGCTAATTAATGATGGAATTAGAGAGGGAAATAAGTATTTATCTCAAAAAATAAATGTTATAAATCATAATTTCTTATAAAATGCATCTTACACTCCATTGACACTATGAACAAGTATTTTCAACTTAATTTGATGTCCAAGCCACTTTCAGAATGAAAATCGACAAAAACGGGTTTCTTTTATTGCTTATCTTTAAGTTTTTTTCTAAATTTCGTCGCTAATTCTGTCACTATTTAGTGAGATATTTAACGAGAAAATTACGACATGCCGTCACTATTCCATCGCAAATTTATCGGCCGTCACTAATCAGTAGCGATGTCGCGAGGGATTAGTGACGAAATTTAGTTATAAAATTTTCCGTTGCAAAGCTGTTGCTAATCTGTCACTAATTAGTGATTGAATGTTTTCCGTCACTAAATCTATTGCCACTTAGCGACAAAAAAATAAATAAATCTATCATTAAAATCCGTCGTCCATTTCAATTTTTCTTGTAGTGGACCACTTCATTTTTTTGTTTTGATTTTAAAATGATGTGAAATTTCCAAATTACCCCTCAGCTGATAACTTTTCCGTCAACTTTCTGTCAAAAATAGACCAAATGGTTACTTTTTCAAAAGTTGGGGGCAGTGTTTAAAAAGGCACAAAAAAGGTGCGCCTTAGAGGCGAAGCGCACCATCAGCACCTTAACAAGCTAAGGCAAGGCGTTTTGATCAAGGCGCACCAAGGCGCACAAGGCTAGGCGCGCCTCTCTGCGCCTCTTTAAATTTTTTATTTCTGTCAATATATTTTTTTTTTAATATATGTGCAAAGTACTATTTTACCCTTGACTTTTAGATATTTCAAAGAAACCCTAAAAGAAGAAAAAGAAGACAAAAAGAGGAAGGACAGATCTGATCTGTGCAGTCAACAAAAGAAAAAAAGACAGATCTGATCTCTGCAGTCAACAAAAAAAAAAAAAACAGAAGACTGAAGAAGAACCGAGAACGACAACTCAGGTACGATCTATCTCTCTTATTCTCTCCTCTTTCTTCTCCTCTCCTCTCTTTTCTCTTTCTCGCCTCTCTCTTCAGTCTTCCCCTCCTTTTCTTTTAATCAAATCTCGATCTGTCCTTTTTTTTTTTCCTTTTTGTTGGGTATTGCCCCTAGTGGGTACCATCTCTGCTATTATCTTCTTCTTTTTTTATGGGTAGTGCGGTAGTAACACTCTCTCTTTGTTGTCTTCTTTTTTTTTTTGGTGGTCCACCAATAATGCTCCCCTTTTGACAGACAGTGCTGGACAGTGCATGCTTTTTTTTTTTTGGGTCACCCCACATGCTGGCTAGTTCGTTTGTCTTTTTCTTTACTTTGAATTATTGTATGCATTGTTAGGCTGCCTAATGTTACAGATTATTGTCTTTTATCTCAAAATTGTGTTGAAATTATAAACTATGTACTTTTACAGATTATAAAACTTGTATAATGGAGAACAATTATGGGAATGTCGATACTAATGCTGATTATAATGAGAAGAAAAGCGATATGGCTGGAAATATGGTTATTTAGGTGATCCTAAAAATAAAAATGATGTGACTTGCAAATATTGTTCAATAGTGACAAAAGGAGGAATTTTTAGATTGAAGAAGCATCTTGTTCAGGGATATAGGGACATAAAGCAATGCAAAAAATGTCCTGAACATGTTAGGGAAGAAATCAAACAGTTCATGGAGAGTAAAAAGAAACAAAAAGAGCAGTTGAACTTATTGTCTGATTATGATAATTTTTTAGAGGATGAAGAAGATGAGTTCTTAATGAGTATGGCAGATCGTAAAGGGAAAAGGCCAATCAATCCGAATCAAATTACTGCCTACAACTCAAACAACAAGAAATCGAGACAAGTTGGTCCAATGGATTCATTTGCTAAGCCAAAACCATCTACAAATGTTGGAAAGGGTGCAAAAGCAACAATTAATCAAACCTATAAGAAAGAACAGAGAGAGAAGGCATGTGTTGATTTGGCTCGATGGATGTATGATGCAGGTATTTCATTCAATGCTGTCACTTATCCTAGCTTCAAAGTTGCACTGAATTCTATTGCTAGAGCTGGAATAGGAATGAAACCACCAAGTGCTTATGAAATAAGAGTGCCTTTCCTAAGAAAAGAAGTACAAAACACTAATGATTTGATGAAAAGCCACATAGAGGAATGGGCAAGAAATGGATGTTCTATTATGTCAGATGGATGGTCTAATCGATGTCATAAGCCAGTGATTAACTTCTTGGTGAATTGTTCAAAGGGAAGTATGTTCATGGAGTCGGTTGATGCATCTTCTTATATAAAGACCGGAGAGAAGTTGTTTGAGCTACTTAGCAAAATTGTACAGAAAGTTGGAGAATCCAATGTTGTGCAAGTCATAACAGATAATGGAAGCAATTTCATTGTAGCTGGTAAGAGAAGTAATATTAGTATAAATCATGTGTTCTTAATTCTTACTACTTTTGTATTTTAAAGTATTAATCTCTTTGACTTTTATGGTTTAGGTAAATTGTTGGAAGCAAGATTCTCACATTTGTACTGGACACCATGTGCTGCACATTGCATTGATTTGATGCTTGAAGATATTGGAAAAATTACCTCGATCAATAGGGTAATTAAGAGGGCAATTCAAATGAATAGTTTCATTTATCAAAGGCCGAGTCTTTTGAACTTGATGAGGCGCTTTACTGGACAAAGAAACTTGTTGCGGCCAGCCAAGACTAGATTTGCAACTTCTTTTATCACTTTGTCTTCGATACATAAGCAGCGAGATAGCTTAAGAAAGCTTTTTACATCCCAGGAATGGGTCACTAGTCGATGGGCAAAAGAACCTGGGGAGAAGAGAGCACATCAAACTGTTTTAATGCCATCCTTTTGGAATGGGGTGGTTTATGCTCTCAAGTTAATTGGTCCTTTAGTTCATGTTCTCAGATTAGTTGATGGAGAGAAGAAACCATCTATGGGGTACATATATGAAGCCATGGATCGAGCTAAAGAAGCCATTGTTGCTTTATTTGTTGAAAATGAAGACAAGTATTCAGAAACATTTGAAATAATTGACAAGAGATGGGAATGCCAACTCCATCATCCTTTGCATGCAGTTGGGCATTACCTGAATCCAGAATTTTTTTATGATAATCCCGAGATTGAGCAGTGTGAAGAAGTGATGAAAGGTTTATATGCATGCATAGAGAGGTTGGTTCCAGAGTTAGAAAAGCAAGACAAGATCACAGATGAGTTGCCAAGCTATAGAAGAGCTAAAAATTTGGTTGGAAACTTGATGGCTATTAGGCATAGGAAGACTAAAGCACCAGGTAAATTTTTTCAGCTTAATGGTTCCTTTTGTTTATCAATATTTCATTGAATATCAAACTAATAGTAATTGTTTTCCACTGGTTAACTTCAGCTGAATGGTGGGCTGCTTATGGAGCTTCTACTCCAAATTTGCAAAAATTTGCCATAAAAATTCTAAACCTTACATGCAGTGCATCGGGGTGTGAAAGAAATTGGAGTGTCTTTGAACAGATTCACAGCAAAAAAAGGAACAGGCTTGCACACTCCCGTTTGAAT
The DNA here is from genome assembly GCA_037974665.1 of Ehretia macrophylla. Taxonomy (NCBI): domain Eukaryota; kingdom Viridiplantae; phylum Streptophyta; class Magnoliopsida; order Boraginales; family Ehretiaceae; genus Ehretia; species Ehretia macrophylla. Next base: position 76,004,534 of record CM075773.1, read on the forward strand.
GATTTGGTGTATGTCAAGTACAATAGAGCATTGGTTGAAAGATACAAGATGCATGACAATATTGATCCTATATCTTTGAAAGACATTGATGATAGTAATGAACGGTTAACTGGGAGAATTGAAGAAGATTGTGCCGAGGATGATTTAGTGTTTGAGGATGATGAAGATGGAGGTTTAAATTGGGGACAAGTTGCTAGTGCTTCTAGAGTTGATGAAGAAATATTTAATTTTAGATCAAGAGGGAGTAAGCAATCAGGTTCAACCTCTAGCTCTCGAAGACAGCCCTTACATGAAAATATAGAGGAAGAAGAGGATAATGAAGACTACCAATCATTTGATGGGGAGGAGGATGATGGAGTTGCTGCTTCCTTCCAAAAGGAAGATGATGATTATATTTGAAATAGTATCCTTTCTCTTTTAGTACATAGTATTACATAGCATATTAGTAACCAAGTATGATTGACTTATATTTATTTTGATGTGATGGAAGAGAATGACATGGATATCATGCATTTTTTGTGAATTTATGATGCTTAAATGATACTAGTGATATATAATGTAACACTTTTTGATGAATATATATATATATATATATATATTTATATCTTTTAGATGTTTTTTAGTTAAAGTATTATCTAATTAAAACTTCTATTTTAGTATCTTATATAATTTTTTGATTTCATAGTATAAGAAATGCGCCTCACTTCGCTAAGGCGCGCGTCTTTGCCTTGCGCCTTGCTCCTAGGCACTAGGACCCCCTATCGCCTTAGTGCACCTTACGCCTTTTTATACACTGGTTGGGGGTTCAAAAGGTTACTTCCACAAAACCTGAGGGACCAAAATGTTTTTTTTCTCTATATACTAATATACATACACATATACATATACAAACACTAATGCACATATACATACATATATTATATACATAAATATATATAGTAAAAAACTAATTGGGAGTACTTGGATAGTTGGATTAATAAATATAAATCTAAGTAAAACTTAAACTTAACTTTTTCAAGAACAGTTAATTTAACGGTTAACAGGACACAAATAGATTGATAATATTAACATGAATGAAAAAACATTATATAACAAGCTACAATCTCATAAGCACAGGTACATTAGTAGCATAAACATAAAAACCAAATGGGCCCGAGTTGGGCTGAGTTCTGAGCTGAGCTGGGCTCACGAGTTGGGTTGCGCTAGTTGAGTCAAAATAGTCCTAGGCTCAAATGGGCTAGATCATTAATTTCATCACCAGCTCGGCCCACCTATATATGGTAGGTTGGGCTGAGTCGAGCCTGATTTTAATTGGGTTGGGTTGGGTTGGGTTACAGTTTTCGTGTATTGGGTTGTGCTAGGCCTGACCTAGCCTAGCCCAAATGCCAGCTCTAACGTTAAGCATGAGATAACCAATATTAATTCAATATGGATTAGAGGGGTTTTTTTTTAGAATTATCAATCTGGATTAGAGAGTGTATCATTTAAAACTTAATATGTAATCCTTCTAAAACACTCAACACAGTTTCTCTGATCAGGTATCACATATATTGTAAATCTATCATCTCTCTTTTCTGTTTCTATCATTTCATCTTTTAATTGGCAAAGGATCGGTGTCACAGTGAGCAGGTGAAATCTTCCATTTGTATAATCAGAAGGCATAAGAGTTTCTTGATGCATAAAGATAAAATCAACCTATAGGTAAGCTCGTAATTCAATCAACAAAAGCACGAAAAATCTTATAAAAGCTAAGCCAATGGGAAATAGTAACTTCTCCTTTCCCTGGTTCATCATTCTCTAAGTTATTTCTGTGAAACTCAACTTTGAATAGCCAAAAAATAAGTATAGTTAAAATAAAAAATTATTATTCGATAGGAACAAATATGATTCAGCACATTACTCGATAGAGGAATCTAATAATGGAATTTGCTGACTTAAAGCAGGCTATTAAGAATTGAACAACTCTTACCAAGCCACCATAGTGCTACAAGTGTAAATAGTCCAATATATCCAAATAATTTTTGCACATCCACCCTTTCCTCTTCTTCGCCGGCAAACTTTTTAAGGAGTACTGTAGTATAATTTAAAAACAAGCATTACGACAGCTCTTATGCATCAGATATTATAATAAATGCAGAGGTTTAGACAGAGAATGCCTAACCGGTAAATAGCCCATATGTCACAGCTGATAGAAGGCCAAAAAGATCCCCTACAAGAGAGCGTTTACCATTTCTTTAAAAGAAACAAAAAGGTAAACAGTCAGTCGATGACCTGAAACATACAATAGGAAATGCAAAATGAAGAATCAACAGAAAAATGAATATATACTATAAGGGGAAATGCTATATGCATGGTGCAGTAATCTCAAATAAGAAAAATAAGACACATCACTGAGCGCAAATATTTAGGCTCTAAATAATTCTAGTCCAAGAAATACTAACTAGCCTAATGGTGAAAGTTATCTACTCATTTTTGCATCATTATGGTGCATCTTGAAACATATCACAGAAAAACTGTTGATAGTAAAATAAGAGGCAATGAAACACATCACTTTGGGCTTTCGGCACCATAGAGAGATAAGAGATGCAGAAAGAATTTTGATGAAATTTAGATACATATATTGGGAGACAAAGTTTCAAATAAAAGATAACTTGATAACCAGGATCATACATAAAAGATGGCATATTAAAAATGTCTAGGGTCCAATCAACATTAATGGAATATAGAAAAAACAGTTACCCAGAAGGATTGATTTGTGAGTCATCTGCAGCCCATGTTTTCCCTAGAGTTGTCATGGCAACACCAGCCATACTGACGAAGACAGCGACTACTTTTGCTAGACTTAAGGATTCTTGGCCCAGGAATGCCCCAATGAAAAGAGTAAATAATCCTGATGTGGAAGATAACACTGTTGTACTTGCAACACTGGTACGTGCAAGTGCAGCATTTGATAAGTACTGTATGAAAAGAAACAAAGAGGAAATAAAAGAATCATGAATACACCTAGTTATATATTGAACGGCAATTTTCTGCTTTACAAAACCATTATTCCCCTTTAGGTTAGAGGGTTTATAAGATTCTAGCATAGAATAACTAGAAGATCTTCTCTTTTCTTACAAAGTTTAGCAATATGAATATTTTTATGTCACAGTTGTTCATTTTATGCCTGAGGTAATTGTTGGATGTTCCACAAATCAACTTTGAATAAAGACAGAAACTGAAAAAAGCAGAGAGTATTCAACTTACCTCTGTAATAAACCAGATGGGGGCAATATAAAATCCATATAAAGCAATTTCCCTGGTCGTAAGCTCCTTTCCATGCTTAGCATTGTTGACTTCCTCTCTACGTTTAGGAACTAATGGATTCCCCTCTTCCACAGAAATATCTACTTCACTATCTTTCCTATGCAAGGATCCTTGGATTTCCATTTCAAAGATTTTCTGCCCTTCAATGTACTCTAAAGGAGATCTAAGCCCAGCACATGACTCGTCATCAGTCACTAGGCTTTTGCCACTTCTATTTGAGCGTTTCTTTAGCCAAATACATATCCGATCCTTAATGAATGCCAGGGGGAGATAAATCACCATTAAAGATGCTCCTAGATATGTCACTGCAAAGGGCTGCTTGTAGTCTGTGAAAATATCCTGTACATAATGTAGATAAGAAAAACCTGTGAAAGCTAAATAGCTAGGAAATTGCATAACTTGGAAAGCTTAACAAGAAGAAAAAAGATTTGGTTAGAAAAACATATCGCATTAATAACTAGGTATTTCCATGCATCATGAGATATTTTCCCTGTTCAATTGCAGAGAAGTGATTTGTGAAATAGATAACCAGCCAATGGGGAGTTATTGCTGCCTTATATTCTCAACCTCCAGATTGTCTGACCAGTCGGCATATATGGCGAGAGCTCAACTAAAAACATCTTGAGAGGGTGAGAATCTATCTGCTGGTGTTGAGCTGGTTCCCAAGGAAAGACCATTTCTTCTTTGAGAACATTGTCAATATCTTGGGCAACATGGGAGGTAGATGGAGAATTTATTGGACAAATTAGCAATCCATGTTGCTACTTTTGCTTTATGGACTTCTGGTTTTGTGCTTTGACTACTGTAATATCCCCTTCTACATGCCTTGCACACAATTTGTGCTGTCCCAAATGCAAATACTAATTATCTCTTTACCCATTAGAGAAAAAGAGCAATGGACCAAATGGACCACCTCATAATGTAAACCATAGAAGTTTAAACCAAGCTAGGCCTTATTCTACTAGGTGGAGTTAGCTATATAGATCTAATGACACCACTCGTTTCTATCTAGCGTCATCTCCTCCATTAGTTTCATATACGGGAAGTCTCAACTGAGTATTTATGTCCAACTCATCTTAAGTCTTCCTCTATACCTCTTACGGGGTACTACTTCCATACCCTTGCACCTTCTAATAGGTGCCCCAGGAGAAACCATCTCAAACAATTCTCCCTCATCTTATCCTCAATCGAGCCCACCTCTTCTTTTCCTTGTATCTCTTCATTCATAATCTTGTCCTTGCTAGTTTTGTCACACCTCATTTCTAATCTTGTCCTTCCTAATCATATTACTCATCTTCCTGGATTTTCCTCATAAACCATACAAGTTTATTTCAACCCTTTTAAATTACTTCTCCTCAAGGTAAACAACAAAAGTGTTTTAATCCCTATTGACGTCAAAAACTCATCTTCTCATAAAGGAGCTGCTTTCTTTCAACCCTCCTACTGCATTTATTTTAAAACGCTGCATTTTTTTCTTTGAGAAGTAAAATAGCTGCATATTGTGACTCCAAATCAATGCACTGAGTATATACTGTGCATGCAGACATAGAAGACAAAGAAATAACAGGCTAGAGCGAAAATCCTACAAAACCTCCACCTAAATTATATCAGACAAAATGAAAGACTAGGCACTGAATCTACTCGGTTAAGTTAATTGAGAAATAGCAGTTCCCTTTAAAAGTCCAATAAGTATATCAAATCAAATCACCGTGTTCGTCGAATTGGCTTTTTCCGCATCATAAGATCTGCCTATGATCCATAATCCACTCTGAGATCAAGTATATAACTAATTATCTACAAACAGTTCTCAAATGTGACTTGAAGTTATGTCATCAGCACGAAAACACATTAGCGCGCTATATCAGCTTACCAAGTAATGAGCTCGAAATAGCTCGACTGTACAAGGAATAATTTCAAAGGCCTAAATAGGGCCAATGAGTAGAGATTGAAATTGATTCAATCCCAGTGCTTTCAGCCCTTTCTCTTCAATTTGTTAAGAACCAACCACAGCAGACAAAGGAATAGAACAAGCAGAAGAATCATTCAAATGGTAACTTTTATTAATTATGTGAAAATTCTAATGCTTTAACATGGCCAGAGCCTCTGCGTAATAATAATATAGCAAATAATACTCAATCCAAACACAACTCTTCATCAGCATAAAGTCCATTACTTTTATACAGGAAAAAAAATATATATATATATAAACCAAAAATAAAATAAAATAAAGGAAATTATGCTCAAAGAATGTATAAACAAACCTGGGTGACTTCAGCAGAGGTGACCCAAATGATAACAACAGTAGCAATCAGAAAGAGACCAGCTTTATATCTCCAACCCATCACCATAAGTGAGTGTATGTATTATTATTCACAAATCCAGAAACAACCCAGTTGCCAAAATTTGATCTTTTGAAAGAAAGAAAGATGATGTATATCCTTTGTTTTCCTCACAGATCTTAATAGACCACCACCAACAAAAGGAAAAACCTTCAAACAAAGTCTCTCTCTCTCTTTCTTTGTCTCTCTTACCACCGCCCAAATGGTTATTATGGTAGGTAATATATCAAAACATGCCAGAGAGAGATGTATATAATATACATATATTATATGTATAAATGAGAGAGAGAGAGAGAGAGAAATGGTGAAAATCCAGCAAGGTTTGAGTAAGAGAGAGGGAAAGAGGTCAAAGGCGTAAGTTTTTCCCTTTTCAAGTTATAAGCTGTTTTTGGTTAGTTGTTGTTATAATTTATATAAAGATTATTTTTCATGTGCATTAATATTATTTATCTGTCTCCACTTGTTCTTGAACCATTTTTCCTTCTCTTACTTTGCTGCCGTAATATCTACTCTTTGTTGTCTTTTGGTTTCCCTTACTTTCATCTTACTTGTTCTTTAGGTCTTGGAGATTTCTTCTTCACTTTTTCATGTTTAAATATTCTTTTCTTTTTTTTGCTAGGCACATTTTTAGATATATAGAGGATGTCACGCCCCAATTCAACCCCACCTACGATCAGTCAGGACGTAACGGAATTTCGGCGGCATAACGACAGTAAACAGATTTCCGAGGTTCTAAACCAACCTCATTAAACATCATACATCCAGTAATTCCTCAATACAAACAACAACATACAACACAACCATATTATACAATAAAACATCCTCGTTATACGCCTCCGTTCCAACATGACATACAATACCTCAACTTTATCATACATTTCAAAAGTAAGTTGAGACACAACTACAATTTAACCATAGACAAAAGAAAGCCACTAAATTAACATCATTTGGATCGTTATCTTTTCAACAACTATTACACTAAGAACCGTAAAGCATATAAAGTCTATTAAACTAATATACAAGACATTTAACAACATAGGATCATGGATAAGACTCAGGGACATATGACTCATCCACGAAAGGCACGTTTTCCACATTCTCCTCTTCAGGAGGCACGTACCCGAAATCTTGTGAAAGTACACCTGAAACATGCATTAATAGAGAGTGAGCTTATATACATAAGCCCAGTGAGGATCCGATAGATCTCGACAGTATTCACTACGCTCCTTGGATTTAGTCCTTTGAGCAAGTAAACACACAACAACAATAATAATGCTATCATCACATAACTATATAACCAATCAATAAGGATACTCTATTTGGTGTAGCTCCAAACGCCATCACGATCTCAACCGTTCTTCTTATAACTCCCCATTACTCACGCACCCGAGGTACCTCACTAGCCCCTCCCTCCATGACACCTCCGTCATGCGAGCTGGGGGTAGCCTATGGCAGTCATGCCGTTATCAACCCGACAGCCCGACGCTGCCCGAGAGGTGGCACACACATACCAAGACTCCATATTCATCAATCACACAAGCATAAATCAATCAATCAATTGGGAGATCAGCAACAAGAGTGCCCGATTCCCGCATTCAATAATAATCAATCAATAACATCAATATAACATCAATATTAAATTAAACAACAAACAACGTAGTTAGATGACAAAGTAGGCCATCTAACCGGACATGCATAATATACATAATTAAACTCTAAATTACTCAACAACAACTCACCATTCATCACTCGAACACTACCCAACCATCTAAGGCATCGTTCAAGAAATTAAAGAATGACAACCTAAACTTCTAAAATTCATAACTTACAATCTACTAATCCAAACATTGCCAAATCAGTTCCTATCACTCACCCATTCAACCTACTACATTAGCCCTCTCGGAAATCCACCATAACACCTCTAAATCATGCCCGATAACCCTAAAATCCTAAGATGTCATGGCTGGATTTTCCGAATTTTCACACAAACAATGTAATCGAAAATTCGGCATTACAACAGCGCTAACACGTAATTCTCAAGTATTTAGAAATCGACGGCAATCGATTTCGATCAACACAACTCATTTAATTCAACTTTGAACATTTTAATCAAAATTAAATACCCGGAAAATAAAAATTATGCTATATCCGACAGAAACTCGTAGTATTAGTATATAATGATCCCTAGCATGCAAGGAGCAATAATCTAACATCAGATTACAATTCTAACGGTTCAATCTTCATTTATACGCAAAAACACAAAAATGACATTTTGAGATCTAGAATTTTTCTCTCACCTTAGATGCGATATAAGCCTAGGAATGCGTGCTATGCGTGCCCAACAAGCAGAATCCAAGTCGGTGCGAAGTTTCACGGACAAAAACTAGGTTTTTCTTTGAAAAATTGGATTGAAAGCTTGAGTTTTTCTCTTCTCTTCTCTCCCTCTTTCCTCTCGGCAATGTGTGTGTGTGTGATGGTGTTTTTGTGTTGTGTGAGTGTGTGTTGAGGACATTAGCTTAAATGGTCAATTAATTAATTAAAGTCAAAGTTATTTTAATAGGTATTTTTGTGTTTTTAATGACTTTAATTGCATTTTAGTGCTCACCAAGTTAAAAATAATTATGCAACCCCCAAAATATCACAAGTGGATTATTTTTAGGTGACAAGAAGTTTTACATTCAAAGAATTCCACCCGAGTCGGCTTAAAACTCGATTTTCGCGAAAGTCGGTGTAAAAACCCTAATAAATTCTTAAGCCGATTTTAAAACCGTTTTCATCAAACACAGGTCTATTAAAGTCCGTGGACTAGGTCTAGAAGGGTTAAAAAGACCAGTTTCAAAATTATAGCGGACGTGTTTCGAAAACACTATTCACTGAAAATCGACGATAAAATTTCTGACTCCGTTTTTGATGAAAATTTCATGAATGCACATTTAGCACGTATTAGAAGTATTGACATCAAAATTATAACTTTCCAAGTCCTATAGCACATAAACAGATCATATGCACGCAAAACGAGGTAAAACACGTAAAACGAGATAAGCAAGAAAGTGGGGTTTCACAGAGGATGCCTCCAACACTTGCTACTTATAACCATTTTAGTCTTAATATTGGAAAAATGGCTTAATTAGTTTTAAATGTTTACTTATTTTAATATTTTGGTCTTAAATATTTTTAATCTGATATTTTAGTTCTAAACGTTTTACATAAAGGACATCGTTAATCTATTAACTCATTTATGTTAAAAAAATTTCGTTAAGGTCATATGATTCGCACGTCGCGCGTAAAAAAAATAAAGCATACAAGGTTAAATTGGGAAGAATAGGGGATCGGTGATGTTTTTTGAAAATGAGTTGTAAGCTAAATGACCAATTTAAGATTGTATGTTTTTTTTTTACGTGTGGCATGCGAATCTCTCAACCTTAACGAAATAAATTCAACATAAATGAGCTAATAGACTAACGGTGTCTTTTATGTAAAATGTTTAAGACTAAAATGTCTGATTTAAAATTTTTGGGACCAAAATGTCAAAATATGCAAACGTTTAAGACTAATTAAGCCATTTTAATATATACTTGACTATATACTAAAAATTAAAAAGCATGTTCGCTTTCTTAGAGTTAATTTGTAAATTTAAAAAATTAAATTATTCATCAATAAATAAAGATGATGAGAGTACTTTCATAACAATCATAACTTGTAAGAGGGTGTTTGGTATGCTTATTTCTTGGACAATACCATCTACTAAGTTGGTTTTGAGTTTACAAGCTCATTTGTTATTGTGTAGCAACACAATTAAGAGACATAAGAGTTTACAAGCTCATTTAGGGCTTAAAAGCTATAAAGCCTAAGAGTTCAATGAAAATAATTAAACATACAGTCATAGCATAAAAGCCACTTTTCGAAAGAAAAGAATAAAAAAAGAGAGTCATAGCGTATAAGCTAAAAACATATATATTTCAAAAGTAGCAAGCCTCAACTTATTTGTCTCATTTTGTTTCCCAAATAAATTGGGATCATTATTTGTTCTCTTTAATTAGAGAAAAAGTTTCACGAATGATGTATAAATACTCTTTTCGACCTCTACTAAACAAATTGTTGTGAAGGTTATAATCTCTATTAATTTTACATAATATTTCAAAATATTCATATACTTTTTGTATGCTAAATTATGTTGTCCTTACTTAATGCCTACACCTCTATTACTTTAATTTTTCAAATTGTTTAATTTTTATTAACAAAATATTTTTGATTCACATATGTGTTTAATTACTTGTTAAGTGAAGTGGAATTAATATAGGATTAAGTTAGAATCATAGGAATCAAGTTAGAATAATTTTCGGAGTTACTTAGCGAGCATTAGAAACCTTTGGAGCCAAAGTGTAATTAACCTAACTTTTACTTGGTCACCAAGTCACTTAGAACTAGGATTTAGTTTTGCTAAATTATACTTAGAACCTCACGGCTTCAATGAGAAAAGAAATGAGGAAGTTTTGCAAAAGCTAGAAAACATTTGAGGTCAATTAGTAAAGCTAAAAAACTTTAGGGGTCAAATTATAATTATTAGAAATTGAAATTGGACACCAAGTAAACTAAATAAACTAGGTTTCAATTATCCTAAATTACCCTAGTAACCTACGGCTATAGGAAAGGAGAAAGAGAAACTATTAGAGGTCAAATTGTAAACTTTAGAAACTATAGGGGTCAAATTGTAATTACTTAAAAATCTACTTGGGCACCAAGTTTTCTAGCTAAACTAAGATCTAAACTTTCCTAAACTACCTAGGAGGCCACAACATTAGGAAGAAAAAGACAGTGTCTTCATTATCGTGTACATTTTTATAGTACGTTTGTTTCTAGTACGTCACTCATGAACATGAGGGTATTTCGAGAAATGCCGGAGACATTTCCAAAATAAATAAGGAGGTTTATCGGTCCCTCATCGATATGTGATCATGAATCTAGAAGCTCACTCACTTATAAGTATCAAGAATAAGTTCACCGGAAGCTTACATAATGTGGTTGGTGGCTTTACGGTAAATATCACTCCGTCCCCCTATAATATACGAAACTATCACGCTACCTCTTGTGTTTATAAAACTATCACAAACCCCTTTGTATTATTTGAAAAACTTCATACTACTCTCATCTACCACATTTTTACCCTTTTATAATTTATATATATATATATATATATATTTTTTTTTTCTCTTTATTTTCACTTATTTTTTATTTATACTAAAAAAATTTAAAAACTAAAAAAAATTAATTTTTTTTTCATCTATTCCTACCCACACCCATACCCTTGAGCCACCCCACCCCACCCCAACCCCAACCCCGCTCCTCCCCCTCCCCACTCACTGCTTCTTCATCGGAGCAACAGATTTGATTAAACCAGATGAGACTGTAACCAAAACACAAAGGCCCTTTAATTTGCATCACAACTACCAATTTACCAAACACATATAAATATGCATAAATACATTTAAGCATATATATAGATATAGATACAGACATGTATATGTCAATACATACATGAAGATAATATATACACGCATGTGGACCAACTAGCATGATTAAGCTTTAGCTTGGTTAGTTCTTGTTTGGTGGTGCCTTGGTTGCACCCGAAAGGGATTTGGCTAGCAAATGTATCAAGGAAAATGAAGGTTGGGCTAGTGTTGTGGGTCTATGTCCATTATGCCATTTGTGTGCTGTTGCTACTGCAACCTACTCGTTGCAGTAGTAGAGTGAGGGGGGAGGATGAGTGGGGGTAGGTGTGGGTGGGGTTGGGGGTGGGAGAAGATGAAAAGTTTTTTTTTAATTTTTTTAATATAAATTATAAAAAAGTAAAAATGTCATAGAGGGGAGTAATGTGAGGTTTTTCAAATAATACAAGGGGTTTTGTGATAGTTTTGTAAACACAGGGGGTAACGTGATAGTTTCGTATATCATAGGGGGACAGAGTGATATTTTTCTGTGGCTTTAAGGTGTTAAGAGTCATCTATATTGGTATTCAGGCAAAAAATATAGTTTTGAAAAGTTTTGGGGTCAAATTATAATTACCAAAACTTTTGGGGCCAAACTACAGATATTAAAAAGTTATTTCAATATAATTATTCTAATAGAGATTATAATGGGCAAAAATAATATATATATATATATATATATATATATATATATATATATATATATATATATATATATATATATATATATATGTACATATATTGATGATGTAATTTGTGAAATGTCACATTATCAATCCTAGTCATCAAAAGAAATTGGCAAATTAGTGACTGGGCATCACATGTGGTGCTGCAGGATGACTGGACTCTCCATGTCATCAATCCTAGTCTTCTAATTTGAATTGGATGGTTTAGATTCAATCTTGAATAAAGACAAAAGAATCCTAGCCATAAAGTGATGATAGTTGCTTTTTGCCAAGTGTCAAGAGAGAAAAAAAGCTGGTTTTTGGATTGTAATGATTACAATCCAAGGACATGCATGGTTTTGTTTGTTCTTGCAAGAAAGAAAGCAATTTTGATTGGCTATTTAATTATGCAAGATTAACATATAATATAGATTATATATTAAACAAAGATGAAACTTTCTCTCTCTCTCTTTCCTCTCTATCATTTTCGGCCAACGAGGATAGGAAAGAGAAAAGATAATGCTAACCATTAGATTGTAATAATTGCAATCTAATTACATGCAAGGGTTAAACCAAATTACACTCAATGTCTCTTGAATTGATTGGGCAATTTGCATGTATTATATGATTATTATAATAGAGATTATAATAATATATTGAGGACAACATTCTTTCTCCTTGTCCAAGTCACATACACGGCCCAAGCATAGAAAGAAGAAGAGAATTCTTCATCTTTTCTAAGTGTCTATTCGGCCAAAGCAAGAAAAAGAAGAAAGCTTGTGTTGTTTGCTTCAAACCACATATACATAGCTTCAAATATCAAAAGTATACTAGCACATTTTGCTTTTGAGGATTGGTTGAGCTTTGGATGCTTGGTGGACCAACTAGAGCCTTCAACTTTGAGGGATTCAAGAGCTCCAAGATCAAAGCTTCATCTTCAAAGTATCTACAAGAGGTATTGTAATACCCGAGCCCGGAATGTGAATTTTCTTTGTTTATTATTTTGAAAATTATATTTCCTTAAATTCTTTGTGAATTAACTGTTACTTTCTCGCCGACGCAACGTGCATTGCATTTAAGGAGCGATAGCTAGATAACGAGTTCCAGTCCTTAGCAAATAGTGAAACTAGTATTTAGACGACTTAAATTTTATATTTTAATTGTTGCTAACTTTAATTGAACTTACCTTAGCTGAAACGGCTTTAAAACGCGCGAAATAGGGCCCTTTGACCAAGTTTTTAAGTAGTTTGACTTAGCCCTTTGACCCTTTGACCATTTGACCCTTAAATAAGTTAAAACTAAGCAAAATGAAATAAAAACAGCAGCAAAACCAGCAGCAGGTCGTGAGCTTCCTTAGAGAAAAAAAAAAAAAACCTTTCACCTACCAAACGATCAATCTTCGCGTGTGCTCGTGCGGGGTGATTTCCGAGGCAACCAACGTTGTTTTCCTAGCGACTAGGAGTACCTAAGGTGAGGGAAGCATGTTATTTGCGCATTTATATGTTGTGTTAGTTAACTTTGTCAATTTTTAGATTTATCCGTAGATCGTTATTTAAAGTGATTTGATGTTTCTAGAATGTTCCTTAGCATTTGTAGAACATGTATTTATGGCTTTGTAACATTTTATGTGGTTAAATGTTGTGATTGCAACTTGAATTGTGGAATGAATAGTATTTTGTGAATAGTAAAACCTTGAAACGTTGAAGTTGTGCTGTTATGCTTTCCGTTGATGTAGAAACGTGCTAGGTATGCTAGAATGCTAAAATGTGTGGTTTGTTTGGGTTGCGTAGTGGAAAAAACGAGAATTAAGCCTTTGGGAAAGTCGGGGTCGTTTAGGTCGACTTTGGCATTTTCTCGTTTTGCGTGTTGGCATTGCTTCGGGAAGCCATGGAAGCACTTTTGGTGCGATTATGGCGTGGGTTGGGTGTTTGGTTGTTGTAGTTGTAGTTCAAACGAGAAAGGGAGAAATCGGGGCTTTGCGCGAGTTCTAGGGTAAAGTAAGGTTTTGGGGTCTTTAGACGTGCCTTATGGTGACCTAGGAGGGTTGGCGAAGTCGGTTTCCAGAACTCATGGCTCGTTTGGAAATGGTAGCATTTTGATAGTTGTGGCCGATTTGTGTTTTTGTGTGTTTACTTTTCTTTATGCTTATAGAATGCTTAGAATTACTTGAATTACTTGTTGAGTTGTTTTGGATTGAATTGCTTATCAAATTGCTGCTATTGCGTGCGAGAGTAACCTACTTTGTTATTCTCCCACGCGTGGCTTTATCGCTTGTTTATTGTCTTGTATCGAGTCTTGCATTGCATAGTGTCTCGCGCGTGAGTGATGGGCCTCTCTGGGTAGCCTTGGGTTGCCAGTGTTGGTTGCTCTAGCTCCGCTGCTATTCCCTTTCTCGCTTGGGTTGCCTCCCAGGGAGATTTGGGTCGTAGGTTGATGGATACTTCCGGAGTATTCCAAACTGGTGTTATAAGGTGGTTTTGGGCCGGCGCGTCGTCATCGAATTGTGTTTGAAAGTTGCTCGTGAAAAGAGTACCGTATCCTTTGAATAAGTGTTTGCAGCTTTAGATACTTGCCTTGCTTTATTATTGGCTTTGGTTGTATCTTTATGTGATTTGTATGTATTGTTGGGCTAATTGCATTGCATACTTCTCTCATCTCCGTCCTTGAGACCAATTGCCCTCGCTGAGCAATAGTTTTTGCTCATTCCTTTCTATACCATGTTTTTACAGGAGTAGTTGAAGCAGACCCTCTAGAGGTAATTGAGGAGGATGAGCAGGTGGAGGTGTTTCCGTGATGGCACTTCCCTGCTTTGCTGGTGGTTGGTTACCAGTTTTGTGCGAACCTTGCTTGTTATGTATATTGCGTGGAGGTCGTTTAATTTTGAGGCTTGTAGCCTTGTATATATTTTCTAGTTGAGACCTTTAATGGTCTTATGTTGTAATGGATTAAAGTTTGTAAATTGTAAACTTATACTCGGATGACTAGTGAAGAAATGCATGTTAATGGCTAATGGTTTAGTGGCATATGTACTTGTGTAGTATGCATATCATTTTTGGTTTGGAAAGTTGGATAATAAGAAATGTATGTTTTATAGAAAGTTGGCTTGTTTTGATTATTTTATGGCTTTCGCAAATATTATATTGTTTTTAGGGTTTTCGGATCGTCCGCGGTACAGAGGAGACTCCGTCCGTGTGTCGGGTCTGGGCTTGGCCTTTTGCGGGGTCGGGTCGGGGCGTGACATCTTTAGGTGTTATCAGAGCATGATAGTCTTGCATGAGCCGGGATATGATTCTCGGTCTGTGGGGTAAAGGTCTGAAATGCTAAAGTGTTTATGTATGATTGCTAAGTGAAAAGAAAATGTTCTAGCATGACTTTGTGAACTTGGAATGTTTGTGTTTAAGTGAAATAGTATGGCAAGTTAAACTTGTCTTATGTGAATTGTGTGATAGAATGTTGGATTGTTATTGATTTGAGTGTTATCTAATCTTATGTGTTATATTTCTGTCTATAAACTGCTTTTAAATGTTGCCAGCTATTGTGAGTTGCTAGTATGCCGCCACGTCGTGGTACTCAAGGTATAGGATCAGATGAAGAGGCAGCAGAACAGGGTCAGCAGCCGTTGCCTGAGCAGTTTATGGCTACCATGACTACTGCAGTAGACCGGATCACACAGGTACTACATGAGCAGAGGCAGGACCGGATTAATCCACAGGGTAATCAAGCTAATCCTGGTGGTCAGGGGTACAGAGTTGAGAATAACCAGCTAGAGAAATTTCTGAGGCACGAGCCGGGAAAGTTTTTCGGGGAGCCGGATGATGAGGCGGCCGAGAGATGGATTAATCGAGTTGAGAAAATTTTCACTGCTTTGAGGTATACCGATGAGGCAAGAATAGACTATGCATCATTTTTATTTAAGGGTGATGCAGAGCAGTGGTGGAATACTGTTAGACTGAGGTGGGATTGTGAGGATGTTCCACACTTATGGGATGATTTTGTAAGTGAGTTCCGGGACAAATATATTCCCGAGATGGCAATGGAAAGACAGGAAGATGAGTTTGTGGCCCTGAAGCAGGGAAATATGACTGTTGCACAATATGAGGCTAGATTTGTTAGCCTGTCGAGGTATATGCCCGAGTTGGTACGGCCAGCTAGGAGGATGATACATAGGTTTGTCCGTGGGTTGAGAATGGACATACAGTTGCATTTGACTGGACAGACCTACACTACTTTTCCCGAGGCATTTCAGGCAGCCTTGAAGTTTGAGAAACGGAAGGCTGAGATGTTAGCTGAGAGCAGTCAGCCGAGTAAGAAGCAGTTTTTGGGCCAGAGTAGCCAGAGTCAGCCGAGGCAGTATCAGGCTTCTGCACAGGGTCCGCATCAGCCACAGCAGCAGATTCAGGCTAGACCAGCTGTGACCAGACCTCAGCAAGGAGGTACAGTTCCTACCCCTGCCAGAGCCCCAGCACCTACAGGAAACACTGCGGTTAGGCAAAATCAGCAGTGTGATTATTGTAATCGACCAGGGCATATTGAGGCTAACTGCTGGAGGAAGAGTGGAAAATGTACGGGTTGTGGCAGTGATGAGCATAGGGTGAGGGATTGCCCTAAATATAATAATGTTCAGGGCCGTGGTGGAGGCCGAGGTGTTCAAAATAGGGCTGCAGGTGCACGACCAGCGCAGAGTGTACAGGCTAGGGTCTTTGCACTGGATGCAGAGGAGCTGCCCGATAATATAGCTATAGTGGAAGGTACCTTTCTTCTCAATACTCAGCCAGTTAAAGTTTTGATTGATCCTGGAGCTACACATTCGTTTATAACTCCTGCATGTGCACGATCTGTGAATGTTTGCATTGATAATTTGCCTCATGAGGTTGAAGTTAGTACTCCTTTGGGTGCAAAATTTGTTGCTGAGTCTATTTGCAAATCTTGTGATATATGTATAGAGAACCGTAAATTTCCTGCTGATTTAATTATATTACCATTCCGTGACTTTGAAATCATTTTGGGAATGGACTGGTTGGGAAAGTATTATGCACAGTTGGATTGTAGAACAAAGATCGTTTATCTTAAGGTTCCTGACCTACCGGTACTAGAGATTGTTGGGAACTGCAGGGCTGCCTGCATTCCACTTTTATCAGCGATCAAGACTTCTAAGTTGTTGAATAGGGGTTGTGAAGCTTACTTAGCCTATTTGATCAATCAGCCTGCTGATAAGTTGAGTTTGAATGAGGTTCCGATTGTTAGAGACTTCCCTGGTGTATTTCCCGAGGAATTACCGGGTTTACCACCGGATAGGGAGATTGAGTTCGTGATTGATCTTGTACCAGGCACTGCGCCAATTTCTAGGAGTCCTTATAGGATGGCATCGGCTGAACTTCAGGAGTTAAAAAATCAGCTTCAGAACTTGCTTGAGAAAGGGTTTATACAACCTAGTTCTTCGCCGTGGGGTGCACCTGTGTTGTTTGTGAGAAAGAAAGACGGCACGCTATACCAAGTCACAATTAAGAACAAATACCCCTTGCCGTTGATTGAAGAATTGTTTGACCAGTTGCAGGGTGCGAGTGTTTACTCCAAATTTGACTTGAGGCAGGGTTACTATCAACTTAGAATTCGGAGTGACGATATACCAAAGACGGCATTCAGGACTAGATATGGCCATTATGAGTTTGTTGTTTTGCCGTTTGGTTTGACAAATGCACCAGCCGCATTCATGGACTTGATGCAGAGGGTTTTTCGGCCTTACCTTGATCAGTTTGTCGTGATCTTCATTGACGACATTTTAGTGTATTCGAAGAACGAGGCTGAACATGAGCAACACTTGAGGATTGTGCTTCAGACTTTGCAGGAAAACAAGCTTTTTGCTAAATTCAGCAAGTGTGAGTTCTGGTTGAACCAGATATCTTTTCTAGGCCATATCATTTCAGATCGAGGAATTTCAGTGGATCCAGCTAAGATTGAAGTTGTCTCAGCTTGGAAGAGACCTGAGACGGTGCCAGAGATTCGGAGTTTTCTTGGATTGGCTGGTTACTACCGGAGATTTGTTAAAGACTTTTCTAAAATTTCTGGACCTTTGAGCCAGTTGACTTGGAAGAAAGTTGCTTACAACTGGGATGCTAAATGTGAATCCAGTTTCCAAGAATTGAAGAAGAGACTAACTACAGCTCCTATACTAGCTTTACCTGAGGGAACAGAGAACTTTGTTGTCTACAGTGATGCATCTAAAGAAGGATTGGGCTGTGTTTTAATGCAGAATGGTAAGGTGATTGCCTATGCTTCTAGGAAATTGAAACCTTATGAAGTCAATTACCCTACACATGATCTTGAGTTAGCTGCAGTTGTGTTTGCTTTGAAGAAGTGGCGTCACTACTTGTGGGGTTGCAGATTTGAAATATTTACCGACCACAAGAGTCTCAAGTATTTGTTTTCACAGAAGGATCTAAATATGAGGCAGCAGAGATGGCTAGAGCTATTGGGTGGTTATAACTATTCTATTAACTATGTGCCAGGTAAGGCAAATGTTGTTGCTGATGCTTTGAGCTGAAAGGCTACTGTTACAAGCTTGATTATCAAGGACTGGGAGACTTTGGAAGAAATTTGTTCATGGAAACCAGAAGCTACTGAGGTAGGGATTCGGTTTGCTAGTTTACAGATTCAGTCAGGATTGCTAGCTCAGATCAAAGAGGCTCAGAAGACTGATCCTCACATCTTGAAGATCCAAGAAAAAGCTAAAGGGGGAGAGTCGGAGTTTAAATTACATGCAGATGGCATCTTCAGATTCAGGGACAGAGTATGTGTTCCTAGTGATCCGACTTTGAAGAATGAGATCCTGTCCGAGGCACATAATTCGAGGTATACGAGTCACCCGGGCAGTACTAAGATGTATAGAGATTTGAAGCAACACTTCTGGTGGAACAATATGAAGAGGGAGATTGCTGGGTATGTATCCAGATGTTTGATTTGTCAGAGGGTTAAAGTTGAGCATCAGAGGCCAGCCGGACTTCTACAGCCATTGTCGATTCCGCAATGGAAGTGGGTACATATAACAATGGACCTTGTGACCGATCTTCCTAGATCTCCGAGAGGATGTGATTCTGTTTGGGTTGTTGTGGACCGCTTGACTAAAGTTACACATTTTATTCCCGTGAACAAACAGGATAGCCTTGATAAGCTAACTGAGCTTTATGTTGCTAATATTGTGAGATTGCATGGAGTACCACAGAGTATAGTGTCAGATAGGGATCCTAGATTCAGATCTCGTTTTTGGCAGAAGTTGCAAGAGGCCATGGGAACTAAGTTGAGCTTCAGTACTGCATATCATCCGCAAACTGATGGACAGTCTGAGAGAACCATTAGGATCTTGGAAGACATGCTTCGGGCATGTGTGCTTGACTTTGGGAAGAATTGGGAGAAGTTTTTGCCTTTAGCGGAGTTCGCTTACAACAATAGTTATCAATCTACTATAGGTATGGCTCCCTACGAGGCGTTGTATAGTCGGAAATGCAGATCCCCATTATATTGGGAAGAGGTTGGAGAGATGAGAACAGTTGATCCGTGTGACGCCCGAGATTCTACCGTACACATTTTTAAATGTTGCATCCATTAATTGTGCATTAAATTATGTGCTTTACCTGTTGTCTTTCTTGGTCACTATTCATTCAATTTTTAAACTGCATTATATTAGTGAATTAGCATTTTTATTAAATCATATTAATTGTTAAAGGAATGTGAAAATTGTGCAATTGAGCTAGGAGCGATAGGAGCACTCGTTTAGAAAATGATTTTCGTGGTTCAATGAATAGTGTTACGTAACTAACTTAGTGTTTTAATTAGTTAGCTTATACTTTACACTTTAGGCTCGTTTTTAAGCTACCAACGCTCATTTTTAGTGGACCACTAAACACCTAACTTGACCCTACCTATCATATATACTCACCATAAAGCAATTAGCTCATAACTTAGCAAAAAAAAAAAGGGGAGATGCAGATTTTACTGTAGCAAATCCGAGAATAGCATAGGAGGAGAATGAGAGGATTTTGCTCATCAAATCTTCAAGCCAAGCCAAGCCAAGCAAGGAGCAAGTAGTTTAGGGTGTGTGCAAGCCTTCTAGGAGCTCCTACGCGCGTTAGGTGAGGGTTTTGCATATTATTTTTGCATTTGAAATATATGTCAACTTTCTTGAATTTATTGATTTGCTATATTATGATCATGCAATGCTTAAATATGCTTATGTATGTTGTGTATAAGTAGTAGAGACCTAATTTATGCTATTGTTTCATAGTTTAAACGGTTGAAATCGCTTGTTGATCGTAGGGCATGAATAGTGACGGGAAAATTAGGGATTTGCGAAATCAGACCTTGTAGCTTGAATTAATGGTTCTAATAGGTGCTTTAGATGTTAATGAAAGTAGTGTGAAGGCCTTGTAGGGTTTAATTGCCCGTAACCTAGTGAAAGAATGAAATAGCCGACTTTTAGAAAGGGGTTTCGGGGTTATCGCGAATCCGGGTTGAATTGGCCTCCACATTTAGTAATCCTAGGCTATTTAGGACCTAATTAAGCTTTGCTAGCCTCCATTTGAGTCCCGGATGAGGTACGTGTAGTACAAAGTCAAAAGAGTGAAAATGGGGCTTTTGTGCTAAACGCGGGTAATTGGGTAGTTTCTAGGGTCCTAGGGGTGCCATAAGGGATAATTAAAAGTATGGAATAGCCCGCTCGCTTATCTAGAACATTAACTTGTGTTTGGAAGAAAAATGACTTGTGTTACAAAGGGATTTTGGGTCAAACATAAATCCGGGTGAATTTGGTTGATATATTTGGTGTTCTTAGGGTAAGTAGGGACTAAATGTGCTTTTCTAACTCTTAGTTGAGCTTTGATAAAGATACTTGTAGTACAAACGCACAAAGGGGTAATCGGGGCTTTTGTGGCTAATTCGGGTTAATGAATGATTTCAAGGGTTCTAAGTGTGCCATAATGTGTAACTAGAAGATTAGAATAATTATTTGGTGGATCTTGAGCCTTAGCCTCAGTTTGGAGTTAAATGACTTAGGAAAACAAAAGGGAAACTCGGGGTTTCAAGCTTAGCCTTTGAATTAGCTTTGGTGCTTGTATATCTTGCCTTTACATGTTGTTATATGGCATTTGTGAGCATTTCGTGAAGTTTCGTGATCATCGGTCATTGATCCCTTTGTGTTGGTATAGTTATTTTCATATTTAATGCTTATATCTTGTTATAATGTTTATACTTCTTGTACTTTGTTAAGATCAAACTCTAATAAACATTGCATGCTAAGTGAGTAGGACTATAAGGATAACTCATCTAGTTATATGATTATTGATTATTGTAATTAAAAGTAATTGGAATTTATAACTTATGATCTTAACTTAATGGTATTTGATGCTTCTAATATATCTTATGTTCTCTAATGATATGATAAGGTGAACATTGTATCTTAATTGTGTGTGGGTTATGAACTTGTGTGAATAAGTGATTATAAATCTAGCTTCTAATGTTGTAAGGTTGAGTTAAGTAAGAGTTGAGTTGGAATTGATATAGTTAATTGCTAAACTTATATGAACACCCTAGGGTTGCATACTTGAGCTAATTCGGGGAGTTGAAGTAAATCTGAGCTATTCTTTTAGCATGCTTGGCTTAATTCCAGGTGAGGGAGACTTCATCCTTATGTGCATAATAGTTTATTTACTTGTACTTAGATTATGTGCACTTATTGTCTATATATTGTGTGTGAGGGCAACTTACTTTGTTGTCCCTTAATCATGTGTTTGTTGATATATTCTATTGTTATCATTTTGAGTGCATTGCATCGTGGTTGCGCAACCATTTGGGCATGGTAGTGTCGTGGAAACCGGGCGGCATCGGGCTTGCCGGTATACCTCGGCTACCATGGTTACCCAGTCCCTCTCTCGCTTGGGATGCCGCCCAGGGAGAGTTGGGTCGTAGAATTTCGGGGTACATCCGGAGTACACCCATTTTGGAGTTATAAGGGGATGCCGGCTTATCGATAACAGTGTCATTATTACATCATGATTTCAGTTCGTGGCGTCGCTGGTGTGCCTCTGCCCTTCGGGGTATTCGCTTAGCCGGGACGTTATAGAAGTCAAAGTGTATCGTATCCTTTTTAATGTGTGGTAACTTGTTGTTTCAATTGTTCTTTGGTTGTAAAATGCTTTATTTGTACTAACCGCTGCATTGCACATCCCCGGTAGACCTTATCCCTCACTGGGCAATTGTGATTGCTCATACCTCGCTAAACATGTTTCAGGTGGTGCAGTTGGAGGAGTTGACCTGATTGCTGTGTGCTATTACTTGAGGTTTGAGTGATTGCCTGTTAAACTGTGGAAGACCTTACTTGTTCTACTTTATGTTTTATTTGGGAGCCTAAGGGCTTATGTATATATATTTGAGTAGTTGCAAGTTTGAAAGCTAAGTGGATGTAGTAAGTGTTATGGAATTGTGGCATGTAATAACTTTTGCTTCTGCTTCTAGCTACGTTGCATGCTTGGGTGTGAATGAACGGGTGTATGGTTGGCTTTAATTTCTAAGAATGTTCAATGCTATCATGGAGTGACATGATAAGCGGTTTTGTAAAGAAGTTAAGTTATGAATGCATGCTTGTGTGTATCTAAACCGTTTGTATGTCTTAAGGCTCGGATGACCTTAAAGCTAAGATCTTTAGTTATAAATGAATGTCTTGTTATGTTGTGGCTTTATTGAGTGTTTACAGGTTTTCAGAAAGTCCACAATACAGGGGAAACTCTGTCCGTTTTCCCTAAAATTTTGTGACCGGGTTTGGCATTGGGTTGAGAATAGTATGGTTATTAGAGCCTCCGGTCTCGTGAGGGATCGGGGCGTTACAGGTGGTATCAGAGCTTAGTTAGCTCTAAGCCGGGACAGGGTCCTCGGCCTGTCGGGTAGTAACCCTTGCGTGTGTGCTTGTTAAGAGTGTGTCTTGAAAGTGTATGCCTGCATGTGTGATTGTGTGTCTTGTATTGAATGTGTGCACCTATGTGATATAATTATGTGTTACGTGCTAAGTGTGTGCTAAGTGAAGTAAAGTGGCTGGTTATGCATCAATTTGACCTCGTGAATTGTTAATTGCTTGAACTGTTACTTGTAATGTGTGCATTTGAAAGTCTTTGATTGAGTTGTGTTATGATGGACTTGATTGTCATGCTTGAATGGCTTTGATGATTACACTGTTTCATAAACTCTTATATAAACATGTTTGCATAATAGTTTAAAACATATATGTGTAAATGTGATATCTTGGCATTCATACATGTCCCGTTGAAATGGTAAGAAAGACTTCTTCCTCCCCCTGAAGAGAAGTGATTAGCAACAAGCCCTCCAAGTTGTGTGGATTAGCGGGAATGAGAATGTTGTAAGCGGAGCTCAGTTATTGGGATTTCTTCCAAGGCATTCTTCTACGCTTAGTAGTCAGAAATGAATGGCTTCCTTTGGGATTTCTATATGACCATTCTCTCGGTTTTCTTATTGAGTATTCTTCTAGTATTTTCTTGCTGGCATTACTCGGAAGACTTAGTTTGGGATTCTAATCAGCCTTATTATATGGAATTATCTTCGGTATTTGTACTCTAAATTCTTATTGGTATTTTCTCGCCACTGTTAGTTGGGATTCTATTCTTCTATGGTATTCGTGCCAGCGGGATTCCTATTTGGATTTCGAAGTAGCATCTCTATTGGAGCCTTTATTTGGCCTTATTACGTGAGGTTCGCAGGCAATACTACTAGGATTTCTTAATGAGCTCCCACGAGAGTTCGTATATGGTATTCTTGCTTAGCAATTGATGACGAGTAATCGGAGTTGGTTTTCAGTTGTTGTGGAGTTTCCTTGTGAAGAAGAATTGCGTGGACGCAATTTGTTTAAGGGGGAGAGGATGTGACGCCCGAGATTCTACCGTACACATTTTTAAATGTTGCATCCATTAATTGTGCATTAAATTATGTGCTTTACCTGTTGTCTTTCTTGGTCACTATTCATTCAATTTTTAAACTGCATTATATTAGTGAATTAGCATTTTTATTAAATCATATTAATTGTTAAAGGAATGTGAAAATTGTGCAATTGAGCTAGGAGCGATAGGAGCACTCGTTTAGAAAATGATTTTCGTGGTTCAATGAATAGTGTTACGTAACTAACTTAGTGTTTTAATTAGTTAGCTTATACTTTACACTTTAGGCTCGTTTTTAAGCTACCAACGCTCATTTTTAGTGGACCACTAAACACCTAACTTGACCCTACCTATCATATATACTCACCATAAAGCAATTAGCTCATAACTTAGCAAAAAAAAAGGGGAGATGCAGATTTTACTGTAGCAAATCCGAGAATAGCATAGGAGGAGAATGAGAGGATTTTGCTCATAAAATCTTCAAGCCAAGCCAAGCCAAGCAAGGAGCAAGTAGTTTAGGGTGTGTGCAAGCCTTCTAGGAGCTCCTACGCGCGTTAGGTGAGGGTTTTGCATATTATTTTTGCATTTGAAATATATGTCAACTTTCTTGAATTTATTGATTTGCTATATTATGATCATGCAATGCTTAAATATGCTTATGTATGTTGTGTATAAGTAGTAGAGACCTAATTTATGCTATTGTTTCATAGTTTAAACGGTTGAAATCGCTTGTTGATCGTAGGGCATGAATAGTGACGGGAAAATTAGGGATTTGCGAAATCAAACCTTGTAGCTTGAATTAATGGTTCTAATAGGTGCTTTAGATGTTAATGAAAGTAGTGTGAAGGCCTTGTAGGGTTTAATTGCCCGTAACCTAGTGAAAGAATGAAATAGCCGACTTTTAGAAAGGGGTTTCGGGGTTATCGCGAATCCGGGTTGAATTGGCCTCCACATTTAGTAATCCTAGGCTATTTAGGACCTAATTAAGCTTTGCTAGCCTCCATTTGAGTCCCGGATGAGGTACGTGTAGTACAAAGTCAAAAGAGTGAAAATGGGGCTTTTGTGCTAAACGCGGGTAATTGGGTAGTTTCTAGGGTCCTAGGGGTGCCATAAGGGATAATTAAAAGTATGGAATAGCCCGCTCGCTTATCTAGAACATTAACTTGTGTTTGGAAGAAAAATGACTTGTGTTACAAAGGGATTTTGGGTCAAACATAAATCCGGGTGAATTTGGTTGATATATTTGGTGTTCTTAGGGTAAGTAGGGACTAAATGTGCTTTTCTAACTCTTAGTTGAGCTTTGATAAAGATACTTGTAGTACAAACGCACAAAGGGGTAATCGGGGCTTTTGTGGCTAATTCGGGTTAATGAATGATTTCAAGGGTTCTAAGTGTGCCATAATGTGTAACTAGAAGATTAGAATAATTATTTGGTGGATCTTGAGCCTTAGCCTCAGTTTGGAGTTAAATGACTTAGGAAAACAAAAGGGAAACTCGGGGTTTCAAGCTTAGCCTTTGAATTAGCTTTGGTGCTTGTATATCTTGCCTTTACATGTTGTTATATGGCATTTGTGAGCATTTCGTGAAGTTTCGTGATCATCGGTCATTGATCCCTTTGTGTTGGTATAGTTATTTTCATATTTAATGCTTATATCTTGTTATAATGTTTATACTTCTTGTACTTTGTTAAGATCAAACTCTAATAAACATTGCATGCTAAGTGAGTAGGACTATAAGGATAACTCATCTAGTTATATGATTATTGATTATTGTAATTAAAAGTAATTGGAATTTATAACTTATGATCTTAACTTAATGGTATTTGATGCTTCTAATATATCTTATGTTCTCTAATGATATGATAAGGTGAACATTGTATCTTAATTGTGTGTGGGTTATGAACTTGTGTGAATAAGTGATTATAAATCTAGCTTCTAATGTTGTAAGGTTGAGTTAAGTAAGAGTTGAGTTGGAATTGATATAGTTAATTGCTAAACTTATATGAACACCCTAGGGTTGCATACTTGAGCTAATTCGGGGAGTTGAAGTAAATCTGAGCTATTCTTTTAGCATGCTTGGCTTAATTCCAGGTGAGGGAGACTTCATCCTTATGTGCATAATAGTTTATTTACTTGTACTTAGATTATGTGCACTTATTGTCTATATATTGTGTGTGAGGGCAACTTACTTTGTTGTCCCTTAATCATGTGTTTGTTGATATATTCTATTGTTATCATTTTGAGTGCATTGCATCGTGGTTGCGCAACCATTTGGGCATGGTAGTGTCGTGGAAACCGGGCGGCATCGGGCTTGCCGGTATACCTCGGCTACCATGGTTACCCAGTCCCTCTCTCGCTTGGGATGCCGCCCAGGGAGAGTTGGGTCGTAGAATTTCGGGGTACATCCGGAGTACACCCATTTTGGAGTTATAAGGGGATGCCGGCTTATCGATAACAGTGTCATTATTACATCATGATTTCAGTTCGTGGCGTCGCTGGTGTGCCTCTGCCCTTCGGGGTATTCGCTTAGCCGGGACGTTATAGAAGTCAAAGTGTATCGTATCCTTTTTAATGTGTGGTAACTTGTTGTTTCAATTGTTCTTTGGTTGTAAAATGCTTTATTTGTACTAACCGCTGCATTGCACATCCCCGGTAGACCTTATCCCTCACTGGGCAATTGTGATTGCTCATACCTCGCTAAACATGTTTCAGGTGGTGCAGTTGGAGGAGTTGACCTGATTGCTGTGTGCTATTACTTGAGGTTTGAGTGATTGCCTGTTAAACTGTGGAAGACCTTACTTGTTCTACTTTATGTTTTATTTGGGAGCCTAAGGGCTTATGTATATATATTTGAGTAGTTGCAAGTTTGAAAGCTAAGTGGATGTAGTAAGTGTTATGGAATTATGGCATGTAATAACTTTTGCTTCTGCTTCTAGCTACGTTGCATGCTTGGGTGTGAATGAACGGGTGTATGGTTGGCTTTAATTTCTAAGAATGTTCAATGCTATCATGGAGTGACATGATAAGCGGTTTTGTAAAGAAGTTAAGTTATGAATGCATGCTTGTGTGTATCTAAACCGTTTGTATGTCTTAAGGCTCGGATGACCTTAAAGCTAAGATCTTTAGTTATAAATGAATGTCTTGTTATGTTGTGGCTTTATTGAGTGTTTACAGGTTTTCAGAAAGTCCACAATACAGGGGAAACTCTGTCCGTTTTCCCTAAAATTTTGTGACCGGGTTTGGCATTGGGTTGAGAATAGTATGGTTATTAGAGCCTCCGGTCTCGTGAGGGATCGGGGCGTTACAATCCGACTGTGTTACCTGAGATGATTAAGATGGTAGATAATGTTCACCTTATTCGCCAGCGTATGCTTACAGCTCAGAGTCGTCAGAAGAGTTATGCGGATAAGCACCGTCGAGATCTTAAGTTTGATTTGGGAGATTGGGTGTTTCTTAAGATTTCTCCACGGAAGGGATTGATTCGGCACGGTAAAAGTGGGAAGCTTAGTCCCAGGTATGTGGGTCCGTATGAGATCACCGAAAAGGTAGGTCCTTTGGCTTATCGATTAGCTTTGCCTCCGAGCTTGTCGAGACTGCATGATGTGTTCCATGTGTCTATGTTGAAGAAGTATCATCCAGACCCTTCACATGTACTTGAACCAGAGCCTTTGCAGATTGAAGAAAAGTTGTCTTATGAAGAGAAACCGATTAGAATTGTGGATCGGAAGATTCAGGAGCTTCGCAGGAAGAGTATTCCGTTAGTAAAGGTTCTGTGGAATCATCATGGGTTTGAGGAAGCGACTTGGGAAAGAGAGGACCAAGTTCGGGATTAGTATCCGGAGTTGTTTGTTGACCAGGTAAGAATTGCGTGAGCGCAATTGTTTTAAGGGGGAGAGGGTGTAATACCCGAGCCCAGAATGTGAATTTTCTTTGTTTATTATTTTAAAAATTATATTTCCTTAAATTCTTTGTGAATTAACTGTTACTTTCTCGCCGACGCAACGTGCATTGCATTTAAGGAGCGATAGCTAGATAACGAGTTCCAGTCCTCAGCAAATAGTGAAACTAGTATTTAGACGACTTAAATTTTATATTTTAATTGTTGCTAACTTTAATTGAACTTACCTTAGCTGAAACGGCTTTAAAACGCGCGAAATAGGGCCCTTTGACCAAGTTTTTAAGTAGTTTGACTTAGCCCTTTGACCCTTTGACCATTTGACCCTTAAATAAGTTAAAACTAAGCAAAATGAAATAAAAACAGCAGCAAAACCAGCAGCAGGTCGTGAGCTTCCTTAGAGAAAAAAAAAAAAAAACCTTTCACCTACCAAACGATCAATCTTCGCGTGTGCTCGTACGGGGTGATTTCCGAGGCAACCAACGTTGTTTTCCTAGCGACTAGGAGTACCTAAGGTGAGGGAAGCATGTTATTTGCGCATTTATATGTTGTGTTAATTAACTTTGTCAATTTTTAGATTTATCCGTAGATCGTTATTTAAAGCGATTTGATGCTTCTAGAATGTTCCTTAGCATTTGTAGAACATGTATTTATGGCTTTGTAACATTTTCTGTGGTTAAATGTTGTGATTGCAACTTGAATTGTGGAATGAATAGTATTTTGTGAATAGTAAAACCTTGAAACGTTGAAGTTGCGCTGTTATGCTTTCCGTTGATGTAGAAACGTGCTAGGTATGCTAGAATGCTAAAATGTGTGGTTTGTTTGGGTTGCGTAGTGGAAAAAATGAGAATTAAGCCTTTGGGAAAGTCGGGGTCGTTTAGGTCGACTTTGGCATTTTCTCGTTTTGCGTGTTAGCATTGCTTCGGGAAGCCATGGAAGCACTTTTGGTGCGATTATGGCGTGGGTTGGGTGTTTGGTTGTTGTAGTTGTAGTTCAAACGAGAAAGGGGGAAATCGGGGCTTTGCGCGAGTTCTAGGGTAAAGTAAGGTTTTGGGGTCTTTAGACGTGCCTTATGGTGACCTAGGAGGGTTGGCGAAGTCGGTTTCCAGAACTCGTGGCTCGTTTGGAAATGGTAGCATTTTGACAGTTGGGGCCGATTTGTGTTTTTGTGTGTTTACTTTTCTTTATGCTTATAGAATGCTTAGAATTACTTGAATTACTTGTTGAGTTGTTTTGGATTGAATTGCTTATCAAATTGCTGCTATTACGTGCGAGAGTAACCTACTTTGTTATTCTCCCACGCGTGGCTTTATCGCTTGTTTATCGCTTGTTTATTGTCTTGTATCGAGTCTTGCATTGCATAGTGTCTCGCGCGTGAGTGATGGGCCTCTCTGGGTAGCCTTGGGTTGTCAGTGTTGGTTGCTCTAGCTCCGCTGCTATTCCCTTTCTCGCTTGGGTTGCCTCCCAGGGAGATTTGGGTCGTAGGTTGATGGATACTTCCGGAGTATTCCAAACTGGTGTTATAAGGTGGTTTTGGGCCGGCGCGTCGTCATCGAATTGTGTTTGAAAGTTGCTCGTGAAAAGAGTACCGTATCCTTTGAATAAGTGTTTGCAGCTTTAGATACTTGCCTTGCTTTATTATTGGCTTTGGTTGTATCTTTATGTGATTTGTATGTATTGCTGGGCTAATTGCATTGCATACTTCTCTCATCTCCGTCCTTGAGACCAATTGCCCTCGCTGAGCAATAGTTTTTGCTCATTCCTTTTTATACCATGTTTTTACAGGAGTAGTTGAAGCAGACCCTCTAGAGGTAATTGAGGAGGAGGAGCAGGTGGAGGTGTTTCCGTGATGGCACTTCCCTGCTTTGCTGGTGGTTGGTTACCAGTTTTGTGCGAACCTTGCTTGTTATGTATATTGCGTGGAGGTCGTTTAATTTTGAGGCTTGTAGCCTTGTATATATTTTCTAGTTGAGACCTTTAATGGTCTTATGTTGTAATGGATTAAAGTTTGTAATTGTAAACTTATACTCGGATGACTAGTGAAGAAATGCATGTTAATGGCTAATGGTTTAGTGGCATATGTACTTGTGTAATATGCATATCATTTTTGGTTTGGAAAGTTGGATAATAAGAAATGTATGTTTTATAGAAAGTTGGCTTGTTTTGATTATTTTATGGCTTTCGCAAGTATTATATTGTTTTTAGGGTTTTCGGATCGTCCGCGGTATAGAGGAGACTCCGTTCGTGTGTCGGGTCCAGGCTTGGCCTTTTGCGGGGTCGGGTCGGGGCGTGACAGGTATACCTTTAAACCTGTCTTACATTATGTATTGTTGATATATAATATATGTATAGCTAGTTTATGGACATAGTTGGAAGATTGCATGTTGATACTTGCTAGATTGCTTGGAAAATTTTTGAAATATGCCTTACCCCATTCAGCCTTAGCTTATTGTCGATAACCATCTTCCACGATCTTGAATCCAACTATGATATGTGTCACGCCCCAACTCGACCCCACCTACGATCAGTCAGGACGCAACGGAATTTCGGCATTATAACAGCGCTACCACGTAATTAACAAACTTTTAGAAATCAACGGCAATCGATTCCAACTACAACAACTCAAGATATTCATCAAATAGCTAGTTAATCAACTTTTAATACCCGAAAATAAATAATTTTGCTACAACGGTTCAAATCCCGTAGGAATACACATAAATGATCCATAGCATGCACTGAACAATAATATAACTTCAAATTAACATTCTAACGGTTCGATAATCAATTATATGCAAAAATATAAAATATGACTTTTGAGATCTAGAATTTTTTTCTCACATTTGATGCGAAATAAGCCTAGATATGCATGCAATGCGTGCCCAATAAGCGGAATCCAACTCGGCACAAAAAACTACGGACAAAAACTAGCTTTTTCTATAAAAATTTACTTTGAAAACCTTTGAAATTTTTTTCTCTTTTCTCCCTTGAACCTCTCGGCCTTGTGTGTGTTTTTGAGGGTGTGTTTGTGCTTTTTTAGTAGGTGTTGATGCATATAAGTAAAAGTCAATCAATTTAAAAGAAAGTCAAATTAGTTCTTTTAGTCTTTTAATTCTATTTTTTTAGTCTTTTAATTCATTTCTTGACTATTTCTTGCTCAACTAATAAATTAACACCTAAATTAATTCTAGATATTATATTTTAGGTGACAAAGAGTTTTACATTAAAATAGTTTCACCCGAGTCGGCTTAAAACTCATTTTCTTGCAAAAGAAAGTGTAAAAATCTTTAAAATTTCAAAACCGATTCCAAATCTGTTTTAATCAAACACGGGTCTATTAATACCTGAGGACTAGGTTTTAAAACATTTAAAACACCCTTGTAAAAATGTTAGAGGACAGGTGCTCAAAACACTATTCACTAAAATCGACGATAAAATTTATGATTCTGTTTTTTTATAAAAAATTCATGAATGTAGACTTAGCATGTATTAGGAGTATTAATCACATTTTTAACACATTCTAAGTC
Organism: Ehretia macrophylla; assembly: GCA_037974665.1. Lineage (NCBI taxonomy): Eukaryota > Viridiplantae > Streptophyta > Magnoliopsida > Boraginales > Ehretiaceae > Ehretia > Ehretia macrophylla. The sequence goes on from CM075773.1 coordinate 76,035,678, forward strand.
ATATAGCACATAAACAGGTCAATTCACACAAAACGAGGTAAAATACGCAAATCGAGATAAAGCAAAATATGTGGTCTCACATTCTCCCCCCTTAAAGAAATTTCATCCCCAAAATTCTTACTTGCTAAACGGAAAAGATCTGGGTACTACTGCTGCATCTGATCTCGCCTCTCCCAAGTAGCTTCCTCGATACCATGACACTTCCACAACACCATGACCATCGAAATCTTCTTCGACCTCAACTTTCGTTCCATCTGATCAAGTATACGAATCGGTTGCTCGTCATAAGTCAGATTCCCACGAAGCTGTAGCGGCTCTGGCTCAAGAATATGAGAAGGATCTAGATTATATTTTCGCAAATTAGACACGTGAAATACATCGTGGACATTAGAGAAATTCTCCGGTAAAGCCAACCGATACGCCAACTTGCCTACTCTGCCAGTAATCTCAAACGGCCTCTCGGACTCAGCTTACCACCCTTACTATAACGAGCAAACCCCTTTCGAGGAGACAATCTCAAGAAAACCCGTTCTCCGACTGTAAACTCTAAGTCCCGACAACGCTTATCAGCATAACTCTTGAATCTGCTCTGCGCTGTAAGCATTCTCTGCCTGATCAACTGAACATTCTCAATCTTCTCTAGAAGCTCTGGCATGATAGTCGGATCAATCGTCTTCATCTCTCCTACCTCGTCTCAATACAAAGGTAAACGACACTTACGGCCATAAAGAGCTGCAAAAGGTACCATCCCAATAGTAGCTTGATAACTATTGTTATAGGCAAACTCGGCAAGTGGTAGATGTTTCTCCCAGTTCTTCTTGAAGTCCAGAATACAAGCCCTGAGCATATCCTCTAGAATATGAACAAACCTCTCAGACTGACCGTCGGTCTGTGGATAATACACTGTACTGAAATTCATCTAAGTACCCAAAGTCTCCTGAAGTTTCTCCCACAAGCGAGAAGTAAATCGAGGATCTCGATCTGAGACAATACTAGATGGAATCCCGTGAAGTCTAACAATCTGATCCAAATAAAGACCCGTCAACTTTGTAACTTCATCTCCCATCTGCATCGAAATAAAGTGAGCTGTCTTCGTCAAACGATCCATGACAACCCAAACTGCATTGTTACCCCTCGAAGTTCTAGGCAAACCAGTGACGAAGTCCATCGTAATATGCTCCCATTTCCACTATGGTATAGCCAACAGCTGAAGCAAACCTGCAGGTCGTTGATGCTCAGCTTTCACTCGCTGACAAGTCAAACATTTAGATACAAACTGGGCAACTTCCCTCTTCATGTTGTTCCACCAATAGTGTTGCTTCAAATCCCGATACATCTTGGTTCCACCGGGATGAATAGTGTACTTATAATTATGAGCCTCCTCCAGAATACCTCGCCTCAAACCCGGTTCATCGGGAACACAAACCCTGTTCCGAAACCGAAGAATACCATCCTTATGGACTTTGAAGTCATACTGACCATCCGTGATCTGATCCTTGATCTTCTGAAGTTTAACATCAAGTTGCTGAGCTTCTCTGATTTGAGACAACAGTAAAGGTTGAATACGGAGATGTGAACACATCACCCCAACCTGAGTCAACTCCGGTCTCCAATAAGTGAACTCCTCAAGAACCTCCCACTTCTTAACAGCCAAACAAGCAATACTCGCCTTACGGCTAAGAGCATCTGCTACAACATTTGCCTTCCCAGGCTGATAATTGATAGAACAATTATAATCTCCGAGAAGTTCCATCCACCTCCGCTGACGCATATTCAACTCATTCTGTGAGAACAAGTACTTCAGACTCTTATGATCAGTGAAAATCTCGAACTTACTGCCCCACAGATAATGACGCCACTTTTTCAGTGCAAAGACGACAGCTGCCAACTCAAGATCATGAGTCGGATAGTTCACCTCATAAGGCTTCAACTTTCTAGAAGCATAGGAATAACCTGGTCATTCTGCATAAGAACACATCCCAAGCCCTCCTTGGATGCATCGCTGTAAATGACCATATTATCGGTCCCCTTTGGTAGAGCAAGTACTGGAGCGGTAGTCAATCTCTTTTTCAACTCCTGAAACCCACTCTCACATTTCTCATCCCAAGTAAAGCTAGTCCGTTTCTGAGTCAACTTAGAAAATGGCCCTGATGTGAACCAACCATCCACATTCATTGCACCATTTGGATGAATTTTCCAGCAAAGATTCAAGTCAAGATTCTATTTTCAAGATTCAAGAACTTCAATATTCTTCAAGAAGTTTGAAGAAGATTCGAAGTTTTAATCAAGATTTGATTTCTTTGTAATTCTATCTTAGTTTTGGTTTTAGTATTAATTTGAATTCTAGTTTATTAGGTGTTCACACTAGGAAAAATACTTTTTTGGGCTGCAAGAATAGGTGTTCACACTAGACATGAGCTTTTCTTGGGCTGCAAGTTTGCTTCATTTTTAGTTACTATTTATGTTACTATTCACATAAATAGTAAATAGGAGTCTTTTCTTGGTCTTCAAGTTTGTTTCCTTTGACCTAGTTACTATTCACGTTTTTCCTACTTGGGCTAGGGTTTAAGAGTCCTTTTCCAAGCAGGATACTTATTTGTTATTGCCTATATAAGGCACTTTTTGTGATAATAAAGTTAGACAATTCTGAAATTAAATCTGTGAGATTATTCTCCTTAAGTTCTCAAGAACTTTTCGAACTTATCAAGATTATTCTTGTGGCGTTCATCTTTGACTTATCAAACGAGATTTCCATCCTCGTTTGTGGCGTCCTCAACTATACCAAGGTTCTAGCTTTGCTAAGCATAGGGTCGCGGTTCCATCCATTCCTGAAAGGTCTTGGGGTCGTTTTCCATATTTGGTGTTGGGTCGCGTCACATGTTGGCGTGGTTCGTATCAGTTGGTATCAACCAGCCATCCACATTCATTGCACCATTTGGATGAATTTTCCAGCAAAGATTTAAGTCAAGATTCTATTTTCAAGATTCAAGAACTTCAAGATTCTTCAAGAAGTTTCAAGAAGATTCAAAGATTTAGTCAAGATTTGATTTCTTTGTAATTCTATCTTAGTTTTGGTTTTAGTATTAATTTGAATTCTAGTTTATTAGGTGTTCACACTAGGAAAAATACTTTCTTGGGCTGCAAGAATAGGTGTTCACACTAGAAAAGAGCTTTTCTTGGGCTGCAAGTTTGCTTCCTTTTTAGTTACTATTTATTTTACTATTCACATGAATAGTAAATAGGAGTCTTTTCTTGGTCTTCAAGTTTGTTTCCTTTGACCTAGTTACTATTCACGTTTTTCCTACTTGGGCTAGGGTTTAGGAGTCCTTTTTCAAGCATGATACTTATTTGTTATTGCCTATATAAGGCACTTTTTGTGATAATAAAGTTAGACAATTCTGAAATTAAATCTGTGAGATTATTCTCCTTAAGTTCTCAAGAACTTTTCGAACTTATCAAGATTATTCTTGTGGCGTTCATCTTTGACTTATCAAACGAGATTTCCATCCTCATTTGTGGCGTCCTCAACTATACCAAGGTTCTAGCTTTGCTAAGCATAGGGTCGCGGTTTCATCAATTCTTGAAAGATCTTGGGATCGTTTGCCATATTTGGTGTTGGGTCGCATCACATGTTGGCGTGGTTCGTATCACTTGGTAATCAGAGCTTACGTTTATCAGGTTTGCCTATCCTTTTCTTGTTTTTCTTGGTTAATTCCTTGAGTCTAGGTCTAGGTTTTAATTCCTTTCTTCGTTCTTGATTGTGTCTTGCTTCCAATTCGTTTTCTTGGTTGTGTCTTGATTTCGTTCTTGTTCTTTTAATTTTGTGTCTTGAGTCTTGTTCTCCGTTTCTTGAGTCTTGTCTTCAATTTTGTTTTCTTGCTTTCAATTTCGTTTCTTGTTAAGCTTTCAATTGGCCAAACCCTAGAATCTTGAATTAAGGTTTTTTGTGTTTCTAAATTCGAGGTCTTGGTTACTTGCTCATTGTCTTTGTTTCTGAAAATCAAGAAAAGAACATCAAGAAAGAAAAGAAACTTCAAGAAAAGAAAAAAAAAATTTCGGAGCTGAAAAAAAAAAGAAAAAAAAGGCAAAATAGTGAACAGTAAAAAAACTTGTTTTTGTTGAATTAGCCTTCATGGCCAAGCTTTTCTGAAGGGAAATGACGTTCTGAGCATAACCCACAACATAGCTGTGGGCACTACCCTCTTTTGGCCAAATTCCATCGTTTACTAGGTGTTTTTGACGATTTTTGTGTTTTAGAATAGGGTTTTTGCAAATTTCCTTATTTTTCTAGGTTTCCTTCTTCGAGTTTTATTCAAGTTTCTTTCTCTAACCTTGTTTCCAGAGTCTTAGAGGTCTAAAAAAAAAATCATCAAATTTCAAAAAAAAAAGTAATACGCTGCTTTAGTGCCTATCTTGGTACTCTTGATTAGTTCTGGGAAACTTGAAGGAGAATACGAGAGGAAAAATGCAGAGTGCGTGAGATTAATAGAGGGTAAAAGCCAAATTGAGTTGAGTGAAACACGTGAAGGAGTGAAATTTAATCATGTCTCAAAATCAAGCAGGCAACATTAATGAAGGTGTTCAACAACCCGTTGGACAGAACTTACAGATGTAGGCATTGATGGGAGAGATGAGACGAATGATGAGGGCTGAATTGGAACAGATTCATGATAGGTTGGATAGGGTAGAACAGAGGCCGAAAAGGGTGCAACCACCAGTTGCTCCAAATGTACCCAGGAGGAACAAAATGCGGCAAAGAGTGGAAGATGTTGAAGATGTTGATGAGATCGATGAGGAAAGTTTAGATAAAGAGTTTGACAGAATTTCAGTGGGCAGCAATAGGCGACATGGTCGGGATAGAGATGCTAGGGATCGTGTTGATCGTGTTGATAACAACTTAGGAAGCATCAAGATGAAGATTCCTGCATTTCAAGGAAGGAGTGATCCGGAAGCCTATCTTGAGGGGGAAAAGCTAGGGCTCACAATAATTAAGCATCCATGTCCATACACGCTGCAATGGTTGAATGATTGTGGTGAGGTAAAGGTTACAAAGCAGGTTGTAGTACAGTTTCGAATTGGGAAATATGAAGATGAAGTATTGTGTGATGTGGTACCAATGCATGTTGGACATCTTCTCTTAGGAAGACTATGGCAATTTGATCAACGTGTGCAACATGATGGCTTCACTAACAAGTACTTATTCATGTTCAATCAACGGACAATCACTCTAGTTCCAATGCCACCAAAACAAGTTTATGAGGATCAAGTGAGGTTACAAAAATTGAGTGATCAAAAGAACTTGAGTGAACAAAAGAATTTGAGTGAACAAAAGAATTTGAGTGAGCAAAAGATTGCGAGTGAAAAGAAAAAGAGCAAGGTCGAATCCGGAAAGGTAGTAAAAAAAGAAAAGAGCTCGGCCAATGAGGTAAAAGCTGAGAGAAAACAAAGTAATTTTTATGCAAAAATAAGTGTACGCATGTACAAGGAGGCTCTTTTAAACGCTAACCAACTTGACTCTGCATTGCCCAGAGTTGTGTCTCTCTTGCAGGATTTTGAGGAAGTGTTTTCCGAGGACATAACATATGGTCTACCACCTAGGCTAGTCTTTGAGCCTGGTGGATTTGAGGACAAATCCTTCTCAAGAATGGAGGAATGATGTGAACCAGCCATCCACATTCATTGCACCATTTGGATGAATTTTCCAGCAAAGATTCAAGTCAAGATTCTATTTTCAAGATTCAAGAACTTCAAGATTCTTTAAGAAGTTTCAAGAAGATTCAAAGATTTAGTCAAGATTTGATTTCTTAGTAATTCTATCTTAGTTTTGGTTTTAGTATTAATTTGAATTCTAGTTTATTAGGTGTTCACACTAGAAAAAATACTTTCTTGGGCTGCAAGAATAGGTGTTCACACTAGAAATGAGCTTTTCTTGGGCTGCAAGTTTGCTTCCTTTTTAGTTACTATTCACATTACTATTCACATGAATAGTAAATAGGAGTCTTTTCTTGGTCTTCAAGTTTGTTTCCTTTGACCTAGTTACTATTCACATTTTTCCTACTTGGGCTAGGGTTTAGGAGTCCTTTTCCAAGCAGGATACTTATTTGTTATTGCCTATATAAGACACTTTTTGTGATAATAAAGTTAGACAATTCTGAAATTAAATCTGTGAGATTATTCTCCTTAAGTTCTCAAGAACTTTTCGAACTTATCAAGATTATTCTTGTGGCGTTCATCTTTGACTTATCAAACGAGATTTCCATCCTCGTTTGTGGCGTCCTCAACTATACCAAGGTTCTAGCTTTGCTAAGCATAGGGTCGCGGTTCCATCCATTCCTGAAAGGTCTTGGGGTCGTTTGCCATATTTAGTGTTGGGTCGCGTCACATGTTGGCGTGGTTCGTATCAGGCCCGACAATCTTCGAAAAGTCCTTGACAAACCTGCGATAATAACCTGCCAAGCCAAGGAAACTACGAACCTTCGAAACATTCTCTGGCCGTTTCCAAGACATTACCACCTCAATCTTAGTGGGATCTACTGATATACCGCTCTGTGTAATCACATGGCCAAGAAAAGATATGCATTGCAGCCAAAATTCACATTTGCTGAACTTCGCATACAATTGATGCTCCTACAGCTTATGTAAGACAAGCCGTAGATGTTGCTCGTGCTCCGATTCAGATTTAGAATAGACCAAGATATCATCAATAAAGATTTTCACAAACTGGTCCAAGTACGGTTGAAAAACTTGATGCATAAGGTCCATAAATGCTGCCGGTGCATTAGTTAATCCAAAAGGCATAACTACAAACTCATAATGCCCGTATCGAGTCCAAAAGGCAGACTTTGGAACAACCTCCGTGCGAATCCGAAACTGATAATACCCCTGCCTCAAGTCAAACTTAGAGTAGACTTTGGCTCTCTGAAGTTGATCAAACAACTCGTCAATCGGTGGTAAATGATATTTGTTCTTGATGGTTACCTGATTCAAACCACGATAATCAATACACAATCTCAAGGTACCATCCTTCTTCTTCACAAATAAAACAAGAGCTCCCCAAGGTGAAGAACCTGCTGAATGAACCCCTTCTCTAACAACTCCTGCAACTGAGTTTTCAACTCCTTCAACTCAGCTGGTGCCATCCGGTATGCTGATTTAGAAATAAGTTGAGTACCGGGAACAAGATTAATCACAAACTCCACATCTTTCTCTGGCGGTAACCCTAACAACTCCTCGGGAAATACATTGGGATATTCCCGAATAATAGGAACTTCCTCCAGCTGTAGCTTATCAGATGGCTTGTTGATCAAATAAGCTAGATAACCCGAACACCCCTTACTCACCAACTTAACGGCTTTAGTTGCTGAGATAACAAAACTCGTCTTAACACCCCGGTTCTCTACTACCTCAACTACTGGCTGATCTGGAAAATGAAACTGTACCACCTTTGTTCTACAGTTTAACTGGGCATCATACTTAGATAGCCAATCCATACCCAAGATAACATGATACCCCCCGGATAGGAAATAAGATAAGGTCTGAAGGAAAATTATGCCCCTTAACATGTATTATACAATCCTTACATACTAAGCCAGTAATATACTTATCAGTCAAAGAGGTACTAATCTCAACCACATAAGACAGTCTTTCAGGTTGTATATTAACACGTTGCACATAAGCAGGAGTAATGAAAGAATGCGTAGCACCAGAATCAATCAACACTTTTAACAAGTTGACCAAGTATAAGGAAGTTACCTTCGACAACTGCAGTCTCCTCAAGCATCTCCTCCATATCAACTGCGTAGGCCCGAGCCTGAACTTGCTGCTGTTGAGGTGTACTGCCCACAGGTCTACCCTGACAACCCTGAGTCGCTGCCTGACCCTCAGTCCTCTGATATCTAGGGCAATTCTTCGCCCTATGCTGATTGCTGCCGCAACCCAAACAAGTCCTTGCCTTCGCCCTACAGTCGGCCTCCACATGGCCCTGACGCTTGCAGAAGGTACACTGCAGCAACGAAGCACTAACACTTCCTCTAAAAGAACCAGAAGCTGAGAAAGCAGCTGTACCAGCCTGCTGCTGAGGTCTAACAACACTAGGGCTATATTGACCCTGAGATTGGGCCGGCCTAAACTGAGACTGAGCCTGGTAAGACCCCTGCTGAAACTGCGGCCGATAATAACTCTACTAACCCTGTGGTCTGTAAGAGCTCTGCTGTGCCGGCAGCCTGTACACAACCTGTTGTACTGAAGGCCTATACATACCCTGCTGGCCTTGTGGCTGAAATAGCCTCTTGCTAGGTTGGCTAGATACAATCTGTTCCCCCTTTCTCTTTCCAGTCTATAAGCTGCATCAAAGGCCTAAGTAAGTATATCATACCGATTCAGGGCCATCGCATCCTAAATCTCAGGCCTTAACCCCAATATGAACCTACGAGTCTTACGTTCCTCGTCAGCCACATACTTTGGTACATACCGGGACAACCTAGTGAAAGTGGCCTCATACTGAGCCACTGAAGCATCTCCCTGCACTAAAGCTAGAAACTCTGCCTCTCTCCACTCCCTTGGGATCCTCGGGACGTACTTCGCCTGGAAAACTATCAAAAAGGTATCTCAAACATACGGAATACCCTGACTCTCCTAGCTAGTTTTCACCGTGCGCCACTACTCCTCTGCTTCATCATCCAGTAAGTACACGACAAAGGTGACCTTCCGCTCATCGGTATAATCAAGAGGGTCAAAAATCTTCTCCACCTTACTAATCTACGCCTCAGCTTTCTGATCATCCGGCTCCCCCTGAAACTGCGGTGGATAATACCCTAAAAACTCTTTCAGTGTACCACGCCCGTGGTACCCACCTTGTGCATTCAATAACTGATTCTGCAATGCCTGAGCTTGGGCAGCCTGCCCTGCTAGTAACTGTGCCTGACCGACCATGATCTCTGTCATCCTATCAAAAGTTGCACCTATACGATCATCACCCCTAACTTGGCCTGGTGCCACATTTCTCGGAACCTCATCGGTTACCTCAGGCCTATCTCTGGTCCTCGGTCTACCAGCCATTCTACTAATCAAAGAGTTAGCACAGGTTATAGCACATAAACAAACTATGAACAACTATTAACACATAAATCACTTAAGTATCAATCACATAAACAAATTAATCACATAATCACATAAGCACTAAATCACATAATCACTTAATCACTTAACCATATTAATACATAGTTCACTTTTCTTTCACTTCATACATACTTTCATGCTAAGACCATTACCCACATTCTGAGATTACCCCAGCTGACAACTAACATGCGCTCTGATACTACTTAAATGTCACGCCCCAACTCGACCCCACCTACGATCAGTCAAGACACAACGAAATTTTGGCATTATAACAGTGCTATCACGTAATTAACAAACTTTTAGAAATCGACAACAATCGATTCCAACCACAACAACTCAAGATATTCATCAAATAGCTAGTTAATCAACTTTTAATACCCGAAAATAAATAATTTTGCTACAACGGTTCAAATCCCGTAGGAATACACATAAATGATCCCTAGCATACACTAAGCAATAATATAAATTCAAATTAACATTCTAACGGTTCAATAATCAATTATATGCAAAAACATAAAATATGACTTTTGAGATCTAGAATTTTTTTTTTCTCACCTTTGATGCGAAATAAGCCTAGATATGCGTGCAATGCGTGCCCAACAAGCGGAATCCAACTCGGCACTAAAAACTACGGACAAAACTAGCTTTTTCTCTGAAAATTTGCTTTAGAAACCTTTGAAATTTCTTTCTCTTTTCTCCCTTGAACCTCTCGGCCTTGTGTGTGTTTTTGAGGGTGTGTTTGTGCTTTGTTAGTAGGTGTTGATGCATATAAGTAGAAGTCAATCAATTTAAAAGAAAGTCAAATTAGTTCTTTTAGTCTTTTAATTCTATTTTTTTAGTCTTTTAATTCATTTCTTGACTATTTCTTGCTCAACTAATAAATTAACACCTAAATTAATTCTAGACATTATATTTTAGGTGACAAAGAGTTTTACATTAAAATAGTTTCACCTGGGTTGGCTTAAAACTCGTTTTCTTGCAAAAGAAAGTGTAAAAGTCTTTAAAATTCCAAAACCGATTCCAAATCCGTTTTAATCAAACACGGGTCTATTAATACCCGAGGACTAGGTTTTAAAATGTTTAAAACACCCTTGTAAAAATTTTAGAGGACAGGTGCTCAAAATACTATTTACTAAAATCGACGATAAAATTTCTGATTCCGTTTTTTTATAAAAATTTCATGAATGCATACTTAGCATGTATTAGGAGTATTAATCACATTTTTAACACATTCTAAGTCATATAGCACATAAACAGGTCAATTCACACAAAATGAGGTAAAACACGCAAATTGAGATAAAGCAAAATATGGGGTCTCACAATATGTGTATTGACATGATCCCTATGTGTTGATTAACTTTCAAGGGGGAACATAAAACGGGGTGAGCTTACAACAACTTAAGCTCAGTGAGGGGGGAATAGGGAAAGTGTAAAACCCTAATCCCTCACGAGACCGAGAGTTCTATCAATCAAACTAATCACAACCCAAACCAAACCCCGGCATAATTTTCATGGAAAACGGACGGAGTCTCCTCTGTTTCTAGGCGAAAGGTAAAACCTGCGACAGCATATAAGTGGACCAACACCATGTCCAAAGATTCAACCACCTCAAGGCTATCCGAGCCTTGTTCTCAACAAGCAACCACAAACAAATATACATACACTTCCAATTTAAAAGCTAACCTATCTCTTTACATTTTTGACAAGTACATTCAAACTAGACAATTAAACCATACTAAGCTACTGCATAAAATAAACTTTTATGCCATTCTAATTCTTTTCCTTGGGACATTACAAACATGCATTGAAGTTAAGCTATGCTAACTGATTACATAACTAGCTTATCGATTTACCTCAACTATTTAGCTAATTTAGATTACATTTCTTTTAACAATAAATACATACAACATATGAAAGCATATATCTTTACAACTTCAACACTCAAGCCACATAGGCACGCAAGACAACTCTTCAGGCACGAACTTTCACGAAATCACGAACTTCCAGCTAACATGACATTTCCTGAAATGTGGTGGTGAGGAGTGAGTATACACAACACGTATACTCAGTGAGGGCGAGACAGATATCGAGTTGGAGAGAAAGAAAGTCGTGCAATGCAAATAAGACAGTTAAGCAATATAACTGATAAATAAGCAATCAAGACAAACAATCAATACAATAAGCAATTACTGAAAGCATTAACACAACCATTCAAAGCTATACCACACTCTGAAGGCTATGGTTCACTCATACGAGCAATGTACCATTTCACGAGCGATACATCAATCTCGAGCTTGATGTTGACAACGATGACAATAAGCGCACATCCACCTTATAACACCAGTTTGGAATACCCCGGAAGTATCCATCAATTCTACGACCCAAATCTCCTTGGGAGGCAACCCAAGCGAGAAGAGGGAATAGCTACGGAGCTAGAGCAACCAACACTGGCAACCCGAGGCTACCCAGAGAGGCCTATCACTCACGTGCGGGACACTATGCAATGCAAGACTCGATACAAGGCAATAAACGGGCGATAGCACAACAATACAAACTAGTGACAACAAATGAGATAACAAGCAATCACAATCAATACTAGCATTCAACTAACTTTTCAAGCATAACAAGCAATAATAAGCAACAATAACAACAATTAAACAAGTAACGGCAGTTCAAACATGAAAACAACAAATATCACTATTCAACCCCAACTTCCAAGGACAATTACGAGCAAACGAGCTACGAAATTAGAAAACCAATTTCACTACATTCACTCATGCACTACAAGGCACGTTTCTATATCACTAAACTTCACTTTCTCACCCGAGACCCGAAAGTCCACCTACTGCGTTTGAACTACAGCTATGCTAACCGGTCATTCAATCAACGCCACAACAGCGCCAAAAGTGCTTCCATGCCCTCGATTACGAAACCCCCAACTCAATTCGAGTTCGGTTAACTTTTGGTCAAATGGCCCCTTTACGTTTCTTTGTCTAATTTCCAATTTTAACAAAGGCCAATCCGTTTTTATTTCACATTTTATCTTTCTATCACTAATGGCACCTATCCAAATCAATCAATCGCAATTCGGATCAAAATCCAAAATGCTAGGGTTTACTATTCATAATTCACTATTCATGTTCTTCCCCAATTTCAATTACGCATTTTCAACCATAAAAATTGATAAATAACTAACAAGCAATGCTCTACAAACCCTAAGCAAGCTATTTCAAGCAATAACAGGCATTATAACGTGATAAATATCGAATCTGAAAAATTGACTCAAAAATCAAATTCATATTAAAATGCACAAAAGCGTGAAAACCCTCATAGAGATTGAAGAAGAAGCCTTGCAAGAACCTTAGCCTCGATCCTCGTTCAATTCTACGCAAAATTGTAGAAGAAAAATGCAAAACAAATTTTTTCTTTTTTTCTCTTGAGCTTTCGGCCATGGCTAGTTTTCTTTGCCTTGTTTTATTTTTTTTTCTTTTCTTTTGTTTAAAAGATGACACACAAAGAGTAAAATGGTCAATGGCAAAAGAATTGGTCAAAATCAAGTTAAAAATGGTCAAATTAGCTTATTTTGATGCCATTTAATCTAATTCAAGTTAAAACAATGCAATTAAATGAAAATCAACTAAAACTAACTCAATTTAAGCTACAAACACTATTCACTAAATTCAAAAAATATTTCTCTAACTCTCGTTTTCAAAAAGCTACGATCGAACGGTCAATAATCGATCGCTAATAAAGTGATGAGCAATAATATAAAACTTTAATTCTTTGAAAAGTAGAATAGTAGAATAGTTTAAAATTTACTCCGGCTCAGAGTTATTTTCCTTATTTATTTGAAAACCGAGTGATTTTAATGCAAGACAACCAAAACCGATTATTAAAATAATCAAAACATTCAAAGTAATCAATATTCATTTAAAATAATTAATTTAACTATTTCTAGAATATTTTAAAGAATTATGAAGTTAATGTTAAGTTACAAATGAACAAATAAATATAAACATGGAATCAAGTGCAATTAAATATTAACATTTAAGATGACACTTAATTAATCACAAGAGAATAAATTCAATTACTACAATTATTAGAAATAGGTAATAATCTTTTAATCAATTAATATAAATCCTTTTCGAATTCTTCTAAAAGAAATAGCAAAACAGTGAAAATTAGATGATTTAACTAATTAAACATTTAATCAAATGCAGTCAAGTGCTATTAAATGCATGCCGGGTTCGGGTTATCACAGAAAGGGTTTTCGAAATCATTTTCTCTTTCAAAAATTTGTTAGAAAACCTGTGAAATGCAATGTACATAACAACATCAGTTAGTAACACATCACATCGCATTGTAACAAGCTTTTAACACATATAAGGGTAGGAATATGATTATGCTGATATAATGTATCACATCGCATGAGGTGGCTGGCCAAATAGTTCATCAAATCCCTCATGTCTCCCAACACGATGTATTCTGGATATACCTAAGCCTACGACCCACTCTCCCAGCATAGTAAAGTTCCCTAGTGAGAGGGGAATTGGTAACCATGGTAGCCAAGCTAGATCGGAAAGCCCGATGCCGCTCGAAGTTTCTCTACACTACCACGCCATAAGTATGTTGCAACCTCTCCAACACGTTAATTTATGCAATGCACATTAATCACATAACATGTTGTATGTTACATAGGTAATCACATTGCATAGTGCATCACATCACTTTTAGCCATAACACATAACTTCACATAGTTCATGTCATATATCATCCATCAACAATGTCTTATAGTGCATAATTTAACCACAAGAATCAACAAGAGCACAAAATAATCAAGTTCAACAGTTTTAAAATTTCAGCAGTAACTCAAATTTGGAAGCTTCACTACCTAGGTAAATGACTTATAATTAAGCTAATTTTTACATGTATAGAAAGACATTCGAGTGTAGATAACTCTAGAATCAAACAGAACTCAATTCCGAGCTAAACGCATCAAGTTATGACTAAAGCAATACAAGTGCGCAAAGTTGTCCAGATTGGTAACGTTTTCTGTCAGCCTTCAGTTCTTATTTTTTTAGAGGCACTAAACAGAGGAACTAGCCTTTCCACCCTAAACAAAACTTGTTACAAACTGGCCAAGCTATGTAAAAATTCCAAAATTTTGCAAGTAGTTCTACTAGGTCAAAAGCACCACGAACATTGAATAAGCAAAATTGTCCAGTTCCAGCTCTACTACAGTACTTCTCTGATTTTAGCAAGTTCAAGCAAGTAAACGATTTTTTCTCAAAAACCATCTGACATAAGGGTTGTTCCTCTAAGAGTCTAGATTAACATAGATTTTATTCAGAATTGTTCCACAAAGTTTACTTGCTCAAACAGTTTACACAATACAACTGCTCTAACAAATTCCTGCAAGCATATACACATCCAAACTAGTATAATACATCAAAATCTTACCCATCAACACATAAATATGCATTATAAACTTCTGAAATTCAGTTTTAAAAGTCCCCTCACCTCAGCTCCTTGAGAAAAGATGATAGCCCTTGCAACAATTTCCAAAAAGGTTGATCTTCCTAAGCTAGTTTGATTGCTTTACTTTCAATTTTGCCTTTTTCTTTCTTCTTCTAGTTTTTTTTTTCAGAATTTCTCCTCTTCTTATTTTTCTAAGTCAGCCGTGGTGTTGGGAGCTTGGTAGGTAAGAAATATGTTTTATTTTAAATGTAAATCTTGGAAGAAAAGTCAAGATTTTTGCTAATTTTAGTTTTTCCCCTAATTTTCTTTCTTTGTTCCAATTGTGCCTAGCTTATTTTTCTTCCTTGCTTGTTGTGGTCTAAGTGAAATTAGGTAAGTTCTAACTCTAATTCAAGGCTAAACTTAGTGTCGAACATAATATTTTAAGTAATTACACTTTAGCCCCTAAAGTCTCTAATAACTACTAAGTTATACAAAAGCTAATCTTTCTAATTTTTGAATCCTATCTTATTCTATCTTAGTTTCTAGCTTATTTCTAGGTATATAACATATAAGTAGAACCTATACAACACTAGAATGCATATAATTACACATAATACAGTAATATTGCATGTAGATTTGGGACCGGGTCTCACATCCTCCCTCCTTTAAAAGAATTGCGTTCTCGCAATTTATTTACCTTATAAATAACTCTGGATACTGTTGTTCTATTTGATCCTTCCGTTCCTAGATAGCCTTCTCAACTCCATGGTTGTTCCACAAAACCTTGACCATAGGAATCTTCTTAGTCCTCAGCTCCTGATCTTGTTCTTCCAATACTCGGACCGACTTTTCTTCATAAGAGAAGTTTTCTTGTAATTGTAATGGCTCCAGTTCCAATATGTACGAAGGATCGGGATTATATTTCTTTAACATGGATACATGGAACACATTATAGAGATTTAAGAGATTCGGAGGTAATGCTAACCGATAGGCCAACTTACTGATTTTCTCTATAGTTTCAAATGGTTTGACGTACCTAGGCCTCAATTTACCACCCTTGCCATGTTGTACCAACCCTTTACGAGGAGAGAGCTTTAGAAACACCCAATCTCTAACCTCGAACTCCAAATCCCGTCTTCTCTTGTCGGCATATGTCACGCCCCGACCCAACCCCACACTAAAGGTTAAGTCTGGACCCGACAAACGAACAGAGTCTCCTCTGTACCGTGGACATTCTAAAAACTTGTAAACATTCAATAAAGCCACAAAACAACAAAAACACCATTTCTAATTAAAATCCCAGCTTTAAGGGTATCCAAGCCTTAATCAATACAAGACAGTATAAGTATGTACAAGCATGCAAACAACAACCATAGAATCTTTATCTTACATACGCTTATCATACCACTCTATGTTAGCAACTAAACATTCTTGTGGATTAAGGCCAACCGTTTAACCATCTCATCACACCTAAGCATGCAACAAAACAACAAGCAGGATTATAAGCTATTACATGCCATAGATACATATCTCACACTACAATCAACTTATAACTGACTAAACATGTACATATGCCCAAAGGCTCCAAAATAGATCATAAAATAACACAAGCAGATTCTTCACATAACAACAAGAACACAGCCACCTCAAGCACAAGAACACAACAACTAAGGCAACTGCTCCGCTTGTACCTCCTGCTCCTCACCCTCAACTAAATCAAGCTGGGGTTCAACCCCAACACCTCCTGAAACATGTTAGCGAGGTATGAGTAACCACAATTGCCCAGTAAGGGATAAAGTCTACTTGGGGCGTGCAATGCAACAATTAGAGCAAATAAGCATTAAAAGCAAGTAAAGGACAATTGAAATATCAAATAACCACACATATGAAAGGATAAGATACACTTAACCCCAACATTCCAGAATTCACTTTATCTTGATCATGAACCATGAACCACGATCAATGTGTCGGCATAATCCCAATCACTCCAGTGGGTGTACTCCGGATGTACCCTGATAATCCTACGACCCAACACCCCCTGGCAATCTTCGGACCAGGTGAGTGAGGGACTAGAACATGGAGATCGAATATCCACTGGCAAGCCCGCTGCTGTCCAGCCGATATCTAATACATCTGCCCCTGACACTATGGTTGCACAACCACTATGCAATGCACTTTAACATATGACAATATAACAACAATGGAAGCAATAACATATGGGAGGAACAACAAAGTAGGTTGTCCTCAAAACAATTAGAATAGAAGCATTAACATATAAACAACTAAAAGATTACAAAGGGGCATTAACATATTTCACATAGAACTTTACCAAAAGCTCAATAAATGTCTTGAAAACACATTTAAACACCTAAAGAACCTTTACAAGGTCATAGAAGTGTGAGACAACCGATTTTCTACTTTATCCCCTTTGTAACTCAAATCGTTTTCCTTCCAAACACAAGCTATTGTTCTAGTTTAGTGAGCGGCCTATTCCATACTTCTAATTAACCCATGAGGCACCACTAGGACCCTCGAAGCTACTCAATTGCCCGTGATTACCACAAAAGCCCCAATTTCTCCCTTGTGAGTTTGTACTACAAGTATCCTAACCGGAACTCAACCAAGGTTTAGCAAAGCATATCTAGCACCTAAATAGCCTAAGAACACTAAATATAATGACCAAATTAACCCAAATTTGCATTAACCCCGATATCCCTTTTTAAAAGTCGCCTATTTCATGTTTTAGCCAAGTTACGAGCAATTCAACCACACAGGGCTATCAATCTAGCTACATTAACATCTAAGGCACCTATTAGGAGCAACGAATCAAGCCTTATTCACAATTCCACAAAATCCTAGAATTTTCTCACTATTCACACCCTAAAATCAAACTATTGAATTCAACCGTTTAAAAAACGAATCAATGACATAAATGTAGTCTCTAGCACTTATATATAATGTATAACATCATATTTGAACATTCCACTTATGCATTTACTAGCAAATCTATGAAATCAAGAACGTTGTAATATTTTAGAAATGCAAAATAACCATGCAAATCCTTCACCAATGCACGTAGAAGCTTGTAGGAATGTAGAGGACCCTTTAAACCACTTGCACCTATCTTGGCTTGAATTGAAATGAAGATTTAAGAGAAAAATTTCTCTCTTTCTCCCTCTCGAGGCTGTCGGGTTCTAGGCACTATTCACTCCCTTGTATTTTTTTTCTAAGTCATTTATGAGCTAAAGTGTGTTGTGTTGAGTATATATGCCTATGTGCATTATTTTAGTGTGAGTATATTGATAATAAAATGAGTCAAGCTAGCTTAAATTAAGTCCAAAGGTGCAATTATGTGTTAGCTAGCTAAAGTTTGAAGTTAGACTACGTGACATTATTCACTAGTTTCAATAAAATATTTTCTAAACGGGTGCTCTCAACCCTAATCGCTCAAATACACATTTTTCTCATTCCTAAAACAATTAATATGATTTAAGAAAAATGCTAATTCGAAGTAAATAAGTGGTTGAAAAATGCAATGAATAGTAACCATATAAAGTAACAAGTAATGCATAGTGAAAATGCGCAAATAGTGGATGCAATAGTTAATAGGTGTACGGTGAAGTTCTCGAGCATCACACCCTCTCCTCCTTAAACTAATTGCACCCACGCAATTCTTACATGATTCGGCGAACAACTCTGGATAGCGATCTCGCATCTGATCCTTTCTCTCCCATGTGGCATCCTCTAACTTGTGATGATCCCACATAATCTTAACCATCAGAATGCTTTTAGTTCTCAGTTCCTGAACCTTTTGGTCTACAACTCAAAGAGGTCTCTCCGTATAAGTGAAAGTCTCACTAACGGCTCTGGCTCAAAAACATGAGAAGGATATGGCTGATATTTTCGAAGTATAGACACATGGAAGACATCATTAATTCTGCCCAAATTAGGAGGTAAAGCTAATCGGTAAGCCAATGCACCAACTTTCTCTATGATTTCAAACGGTCCTACATATCTCGGACTGAGTTTACCTCCTTTTTCATGCCGAATTAAACCTTTCTGAGGAGAGATTTTTAGAAATACCCGATCTCCCAAGGCAAACTCCAGATCTCGACGGCGTCTATCTGCATAACTTTTTTGCCGACTCTGTGCTATAAGCATTCTCTTTTTGATAAACTGTACATTATCAATCATTCTGTTCATCTCTGGAAATAGAGTTGGGTCAATAGTCTTCATCTCACCAACCTCATCCCAATAAAGAGGAGATCTGCACTTACGCCTATAAAGTGCCTCATATGGCACCATACCAATAGTAGCTTGATAACTATTGTTATAGGCGAACTCTGCAAGCGGAAAATACCTTTCCCAACTTTTACTGAAGTCTAGAATACAAGCCCACAACATATTCTTGAGTATTAGGATAGTTCTCTCAGATTGACCATCTGTCTGAGGGTGATAAGAAGTATTAAAGCTCAACGTTGTGCCCAAAGCTTTCTGAATCTTCTGCCAGAACTGAGATATGAATCTGGGATCTTTGTCTGACACAATACTCTTTGGAATCCTATGAAGTCTGACAATATTTTCAACATATAATTCAGTTACTCTTTGGAATCCTATGAAGTCTGACAATATTCTCAACATATAATTCAGTTAGCTTGTCAGGAGAATCAGTTTTCTTTGTGGCAATATAATGAGAAGTTTTGGTCAATCTATCAACAACAACCCAAACTAAATCATTACCCTTTGAAGATATTGGCAAGTCTGACACGAAATCCATAGTAATATGATCCCATTTCCAATCGGGAATAGCGAAAGGCTGCAACAACCCTACAGGTCTCTGATGTTCAGCTTTAACTTTCTGACATGTAAGACATCTAGCAATATAGTCAGCAATCTTTCTCATCATTTTGTTCCATTAGAAGTTCTATTTCAGATATCTGTACATCTTTGTACTGCCTGGATGGATTGTATATCTAGAATTGTGTACCTCGTCAAGTATTTCTTTCTTTAAGGCTGGTTAATTTGGAATACAGATTCTACATTTGAATTTGAGAATGCCATCATCATGCAGTTTGAAATCTGACTCTCCCCCTTTAGACTTTTCTAGGACTTTCAACAATTGGGGATCAGTCTATTGAGCTTCTCTAATCCTGGATAATAATAGAGATTGAATTTGCAAACTTGCAAATTGAATATCAGAATTTGAAGTTTTGGGCTTTCATAAACAAAGTTCTTCCATGAATTCCCAATTTTTGATAATCAGACTAGAAACAGTAGCCTTTCGGCTCAAAGAATCAGCAACAATATTGGCTTTACCTGGGAGGTAATTAATAGTGCATTTATAATCCTCAAGTAATTCCAGCCAACACCTCTACCTCATGTTCAACTCTTTCTGTGAAAACAGATATTTCAGATTCTTATGATCTGTAAAGATTTCAAATTTGTTTCCCTAGAGATAATGATGCCATTTCTTTAGTGCAAAGATAATAGCTGCAAGCTCAAGATCGTGTGTCGGATAGTTGAGTTCATAGGGTTTCAGTTTCCTGGAGGCATATGCAATAACTTTTCCATTCTGTATCAATACACATCCCAAACCCTCCTTAGAAGTATCACTGTAAATCACTAGATTATCAGTACCCTCAGGTAGAGCAAGAATATGAGTCGTGGTTAATGTGAAGCCCCACTTTTCTGCTTTAACTCGATTTACGTGTTTTATCTCATTTTACGTGCATTTGACCTGTTTATGTGCTATATGACCTAGAATGTTATAATTTTGATGTCAATACTCCTAATACGTGCTAAATGTGCATTCATGAAATTTTCATCAAAAACGGGATCAGAAATTTTATCGTCGATTTTCAATGAATAGTATTTTCGAAACACGTCTGCTAAAATTTTGAAACTGGTCTTTTTAACCCTTCTAGACCTAGACCACAGACTTTAATAGACCTGTGTTTGATTAAAACGGTTTTAAAATTGGCTTAAGAATTTATTAGGGTTTTTATACCGACTTTTGCGAAAATTGAGTTTTAAGCCGACTCAGGTGAAATTGTTTGATTGTAAAACTTCTTGTCACCTAAAAATAACCTACTTGAGCTAGCTTGGGTGTTGAATAATTTTTTTGAACTTTGGTGATCAAGAAAATGCATTTAAAGTCAAGAAAACACAAAAAAATGCTAATTTTCAACTTTGACTTTCATTTAAATGGTTGACCAACAAGTTTATATCACCAACACACACTCACAAAGCACAAAAACACCCCAAAAACACACACAAAACCGTGGCTCCTTGGAGGAGAAAGATGAAGGCATTTTCAAAGCATTTTTCTCATAGATTTTGTATTTCAAAGCTGAATTGAGTGATTCAAAGCTTGAAATTGATTGTTGGGCATCCATTCTACCCATTTCTAGCCTTAGTTTGCATCAAAGGTGAGAGAAAAATTCTAGATCTCAAAATGTCATTTTTACGTTTTTGCGTATAAATGAAATTTGAACTGTTATAATTGTAATCTGATGTTAGATTATTGCTCCTTGCATGCTAGGGATCGTTTAGTGGTAATACTACGAGTTTCTGTCGGATGTAGCATAATTTTTATTTTTCGGGTATTAAATTTTGATTAAATTGTTCAATGTTGAATTAATTGAGTTGTGATGATCGAAATCGATTGCCGTCGATTTCTAAATACTTGATAATTACGTGTTAGCGCTGTTGTAATGGCGAATTTTTGATTACATTGCCCGTGGGAAAATCTGAAAAATCCAGCCAAGACATCTTAGGGTTTTAGGGTTATCGGGCATGATTTGGAGGTGTTATGGTGGTTTTCTTAGGGGGCTAATATAGATGATTGAATGGGTGAGTGTTTGAAACCGATTTGGAGTTGTTTGGATTAGTAGAATGTAAGATATGATTAATTGAAGTTTAGGTTGTCTTTCTTTAAAATGTTAGATTGAGCCTTAGTTGATTGGGTGTGGGTTGAGTGATTGAATTGTTAGTTGTTGATGGGTAAATTAGAGTTTGATTGTGTATTTAATGCATGTTCGGTTAGATGGCCTACTTTGTCATCTAATTTAGTTGTTTGTTGTTTAATTAAAATATTGATGTTATATTGATGTTATATTGATTGTTATATTGATGTTATATTGATTGATTATTGAGTACGGGAATCGGGCACTTTTGTTGCTGATCTCCCCGATTATTGATTGATGATTGATTGATGATTGATGATTATGGAGTCTTGGTATGTGTGTGCCACCTCTCGGGCAGCGTTGGGCTGTCGGGTTGATAACGGCATGACTGCCAGAGGCTACCCCCAGCTTGCATGACGGAGGTGTCATGGAGGGAGGGGCTAGTGAGGTACCTCGGGTGCGTGAGTAATGGGGAGTTATAAGAAGAACGGTTGAGATCGTGATGGCGTTTGGAGCTACACCAAATAGAGTATCCTTTATTGAATGGTTATATAGTTATGTGATGATAGTGTTATTTATGTTATTGTGTGTTTACTGACTCAAAGGATTATTCCAAGGAGTTTAGTAGACCTTGCTCGAGATCTATCGGATCCTCGCTGGGCTTATTTTATATAAGCTCACTCTCTATTATTGCATGCATACAGGTGTACTTTTGCAGGATTACGGGTACGTGCCTCATGAAGAGGAGAATGTGGAAAACGTGTCTTACGTGGATGAGTCCTATGTTCCAGAGTCTTATCCATGATGCCGTACATGTTTTATTATCTTGTAAATTAACTTAGTAGACTTTTATCTGCTTTGTAGTTTATAATGTATAAGATGTTGATAAGTTAATGAATTAGTTGATGTTGTCTTAGTAGCCTTTCTTTTGTTTATGATTAGGTTGCTAGATTGGCTCAATATGTTTTTGTATTGTATATTAAGGGTTAATGTATTATGTTGGAACGGAGGCATATAACGAGGACTGTTTATTGTATAATATGGTTATGATGTATGTTGTTATTTTATTGAGGAATTGTTTGTTGTATGGTTTGTGAAGTTGATGTATGATGTTCTATTGAGGTTGGTTTAGGGCCTCGGTGCCCTATTTACTGTCGTTATACTGCCGAAATTTCGTTGCGTCCTGACTGATTATAGGAGGGGTCGAGTTGGGGCGTGACATTTAAGTGGTATCAGAGTTTGATTAGCTGTCAACCGGGGTATCCTCGGAATGTGGGTAGTGGTCTAAGCCTACAAGTATGTATTAAGTGAAAGAAAAGTGAAACATATATTAATATGTTTATGTGATTAATTTACTTATGTGTCTAACTTTCTATGTGACCAGTATGCCTTGTGTGTTAAGTGAACTAATGTGGTTAATATGTTTTATGTGATAACGTGCTATACGTACTCAATGTGTTGTGATTAATGTGCATTATGTGATTAATGTGCATTACGTGATTAATGTGTATTATGTGACAATTGTGTTTTATGTGATCAAAGTGCTTTATGTGAAGTTTGTTGCTTATGTGACTTTAATTGTTTATAACTTACTTCTATGATTTAACCTGTTTATGTGATGTTGGCTTCTTATATGCTGAATTGTGTGTTATGTGATAATGTTATATTATATGATAATCATGCATTACAGTGTACCTGTTTTCATGTGATGTAATTGTATATATTCTATAACTGTGGGTGATTCTTTTAGGTGAAGTAAGGATGACTGCAAGAGTTTTCGGAAATAGTGGTAGGCCATGATTTTGAATTATTATTATTCTAGAAGTTTATCAGTTAGATTTTAATTGTTATGTTTATGGATTTTAGTTTCGGCTTAGTGGATTGATCTTGATATTCCTTTAGCGAGAATGAAGTTGTTCGAGGAAATAGCAACGTATCTTGATGATTATAATTACTTTTGTTGCCATGTTTAACTTGTTATTACTTGGAGACGGATCATAAGTTGAGGTTTCCGTGAGGTTATCATTAAATACTTTTGGAGTCTCAACTCAAACTATACTTTCTTGAGGCTATTTTAGAATGAATTTATTTGAGGAATTAGTGATGTATATTTGTGAATGGAATGAACTGTGGTATAACATGTGAATATGTCTACTATTTGGGATTGCTATATTATTAATGGGTATTTTGGAGTTTTGATCTTTAAACCTTGGAGACAATTGGAGTGATTCCTGACTAAAGTTACTTTATTCGAGGATGTAATTGTTGGGAGATAGAATTATTTGAGGAAATAAGAATGCATTTTGGTGACTGAACATTTACTTGCCTACATCGAACTTTAGAGTTCTAGGTGGTATGACTTTCTAAATTATTAATTGGGGATTCTCGTGTGTTATAATGGATTAGTATGAATCTATATTGTGTTATCAGATTTTGGAGTCTTCATTAGTTAATCTTGTTGGGTAATCTGTGATTTATCTTGTTTAGTGATTGGTCTAGTACGGAATGTAAAATTTTGGAGTGATTTATCTTGTTGGCGATTGTTATGACTCCTTAGGTTCTCTAGATCTCCTTAGAGTCTTGTTTTGGAGGAAGATAGATTGTAGGATTTGACTTGTTGGTGTTTAAGTGTGTAGGTGGGACACCCTTCTTGTACTCCATAATTCTATCGGTCTTATTATTATCTTTTACTCTATTCTCACTTATTTGAGAGAGAGTTACACTTTTCTAGCATATCAATTGTTTCTTGAAAGTTTTGCTTATTGGATTAATGGTTCCTATACTCATTTGACATTGTTTCTATTCTTAACATTCATATTTGTTTCTTATAGCAATGTCGCTTATTGGAGTTAAGGTTTGAGACTTCTACATTTCATTCTATATCTCCAGCTATTCGTTTCAGTATTTTATTTCATCCTATTACTATTCATTTGAAAGTAATCTCTCTGTGGGTATACCATTTTACTTATTCGAATTTCACTTGCTTGATGTACTCCCTACCTAAGTACATCATTGTCATTCTTGTTGATTCTTGTTAATCCTATTGTTTTATTATTAAATCCTTGCCATTACTTTGTTTGTAATTGCTCATTTAATATACTCAGCATTGTCCTTTCTTATTTATACTTATTTGGTTATTGCGTGCTGAGATACTCATTATCTTGACACTCATATTTTCTATTGAATTAATCATCTCTTATCTCTTAATTTCATTTCACCTCAAGTACAACTTACTTGTTGGTTCCTTGAACAATTATCGAGAATTGAAATATCTACTTGTTCAGGAATTTTTGTTCAACATACTCAGCACTGTTTTGACTCATCATCATCCTTTGTTCGTACTTATTTAACTGATAGGTGCTGAGACATTTCTTATCTTAGTTATCATGCTTCCTTATTAAACTATTAACCCCTTGACTCTCTAACCTGTTTGACATCTTGTTCACTTGATTATTGGCTCGAATATGACTTTCCATATTCTTATTTCCTTGTAAATTTCATAAGAGCCATATTCTGACCAATGTCACTTTTGAGATATTTCCTTGATTAGTAATCAGTCATGTTATCGTAAATGAGTTTTAAAACCCTCGGGGTGTTCATAGAGCTCTTTTGTGTAGTAGGGGATGATTGATAATTAGTGGTGTCATGCTAGGACTTTGGAGTTGCGATTTCTTTCATATGCAATATGATATTAGGTAGGAGAGAATTATGAATTGAAGATTGTCTTGGAACTATAATCATCAACTTGCAGTCAACAGAGGTTGTTCTTTTGAGGTCTTTGGTTAGTTGTCATCCTAAGAGATAAATGAGAACTAAGAGAAGTATTATTAAGTGTAACGATTGAGGATTTAATTGTCTGTCAGTTCGAGAATTGCGCGGACGCAATTGTTTTAAGGAGGGGAGAATGTGAAACCCCACTTTTCTGCTTTAACTCGATTTACGTGTTTTATCTCGTTTTGCGTGCATTTGACCTGTTTATGTGCTATATGACCTAGAATGTTATAATTTTGATGTCAATACTCCTAATACGTGCTAAATGTGCATTTATGAAATTTTCATCAAAAACGGGATCATAAATTTTATCGTCGATTTTCAGTGAATAGTATTTTCGAAACACGTCCGCTAAAATTTTGAAACTGGTCTTTTTAACCCTTCTAGACCTAGACCACAGACTTTAATAGACCTGTGTTTGATTAAAACGGTTTTAAAATTGGCTTAAGAATTTATTAGGGTTTTTATACCGACTTTTGCGAAAATTGAGTTTTAAGCCGACTCAGGTGAAATTGTTTGATTGTAAAACTTCTTGTCACCTAAAAATAACCTACTTGAGCTAGCTTGGGTGTTGAATAATTGTTTTGAACTTTGGTGATCAAGAAAATGCATTTAAAGTCAAGAAAACACAAAAAAATGCTAATTTTCAACTTTGACTTTCATTTAAATGGTTGACCAACAAGTTTATATCACCAACACACACTCACAAAGCACAAAAATACCCCAAAAACACACACAAAATCGTGGCTGTAACGCCCCGATCCCTCACGAGATCGGGACTCCTAGTTATCACGCTATTCTCACCCAAATCCAAACCCCGGGCACGAAATTTAGGGGAAAACGGACGGAGTCTCCCCTGTTTATAGGACAAAACTGTTACCTGCAAATAGCCACTCAAGACTTTTGAACTATAACAACAACTTGTCTACTAATGTCTCCAAAGCTAAAACACAATCACAAGGCCATCCGAGCCTTGGAGCAACAACATTCTACTTAAGCACACAAGCATGCGAGATAGTTGGTTTAGCCATAAGTAGTTAAATACAATAAAATTCTAAGTTCCATATGAAGATCAACAAACACTCCAAGCATGCAAGAGAAATTAAAGTCTAGAATTCATTATTACAACCCAACAACTTTCTTTAACATTCTAGTCCACAGCTACTAGACATATACACAAGACCCCAAGGTCTCAAAATACAATATTAACAAGAACTCCACGCAAGAAGCACATAAAATCCACCTCAGCACACAAAGTCACGGATTCTGATCTACGTGAACTTCCTCTTCTTCTATCAGCTGAGGATTCACCTCAGTTTCACCTGAAACATATTAAATGAGGAATGAGCAACAATGTTGCCCAGCGAGGGAGGTGATGCAGCATGCCAACGTGCAATATGATATGCAACACAAGTAAACATATACAAGCCACATAAACTATCAAGACAATAAATCAAACTATTAATCACTTTAAAAAGGATACGGTTCCATTTCCAAGACTTCATCCACGAGCCACGATCCACGAGTATCACGAATATGCCGGCAAACCCCAAACACCACAATTGGGATACTCCGGATGTATCCCGATCCTACGACCCTTTCTCCCGAGGTAGGTCCATGCCCAGCAGGTGAACCACGCCTCTGGGGTAGTGGAGTATGCCTCAGCGAGAAAGGGAATAGGCACCATGGTAGTCGAGGGAGCACGGCAAGCCCGACGCCGCCCGTGTTTCTCGACGCTACCATGTCCGAAAAGGTTGCGCAACCCCGAGACAAGACACAAGCAATCAAGAAATCACATAACACGTATGAGGGTCGACAAAGTAGGCCGCCCTCACAAATATTCACGATATAATTCACACAAGTACGAATATAGCATTAAGATTCCAAAAGTAGCAATCAACATAAACCATTCCCACAACTACTCAAATAGCTTAATTATATCTTGAATATTCAATACAAGGTAATACAATCCCACAACAAGTTCCAAATGCAATTAAAATGGCTAAAAACTACATTTTCCCTTTCTTTAACCAAGTTTTCTTTCTCCTAAGCATGGTTCAAGATGCTCAAACTATATCCTAGTCTTTCTATATTCTTAATTAAGTCCAAAGGCACCTTTTAAAGTCATCAAAATCCATTTTTGAAGCAAAAGTTTGGGAAGGCCCCGAATGGTTTTGAACTACAACTATACTAACCGAACCTCATTTTTGCGAAACGAAAACACCAAAGGTGCTTCCTTAGCTCAAGGATACCCGAATCAACGCCCAAATTTGCCCGGATTGCTTAACGAGAAAAGTCCCCTTTTTAAAGTTAACAAATTTTGCATTTTAACTCATTTTCGGGTAATTCAACCTCACGTGAGTCTTTGTCTAGTTTCACTAATGTCTAAAGCACCTAAAGGAAGCCTCAATTCAATCTAATTAACAAATTATATATAAAAAGAAACCCTAAATTTTCGAATTTCACTATTCACTACACTATTCATCATCTCTTTCAATCAATCTATGCATTCTACCATAAAATTTGCTAACAAGCTTTAAAAGTCTACACTATAGGCTCTAATAAACACATATTAAACATTTATAACAAGTATTATAGCAATAATCAACAAATCAAGAATTTCAATATATGAACATAAACTTTGATAATTATAAAAATGCAACTCCCTCACAATTTTTGAAGATGAAGAAGCTTGTTGAAGGCCCTAGGATGCTCAAAACCCTCCCAAGATCAAGCTAGGAGCTCAAGATGCAAGGTTGTTGAAGCAAAATCTCCTCTTTTCTTTCTCCTTTGGTATTTTCGGACTGCTACAGTAATTCCTGCACTTTGTTCTTCTTCTTTTCTTTTTTTTTTTGTGTTTTAATGAGCTTAGGTGATTTATAAAAGGTTAAGTTGAGGTGGGGTCAAGTTTGGGTATTTAAAAGGTCACTAGAATGCGCGTTATTAACTTAAAAACGAGCATAAGGTGAAAAGTAATGTTAGTTATTTAAATCTCTAAGTTTGTTACGTAACACTATTCACTTAACTACTAAAAAAATATTTTCTAAATGAGCTCTCCTATCGCCTCTAGCTCAATTGCACATTTTTCCCACTCCTCTATCAATTAATGTGATTTAATAAAAATGCTAATTCATTAATAGAATATAGTTTGAAAACGGGATGAATAGTAGCTAAAAAAGACAGTTTATAAAGCACAGAAGGAAATGCGCAAATAATAGATGCAACAGTAAATGAATGTACGGCTAAAATCTCGGGCGTCACAGTGGCTCCTTGGAGGAGAAAGATGAAGGCATTTTCAAAGCATTTTTCTCATAGATTTTGCATTTCAAAGCTGAATTGAGTGATTCAAAGCTTGAAATTGATTGTTGGGCATCCATTCTACCCATTTCTAGCCTTAGTTTGCATCAAAGGTGAGAGAAAAATTCTAGATCTCAAAATGTCATTTTTACGTTTTTGCGTATAAATGAAATTTGAACTGTTATAATTGTAATCTGATGTTAGATTATTGCTCCTTGCATGCTAGGGATCGTTTAGTGGTAATACTACGAGTTTCTGTTGGATGTAGCATAATTTTTATTTTTCGGGTATTAAATTTTGATTAAATTGTTCAATGTTGAATTAATTGAGTTGTGATGATCGAAATCGATTGCCGTCGATTTCTAAATACTTGATAATTACGTGTTAGCGCTGTTGTAATGCCGAATTTTTGATTACATTGCTCGTGGGAAAATCCAAAAAATCCAGCCAAGACATCTTAGGGTTTTAGGGTTATCGGGCATGATTTGGAGGTGTTATGGTGGTTTTCTGAGGGGGCTAATATAGATGGTTGAATGGGTGAGTGTTTGAAACCGATTTGGAGTTGTTTGGATTAGTAGAATGTAAGATATGATTAATTGAAGTTTAGGTTGTCTTTCTTTAAAATGTTAGATTGAGCCTTAGTTGATTGGGTGTGGGTTGGGTGATTGAATTGTTAGTTGTTGATGGGTAAATTAGAGTTTGATTGTGTATTTAATGCATGTTCGGTTAGATGGCCTACTTTGTCATCTAATTTAGTTGTTTGTTCTTTAATTAAAATATTGATGTTATATTGATTGTTATATTGATGTTATATTGATTGATTATTGAGTACGGGAATCGGGCACTTTTGTTGCTGATCTCCCCGATTATTGATTGATGATTGATTGATGATTGATTGATGATTGATGATTATGGAGTCTTGGTATGTGTGTGCCACCTCTCGGGCAGCGTTGGGCTGTCGGGTTGATAACGGCATGACTGCCAGAGGCTACCCCCAGCTCGCATGACGGAGGTGTCATGGAGGGAGGGGCTAGTGAGGTACCTCGGGTGCGTGAGTAATGGGGAGTTATAAGAAGAACGGTTGAGATCGTGATGGCGTTTGGAGCTACACCAAATAGAGTATCCTTTATTAAATGGTTATATAGTTATGTGATGATAGTATTATTTATGTTATTGTGTGTTTACTGACTCAAATGATTATTCCAAGGAGTTTAGTAGACCTTGCTCGAGATCTATTGGATCCTCGCTGGGCTTATTTTATATAAGCTCACTCTCTATTATTGCATGCATACAGGTGTACTTTTACAGGATTACGGGTACGTGCCGCATGAAGAGGAGAATGTGGAAAACGTGTCTTACATGGATGAGTCCTATATTCCAGAGTCTTATCTATGATGCCGTACATGTTTTATTATCTTGTAAATTAACTTAGTAGACTTTTATCTGCTTTGTAGTTTATAATGTATAAGATGTTGATAAGTTAATGAATTAGTTGATGTTGTCTTAGTAGCCTTTCTTTTGTTTATGATTAGGTTGCTAAATTGGCTCAATATGTTTTTGTATTGTATATTAAGGGTTAATGTATTATGTTGGAACGGAGGCATATAACGAGGACTGTTTATTGTATAATATGGTTAGGATGTATGTTGTTATTTTATTGAGGAATTGTTTGTTGTATGGTTTGTGAAGTTGATGTATGATGTTCTATTGAGGTTGGTTTAGAGCCTCGGTGCCCTATTTACTGTCGTTATACTGTCAAAATTCCGTTGCGTCCTGACTGATTATAGGAGGGGTCGAGTTAGGGCGTGACAGTTAACCTTTTCTTCAATTCCTGGAAGCTAGCCTCGCATTTGGTATTCCAATCAAACATAGTTTTCTTTTGAGTAAGCTGAGTCAAAGGTCCATCAATTTTAGAGAAATCCTTGATAAATCTTCTATAATAACCCGCCAAACCCAGAAAACTGCGGATCTCTGTAACAGTCTCAAGCCGTTTCCAAGCTAATACAACCTCAATCTTCGCTGGATCAATAGAAATACCATCTTGCGAGATAATATGACCGAGAAAAGCAACTTGCCTTAACCAGAACTCACATTTGCTGAATTTTGCAAACAATTTATGCTCTTGAAGAGTCTGTAATACAATCCTCAGATGTTGTTTACGTTCAGCCTCTGATTTAGAATATACAAGAATATCATCAATAAAAATAACCACAAATTAGTCCAGATACGGACGGAATACCCTCTGCATTAAGTCCATAAATGCGGTGAGAACATTAGTCAAGCCAAATGGCATAACAACAAACTCATAATGGCCATAACGAGTTCTGAAAGCAGTTTTAGACACATTATCTTTCTTGATCCTCAACTGATAATAACCTTGCCTCAGATCAAATTTAGAAAATACCCTCGCACCTTGTAACTGATCAAATAACTCTTCAATTAGAGGCAACATATATTTGTTTTTAACAGTTACCTGATTGAGACCCCGATAATCAATACATAAATGAAGAGATCCGTCCTTCTTTTTAACAAATAAGATAGGTGCACCCCAAGGTGAAGAACTCGGCTGAATGAATCCCTTCTCAAGCAAACCTTGTAGCTGAACTTTTAATTCTTGCAATTCAGGTGGAGCCATTCTATATAGAGTCCTAGAGATAGATGTAGTCCCCGGTAATAAGTCAATCACAAACTCTATCTCTCTATCAGGTGGTAAACCAGGTAATTCCTTAGGAAAAACCCCCGGAAACTCACTCATAATTGGCACCTCATTTAGTTTTAGTTTATCCGTAGGTTGATTAATTAAATAGGCCAAATAAGCATCACAACCTTTACTCAGCATTTTAGTCGCCTTAATAGAAGAAATTATGCGAGTACCCGTAGACTTTCGACTACCGACAATCTCAATTACGGGTTGATTAGGCATTTCTAGCTTCACAATTTTTCTTCTACAATCTAGATAAGAATAATATTCACCCAACCAGTCCATACCCAGAATTATTTCAAAATCTTTAAAAGGCAAGATAATCAAATCAATAGGAAGGACTCAACCGAGCACACAATTGACAGGCTTTACACTCAGATTCAGTGAAAATTTTAGTGCCCATAGGTGAACCTACCTTAATCTTATAAGGCAATTTATCAATTTTTAATGCAGAAGATTGTGCGCACATAGGTGTGATAAATGAGTGTGTAGCCCCAGAATTAATTAAAATTGTAACTGATTTATTATTGAGAAGAAAAGTACCATCAACAATTGCAATCGTATCAGGAAGCTCCTCTGCATCTAAGGCAAATATTCGGGCCTGCCCCCATGGTGCTGATGCTGCAGTTGGTGCCCTGGTCTGAGTACCCTGTCCCGATGTCTGAACTCTAGTGTTCTTGAATTTCAAGCAATCCTTAACCCTGTGCTGGTCACTCTCGCAACCTGTACACCTGTTCAATTTCCTCCATCAACTCTCCTCAGTATGGCCCTGACGCTGACAGAAGCTGCACTGCTGGTGACGTCTTGCAACAGTGCCTCCTATAGGAGCTCTGTAAGAAGAGGTAGATGAACTACCCTACTGAGATTGTGCTACAGCTAGACGAGACTGCCCTTGATTCTGACTCTAAACTGGTCGTGCCTGAGTCTGAGTAGGGCCAGTGTAACTCTGAGTCTTCCTCGGTTGTTGACTCTGACCAACTGAAACAGTCTGCCTTTGAAATCCCTGACTCTGAGTCTGATGTAGTCGTTTACTAGGCTGACTCGGTTCCCCAAACAGATTTGCTTTGCGTTTCTCATATCTGGCAGCTATCCTAACTACTGTTGCATAAGTGGGGTAATCCTGGGTAGACAGATTCAACAAAGTATCGGGCCTCAGCCCCATAATAAACTTCTAGATCCTCTTACTCTTCGGTTGTACTAAGGCTGGCACATAACAGGACAAAAGAGTGAAAGCAGCATCATACTGGTCAACTGTCATGTTGCCCTGTTTCAGATTAGTGAACTCTTGCTCTCGTCTTTCAATAGCTGTCTCAGTAATGAATTTCTCCCGAAACTCTCTAACAAAATCATCCCATGTCCGCGGTGCTGCCTCAGCCTCCCATCAGGACTTTACGGTATGCCACCACTGCTCTGCATCTCCCTCGAGCAGAAACTCAGCGCAAGCAACCCTCCTCGCGTTAGTATACTCGAGGCCAGTAAGAATTTTCTTCACTTTATTCAGCCATTGCTCAGCCAACATATCATCGGGCTCTCCAAAGAAGCTAGACGGACCCCGATTCAAGAATTTCTCAAGGTAGTTACCACTACCGCCCCCTGTTCCACCTTGACCCTGACCTTGATTACCTGCGGGCACAAAACCTCTCAGCCTCTACAATACTTGTGAAATCTGACCTATGGCAGTGGTCAACTGAGCATTAATAGTCTGTTGGTCTACTTCTTCTTCCCCGACATTTTTATTTTTGGTCGGACGACGGGGCCTCATTCCGAATAACTAGAATGCAAATTATTATGACAGACATATATATATAATTCGAAAGTAAATCACATAAGGAGAAATTCAAATAAGTCCACGTAAAATTATATATATATATATAAGGTCACATAGACATTTTATACATAAAAGATACAAATAAAACACTTAGTCATACTTTCCATTCTAAATCTTCACTTTATTTAATAACTCTTAGAAGACCTTTCACATTTCCATTTCCATGCTAGCATGTTCTTTATCAAGTCAATCTTTCACTTAACCAATCAAAAGGAACTAATGCATGCAATCACACAATCATATAATAGACCTCTACCCACAGACCGAGAAACCTATCCCAGCTCAAGCATTCTAAAAGCTCTAATACTACCTAAATGTCACGCCCCAACCCAACTCCATGCTAAAGGTTAAGTCTGGACCCGACAAACGGACAGAGTCTCCTCTGTACCGTGGACATTCTAAAAACCTGTAAACATTCAATATAGCCACAAAACAACAAGATCACCATTTCTAATTAAAATCCCAGCTTTAAGCCTATCCGAGCCTTAAGCAATGCAAGACAATATAAGTACATACAAGTATACAAACAACAACCATAGAATCTTTATCTTACATACGCTTATCATACCACTCAATGTTAGCAACTAAACATTCTTGAGGATTAAGGCCAACCATTTAACCATCTCATCACACCCAAGCATGCAACAAAACTAGTGTAAGCTATTACATGCCATAGATATATATCTCACAGTACAATCAACTTACAACTGACTAAATATGTACATACGCCCAAAGGCTCCAAAATAGATCATAAAATAACACAAGCAGATTCTTCACATAACAGCAAGAACACAACCACCTTAAGCACAAGAACATAACAACTAAGGAAACTGCTCCGCCTGCACCTCCTACTCTTTACCCTCAACTAAATCAAGCTGGGGTTCAACCCCAACACCTCCTGAAACATGTTAGCAAGGTATGAACAACCACAATTGCCCAGTGAGGGATAAAGTCTACCCAGGGCGTGGAATGCAATAGTTAGAGTAAATAAGCATTAAAAGCAAGTAAAGGACAATTGAAATAGCAAGTAACCACACATATGAAAGGATACAATACATTTAACTCCAATACTCCAGAATTCACTTTATCTTGATCACGAACCACGAACCACGAACCACGAACCATGATCAATGTGTCGGTATAATTCCAATCACTCCAGTGGGTGTACTCCGGATGTACCCCGATAATCCTACGACCTAACACCCCCTGGCAATCTCCAGACCAAGCGAGTGAGGGACTAGAGCATGTAGATCGAATATTCATTTGCAAGCCCACTGCCGCCTAACTGATATCCAATACATTTGCCTCTGACACTATGGTTGCACAACCACTATGCAATGCACTTTAACATATGACAATATAACAACAATGGAAGCAATAACACATGGGAGTAACAAGAAAGTAGGTTGTCCTCAAAACAATTAGAATAGAAGTATTAGCATATAAACAACTAAAAGATTACAAAGGGGCATTAACATATTTCACATATAACTTTACCAAAAGCTCAAGAATGTCTTGAAAACATATTTAGACACCCAAGGAACTTTTACAAGGTCATAGAAGTGTGAGACAACCGATTTCCTACTTTATCCCCTTTGTAACTCAAATCGTTTTCCTTCCAAACACAAGCTATTGTTCTAGTTTAGTGAGCGGCCTATTCCATACTTCTAATTAACCCATGAGGCACCACTAGGACCCTCAAAACTACCCATGTTCCTGTGATTACCATAAAAGCCCCGATTTTTCCCTTGTGAGTTTGTACTACAAGTACCCTAACCGGAACTCAACCGAGGTTTAGTAAAGCATATCTAGCACCTAAATAGCCTAAGAACACTAAATGTAATGGCCAAATTAACCCGGATTTGCATTAACCTCAAAACCCCTTTTAAAAGTCGCCTATTTCATGTTTTAGCCAAGTTACGAGCAATTCAACCAAACGGGGCTATCAATCTAGCTACATTAAAATCTAAGGCACCTATTAGGAGCAACGAATCAAGCCATAATGCACAATTCCACAAACCCTAGAATTTTATCATTATTTACACCCTAAAATCAAACTATCGAATTCAACCGTTTAAAAAGCGAATCAATGGCATAAATGTAGTATCTAGCACTTGTATACAACGTATAACATCATATTTGAACATACCATAAGCATTTACTTTTTTTTTCTAAGTCATTTATGAGTTAAAGTGTGTTGTGTTGAGTATATATGCCTATGTATTTGACCAAAAAAAAAGAGTATATATGCCTATGTGCGTTATTTTAGTGTGAGTATACTGATCATAAAATGAGTCAAGCTAGCTTAAAATTAAGTCCAAAGGTGCAATTATGTACTAGCTAGCTAAAGTTTAAAGTTAAACTACGTGACACTATTCACTAGTTTTAATAAAACATTTTCTAAATGGGTGTTCTCAACCCTAATCGCTCAAATGCACATTTTTCTCATTCCTAAAACAATTAATATGATTTAAGAAAAATGCTAGTTCGAAGTAAATAAGTGGTTGAAAAATGCAATGAATAGTTACCATATAAAGTAACAAGTAATGCACAGTGAAAATGTGCAAATAGTAGATGCAATAGTTAAAAGGTGTACGGTGAAGTTCTCGGGCGTCACAACATAGCTCTTCCGTCAGCTCTGGGTCGTAAGCATACATTTTCTTTGGCAGCCAAGTGGGTCTACAACTCCCATTTCCCCAACTTTATCCTAGTACAACGGAGATCTACATTTTCTCCCGTACAACATTTCATAAGGAGTTGTGCCAATCGTAGCCTAATAGCTATTATTGTAAGCAAACTCGGCCAACGACATATGTTTCTCCCAATTATTTCCAAAATCTAACACATAAGCACATAACAAATCCTCCAATATTTGGTTGGTACTCTCTGACTGTTCGTTTGTCTGAGGATGATAGGCCGTATTGAAATTCAACTTTCCTACTCCTTTACCTCAACTTCCGCAATACTTATCTTTTGGCTTAAAGTATCCACCACCACATTCGTCTTTCCAAGCACATAATTAATGGTACAGTAATAATAATCCAATAACTTCATCCATCTCCTTTGCCTCATATTAAGCTCCTTCAGAGAGAACAAATACTTTAAACTTTTGTGGTCGGTGAACACCTCAAATTTACTACCCTACAAATAATGTCTCCACTTTTTCAGAGCAAAAACTATCGTTGCCAGTTCTAAACCATGAGTGGGATAATTTATCTCATACAACTTCAGCTTCCTGGAGGCATAAGCAATCACCCGACCATTTTACATATAAACACAACCCAAACCTTCCTTAGAGGCATCACTATAAATAACAAATCCCTGTCTTTTCCGGTATGGCAAGGATGGGCGCCGAAGTTAATCTATGTTTTAGCTCTTGGAAGCTATTCTCATACTTATCATCCGAGGTAAACCTCATTTTTTATGAGTAAGTCTCGTGAGAGGTCCAGCAATCTTGGAGAAGTCCTTTACAAATCTTCGATAATACCCTGCAAGACCAAGAAAACTCCGCACTTCTGTTACATTCTTTGGTTTATTCTAGGATAACACTACTTGGACCTTAGCCAGATCAACTGCAATTCCTTCCTGGGAGATAATATGCCCCAAGAATACCACCTGCTATAGCCAAAATTCACACTTGCTGAACTTGGCTTATAACTGATGTTCCCAAAGCTTCTGTAATTCCAGATGCAGATGCTGCTTATGCTTATCCTCAGACTTAGAGTAAACCAAGATATCATCAATAAAGATTATCACGAATTGATCCAAGTATGGCTGGAACACCTTATGCATCAAATCCATGAAAGCAGCAAGTGCATTAGTTAACCCAAAAGACATTACCACAAATTCGTAGTGCCCGTACCCGGTTTTGAAAGCTAATTTAGGCACATTTTCTTCTTTGATCTGCAATTGGTAATAGCCTTGCTGCAGATCAAATTTAGAGAAAATCTTTGCCCTATTAAGTTGATCAAATAATTCATTAAACAAAGGCAACATATATTTATTCTTGACCATTGTCTGGTTCAGCCCCTGGTAGTCGATGCACAACCTCAAAGTCCCATCCTTCTTCTTCACAAATAAGACAGGTGCTTCTCAAGGAGACGAACTAGGCCGCATAAACCCTTTCTTTTACAATTCCTGCAGTTGGATCTTCAATTCTTGAAGCTTTGTGGGTGCCATTCAGTACGAGGCTCTTGATATCGACTGTGTACCCAAAAATACCTTAATCACAAAGTCAATCTCTCGCTTTGGCGGCAACTATGGTAACTCCTCAGGGAACATATTTGTATAGTGTGATACCCCGAACCCGACATGCATTTAATAGCATTTAACTGCATTTAATTAAGTGTTTAGTTAGTTAAATCATCTATTTCGCACTATTTTCATGTTTCTTTTAAAAGTACTCAACTAATACTTGAATTAAATCTTTTAAATAAGTATTAACTATGTTATTATATTTAATACTCGATTTTATTTTCTTGCATTTAATTGAGTGTTATCTTAAATGCTAAGTATTAAATTAAGAATTTACTTCAAGTTAATTGTCCATTTCTAGCATTATCTACATAATTCTTTAAAAAAAATATTCCAATAATAGTTGAATTAACTATTTTAAATGAATATTAACTATTTTTATTATTTATAGTAATCAGATTCATTTTCGAGCACTTATTTACTTTATTTTCAATTAAACGAAAAAATGGCTCCGAGCTGGATTGAATTTTGAAACTATTTTACTTTTTAAAATTTTATTTTTATATTATTCCTTATCATTCTAATAGTGATCTTTTATTGGCCGTTTGATTATAGCGCATCGAAAACGAGAGTTAGAGAAATATTTCCCGGAATTAGTGAATAGTATTTTTAGCTTAATTGATTAGTTTTTAGTTATTTTTCATTTAATTGCATTGTTTTAACTTGAGCTAGACTAAATGTCATCAAAATGAGCTTGTTTGATCATATTTTCACTTAAGCTTGACTTGCCAAATTGACCAAAATGCCCTTGTCACATTTTATATACAAAATAAGCCAAAAATATCATAAAAACAAATGCACAAATTCCCCCCAAGTCCCCCCTTTGGCCGTGAGCTTCCAAGGAGGCAAGAAAAGATTTTGCTTCCATTTTTCTTGTGCAATCATGCATGGAATCGAGCAAGTATCGTGGCTAAGGTTCTTGCGGGTCTTCTCCTTTAATCTCTATGAGGGTTTTCACGTTTTCGTGTATTTTTATTCGAATTTGATTTTTGATTCAATTTCTTAGATTTGATATTTAATGTGTTATAATGCCTGAAATTGCTTGGAATTGCCTCCTTAGGGATCGTAGAGCATTGCTTATTAGTTCTTTAGTAATTTTTACGGCTAGAAACACAAATTAAAATTGAGGAAGAATAATGAATAGTGTTTTTGAATAGTAAAACCCTAGATTTTTGGATTTTTGATCCGAATTGCATTTTCTTGATTTGGTTAGGTTCCATTAATGTAAGAAAGATTAAATGTGCAATAAAAATAGACCGGCCTTTGTTAAAATTGAGAATTAGACAATGAAACGTAAATGGGCCATTTGACCAAGTGTTGAACGTGCTTGAATTGAGTTAGGGGTTTTGCTATTGAGGGCATGGAAGCACTTTTGGCGTTGTTGTGGCATTGATTGAGTGTCCGATTAACATAGTTGTAGTTCAAACGCAGTAGGTGGACTTTCAGGCTTCGATTGGGAAAGTGAGTTTTCGTGTCGTAGAAATGTACCTCGTAGTGCCCAAGTGAGAGTAGTGAAGATGGTTTTCCAATCTTGTAGCTTGTTTGCTTGTAATTGCCTTTAGAATTTAGAGATTGAATAGTATTATTTGTCGTTTTTCCTTGTTTGAACTGCCATTGCTTGTTTAATTGTTGTGTAATGCTTGAAATGTGTATAGAACTTGTATTGCTGATTAGTTATTGTTATTGATTGCTATTCATTGATATATTGAATATTGGTACTAATCTGCACTTTGGTGCCCTCGCTCGTTTATTGGTATATATCTCGTATTGTATTGCATAGTATCAGGCGCATGAGTGATGGGCCTCTTTGGACAGTCTCGGACTGCCAGGGTTGGTTTGCTCAAGCTCCGTGTCCTATTCCCATTCTCGCTAAGGGTGCCGCCCTAGGTGATTTGGGTCGTAGATGTGTCAGGGTACATAAGGAGTACACCCAGTGGAAGTTATAAGGTGGTTGCGCGCTTATTGTCATCGTTGTCAACATCAAGCTCGAGATTGATGTATTGCTCGTGAAATGGTACATTGCTCGTACGAGTGAACCATAGCCTTCAAAGTGTGGTATAACTTTGATTGGCTGTGTTAAGGCTTTCTTTAATTGTTATTGTATTGTTGA
Organism: Ehretia macrophylla; assembly: GCA_037974665.1. NCBI lineage: Eukaryota > Viridiplantae > Streptophyta > Magnoliopsida > Boraginales > Ehretiaceae > Ehretia > Ehretia macrophylla. The sequence goes on from CM075773.1 coordinate 76,075,121, forward strand.
TTATATTGATTGTTGTTCTTATTGGATATGTTGCTTAACTGTCTTATCTGCATTGCACGACCATCTTCTATCTCCTTCGATATCTGTTTCACCTTCACTGAGTATACGTGTTGTGTATACTCACTCCTCACCACCACATTTCAAGAAATGCGGTGTTAGCTGGAAACTTCGTGGTTATGTGGTAGATCGTGCTTGAAGAGTTGTCTTGCGTTCTATGTGGCTTGATTTGTCAAAGATGTAAAGATTTTACTTCCATAAGATGTATATAATCAATGTGAAAAGAAAAGTCATTTAAGTTTTATGTATAGGTTAATAAGTTCTAGATTCAATGTATGTTTGTAGTTGTCCTAAAGAAAAGAGTTAGGATAGCTTTTAAACTGGAAATGTACATTTATTGGTGTTTGCTTACTGAGAACTAAGGCTCGGATGGCCTTGAGGGGTTTGTATGTTTGGACACGGTATTGGTCCATTTATGTACTGTGTGCAGGTTTTCTTTTTTCCTAGAAACAAGGGAGAGTCCGTCCGTTTTCCCTAAAAATTATGCCCGACTTTGGAATTGGGTTGCTATTAGATTGATTAATAGAACTTCTGGTCTCGAGAGAGATTGGGGTGTTACATATAGTCTTTTATCACCTCTACTTCCTCCAACTTGACTTTATCCGAAGGCTTATTAATCATGTAGGCTAAATACCCCTTGTAGCCCTTCCTTACCATCTTTACGCCCTTTGTAGTGAAAGGTGCTAGCCAACATAAGATATCATGTCATAACATAATCATAAGTTGGATTCAAGATCGAGAATGTCATGCATGGACACCTTGACATAGCCGAAAACTACATAGGCTATCTACAAAATATTTGCAAGTTTCGTAACAAGGATCAACATGCTAACATTTCATTATACCCATTGATTATCAACACATATATATATCAACTATATATATATATATATAAACAAAAGGAGGTTCATAGGTATACTTCACTAGTAGAACACTTTGGAGAAGGTGATGTTGAAAGACAAGCTATTGAACCCTTCTAACTTGAAGCCCTAGTTAGTCCACCAAACATCCAAAGCTCAACCACACCTTGAAGATAGATTGTGCTAGTATATCTTCAATGTACGAAGCTATGTAAATGTGGTTTTGGATCAAAAGGCAAAAGCTTCATGAACTATATGCCATGGCCGAAAGTTCTAGCTCAAGGTTGAAGAAGATGAAGTTCTCTCTCCTCTCAATCTATGCCTTGGCCGAATTGTATGTGCATGTATGTGTAGTTGTCATATGATGAGAGAAAGTGTTGTCATCTAATATAAGCTAATAATAAATTAAGTGACCAATCACTATTGTCACCTTTTCATGACAAGCCATGCAAGCCATTTGATTTCAATCATTAGCTTTAGATGATGAAAGATGATCATTTCTCTCTCTTCTACCCCTTGGCTGAAATTGCACGTGGGTGGTGAGAGAAGATTGTCATCTTTTATTATATATATAAAACAGACTCATATAATTATATATATAATGTTACTTTATTAGTTAGCCAATCACAATTGCTTCCTTCTAAAGTAAAAGCCATGCAAGCCTTAGAATTGTAATCATTACAATCTAAAGGTAACTTTATTCTCTCTCCTGACACTTGTCAAAAAGGCTTTATCAACAAAAGCAATGGTCAAGATCCTTTTGTCTTTATTCAAAAATGAATCCTATCCATTCATTTTAAATTCAAATGACTAGGATTGATGACATGGACTATCCTAGTCATCAACCTCTACATGCAAATGCCACATGTAATTATCTAGTCATTAAATTGCAATTTCACCTTTTGACAACTAAGACGATGACGTGGTGTGAAACCCCACTTTTCATCTTAACCTTGTTTTGCGTGTTTTGCTTCGTTTTGCGTGCTTTGACCTATTTTATGTGTTATATGAGTTCGAGTGTGCTAAATATGTGATTTATATTCCTAATACATATTATGTGTGTATTCATGAAATTTTCATCAAAATCGGCATCGAAAATTTTATCGTTGATTTTTATGAATAGTGTTTTAAACGCACATTGGCTAAAATTTTGACATGGGTATTTTTAGGGTTTGAAAACCTAGTCCTATATTATTAATAGACCCATGTTTGATAAAAATTGATTTTGAAACGGAATAGGAATTTAAATAGATTTTACGGGCGAAAAAGTACGTTTTAAAGCTGAAATAGTGATTTTTGCTCAAAACAATTTTTGTGTTGACTTTCATTGACCTAGTATATATTAAATACAAATTATATTTCATTTTAAATATTTATAAAATGACAAAATTGAAAAATGTATTTAAAAGACATTTGAAAACAAATAAATATAACTTTTCACCTTCTTTTTCAAAAACTGAGTTTTTACCCGATCGGGTGTATGAGTATGCATGTGAAATGTTGTCACCTATTCTTAAACTACTAAATATAGTATTTTTTACTTGAGCAAGCAAAATTGTGAAACCCCAAATTTTTGACCTTATCTCGCTTTGCGTGTTTTATTCTCGTTTTGCATGAATTGACCTGTCTATGTGCTACATGACTTAGAATGTGATAATTTTGATATCAATACTCTTAGAACATGCTAAATGTGCATTCATGAAATTTTCATAAAAAACGGAGTCAGAAATTTTATTGTCGATTTTCAGTGAATAGTATTTTCGAAACACGTCCGCTAAAATTTTGAAACTGGTCTTTTTAACCCTTCTAGACCTAGACCATGGACTTTAATAGACCTGTGTTTGATTAAAATAGTTTTAAAATCGGCTTAGGAATTTATTAGGGTTTTTACACCGACTTTTACGAAAATCGAGTTTTAAGCCGACTCGAGTGGAATTGTTTGAATGTAAAACTTCTTGTCACCTAAAAATAACCCACTTGAGATAACTTGGGTGTTGCATAATTGTTTTGAGCATTGGTGATCAAGAAAATGCATTTAAAGACAAGAAAACACTAAAAATACTAAGTTTTTAACTTTGACTTTCATTTAAATGTTGACCACCTTGCTCATAAGTAGTTACACACATTAAAACAAGCCAAAAATACCACAAAACACACACAAAACCGTGAGTTCAAGGGGGAGGAAGAATAAGAGCATTTTCAAGGTTTTTCAAAGTAATTTTCACATAAAAACTTCATTTCAAGGCCAAATCACTTCATTCAAAGCTTGATTTTGCATTTTGGGCATCCATTCTACCTATTTCTAGCCTTGGTTTGCATCAAAGGTGAGAGAAAAATTCTAGATCTCAAAACTCATCTTTTGTGTTTTTGCGTAGAATTGAATATCTAACCGTTAGAATGTTAATCTGATGTTAGATTATTGCTCCATGCATGCTAGGGATCATTTATATGCAATACTACGAGATTTGAACGGATGTAGCTTATTTATTATTTTTCGGGTATTTAAAGTTGATTAATTTATTAAATATTGAATATATTGAGTTGTGTTGATCGGAATCGATTGCCGTCGATTTCTAAAAGATTGATAATTACGTGGTAGCGCCGTTGTAATGCCGAATTTTTGATTGTGATGTCCGTGCCAAAATCCAGAAATTTCAGCCATGATACACTAGGGTTTTAGGGTTATTGGGCATGATTTGGATGTGTTTTGGTTGGTTTCCGAGGGGGCTAATGTAGTTGATTGAATGGGTGAGTGTTTGAAACTGATTTGGAGTTGTTTGGATTAGTAAAATGTAAGATATGATTATTTGAAGTTTAGGTTGTCTTTCTTTAAATTGTTGAATTGAGCCTTTAGATGATTGGGTGTGTTTGAGTGATTGAATTGTGAGTTGTTAATGGTTAGACTAGGGTTAGATTACGTGTTTCATGCATGTTAAGTTGGATGGCCTACTTTGTCATCTAACTTAGTCGTTTGTTGTTTAATTAAATATTGATGTTATATTGATTATTATTGATTACGGGAATCGGGCACTTTTGTTGCTGATCTCCCAATTTATTTATTTATTATTGAGTACGAGAATTGGGCACTTTTGTTGCTGATCTCTCAGATTATTGATTGATTATTGAATACGGGAATCGGGCACTTTTGTTGCTGATCTCTCGGTTTATTTATGTTAAGTCTCATTGTTGTGAGCTTTGATAATGTTGTGTCACCTTGGGAGGCATCCTGGGCTGCGGGCACAATTATCATGGCTAATCCCTATCTCGCATGGGCGGAGAGGCCATGGGGTGTGGGTCTAGGTCAAGGTACCTCAGGATTGTATCATTGAGTTTGGAGGAGTTGTTGAGCATGGAATTGGTGTATGGGGCTTCATCAGCAAATGTATCGTATCCGTATTGTGTGTTTACAGTTATTACTATTGTTGCATTTATAATGATTATTGATGTTCATTGTGTGTTTACTAACTCAAAGGATTATTCCATGGAGTTTAGTAGACCTTGCTCGAGATCTATCGGATCCTCATTGGGCTTATTTATATAAGCTCACTCTTTATTATTGCATGCTTACAGGTGTACTATCGCAGGATTACGGGTACGTGCCTCCTGAGGAGGAAAATGTGCCTTACGGGGATGAGTCATATGTTCTAGAGTCTTATCCGTGATTCTGTGTTGTTATTTATCATGTATATTAGCTTAGTAGCCTTTTCTATGCTTTATAGTTCTTGTTGTATAGGATGCTGAAAAGAATATAAATTAGTTGTTACTATTCTAGCAGCTTCTTTTGTCTATGGTTAAGTTGTTAGATGGGTCTCAACTTATTTTTGAAATGTATGATAAGGTTGATGTATCGTATGTTATGTTGGAACGGAGGCAGATAACGAGGACTGATTATTGTATATTACGGTTATGTTGTGTGTTGTTATGCTGTTGAGGAGTTGTTGTTTGTATGGTTATGGAATTGGATGTTTAATGTTATTAATGAGGTTGGCTTAGAACCTCGGTATTCTATTTACTGTCCTTATACTGCCGAAATCCCGTTGCGTCCTGACTGATTGTAGGTGGGGTTGAGTTGGGGCGTGACAAAAATAGTCAAGAAAAACTACTTAAAAGACTAAAAACATTAATTAAAAGACTAGAAAATTAACTTTGACTTTTAATATTTTTGTTGACTTTGAGTTTATATCATCAACACACATTAAAACAAGCCAAAAACACCCCAAAAACACACACGAAATCGTGAGTTCAAGGAGGAGGAGGAATAAGGCATTTTCAAGGCTTTTCAAAGTATTTTTCTCATAGATTTTGCAATTCAAGTCCAAATTACTTCATTCAAAGCTTGATTTTGCTTGTTGGGCATCCATTCTACATCTTTCTTGCATCAAAACACATCAAAGGTGAGAGAAAAATTCTAGATCTCAAATGTCATTTTTTATATTTTTGCATAAAATTGAATTTTGAACTGTTAGAATGTTAATTTGATGTTATATTATTGCTCAGTGCATGCTAAAGATCGTTTATATGTATTCTTATAAGATTTGAACCGTTGTAGCATAAATTTTTATTTTTCGGGTATTAAAATTGAGCTATTAGCTATTTGGTGATTATTTTGAGTTGTAGTGGTTGGAATCGATTGCCGTCTATTTTTAAAAGTTTGTTAAATACGGGGTAGTGCCGTTGTAATGCTGAAATTTTGATTGTGATGTCGGTGTGAAAGTCCAAAAATTTCAACCAAGGTGCATTAGGGTTTTAGTGTTGTTGGGATTGATTTGGATGGATTATGGTTGGTTTCAAAGAGGGCTAATGTTGTTGATTGAGTGGTGAGTGATAGAAACTGGTTTTGGAGTTGTTTAGATTAGTAGGATGTAAGTTATGATTATTAGAAGATTAGGTTGTCTTTCTTTAAAATGTTGTTATATGCATTTAGATGATCGGGTGGTGTTTGAGTGATTGAATTGTGAGTTGTTGATGGTTAGACTAGGGTTTGGTTGTGTGTTTAATGCCTGTTGAGTTAGATGGCCTACTTTGTCATCTAATTTAATTGTTTCATGTTTTTTATAGTTGTTTATTGTTAAATGTTGTTTAATTGATTGTTAAAGTACGGATTGATTGATTATTGATTATTGATTGTTGTTACAAAATCGTGAGGAGCACGCTCAGGGTTAATCCGGGGTGTTACATTGTTAACTGATTGTTATTGTTTTTATTAGTCGGAAGTTGGGCAACCAATGTTGTTGACTTCTTGAATTGTTATTGTTATTGTTATTATGAGTCGAGAGTTGGGCAGCCAATGTTGTTGACTTCTCGAATTGTTATTGTTATTGTTATTATGAGTCGAGAATCGGGAAACCAATGTTGTTGACTTCTCGAATTGTATTGTTATTGTTATTATGAGTCGAGAGTCGAGCAACCAGTGTTGTTGACTTCTCGAATTGAGTCCCATTGTTGTGAGCTTTGATAATGTTGTGTCACTTCGGGAGGCATTTTGGGCTGCGGGCACAATTATCATGGCTAATCCCTATCTCGCATGGGCGGAGAGGCCATGGGGTGTGGGTCTAGGTCAAGATACCTCATGATTGTGTCATTGAGTTTGGAGGAGTTGTTGAGCATGAAATTGGTGTATGGAGCTTCATCAACAAATGTATCGTATCCTTATTGTGTGTTTACAGTTATTACTATTGTTGCATTTATAATGATTATTGATATTCATTGCGTGTTTACTTCTCAAAGGATGATTTCCAAGAAGTATAGTAAATACTGTTAGAGATCTATCGGATCCTCACTGTGCTTGTTTTATATAAGCTCACTCTCAATTATTGCATGCATGTAGGTGTTACTGAGCCTGACTACGGGTACGTGCCTCTTGAAGAGGGAAATGTGACATATGTGGATGAGTTTTTTGTGCAGGAGTCATTGCCATGAGATTGTCGTAGTTGTTGTAAAACAATATGTTGTATAACCTATCTTAATATAAAGACATTTGTATGTTGATTTAGTAGTCTTTATTTTGATCATGACTAGATTACTAAGTTGGTTATAATCTATTTTGAAATGAATGTATAGCCTATGTATTATGTTGGAACGAAGGCGCGTAACTATGAAAGAGTTGATGAAAGAATGTTTAATGTATGAAGTGGTTATGTTGTATGTTGTTAATTTGATTGTGGAGTTGGTTGGTGATTTATAGAGTTTGATGTTTGTTGTTCTTAAGGGTTGGTTTAGAGCCCTGATGTTCATGTTACTATCGTTATGCTGCCGAAATTCCGTTGCGTCCTAACTGATCGTAGGAGGGGTCGAGTTAGGGCGTGACATTTAGTGGTATCAGAGCTTATGTTTAGCTGTCAACCGGGGTATCCTCGGAATGTGGGTAGTGGTCCAAGCATGCAAGTATGTATGAAGTAAAAAGAAAAGAGAACTATGTGTTAATATGATTAAATGATTAAGTGATTATGTGATTTAGTGACTATGTGATTATGTGATCAATTTGTTTATGTGATTGATACTTAAGTGATTTATGTGCTTTATGTGAGTTTGTTGCTTATGTGTTAATAATTGTCTATAGCCTGTTTACGTGCTATAACCTACGCTAACTCTTTGATTAGAAGAATGACTGGTAGACCGAGAATGAGAGGTAGGCTCGAAGCAGTTGACGAGATTCCGGGTAATGTGGCATCGGGCCTAGAAATGGGTGATGATCATTTTGAAGCAGCCATGGATATGATAGCTGAGGTTATGGCCGGTTAGGCACAATTACTAGCAGGGCAGGCTGCCCAAGCTCAGACTTTGCAGGCACAATTACTGAATGGACAGGGTGGGTACCACAGGCGTGGTACACTGAATGAGTTCTTGGGGTATTATCCGTCAAGATTTTATGGGGAGCCAGATGATCGGAAAGCCGAGGCATGGATTAATAAAGTGGAGAAAATGTTTGACCCTATGGATTATACTGATGAAAGAAAGGTCACCTTTGCCGTTTATTTGTTTGATGATGAGGTAAAGGAGTGGTGGCGCACGGTGAAATCTAGGTGGGAGACCCATGGTATTCCATATGTCTGGGATACCTTTCTGAGAGCTTTCCGGGCAAAGTATGTCCCGAGGATTGCACGGGAGAGAAGAGAGGCTGAGTTTCTGTCTTTAGTTCAGGGGGATGCTTCTGTGGCTTAGTATGAGGCCACATTTACTAGACTATCTCGGTATGCACCGGAGTTTGTGGCTGACGAGGAGCGCAAGACTTGTAGGTTTACGTTGGGTTTGAGGCCCGAGATTCAGGATGCGATGGCCCTGAATCAATATGATATACTTACTGAGGCCTTTGATGCAGCTTCTAGGTTAGAAAAGAGAAAGGGGGAACAGATCGGACCTAGTCAGCCTAGCAAGAGGCCCTTTCAGCTGCAGGGTCAGCAGGGTATGTATAGACCTTCGGTACAGCAGGGTAGTTATAGGCCTCCAGTGCAGCAGGGTTCTTTTAGGCCGCAGGGTCAGCAGGGTTACTATCAGCCTCAATTTCAGCAGGGGTCTTATCAGGCTCAACCGCAGTTTAGGCCGGCCCCATCTCAGGGTTGGTATAGGCCTAGTGTTTCATTGTGTGTTTATTGCTCAAAGAATGATTTTCAAGAAGTATAGTAAATACTGTTAGAGATCTATCGGATCCTCATTGGACTTGTTTTATATAAGCTCACTCTCAATTATTGCATGCATGCAGGTGTTACTGAGCCTGACTACGGGTACGTGCCTCTTGAAGAGGGAAATGTGCCATATATGGATGAGTCTTATGTGCAGGAGTCATTGCCATGAGATTGTCTTAGTTGTTGTAAAACAATGTGTTGTATAACCTATCTTAATATAAAAACATATGTATGTTGATTTAGTAGTCTTTATTTTGATCATGACTAGATTACTAAGTTGGTTATAATCTATTTTGAAATGAATGTATAGCCTATGTATTATGTTGGAACGGAGGCGCGTAACTATGAAAGGGTTGATGAAAGAATGTTTAATGTATGGAGTGGTTGTGTTGTATGTTGTTAATTTGATTGTGGAGTTGGTTGGTGATTTATGGAGTTTGATGCATGTTGTTCTTAAGGGTTGGTTTAGAGCCCTGATGTTCATGTTGCTATCGTTATGCTGCCGAAATTCCGTTGCGTCCTAACTGATCGTAGGATGGGTTGAGTTGGGGCGTGACACGTGGCATTTCACAAATTACATCATCATTACACATATATATATATATATATATATATATATATTTATATATATATATATATATATATAATATTTTTGCCAATTCTAATCTCTATTAGAATAAACATATTGAAATAAATTTTCAATAATTATAGTTTGGCCCCAAAAATTTTAGTAATTACAATTTGACCCCAAAATTTTCCAAAATTATACTTTTGGCCCAAATACCAACATTGATGACTCTTAACACCTTAAAGCCACCAACCACAAAATACAAGCTTCCGGTGTACTGATTCATGATACTTATTAGTGTGTGACCTTTTAGATTCATAATCGCGTACTGATGAGGGACTTGATAAACCTCCTTATCTATTTCGGAAATGTCTCCGTCATTTATCGAAATACCCTTATGCTCATGAGTGACGGACTAGCAATGAACATATCATGAGAATGTATACGATAATGAAGATGACGTCTTTCATGAATCCATTTAACCGTCAAGAATTAGCTTGTAGCCTGATTCTTCTGTTATAAGTGCCCCGATCGAGAAAGGACCATGAAATGGTTAAGCCCACATCTGATACTATGTATAAATTTGAATCGGTGAAACGAGAGATGACTACCATGAAAAAAATCATTTCCATCACTTCATACTCGCCTTGGCCAAGGACTTGCTCGTTTACCAACCGATCTTAGATATCATAGGACATCGCCTCTCGTCGGAGGTTAACAGATCCTATCTTGACATTTACCTGTCGGTTTATACCACAAGACTAAAATACGAAAGGCCGTAACCCACCTCAGAAGACGGGCATTGTCCAGACGCAGTATTTAGCCCCTGATATAACCGGCAGCCATAATCTCTCAAGTCTGAGGATTAATTTGCACAATTCTCAACTAAATAGTAAACTATTAACCTGAAATCATGTAGTTCAATATTTATTGTCACATTCAATGTTCCGTACATTGACGATCATTCATATGTTTATTAGTCCACATCACCATGTTGTTCTAGCATTTCGCACACCATCATTTATCATCAACATCCCTATGTTAATCAAAGGTAATAACATATGATAACCCGTACTCGATTATTTTAGTCCTGGTTGAATAATCTGAAGAACTATGAATCGTTTCTCAATGCTTATCATATCGAAGAGAAAGTGCGAAATATCCTAAACCACTTTAGAACATTTCTCTTCTCGGATAGGCATTAGGGACATATTCATATCGAAGCGGAGAATATGAACATCTTACAAATAACATTGTGTATAAAACACAAAAGCATATTCTTATTAAACCCTAATAAGGTCATCTCAAACTTTAGGATTAGAGCATATCCCCAACAATCTTCCACTTGTACTAATGCTATCAACCATAGGATCTAGTGCATTTTACATTCGTATCTCTATACTCATTTTCCCAAAGATGGTTATCAACTGTAACGGATTTTTACAGGATCAGTGGGTCATCTATAGAAATAACTATAGAATCTTTATATGTCAATTCATTTCTTATCAAGAAAGAAACTCTATAATTGACTCTTTACAGGTTTGGACTTTTGATGAGATCGGGTTCTTTTAAGCTTATGCAGAAAGCCTCTATGATAGCCACCATATTGCATCGATTACTATCAATAGACATAACCATATATTATCCAAACATCATAAAAGTCAAGCAGCAACATAACTATTATTTATCATTATTCGGAACTCTTTCCAATAATTCACAAATCCACAAAATACACTTTTATCCTTTTAAGTGAATTCTTCACTAAGAACTTCACTATAACCATAAACCTTAAAATTTTGGGTTAAAGTTCATATAGAGATCATTATAACAATAAGATCACTAGAACTTATATGTATTCTCTCCGATATCTATCATGTAACTCATTACATTATATCGTGCCAAGTACTTGCCATTGCATTTTAAAGGAGAATGCAAATAGCTTAAGGATTAGGTGCAAAAACCATACACGACCTTTCCTTAATAGTCGGAAGTAAATCTACAAGAAAAGACGGATACCCTGTCTTTGAGACTAGAGACCAAAATTTCTTAGATTCCTTCATCTTAAAGAGAACTTTAAGATCGTGACTTGGTGTACAGGTAGTGAGAGAACAAATAATCATATCACTGTACTTCATAGACATGACACTTACAAGACATGATTGGTTTACCCAAGAAAAATAACATGATATAAAATTCAATTGGACTTTGACGAACGAAGGTATCATAAATTCACAAGACTTGTTAAGGGCATTAACTCCCACTAACTTTTCTTATAAATTTAGATATCACCTTCATTTAATGAAAACGATCTCTATCTTTTCATTTTAACCATTTCATTATAGTTACCTTTCTCTAAAGAAACTATGCATGAAAGAGTTTAAATTCTATACAGCTATAGAATTAAAACATGGCATAAGTTTAAAATCAATTTGAAAGATTATGGTGATAAAAGATGCATTCTCTAATCTTCTTTTATAACCCAACATATTCTGGACAAGTCTCATAAGCTCCATTTCATTCAGTTATTTATTTTGAACAAACTCTTTTGTCAAAAAGAATAATTAATCTATCAAACTCATTTAGATAGATAAATACAAGAATTCTAGTCTTTAACTCTTGACCATTTCAAAGTTCAAGACAATATATGTATGATTTGGTATTTAGCCATTTCTATAAATGCAAACCAATGAAATATAAATGTTTGAGTTTGAAGACATCGTTTCTTCCGACACGCATTACGATAATTTCATTACTATTAATGAAGGATATACAAAATGCCAATCATTTCTTACAAAGGATCAATTCCAAAATTACCCATAGTAAGAAAAGATTGATAATAGTCATTACTATTTAAAGAAATGTTCAAACTAATCTAAAAACATTTATAAACATATTTCAAAATTGGGATCGCATGCCAAGCCGATCCAAAACAACCAAATCATGCATAAATAGAGTCAACTACTCAATCCCCTCCTGATGAGAGATCTCCTGGTAAGAATGCCACAACTCGACTTTTCCTATGTCTCCTCCTCTTCCTTCTTCTGTTTCTGTTTTGGCTGGGCGCAGCCACAGAAGGAGAGGACTCAACATGGGGATTGGGTCCTGTATCCAAACCAAGGTTCTACCAGCTAGTCAAAATATCTGGCAACTCATTCAGTGTGATCTCAATTCTGTGCACGTGAATGTCCAAGATCAAAGGAGAGTAAGAGACTGCAAGATCAAGTCTACTTGAAGTCGGGGATCCATAACGAAACCAAATGCCTCCAATTGAGTTACCAAGTAAATCATTCTGAGGCAGTGCTGACTCACGTCACCCCCTTCCTCAAGTCTCATACTAAAAAGCTCACGGGTCAACTGGAATCTCATAGACTGACTGCACTCGCCAAAGGATTCCTCCAAACAATGAATGATATCTACGGAATGAGGCAACCCCTCATAGAATCGATGCAGATCATCGCTCATTGATGAAAGAATGTATCCCCTAGCACGCACGTTATCCTGGACCCACTTATAGTAAGTGGCCTTGTCGATCTCGGAAGCAGTCTTATTAATAGGAGCAAATGTCGGGACATCCAAAATATATTCAATTCTCTCAAATCGGAGGACTACCTTTAAACTTTTGTACAATTTTTCAAAGTTTGGTCCAACTAAATAATCATGATTAAGGATGGACAAAATAAGATTTATGAACGAAGCCATTAAATTGCAGAAAAAGTAAATATAATAGAAAGTAAGATTGCAGGTTAATAAGAATATATATAAAGCTATTAAATTGCAAGATATAATAGCTACTCCCACTATTTGTTTTAAATCTCATACCCCCTTAATGAGAATAACATGAATCTATAAAAAGACTCTAAGTGGGATGACCAAGTTCTTATGATCAGACACATTTCTCAAACCTTTGTGGCTATGTTGAAACATGAATACCAAAGGTCAACAACTCCTTGTTGTTTATTTCTCTAAATAGGGTATGGTTTACTTTAGTCCCTAAATCACTTAATCTCAAACCTTTGTGGTTATAATTGATTAGGTGATCTAGTTAGATTGTACCTGCCATCACTTAGTTATCCCTCAAATTGAATCAATAGCCTCAAGCCTTTGTGGCTATGTTGACCGTTAGATTTTTGGCAGACAACCACATCACTATGTTTCATTTTAGCGATTTTAATAAACTTACTTTGAAACATATCCTCTACCTTTGGGTAAGAAGGATCGTATTCATTTGGGTCTTATTAAATATCCTAGGATGGCGGAGGACTACGATAAAACTCTTTTTACCGTTTTAAATAATCTAATATTCGTTTGCACGTAGGGAGTTAATGTAATCTCATCAAATCATTAAGCATTCAACATACTATAAGCTAACAATCTCAATTATAGCAATTTAAATAGTATGAATGCAAAGATATATGAATGGTGGATCATGGGCTTGACTTTTGGGCTAAAAGAAATAAAACTATTCTATTTAAAAGATCTTCAACACTTTGAAATCTTCATTGGGCCTCCAACTTCTTGGAAAAGTCCATTGGGCCTCCAACTCCTTGGAAAAGTCCATTGGGCCTTTGTCAAGTTTTCTTTTGAAGAATTACATAAAAGTCCTCATTGCATAATTCTCTCAAATGACAAGAAATAAATTGAGACTTACATCTCATATTACAACCCAATAACTTTTGGCCTTAAAGCCCAAGTCCATGATCAAATTCACCATTCTCAAAATAATAAATACGCATGTTTATTCATATCAAAATATAATAACCAACATATTAATTTCTAGCATTTACGTTTAATCTACTCATCAATTATGAAAGAATAAACTAATCCAATGCCCGATTTGCATAATTATAAAACTCCTTTTATATATGCAAGTCATAATGGCCCATTAATTCATAACTCCTTATAATTAATTATATTCACATCTACGTCCAAAACTTTAAAGAAAAACACAAGTTCATGGCCCGTTAACACAAAGTGGCCCAATAGGTTAAAATCGAGCACAAGTAGATGTACACAAGGCCCAAGCCCAAACCAACATGTCTCTAAAGGCCCACATACATTAACTATAGCCCAATAGTCCTTTAAAAGTATTATATCATTAAATGATCAACTTTCTACTTTCTCAAATTTAGAAACATCTCAATACTACTTATTAAATAATTTCTAATTTCAAGATTAAAACATATAGGCCAACTATGTGACATATATTTTGCCATATTCAAGACACATAGATAAGTTGCAATCTTGACTATTAAACCCTTTTAATCATCAAGTAGTCCTCAACAAAATTCATATGCATGTAACATTTAAAATAAGCTTAAAACTACTTTTAAAATTTCAATCTAACACATGCATATAATAGACACCAACACTTTTGAGTCTATCAAGGAAACTACAACAACTTTATATGTTCAACAAAAAGGCAAAAAATCCTCATCTACACACAAAGTGGATTCGGCCAAGGCAATAAAAAAATGATAGGCTTGTTATTTTCAACTTTTTGACATTCCCTTTTGAACATATCAAGATAGCCTACTTATTCCAAGTCTAAAGTCAACATGCAAAGAATAAATCTTCATTTATCGTCATATCCTAACACTTTAAATAAGAGGACAACTTATCAAAAGATACATGTGATTTTCGGCCATCATAACAAATAGGTGTAGCATGCAAGTTCAAGCTGAGACATATACACACAAATATATATATTCAAGATCTACATTATCAATCAAAGATCTAAACTACATATGAACATGCATGTGTGTAGACTAAAGTCTTAACATCAAAAATTTGCAAATCGACAAGCACATTTTCGGCCATAGGGTTCAAAAACACATGACCAACATTTGATAATCAATGGACATAACAACATGGCTCTGATACCACTTGAAAGGTGCTAGCCAACATAAGATATTATGTCATAACATAATCATAATTTGGATTCAAGATCGAGAATGTTATGCATGGACACCTTGACATAGCCGAAAACTACATAGGCTATCTACAAAAATTTTGCAAGTTTTGTAACAAGGATCAACATGCTAACATTTCATTATACACATTCATTATCAACACATATATATATCAACTATATATATATATAAACAAAATGAGGTTCATAGGTATACCTCACTAGTAGAACACTTTGGAGAAGGTGATGTTGAAAGACAAGCTATTGAACCCTTCTAACTTGAAGGCCCTAGTTAGTCCACCAAGCATCCAAAGCTCAACCCCAACTTGAAGATAAATTGTGCTAGTATATCTTCAATGTACGAAGCTATGTAAATGTGGTTTTGGATCAAAAGGCAAAAGCTTCATGAACTACATGTCATGCCCGAAAGTTCTAGCTCAAGGTTGAAGAAGATGAAGTTCTCTCTCTTTTCAATCTATGCCTTAGCCGAATTGTATGTGCATGTATGTGTATTTGTCACATGATGAGAGAGAGAGTGTTGTCATCTAATATTAGCTAATAATAAATTAAGTGACCAATCACTATTGTCATCTTTTCATGACAAGCCATGCAAGCCATTTGATTTCAATCATTAGCTTTAGATGATGAAAGATGATCATCTTCTCTCTCCTCTACCCCTTGGCCGAAATTGGAAGTGGGTGGTGAGAGAAGATTGTCCTCTTTTATTATATATATAAAACATACTCATATAATTATATATATAATGTTACTTTATTAGTTAGCCAATCACAATTGCTTCCTTCTAAAGTAAAAGCCATGCAAGCCTTAGGATTGTAATCATTACAATCTGAAGATAACTTTATTCTCTCTCTTGACACTTGTCAAAAAGGCTTTATCAACAAAAGCAATGGTCAAGATCCTTTTGTCTTTATTCAAAAATGAATCCTATCCATTCATTTTAAATTCAAATGACTAGGATTGATGACATGGACTATCCTAGTGATCAACCTCTACATGCAAATGCCACATGTAATTATCTAGTCATTAAATTGCAATTTCACCTTTTGACAACTAAGACGATGACGTGGCATTTCACAAATTACATCATCATTACACATATAAATATATAAATACCTTTATATATATAAAAAATATTTTTGCCAATTCTAATCTCTATTAGAATAAACATATTGAAACAACTTTTCAATAAATACAGTTTGGCTCCAAAAGTTTTAGTAATTACAATTTGACCCCAAAACTTTCCAAAATTATACTTTTGGCCCAAATACCAACATTGATGACTCTTAACACCTTAAAGCCACCAACCACAAAATACAAGCTTCTGGTGAATTTATTCATGATACTTATTAGTGTGTGGCCTTCTAGATTCATAATCGCGTATCGATAAGGGACCTGATAAACCTCCTTATCTATTTCGAAAATGTCTCCGTCATTTACCGAAATACCCTCATGCTCATGAGTGACGCACTAGCAACGAACATATCATGATAATGTATATGATAATGAAGACGATGTCTTTCATGAATCCATTTAACTGTCAAGAATTAGCGTGCAGTTCGATTCTTCTGTTATAAGTGCCCCAATCGGGAAAGGACCATAAAATGGTTAAGCCCACATCCGATACTATGTATAAATTTGAATCGGTGAAACGAGAGATGACTACCATGGAAAAACTCATTTCCATCACTTCATACTCCCCTTGGCCAAGGACTTGCTCGTTTACCAACCGATCTCAGATATCATAGGACATCGCCTCTCGTCGGAGGTTAACAGATCCTATCTTGACAATTAACTGTCGGTTCATACCACAAGACTAAAACGTGAAAGGCTGTAACCCACCTTAGAAGACGGGCATTGTCCAGACGCAGTATTTAGCCCCTGATATAACCGGCAACCGTAATCTCTTAAGTCTGAGGATTAATTTGTACAATTCTCAATTAAATAGTAAACTATTAACCTGAAATCTTGTAGTTCACTTTTTATTGTCACATTCAATGATCCGTACATAGATGATCACTCATATGTTTATTAGTCCACTTCACCATGCTGTTATGGCATTTCGCACGCCATCATTTATCATCAATATCACTATGTTAATCAAAGTTAATAACATATGATAACCCATACTGGATTATTCTAGTCTCGGTTGAATAATCTGAAAGGCTATGAATCGTTTCTTAATGCTTATCATATCGAAGAGAAAATGCAAAATATCCTAAACCCTTTTAGAACATTTCTCTTCTTGGATAGGCATTAGGGACATATTCATATCGAAGCAGCGAATATGAACATCTTACAAATAACATTGTGTATAAAACACAAAAGCATATTCTTATTAAACCCTATCGAAGCGGAGAATATGAACATCCTACAAATGACATTGTGTATAAAACACAAAAGCATATTCTTATTAAACCCTAATAAGGTCATCTCAAACTTTAGCATTAGGGCATATCCCCAACATGTAGCTGAGATGATAGGCTTACCCAGATAATTACCCTTGCTTTTTACTTCGACAACAGGTTGGCCTGGCCTCTGAATTCTTATAACTTTTGTTCGGCAGTCCAGTTGTGCATGATGTTTAGATAGCCGGTTCATCCCGAAAGGGAAATACTATAAGGTTGGCCAGAAATTCCTATCCTTTTATTTCTACTTTACAGGCTTTGCAAATAGAGTTAGTGATAACCTTGGAACCTGTAGGAGTATTAATTTCCACTTTATATGGTAATAGTTCAGCTTGCAAATTCATACGTTGCACATATAGAGGAGTTATAAATGAATGTGTAGTACTAGTATCAATTAATACTCTAATCGGTTGATTTGAAATTAAAAAAGTACCCTTCACAACTGTTGCCTCATCCAGAAGCTCCTCTTGATCTATTGTATAGACCTGAGCTGGAACCCTTTGGGCTAGAGCATTGCCTACGAGTCGGCGCTGAACTATCCTACCTGTGGTCTGTCCCTGGCCTCTTTGCCACCTTGGGCAATCTTTAGCCTTGTACTGGTCATTTTCGTAGCCTGTACATTTTTCAGTCTTCCTCTAGCATTGGGTCTCGGTGTGCCCCTTCTTATTACAAAATGCACAAGTAACAACATGGGAAGTGGCAGTTGTACCTATCGGTCCACGTGCTGATGAGGCCACTAATGCGTTGGGTGGTGGTCTAAGAGCAGCTGACTTATACTGACTCTGACTGGCCTGGCTCTAGGTCTAATACGACCTCTGTTGAGTCTGAGATGCAAACGACCTCTTATTTTGTTGATTGGCCCCAACTCTTGTCTCCAACATCCTTTTTTCCACTAGATTAGCTGCATAAACCACATCAGCATATACAGTAAACCGGTGTGATGATAAATGATTTTGTATCTCTGGCCTCGACCCTCACAAAAACCTCTTAATTCTCTGGCTCGGCAACTGGACTAACTCTAGTACATATTATGATAATTTGTTGAGGCGAGCTTTATATTGCACCACAGCCATATTCCCTTCCCAGAGGGTCATAAATTCTTCCTCCCATCTTTCCTGAGCTACCTCTAGAATGTAGTTGTCTTAAAAGACCTCACAAAATTTGCCCATATATAATGTGTATGCTGAGCTTCTTACTGTAACTTTGTCGTTCTCCACCACTATTGTGCATCCCCTCTTAGCAAAAAGGATGCAAAAGAGACTTTCTGCTCATCAGTATAGTCAAGGACTTCATAAATTTTCTCAACCTCCTAAAGCCATTCCTCAGCTTTTTCATCATCCGGTTTACCATAGAATTTTGTCGGCCCATATCTTAGGAATGCCCGCAACATATCATTCTTTCCATTTTTTTTCCTTCCGCTACTACTACCAGCACCACTGTTGTTGTTACTGTAAAACCGTGCAAATATTCATGCATCTATTTATATGAGTTATAAGTGCTTATATTATCTTACTTGCATTCATGGACTTTTGTATGCATTCACATCGTTTTACGTGCATTAAGTGTTTAGATAAAGTAGACATTAGTCAAATATCTTTTAATGCCATGTATATTTTAATTACTTACTATGTGCAATAGGAATAAGTTAGAATCATGGAATTTAAGTTAGAATAACTTACGGGTTAACTTTAGGAATGTTAGAAAACTTTGTGGCCAAAGTTTAATTAGCTAAAACATGGTCTTGGACACCAAGTAACCACCTAGGACTAGGGTTTAACCTATAAAATTGTACATAGGACCCACAACTATAGGAAGAAAGGAAAATAGAAAATTTTGCAAAAACTAGAAAACATTTGGGGTCATGACAGAATGTAATACCCGTGCCAAAGCCGAATCAAAATAAATTAATAATTTTTAAGAAATGACCCGTTAATGTTTAAAAATGTAATGAATAATGTGGAATGTATCAAAAGTGATGGAGGGATATTTAAGATGGATATTGAGTTCAATTAAATAAGTCATACTCGGAAGTTACAAGTAAATTTTGGATCAAATTTGGAATTAAACATAAACCAATTGGGGAAGATTTAGGTGGCAAATTATATTTGGTTGGAAATCTCTACGAGTCTAGTTTCTAATGCTTCAAACTGTTCATGAATTGGAGTTTTCTAGAAGTTATGACCATTTTTGTTAAATGTCGTGTAGCTATTTTCTTTACTCGGGTTTGACTGAGATTTGACTTTCACTTAAGCCCTTTAAAATGCAAAATAAGACAAAAATAGCCATTTCTTCTTCTTCATCATCCATGAGCTTCAACACCATATGAATAGTAAACCCTTACACATGTTAGCTTATATTTGGAGTTGGAGGAAGAACCAAAGGCCATATCAAGTATTTTCAGACTCGTCTCGATGCGTTCTACCTTTCTACTGATTGTTTTGCCTGAATTTTTCAGAAAATTCAAGGTGAGGGTTTTTATAAAACTTGAGATTTCTGAAATTTTAGTGCATATATATGATTTGTGATGATAGATCCTTTCTTAGCTAGCCAAACAATGGAAGAAATGTGTTGGTAACATGACTCAATATCACTTGTATCAAATTTTACCATTGAAGATGCTTTGAGTTATTTGATGAAATATAATGGATTCTAACCATGGAAAAGTGCCTAGTTAATTCTTATTAATGTTGCTGGATGTTACTAAAGCTTTTAGTAGTTGTTGTAATTAATATAGAAGCAAAATAAGCAAGATAGACATAATAGCTTGTTCTGGATAGATTGGTGAAGTTGGAAGTTATGGTTCGTTTGAATCTTTGAATAATTTTAGAAAAATTTGGAAACATTTTAGGTTATACTAGACTCATAGAGGAACAATTCTTGTATTGAAAGGGTTTTGAGGAAAAATCGTTTTCATGTTCACAAACACTTATTACTATAGGTTATGGGAATTTTGCTGAAATTGGACAACTCACTGCCTTGAGTTTCTTTTGCGTATGAAAATAGTAAACGACCTCGAAATTGAACAAAAATTTTCAAGTAGCTAAATTAGGCAATTAGGAAAAAACTTCATGTTTTAAGGAAAGTCAGATTCCAAGATTTAAATTCTCTGAATTTTCCATTTTCAAAATGACTCAAGAATAGCATTCAATCTGGACAGTCAAATGTAGTTGCACAAAATTGGTTATAACTTAGTCAATTTAGATTGCAATTGAGCTTTGTTTGATTCCAGAATTATTTACATTCGAAGAGCTTTAATTCTATACTGAAAACGGAGTATTTAGAGTTTGGGAAGATAGGTAATTGATTTACCAAAGTTAGGTCATTGCAATGGCTTAGGCATTGGCTTAGATGAAATAGTTAAGTTCTTATGCTTAGTGTATTTGATGAAATGGCTAAGTTACTAGTTTCTACTAATGTGTAATGATGTTATATGACCTCTAGATGTGTTAGGATACTTGTGTAATTGATAATATGAAGTATATTGCTTGATTGCTTATTGTCTACTCGATTAACTATAAATGTCAACTATGTGGTAGTTTTGATCTCGATGCCAATTTGATTACTATAAATGCTCGTATTATGTGAACTTGAGTTTGAATTGGTGTCAAAAGGGGTTGTAACCACCTAGTTTTGGCCTAGTAGTGTCCATACTACGCTGGACATCCTAGGGGTGTCGATGATCTTATGTCTACTATGGACTGTATTCCACTCTTGCTTGGGGAAACATCGATTTCTCTAGAGAGTTGGTCATAGGATCAAGTATTATTCAGAATACTCTAACCAAGGTGAGATAAGGAAGGAGATGTTGAACATCTTAGTAAACCAGCTACCACTTGAAATTGATCCGCTTCGAAAGAGTAAGTTATTTCTTACTATGTGTTATATGACTTGTAAATGGATACTTGATTATTTCTTGATTGCATATATTGCGTGCATTGCATTGAAAGTTTTCCAAGTGATTTGCAAACAAGAAAAATATATTTGAAAACCCTTCCTAGATTCCCCTATCCCTAAGCATTAGTGCTAGATAAGCTCACCCTTATTTTTCTCTCTTTTAGGTGTAAGTGAGCCGGAGTACGATATTTGTTGATTGTGTTCTAAAGGAGAATATGATTCTGACTTTAAACCATAGTGATGAAGTTTGTATAATATGTGGTATTTGAATTAATGTAATAGTTAGATGTCGTACGTATATATAAGTTTTTGGTTATACAGATGATATATGCTCTACTTTGGAATTAGATGTCATTTTGATATGTGTTGGGCGAATTATATTTTGTGTTGTTGGATGTTGGGGCTGAGTAGCTGTAGTGAGATAATTTGGAGTTGTGGTTTGTGGCTTTTCTGTTTGTAGGTTGAAGAAAAAAAACTAGAATATCCAAAATACAGCCGTTGTGCTGCCCGATTTTCGAGGAAACTATTAATAGGCTAAAAATTTGACTAAGTATGGATCAAAAATTGAATCAACTAAGCCATAACCAGATTTAGTCCCTCGACTAAGGTAATTAAAATTTCATAATTTAGAAATTAGTAATTGGAAAATAATTAATTAATGGTCTTGAAACTTTGAATTATGGTTAATAGTGCTCAGTCTATTGTAATTGTGCCTTAAGGGACTTAGGCCAAGCGATCTTCTTAAGCCTGTGGCATCATGATCCTAGGAATGTTTGTGGTTTTATTACGGTATCAGAGACTGTATTAACGTTTGAAAAATGGGGTCGTGACATGTGGTATTAGAGCTTAGCTAGTTAGCTAGGAGTAAGCCAGGTCTAGAACCCCTAGTCCTTGGGTAGCAGTCTTGATATGAAGTTGTCTTGAAAGATATGTACGCATATATTATGTGTTAAGTGAATCAATATGTTTTTGTACTCAACGTACCTATGTGATTCATGTGCACCGTATGCTTTGAGTGTTTATTATATTACACTTGTTTCCTATATGCTAGGCTGTATAATAGTTGATAACGTTGTATTATATAATCCTTATGCGTTAAGATATAGTTGGTCTTATGTGGTATAATTAGATAAGTACACATTTGCTTCTCATGTAACACAATTGTATATATAAATACATATCATATCATGAGGTTGCCTCTTTAAGTGATGTAAGAATGGCAGGAAGAGTTCTTGGAATTAGAGGGAGACTTCAAAAGAATGAGTTCGTGACCTTCAAGCAAGGGGATTTGACAGTTGCACAGTATGAAGCTCGATTGAATCAACTGTCCCATTATGCTCCATGGATGGTACAGACTACTGAGAAAAGGATCCAAAGATTTATTAGAGGATTGAGATACAAAATCTAGAACAACTTGGCTCTTTTTTAGTTTCCCACCTACGGTGAAGTCCTTATCACTACAACAATAGCCGAGAGAACGACAGGGCCGACAACTTGTGATTTGTTAGGAGGTACAACTACTCCCCATCCTGTTACGAGCAACTACGACAACAAGAGGGGGCACACGGAAGTCCAGTGTTAGAAGAAGTCTGGTAGATGCAAAGGATGTGGGAGTAATCAACAACGCGTCAAGAATTGTCCTAAGTGGCAAAAGAATCGTGCTCAGATTGCAAGTAGTAGCCATGATTGAAGGTAAACTTACATATTAAACCTGTAGGTTAAAATATTGCTTGACCTCGGTGTTATCCAACCTTCTATTACATTCCCTTGGAAACAATATATTGCTATGCAAGTAGAGAGGTTGCTTTATACCCTGAAAGTAAACACGTGCATAATGTTGAATTGATGACTGAGTAGTATGTGAAGCTAGAACGTGGTACTTTTATTTAAGGATTCTTATTGGGACTCTTGTTCAGTAGACGATATTCTATTGCCTTCCTATTTGATATTCTTCTTTGACAATCACACTCGGTGTTCTATCTCGGAACTCTTGCTCAGCTTTCTTATGGAATAACTTCCTCAGTATTCTTAATTGATGTTCTACTTCGAGACTCTTATTGAGAAATCTTACCCGTAATTATTGTTCGGGGATCATATTCTTATTCAGTATAGCATTCGTACTTGGCAGTCTCATTCGGTATTCTTATTTATTAATCGGTATTTTTACACGGGAATTCTTATTTCGTATTCGGTCTTTGGTAGTTGGCATCTTTATTTGGAATTCTTAATTGGCATACCTTACAGTATATGACATCCAGTGCTGGTATTTTCAGTGTTGGAAATTGGGAATTCAGCTCGACAATTGGTGTAACGCCCCAACTCGACCCCTCCTACGATCAGTCAGGACGCAACAGAATTTTGGCAGTATAACGACAGTAATTTGGATACCGAGGCTCTAAACCAACCTCTTCGAAACTCTTATAACCAACTCCACAACAATTCAACAATTAAGCAACACAACTACAATATACAATAAACATTCTTTTACCATTGCATCCATAGGTTATACGCCTCCGTTCCAACATCATACATTTACTATATAACATACATTCCCAAAATAGATTATAACAAACCTAGCAATCAAATCATGTTTCAAAACAAGACTACTAAGCTAGCAACATTTCATCTACTATCTTTAAAACATCTTTTACATCATAAACTTCTAAGTAAATACAAACCAACTAGTTTTTAATATACACGATAACAAAAAATACAGCATCAGATATCAAGGACAAGACTCAGGTACATAGAACTCGTCCACATATGGCACATTATCCTCTTCTGGAGGCATGTACCCGTAATCTAGATCGGTAACACTTGTATGCATGCAATAATTGAGAGTAAGCTTATATAAAACAAGCCCAATGAGGATTCGATAGATCTCTAACAGTATTCATTAAACTCCTTGGAAGTCATCCTTTGAGCAGTAAACACACAATAATCATTAATAACAATATAAGCACATTAATTATAATGACCAATCAATAAAGGATACTCTAGTTGGTATAGCTCCAAACGCCATCACGATCTCAACCATTCTTCTTATAACTCCCCATTACTCACGCACCCGAGGTACCTCTCTAGCCCCTCCCTCTATGGCACCTCCGCCCATGTGAGCTGGGGGTAGTCTATGATAGTCATGCCGGTTTCAAACCGACAGCCCGACGCTGCCTGAGAGGTGGCACACACATATCAAGACTCATGACAATAATAATAATCATTCAAATCTGAGGAGGACAACCTTTCACGTTAACTATCTCCTGGCTCATCAGTAACCAATTATCACAGGAGGACAACAAAGTAGGTTGCCTATCTCTCGGTTCATCAATAATCAATCAATAATCATCATTTCAACAATATATCATCAAATAAACAATTAACAACTCAACGATTAAATTAGATGACAAAGTAGGCCATCCAACTTAACATGCATTAAACACACAACCAAACCCTAATCTAACCATCAACAACTCACAATTCAATCACTCAAACACCACCCAAACATCCAAAGGCATAGTTCAACATTTTAAAGAAAGACAACCCAATCTTCTAAAAGTCATAACTTACATTCTACTAATCCGATAACCTCCAAACCAGTTTCTATCACTCACCCACTCAATCAACAACATTAGCCCCCTCAGAAACCAACCATAATCCATCCAAATCAAGCCCAACAACCCTAAAACCTCAATGCTCCTAAGCTGAAATTTTCAGACTTTCACACCAATATTACAATCAAAATTTCAGCATTACAACATTACTATCACGTATTTAACAAACTTTTACAAACTAACAACAAGCAATTCCAACAACCACAACATAATTTATTCAACAAATAGCCAAATTCTCAATTTTTAATACCCGAAAATAGAAATGTATACTACAATGGTTCAAAACTGATATAAATGCATATAATCAATCCTTAGCATCTACTGAGCAATAATATAACATAAATTCAACATTCTAATGGTTCAAAATTCAATTAAATGCAAAAACATAAAAATGACATTTTGAGATCTAGAATTTTTTTCTCACCTTTGATGTGTTTTGATGCAAGAAAGATGCGCAATGAGTGCCCAACAAGTGAATTCAAGCTTTGGTTCAAGAGATTTGCCCTTTGATTGCAAGTTCTAATGAAAAATTGCCTTTGAAAACCTTGAAATTTTTTTTCTCTTTTCTCTCCTATGGCTCTCGGCCTTGTGTGTGTGAGTGAGTGTGTTTTTGTGCTTTGCTAATGTGTGTTGATGCATCATATAGTCAAGGTCAACAAAAAAAATAATACAAGTCAAAGGTGGAAACTAGTTTATTTTTAGTGTTTTTTGTCTTTTAATTTAGTTTTAGACTATTTCTTGCTCAACACAACTATGCAACACTTAAAATATTTTAAGTAACTTATTTCTAGGTGACCAGAAGTTTCTCATGCAAAGACTTTCACCCGACTCGGCTAAAAACGCGATTTTTGCAAAAGAAAGTGTAAAAACCTTTAAAATTTCAAAGCCGATTTGAAATCCGTTTTAATCAAACACGGGTCTATTAATATCCAAGGACTAGGTTTTGAAACGTTTAAAACAACCCCGTAAAAATTTTAGCGGACGTGCGTCCAAAATACTATTCACAAAAGCTGTCGATAAAATTTATGATTCCGTTTTTTATGAAAATTTCATGAATGCACACATAGCATGTATTAGGAATATAAATCACATATTTAGCATATTCTAACTTATATAACACATAAACAAGTCAAAACATGCAAATTGAGGCAAAACACGCAAATTGAGGTAAATGCAAAATATGGGGTCTCACAATTGGTATTCGGGTTCGGCTTGACATGTGATATTCGGGATTCAATGATTAGTATTCTATTTCATGCGGCCAGAGTCGTTGTAGCTCGAAGAGGAAATGGTCGTATAAAGAAATTGTGAGGACGCAATTCTGTTAAGGAGGGGAGGATGTAAAACCCCACACACATTCATGCATCTATTTAAATGAGTTATAAGTATTAATGCGCACTTATATTATCTTACTTGCATTCACGGACTTTTGTGTGCATTCACATCATTTTGCGTGCATTAAGTGTTTAGATAAAGTAGAAATTAGTTAAATATCTTTAATGCCTATTTTAATTGCTTAATATGTGCAATAGGAATAAGTTAGAGATTAGTTAGAATCATAGAATTTAAGTTAGAATAACTTACGGGTTGACTTTAGGAACTTTAGAAAACTTTGGGGCCAAAGAGTAATTAGCTAAAACTTTGTCTTGGACACCAAGTAACCAATTAGGACTAGGGTTTAACTTATAAAATTTCACTCAGGACCCACGGCTATAGGAAGAAAACAAAAGAGAAAATTTTACAAAAACTAGAAAACATTTGGGGTCATGACAGAATGTAATACCCGTGCCAAAGCCGATTTGGAATAAATTAATAATTTTTAGGAAATGACCTGTTAATATTAAAAAATGTAACGAGTAGTGTGGAATGTGTCGAAAGTGATGCCGGGATATTTAAGGTGGATATCGAGTTCAATTAAATAAGTCATACTCGGAAGTTATGAGTAAATTTTGGGTCAACTTTGGAATTAAACTTACGCCAATTGAGGAAGATTTAGGTGGAAAATTATATATCGTTGGAAAGTTCTATGAGTCTAGTTTCTAATGTTTCAAACCGTTCAGGAATTGAAGTTTTCTAGAAGATGTTATAGCTGTTTTCGTAAAATGTCGCATAGTTGTTTTCTTTACTCGGGTTTGACTGAGATTTGACTTTCACTTAAGCCCTTTAAAATGCAAAATCATCCAAAAATAGCCATTTCTTCTTCTTCATCAGCCATGAGCTTCAACACCATAGGAATAGTAAACCCTTACACATTTTATCTTATATTTGGAGTTGGAGGAAGAACCAAAGGCCATATCAAGTATTTTTGGACTCGTCTCGATGCGTTCTACCTTTTTACCAATCGTTTTGTCTTAATTTTTCAAAAAAAAAAAAAAGGTGAAGGTTTTTATAAAACTTGAGATTTCTGAAATTTTAGTGCATATATATGATTTGTGATGATAGATCCTTGCTGAGCTAGCCAAACTGTGAAACCCCACTTTCCTGCTTATCTCGTTTTACGTGCTATACCTCGTTTTGCGTGCATATGATCTGTTTATGTGCTATAGGACCTAGAAAGTTATAATTTTGATGTCAATACTCCTAATACATGCTAAATGTGCATTCATGAAATTTTCATCAAAAACGGAGTCAGAAATTTTATCGTCGATTTTCAGTGAATAGTGTTTTTGAAACAAGTCCGCTAAAATTTTGAAACTGGTCTTTTTAACCCTTCTAGACCTAGTCCACGGACTTTAATAGACCTGTGTTTGATGAAAACGGTTTTAAAATGGGCTTAAGAATTTATTAGGGTTTTTACACCGACTTTTGCGAAAATCGAGTTTTAAGCCGACTCGGGTGAAATTGTTGGATTGTAAAACTTCTTGTCACCTAAAAATAATCCACTTGAGATATCTTGGGGGTTGCATAATTATTTTTAATTTGGTGAGCATTAAAATGCAATTAAAGTCATTAAAAACACAAAAATACCTATTTAAACTAACTTTGACTTTGCATTTTTTTAATTGACCAAGCTTTTAATTATATACTATCACCTACACACACTCACACAACACAAAACACACTCCACAAACACACACATTTCCGTGAGAAAGAGGGAGAAAAAGAGAAGAGAAAACTCAAGCTTTTCAATCCAATTTTTCAAAGAAAACCTAGTTTTTGTCCGTGAAACTTCGCATCGACTTGGATTCTGCTTGTTGGGCACGCATAGCACGCATTCCTAGGCTTATATCGCATCTAAGGTGAGAGAAAAATTCTAGATCTCAAAATGTCATTTTTGTGTTTTTGCGTATAAATGAAGATTGAACCGTTAGAATTGAAATCTGATGATAGATTATTGCTCCTTGCATGCTAGGGATCATTATATACTAATACTACGAATTTCTGTCGGATGTAGCATAATTTTTATTTTCCGGGTATTTAATTTTGATTAAAATGTTCAAAGTTGAATTAAATGAGTTGTGTTGATCGAAATCGATTGCCGTCGATTTCTAAATACTTGATAATTATGTGTTAGCGCTGTTGTAATGCCGAATTTTCGATTACATTGTTTGTGTGAAAATCCGGAAAATCCAGCCAAGACATCTTAGGGTTATCGGGCATGATTTGGAGGTGTTATGGTGGATTTCCGAGAGGGCTAATGTAGTAGGTTGAATGGGTGAGTGATAGGAACTGATTTGGCAATGTTTGGATTAGTAGATTGTAAGTTATGAATTTTAGAAGTTTAGGTTGTCATTCTTTAATTTCTTGAACGATGCCTTTAGATGGTTGGGTAGTGTTCGAGTGATGAATGGTGAGTTGTTGATGAGTAATTTAGAGTTTAATTATGTATATTATGCATGTTCGGTTAGATGGCCTACTTTGTCATCTAACTACGTTGTTTGTTGTTTAATTTAATATTGATGTTATATTGATGTTATTGATTGATTATTATTGAGTTCGGGAATCGGGCACTTTTGTTGCTGATCTCCCAATTGATTGATTGATGATTGATTGATGATTGATGATTATGGAGTCTTGGTATGTGTGTGCCACCTCTCGGGCAGCGTCGGGCTGTCGGGTTGATAACGGCATGACTGCCATAGGCTACCCCCAGCTCGCATGACGGAGGTGTCATGGAGGGAGGGGCTAGTGAGGTACCTCGGGTGCGTGAGTAATGGGGAGTTATAAGAAGAACGGTTGAGATCGTGATGGCGTTTGGAGCTACACCAAATAGAGTATCCTTTAATGAATGGTCATATAGTTATGTGATGATAATGTTATTATTGTTGTTGTGTGTTTACTTGCTCAAAGGACTAAATCCAAGGAGCGTAGTGAATACTGTCGAGATCTATCGGATCCTCACTGGGCTTATGTATATAAGCTCACTCTCTATTATTGCATGCTTACAGGTGTTGCAGAGTCGGATTACGGGTACGTGCCTCCTGAGGAGGAAAATGTGCCTTACGTGGACGAGGCATATGTTCCCGAGTCTTATCCATGATTATATGTTGTTTAATGTAATGTATATTAGATTAATAGACTTTTATATGCTTAATGGTTCTTATTGTAATAGATGTTGAAAGATGATGATCCAAACGATGTTAATTTAATGGCTTTCTTTTGTCTATGGTTAAGTTGTAGTTGTGTCTCAACTTACTTTTGAAATGTATGATAAAGTTGAGGTATTGTATGTCATGTTGGAACGGAGGCGTATAACGAGGATGTTTTATTGTATAATATGGTTGTGTTGTATGTTGTTGTTTGTATTGAGGAATTACTGGATGTATGATGTTTTATGAGGTTGGTTTAGAACCTCGGAAATCTATTTACTGTCGTTATGCCGCCGAAATTCCGTTGCATCCTGACTGATTATAGGTGGGGTCGAGTTGGGGCGTGACAGTTTAAGTGGTATCAGAGCGCATGTTAGTTGTTAGCCGGGGTATTCTCGGAATGTGGGTAATGGTCTTAGCATGAAATATGTATGAAAAGAAAGAAAAGTGAAATATGTATTGATATGATTAAATGATTAAGTGATTATGTGATTTAAGTGCTTATGTGATTATGTGATCAATTTGCTTATGTGATGGAAACTTATGTGATTTATGTGCTTTATATGAGTTTGTTGTTTATGTGTTAAAAGTTGTATATAACCTGTTTATGTGCTATAACCTATGCTAACTCTTTGAGTAGTACAATGGCCGGTAGACCGAGAACTCGTGGTAGGCCCGAGATTGTAGATGAGGTTCCTGGTAATGTGGCACAGGGCAGTGATAGGAGTGATGGCAGGTTAGGGGCAGCAATGGATCGGATTGCAGATTTGATGGCTGGGCAGGCCCAGTTGTTAGCAGGTCAGGCAGTTCAGACTTAGGCGTTGCAGGCTCAGATACAGAATGTACAGGGAGGTAATCATGGTCGAGGTACTATGAAGGAGTTTCTGGGGTACTATCCTCCTAGATTTCAGGGAGAGCCTGATGATAGGAAGGCCGAGTCGTGGATTAGCAAGTTAGAGAAAATTTTTGATTCTCTCGGGTACACTGATGAGCGGAAGGTGACTTGTGCTGTCTATTTGCTTGATGATGAGGCGGAGGAATGGTGGCGCACTGTGAGAGCCAGTTAGGAGACCCGGGGTGTTCCGTATGTTTGGGATACCTTTCTGACTGCTTTTAGGGATAAGTATGTCCCGAGGGTTGCACGAGAGAGGAGAGAGGCTGAGTTCTTGTCCTTGGTGCAGGGGGATTCTACTGTGGCTCAGTATGAGGCTACATTCACTAGGTTGTCCCGGTATGCACCGGAGTTTGTAGCTGTGGAGGAGAGGAAGACCCGTAGGTTTATGTTGGGATTGAGGCCCGAGATTCAGGATGCAATGGCTCTGAATCGCTATGATATCTTCACTGAGGCTTTTGATGCAGCTTCTAGGTTAGAGAAGAGGAAAGGGGATCAGATTGTCTCCAGTCAGCCTAGTAAGAGGCCGTATCAGCCACAGGGCCAGCAGGTTATATATAGGCCTCCAGTACAGCAGGTTGTCTACAGGCCACCGGCCCAGCAGGGTTCTTATAGGCCACAGGGTCAGCAGAGTTACTATCGGCCTCAGTTTCAGCAGAGGCCATATCAGGTTCAGACTCAGTATAGGCCAGCGCAGTCTCAGAGTCAGTACAGGCCTAGTGTGGTGAGACCTCAGCAGCAGGCTGTATCAGCTGCTTCTTCAGCTTCTGGTTCTTCTAGGGGCAGTGTTAGTGCCACATCATCGCAGTGTAATTACTGCAAGCGCCCAGGGCATGTGGAGTCCGACTGCAGGGTAAAGGCAGGGACATGTTTGGGTTGTGGTAGCATCGAGCATAGGGCGAAGGATTGCCCTAGATATGCGAGGACTGAGGGTCGGGCAGCGACTCAGGGTTACCAGGGTAGGCCTACAGGCAGTGTACCACAGCAGCAGCGGGTTCAGGCTCGGGCTTACGCAGTTGATATGGAGGAGATGCCTGAGGAGACTGCAGTTGTGGAAGGTAACTTCCTTATACTTGATCAACTTGTTAAAGTGTTGATTGATTCTGGTGCTACGCATTCTTTCATTACTCCTGCTTGTGTGCAACGTGTTAAATTGCAACCTGAAAGATTGCCTTATGTGGTTGAGATTAGTACCTCTTTGACTGATAAGTATGTTACTGGCTTAGTATGTAAGGATTGTATAATACATGTTAAGGGGCATAATTTTCCTTCGGACCTTATCCTATTTCCTATCCGGGGGTATGATATTATTCTGGGTATGGATTGGCTTTCTAAGTATGATGCCCAGTTGAACTGTAGAACCAAGGTAGTACAGTTTCGTTTGCCAGATCAGCCAGTAGTAGAGGTAGCGGGTAACCGGGGTGCTAAGACGAGTTTTGTTATCTCAGCAACTAAAGCCGTTAAGTTGGTGAGTAAAGGGTGTTCGGGTTATCTAGCTTATTTGATCAACAAGCCATCTGTTAAGCTACAGCTAGAGGAAGTCCCTATTATCCGGGAATATCCTAATGTATTTCCCGAGGAGTTGCCAGGATTGCCGCCAGAGAGGGATATAGAGTTTGTGATTAATCTTGTTCCCGGTACTCAACCTATTTCTAAATCGGCGTACTGGATGGCACCAGCTGAGTTGAAGGAGTTGAAGACTCAGTTACAGGAGTTATTGAAGAAAGGATTCATTCAGCAGAGTTCTTCACCTTGGGAGCTCCAGTCTTATTTGTGAAGAAGAAGGATGGTACTTTGAGATTGTGTATTGATTACCGTGGTTTGAATCAGGTGACCATCAAGAATAAATATCCTTTGCCATTGATTGATGAGTTGTTTGATCAACTTCAGGGAGCCAAAGTCTATTCTAAATTTGATTTGAGGCAGGGGTATTATCAGCTTCGGATTCGTACGGAGGATGTTCCGAAGTCTGCCTTCAGGACTCGGTACGGGCATTATGAGTTTGTTGTTATGCCCTTTGGATTGACTAATGCACCGGCAGCATTCATGGATCTTATGCATCGAGTCTTTCAGCCGTACTTGGACCAGTTCGTGGTGATTTTTATTGATGATATCTTGGTCTATTCTAAATCTGAATCGGAGCACGAGCAACATCTACGGCTTGTATTAGAGAAGTTGCAGGAGCATCAGTTGTTTGCCAAGTTCAGCAAATGTGAATTTTGGCTGCAACGGATTTCTTTTCTTGGCCATGTTATTACACAGAGTGGTATTTCCGTAGATCCCACTAAGATTGAGTCGGTGATGTCTTGGAAGCGGCCAGAGAGTGTTACTGATGTCCGTAGCTTTCTTGGCTTGGCGGGTTATTACCGTAGGTTTGTCAAGGACTTCTCAAAGATTGCGGGGCCACTATCTAAGTTGACTCAGAAACGAACTATCTTTAATTGGGACGAGAAGTGTGAGAGTGGATTTCAGGAGTTGAAAAAGAGGTTAACTACCGCTCCAGTACTTGCTCTACCAGAGGGGATCGATAATATGGTCATTTACAGCGATGCATCCAATGAGGGCTTGGGAGGTGTTCTTATGCAGGATGGCCGAGTTATTGCCTATGCTTCTCGAAAGTTGAAGCCTTATGAAGAAAATTATCCGACTCATGATCTTGAGTTGGCAGCAGTTGTCTTTGCACTCAAGAAGTGGCGTCATTATCTGTGGGGAAGTAAGTTTGAAATTTTCACTGATCATAAGAGTCTGAAGTACTTGTTCTCACAGAAGGAGTTGAATATGCGCCAGCGGAGGTGGATGGAGCTTCTTGGAGATTATAATTGTTCTATCAATTATCTGCCTGGAAAGGCAAATGTTGTGGCAGATGCTCTCAACCGGAAGGCTAGTATTTCTTGTTTGGCTGTCAAGAAGTGGGAGGTTCTTGAGGAGTTTAGTTATTGGAGACCAGAGTTCACTCAGGTTGGGGTGATGTGTTCACATCTCCGTATTCAGCCTTTATTATTGTCTCAGATCAGGGAAGCTCAGCAGCTTGATGTTAAACTTCAGAAGATCAAGGATCAGATCATGGATGATCAGTCTGACTTCAAACTGCATGAGGACGGTATTCTTCGGTTTCGGAACAGGGTTTGTGTTCCCGATGAACCGGGCTTGAGGCGAGGTATTCTAGAGGAAGCTCATAATTCTAAATATACTATTCATCCCGGTGGAACCAAGATGTATCGGGATTTGAAGCAACATTTCTGGTGGAACAACATGAAGAGGGAGGTTGCTCAGTTTGTATCTAGATGTTTGACTTGTCAGAGAGTGAAAGCCGAGCATGAACGACCAGCAGGTTTGCTTCAGCCGTTAGCCATACCAGAGTGGAAATGGGAGAATATTACGATGGACTTCGTCACTGGTTTGCCTAGATCACCGAGGGGTAATGATGCAGTTTGGGTTGTCGTGGATCGTTTGACGAAGACAGCTCATTTTATTGCCATGAGGATGGGAGATGAGGTTACAAAGTTGACGGACCTCTATCTGGATCAGATTGTTAGACTTCACGGTATTCCATCTAGTATTGTCTCTGATCGAGATCCTCGCTTTCCTTCTCGTTTGTGGGAGAAACTTCAGGAGACCTTAGGTACTCAGTTGAACTTTAGTACAGCGTATCATCCACAGACCGACGGTCAGTCTGAGCGGACTATTCAGATTCTGGAAGATATGCTTAGGGCTTGTGTTCTGGACTTCGGAAAGAACTGGGAGAAACATCTACCACTTGCCGAGTTTGCCTATAACAATAGTTATCAAGCTACTATTGGGATGGCGCCTTTCGCAGCTCTTTACGGTTGTAAGTGCCGTTCACCTTTGTATTGGGATGAGGTAGGAGAGATGAAGACTGTTGATCCGACTATCATGCCAGAATTTCTTGAGAAGATTGAGAATGTTCAGTTGATCAGGCAGAGAATGCTTACGGCGCAGAGTAGATTCAAGAGTTATGCTAATAAGCGTCGTCGAGACTTAGAGTTTGCAGTTGGAGATCGGGTTTTCTTGAGATTGTCTCCTCGAAAGGGGTTTGCTCGTTATGGTAAAGGTGGAAAGCTGAGTCCGAGATTTGTTGGGCCGTTTGAGATTACTGGCAGGGTTGGTAAGTTGGCATATCGGTTGGCTTTACCGGAAAACTTCTCTAATGTCCACGATGTATTTCACGTGTCTAATTTGCGGAAATATAATCCGGATCCTTCTCATATTCTTGAGCCAGAGCCGTTACAGCTTCGAGAGAATTTGACTTATGACGAGCGTCCGATTCGTATTCTAGATCAGATGGACCGAGAGTTGAGGTCGAAGAGGATTCCGATGGTTAAGGTGTTGTGGAAGCATCACGGCATTGAGGAAGCTACGTGGGAGAGACGAGATCAGATGCAGCAGCAATACCCAGATCTTTTCCGTACATCAAGTAAGAATTTCGAGGATGAAATTTCTATAAGGAGGGGAGAATGTGAAACCCCACTTTTCTGCTTATCTCGTTTTACGTGCTATACCTCGTTTTGCGTGCATATGATCTGTTTATGTGCTATAGGACCTAGAAAGTTATAATTTTGATGTCAATACTCCTAATACGTGCTAAATGTGCATTCATGAAATTTTCATCAAAAACGGAGTCAGAAATTTTATCGTCGATTTTCAGTGAATAGTGTTTTCGAAACACGTCCGCTAAAATTTTGAAACTGGTCTTTTTAACCCTTCTAGACCTAGTCCACGGACTTTAATAGACCTGTGTTTGATGAAAACGGTTTTAAAATCGGCTTAAGAATTTATTAGGGTTTTTACACCGACTTTTGCGAAAATCGAGTTTTAAGCCGACTCGGGTGAAATTGTTGGATTGTAAAACTTCTTGTCACCTAAAAATAATCCACTTGAGATATCTTGGGGGTTGCATAATTATTTTTAATTTGGTGAGCATTAAAATGCAATTAAAGTCATTAAAAACACAAAAATACCTATTTAAACTAACTTTGACTTTGCATTTTTTTAATTGACTAAGCTTTTAATTATATACTATCACCTACACACACTCACACAACACAAAACACACTCCACAAACACACACATTGCCGTGAGAAAGAGGGAGAAAAAGAGAAGAGAAAACTCAAGCTTTTCAATCCAATTTTTCAAAGAAAAACCTAGTTTTTGTCCGTGAAACTTCGCACCGACTTGGATTCTGCTTGTTGGGCACGCATAGCACGCATTCCTAGGCTTATATCGCATCTAAGGTGAGAGAAAAATTCTAGATCTCAAAATGTCATTTTTATGTTTTTGCGTATAAATGAAGATTGAACCGTTAGAATTGAAATCTGATGATAGATTATTGCTCCTTGCATGCTAGGGATCATTATATACTAATACTACGAATTTCTGTCGGATGTAGCATAATTTTTATTTTTCGGGTATTTAATTTTGATTAAAATGTTCAAAGTTGAATTAAATGAGTTGTGTTGATCGAAATCGATTGCCGTCGATTTCTAAATACTTGATAATTACGTGTTAGCGCTGTTGTAATGCCGAATTTTTGATTACATTGTTTGTGTGAAAATCCGGAAAATCCAGCCAAGACATCTTAGGGTTTTAGGGTTATCGGGCATGATTTGGAGGTGTTATGGTAAATTTCCGAGAGGGCTAATGTAGTAGGTTGAATGGGTGAGTGATAGGAACTGATTTGGAAATGTTTGGATTAGTAGATTGTAAGTTATGAATTTTAGAAGTTTAGGTTGTCATTCTTTAATTTCTTGAACGATGCCTTTAGATGGTTGGGTAGTGTTCGAGTGATGAATGGTGAGTTGTTGATGAGTAATTTAGAGTTTAATTATGTATATTATGCATGTCCGGTTAGATGGTCTACTTTGTCATCTAACTACGTTGTTTGTTGTTTAATTTAATATTGATGTTATATTGATGTTATTGATTGATTATTATTGAGTTCGGGAATCAGGCACTTTTGTTGCTGATCTCCCAATTGATTGATTGATGATTGATTGATGATTGATGATTATGGAGTCTTGGTATGTGTGTGCCACCTCTCGGGCAGCGTCGGGCTGTCGGGTTGATAACGGCATGACTGCCATAGGCTACCCCCAGCTCGCATGACGGAGGTGTCATGGAGGGAGGGGCTAGTGAGGTACCTCGGGTGCGTGAGTAATGGGGAGTTATAAGAAGAACGGTTGAGATCGTGATGGCGTTTGGAGCTACACCAAATAGAGTATCCTTTAATGAATGGTCATATAGTTATGTGATGATAATGTTATTATTGTTGTTGTGTGTTTACTTGCTCAAAGGATTAAATCCAAGGAGCGTAGTGAATACTGTCGAGATCTATCGGATCCTCACTGGGCTTATGTATATAAGCACACTCTCTATTATTGCATGCTTACAGGTGTTGCAGAGCCGGATTACGGGTACGTGCCTCCTGAGGAGGAAAATGTGCCTTACGTGGACGAGTCATATGTTCCCGAGTCTTATCCATGATTATATGTTGTTTAATGTAATTTATATTAGCTTAATAGACTTTTATATGCTTAATGGTTCTTATTGTAATAGATGTTGAAAGATGATGATCCAAACGATGTTAATTTAGTGGCTTTCTTTTGTCTATGGTTAAGTTGTAGTTGTGTCTCAACTTACTTTTGAAATGTATGATAAAGTTGAGGTATTGTATGTCATGTTGGAACGGAGGCGTATAACGAGGATGTTTTATTGTATAATATGGTTGTGTTGTATGTTGTTGTTTGTATTGAGGAATTACTGGATGTATGATGTTTTATGAGGTTGGTTTAGAACCTCGGAAATCTGTTTACTGTCGTTATGCCGCCGAAATTCCGTTGCGTCCTGACTGATTATAGGTGGGGTCGAGTTGGGGCGTGACACAAACAATGGAAGAAATGTGTTGGTAACATGGCTCAATATCACTTGTATTTTACCATTGAAGATGCTTTGAGTTATTTGATGATATATAATGGATTCTAACCATGTAAAAGTGCCTAGGTAATGCTTATTAATGTTGCTAGGTGTTGTTAAAGCTTATAGTAGTTGTTGTAATTAATATAGAAGCATAATAAGCAAGATACACATAATAGCTTGTTCTGGACAGATTGGTGCAGTTGGAAGTTTTTGTTCGTTTGAATCTTTGAATAATTTTAGAAAAATTTTAAAAACTTTCAGGTCATACTAGATGCATAGAGGAACAATTCTTGTGTTGAAAGGTTTATGAGGAAAAATCATTTTCGTGTTCAAACCACTCATTGTGTAGGTTACGGGAATTTTGCTAAAACTGGACAACTCACTTCCTTGAGTTTCTTTTGCGTATTAAAAATAGTAAACAACCTCGGAATTGAACAAAAATTTCAAAGTAGCTAAATTAGGCAATTGGGAACAAACTTTATGTTTTAGGGAAAGTTAGATTCCAACATTTAAATTCTCTAAATTTTCCATTTTCAAAATGACTCAAGAATAGCATTGAATCTGGACAGTCAAGCGTAGTTGCACAAAATTGGTTATAACTCAGTCAATTTAGATCGGAATTGAGCTTTGTTTGATTCCAGAATTATCTACCCTTGAAGAGATTTAATTCTATACTAAAAAAAAGGTATTTAGAGTTTAGAAAGATATGTAACTAATTTTCCAAAATTTAGGTCATTGCAATGACTTAGGCATTGGCTTCGATGAATTAGTTAAGTTCTAATGCTTAATGTATTTGATTAAATGGCTAAGTTACTAGTTTGTACTAATGTGTAGTGATGTTATATGACCTCTAGATATGTTAGGATACTTGTGTAATTGTTAATATGAAGTATATTGCTTGATTGTTCATTGCTTACCCGATTTACTATAAATGTTAACTATGTGCTAGTTGTGATCTCGATACCAATTTGATTGCTATAAATGCTCGTATTATGCGAAATTGAGTTTGAATTGGTGTCAAAAAGGGGTTACAACAACCTAGTTTTGGCCTTGTAGTGTGCATACTATGCCGAACATCGTAGGGGTATCGGTGGTCTTATGTCTACCATGTACTGTATTTCACTCTTGCTTGGGAAAACATCGATTTCCTTGGAGAGTTGGTTGTAGGATCGAGTATTATCCGGAATACTCTAACTAGGATGAGATAAGGAAGGAGATGTTGAACATCTCAGTAAACCAGCATTGGAATAGATCGAGTATTATATGTTCGTGACTTTAAACCCTAGTGATGAAGTTTGTATAATATGTGGTATTTGAATTAATGTAATAGTTAGATATCATACGTATATATAAGTTTTTTGGTTATACAGATGATATATGCTCTACTTTGGAATTAGATGTCGTTTTGATATGTGTTGGGTGAATTATATTGTGTTGTTGGAAGTTGGGGCTGAGGAGCTGTAGTGAGATAATTTGGAGTTGTGGTTTATGGCTTTTTTGTTTGTAGGATGAAGAAAAAAAAACTAGAATATTTAAAATACAGCCATTGTGCTGCACAATTTTTGAGGAAACTATTTATAGGCTAAAAATTTGACTAAGTACGGATCGAAAATTGAATCAACTAAGACATAACCAGATTTAGTCCCTCGACTAAGGTAATTGAAATTTTGTAATTTTGAAATTAGTAATTGGAAAATAATTAATAAACTTCAAATTGTGGTTAATAGTGCTCGGTCTATTGTAATTGTGCCTTAACGGACTTAGGCAGAGCAATCTTCTTAAGCCCGTGGCATCACGATCCTAGGAATGTTTGTGGTTTTATTACGGTATCAGAGGCTGTGTTGGCGTTTGAAAAATAGGGTCGTGACAGTTACTCCTCACACATTCTCTTGTTTTTTGCTCTAAACTTGAGCCATCCTATCCATAGTAGCTGCCATCTGGTTAATAACCGGATCCCTAGCATTAGTTTGAGTTGCACCCTCTATCGCATGAGTTTCACCACTGCTCCTCAATCCATCTCTAGCCATGAATAAATACAACAATCTCTCAAGGTTATAATGTTAGCATACATGCTATATATTAAACGATATTCGTGCCTTATCAATATATATAAACAATTAAGTCCTAATATATATCTCACGCATATTGCCTAAACTTAGGCAAATTAACACTTAAACATAGAAGGCACATAAGATTCATATATTGCATATAAATCATTTAATACACATAAGCACCTAAAACACATTACACTTTGAGACCTCTACCCATCTACCCGAAGGTCATAACCCGGCTTACGCTCACTATGTTCTGATACCACTAAAGTTGTCACGGCCCGACCCAACCTAAAAGAGATTAAGCTTGAGCGTAATGGAAAATCAAACATAGTCTCCTCTATTTCTCGGACATTACAGTTCTTCACCTGTACACAAAAAAGTCCACAAACCAATCCAACATATCCAGCACTACTACCAACCCCCAACAACCAATATATCAAGCCAAAAGTATGTGTTCCAACATTTTATAACATCTCACAACTAACCATAGATAACTTAACCATCCACTAACCACAACATTATAACTAGTTACCATTAGTAGTTCTTACAACCTAAGATTTACCCTACCGACATGTAGTTATAGGCAAAAACGAAATTGACTACATGTAATACTTGTATATGAGTTTAACTTATGTGAAACCCCACTTTTTTGCTTTAACTCGATTTATGTGTTTTATCTCGTTTTGCGTGCATTTGACCTGTTTATGTGCTATATGACTTAGAATGTGGTAATTTTGGTATCAATACTCCTAGAACATGCTAAATGTGCATTCATGAAATTTTCATAAAAAACAGAGTCAGAAATTTTATCGTCGATTTTTAGTGAATAGTATTTTCGAAGCACGTCCGCTAAAATTTTGAAACTAGTCTTTTTAACCCTTCTAGACCTAGTCCATGGACTTTAGTAGACCTGTGTTTGATGAAAACGATTTTAAAATCGGCTTAAGAATTTATTAGGATTTTTACACCGACTTTTGCGAAAATCGAGTTTTAAGCCGACTCGGGTGAAATTGTTGGATTGTAAAACTTCTTGTCACCTAAAAATAATTTACTTGAGCTAGCTTGGGTGTTGAATAAATGTTTTGAACTTTGGTGATCAAGAAAATGCATTTAAAGTCAAGAAAACACAAAAATACTAATTTAAACTAACTTTGACTTTATTTAAAATGTTGACTTTGAAGCTTATATCACCTACACACACAAGCAAAGCACAAAAGCACCTTCATTTTCACACATATGGCCGAGAAGTTCATGAGAGAATAGCCAAGCTTTTCTTCAAGGTTTTCAACACAAAATTTCAAAGAAAAACCTAGTTTTTGTCCGTAGAATTTTGTGCCGACTTGGATTCCGCTTGTTGGGCACGCATTGCACGCATTCCTAGGCATATATCGCATCAAAGGTGAGAGAAAAATTCTAGATCTCAAAGGTTGTCTTTTGCATTTTTGCGTATAAATGAAAATTGAACCGTTAGAATTCTAATCTGATGGTAGATTATTGCTCCTTGCATGCTAGGGATCATTTAGTTGTATTACTACGAGTTTTTATCGGTTGTAGCATAATTTTTATTTTTTGGGTATTTAAATTTGATTAATTTGTTCAATGTTGATTAAATTGAGTTGTGTTGATCGGAATCGATTGCCGTCAATTTCTAAATGTTTGATTATTATGTGGTAGCGCCGTTGTAATGCCAAATTTTCGATTGTGATGTCCATGCTAAAATCCGGATATTTCAGCCATGACACACTAGGGTTTTAGGGTTGTTGGGCTTGATTTTGATGTGTTTTGGTTGGTTTCTTAGAGGGCTAATGTAATTGATTGAATGGGTGAGTGATAGAAACTGATTTTGAGGTGTTTGGATTAGTAAAATGTAAGTTATGAATTTTTGAAGTTTAGGGTGTCTTTCTTTAAATTCTTAAACTATGCCTTTAGATGATTGGGTGGTGTTTGAGTGATTGATGATGGGTAAACTAGGGTTTAATTGTGTATTTAATGCCTGTCCGGTTGGATGGCCTACTTTATCATCTAACTTAGTTATTTGTTATCTAATTGATTATTGATGTAAAGATGATTATTAATGATTATTGATGATTATTGATGAATTGGGAGACAGGCAATTCTTCTAGATTGTCCTCCTGTATTGTGAATGATTGATACTTATTATTATTGCTGAGTCTTTGGTAAGTGTGTGCCACCTCTCGGGCAGCATCGGGCTGTCGGGTTGAAAACGGCATGACTACCAGAGACTACCTCTAGCTCGCATGACGGAGGTGTCATGGAGGGCGAGGCTAGTGAGGTACCTCAGGTGCGTGAGTAATGGGGAGTTACAAGAAGAATGGTTGAGATCGTGATGGCGTTTGGAGCTACACCAACTAGAGTATCCTTTAATGAATGGTTATATAGTTATGTGATGATAGTATTATTGATGTTATTGTGTGTTTACTGACTCAAAGGATTATTCCAAGGAGTTTAGTAGACCTTGCTTGAGATCTATCGAATCCTCACTGGGCTTATTTTATATAAGCTTACTCTCTATTATTGCCTGCATACAGGTGTACTTTCGCAGGATTACGGGTGCGTGCCTCCTGAAGAGGAAAATGTGCCTTACATGGATGAGTCCTATGTGCCGGAGTCTTATCCTTGATGTAGTACTGTCTTACTATCTTGTATATTAACTTAGTAGACTTTTATATGCCTTGTAGTTTATAATGTAAAAGATGTTGAAAAGATAATGAATTAGTTGTTGCTGTCTTGGTAGCCTTTCTTTTGTCTATGTTTAGGTTGCTAGGTTGGTATCAACATATTTTGCGATGTATATTAAGGTTTACGTATTATGTTGGAACGGAGGCGTATGACGAGGAATGATTATTGTATAATATGGTTATGATGTATGTTGTATTTTATTGAGGAGTTGTTTGTTGTATGGTTTATGGAGTTGATGTATGATGTTCTATTGAGGTTGGTTTAGAGCCTCGGTATCCTATTTATTGTCGTTATACTGCCGAAATTCCGTTGCGTCCTGACTGATTGTAGGAAGGGTCGAGTTGGGGCGTGACATTTAAGTGGTATCTAAGCTTGATTAGCTGTCAGTCGGGGTATCCTCGGAATGTGGGTAGTGGTCTAAGCATGCAAGTATGTATTAAGTGAAAGAAAAGTGAAACATATGTTAATATGCTTATGTGATTAATATACTTATGTGTCTAACTTTTTATGTGATCAATATAGTTTATGTGTTAAGTGAACTAATGTGGTCAATATGTTTTATGTGATAACGTGCTTTACGTACTCAATGAGTTGTGGTTAATGTGCATTATGTGATTAATGTGCATTATGTGAAAAATTTGTTTTATGTGATTGAAGTGTCTTGTGTGAAGTTAGTTGTTTATATGGTTTTAATTGTTTATATCCTGCTTTTGTGAAAGGACGTGCTTTAGGTGCGCAAGGAACTTTGAGTGATTAATGTGAGTTACATAATCAATTTGACCTATGGGTAGTTTGTTGCTCATGAGACTTTAATTGTTTATAACTTATTATGTGATATAACTTGTTTACGTGATATTGGCTTCTTATGTGTTGAATTGTGTGTTATATGACAATGTTGTTTTATATGTTAATTATGTATTATGTTGTACTTGTCTTCATGTGATATAATTGTATATATGTTATAACTGCGGGTGACTCTTTTGGGTGAAGTAAGGATGACTGTCAGAGCTCTTGGAATCAGAGGAAGACTTCGTAGGAATGAATTTATGTCTTTGAAACAGGGTAGCCTGTCTGTTACGCAGTATGAGGCCCGATTTCATAATCTGTCACATTATGCTCCGGGTATGGTGCAAACTACTGAAAAGAGGATTAATAGATTCATTCGAGGGTTGAGGCCGGAGGTTCGAGATAGCTTGACTTCTTTTCAGTTTTTCACATACGGTGAAGCCCTTACTACTGCAACAAGAGTTGAGAAAGGAAAGAATGAGTTAGGGGCAGGGCCGAGTCAATCGAGTAGAAGACTTTCTCAGCTTCAGGACCAGCAAAGATATTTTCATCCTCAAAGTCGGCAGAGTCAGCTCCAGAGGCAAAATAGGCTAGTAGACTTGAGGATACAGCAGAGCAGTTTAACGATTTCGCCAGTTCAGGGTTTCGTGGGTAACAGTGTTGCTATTCGTATTCCATCTTGTGATTTTTGTACCAAGAGGGGTCATGTTGAGACTGGATGTTGGAAGAAATTGGGGAGATGTCTAAGTTGTGGCAGTGATCAGCACATGAAAGAAGACTGTCATAAATGGCAAAATGATCGGGGTTTGACTACAGTCAGGGATGCCCAGGAAAAGTCTACTATAGTGAGAGCTCAACAAGATGATTCAGTTACCTTATTGGTTCCAGATTCTTCTGGGAATCGTGTTGCGGATCAAGTCATACATTGTACTTTCTGCCGCCGGAAAGGCTATCTCGAGTCTAACTGTCGGAATAAAGCAGGAACATGTTTGGGTTGCGGCAGCAATCAACACAGAGCGAGGAATTGTCCTAGGTATTCGAGGTCTATGGGTCGGTCAGTGACCCAAGGTTACCAGGGTAGACCTACAGGCAGTGCATCACAGCAGCAGTAGTGAAAGGTAATTTCTTATTCTCAATCAATTAGTTAAGGTATTGAATGATTCCAGTGCTACATATTCTTTTATCATGTCTACTTGAGTGCAACGTGCTAGTATGCCAATAGAAAGTTTGCCTTATATGATTGAAGTT
Source organism: Ehretia macrophylla (assembly GCA_037974665.1). Lineage (NCBI taxonomy): Eukaryota > Viridiplantae > Streptophyta > Magnoliopsida > Boraginales > Ehretiaceae > Ehretia > Ehretia macrophylla. The sequence goes on from CM075773.1 coordinate 76,119,209, forward strand.
AGCATATGCACGATATTAGCTCAGTGTTTCATAATCAGCCGTTGGTATTTTCTTCGGTATTCTTCCTCGGGAGTTCTACATAAAGATTAATGTTCGGTATATCTCATTGGAATTCTTCTTTGGTATTTTCTATCGGTATTCTTATGTGGAATTCTTATATGGTGTTATTCCGAGTTCTTATTTTGGGGTTCTTATTCGGTATTCTCCAATGGTGATCTTGTTCGAAGTCTTAGTTGGTATTCTTGATTAGTGCTTTATTACGAGATCTATGTTAGGCGTTCTTCTTCTTTAATTTACTTGGAATTCTTACTCGAAAGTCTTAGTCGGTGTTCTTAATTGCCATTATTATTTAGGCTTCTTAACTGGGGATTCTTGTCGACGACCTTGATCAGTGTTTTGCTTGGTGTTCTCAAATGGTATTCGGAATTTGGTTTTCGGTCTTTCAATCCGTATGTTTGAGCCAGCACCTGAGCTTTTCTATAGATTGATGCAGAATTGCGAGGACGCAATTGTTTTAAGGAGGGGAGAATGTGAAACCCCACTTTTCTGCTTTAACTCGATTTACGTGTTTTATCTCGTTTTGCGTGCATTTGACCTGTTTATGTGCTATATGACTTAGAATGTGGTAATTTTGGTATCTATACTCCTAGAATATGCTAAATGTGCATTCATGAAATTTTCATAAAAAACGGAGTCAGAAATTTTATCGTCGATTTTTAGTGAATAGTATTTTCGAAGCACGTCCGCTAAAATTTTGAAACTGGTCTTTTTAACCCTTCTAGACCTAGTCCACGAACTTTAATAGACCTGTGTTTGATGAAAACGGTTTTAAAATCGGCTTAAGAATTTATTAGGATTTTTACACCGACTTTTGCAAAAATCAAGTTTTAAGCCGACTCGAGTGAAATTGTTGGATTGTAAAACTTCTTGTCACCTAAAAATAATTTACTTGAGCTAGCTTGGGTGTTGAATAAATTTTTTGAACTTTGGTGATCAAGAAAATACATTTAAAGTCAAGAAAACACAAAAATACTAATTTAAACTAACTTTGACTTTATTTAAAATGTTGACTTTGAAGCTTATATCACCTACACACACAAGCAAAGCACAAAAACACCTTCATTTTCACACATATGTCCGAGAGGTTCATGAGAGAATAGCCAAGCTTTTCTTCAAGGTTTTCAACACAAAATTTCAAAGAAAAACCTAGTTTTTGTCCGTAGAATTTTGTGCCGACTTGGATTCCGCTTGTTGGGCACGCATTGCACGCATTCCTAGGCATATATCGCATCAAAGGTGAGAGAAAAATTATAGATCTCAAAGGTTGTCTTTTGCATTTTTGCGTATAAATGAAAATTGAACCGTTAGAATTCTAATATGATGGTAGATTATTGCTCCTTGCATGCTAGGGATCATTTAGTTGTATTACTACGAGTTTTTATCGGTTGTAGCATAATTTTTATTTTCCGGGTATTTAAATTTGATTAATTTGTTCAATGTTGATTAAATTGAGTTGTGTTGATCGGAATCGATTGCCGTCAATTTCTAAATGTTTGATAATTATGTGGTAGCGCCGTTGTAATGCTGAATTTTCGATTGTGATATCCATGCTAAAATTGAAAAATTTCAGCCATGACACACTAGGGTTTTAGGGTTGTTGGGCTTGATTTTGATGTGTCTTGGTTGGTTTCCTAGAGGGCTAATGTAGTTGATTGAATGGGTGAGTGATAGAAACTGATTTGGAGGTGTTTGGATTAGTAAAATGTAAGTTATGAAATTTTGAAGTTTAGGGTGTCTTTCTTTAAATTCTTAAACTATGCCTTTAGATGATTAGGTGGTGTTTGAGTGATTGAATGGTGTGTTGTTGATGGGTAAACTAGGGTTTAATTGTGTATTTAATGCATGTCCGGTTGGATGGCCTACTTTGTCATCTAACTTAGTTATTTATTATCTAATTGATTATTGATGTAAAGATGATTATTGATGATTATTGATGAACTGGGAGACATGCATTTCTTCTAGATTGTCCTCCTGTACTGTGAATGATTGATGTTTATTATTATTGCTGAGTCTTTGGTATGTGTGTGCCACCTCTCGGGCAGCATCGGGCTGTCGGGTTGAAAACGGCATGACTACCAGAGACTACCTCCTGCTCGCATGACGGAGGTGTCATGGAGGGTGAGGCTAGTGAGGTACCTCGGGTGCGTGAGTAATGGGGAGTTACAAGAAGAATGGTTGAGATTGTGATGGCGTTTGGAGCTACACCAACTAGAGTATCCTTTAATGAATGGTTATATAGTTATGTGATGATAGTATTATTGATGTTATTATGTGTTTACTGACTCAAAGGATTATTCCAAGGAGTTTAGTAGACCTTGCTCGAGATCTATCGGATCCTCACTGGGCTTATTTTATATAAGCTCACTCTTTATTATTGCATGCATACAGGTGTACTTTCGCAGGATTACGGGTGCGTGCCTCCTGAAGAGGAAAATGTGCCTTACATGGATGAGTCCTATGTGCCGGAGTCTTATCCTTGATGTAGTACTGTCTTACTATCTTGTATATTAACTTAGTAGACTTTTATATGCCTTGTAGTTTATAATGTAAAAGATGTTGAAAAGATAATGAATTAGTTGTTGCTGTCTTGGTAGCCTTTCTTTTGTCTATGTTTAGGTTGCTAGGTTGGTATCAACATATTTTGCGATGTATATTAAGGTTTACGTATTATGTTGGAACGGAGGCGTATGACGAGGAATGATTATTGTGTAATATGGTTATGATGTATGTTGTATTTTATTGAGGAGTTGTTTGTTGTATGGTTTATGGAGTTGATGTATGATGTTCTATTGAGGTTGGTTTAGAGCCTCGGTATCCTATTTATTGTCGTTATACTGCCGAAATTTCGTTGCGTCCTGATTGATTGTAGGAGGGGTCGAGTTGGGGTGTGACAACTTAGCCTTAAAATAGATTGCTAACCATATATACAATAGGCCTAAGTTAAACCTATATACAAGTACTTAGCATATTACTAAGATGTTTGCTTTAAAGTTAAATACATCATTCTGGTTTCACATCATCATAGTTATAATCCACATTTCCAGATTTGATCCACCCAAGAATGTCCCGTTAAAAGTAAATAGAAATCGGCTTCATCACATGCATGAATATTCTCATCAACCTGATTAGCACAGTCTGATTCATTTTCACTTGAAAATGTGAACATAAAACGGGGTGAGCTTACAACAACTTAAGCTTAGCGAGGGGGGAATAGGGAAAGGGTTTTCAAAATCATTTTCTCTTTCAAAACCTGTTAGAAAATTAAAGGTTCTCTAACAAGAAAAACACATATAGCGCACTGGAAACATGAAGAATAATGTGAAACACCAGATTTTATCTTTGCATAGAATTACGTGTTTTGACCTGTTTATGTGTTATATGAGTTAGAATGCGTTAATTCTATGATTTATATTCCTATGAAATTTTCAACAAAATCGGCATCAGAAATTTTATCGTTGGTTTTTATAAATAGTGTTTTAAACGCACGTATGCTAAAATTTTGACACAGGTATTTTTAGGGTTTAAAAACCTAGTCCTCTGTTATTAATAGACCCATGTTTGATAAAAATTGATTCTGAAACGGAATAGGAATTTAAATAGACTTTTCGGGCAAAAAATAGCATTTTTGAGCTAAATAGTGATTTATGCTAAACCCGATTCTTGTATTGAGTTTCATTGACCTAGTATATATTAATATAAATGTATTTATATGTGGTATTAAATGATTTTAGATTAATTGTGCCTTCAAAAGACATTTGAAAGCAAATAATATGACTTTTCATCTTCTTTCACAAAAAATGAGTTTTATACCCTAGTTGTATGTATATGTATGCATATAAAATTTGTTGTCACCTAAATTTAGTTTACTAAATATAGTAAATATAGTATTTCTACTTGTTTGAGCAAAAAGTGTCTAAAAGACAATAAAAAGACTAAAAATACAATTAAAAGACTAAGTAAATCAACTTGGACTTTTTATATTTTGTTGACTTGAGCTTATATCATCAAAACACATTGAAAACAACACAAAACACCTAGATGGCCAAAAATGTCAAGGGAAGCGAAAAGAAGCCATTTTTGTTCAAGTTTTCAAGTAATTTCTTCATAGATTTAGCAAATCAAGTCCAAATCACATCATTCAAAGCTTGACTTTGCTTGTTGGGCATCCATTCTAACTATTTCTAAGCTTATTTTACATCAAATGTGAGAGAAAAATTCTAGATCTCAAAATCCTATTTTGTATCATTTTCATATAACTATATTTTTATCTGATGAAATGCGGAATTGTCTTTAGATTATTGCTCAGTAGTTGCCAAGGATCATTTGTGACGCCCGAGATTTAGCCATGCATTTAATTACTGTTGCATCCCTTGTTTGCGCATTTATTTCTGTGCCTTACTAACTGACTTTTATGACTACTATTCACTCCATTTTTAAACTGTCTCCTATTAGTTAATTAGCATTTTTATTAAATCATATTAATTGTAAAAGTAGTGGGAAAAATGTACATTTGAGCTAAAGGCATTAGGAGGGCTCGTTTAGAAAATGATTTATGTAGTTGAGTGAATAGTGTTACGTAACATAACTTAGAAATTTAATTAGCTAGCATATATTTTATTATCTAAGCTCGTTTTAAGCTCAATACGCGCATTATATTAGATATCTTAAGCACCCAAATGACCCCACCTCAACTTAGCCCCTTTTATACATCACTTAAACTCATAAAATGCAAAAGAAAAAAAAAATTAAAAGCTGAAACTGAGAGCAGAAACCCGACAGCTCCAAGGGAGAGAAAGGAAGAGATTTTGCTCACCAAGCCTCCAATCCAAGCCTCTCCAAGCCTTGAACAACTAGTGTAGGGTGTGTGCAAGGTTCCTAGGTGCTCCTACGCGCTTTGGTGAAGGATTTCACGACTTGTTTTTGCATTTTTAAATAGTTGCTCATTTCTTGATTTGTTGAAAATATGATTATATGTCATTGTAATTGTTATCTATGCTAATATGCCATCTATATGAATGCTAGAGAACACATTTGAACCGTCGTTTCGCAATTTAAACAGTTAGAATCGTTAGTTTGATTTTTAGGGTGAATAGTGACATTTTTTCTAGGGTTTTGTGTAATTGCTCGAATTAGCTTGAATTAATGCTTCTAATAGATGCCTTAGGTACTAGTGAAGATAACCTAATAGCCCCGTGCACTTGCATTGCCCTTAAATCGCCTAAAAATGGAAAATAGCCGACTTTAACTTGGGGCTTTTGGGGTTAATGCGAATCCGGGTGGATTCGGGCTTTAATTCTAGTATCCTTAGGCTACCTAGGTGCTATAAATGCCTTGATATCCCTTGTTTGAAGCCCGGACAATGTATGTGTAGTTTAAAGCCATAAGAGGGAATTTGGGGCTTTCGGGGTAAACGCGGGCATTTGAATGAGTTAGAGGGTTGAGAGGGTACCTTGAGGGTTAGTTAGAAGGTTGGGAGAGTTTCCTTTGAAAATGAGACCATTAACTTTGGTTGGGAGAGAAATAGTTTGTAAAATGAAGGGATTAAGTGTAATTTCGGTTGTCTCATACTTCTAAACGCACAGCATGACTTCTTGAGTGTTTATATGTGATATTAAGTTGATTTGGAGCTTTTGGTATAATTCAATGGTTATTTTGTAATGTCTCTTTGCAAAACTGCATAATTGCTTATATAATTGTTCTATTCTGATTTCATCGAGGTCAACCTACTTTGTTGATCCTCATATGTGTTAATGCTTATATTATTGCTATTAACTTGCCATCGTTAAGTGCATTGCATAGTGGTTGCGCAACCATAGTGTCAGGGGCGGATGTGTTGAATATCGGCTGGGCCGCAGAGGGCTTGCCGGTGGATATTCAAACTCCGTTCCCTAGTCCCTTATTCGCCTGGTCCGGAGATTGCCAGGGGATGTTGGGTCGTAGGATTCGGGGTACATCCGGAGTACACCCACTGGAGTGATTAGGGTTATGCCGGCTTATAGTGATCGTGCTCGTGGTTCGTGGATCGTGATTGAAGACCAGTGAAGATTGGTGTATAGGGGATTGTTGTGACGTATCCTTTTAAATGTGTGGTTATTTAAGTTATCGTTATTTCTTTAATTGTCTAAGTGTTATTGTTGTATAATTGTATTATATGTTGCATTGCACGCCCCGGGACTATATCCCTCACTAGGCAACAGTGTTTGCTCATACCTCGATATCTGTTTCAGGAGACGCTGAGGGTGATCCCCAGCTTGTTGAATTAATTGAGGAAGAAGAAGTTCAGATTGAGCCTCTACCTTAGTTGCCGTGCTTGATAGCTTGAGGTGGTTAATGTATTTGCTGCTATGTGGAAAGTTCAACTAATTGTTTTATGTACTATTTTGTGGCCTAAGGGCTATGTATATGTTTGTTGCGCAAGTTGAAGGATAGTAGATTGTGGTGTAGAATCGGAAGCCATGTCTTGTAATAACTTTTATTCTTGCCTTATTTCCTTGCATGCTTGGGAGTGGATGGTTAATGTAGAATGCATTATCCTTTAAGTTGTTTTATTGATTTCCTAGAATGTTATGATTATAAAACTATGCTGATAACAAGTTCTCGCATGCTTGTGTGTTTTGGAGATATTGTGTACCATAAGGCTCGGATGGCCTTATAGCTTTGTTGTTTAATTGAGAAAAGCTTGTATTGTATTGTTGGGACTTTGTTTAGGTGTTTACAAGTTTTTGGAATGTCCACGGTACAGGGGAGACTCTGTCCGTGTGTCAGGTCCGGACTTAACCTTTAGCTTGGGGGTTGGGTCGGGGCGTGACATCATTTATATGTGTTTATAGCTGTTTTGAACAGTAGTAGCATGTATTTCTATTTTTCGGGTATTAAAGTTGAGTTTTTAGTTCATTGTTGATTAAATGTTGTTGTAGTAGTTGGAATTGATTGGTTGTTGCTTCTAAAAGTTTGTTACTTACGGTGTAATAATGTTGTAATGCCGAATTTTTGATTTGTATGTTGTAGCAAAAGTCCAAAAATTTCAGCCAAGTGCATTATCAAAATTAGGGTTGTTGGGCTTGTTTTGGATGGCTTTTGGTTGGTTTCCGATGGGGTAAATGTAGATGCTTGTGTAGTTGAGTGATAGGAAGTGGTTCGGAGGTTATTGGATTAGTAGAATGTAAGTTATAAATTTTAGAAGTTTGTGTAGTCTTTCTTTAAAATGTTAAAATATTGTCTTTGGGTGTTTGGGTGGTGTTTGAGTAGTTGATTCTTGTGATGTTGTTGGTTAGATTTGGGTTTGGATGTGTGGTTCAATGCATGTAAGTTGGGTGGCCTACTTTGTCATCTAACTTAGTTGTTTAGTTGTTAATTGATTAATTGATGTTATGTTGTTGAAATGTTGTTAATTGATTGATGATTGATGATGTCGGGAGATAGGCAACCTACTTTTGTTGTCCTCCCGTGATATGAATGATTATTATTATTGTCATGAGACTTGATAAGTGTGTGACACCTCTCGGGCAGTATTGGGCTGTCGGGTTGATAACGACATGACTATCATAGACTACCCCCAGCTCGCATGGGTAGAGATGCCATGGAAGGAGGGGCTAGATGAGGTACCTCGGGTGTGTGTTATGGGAGTTATAAGAAGATGGTTGAGATCGTGATGGCGTATAGAGTTACACCAACTATAGTATCCTTTCTCAATTGAATGGTTATTTATATGGTTTGAGATGAAATGTTGATGTTAATGATATTTAATGTGTGTTTATTGCTCAAGGGATGATTTTCAATGGGTATAGTAATTGCATTTAAAAGATCTATCGAATCCTTACTGAACTTGTTTTATATAAGCTCACTCTCATTCATTTTTTGCATTCTGGAGTTACTGAGCCAGACTTTGTGTATGTTCCTCAGGAAGCTGAGTATGTGCCTTACGTGGACGAGTCTTATGTGCCGGAGTCTTTTCCATGAGTTTGTCTTAGCGTTTGTAATATGTTGTATTGTATAACTTACTTAAAGTTAAAGACTTATGTAATGCTAGTTTAGTAGTCTTTCTTTTGAACATGATTAGGTTGCTAGACTGGTTTATAATCTATTTTGCAAATGTATGATATGTCCTATGGTCGATGTTGAAACGGAGGCTATAACTTATGAATGAACTGATGAATGGTTGTTTAATATATGAAAATGGTTGTGTTTATGTTGTTGAAACGATTGTGGAGTTGTTGTTGATCTTTGGAGTTGGTTGTTTGAAGATATAAAAGGTTGGTTTAGAGCCCTGATGTACGTGTTACAGTCGTTATACTATCGAAATTCCGTTGCGTCCTGACTGATTGTAAGGGGGGTTGAGTTGGGGCGTGACATTAAGTGGTATCAGAGCACATGTTTAGTTGTCAGCTGGGGTATCCTCAGAATGTGGTAGAGGTCTTAACATGAATGCATGTACTAAGTGAAAAGTGAATTAGATGTTAATATGTTTATGTGATTAATTTACTTATGTGACTAACTTTCTATGTGATCAATATGCCTTATATGCTAAGTAAACTAATGCGGTCAATATGTTTTATCTGACAACGTGCCTTACGTACTCAATGTGTTGTATTCAGCCAATGTGCATTATGTGATTAATGTGTATTGCGTGACAAATGTGTTTTATGTGATCGAAGTGTCTGTGTGAAGTTAGTTGTTTATGTGGTTTTAATTGTTTATAACTTGCTCATGTGAAACAACGTGCTTTACGTGCTTAATGTACTTTAAGTGACCAATGTGAGTTTCGTGATCAACTTGCCTTATGTGAAGTTTGTTGCTTATATGACTTTAATAGCTTATAACTTGCTTACATGATATAACCTACTTAGGTGATATTTGCTTCCTATGTGCTGAATCGTGTGTTATGTGATAATGTTGCATTGTATGATAATTGTACATTACGTTGTACTTGCCTTTCATATGATATAGTTGCATGCATGTTTTCACTTGTGAGTGACCTTTTAATGTCAAGGGAGGTTGCAAGAGCTTTCGGAACCAGAGATAGGCTATGATTTTGAGTTATTATTATTCTGATAGTTTATCATTGAGATATTGATTATTATACTTATGGAATTTAGTCTCAGTTTAATGGATCTGTTCTTGATGTTTCTTTAGCGAGAATGAAGTTGTTCGAGGAAATAGCAATGTATCTTGATGATTATATTTACTTATCTTGCCATGTTTAACTTGTTATTACTTGGAGATTGCTCATAAGTTGAGGTTTCCGCGAGGTTATGATTAGACACTTTTGGAGTCTCAACTCAGATTATACTTTCTTGAGGTTATTTTAGAATGAATTTATTTGAGGAATTGGTGATGTATATTTGTGAATGAAATGAAGTATAGTATAACATGTATATGTTTCTACTACTTGGGATTGCTATCTTATCAAAGGTTATTTTGGAGTTTTGATATTTAAAACTTGGAGCCAATTAGAGTGATTCCCGACTAAGTTACTTTAATCGAAGATGTAATTATTGGGAGATAGAATTATTTGAGGAAATAAGAATGCATTTTGGTGACTGAACATTTTCTTGCCTACATCGAGATTTTGAGTTCTAGGTGGTATGACTTTTTAAATTGTTGATTGGGGATTCTCTTGTGTTATAATGGGTTAGTATGAATCTGTATTGTGTTATCAGATTTTGGAGTCTTCATCAGTCAATCCTGTTGGGTAATCGGTGATTTATCTTGTTTAGTGATTGGTCTGGTGCGAAATGTAAATTTTGTAGTGATTGTATGACTCATCAGGTTATCTAGATCTCCTTAGTGTATTGTTTTTGGGAGAGATAAATTGTAGGATTTGACTTGTTGGTGTTTAAGTGTGTAGGTGGGACACCCTTTTTGTGCTTCCTAATTCTATTGGTCTTATTATTCTTTTCTACTCTATTCTCACTTATTTGAGAGAAAGTACTTTTCTAGCATATCAATTGTTTCTTGAAAGTTTTGCTTATTGGATTAATGGATCCTATACTCATTTGACATTGTTTCTATTCTTAACATTCATACTTGCTTCTTATAGCAATATTGCTAACTGAAGTTAAGGTTTGAGACTTCTATATTTCATTCTATGTCTCCAGCCATTGGTTTTATTATTTCATTCACCCTATTACTATTCATTTGAAAGTAATTTCTCCTTTGGTGTATCATTTTACTTATTCGAATTTCACATGCTTGATGTACTCCCTACCTAAGTACATCGTTGTCATTCTTGGTAATCCTTGTTAATCCTATTGTTTTATTATTAATCCTGAGCCATTACTTTGCTTGCAATTGCTCATTCAATATACTCAGTACTGTCCTTTCTTATTTATACTTCATTGGTTATTGCGTGCTGAGATACTCATTATATTGTCACTCATATTTTCTATTGAATTAATTATCGCTTATTTCTTAATTTCATTTCGCCTCAAGTACAACTTACTTGTTAGTTCTTTGAACAATCATCGAGAATTGAAATGTTTACTTGTTCAGGAATGTTTGTTCAACATACTTAGCACTGTTTTGACCCGTCGTCGTCCTTTGTTCGTACTTATTTAACTGATAGGTGATGAGACATTCCTTATCTTAGTTATCATGCTTTCTTATTAAACTATTAGCCTCTTAATTTTCTAACTTGTTTGACCTTATGTTCACTTGATTGTTGGCTCGAATATGACTTTTCATATCCTTATTTCCTTGTAAATTTCATAATAGCCATATTCTGACCAATGTCACTTTTGAGATATTCACTTGATCAGTAATCATTCATGTTATCGTGAAAGAGTTTTTAAACTCTCGGGGTATTCATAGAGCCCTTGGAGTTGCGATTTCTTTCCTATGTAATATGATATTAGGTGGGAGTGAATTATGAATTGAGAATTGTTTTGAGAATTGTGATAATCATCTTGCAGTCAACATGGTTTATTCTTTTAAGGTCTTTGTTTAGGTGTCATCCTAAGAGATAAATGGGAACTAAGAGAAATATTGTTAAAGTGTAACGATTGAGGTCTTAGTTGTCTGTCAATTGGAGAATTGCGCGGACATAATTGTTTTAAGGGGGGGGGGGAGAATGTGAAACCCCATATTTTACCTTTGCATAGAATTACGTGTTTTGACCTATTTATGTGTTACATGAGTTAGAATGCATTAATTATGTGATTTATATTCCTATTACATGCTATGTGTACATTCATGAAATTTTCATAAAAATCGACATCGAAAATTTTATCGTCGGTTTTTGTGAATAGTATTTTGAATGCACGTCTGCTAAAATTTTGACACGGGTGTTTTTAGGGTTTAAAAACCTAGTCCTCTATTATTAATAGACCCATATTTGATAAAAATTAATTCTGAAACGGAATAAGAATTTAAATAGACTTTTCGGGTAAAAATTAGCATTTTTGAGCTAAATAGTGATTTATGCTAAACCCGATTCTTGCATTGACTTTCGTTGACCTAGTATATATTAATATAAATGTATTTATATGTGGTATTAAATGATTTTAGATTAATTGTGCCTTCAAAAGATATTTGAAAATTAATAATATGACTTTTCATCTTCTTTTGTAAAAATTGAGTTTTATACCTTAGTTGCATGTATATGTATGCATATAAAATTTGTTGTCACCTAAATTTAGTTTACTAAATATAGTAAATATAGTATTTCTACTTGTTTGAGCAAAAATAGTCTAAAAGACAATTAAAAAACTAAAAATACAAAGACTAAGTAAATCAACTTGGACTTTTTATATTTTGTTGACTTGAGCTTATATCATCAACACACATTAAAAACAACAAAAAACACCTCCAAAAACACCTAGATGGCCGAAAATGCCAAGGGAAGCAAAGAGAAGCCATTTTTGTTCAAGTTTTCAAGTAATTTCTTCATAGATTTTGCAATTCAAGTCCAAATCACTTCATTCAAAGCTTGATTTTGCTTGTTGGGCATCCATTCTACCTATTTCTAACCTTATTTTACATCAAAGGTGAGAAAAAAAATTCTAGATCTCAAAATGCTATTTTGCGTCATTTTCATATAACTGTATTTTTATCTAATAAAATGCTGAATTGTCTTTAGATCATTGGTCAGTAGTTTCCAATGATAATTTATATGTGTTTATAGCTATTTTGAACGGTAGTAGCATGTATTTCTATTTTTCAGGTATTAAAGTTAAGTTTTTGGTTCATTGTTGATTAAATGTTGTTGTAGTAGTTGGAATTGATTGGTTGTTGCTTCTAAAAGTTGTTAATTGCGGGGTAGTAATGTTGTAGTGCCGAATTTTTTATTTGGATGTTGTAGCAAAAGTCCAGAAATTTCTGCCAAGTGCGTTGTCAAAATTAGGGTTTTTAGGCTTGTTTTGGATGGCTTTTGGTTGGTTTCCGATGGGGTAAATGTAGATGCTTGTGTATTTGAGCGATAGGAAATGGTTCGGAGGTTATTGGATTAGTAGAATGTAAGTTATGAATTTTAGAAGTTTGTGTAGTCTTTCTTTAAAATGTTGAAATATTTTCTTTGGGTGTTTGGGTGGTGTTTGAGTGGTTGATTCTTGTGATGTTGTTGGTTAGATTCGGGTTTGGGTGTGTGGTTTAATTCATGTAAGTTGGGTGGCCTACTTTGTCATCTAACTTAGTTGTTTAGTTGTTAATTGATTAATTGATGTTATGTTGTTGAAATATTGTTAACTGATTGATGATTGATAATGCCGGGAGATAGGCAACCTACTTTTGTTGTCCTCTTGTGAATGATTATCATTATTGTCATAAGTCTTGATAAGTGTGTGCCACCTCTTGGGCAGCATTGGGTTGTCGGGTTGATAATGGCATGACTATCATAGACTACCCTTAGCTCGCATGGGTAGTGATGCCATGGAGGGAGGGGCTAGATAAGGTACCTCGAGTGTGTGTTATGGGAGTTATAAGAAGATGGTTGAGATCGTGATGACGTATGGAGCTACACCAACTAGAGTATCCTTTCTCAATTGAATGGTTATTTATATGTGATAGGGTGGGGCTCCAGCCCTGGTAATAGTGGTCAGCCCTGTCCATCTCTAGGAGGCTCCGGTACTAGTAATAATGGTTAGCCCTCTCATTCTTCAAGCCCTGAACCCAGCGGAGCCGCCGGGCAGGCATGCGAGTAGGGGCACCATGAAGATAAGGATGAGATAGAGGAGACCAGATAAGAAAGGACTCATGAGCGATATGATCCCTGTGGACTATTGAGCAAAGAAGGACTCTTAGGAGTCTAGTTCCTGGAAGAGTCCTTATTCGTTTAGGGAATCTCCTTACTACAAGTATAAAATAGGAGTAATTCCACAGGAAAAGGTATGACAAATATCTACTTCTCATAACTTGCAAGCTCCATCTCACATTAATTGACTTGTGCGTCAGAGTGGGTACCGTGAGTTCCCCCTCGATTCCTTCGTTTTGCAGGTTCAGGACCGGTTTAAAGTATAGCTCGAGCAGTTAAGGTTTTCTACCTTAACAATTTGGCACCGTCTGTGGGAATGATCCAACAATCCTACTGAGATTCCACAATGGTTCATACACGAAGTCAAGCCAATACCGGGGAGAATTAGAGAAGCATTAGGTTCCTGAAGGTATTGCTCATCTGGTGGCCCCCGTCCCTGCAAATACGGGAGCACCAAGGGAAACTATCACCTTAGTTCCCTCGATATTTGTTCTAGGAGATATGCCATCCTCATCCTAGCAGGTCGATTTTCCTACCCTGGTGCAGTTGTTCAATGGTCTAAGAGGAGCTTTTAACCAGTTTCTCCAAACCCAAGGGCTGGCATGCCCGGAGGTCGCTTAAAGCAGCTTAAAGCCGAGATAGAGGTCTTGGTGAGGAAATAGCTATTGAACAGATTTGTCGCTGGAAATCAAGAGCCCCACAGAAAGAGAGAAATGAGCCCTAGGCGAGATAAGGAACGCAGTCCCCGATGTAGAAAAGATCAGGGTAATCAACACCTAAAGGTGGTAGATACCATAGCTGGGGGATTCGCGTCTGGTGGAACCAATAGAAAGGCAAGACGGTCTTATGCCAGGGCCACGACAGAAGAGCCCCGGTATCAGGGACAAAGAATTGGAGAGTAGTTGGCATTCACTGCGGATGACCTCAAAGGCGTAATCTACCCGCATGATGATCCACTGCTAGTAGAGGCCCAAATTTCCGACTACATAGTGAAGCGATTGATGGTGGATACCGGCAGTTCAGCGGAGGTGTTGTTTCTGAAAACCTTCGACAAGTTGGGAATAGGACGTGAAAGACTTCGCCCTTTGAATGGTTTGCTGTCGGGGTTCACAGGATAAGCTTTATGTCCAGAAGGGGTTATAAATTTACCCGTAACCTTGGAGGAAGGACAAAAGAAAGTGACGATCATGGCTGACCTTATTGTCCTCGACTGCAAATCGGCGTATAACGGAATTCTGGGGCGGGTAGCACTGATGAAGTTCCAGGCGGTGGCATTACCGCTACACCAAGCCCCAAAGCTCCTAGCTCCTGGAGGAGTGGCTACCATTGAGGAGACCAGTTGGCTGCTTATCGCTGCTATGCTACTTCCCTCAAAATGAAAGGCCCGGTGGCTTGGTGTCCCGACAAACTAGAAGGCAAAAAGAGGAAGGAACTTACTCCGGCTAAGGAGTTGGAGGAGGTAGAATTCTCACAAGGCCGGCGGGCAAAAATAGGCCATGATCTCCCTCCGGATCTGCGACAAGACCCATCCGTGATGGTTCACAAGTTGAATGTGGACTCGATGTTCCGACCCTTCTGCCAGAAAAAGCAAAATTTTGGGGAAGAAAGGAGCAGGAACATCAGGGAGGAGGTCCGGAAGTTGCTGGAAGTAGGCCACATCAGGGTTGTACAATACTCGGAGTGGTTAGCCAACGTGGTCTTAGTGGCCAAGAGACCCGGGAAGTGGCGGTTGTGCATTGATTATAAGGACCTCAATGAGGCGTGCCCTAAGGATTGTTATCCTCTACCACGGATAGACTAGCTAGTGGATGCTACCTCTGGCTGTGAGTTGCTCACATTCATGGATGCATTCAAAGGATATAATCAGATCATGATGGCCCTAAAAGATGAGAAAAAAATAGCCTTTACTACGGACATAGGAACCTACTGTTACAAAGTAATGCCCTTTGGGCTGAAAAACGCTAGGGCTATATATTAGCGCCTAGTGAATAAGGTGTTTGACAGACAAATTAGGAGGAACATAGAAGTCTACGTCAATGATATGCCAACTAAAAAGTAAGCACGCTCACACCCATGTGGCGGACCTAGCAGAAACCTTTGCCGCCCTAGAGTAGTATAGGATTAAGCTCAACACAAAAAAATGTGCCTTTCTGGTTCGAGCGGGCAAGTTCTTGGGCTTCATGGTCACCAGTTGAGGCATAGAGGCAAATCTAGACAAGGTTCAGGCCATACTGAATTTGAACCCCCCGAGGAGTGTCAAGGATGTGTAGAAGTTGGCCGGAAAGATAGCAACCCTGAGCAGGTTCATGTCTAAGTCTGCGGACAAATGTGCTCCTTTTTTTAGGGTATTGAGGAATCCAAAAGACTTCCAATGGTCTGAGCAATGCCAAGAAGCTTTTGAGGAGGTAAAAAGGTACCTGGCATCACCCCCACTCTTGTCGAGGCCAGAGAAGGGAGAAGTCCTAACGCTGTACCTCGCGAGTTCAAGCAAGGCGGTGGCTGTGGCTTTGATGAGAGAAGATGATCGGCTTCATAAACCAGTCTATTACATAAGCAAGGTCTTACGGGGACCGGAGCTTAGGTACTCAGCCCTAGAGAGGATGGCGTTAGCTTTTTTAATTGTGGCACGGAAACTTAGGCATTATTTTGACGCCCACACAATCCGAGTTTTGACGGATATGCCCCGATGATTGTGGTTATAAAAGTAAATAAAGTAGAAGCCCCGTCGATTCAAGACCCGACACTGGAGGTTGAAGCCATAGCTATGGGTGAGAATTGGATGCAACCCATAAAGGCCTATTTGGAGGAAGGTGATCTCCCTTATGATTGGGCAGAGGCTCGGAGTATAGAGTGACGAGCTTCGAAATTTATTATGCTAGGGAGGCAGCTGTACAAGCGGGCCTACGCCTGGCCTCTCCTGAAATGCTTAACTCAAGAAGAAGGCCGTTGGGTACTTAGAGAGATACACGATGGGGTATGTAGAAACCACTTGGGGGGCAGGGTGTTGGCCCGAAAGACCCTTTGGCAGGGATATTACTGGCCAACGATGCAGAAGGATGCGTTGGAAATAGTAAAAAGATGCGATACGTGCCAGAGGTTTTCCAGGATACCTTGGCAGCCAGCAACAGAATTAGCCTACATGGTCAGCCCCTGGCCTTTTGCCCAGTAGGGACTGGATATTCTGGGACCCTTACCTCTGGCCAAGGGCCAGAAGAAGTTTGTGTTCGTGATAGTTGACTACTTCACCAAATGGGTGAAAACTGAGGCCGTCCCTAGAATCTCCTAAGGGGCAGCATGGAATTTTGTATGGAAATCAGTGGTGTGCTGCTTTGGGGTGCCTCGAGCCCTGATCACAGATCATGGCAGGCAATTTGACTCTAGTTACTTCCGTGGCAAATGCGAGGAGCTAGGGATTAAAATAAAATTTGCTTCTATAGCTCATCCTCAAACTAATGGGCAAGTTGAGGTAACTAACCGAGCTATTTTGCAGGGCATCAAAACCAAGCTGGGACAGGCAAAAGGACTATGGGCGGACATACTGCCAGAGCTAATGCATAGAATGTTGAACATCTTAGAAAATATTTCATGTAACATTTCAAGAATACTGTTAGTGAATAAATAGCATTCGTTAGAAGTCTATGTAATGCTCTTTGAAATAATAAAAGCTCTGTTCCCCTCCTAAAGATTTGGTTTTTGCTCCTGTATTTGTTTAAGGGGCTCTACTTGAAGGGTTTGTGCCCAGAAAAGGTTGCACTCCATGGATAAAATGACTCCTCTCTGCTGGCAGGGCTGTCCCTGAAAAGGACTGTGGGATCCAGGGGAAGTACTGAGTGGAAAAAAAACAGAGGTTCATGGAACCCAGCATACATAAAGCAGAGTCAAAATACGACTAAGATACGTGAACAAAACTTGTAAAAAAAATGAGAAAGCAAACTCGGAAAAAGGTTTGCATATTGACAACCCAGGGAACTCCGGGAATGAAATTTCATTAAAAACAAAAGAAGAATATACAACGGGGGGATCAAAACCCCTGGGTGAAAGCAACAACTAAAGACTGGCAAACTGTCATGCCCCCAACTTGACCCCCCTTAAGATCAGTCAGGACGCAACAGAATTTCGGCAGTATAACGACTGGAACCCGGATACCGAGGCTCGAAACCAACCTCTTCGAAACTCATACATCCAACTCCACAATAATTCAACAACTAACAACACAACCACAACATACAATAAACATTCTTTACTATTGCATCCATAGGTTATACGCCTCCGTTCCAACATCATACATTTACTAAATAACAAACATTTCCAAAATAGATTATAACCAATCTAGTAGCTTAATCATATTTCAAAAACGGGACCACTAAACTAGCAACTTATAATCTATTATCTTTACAACATTTCATATATCATAAACTTCTAAATAAACACAAACCAACTAATTTTAATATACAATATAACAAAAGGTACAACATCAAATATCAAGGACAAGACTCTGGCATATAAGATTCGTCCACATATGGCACATTATTCTCTTCTGGAGGCACGTACTCGTAATCTAGATTGGTAACACATGTATGCATGCAATAATTGAGAGTGAGCTTATATAAAACAAGCCCAGTGAGGATTTGATAGATCTCTAACAATATTTACTATACTCCTTAGAAATCATCCTTTGAGCAGTAAACACACAATAATCATTAATAATAATATAAACACATTAACTATAATGACCAATCAATAAAGGATACTCTAGTTGGTGTAGCTCCAAACGCCATCACGATCTCAACCGTTCTTCTTGTAACTCCCCATTACTCATGCACCCGAGGTACCTCTTTAGCCCCTCCCTCCATGACACCTCTGTCATGTGAGCTGGGGGTAGCCTATGGTAGTCATGCCCGTTTCAACCCGACAACTCGATGATGCCCGAGAGGTGGCACACACATACCAAGACTTAGCATTAATAATAAACATTCAATCACAGAAGGACAACCTTTTCCGTTGACTATATCCCGGTTCATCAATAATCAATTATCACAGGAGGACAACAAGGTAGGTTGCTTATCTCCCGGTTCAACAATAATCAATCAATAATCATCAATTCAACAACATAACAACAACTAATCAATTAAACAACAAACAACTAAGTTAGATGACAAAGTAGGCCACCCAACTTAACATGCAATAACCCACAACCAAACCCAGTCTAACCATCAACAACTCACAATTCAATCACTCAAACACCATCCGATCAACCATAGGCATAAATCAAGATTTTAAAGAAAGACAATCCAAACTTCTAAAAGTCATAACTTACATTCTACTAATCCAATAACCTCCAAACCAATTTCTATCACTCACCCACTCAATCAATAACATTATCCCCCTCGGAAACCAACCATAAGCCCAACAACCCTAGAACCTCAATGCACCTAGGCTGAATTTTTTGGACTTTCACACCGACATCACAATCAAAATTTCGGCATTACAACATTACTATCATATATTTAAAAAACTTTTACAAGCTAACAGCAATTGATTCCAACTACCACAACTCCAGATATTCAACAAATAGCCAACAACTCAACTTTTAATATCCGAAAAATAAAATTCATGCTACAACGGCTCAAATCTTATATAAACACATATAAACGATCCTTAGCATGCATTGAGCAATAATATAACATCAATTCAACACTCTAACCCTTCAAAATTCAATTATATGCAAAAACATAAAAATGACATTTTGAGATGTAGAATGTTTCTCTCACCTTTGATGTGTTTTGATGCAAGAAAGATGTAGAATGGATGCTCAACAAGTGAAATCAAGCTTTGAATGAAGTGATTTGGACTTGAATTGCAAAATCTATGTGAAAAATACTTTGAAAAACCTTGAAAATGCCTTCTTTCTTCTCCCCATGGATTTTGGGTAATGTGTGATAATCCAAACCCGGCATGCATTTAATGGCATTTAATTGTATTTAATTAAGTGTCATCTTAAATGTTAGTGTTTAATTGCAATTGATT
This sequence comes from Ehretia macrophylla, assembly GCA_037974665.1. NCBI lineage: Eukaryota > Viridiplantae > Streptophyta > Magnoliopsida > Boraginales > Ehretiaceae > Ehretia > Ehretia macrophylla. The sequence continues at coordinate 76,138,482 of CM075773.1, forward strand.
ACGTGTTTATATTAACTTGTTTGTTTGTATCATAGCATTAACTTTATAATTCTTTAAAATATTCTAGAAATAGTTAAATTAATTATTTTTAAATGAATATTGATTATTTTGATTGTTTTGATTATTTTAATAATCGGTTTTAATTGTCCTGTATTAAAATTACTCGGTTTTCAATTAAATGAGAAAAGTAACTCCGAGCCGGAGTGAATTTTAAACTATTCTACTATTCTACTTTTCAAAAAAAAAAATTTAAAATTAAAGTTTTCTATTATTGCTCATCATTTTATTAGCGATCATTTATTGGTCGTTCGATCATAGTATTTCGAAAATGAGAGTTAAAGAAATATTCATCGGACTTAGTGAAAAATGTTTTTAGCTTAATTTAACTAGTTTTAGTTGTTTTTCATTTAATTGCATTGTTTTAACTTGGAATAGATTAAATGGCATCAAAATAAGCTTATTTGACCAATTTTCACTTAAGATTGACTTTGCAAAATGAGCAAAATGCCCTTGTCATCTTTTAAATAATAAAACAAGGCAAAAGTCAAATAAAACAAATTTCAAAATGCCCATGTTGTCCTTGCCATGGCCGAAACTCTCCAAGAGGAAAAAGAAAGATTTTGCTTCCATTTTTCTTGTGCAATCATGCGTGGAATCGAGCAAGGATCGTGGCTAAGGTCCTTGCGGGTCTTGGTCTTCAATCTCTATGAGGGTTTTCACGCTTTTGTGCATTTATATTCGAATTTGATTTTGTTTCAAATTTTTAGATTTGATATATAATGCTTATAATTGCTTGATATAGCTTCCTTTGAGTTCGTAGAGCATTGTTTGATAATTATTTAGCAATTTTTACGGTTGAAATTGCGTATTTGAAATTGGGGAAGAATAATGAATAGTGATTTTGAATAGTAAAACCCTAGAATTTCAAATTTTGATCCGAATTCCGATTGCTTGATTTGGATAGGTGCCATTAGTGATAGAAAGATAAAACGTGCAATAAAAATGGACCGGCCTTTGATAAAATTGGAAATTACACAATGAAACGAAAAGGGGCCGTTTGACCAAAAGTTGACCGTGCTCTAATTGAGTTGGGGGTTTTGCTATTGAGGGCATGGAAGCACTTTTGGCGCTATTGTGGCGTTGATTGAATGACCAGTTAGCATAGCTGTAGTTCAAACGCAGTAGGTGGACTTTCGGGCCTCGGGTGAGGAAGTGAAGTTTAGTGACATAGAAACGTGCCTTGTAGTGCCTAAGTGAATGTAGTGAAATCGGTTTCCTAATCCCGTAGCTCAGTTGCTTGTAATTGCCCTTGGAAGTTAGAGATTAAATAGTTATATTTGTCATTTTCGTGTTTGAACTGCTGTTACTTGTTTAATTGGTGTTATTGTTGCTATTAATGATAGTTATGCTTGAAAAGTTAATTGAATGCTAGTATTGAATGTAAATGCTTGATATCTCATTTATCGCCACTAATCTGTATTGTTGTGCTATCGCTCGTTTATTGCTTGTATCTTGTATTGCATTGCATAGTGTCAGGCATGTGAGTGATGAGCCTTTTTGGGCAGTCTTGGGCTGCCAGTGTTGGTTGCTCTAGCTTCGTGTCCTATTCCCATTCTCGCTTGGATTGCCTCCCAGGGAGATTTGGGTTGTAGAATTGATTGGATACTTCCGGGGTATTCCAAACTGAAGTTATAAGGTGGTTACGCGCTTATTGTCATTGTTGTCAACATCAAGCTTGAGATTGATGTAATGCTCGTGAAATCGAATCGCATGGTACATTGCTCGTGTGAGAGAACCATAGCCTTTAGAGTGTGGTATAGCTTTGAATGGTTGTGTTAATGCTTTCTTTAATTGTTTATTGTATCGATTGTTTATATTGTATACTTACTTGTCAGATATATTGCCTAACTACCTTATTTGCATTGCACGACTTTCTTTCTCTCTACCTCGATATCTGTCTCGCCCTCACTGAATATACGTGTTGAGTATACTCACTCCTCACCACCACATTTCAGGAATGCCATGTTACCTGGAACTTTCGTGGTTACGTGAAAGATCATGCTTGAAGAGTTGTCTTGCGTGCTATGTGGCTTGAGTTGTCAAAGATGCAAAGATGTATGTTTCATGTGTTGTATGTATTTAATGTTAAAAGGAATGTAATTTAAGTTTTACTAGATTATTGAAGTGATTTGAAAAGCTAGTTTATGTATTCAGTTAGTATAGTTAACTTTATTGCATGTATGTAACTGTCTAAAGGAAAATAGATAGAATAGTTTGGGTACTTGGAAATATGTATACTTGCCGTGTTTAGTTGTTGAGAACCAAGGCTCGGATGGCCTTGAGGTATTTGTATGGTTGGACACAGCGCTAGTCCACTTATATGCTGTCACAGGTTTGCATTTTGCCTAGAAACTGGGGAGACTCCATCCGTTTTCCCTAAAATTTTATGCCCGGGTTTGGAATTGGGTTACGATTAGATTGATTGATAGAATTCCCGGTCTCGAGAGGGATCGGGGTGTTACATAATGTGTGTATTTTTTGAGTGTGTTTGCTTTGTTTTTAATGTGTGTTGATGATATAAACTTAAGGTCAACAAAATTTGCAAAGTCAAAGTTAGCATTTTTAGTCTTTTAACTAGTATTTTTAGTCTTTTAACTAGTATTTTTAGTATTTTAATTGTTTTTTGACTATTTTTGTTCACCCAAATGCAATTAACACTTAGACTATTTTTAAGTAGTATATTTTTAGTTGATAACAAGTTTCACATGCATAGACTTATACCCGACTCGGTTAAAAACTCAATTTTTACAAAAGAAGGTGAAAAGTCATATTATTTGTTTTCAAATGTCTTTTAAATGTACAATTAATCTAAAATCATTTAATACCACATATAAATACATTTATATTAATATATACTAGGTCAACGAAAGTCAATGCAAGAATCGAGTTTAGAAAAAATCACTATTTGGCTAAAAATGCTACTTTTCGCCCGAAAAGTCTATTTAAATTACTATTCCGTTTCAGAATCAATTTTTATTAAACATGGGTCTATTAATAATAGAGGACTAGGCTTTAATATGTTTAAAACACTTGTGTAAAAATTTTAGCGGACATACGTTCAAAATACTATTCACAAAAATCGACGATAAAATTTTCAATGACGTGTTTGATGAAAATTTCATGAATGCACACATAGCATGTATTAGGAATATAAATCACATATTTATCATATTCTAACTCATATAACACATAAACAGGTCAAATCACGCAAATTGAGGCAAAGACACGCAGATCGAGGTAAAGATGAAAACTGGGGTTTCACATTCTCCCCTCCTTAAAACAATTGTGTCCGCGCAATTTTTGAACTGACAGACAATTAAATCCTCGATCGTTACACTTAACAATACTTCTCTTAGTTCTCATTTATTTCTTAGAATGACACCTAACCAAAGACCTCAAAAGAACAAACTCTGTTGACTGCAAGATGATTATCATTATTCCAAGACAATCTTCAATTCATAATTCTCTCCCACCTAATATCATATTGCATATGAAAGAATTCGCAACTCCAAAGTCTTAGTATAACACCACTACTTATCAATCATCCCCTACTACACAAAAGAGCTCTATGAACACCCCGAGGGTTTAAAAACTCATTCACGATAACATGAATGATTACTAATCAAGGGAATATCTCAGAAGTGATATTGGGCAGAATATGGCTCTTATGAAATTTACAAGGAAATAAGAATATGGAAAGTCATATTCGAGCCAACAATCAAGTGAACAAGAGGTCAAACAGGTTCGAGAATCAAGAGGCTAATAGTTTAATAAGGAAGCATGATAACTAAGATAAGAAATGTCTCAGCACCTATCAGTTAAATAAGTACGAACAAAGGATGATAACGAGTCAAAACAGTGCTAAGTATGTTGAACAAAATTCCTGAACAAGTAGACATTTCAATTCTCGATGATTGTTCAAGGAACCAACAAGTAAGTTGTACTTGAGGCGAAATGAAATTAAGAAATAAGAGATGATTAATTCAATATAAAATATGAGTGTCAAGATAATGAGTATCTCAGCACGCAATAACCAAAGAAGTATAAATAAGAAAGGACAGTGCTGAGTATATTAAATGAGCAATTACAAGCAAAGTAATGACTCAAGATTTAATAATAAAACAATAGGATTAACAAAGATCAACAAGAACGACAATGATTTACTTAGGTAGGGAGTACATCAAGCAAGTGAAATTCGAACAAGTAAAATGGTATACCAAAGGAAAAATTACTTTCAAATGAAAAGTAATAGGATGAAATGAAATATATTGAAATCAATGGCTGGAGATATAGAATGAAATATAGAAGTCTCAAACCTTAACTCCAATAAACGACATTGCTATAAAAAGTAAATATGAATGTTAAGAATAGAAACAATGTCAAATGAGTATAAAATCCATTAATCCAATAAGTAAAACTTTCAAGAAACAATTGATATGCTAGAAAAGTGTAACTCTCTCTCAAATAAGTGAGAATAGAGTAGAAAAGAATAATCAGACCAATAGAATAGGAAGCACAAAAGGGGTGTCCCACCTACACATTTAAATACCAACAAGTCAAATCCTACAATCTATCTTCCTCCAAAACAAGACACTAAGGAGATCTAGAGAACTAAGGAGTCATAACAATCACCAAACAAGATAAATCACTCCAAAATATGTAACCAGACCAATCACCAAACAAGACAAATCACCGATTACCCAACAAGATTAACTAATGAAAACTCCAAAATCTGATAACACAATACAGATTCATACTAACCCATTATAACACAAGAGAATCCCCAATCAACAATTTATAAAGTCACACCATCTAGAACTCAAAAGCTTGATGTAGGCAAGTAAATGTTCAGTCCCCAAAATACATTCTTATTTCCTCAAATAATTCTATCTCCCAACAATTACATCTTCGAATAAAGTAACTTTAGTCAGGAATTACTCCAATTGTCTCCAAGGTTTAAAAATCAAAACTCCAAAATATCCATTAATAATATAGCAATCCCAAATAGTAGAAATGCTCATATGTTATACCACACTTCATTTCATTCACAAATATACATCACTAATTCCTCAAATAAATTCATTCTAAAATAAACTCAAGAAAGTATAGTCTGAGTTGAGACTCCAAAAGTGAATGATCACAACCTTACAGAAACCTCAACTTATGATCCATCTCCAAGTAATAACAAGTTAAACATGGCAACAAAAGTAATTATAATCATCAAGATACATTGCTATTTCCTCAAACAACTTCATTCTCTGTAAAGGAACATCAAGAATAGATCTATTAAACTGAGACTAAAATCCATAAACATAACAATTAAAATCTCACTGATAAACTACTAGAATAATAATAATTCAAAATCATGGCCTACCTCTATTTCCGAAAACTGTTGCAGTCATCCTTAGTTCACCCAATAGAATCACCCACAGTTATAGCATATTTACAATTATATCTCATGAAGACAAGTACCAACATATTACATGATTATCATTTATTACAACATTATCACATAACACACAATTCAGCATATAAGAAACCAACATCACATAAATAGGTTATATCACAGAAGTAAGTTATAAATAATTAAAGTCACATAAGCAACAAACTTCACATAAGACAAGTTGATCACGTAACTCACATTGGTCACTTAAAGTACATTGAACACCTAAAGCACGTTGTTTCACATGAGCTAGTTATAAACAATTAAAACCACATAAACAACTAACTTCACGCAAACACTTCAATCACATAAAACACATTTGTCACATAATACACATTAATCACAAAATGCATATTAACCACAACACATTGAGTACGTAAGACACGTTATCACATAAAACATATTGACCACATTAGTTCACTTAACACATAAAGCATATTGATTACATAGAAAGGTAGTGTAATGCCCCGATCCCTCACGAGACCGGGACTTCTATTTATCACGCTATTCTCAACCCAATTCCAAACCCCAGGCACGAAATTTAGGGAAAAACGGACGGTGTTTCCCCTATATATAGGTTTATCTAGAAACCTACCAACAGTCACATACAAGACCTGAATCACAATCAACCATTCATACAACCTAGCTTTCAAGATTCATAAAGCCAACCAACTCCTCAAGGCCATCCGAGCCTTGGAACCCAACAACATATCACACAAGCATGCAACATTAAATCCATTGAAGTTCTATCTTTTTAATCCACTTATCATACCACTCTATATTATCAATCAAGCTTTCTTATAATTTGTGTCCAACCAGCTAACTAGTTTTCATCGTCCACACAAGCATGCACTACTAAGTAATAAAGTAAAGCAAATAAAAGACATTACAAGCCCACTAGTACCTAATCATCAAACAAAACTAAAACTTTAATATTACATTCCTTGATATAACATAAATACATACATGGGTACAAAGTCTCAAATACAATACAAGCATATCATGATCACATTCTTCTATGTTTTACACACTGATAGAGCAAGCAGGTCACACAGGAGGCAATTCAATCTTTAGCTTTTCCTGAAATATGTTGAAAAGAAGAATGAGTAACCAAGTTACTCAGTGAGGAAGGTGATGCAACATACCAGGCATGCATTATGATATGCAAACACAAGAAATCATATACGTATAACATAAAGAACAAGATTTAAGCAAAAAGTAGTCAACCACATTAAAAAGGATACGGTTCCACTTCAAGTCTTCAATCACGAGCCACGAACCACGAACTTCACACAAGTGTCAGCAAACCCCTTACTCCAACAAGTTAGGATACTCTGGATGTATCCCGATCTTACAACCTTTTCTCCTAAGGTAGGTCCATGCCCAGTAGGTGAACCACGCCTCTGGGGTAGTGGAGTATGCCTCAGCGAGAAGGGAATAGACACCATGGTAGTCGAGGGAGCACGACAAGCCCGACGCCGCCCGTGTTTCTCGACGCTACCATATCCGAAATGGTTGCGCAACCCGATATTCGATCACAATAATTCAAGCAATGGCAATATAATTCAAGAATCACATAAATGAGGGACAACAAAATAGGTTTCCCTCGCACGTAGTTTACAATAAATAAGCCATATAACAATATAAATAAAAGACAAATGTATATTTAGTCTATTCATATCAAAGTACACGTAATTATAAGCAATTATATTGAACTATACATTTCATGAGCAGTAAAACAAATTAAGATGCACAAAAGAATGTAACTCCCTCACCTTGGATTAGACTAATTATGTAAGAGAATCGCTTAGATTCACTCCAAATCTCCTTGAATTAGCTCAAATGTGCAACCTTAGCCTACTCATATAAATATAACACTTAGCCTTTAAACTAGCATAACACAATGCAAGTAAAACATTACTTAGCACGTACATGAAGTAAACAGTCCAAGTAAGAAGCAATTTAACTAGAATTTATAATTATGAACAACCTAGAATCAATTACAGTTCAACTGATACGAGATCTTCGTGGTTAACTTATCTAGCATTCTGACAAGTTTATCTTCATGAGAATATGCTTTATCATCCATTTTGCAATTAACCTTGCATGTAGGGTTCAAGAGTTTTAAGCTCATTCTCCCAAATATCTTTATTAGCCTTCCTAAGTGTGCACCAAATAACATTATACCTTGGAAAAACTCACAATTTAATTATTTAGCAACAACAATGGACTATACAAATAACAAATTAATGAAAACAATCTAAGTTTTCTAGCAGAAGCTAACTTTAGCAAATCCGTAACCTAATCTATTGATCTCCAAATCCTCTGATTTTGACATAGAAAGAAAGCTCTTCGAGTGTAGTTAATTTTAGCCTCAAGAAAAACTCAATTTCGATCTAAATTCCACAAGTTAGGACCTTACTCGTGCAACTGCGCAAACTGCCCCGCTTCAGCGAATTTCCAGACACATTTCTGAAATTGCTAAATCGGATGATCAAAACGTTTGAATTAGCCTAAGCCTTAGAAAACAACATTTTCTCTAAACTGCCTAATCTAGTTGTTGTAAAATTTTCGTTAAGTTTCGAGCATGTTTACTATGTCAAAATGGCTCTAGAACTCACGGGCAGTAGGCTGTCCAGATATTTGCTCATTTTGCATACTACACTTTTAGCTACTTTAACCATTACTTAGCATTTACACTTCATTGAAGGCTTTAAACAAACATCTAGTCTACAATTTTGTTCATAGATTGCAAATCAACAACTACTTGTGAAACTAACAAAGCATTCACAAATATAGCAATATAATCAAAATAAAATACGTATAAGATGATTCACTTACCTTCAAAGACTAAAACATGTAAAATGCAAAGGCCTAGGTTGATTCTTCCTTTCTTTAACAAAGCTTTTCTTCTCCTAAGTGCGCATCAAGGTTACCAAACCATATTTTAAGCATACTAAATTCCTAGTTAAGCCAAAAGACACCTAATAATATTATAAAACCCTGTTTTAGAAACAAAAGTTCGGGAAGGCCCCAAGCGAGTTTTAACTACAACTATATTATCCGAACCCCAATTTCACGTAACGAAAGCACCAATAGTGCTTCCATACCCCAAGGATACCCAAATCATAGCCCAAATGTGCCCGGATTGCACAACGGAAAAAGCCCCCTTTTAAAAGTCGACTAATTTCACAATTTAGCTCGGTTTTAGGTGATTCAACTTCACGTGGCTTTTCAACTAGCTTCACTAGGGCCTAGAGCATCTATTTGAAGTCCCAATTCAAGTTAATTAGCAATTTCATTCCAAACCCTAACAACAAGCACTATTCATCATCTCTTTTGCTCAATCTCAACTTTCAACCATAAACCTTGATAATAAGCTTCAAAAGTTAACTCTATAGTATCTATTAAACATATAATAAGCATTCATAACAAGTATTAGAGTTATAATCAACAAATCAAGAAATTCAACAAAATGCAACAACTTTAACTTTACAAAAAAAAAAAGAACTCCCTCACCTTTCAAGGCTAAAACCCATATGAACAAGCTCAAAGTCAACTCCAAGCTATGAACAATCGCCTAACATCTCTCTTGTTCCTCTCAGTTTTCTTCTTCTTCTTCTTCTTCTTTTTTTTCGATTTCTTGCGAGTTTTCTTAGGTTGCTTCTGTTTGTTTTGTTCTAAATATCCTAAGCTAATATAACTAATGCATAAGTCAAACACCAAAGTATTGCAAAGTTTCCTTGAGAATTCTGAAAGTGGTTCAAGCACTAAGAAATTGATTTTGTTTTATCCTTTTTTTTTCTCGGGTGAACCCAAGCTTGCCTTTATTTTTTATTTTTTATTTTTCCTAACTATATTGCTAAATTACTTAACTACTAATTAACTAACTACATTAAAAGATTACTAAGCTAGTTAATTAAAATGAAATAAAATGCTATTCCGAAATTAAGTCTAACCGAATTAAAACTAGCCCGGACAAAATAAAAACACCCAATTTTAACCTCCCGAACATGCGATGCACATAAATAACTCTGAACGAATTAATAGAATAATTCACGTAAGGAAATTATGAAATAAAATAAAATAAATAAATTAAAAGAAAATCAACTCCGAGCTCAAGAAGTTCAAATCAATTAAATGTAAATAAATAATAAACATAAGATAATCTTTTCTAATAACTCTTTTAAATTCAATTTAAAAAATTATAATTATTATTGAAAATAATCTAGCTCGTTCGGGTTCAGGCTCGGGAAATACTAATCAATTAATCATAAACAAATAATAAAATAAATTATTTACTTCATATAAACCATTTAGATATAATTAAATAAATATAATTATTAAAAATAATGAACTAGCCCGTTCAGATCCAGACCCGGGCTTCTAGTTTGAACAGTAAAATAAATTAATAAAAAGACATGTAAAATAATTTAAATAAATAAAATAATATGATAATGGTCCTGGTAAGTTATATAAATATAATTTAAATAAATACAAATAATAAATATCATAATTAATTAACTCTTGTTGATCAATTAAATACATTTTAAATAAATAAAGGTAGATGGTGACAATATTAAAAATAATTATTCCCGGGTTCAGGACTTCATATTCAAATAGTAAATTTAAATCAATTAAAATATTAGTAAGGTAAATTTTAGTAAATAAAATAATAAAATAGTTATTTTGTGTATTTATATGGAGATAGAAGATTAGGCTTTGGGATGTAGAGAAATCGAGTTAAATAATTAAAGTTAACCCAAAATAAAGATAAAATATGAAATGGCCCAAAATGCATTCTAGCTTATACTATTCACTCGGGGACACTAACTATTTTATATTTCACGTTCTAGATATGCTATGCACATACTTTCAGTGAACGAATACTAGATAAATACCATGTAACATGAGAAAAATAAAAATTTTAGAAAAATAGAAGACTTGAAAATTTAACCCGGGCTCGAGTGCTACTTATTCAATTAATTGAAAATAATGTAAACTAGCACCTAAATGCAATAAAATAATGTCTAATAATTATTTTACCAAGGTAATTGCATCATTTAAATTTACTAAATATTGTTTGCACGTATTTCAAGAAATGTAAAAATAGTGTAAATAAATGAATAAATTAACATAAACATGTAATTATAACCAAATATTTAAAGTAAACACATAAGTACATGCAAGTAGGTACTATTCACTACATGCTGGGTCAGGGTGTCACAGGTAGACACATAAGTAATTAATCACATAAACATATTAACATATGTTTCACTTTTGTTTCACTTAATACATACTTGCATGCTTAGACCACTACCCACATTCCAAGGATACCCCGTGTGATAACCTGAACCTGGCATGCATTTAATTGCATTTAATTAAGTGTTATCATAAATGTTAGCATTGAATTATGTGTTTATTTTTAGTTAAACATTCATTTGTAGCTTTATTTTCATATTTTGTTAATCGGTTTTATTTTTCTTGCATCTTAATGCTCGGTTTTCAATAAAATGAAAAGTAGCTCCGAGCCGGAGTAAATTTTGAACTATGTTACTTTCTGAAAATTATATTTTCTTAAATTCTTTGAGGTTTAATTGTTAATCTTTTATTGTCGCAAAATGCATAGCATATCGAGAGCGATAGTTAGGAAATGATTTCTAGTCCTCGAAAATAGTGAAAACTAGTGTTTAGTGTTTTAATTTTAGTAGTTTAGTTGTTATTAACTTGAATTTGGTTTGTCATAGTTGTTTTAGCTTTAAAATGCATAAAATAAGCTAGATTGACCAACTTAAGTAAGCATTGACCAAGAGGCCTTGACCATTTGACTTTGTCTCACCTTATATGCATAATATTAGCAAAAAAAAAAAAAAAGAACGCTGAAAAAACAGAATACAAAGGGCCGAACATGGAGGAGAAGGAAAAAAAAACATTTCACATTCACATCTTTGCTCCTTGGCGTGGGCTTGCACGGGGTGGGTTCCGAGGCATCTAGCGAGGTTTTCCTAGCGTCTAGGAGCGTCTAAGGTGAGTGTTTCATGTTTATTTGCGCATTTGAATATTTTGTGTATTAACTTTGATTTTTGGGTTTTATCTGTATATTATTATTTTAATCGTTTTGAGGCTTAAAGAATGTTCCCTAGCCATTGTCGAACATGTATTTATAGCTTTGTAACATTTTCTGCGGTTGAATATCGAAATTGAAATATAAATTGTTTAATAAATAGTAAATTATGAATAGTAAATCCCCGTTTCGATGAAGTTGCTCCGTTACGCGTTCTGTTGATGTAGGAAGGTGCTAGATATGCTAGAATGCCTAAATGTATGGTTTAATTAGATTGTGTAATGGAAAAAATAGAGAAAAAGGCTTAGTGAAAGTTGGGGTCGTTTCGGTCAAGTTTGGAATTTTCTCGATTTGCGTGAAGGCATTGTTGAGGTACGTCATGAAAGCACTTTTGGTGCAGTTGTGACATTGGTTGGGTAATCGGTTGGGGTAGTTGTAGTTCAAACGAGCAAAGGGAGAAATTGGGGCTTTGCGTGAATTCTAGGGTTAAGTAGGGTTTTGGGGTCTTTAGACGTGCCTTATAGTGACGTAGGAAGATTGGTGAAGTCGGTTTCCAAAACTCGTGGCTCGTTTGAAAGTAGTAGCGTTTTACAAGTTGGGGTCATTTTGTGATTTTGTGTGTTTTCATAGCATAATACCTATAGATTGCTTAATATTACTTGTTATGCTTGTTAAAGTTGGTTATGATTGAATTGTATATCAATTGTTGATAATGCTTGTTAGTGTTATTCTTGTTACTTTATTGATTTTAAATGCTTGTTATCTCGTTTATTGCTTGTATCTTGTATTGCATTGCATAGTGTCATGCGCGTGAGTGATGAGCCTCTCTGGGTAGCCTCGGGTTGCCAGTGTTGGTTGCTCTAGCTCTATGTCCTATTCCCTTTTCTCGCTTGGGTTGCCGCCCAGGGAGTTTTGGGTCGTAGAATTGACAGAGTATGTCCGGAGTACTCTAAACGGAAGTTATAAGGTGGGTGAGCCCGCGCGTCATCGTTAAAGTCATCGGAATCGTGATCGTACATTACTTGCTCGAGTGAACCATAGCCTTCAAAGTGTGGTATAGCTTTGAATGGTTGTGTTAATGCTTTCTTTAATTGTTTATTGTATTGTCATTTATATTGAATGCTTTCTTATTGATTATATTGCTTGACTGTACCTATTTGCATTGCACGATCTTCTTTCTCTCCACCTCGATATCTGTTTCGCCCTCACTGAGTATACGTGTTGTGTATACTCACCCCTCACCACCACATTTCAGGAAATGTCATGTTAACTGGAAAGTTCGTGATTTCGTGAAAGTTCGTGCTTGAATAGTTGTCTTGCGTGCCTATGTGGCTTGAGTTGTCGAAGTTGTAAAGATGTATGCTTTCATGTATTGTATGTATTTAATGTCAAAAGGAATGTAATTTAAGTTTCATAAGATTGTTGAAGTAGTTTGATAAGTTAGATTATGTATCTAGTTAGTATAGCTTAACTTTAATGCATGTTTGTAATGTCCAAAGGAAAAGAGTTAGAATGGTTTGATAGTCTAACTTATGAAATAGGTTAGTACGGTTTAATTGTCAAGCATGAATGTACTTGTAAAAGATGTGAAGAGGTAGGTTAGTCTGTAAACTGGAAATGTATATTTGCTTGTGATTGCTTGTTGAGAACAAGGCTCGGATGGCCTTGAGGTGGTTGAATGTTTGGACATGGTATTGGTCCACTTATATGCTGTCGCAGGTTTGTTTTTTGCCTAGAAATAGGGGAGACTCCGTCCGTTTTCCCTAAAATTTTGCCCGGATTTGGAATTGGGTTGTGATTAGATTGATTGATAGAACTCCTGGTCTCGAGAGGAATCGGGGTATTACACCTCGGCTGACAGCTAAACATGCGCTCTGATACCATTTAATGTCACGCCCCAATTCGACCCCCCTTAAGATCAGTCAGGACGCAATGGAATTTCGGCAGTATAACGACTGTAACCCGGATACTGAGACTCTAAACCAACCTCTTCGAAACTCATACATCCAACTCCACAATAATTCAACAATTAACAACACAACCACAACATACAATAAACATTCTTTACCATTGCATCCATAAGTTATACGCCTCCATTCCAACATCATACATTTACTATATAACATACATTCCCAAAATAGATTATAACCAATCTAGTAGCCCAATCATATTCCAAAAACGGGACCACTAAACTAGCAACTTTTAATCTATTATCTTTACAACATCTCATATATCATAAACTTCTAAATAAATACAAACCAACTAGTTTTAATATACAATATAACAAAAGGTAAAACATCAGATATCAAGGACAAGACTCTGGCATATAAGACTCGTCCACATATGGCACATTATCCTCTTCTGGAGGCACGTACCCGTAATTTGGATCGGTAACACCTGTATGCATGCAATAATTGAGAGTGAGCTTATACAAAACAAGCCCTGTGAGGATTCGATAGATCTCTAACAATATTTACAATACTCTTTGAAAATCATCATTTGAGCAGTAAACACACAATAATCATCAATAACAATATAAACATATTAACTATAATGACTAATCAATAAAGGATACTCTAGTTGGTGTAGCTCCAAACGCCATCACGATCTCAACCATTCTTCTTGTAACTCCCCATTACTCACGCACCCGAGGTACCTTTCTAGCCCCTCCCTCCATGACACCTCCGTCATGTGAGCTGGGGGTAGCCTATGGTAGTCATGTCGGTTTCAACCCGACAGCTCGATGCTGCCCGAGAGGGGGCACACACATACCAAGACTCAACATTAATAATAAACATTCAATCACAGGAGGACAACCTTTTCCGTTGACTATCTCCCGGTTCATCAATAATCAATTATCACAGGAGGACAACAAGGTAGGTTGTTTATCCGCGGTTCAATAATAATCAATCAATAATCATCAATTCAACAACATAACAACAACTAATCAATTAAACAACAAACAACTAAGTTAGATGACAAAGTAGGCCACCCAACTTAATATGCATTAAACACACAACCAAACCCTAGTCTAACCATCAACAACTCACAATTCAATCACTCAAACACCACCCGATCAACCAAAGGCATAAATCAAGATTTTAAAGAAAGACAACCCAAACTTCGAAAAGTCATAACTTACATTCTACTAATCCAATAACCTCCAAACCAATTTCTATCACTCAGCCACTCAATCAAAAACATTAGGCCCCTCGGAAACCAACCATAAATCATCCAAATCAAGCCCAACAACCCTAGAACCTCAATGCACCTAGGCTGAAATTTTTGGACTTTCACACCGACATCGTAATCAAAATTTTGGCATTACAACATTACTACCACATATTTAACAAACTTTTACAAGCTAACAACAATCGATTTGAACCACCATAACTCCAGATATTCAACAAATAGCCAACAACTCAACTTTTAATACCCAAAAAATAAAATTCATGCTACAACGGTTCAAATCTTATATAAACACATATAAACGATCCTTAGCATGTAATGAGCAATAATATAACATCAATTCAACATTCTAACAGTTCAAAATTCAATTATATGCAAAAATATAAAAATTACATTTTGAGATCTAGAATTTTTCTCTCATCTTTGATGTGTTTTGATGCAAGAAAGATATAGAATGGAAGCCCAACAAGTGAGATCAAGCTTTGAATGAAGTGATTTGGACTTGAATTGCAAAATCTATTTGAAAAATGCTTTGAAAAACCTTGAAAATGCCTTCTTTCTTCTCCGTCATGGATTTTCGGTAATGTGTGTATTTTTTGAGTGTGTTTGCTTTGTTTTTAATGTGTGTTGATGATATAAGCTCAAGGTCAACAAAATTTGTAAAGTTAAAGTTAGTATTTTTAGTCTTTTAACTAGTATTTTTACTATTTTAATTGTTTTTAGATTATTTTTGTTCACCCATATGCAATTAACACTTAGACTATTTTTAAGTAGTATATTTTTAGTTGACAACAAGTTTTACATGCATAGACTTACACCCGACTCAGTTAAAAACTCGATTTTTGCAAAAGAAGGTGAAAAGTCATATTATTTGTTTTCAAATGTCTTTTGAATGCACAATTAATCTAAAATTATTTAATACCACATATAAATACATTTATATTAATATATACTAGGTCAACGAAAGTCAATGCAAGAATCAAGTTTAGAAGAAATCACTATTTGGCTAAAAAATGCTACTTTTTGCCCGAAAAGTCTATTTAAATTACTATTCCATTTCAGAATCAATTTTTATCAAACATGGGTCTATTAATAATATAGGACCAGGTTTTAAGACGTTTAAAACACCCGTGTTAAAATTTTAGCGGGCGTACGTTGAAAATACTATTTATAAAAACCGACGATAAAATTTTCAATTCCGTTTTTGATAAAAATTTCATGAATGCACACATAGCATGTATTAGGAATATAAATCCAATATTTAGCACATTCTAACTCATATAACACATAAACATGTCAAATCATGCAAATTGAGGTAAAGACATACAAATCGAGGTAAAGACAAATATTGGAGTTTCACACAAAATGTCCAAGCTGGTCCAAGGTTTCTCTAACTGTGCTAATGACTTAGGAAGAGTCACAAATGAATCTTTGGATCAGGAGGGGCTTCGCCAAGGAGGTCCGACAAGTCAATCTGAATGCCCTGACCTTGCAAACGGGCCTGCACATCCTCCATGAGGGTAACTTCAGCGTCGTATTTAGCTTTGTTAATGGCAGGGCGGAGCAGCTCCCCTAATAGGGACTTAAAAGCGTTACTTTCCTTATAAGCAACAATGGCAACTTCTCTATGAGAGCTAACGGCCTGCACCAATTGATTATAAGCAGCCTGGGCACCAACGGCCCGATCAAAGGCCTCTTTTAGCTCTTTCTCGAGCTTCTCATAAGACTGAATGGCCAGCTCCCGTTCAGCAAGGATGCGGCGGTAGGTCTCTTGAGCCTCCGATAATTGCGACCTCAGTGCCACGGTGAGGATGTCCTCGGAAAGGGATTGATAAAGTCCAGCCTCCTGGATAACTGTGCTTTGCTTGTCGATCAGGGCTTCCATTTTATTAAACGTGTCGAGTTTATTGTCAAAAGACTTGGCATAGGCCCGGTGGTGTTCCTTGAGGCATCGTTTATAGGCTTCGGCTTTCCTCTCAGCCCAGAGTACAGCCAAAGAGGAGCCGATCTCGACCCTGTCATAAACCACTAAGGCCTTATGAAACATCCCATGAAGGTGGTTCAGGTCTAGCCAGTCTGAAAATGCAAGAGCAGAACATTAAAGGAAAATGAAGTAATCCGGTGAAAGGAAAATGAAACAAATTACCTCGTAAAAAGCCTCTCTGACTTCTTGGTCAACTCTGGCAGTAGTAAGGTGGTAAGCAGAAACATGTGTAATACCACCTTGCCCGTCATCAATCTCTATCTCGTCGTCAAAGCCAAGAATGGGGCCAGGTGGAACGGACCCACCATGTTTGCGTATGCGTGGGGTGTTAATCTGATAGGCCTCGCCAAGAGGGCAGCGTTGCTCCTCCCGCAGTATGTCAATCTGAGGGGAGAAGAATGGGACCCTGGAGGCAATAGGAGATGAAGATGGAGATGGCAAACACCTACGAGGCGGGGCTGGTGGCGCTTCAAATAAAGGTAGGGAATCAACCATATTGATGGGCCCAATAGTGGGTGAGTCTGGACAGTCTTAGGGAGGAACCGAGGGCCCCTCGATGGAGATAAGATTCTTCGGGGTAGGAACAAAAGGCTCTTCTAGGATCTGCACCTCCACATCACCTACGGGAAGGGCCACCCTCCGCTTCTTTGGGGCAGGCTGCCCAAAAACCTTGACCAAACGCCTTCTGGTCACTCTTTTACCTCAGGCAGAAGTAACGAGCTAAAAGATCTTCATGTTATCTGCACAAGGGAGAGCTTAAACAAAGTTAGTAAGGACTTCATAAACAAATAAGAAGGTGAAAGTAGGTACGATGATAAAACTTAACCCTCGGTGTCGGATGACGAGTAGGACTTTGGAGGCTCAGGTTTCTCAGGGTTAAGGGCGATAAATAGAGGAGGGGCAGTAAGTGCCTTTCCTCCAGCCCTGGTACTACGGTGTGAAGGGGTAAAAGAGGAGCCCTAACTCTCAACGTTATGGGCCGTGGGAATAAGCCACTTGCGGCTACCCTCTTGGGGGAGAGAAGGTCGTCACATCTAATAAGGATGGATTTCTTAAGCTCCTCGATGACTGACTTCTCAACTTCATCAAGAGTGGGAGGGTCCTTGGTTGTCTCAGGAGGGACAACCCAGATATTCCAGACCTCCCAACCTGTAGGGGACTTTACGAAGAAAAATTTGTTGCTCCAGTTCTTGGAATTGTCAGGAACATCAACGATTAAGGGTTAATGATGGGCGGAAAAATAGTGCCAGCCAGAAGATTTGTCAGTGGTCTTGAGATCATGGTAAAAGAGGAAAAGCCTGGAAGTTGGGGTATAGCCCAGCTTCTTCAACAAAACATAAAAACCTACCATGAACCTTCAGTTGTTAGGGGTGACCGGGGTAGGGCTAATTTGGAGGTAATTGAAAATTTTTACCAAATAGGGCGGCAGAGGCAGACGACCTATAAGAAGCTGTTCGTAGTAAAAGGTAACCTCTCTATGGCCAGGTCCACAAGCGGATACTGGCCTACCATCACTCGGGACACAAACCTCAAAGTTAGGGGGAATGGTTCCTATGCCCCTAAGGTGGACGATGGACCTTTCTTGGGTGGTACAGACCTGACGCTTGGCACCGAAAACCAAGAGATCATCAATCCTAGTAGGACCCGAAGGCATCATGGCTATACGATGGTGGAAAGATTTAGACCTAGGTCTTTTGGAACTCTTTCTGATACCTCTAGTAGGATGTGGACTCTGGGAAATCGGGATGGCAGTGATGGGTTCGGAACTCCTAGGGGTACGAGGAACATCACTAGAGCCAGCGGCGACGCCTGACTGAGGGGACCTATCCATTAGTGGAGGAGAAGGGAAAGAGCGTACCTAAACAATGGTAGGGAGTTCGCGTAGGGCGTAGCGAGCGAAGAGTAGCAAGGGAGTAAAAAAAGTTGAAGAATAATGGGATGCGAATGTGACACGGACCGGGGAGGCTCCCTTTATAAAAGACCCCACGAGGCCCCGCACGTGGATGAGTCGACCCACGTGGAATCGTGGGAAGTAGCGATGCAAATTGCGAGAAACATGCCTGCAAGGTGGTAGCAAAGTTGAAGAGACATGTACAATGAGTTGTTGTAACAGCTAGTAACCGCTGAGGAAGATGAAGAGCCCCAATGTTTTAACAATCCCCAGACCTGTGAGCCAGCTCAGGGGATTGGGGGGGCAGATGATAGGGGTGGGGCTCCAGCCCTGGTAATAGTGGTCAGCCCTGTCCTTCTCCAGGGGGCTTCAGCACTAGTCATAATGGTCAGCCCTGTCATTCTTCAAGCCCTGAACCCAACGGAGCCACTAGGCAGGCACAAGAGCAGGGATACCATGAAGATAAGGATGAGATTGAGGAGACCGGATAAGGAAGGACTCATGAGCGGTATGATCCCCGTGGATTATTGAGCAAAGAAGGACTCTTAGGAGTCTAGTTCCTGGAGGAGTCCTTATTCATTTAGGGAATCTTCTCACTACAAGTATAAAATGAGAGTAATTCCACAGGAAAAGGTATGACAAATATCTACTTCTCATAACTTGCAAGCTCCATCTCACATTAACTGACTTGTGCGTCGGAGTGGGTACCGTAGGCACCCCCTCGGTTCTTTTGTTTCGCAGGTTCAAGTCCAGCTTAAAGTGCAGCTCGGAGCAGTCAAGGTTTTCTACCTTAACAATATGGTTTGAGATGAAATGTTGATTTTAATGATGTTTAATGTGTGTTTACTGCTCAAGGAATGATTTCCAAGGGGTACAATAAATGCTTTTAAAAGATCTATCGAATCCTCACTGGGCTTGTTTTATATAAGCTCACTCTCATTCGTTTTTTGCATTCAGGAGTTACTGAGCCAGACTTTGTGTACGTTCCTCAGGAAGCTGAGTATGTGCCTTACGTGGGCGAGTCTTATGTGCCAGAGTCTTTTCCATGAGTTTGTCTTAGCATTTGTAATATGTTTTATTGTATAACTTACTTAAAGTTAAAGACTTATGTAATGCTAGTTTAGTAGTCTTTCTTTTGAACATGATTAGGTTGCTAGACTGGTTTATAATCTATTTTGCAAATGTATGATATGTCCTATGGTCGATGTTGGAACGAAGGCGTATAACTTATGAATGAACTGATGAATAGTTGTTTAATATATGGAAAAGGTTGTGTTTATGTTGTTGAAACGGTTGTGGAGTTGTTGTTGATCTTTGGAGTTGGTTGTTTGAAGTTATAAAGGGTTAGTTTAGAGCCTTGATGTACGTGTTACAGTCATTATACTGCCAAAATTCCGTTGCGTTCTGACTGATTGAAAGGGGGGTTGAGTTGGGGCATGACAAATAAAGCTATAATAACTTAGAGAACATGAATTGAATCACATATAAACTTGAAAACATGAAGAAACCAAGACAAGTTGTATCTGAAAATTCATTACCTCTTGAAGAATTTGAATTGTTTGCTTGGATTGGAGACCACAATGTAGCAGCCCTCTACGATCTTACACACACCACGTCGAGGCTAGAATGAGACGAAGCAATCACTTCCTCGAGCTTGATAGTTAGGCACACGAAATCCCCATGAGTGAGAGAGAGTGTGATAGCTATAGAGAGAACAGTAGGCCAGGGTTTTTGCTGGGAAAATTTTGATCTCTCTAGGTTTTCTCTTTAATGCTGTATTTATAATATGCTCATATTTCTCAATATTCGCACCTTGACCCCATACCTTATGGGATCTTCATAAATTCAGCCCAAACCTTTTCTAATCAACTATAAGTTTATTAGACATTAGCCCATAATTAATTGACACTCAATTAATTATCAATTCAACTTATACAAAACCAATTTCCTAAATTGCCCTCGACTCTAAGTCAAACATTTGACCATCAAACATTCTCTCTTACTTGCATACTCGAACGGTTTCACTAAACCCCTTCTAACCATATGTAATCCATTATATAATTGCTTCTAGATAGAATACGAGAAGATCCTCGTGCTAGCGTGACTTCTCTATTCTATCCCTTATAGTTTTAATCCTTCAGCTTGTGTGCGATCCTATAGTTCGAGTGCCAAACTGGTAGTAGCTGGGATAAGTACCAATTAACCCATCTCCATTAGAACTCCTTCTAATTGCTACTAATCGAGGTTGGCGTCTAGTAACACTCCTCGATGACTAGATGGCTCCAATGCTTAATCTAAGCTTTCCAATTCAAGAACCTTTTGGCGACTAGTTAACGTACTGTCCATTCCTTCCACTAGATGCCCCGAGTTTGCCTTAGGGTATGGTCAATGTCAGTCAAACCCTAATAAGCTTGCTCCTATGTTTTGTTGACTTTTCCTATATGATCCAATCATATCACCATGGCCATGGATTTCTGTCAACTTCTTTATGAGACACATATTGCATTCTTTCTTTCATCCAGAGTAGTAGATCCTTACAGCGACACTCACTAGCTTCGCAAGTACTCGATTGTACCCGAATCCCCTTTCAAGCAACTCTTATCTTCCTCGCTTTTGTCCAGGGCCAAAGTAAAATGAGTTGCTTACAAGCTACTATGATGTTTTCGAGTCAAAGGATTACTTTGCACAACTATCTCCTGAGAATCTTCTCATTGACTTAGGCGGATGAAGCCCTCATTGAGTGTTCTCTACGAATCGTGTTTGATGTACATATCTCCATACAAACCCATGCATTAGCCTTGACATCTCATGTCACTTGGTTGATGAGATCAACCTAGATACAGCTAACTACATGTCAGTCTTGCCAGATTCATCAATGCCCAGTCTTGATGAATCCTACGACCTAGGACAGGCTTTAGGTATGTCTTAGGTGTTGATTCTCATCAACCATAAGCTCTTATTGTCATGCCCCAACTCGACCCCACCTACAATCAGTCAGGATGCAATGAAATTTTGGCAGTATAACGACAGTAACATGGACATCAGGGCTCTAATCCAACCCTTTAGAATATCATACAAACAACTTCACAAATCACCAATCAACTCCACAATCAAGTTAGCAACATGCAACACAACCAAAATATACTTTAAACATTCTTTCACCATTTCATCCATAAGTTATACGCCTCCGTTCCAACATCATACATCACTAAGTAAAACCATATACGTACATAACATATTATACTAGCTTAACAACTTATTTAAAACCAAAAGTAAGACAACTAAACTAGCATAACACTTTTACTATCTTTAGATCAGTTTATACAATACAACCTTTAAAACTTGAAACTGTACAACGTAACTCATACTACAAAATAGTATAAAACATTCCAGCTAAGCATCAGGATATGACTTTGGCACATCAAACTCTTCAACAAAAGTCATATTCTCAGCCTCCTGAGGCATATTCACGTAGTCCTGTTCAGTAACACATGTATGCATATAACGAATGCGAATAAGCTTATATAAAACAAGCCCAATGAGGATTCGATAGATCTTTTAAAAGTATTTACTATACTCCTTGGAAATCATACTTTGAGTAGTAAACACATAATAAACATCAATAGCAATATTATGCACAACAATGATAACAACCAATCAATAAAGGATACTCTTGTTGGTGTAGCTCCAAATGCCATCATGATCTCAACCATCTTCTTATAACACCCCATTACTCACGCACCCGAGGTACCTTACTAACCTCTCCCTCCATGGCACCTCCGCCTATGCGAGCTGGGGGTAGTTTATGATAGTCATGCCGTTATCAACCCGATAGCCCAACGTTGTCCGAGAGGTTGCACACACATACCAAGACTCATGACAATAATAATAATCATTCATATCACAGGAGGACAACAAAAGTAGGTTGCCTATCTCCCGGCTTCATCAATAATCAATCAGTTAATAACATTTCAACAACATAATATCATTTAATCAATTAACAACCCAACAACTAGGTTAGATGACAAAGTAGGCCACCCAACCTAGCAAGCATTAAACCACACAACCAAACCCGAGTCTAACCTCCAACAACACAAGATTCAATCACTCAACACCACCCAAACACCCAAAGACAATAGTTCAATATTTTAAAGAAAGACAACTCAAACTTCTAAAAGTCATAACTTACACTCTACTAATCCAATAACCTCTACACCAGTTTCTATCACTCACCCACTCATGCAACTACATTAGTCCCCTTGGAAACCAACCACAATCCATCCAAAACAAGCCCAACAACCCTAAAACCTCAATGCACCATGGCTGAAATTTCCAGACTTTCACCACGACATCACAATCAAAATTTTGACATTACAACATTTCTACCACGTATTTAACAAACTTTTAGAAGCTAACAACAATCAATTCCAACTGCCAAAACTCCAATTATTCAACATTTAGCCAAATTCTCAACTTTAATACTCGAAAAATCGAAATACATGCTACCACAGTTCAAAACATCTATAAACCCCTATAAATGACCCTTAGCATCTATTGAGCAATAATCTAACATCAATTCAACAGCTAAAAATTCAATTATATGAATTGACATAAAAATAGCATTTTGAGATCTAGAATTTTTCTCTCACCTTTGATGCAAACTAAGGTTAGAAATAGGTAGAATGGATGCCCAACAAGCAATTTCAAGCCTTGAATGAAGTGATTTGGACTTGAATTGCAAAATCTATGAGAAAATCAGTTGAAAACCATAGAAAAATGCCTTCTCTTTGCTTCCCTTGGCATTTTCGGTTATGTAGGTGTTTTGGAGGTGTTTTTGTGCTATTTTAATGTGTGTTGATGATATAAGCTCAAGGTCAACAAAAATAATAAAAGTCAAAGTTGATTTTCTAGTCTTTTAATTAGTATTTTTAGTCTTTTAATTATTTTTCTTGACTATTTTGCTCACCAACATGCATTTAACACTTCGAATTTTTTTAGGTAGTTTATTTTAGGTGACAACAATTTTCACATGCAAAGACTCTCACCCGACTCGGTTAAAAAGGTAATTTTTGCAACAAAAATTGTAAAAATCTTTAAAATTCCTAATCTGATTCAAAATCCGTTTTAATCAGACACAAGTTTATTAATATCCGAGGACTAGGTTTTAAAACGTTTAAAACACCCATGTAAAAATTTTAGCAGACGTGTGTTCAAAATACTATTTGTAAAAACCGACGATAAAATTTTCAATGCCGTTTTCGATGAAAATTTAATGAATGCACACATAGCATGTAATAGGAATATAAATCACATAATTAGCTCATTCTAACTCATATAACACATAAACAGGTCAAAACATACAATTCTATGCCAAACATACAATTTGACTATTTTTATTTTGTTTGACCTTTGTATATATTTCATCAACACACATTAGCACAGCACAAAAACACACTCACTCACACACACAAGGCTGAGAGCCATAGGAGAGAAAAGAGAAAGAAATTTCAAGATTTTCAAAGGCACTTTTTCATTAGAAGTTGTAATTCAAAGCCAAATCTTGTCAACCAAAGCTTGAATTCACTTGTTGGGCAC
Organism: Ehretia macrophylla; assembly: GCA_037974665.1. Lineage (NCBI taxonomy): Eukaryota > Viridiplantae > Streptophyta > Magnoliopsida > Boraginales > Ehretiaceae > Ehretia > Ehretia macrophylla. The sequence goes on from CM075773.1 coordinate 76,162,708, forward strand.
TCATTGCACATCTTTCTTGCATCAAAACACATCAAAGGTGAGAGAAAAATTCTAGATCTCAAAATGCCATTTTTATGTTAATTCATATAATCAAATTTTTAGCCATTGAAATGTTAAATTGATGTTATATTATTGCTCAGTAGATGCTAAGGATTGATTGTATGTGTTTATATCAGTTTTGAACCGTTGTAGCATAAATTTTTATTTTTCGGGTATTAAAATTGAATTGTTGGCTATTTGTTGAATAATTGGAGTTGTGGTGGTTAGAATCGATTGTTGTTAGCTTTTAAAAGTTTGTTAAATACGTGGTAGTAATGTTGTAATGCCGAAATTTTGATTGTGATGTTGGTGTGAAAGTCTGAAAATTTCAGCCTAGGTGCATTGAGGTTTTAGGGTTGTTGGGCTTAATTTGGATGGATTATGGTTGGTTTCCAAGGGGGCTAATGTTGTTGATTGAGTGGGTGAGTGATAGAAACTGATTTAGAGGTTATCGGATTAGCAGTATGTAAGTTATGACTTTCAGAAGTTTGGGTTGTCTTTCTTTAAAATGTTGAATTATGCCTTTGGACGTTTGGGTGGTGTTTGAGTGATTGAATTATGAGTTGTTGATGGTTAGACTAGGGTTTGAATGTGTGGTTATTGCATGTTAAGTTAGACGACCTACTTTGTCATCTAACTTCGTTGTTGAGTTGTTAATTGTTTACTAGATGATATATTGTTGAAATGATGATTATTGATTGATTATTGATGAATCGGGAGATAGGCAACCTACTTTGTTGTCCTCCTGTGATAATTGATTATTGATGAGCCGAGAGATAGTCAACGTGAAAGGCTATCCTCTTGAGATTGAAATGATTATTATTATTGTCATGTGTCACGCCCCAACTCGACCCCACCTACGATCAGTCAGGACGCAACGGAATTTCGGCGGCATAACGACAGTAAACAGATTTCCGAGGTTCTAAACCAACCTCATAAAACATCATACATCCCGTAATTCCTCAATATAAACAACAACATACAACACAACCATATTATACAATAAAACATCCTCGTTATACGCCTCCGTTCCAACATGACATACAATACCTCAACTTTATCATACATTTCAAAAGTAAGTTGAGACACAACTACAATTTAACCATAGACAAAAGGAAACCGCTAAGTTAACATCATTTGGTTCATCATCTTTTCAATATCTATTACATTAAGAACCGTAAAGCATATAAAGTCTATTAAACTAATATACAAGACATTTAACAACATAAAGTCATGGATAAGACTCGGGAACATATGACTCATCCACAAAAGGCACATTTTCCACATTCTCCTCTTCAGGAGGCACGTACCCGTAATCTTGTGAAAGTACACCTGAAACATGCATTAATAGAGAGTGAGCTTATATACATAAGCCCAGTGAGGATCCGATAGATCTCGACAGTATTCACTACGCTCCTTGGATTTAGTCCTTTGAGCAAGTAAACACACAACAACAATAATAACATAAATAAAGCTATCATCACATAACTATATGACCATTCAATAAGGATACTCTATTTGGTGTAGCTCCAAACGCCATCACGATCTCAACCGTTCTTCTTATAACTCCCCATTACTCACGCACCCGAGGTACCTCACTATCCCCTTCCCTCCATGACATCTCCATCATGCGAGCTGGGGGTAGCCTATGGCAGTCATGCCGGTTTCAACCCGACAGCCCGACGCTGCCCGAGAGGTGGCACACACATACCAAGGCTCCATATTCATCAATCATCATGCAAGCATAAATCGATCAATCAATTGGGAGATCAGCAACAAGAGTGCCCGATTCCCGCATTCAATAATAATCAATCAATAACATCAATATAACATCAATATAACATCAATATTAAATTAAACATCAAACAACGTAGTTAGATGACAAAGTAGGCCATATAACCGGACATGCATAATATTCATAATTAAACTCTAAATTACTCAACAACAACTCACCATTCATCACTCGAACACTACCCAACCATCTAAGGCATCGTTCAAGAAATTAAAGAATGACAACCTAACTTCTAAAATTCATAACTTACAATCTACTAATCCAAACATTGCCAAATCAGTTCCTATCACTCACCCATTCAACCTACTACATTAGCCCTCTCGGAAATCCACCATAACACCTCCAAAACATGCCCGATAACCCTAAAACCCTATGACGTCATGGCTGGATTTTCCGAATTTCCACACAAACAATGTAATCGAAAATTCGGCATTACAACAGCGCTAACACGTAATTATCAAGTATTTAGAAATCGACGGCAATCGATTTCGAGCAACGCAACTCAATTAAATCAACTTTGAACATTTTAATCAAAATTAAATACCCGGAAAATAAAAATTATGCTATATCCGACAGAAACTCGTAGTATTAGTATATAATGATCCTTAGGATGCAAGGAGCAATAATCTAACATCAGATTTCAATTCTAACGGTTCAATCTTCATTTATACGCAAAAACACAAAAATCACATTTTGAGATCTAGAATTTTTCTCTCACCTTAGATGCGATATAAGCCTAGGAATTCGTGCAATGCGTGCCCAACAAGCAGAATCCAAGTCGGTGCGAAGTTTCACGGACAAAAACTAGGTTTTTCTTTGAAAAATTGATTGAAAAGCTTGAGTTTTCTTTCTTCTCTTTTCTCCCTCAACCCCTCGGCAATGTGTGTGTGTGTGGTGGTGTTTTTGTGTTGTGTGAGTGTGTGTAGGTGACAATAGCTTATAAGGTCAATTTTTTTTAATTAAAGTCAAAGTTATTTTAATAGGTATTTTTGTGTTTTTAATGTCTTTAATTGCATTTTAGTGATCACCAAGTTAAAATTAATTATGCAACCCCCAAGATATCTCAAGTGAGTTATTTTTAGGTGACAAGAAGTTTTACATTCAAAGAATTCCACCCGAGTCGGCTTAAAACTCGATTTTCGCAAAAGTCGGTGTAAAAACCCTAATAAATTCTTAAGCCGATTTTAAAACCATTTTCATCAAACACAGGTCTATTAAAGTCCGTGGACTAGGTCTAGAAGGGTTAAAAAGACCAGTTTCAAAATTATAGCGGACGTGTTTCGAAAATACTATTCACTGAAAATCGACGATAAATTTTCTGACTCCGTTTTTGATGAAAATTTCATGAATGCACATTTAGCACGTATTAGAAGTATTGAAATCAAAATTATAACTTTCTAGGTCCTATAGCACATAAACAGGTTATATGCACGCAAAACGAGGTAAAGCACGTAAAACGAGATAAGCAAGAAAGTGGGGTTTCACATCATGAGTCTTTATATGTGTGTGCCACCTCTTGGCAGCGTCGGGTTGTCGGGTTGAAACCATCATGACTATCATAGGCTACCCCTAGCTCGCATGGGCGGATGTGCTATGGAGGGAGGAGCTAGAGAGGTACCTCAGGTGCGTGAGTAATGGGGAGTTATAAGAAGAACAATTGAGATCGTGATGGCGTTTAGAGCTATACCAACTAGAGTATCCTTTATTGATTGGTCATTATAATTAAGCTCACTCTCAATTGTTTTATATAAGCTAACTCTCAATTATTGCATGCATACAGGTGTTACCGATCCAGATTACGGGTACGTGTCTCCAGAAGAGGATAATGTGCCATATATGGACGAGTCCTATGTGCCAGAGTCTTGTCCTTGATATCTAATGTTGTACTTTTTGTTATCTTGTATATTAAATCTAGTCGGTTTGTATTTACTTAGAAGTTTATGATGTATAAGATGTTGCAAATATAATGGATTAAATGTTGCTAGTTTAGTGGTCTTGTTTTGGAATATGATTAGGCTACTAGATTGGTTATAATCTATTTTGGGAAATGTATGATGTTGGAACGGAGTCGTATAACTTATGGATGCAATGGTAAAAGAATGTTTACTGCATATGGTGATTGTGTTGTTTAATTGTTGAATTGTTTGTGGAGTTGGAAGTATGAGTTGCGAAGAGGTTGGTTTAGAGCCTCGGTATCCAAGTTACTGTCGTTATACTGCCGAAATTCCGTTGTGTCCTGACTAATCATAGGAGGGATCGAGTTGGGGCATGACAGTGGCTATCATAGAGGCTTTCTATACAAGCTTAAAAGAACCCGATCTCATCAACAGTCCAAACCTATAAAGAGTCAATTCAAAAGTTTCTTTCTTGATAAGAAAATGAATTAACAGATAAAGATCATATAGTTATTTCTATAGATAACCCACTAATCCTGTAAAATCAGTTACAATTGATCACCATATTTGGGAAGATGAGTATAGAGATACGAATATAAAATGCACTAGATCTTATGGTTGATAGCATTAGTGCAAGTGACAGATTGTTGGGGATAGCCCTAATGCTAAAGTTTGAGATGACCTTATTAGGGTTTAATAAGAATATGCTTTTGTGTTTTATACACAATGTTATTTGTAGGATGTTCATATTCTCCACTTCGATATGAATATGTCCCTAATGCCTATCCGAGAAGAGAAATGTTCTAAAAGGGTTTACGATATTTCGCATTTTCTCTTCGATATGATAAACATTAAGAATTGATTCATAGCCCTTCAGATTATTCAACCCGGACTAGAATAATCGAGTACGGGTTATCATATGTTATTAACTTTGATTAACATAGTGATGTTGATGATAAAGGATGGCGTGCAAAATGCCAGAACAGCATGGTGATGTGGACTAATAAACATATGAGTGATCGTCTGTGTACGGATCATTGAATGTGACAATAAATAGTGAACTACAAGATTTCAAGTTAATAGTTTACTATTTAGTTGAGAATTGTGCAAATTAATCCTCAGACTTGAGAGATTACGGCTGCCGGTTATATCAGGAGCTAAATACTGCGTCTGGACAATGCGCGTCTTCTAAGGTGGGTTACGGCCTTTCGTGTGTTAGTCTTGTGGTATGAACCGACAGGTAATTGTCAAGATATGATCTGTTAACCTACGAGAGGCGATGTTCTATAATATCTAAGATCGGTTGGTAAATGAGCAAGTCCTTGGCCAAGGCGAGTATGAAGTGATGGAAATGAGTTTTTCCATGGTAGTCATATCTCGTTTCACCGATTCAGATTTATACATAGTTTCGTATGTGGGCTTAACCATTTCATGGTTCTTTCCTGATCGGGGCGCCTGTAACAGAAGGATCGGACTGTACGTAAATTCTTGACGGTTAAATGGATTCATGAAATATGTCGTCTTCATTATCGTTTACATTCTCATGATACGTTCGTTGCTAGTGCATCACTCATGAGCATGAGGGTATTTTGGTAAATGACAGAGACATTTTTGAAATAGACAAGGAGGTTTATTAGGTCCCTCATCGGTACGCGATTATGAATCTAGAAGGTCACACACTTATAAGTATCATGAATAAGTTCACCGGAAGCTTGTATTTTGTGGTTGGTGGCTTTAAGGTGTTAAGAGTCATCAATGTTGGTATTTGGGCCAAAAGTATAATTTTGAAAAGTTTTGGGGTCAAATTGTAATTACTAAAACTTTTATGGCCAAACTGTAATTATTGAAAAGTTGTTTCAATATGTTTATTCTAATAGAGATTAGAATTGGCAAAAATATTATATATATATATATATATATATAAAGGTGTCTGTATATGTATATGTGTAATGATGATGTAATTTGTGAAATGCCACGTCATCGTCTTAGTTGTCAAAAGGTGAAATTGCAATTTAATGACTAGATAATTACATATGGCATTTGCATGTAGAGGTTGATAACTAGGATAGTCCATGTCATCAATCCTAGTCATTTGAATTTAAAATGAATTGATAGGATTCATTTTTGAATAAAGACAAAAGGATCTTGACCATTGTATTTGTTGATAAAGCCTTTTTGACAAGTGTCAGGAGAGAGAATAAAGTTAGCTTTAGATTATAATGATTACAATCTTAAGGCTTGCTTGGCTTTTACTTTAGAAGGAAGCAATTGTGATTGACTAACTAATAAAGTAACATTATAAATATAATTATATGAGTATGTTTTATATATATAATAAAAGATGACAATCTTCTCTTAGCACCCACTTGCAATTTTGGCCAAGGGGTAAAGGAGAGAGAAGATGACCATCTTTCATCATCTAAAGCTAATAATTGAAATCAAATGGCTTGCATGGCTTGTCATGAAAAGGTGACAATAGTGATTGGTTACTTAATTTATTATTAGCTTATATTAGATGACAACACTCACTCTCATGATGTGACAACTACACATACATGCACATACAATTCGGCCAAGGCATAGATTGAGAGGAGAGAGAACTTCATCTTCTTCAACCTTGAGCTAGAACTTTCGGCCATGGCATGTAGTTCATGAAGCTTTTGCCTTTTGATCCAAAACCACATTTACATAGCTTCGTACATTGAAGATATACTAGCACAATCTATCTTCAAGGTGGGGTTGAGCTTTGGATGCTTGGTGGACTAACTAGGGCCTTCAAGTTAGAAAGGTTCAATAGCTTGTCTTTCAACATCACCTTCTCCAAAGTGTTCTACTAGTGAGGTATACCTATGAACCTCCTTTTGTTTATTTATATATAGTTGATATATATATGTGTTGATAATCAATAGGTATAATGAAATGTTAGCATGTTGATCCTTGTTACGAAACTTGCAAATTTTTTGTAGATAGCCTATGTAGTTTTCGGCTATGTCAAGGTGTCCATGCATGACATTCTTGATCTTGAATCCAACTTATGATTATGTTATGACATGATATCTTATGTTGGCTAGCACATTTCATCAGAGCCATGTTGTTATGTCCATTGATTATCAAATGTTGGTCATGTGTTTTTGAACCCTATGGCCGAAAATGTGCTTATTGATATGCAAGTTTTTTATGTTAAGACTTTAGTCTACACATATGCATGTTCATATCTAGTTTAGATCTTTGATTGATAATGTAGATCTTGAATATATATTTGTGTATATATGTCTTAGCTTGAACTTGCATGCTACACCTATTTGTTGCGATGGCTGAAAAACACATGTATCTTTTTGATAAGTTGTCCTCTTATTTAAAGTATTAAGATGTGAAGATAAATGAAGATTTATTCTTTGCATGTTGACTTTAGACTTGGAATAAGTAGACTATCTTGAAATGTTCAAAAGGGAAAGTCGAAAAGTTGAAAAGAACAAGCCTAACATTTTTTTATTGCCTTGGCCGAATCCACATTGTGTGTAGATGAGGATTTTTTGCCTTTTTGTTGAACATATAAAGTTGTTGTAGTTTTCTTGATAGACTCAATAGTGTTGGTGTCTATTATATGCATGTGTTAGATTGAAAGTTTAAAAGTAGTTTTAAGCTTATTTTAAATGTTCATGCATATGAATTTTGTTGAGGACTACTTGATGATAAAAGGGGTTTAATAGTCAAGATTGCAACTTATCTATGTGTCTTGAATATGGCAAAATATATGTCACACAATTGGCCTATATGTTTTAATCTTGAAATTAGAAATTATCTAATAAACTGTATTGAGATGTTTCTAAATTTGAGAAAGTAGAAATTTGATCATTTAATGATATAATACTTTCAAAGGACTATTGGACTATAGTTAACGCATGTGGGCCTTTAGAGACATGTTGATTTGGGCTTGGGCCTTGTGTACATCTACTCGTGCTCGATTTTAACCTATTGGGCCACTTTGTGTTAACAGGCCATGGACTTGTGTTTTTCTTTAAAGTTTTGGACTTAGATGTGAATATAATTAATTATAAGAAGTTATGAATTAATGGGCCATTATGACTTGTATGTATAAAGAGAGTTTTATATTTATGCAAAAAGGGGCATTGGATTAGTTTATTCTTTCCTAATTGATGAGTAGATTAAACTTGAATGCTAGAAATTAATATGTTGGTTATTATATTTTGATATGAATAATCATGCATATTTATTATTTTGAGAATGGTGAATTCCATGGACTTGGGCTTTAAGGTCAAAAGTTATTGGGTTGTAATATGAGACGTAAGTCTCAATTTATTTCTTATCATTTGAGAGAATTATGTAGTGAGGACTTTTATGTAATTCTTCAAAAGAAAACTTGACAAAGGCCCAATGGACTTTTTCAAGGAGTTGGAGACCCAATGGACTTTTCCAAGAAGTTGGAGACCCAATGAAGATTTCAAAGTGTTGAAGATCTTTTAAATAGAATAGTTTTATTTCTTTTAGCCCAAAAGTCAAGCCCATGATCCACCATTCATATATCTTTGCATTCATATTATTTAAATTGCTATAATTGAGATTGTTAGTTTATAGTGTGTTGAATGCTTAATGATTTGATGAGATTAAATTAACTCCATATGGGCAAACGAATATTAGATTATTAAAAACGGTAAAAGGAGTTTTATCGTAGTGCTCCGCCATCCTAGGATATTTAATAAGACCCAAATGAATACGATCCTTCTTACCCAAAGGTAGAGGATATGTTTCAAAGTAAGTTTATTAAAATCGCTAGAATGAAACATTGTGATGTGGTTGTCTATCAAAATCTAACGGTCAACATAGCCACAAAGGCATAAGGCTATTGATTCAATTTGAGGGATAACTATGTAATGGCGGGTACAATCTAACTAGATCACCTAATCAATTATAACCACAAAGGTTTGAGATTAAGTGACTTAGGGACTAAAGTAGACCATACCCTATTTAGAGAAATAGACAACAAGGAGTTGTTGACCTTTGGTATTCATGTTTCAACATACCCACAAAGGTTTGAGAAATATGTCTGATCATAAGAACTTGGTCATCCCACTTAGAGTCTTTTCATAAAGTCATGTTTTCTCATTAAGGGAGTATGAGGTTTAAAACAAATAGTGGGAGTAGCTATTATATGTTGCAATTTAATAGCTTTACATATATTCTTATTAGCCTGCAATCTTACTTTCTGTTATATTTACTTTTTTAGCAGTTTAATGGCTTCGTTCATAAATCCTATTTTGTCCATCCTTAATCATGATTATTTAGTTGGACCAAACTTTGAAAAATGGTACAAAACTTTAAGGGTAGTCCTTCGATTTGAGAGAATTTAGTATATTTTGGATGTCCCGACATTTGCTCCTGTTAATGAGATTGCTTCCGAGACCGACAAGGTCGCTTACTATAAGTGGGTCCAGGATGATGTGTGTGCTAGGGGATACATTCTTTCATCAATGAGCAATGATCTGCGTCGATTCTATGAGGGGTTGCCTCATTCCGTAGATATCATTCGTTGTTTGGAGGAATCCTTTGGCGAGCGTAGTCAGTCTATGAGATTCCAGTTGACCCGTGAGCTTTTTAGTATGAGACTTGAGGAAGGGGGTGACGTGAGCCAACACTGCCTCAGAATGATTTACTTGGTAACTCAATTGGAGGCATTTGGTTTCATTATGGATCCCCGACTTCAGGTAGACTTGATCTTGCAGTCTCTTCCACCATCTTACTCTCATTTGATCTTGGACTTTCACGTACACAGAATTGAGATCACACTGAATGAGTTGCCAGATATTCTGACTAGCTGGCAGAACCTTGGTTTGGATGCAGGGCCCAATCCCCATGTTGAGTCCTCTCATTCTGTGGCTGAGCCCAACCAAAACAAAAATAGAAGAAGAAGGAGAATGAGACATAGGAGAATCCGAGTTGTAGCATTCTTACCAAGAGATTTCTCATCAGGAGGGGATTGAGTAGTTGACATTGTTTATGCATGATTTGGTTGTTTTGGATCGGCTTGGTATACGATCCCAATTTTGAAATATGTTTATAAATGTTTTAGATTAGTTTGAATGTTTCTTTGAATAGTAGTAACTATTATCAATCTTTTCTTACTATGGGTAATTTTGGAATTGATCCTTTGTAAGAAATGATTGGCATTTTGTTTATCCTTCATTAATAGTAATGAAATGATCAGAATGTGTGTCGGAAGAAACGATGTCATCAAACTCAAACATTTATATTTCATTGGTTTGCATTTATAAAAATGGCTAAATACCAAATCATACATATATTGTCTTGAACTTTGAAATGGCCAAGAGTTAAAGACTAGAATTCTTGTATTTATCTATCTAAATGAGTTTGATAGATTAATTATTCTTTTTGACAAAAGAGTTTGTTCAAAATAAATAATTGAATGAAATGGAGCTTATGAGACTTGTCTAGAATATGTTGGGTTATAAAAGAAGATTAGAGAATGCATCTTTTATCACCATAATCTTTCAAATTGATTTTAAACTTATACCATGTTTTAATTATATGGTTGTATAGAATTTAAACTCTTTCATGCATAGTTTCTTTAGAGAAAGTTAACTATAATGAAATGGTTAAAATGAAAAGATAGAGATCATTTTCATTAAATGAAGGTGATATCTAAATTTATAAGAAAAGTTAGTGGGAGTTAATGCCCTTAACAAGTCTTGTGAATTTATGATACCTTCGTTTGTCAAAGTCCAATTGAATTTTTATATCATGTTATTTTTCTTGGGTAAACCAATCATGTCTTGTAAGTGTCATGTCTATGAAGTACAATGATATGATTATTTGTTTTCTCATTGCCTGTACACCAAGTCACGATCTTAAAGTTCTCTTTAAGATGCAGGAATCTAGGAAATTTTGGTCTCTAGTCTCAAAGACAGGGTATCCGTCTTTTCTTGTAGATTTCCTTCTGACTATTAAGGAAAGGTCGTGAATGGTTTTTGCATCTAATCCTTACACAATTTGCATTCTCCTTTAAAATGCAATGGCAAGTACTTGGCACAATATGATGTAATGAGTTACATGATAAATATTAGAGAGAATACATATAAGTTCTAGTGATCTTATTGTTATAATGATCTCTATATGAACTTTAACCCAGAATTTTAAGGTTTATGGTTATAGTGAAGTTCTTAGTGTAGAATTCACTTAAAAGGATAAAAGTGTATTTAGTAGATTTGTGAATTATTGGAAAGAGTTCCGAATAATGATAAATAATAGTTATGTTATTATTTGAGCCTAGATGCTGTTTGACTTTTATGATGTGTGGATAATATATAGTTCTGTCTATTGATAGTAACCGATGCAATATGGTGGCTATCATAGAGGCTTTCTGCACAAGCTTAAAAGAACCCGATCTCATCAAGAGTCCAAACCTGTAAAGAGTCAATTCAATATTTTCTTTCTTAATAAGAAAATGATTTAACATATAAAGATCCTATAGTTGTTTCTATAGATGACCCACTGATCCTGTAAAAATCAGTTACAGTTGATCACCATCTTTGGGAAGATGAGTATAGAGATACGAATATAAAATGCACTAGATCCTATGGTTGATAACATTAGTGCAAGTGGGAGATTGTTGGGGATATGCCCTAATGCTAAAGTTTGAGATGACTTTATTAGGGTTTAATAAGAATATGCTTTTGTGTTTTATATGTAATGTTATTTGTAGGATGTTCATATTCTCCGCTTCGATATGAATATGTCCCTAATGTCTATCCGAGAAGAGAAATGTTCTAAAAGGGTTTAGGATATTTCGCACTTTCTCTTCGATATGATAAGCATTAAGAAACGATTCATAGCCCTTCAGATTATTCAACCGGGACTAGAATAATTGAGTACGGGTTATCATATGTTATTACCTTTGATTAACATAGTGATGTTAATGATAAAGGATGGCGTGCGAAATGCCAGAACAACATGATGATATGGACTAATAAACATATGAGTGATCGTCTGTGTACGGATCATTGAATGTGATAATAAATAGTGAACTGCATGATTTTAGGTTAATAGTTTACTATTTAGTTGAGAATTGTGCAAATTAATCCTCAAACTTGAGAAATTGCGGGTGCCGGTTATATCAGGGGATAAATACTACGTTTGGACAATGCCTGTCTTCTATAAGGTAGGTTACGACCTTTCGCGTTTTAGTCTTGTGGTATGAACCGATAGGTAATTGTCAAGATATGATCTGTTAACCTCCGGCGTGAGGCAATGTCCTATGATATCTGAGATCAGTTGGTAAATGAGCAAGTCCTTGGCCAAGGCGAGTATGAAGTGATGGAAATGGGTTTTTTTCCATGGTAGTCATTTCTCATTTCACTGATTCAGATTTATACATAGTATCAAATGCGGGCTTAACCATTTCATGGTCCTTTCCCGATCGGGGCATTTGTAACAGAAGGATCGGACTGCACGCTAATTCTCGACTGTTAAATGGATTCATAAAATACGTCGTCTTCATTATCATTTACATTTTCATGGTACGTTTTTTGCTAGTGCGTCACTCATGAGCATGAGGGTATTTCGGTAAATGACAGAGACATTTCCGAAATAGATAAGGCGGTTTATTAGGTCCCTCATTGGTACGCGATTATGAATCTAGAATGTCACACACTAATGAGTATCATGAATAAGTTCACCGGGCACTTGTATAATGTGGTTGGTGGCTTTAAAGTGTTAAGAGTCATCAATGTTGGTATTTAGGCTAAAAGTATAATTTCAAAAAGTTTTAGGGTCAAATTGTAATTACCAAAACTTTTAGGGCCAAACTATAATTATTGAAAAGTTGTTTCAATATATATTTATTCTAATGGAGATTAGAATGGACAAGAAAATATATATACGTAATGGTATTTATATATGTATATGTGTAATAATGATGTAATTTGAGAAATGTCACGTCATCGTCTTAGTTGTCAAAATGTGAATTGCAAATTAATGACTAGATAATGACATGTGGCATATGCATGTAGAGATTGATGACATGTGGCATATGCATGTAGAGATTGATCATTACTTTTGTTGATAAAGCCTTTTTGACAAGTGTCAAGAGAGAGAATAAAGTTGCATTTGGATTGTAATGATTACAATCCTAGGATTTGCATAACTTTTACTTTAGAAGGAAGCAATTTTGATTGGCAACCTATTAAAGTAATATTATATATATGTTTGTATGAGCATATAATATATATTTAATAAAAGATGACAAGCATTCTCTCTCCACCCACTTGCATTTTAGGCCAAGGGTAGGATGAGAGAGAAAATTGTCATCTTGCCATCTAATGCTAATCACTAGGATCAAAAGACTTGCATGGCTTTTGATTAAAAGGTGATAATATGATTGGTCACCTATTATGATGCATTATTATAATATAAATGATAGCATTTTCTCTCACACACACAAGGCCTCTCACTCACACGACACAACCAACAAAGAAAGCAAAAGAACTTCAATTTTTCTTATGCCATTTTCAGCCATAGCAAGATATAAAAGATAAGTTTTGTGTTTTGTTTTTTTAACACACATACATAGTTTTAAAAGCTTTAAGATACTACTAGCACATATAATCTTCAAGTGTTGGTTGAGCTTTGGATGCTTGGTGGACTAACTAGGGCCTTCAAGTTAGAAGGGTTCAAAAGCTTGTCTTTAAACATCACCTTCTCCAAAGTGATCTACAAGTGAGCTATAACTATGAACCTCTCTATTTCTATATGTATTATTGATATATATATATATATATACATATATATATATATACATATATATATATATACATATATATAATAGAAAGTTAGCATGTTGATCGTTTGTGACAAAACTTGTGAAATTTTTGTTGATAGCCTATGTAGTTTCGGCTATGACTAGGTATCCATACACAACTTTTGCGATCTTGAAACCAACTTGTGATTATGTCTTGACATGGTATCTGTAACGCCTCGATCCCTCATGAGACCGGAGGCTCTAATAACCAAGCTATTCTCAACCCAATTCCAACTCGGTCTCAAAATTTTAGGGAAAAACGGACAAAGTCTCCCCTATAACGTGGACATTTTAAAAACCTGTAAGTATTCAATAAGTTATAGAACAACAATAAAGCCATTTCCAAAATAAAGATCTCAACTTTAAGGTCATCCGAGCCTTAAGACATACAAACTGTTTAGATACACACAAGCATGCATTCATAACATAACTTATTTACAAAACTGCTTATCATGTCACTCCATGATAGCTTTTAAGCTTTTAAGCATTCTTAGAAATTAAAAACAACACGTCATTCACTCCCAAGCATGCAAAGAAGCTAAGAGCATAAATATAAGTTATTACATGCCATAGTTCATATCTCCTACTATAATCAACTGGCATTCATCTTACAATCAATCAAACATGTACATAAGCACTTAGGCTACAAAATAGATCATAAGGTAGAGTAAACAAGATCTCCACATAACAGCAAGAACCATAAATCCACCTCACGCAAGTATAATACTGCAACTAAGGCAACTCCTCCTCCAATTGCACATCCTGAAATATGTTAGTGAGGTATGAGCAACCACAATTGCCCAGTGAGGGATAAAGACTACTCGGGATGTGCAATGCAACAATTATAGCAGTTAAGCAAGAAGGCAAGTAAAGTACATTTGAAACAGTAAATAACCACACATATCAAAGGATACGATACACTTAACCCCAACACTCCAGAATTCTCTTATCTTGATCACGAACCACGATCTACGAACCACGATCCACGATCAATATGCCGGCATAACCCCAATTACTCCAGTGGGTATACTTCAGATGTACCCCGATAATCCTCTGACCTAACACACCCTGGCAATCTCCGGACCAGGAAAGTGAGGGAACAGGGTATGGAGATCGAATATCGATTAGCAAGCCCGCTGCCGCCCAGCCGATAATCAATACAACCATCCCTGACACTATGGTTGCGTAACCACTATGCAATGCACTTATCAATGGCAAGACAATATCAACAATATAAGTAATAACACGTGGGAGGATCAACAAAGTAGGTTGACCTCGAAACAATTAGAAAAGAAGTAGTTTCATATAAGCAATTAAGAGATTTACAAAGAGGAATATTCAAGATATACATAGAACTATACCAAAAGCTCCAAAATAACTTGAAACTACATTTAAACACACAAAAAGTCATGCCAAGGTCTTAGAAGCGTGAGACAATTGAATTTGCACTTAAACCCCTTTGTTATTCAATCCGTTTTCCTTCCAAATTCATGTTATGGTTCTAGATTAGCAAGCGGCCTATACCATGCTTCTAGTTAACCCCTTAGACACTTATAGGACCCTCAAAATCTTGCAAACACCCGCATTTAGCCCGAAAGTCTCTTTTGACTTTGTACTACAAGTACCTCACCCGAGACTCAAATGAGGGCTAGAAAAGCATAATTAGGGTCTACTTAGCCTAGGAACACCAAAAATGAAGGTCAATTTTACCCGGATTCCCGATAACCCCGAAACCCTTTTTTAAAAGTCGGCTATTTTATTCTTTTGCTAGGTTATGAGCAATTAAATGTTATAGAGTCTTTACACTACTTTCATTAACATCTAAAGCACCTATTAGGGTCATTGATTCAAGCTATAAAGTCCAATTTCACAAAACCCTAACATTCCCATCACTATTTATGCCAAATATTCAATGAGCAATTTTAACTGATTAAACTACGAAACGATAACATAAATTAGGTCTCTACTACTTATATATAACATACATAAGCATATTTGAGCATTGCATTAGCATTTAAGAGCAAAACAAGAAATTCAAAAAAGTTATCACATTTTTGAAATACAAAAATAGGTATGAAATCCCTCACCTATTGCTCGTAGGAGCTCCTAGGAGGCTAGTAAACACCCTAAACCACTTGCACCTAGCTTGGCTTGGCTTGGAATGAGGATTTGTTGAGCAAAAATCTCTATTTCTCCTCCTATGCTATTTTCAGATTTGCTACAGTGTTTTCAGCTTTTCTCTTCTTTTTTTTGTTTTGTTTTATGAGCTTAATATGTGTGTGTGAGTATATATTCTAAGTGGTGTTGAGTTGGGTAAGTGTTAAGTCTATAAAAATGAGTCTAATTAGCTTAAAAACGAGTCTCAATGCGCGTTAATATGTTAGCTAACTAAAACATAAAGTTTAACTACGTAATACTATTCACTAGTTCACTAAAATATTTTCTAAACGAATGCTCTCAACACTAAATGCTCAAATGCACATTTTTCTCATTCCTAATATAATTAATGTGATTTAAGAAAAATGCTAATTCGAAGAAAATAGATAGTTGGAAAATGTAATAAATAGTAACCTTTTTGGGCGTCACGTTAATGAATCATGGCATTGTTCTTGGGCGTCACAGTATCTTATGTTGGCCTAGCACTTTCAGAGTCGTGCGACTCATCATGGATTTTACCATATCTAGTAGTCCATGAGAGGTACTAAAACTTACTACCAAGACAATTTCCTTTTGTACATGATTACCTTCAAACCCACCTGAGAGGCACTAAAACCTTCTCTATCTAGTATGCTCATGAGTCCACCATACACATCAGTGTGCACCAATTCTAACATTATTCTTGTCTTATGCAATATGGAAGAATATGACTTCTCGGCCACCTTTTCTTCTAGGCATGATTCATATTGAGCGTATGGTTCGAGATCTAATAAGCCCAAGAGCCCATCCTCAAAATCTATTCAGGTTTATATGACCTGAATCATAGGTTCCACAAGTACAAACCATTGGTGGATGAAATCTTTCTTTTCTAAAAGGAACTTGAGTATTCAGAATCTACATAATCGCAAATTGGAAATAATTGGATGTAGATAGAATAAATATATTATGCATACTTCCAGACTTTAAAAAAAAATCTATTTAATAATAAAACAAAAATGAAAGTTTAACAAATGTAATATCCCTTTTTTTTTAAAAAAAACCTTAAAACTTTCTCATGTCTAGAGCATGATAAATATTGTCTTATTCTAAAAACTATCACTAAATAATAAAATAACTATTCCAATAGTAGCAGCCTAGACCATCGCTCCAACGCCAATCTTTAGAGTGAATCTACCTTTACTTAGCCTATTCGTTTCCTAAAACCCTTGCATGGTAATGCAGACACAGTCAATGGTTCTAGAATCTACTATCCATGACTCTGTAGAATTAACCACCAAACTATTTCAACGATACAAGTAAACTCGGTACCTTTGTTTTTCTTGATTAGGTACTTTGGGCAGTTTTTCTTCCATTGACCTTTTTGGCCACACTCAAAGGACTTTACTTTGGGCTTACCACCTACAGCCTTTTTCTTCTTCTGCCCATTACTAGCTAGGCCTTTGCCTTTACCTTTACCATTTCCCTGCTTCCCCTTCTTCCAAAACTTTTTCCCTTCAGGTTTCGTCCAGAAGAGGATGACTGGGCCATATGGGCTTGACATTTGGGCTGCATTGTCACGCCCCGACCTAACCCCACGCTAAAGGTCAAGTTTGGATCTGACAAACGGACAGAGTCTCCTTTGTACCATGGACATTTTAAAAACATGTAATCATACAATTCAAGCCACGAAACAATAAGAACATCATTTCTAATTAAAACCAAACTTCAAGGCCAACCGAGCCCTAAGTAGTACAACAGTTTAGTTACATACAAGCATGCATTCCCGATATAAACTTCTTACAAAACCGCTTATCATGCCACTCCATGATAGCATTTAAACTTTCATAGAATTTAAAGACAACCATTGCAACCCCCAAAGCCAACACACAGAATGCAGCAACTAAAGGTAAGAATACTAGTTATTACATGCCATGGACACTTATCATTCATTAAATCCAAACTTACAACTAAACAATTTATACATGAGCTTAAGGCTCCAAAATAGACATAAACAAGTAGCAAAGTCTTCAACACAACAAGCACCACAATCTACCTCAAACAAGAAGGACACTACAACTAGGGTAACTGATTAGTCTGGACCTCCGGCTTCTCTCCCTCAACCAAGTCTAGCTGGGGTTCAACCTCAGCGTCTCCTGAAACATGTTAGCGAGGTGTGAGCATCCACAATTGCCCAGTGAGAGATAAAGTCTATCCGGGGCGTGCAATGCAACAAATATAACAATTAAGCAATAAAAACATTTAAGGAACAAACGAAATAGCATGAAACCACACATATCAAAGGATACGATACACTTAACCACAACACTCTAAAATTCTCTTTTTCTTCGATCACGAACCATGAGCCACGAGCCACAATCCACGATCAATGTACCGGCATGACCCCAATCACTCCAATGGGTGTACTCCGGATGTACCCCGAGAACCTACGACCTAACACTCCCTGGCAATCTCCGGACCAGGCGAGTGAGGGACTAGGGCACGGAGATCGAATATCCACTAGCAAGCCCGCTGATGCCCAGCCGATATTCAACTCATCCGCCCCTGACACTATGGTTACACAACTACTATGCAATGCACTTATTGATGACATTATAACAATAATAATTGAAGCAATAAGACATGGGAGGAACAACAAAGTAGGTTGTCCTCAAATCAGTTAGAAAAGAAGCAATTTCATATAAGCAACTAAGCAAATTACAAAGGGCATTTACAAAATTCACATAGAACTACACCAAAAGCTCAAGGATATCTTAAAAACACATTTAAACACCCTAGGAACCATTACAAGGCCTTAGAAGCGTGACACAATCGAAATTGTGCTTAAACCCCTTTGTAACTCAACCCGTTTTCCTTCCAAACTCACGCTATTGTTCTAGATTAGTAAGCGGTCTATTTCATACTTTTAATTAACCCATTAGACACCCTAAGGACCTTCGAAGTTGCCCAAATACCCACGTTTAGCATATAAGCCCCAATTTCCCTCTTTTGACTTTGTATTACACGTAATGTAACGCCCCGATCTCTCACGAGACCGGAGGCTCTAAAAACCAAGCTATTCTCCACCAAATTCCAACCCAGTCTAAAAAATTTAGGGAAAAACGGACAGAGTCCCCCCCTGTAACGTGGACATTTTGAAAACCTGTAATCATTCAATAAGCTATAAAACAACAATAAAGCCATTTCCAAAATAAAGATCTCAACTTTAAGGCCATCCGAGCCTTAAGACATACAAACAGTTTGATACACACAAGCATGCATTCATAACTTAACTTCTTTACAAAATCGCTTATCGTGCCACTCCATGATAGCTTTTAAGCATTCTTAGAAATTGAAAACAACCCATCATTTACTCCCAAGCATGCAAAGAAGCTAAGAGCAGAAATATAAGTTATTACATGTCATAGTTCACATCTCTTACTACAATCAACTGGCATTCAGCTTACAATCACTCAAACATGTACATAAGCACTTAGGCTACAAAATAGAACATAAGGTAGAGCAAACAAGATCTCCACATAACAGCAAGAACCATAAATCTACCACACAAGTATTACATAGCAATTAAGGCAACTCCTCCTCCAATTGCACCTTCTGAAATATGTTAGCGAGGTATGAGAAACCACAATTGCCCAGTGAGTGATAAAGACTACTCAGCACGTGCAATGCAAAAATTATAATAGTTAAGCAAGAAGGCAAGTAAAGTACATTTGAAACAGTAAATAACCACACATATGAAATGATACAATACACTTAACCCCAACACTCTATAATTCTCTTATCTTGATCACGAACCACGATCTACGAACCACGAGCCACGATCAATATACCGGCATAACCCCAATCACTCCAGTGGGTGTACTCCGGATGTACCCTAATAATCCTATGACCCAACATCCCCTGGCAATCTCCGGACCAGGTGAATGAGGGACCAGGGTACGGAGTTTGAATATCCACTGGCAAGCCCTTTTTCGCCCAACCGATATTCAACACATCCGCCCCTAACACTATGGTTGTGTAACCACTATGCAATGCACACCAACACTTGACAATAAGATAATCAATGATGAACAGTAACACTTAGGAGGGTCAACAAAAGAGGCTGCCCTCGAGACAGTTCATAATATAAGTAATGGTACAAACTAATTAAAAGAGCATAAAGGGGAAAGTTGCACATTTTCCAATAAACCATTACCAAAAGCTCATAAACATCTTATAATTGCAATTAAGCCCTTATTAAACACTTACAAGGTTATAGAAGTGAAAAATCATTCATTTCTCAATTATCCCCCTTTTTTCCTAAGCCATTTTCCTTCCA
This sequence comes from Ehretia macrophylla, assembly GCA_037974665.1. NCBI lineage: Eukaryota > Viridiplantae > Streptophyta > Magnoliopsida > Boraginales > Ehretiaceae > Ehretia > Ehretia macrophylla. Next base: position 76,182,738 of record CM075773.1, read on the forward strand.
AATTAAAGTTAATGTTTCGAATTCATGGGGAAGCTATACCATTCTTATAATTAACCCTTAAGGCACCCTTATAGCACTCAAACACATTTAAATACTCGCAATTACCACAAAAGCCCCAATTTCCGTCTTATGGCTTTGAACTACACATACCTTAACCGGGATTCAAACGAGGTTCAACAAACCTTCTATAGCACCTAGGTAACCTAAGAATACCAAATGTGAAGCTCAAATCAACCCGGATTAGCATTAACCCCGAAACCCCTTTTAAAAAGTCGGCTATTTCACGTTTTATACAAGTTTAGAGTGATTCGAGGGCACGGGGCTATTGGACTACCTTCATTAGCACCTAAGGCATCTATTAGAAGCAATGAATCAATCCAATACGCACAATTACACAAAGCCCTAAAAATTCATCATTATTCACCTTATATAATCAAAGTAACGATTCTAACCGTTTAAAATACGAACCAATGGCTTAAATGTGTTCTCTAGCACTTATATACAATGTACAATAGCATAGATAAGCATTTCAATAGCATTTGATAGCATTTCTAACAATTCAAGAAAAATGTAACAACTTTTATATGCAAAAAGAGCCATGAAATCCCTCACCTAAAGTGCGTAGGAGCACCTAGAAGGCTTGGACACACCCTAAACTACTTGCTCTAGGCTTGGAGAGGCTTGGATGCAAGATTTGGAGAGCAAAATCTGCTCATTTGGCTGCTATAGGGCGGTTCGGATTTGCTACAGTAATTTCTGCTTCTTTTTTTGTTTTTGTTTTTGCTAAGTTATGACTTGTTTTGTGTGTTGGTTGAGTATACATGTGACGTCCGAGATTTAGCAATGCATTCAATTACTGTTGCATCCTTTATTTGCGCACCTCTTTCTATGCCTTATTAATTGTCTTCTTAAATTACTATTCACTCCATTTTTTAAACTGCATTCTATTAGTTAATTAGTATTTTTATTAAATCATATTAATTGTTAAAGTAGTGGGAAACATGTGCAATTGAGCTAGAGGCGATAGGAGAGCTCGTTTAGAAAATAATTTTTGTAGTTGAATGAATAGTGTTACGTAACATAACTTAGGGAATGAATTAGCTAGCATTCATTTTACTATCTAGGCTCATTTTAAGCTAACTAAGCGCATTTAGTGAACCATTTAAGCAAGCAACTTAGCCCCATTTAATATATAGCTAACACAACACACACATTAGCTCATAACTTAGCAAAAAAAAAGAGAGCATGCTGAAAATACTGTAGCAAATCCGAGAATTGCATAGGAGAAGAAATAGAGTTTTTTTTGCTCAACAAATCCTCATTCCAAGCCAAGCCAAGCTAGGTGCAAGTGGTTTAGGGTGTCTACTAGCCTCCTAGGAGCTCCTACGCGCATTGGTGAGGGATTTCACGGCTTGTTTTTGCATTTCTAAATAGTTGTCAATTTCTTGATTTGTTGAAAATGTGATCAAATGCTATTGTATGAGTTATCTATGCTAATATACCATCTATATGAATGCTAGAGAACATATTTGAGCCATCGTTTCGCAATTTAAACGGTTAGAATCGTTAGTTTGATTTTTAGGGTGAATAGTGACGTTTTTCTAGGGTTTTGCGTAATTGCTCGAATTAGCTTGATGTAATGCTTCTAATAGACGCCTTAGGTGCTAGTGAAGGTAACCTAATATCCCCGTGCACTTGCATTGTCCTTAAATTGCTTAAAATGGAAAATAGCTGACTTTAATTTGGGGCTTTCGGGGTTAATGCGAATCCGGGTGGATTCGGGCTTCAATTCTAGTATCCTTAGGCTACCTAGGTGCTATAGATGCCTTGATATCCCTTGGTTGAAGCCCGGACATGGTACGTGTAGTTTAAAGCCATAAGAGGAAATTTGGGGCTTTCGGGGTAATCGCGGGCATTTGAATGAGCTAGAGGGTTGAGAGGGTACCTTGAGGGTTAGTTAGAAGGTTGGGAGAGTTCCCTTTGAAAATGAAATCATTAACTTTGGTTTGGAAGAGAAATAGTTTGTAAAATAAAGGGGTTTACGTGCAATTTCGGTTGTCTCACATTTCTAAACCCACGACATGACTTCTTGAGTGTTTATATGTTATATTAAGTTGATTTGGAGCTTTTGGTATAATTCTATGGTTATTTTGTAAATGTCCCTTTGTAAAACTGCTTATTAGCTTATATAATTGCTTCTATGCTAATTGCCTCGAGGTCAACCTACTTTGTTGATCCTCTTATGTGTTAATGCTTATATTATTGCTATTAACTTGCCATCGTTAAGTGCATTGCATAGTGGTTGCGCAAACATAGTGTCAGGGGCGGATGTGTTGAATATCGGCTGGGCGGCAGAGGGCTTGCCGGTGGATATTCAAACTCCGTGCCCTATTCCCTCATTCGCCTGGTCCGGAGATTGCCAGGGGATGTTGGGTCGTAGGATTCGGGGTACATCCGGAGTACACCCACTGGAGTGATTGGGGTTATGCCGGCTTATCGTGATCGTGCTCGTGGTTCGTGGATCGTGAATGAAGACCAGTGAAGATTGGTGTATAGGGGATTGTGTGAAATGTATCCTTTTAAATGTGTGGTTACTTATGTTATCATTGCTTCTTAAATTGTCTAAGTGATATTGTTGTATAACTGTATTATCTGTTGCATTACACGCCCCGGGACTATATCCCTCACTGGGCAACAGTGGTTGCTCATACCTCGCTAACATGTTTCAGGTGGCACAGTTGGTGGAGTTGCCTTAGCTGTTGTGTGATATTTGTCTGAGGTGGATGTGCTTTCTGGTTGCTATGTGAAGAATTTGTTGTCCTATGTATAATCTATTTTGGGGCCTTAAAGCTCATGTATGTATTTGAGTAATATGTAAGCTGGAAGTCTGATAATGTAGTAGCAGTGGTAATTCTATGGCTTGTAATAACTTATATTTCTATTTCTAGTTGCTTTGCATGCTTGGGAGTGAATGGCTTAGTGTAGAATGTTTTATCTCTAAGTATGTTTTAATGTTATCCTAGAATGGCATGGTTATTAGACTATATTATAAACAAGTTACTTGCATGCTTGTGTGGTTTTGGAACTGTTGTTTGCTTCAAGGCTCGGATGGCCGTGAATCTTTAAATATTTAGCCATGAAAAGTTTGTTTACCTTGTAGTTACCTTATTTGAGAATTTACAGGTTTTCAGAATGTCCATAGTACAGGGAAAACTCTGTCCGTTTTTCCCCTAAAATTTTGTGACCGGGTTTGGTATTGGGTTGAGAATAGCATGGTTATTAGAGCCTCCGGTCTCGTGAGGGATCGGGGCGTTACAATACATGTCTAGGTGAGCTATTTTAGTGAGAGTGTGTGGTCAAAATATGAGTTAAACTAGCTAGAACCAAGTCCCAAAGTGCAAATTAATGCTAGCTAATTAAAACACTAAGTTAAGTTACGTAATACTATTCATTAGATTTGCAAAACATTTTCTAAACGAGTGTTCCTATCGCTCTAAGCTCAAATGCACATCTTTCTCATTCCTAAAACAATTAATATGATTTAATAAAAATGTTAATTCATGGTAATTAAGCAGTTGAAAAATGGAATGAATAGTGATTAAAGAAGACAACAAGCAAAGCACAAAAAAAAAATGCGCAAATAGTGGATGCAATAGTAAGCTAGAAGTACGGTTAAATCTCGGGCGTCACATCCTCTCCCCCTTAAACAAATTGCGTCAACGTAATTCTTCTTCCAAGAGAACTCCGCATCAACTGAAAACCAACTTCAATTACTCTTCATCAGTTACTGAGCAAGAATACCTTATACGAATTCTCGTAAGAACCCATTAAGAAATCCTAGTAGTACTGCCAGCGAATCCCCAAGTAATTAGGCCAAATAAAGGCTCCAATAGAAATGCTACATAGAAATCCAAATAAGAATCCCGCTGGCACGAACACTGTAGAATAATATAATCCCAGCTAAAAGTGGCTAGAAAATACCAATAAAAGATTGGAGCATAAATATTGTAGATAATATCGTATAATAAGGCTGAATAGAATTCCAAATACCAAGTCTTTAGAGAAATGTCAATAAGAAAATACCAGAAGAATGCTAAATACGAAAATACCAAGAGAATGCCTTAGAGAACTGTCATATATAAATCCCAAGAGAAGCCATTCATTTAAGACTGTTGAATATAAAAGAACACCTTAATAGAATGCCAATAACCAAGCTCCAACTATAAACACCAAATCCTAAATAAAGGTTGATCAAATGCCTCTCATTTCTGCTAATCAACATAACTTGGAAGACCTGCCACTAATCACCTCTCTTCAGGGGGAAGAATAAGTTTTTCTTACCATTCGACGGGTTATGTATGAATGCCAAACTATTGCATATGTTTAAACATTCTTTAAACTATTATGCAACCATGATTATAAAAGAACATAAAAAACAATGTAAGCAACAAAGTCATTCAAGTACGAATCATAACAAAACCAATTCAATTCACAACAAAACTTAATTCAAAATGCTCAAGTACATATATTACAATCAATAATTCAAGCAGATAATGATTCACGAGGTCAATTCGATGCAATTTCACTTCACTCAGCACACATTTAGCACATAACACATAACTATATCACATAGGTGTACACATTTAATTCAAGACACACAATCACACATACAAGCACACACTTTCAAGACACGTTTAACAAGCACACACGCAAGGGTTACAACCTGACAGGCCGAGGACCCTATCCCGTTTGAGAGCTAACTAAGCTCTAATACCACCTGTAATGCCCCAATCTCTCACGAGATCAGAGGCTCTAAAAACCAAGCTATTCCCAACCCAATTCCAACCCGGTCTAAAAAATTTAGGAAAAAACGGACAAAGTCACACCTGTAACGTGGACATTTTGAAAACCTGTAAGCATTCAATAAGCTATAAAACAACAATAAAGCCATTTCCAAAATTAAGATCTCAACTTTAAGGCCATTTGAGCCTTAAGACATACAAACAGTTTAGATACACACAAGCATGCATTCATAATTTAACTTCTTCACAAAATCGCTTTTCATGCCACTCCATGATAGCTTTTAAGCATTCTTAGAAATTGAAAATAACCTGTCATTCACTCCCAAGCATGCAAAGAAGCTAAGAGCATAAATATAAGTTATTACATGCCATAGTTCATATCTCCTACTACAATCAATTGGCATTCAGCTTACAATCACTCAAACATGTACATAAGCACTTAGGCTACAAAATAGAACATAAAGTAAAGCAAACAAGATCTCCACATAATAGCAAGAACCATAAATCCACCTCATGCAAGTATCACACAGCAACTAAGGCAACTCCTCCTCCTGAAATATGTTAGCGAGGTATGAGCAACCACAATTGCCCAGTGAGGGATAAAGACTACTCGGGATGTACAGTGCAACAATTATAGCAGTTAAGCAAAAAGACAAGTAAAGTACATTTGAAACAGTAAATAACCACACATATCAAAGGATATGATACACTTAACCCCAACACTCTAGAATTCTCTTATCTAGATCACGAACCACGATCTACGAACCACGAGCCACGATCAATATACCGGCATAACCCCAATCACTCCAGTGGATGTACTCCGGATGTACCCTGATAATCCTACGACCCAATATCCCCTTGCAATCCCTGGACCAGGTGAATGAGGGACTAGGGTACGAAGTTTGAATATCCACTGGCAAGCCCTCTGCCGCCCAACTGATATTCAACACATCCGCCCCTGACACTATGGTTGTGCAACCACTATGCAATGCATATCAACACTTGACAATAAGATAATCAATGAAGAACAGTAACACTTAAGAGGGTCAACAAAAGAGGTTGCCCTTGAGACAATTCATAATATAAGTAATAGTACAAACTAATTAAAAGAACATAAAGGGAAAGGTTGCACATTTTCCAATAAACCATTACTAAAAGCTCATAAACAACTTATAATTACAATTAAACCCTTAATAAACACTTACAAGGTTATAGAAGTGAAAAATCATTCATTTCTTAATTATCCCCCTTTTTTCCTAAGCCATTTTCCTTCCAAATTAAAGTTAATATTTCGAATTCATGGGGAAGCTATACCATTCTTCTAATTAACTCTTAAGGCACCCATATAGCCCTCAAACATATTCAAATAATCGCAATTACCACAAAAGCCCCAATTTCCGTCTTATGGCTTTGAACTACACATACCTTAACCGGGATTCAAACGAGGTTTAACAAAGCTTCCATAGCACCTAGGTAACCTAAGAATTCCAAATGTGAAGCTCAAATCAACCCGGATTAGCATTAACCCCAAAACCCTTTTTAAAAAGTCGGCTATTTCACGTTTTATACAAGTTTAGAGTAATTCGAGGGCACGGGGCTATTGGACTACCTTCATTAGCACCTAAGGCATCTATTAGAAGTAATGAAACAATCCAATACGCACAATTACACAAAACCCTAAAAATTCATCACTATTCACCTCATATAATCAAAGTAACGATTCCAACCATTTAAAATACGAACCAATGGCTTAAATGTATTCTATATCACTTATATACAATGTACAATAGCATAGATAAGCATTTCAATAGCATTTGATAGCATTTCTAACAATTCAAGAAAAATGTAACATCTTTAATATGCAAAAAGAGCCATGAAATCCCTCACCTAAAGCGCGTAGGAGCACCTAGAAGGCTTGGACACACCCTAAACTACTTGCTCTAGGCTTGGAAAGGCTTGGATGCAAGATTTGGAGAGCAAAATCTCCTCATTTGGCTGCTATAGGGCTGTTCGGATTTGCTACAGTAATTTATGCTTCTTTTTTTGTTTTTGTTTTTGCTAAGTTATGACTTGTTTTGTGTATTGGTTGAATATATATGTCTAGGTGAGCTATTTTAGTGAGATTGTATGGTCAAAATATGAGTTAAACTAGCTAGAACCAAGTCCTAAAGTGCAAATTAATGCTAGCTAATTAAAACACTAAGTTAAGTTACGTAACACTATTCATTAGATTGACAAAACATTTTCTAAACGAGTGCTCCTATCGCTCTAAGCTCAAATGCACATTTTTCTTATTCCTAAAATAATTAATATGATTTAATAAAAATGCTAATTCATGGTAATTAAGTAGTTGAAAAATGGAATGAATAGTAATTAAAGAAGACAACAAGCAAAGCACAAAAGAAATGTGCAAATAGTGGATGCAATAGTAAGCTAGAAGTACGGTTAAATCTCGGGCGTCACACGTACCTCAACCGAGACTCAAATGAAAGCTAGCAAAGCATATTTAGAGTCTACTTAGCCTAGGAATACCAAATGTGAAGGTCAATTTTACCCGGATTCACTATAGCCCCGAAATCCCTTTTTAAAAGTCGGCTATTTCATGCTTTTGTTAGGTTAGGAGCAATTAAACCCTACGGGGCCTTTACACTACTTTTATTAGCACTTAAAGCATCTATTAGAACCATTTATTCAAGCTATAAGGTTCGATTTCACAAAACCCTAGTTTTTCCGTCACTATTCATGCCATACAATCAACGAGCAATTTCAACCGTTTAAACTATGAAACAATAGCATAAATATGGTCTCTACTACTTGTATACAACATACATTAGCATATTTAAGCATTACATAAGCATTTGGTAGCAAATCTAAGAATTCAAGAAAGTTGTCACATTTTTCAAATACAAAAATAGGTATGAAATCCCTCACCAAAGCATGTAGGAACTCGTAGGAGGCTAGTAGACACCCTAAAGCACTTGCTCCTAGCTTGGCTTGGCTTGAAATGAAGATTTGTTGAGCAAAAATATCTCCTCCTCTCTCAATAGGGTTGTCGGGTTTCCCACAGTAAATTCCAGCTTTTATTTTATTTCTTTTGCTAAGTTATAAGCTATTGTGTGTGTATGTGAGTATATAATAAGTTGGAGTTATGTTTGGGTCCATATTTAGGCTACTAAGATAAGTTTAGTTAGCTAAAAATAAGTCCTAAGATGCAATTATGTGCTAGCTAATTAAATTACCTAGTTTAGTGACGTAACATTATTCAATGAGCCTCTAAAAATATTTTCTAAACGAAAGCTCCTAACACTTTTAGTTCAGATGCACGTTTTTCCCATTCCTAAAATAATTAATATGATTTAATAAAAATGCTAATTAAAGGTAATTAAGTAGTTGAAAAATGGAATGAATAGTAGCCACATAAGACAACAAGTAAAGCACAAAAGGAATGAGTAAATAGTGGATGCAACAGTAAATAAATGTATGGCTAAGATCTTGGGTGTCACATGCATGATCACCTCAGCTGCCTAAAGCTCTTTCATAAGCTAAGTGAGCCCCATATCCATCTTGTTCATGTTGCAGCTGAGCTTGAATTGGGGGAAGGATTCAGGCAGTGTCTCGAGAATAATTTCTACCTTACTTTTATTGTCAATTTGGGCCCTAAGACTTCTGCAAGGTTAAAGTTGTCCATCATCTTGAGAACGTGTTCTCTTACAGACGAACCCTCTGTCATCTTGGCTGTCATGATCTCAACATTAGTGGCTATGTTCTCATGTTGGTCGCCAACATGTCAGATATAAAAGCTAGCATGTAGTACTTGGCTATGTTGTCTGCCCTTTGCCACTTCTCATGGGCCTTCCTTTGGGCATTAGTAGAATTGTTCCTCAGTTGAGGGCAAGGCTAAGTCAAGACATACTTATGCCCATCTACAGTGAGTACTATGTCAAACTTCCTCTTCCAATCACTAAAGTTTGGACCAATCAGCTTGTCATTCGAAAGAATAGCCGACAAAGGATTAAAAGAGCCTTTCATATTATCTAGATATTCATGCAATATAATTAAGTATGAGCAAATTATGTAAGACCTATATATATATATATATGAATAGCATGCATGAGAATGAAATAATAGGAACTCATGAATGCAAGTGCACAAACATAGGATCGCCCTCCCAATTTGAAGTTTTTTCTTGGAAGTTTCAACCTTGTTGACTATGACAACAATCGTGACTATAAACAGACTCGTGACTATGGTAGGGAGGTATGCTCTGCTCTCTTGCGACCCCTACTTTAATCAAAAGACCCTACTGAAGATAGGTCGCCAAACTATGACGAGAGTTTCGCCTTTTGAAGCCCTCATAGGGCAATTCGGCCAAGTCGAGTTAGAAAGGCTTTGATGACTCAAACCCTTTTAACTATGACTAGTGCCCTAGTGATTACTCTTATCACTATAAGTTTCGCTTCCCAAGATCCGATAACACTTACTCTATAGGGAGGTTACTACCTATGTGAGACATGATCCCAAATTTACGTGCATTAATATTATCGTATGTGTAATTACATATATTTTAGTGTTTCCTATATTCTAATTACTTGTTATGTGAAAAGGAAATAAGTTATAAGTTAGAATTATATAAATTAAGTAGAATAACTTTCGGGGTAACTTTACAAATATTAGAAAGCTTTTAGGGCCAAAGTGTAAATACCTAAACTTTTACTTGGGCACCAAGTAAACTAATATAACTAGAATTAAACTTTGATAAATTGCATTGGAGACCCCACGTCTCAAGAAGAAATGAAAATAGGAGATTTTTGCAAAAGCTAACAAAATCTTGGGGTCAAACTCTAATTAGATATAACTTATAACTTATCTTCTAAGTAAATAAAATAATACAACACCTACTGTGATGCCCGAGAACTTCACCGTACACCTTTTTACTGTTGCATCTACTATTTACGCATCTTTACTATGCATTACTTGTTGCTTTATGTGGTTACTGTTCATCACATTTTTTAATTGCTTAATTACTTCGAATTAACATTTTTCTTAAATCATATTAATTATGTTAGGAATGAGAAAATGTACGTTTGAGCAAAAAGTGATAGGAGCATCCGTTTAGAAAATGTTTTATTGAAACTAGTGGATAGTGTTACGTAGTTAAATTTTATATTTTGGTTAGCTAACATATTATTTCACCTTTAGACTTATTTTAAGCTAGCTAGACTCATTTTTAGTAGTCAACACTTACACAAAACATAATACATATATTACATTTACACATCAAAACACATATACTCATAATAGAGCTCAAAACAAACCAAGAAATGATCTCCAAGCCCGTCCCCCCCCCTCCCCCCCTCCCAAAACCCGACAGCCCCTAGAGGAAGAAAGAAGGAATTTTTGCTCAACAAACTTTGGATTCAAGCCTTTGCAAGCTAAGAGCAAGGGATCAAGAGAGTTTGTAAGCCTCCTACAAGCTTCTACACACCATTTGTGAGGGATTTTTGCATCCTTTTGTGAATTGAAAGTTTATGTTAAAGTTTGAATTTTCTAGATTTGTTGTTATTGGCTTATGATATGATTAAATCTTGCTATACATGATACATACATGTTGTAGAGACCACATTTATGCTATTGTTTCACTTTTTAATCGATTAAATTCGTTGGTTTGATTTAGGGTAGTGAATAGTGATATTTTTTAGGTTTTTTTGAAATTGTGCGTATTAGCATGATTCATTGCTCCTAGTAGGTACCTTAGATGTTAAAAAGATAGTTTAATAGCCCCGTAACCTTGAATTGCTCAAAACTTTGCTAAAACATGAATTATGCGACTTTTTAAAAGGGGTTTCGGGGTTATTGGAAATCCGGATAAAATTGGCCTTCACATTTTGTATTCTTAGGGTATATAAGTGTTAATTAAGCTTTGTTAACTCTCGATTGAGTTCCGGTTGAGGTACTTGTAGTACAAACTCACAAGGTGGAAAATTGGGGCTTTTGTGGTAATCGCAGGCATTTGTGTAGTTTCAAGGGTCCTAGAGGTGCCTTGTGGGTTAATTAGAAGTATGGAATAGACCACTTACTAAACTAAAACCATAGCTTGAGTTTGGAAGGAAAATGGTTTATGTTACAAAGGAGATAAAGTAGGAAATCGGTTGTCTCACGCTTCTATGACCTTGTAAATGATTCTTAAGTGTTTAAATGAACTTGTGAGGCAAGTGTACTTAGTTAGAGAAATTCATGAATATGCTTATATATTGCTTATATTGTTTATGTATTACTTGTTACAGATTGAGTAAATATGCTTATATCTTGTATAATGTTTATATTACTTGTATATTGTGTTGAATGGGTGAAGTTATACTTAAGACTTGTAACTGGGCTGCTGGAATGATTACTTGGATGGTATGTTTAGCTAGAGTATATAAAGGTGGCTTCTGCTAAAGATAGAATTCTAATAGATATTGTATGCTAAATAAGTGAAGTTATAAGTTAGCTAACCTAGCTGAATAATTAATGAATGTTGTAGTTAAAGAGTAATTGAAGTAATGCTTGCTCATAGGTTCAAGGTGACTGGAAATGTTGTGATCCAAACTTACATCTTGGGGCTCGGTAGAGGTGAGGGAGTCTTCATCATTATGTCCATAATAGCTTATTTTCTTGTACCTCGATTATGTGCCTTAATATAATTGTTAAGTAATGTGCACTTATTGTCTATATATTGTGTGTGAGAAAAACCTACTTAGTTGTCCCTCAATCATGTGTTTATTGATTTATTCTATTGTTATCATTTTGAGTGCATTGCATCGTGGTTACGCAACCATTTGGGCATGGTAGTGTTGTGGAAACCGGGCAACATCGGGCTTGCCGGTCTACCTCGGCTACCATGGTTGCCCAATCCCACTCTCGCTTACGATGCCGCCCAAGGAGAGTTGGGTCGTAGGATTTCGGGGTACATCCATAGTACACCCATTTTGGAATTATAAGAAGATGCCGGCTTATCGATATCAGTGTCGTTATTACTTCGGGATTTCAGTTAATGGCTCGTGGTTCGTGATTGAAAAGCAAGTGAATCGTATCCTTTTTAATGTGTGGTAACTTGTTGTTTCATTTGTTCTTTGGTTGTTAAATGCTCTATTTGTATTAACTGCTATATTGCACGCCCCAGTAGACTTTATCCCTCACTGAGCAATTGTGATTGCTTATACCTCGCTAAACATATTTCAGGTGGCGCAGTTGGATGAGTTACCTTGGTTACTGTGTGCTATTGCTTGAGATTAGAGTGTTTGCTTGCTAAACTGTGGAAGAATTTGTTTGTATTATGTTATGTTCTATTTTGTGCCTATGGGTTTGTATATATTTGGAGTTGTTGAAGAATTGTAATAGCTAGGTTAATGTATGGCCTGAATGGTAGTAGATTGTGATAGTTTATCCTTACCTTCCTTTATGCTTCTTGCTTGTGTGTTAATGAAGGTTAATATTCGTTTGGCTTTAGTTTATAAAAAGTCTATTGGTTAAAATATAGTGGTATGATAAGCGGATTAAAAAAAAGATAAGGTTTCAAGGATTGATAAATGCAAGCTTGTGTATGTTTTCTAGGTCTTTCTCAAGGCTCGGTCGGCCTTGAGGCTGGGAATGTTGGGGAGATGAAGTTGGTGAATGTGGTAGATATTGGATTTTGTGTGGTTTGTGACTTCGTTGTCTATTTACAGGTTTTGATTTGTCCTATAAACAGGGGAGACTCCGTCCATCTTTCCTAAAATTTTGTGATCGGGTTGGAATTGGGTTGAGAATAGCATGGTTATTAGAGCCTTCAATCTCACGGGGGATCAGGGTGTTACAGGTGGTATCAGAGCTTAGTTAGCTCTCAGTCGGGACAGGCTCTTTGGCCTGTCGGGTAGTAAACCCTGCGTGTGTGCTTGTTAAGTGTGTTTTGAAAGTGTGTGCCTGTATGTGTGATTGTGTGTCTTGAATTGAATGTGTGCACCTATGTGATAAAGTTATATGTTATGTGCTAAACGTGTGCTAGTGAAGTAAAGTTGCATCGAATTGACCTCGTAAATCGTTATCTACTTGAATTATTGATTGTAATGTATGTATTTGAGCATTTTGAATTAAGTTTTATTGTGAATTGAATTGGTTATGTTATGATTCGCACTTGAATGACTTTGTTGCTTACATTGTTTTTATAAGTTCTTTTATAATCATGCTTGCATAATAGCTTAAAGAATGTTTATACATATGCAATATTTTGGCATTCATACATAGTCCATCGAATAGTAAAAAATACTTCTTCCTTCCCCTGAAGAGAGGTGATTAGAGGCAGGTCCTTCAAGTTATGTGGATTAGCGGGAATGAGAGACAATTAATCAGCCTTTATTTGGGAATTGGTGGATATAGTTAGAGCTCAGTTATTGGGATTCTTCTAAGGCCTTCTTCTGTGCTTAACGGTCATAAATGAGTAGCTTCTTTTGGGGTTTCTATAAGACGGTTCTCTGGAGCATTTTCTTCGTATTTTCTTATCGGGTCTTCTTTGGTATTCTTTTGTCGGCATTTCTTGGAAGGCTTGGTATATAGGATTCTTTTCAGCCTTTTTACACGGTATTATTAACAGTACTCCTGCTCGGGTATTTTATTGGTAGGGATTCTATTCTTCTACGATATTCGTGCCAGCGGGATTCTTATTCGAACTTCTAAGTAGCATTTCTATTGGAGCCTTTATTTGGCCTTATTACTTTAGGTTCACATGCAATACTACTGAGATTTCTTAGTGAGTTCTTACGAGAATTCATATATGGTATTCTTGTTAGAGATATACCCTAATGCTATGTAGTTAGATGACCTATATAGGGCATTTTGATGTAATTCTGAATGGCATGTTAATTGGATGTTCATATTCTCCGTTCAATTATATGAATATGTCCTCAATGTTTTTCTGGGAAGAAATATATTCTTAAGGTGTTGAGAATTCAATGACATGTTTCTTCGACATGATAAACATTCAAAAGCATTCATAGTCCTTAGATTATTCGACCAAGACTAGAATAATCAAGTATGGACTATCATATGTAGTTACCTTTGATTAACATAGAGATGTTAATGATAAAAGGTAGCGAGCATTGAGCTACAACAACATAGGGATGCGATTAACTCATATATGAATGATCGTTGGTTGACCGGATCATTGAATGTGACCGGAATGATGAAAATACATGACTTTGGATTAATAGTTTGTCATTCGTTGCAAATTGTGCAAATTAATCCTTTGACTTGAGAAATTACGGCTGCCGGCTATATCGGGGGCTAAATCTTGCGTTTGGACAATACTCACCTTTTTTGAGGGTGAGATACGGCCTCTTGCAGTTTAGTCTTGTGATATGAGTCCGACAGGTAATTGTCAAGATAGGATCTGTTAACCTCCGACAGTGAGTTGATGTCCTATGTGATCTAGTGTCAGTCGTCTGAAATGAGAAATCCTCAGCTAGGGTAGTTGAATGATGGGAAGGTGTTTTTCCATAGATGTCATCTCTTATTCCACCGAATTAATTGTTATTGTTTCCGCTACGCTTGCATGTTTTTGTTATTTACATATCTCGAGACGATCCCGTTGCGTTCCTATTTTTGAAGCTGACACTATTACGCGCCTTCATTTATGAAGCTAACGCCTTTGCGCCTTCATTTTGAAGCTGATGCCTTTGCGCCTTCATTGAAGAAGACGTCCTTTATAGCGCCTTCAAGTGGTATTAGAGCCACGGTTTTGAAAGTCCGTAATATGTACATTAGATCTAATCTTTTAATGTGTATTGACATGTTTATGCAAAAGATATGAGTTGATTACATCCCACATAGAAAGATCAACTTTGATTGTAGTGAGCCAAAAGTTTTCAATGATCGGGTCTAATGATCCCTTTATATGGAGATCTCGGTTTACGTGTCATATCAAGACTATATGGCTTGTGAACTCGGTTGGTCTTGGAATGCTTGGTTGATGTTAGAGTCAATTCTCTTTCATGCATGTTGTCAAAACATTAATAGAACATTAGATGAACTTTGTTTATCTTTTGTATTTGATGTGTTAAGATGTTTATTGATTATTTTCATTTAGCATTGATTATCTATGTGATAAATTTAATCTAGCTACATGATGCATAAATGGTGAACTTGATCATGGACTTAGTGGATACCCTGTTTGTAATTGAGACATAAGTCTCATTTTATTTTTCTTGCTTTTGAGAGAACTTTGTAGTGAGGACTATATGTAAATTCTCAAGAAGAAATGCAAAGAGACAACCGGATGAATCCAAAGAAGTTGGAGATCTTGAAGACATAGTGATATGTTTTAAGATAGTTTTTCTTTTTTATTCCAAAGTCCATGATCCACCATTTATACCTATTACGTGCATTATATACTATATGATTGTTAATTTATGCATGATGAGATCTATTACAAAACTCCCAAATGTGCAAATCAATATTAGATTTGTTGTCCTCCGCCATCCTAGGACTTAATGAACCCAAAGCGATCATGTCCAGTCTTGCCCAAAGGTAGAGGGACATGATTCGTACTAAGTTTAATTAAGTTTCTAGTATAACATAGTGATGTAGTTGTCTGCCAAAATTTAACGGCCAACATAGCCACAAAAGCTTAAGGCTATTGATTCAATTTGTGGGATAACTGTGAGATGGTGGGTCGGCTCTAACTGAATTACTTAATCAACATAGCCACAAAGGTTTGAGACCAAAGTAATTTAGGCACAAGATATGACCATAACCTATTTTGTGAAATAGACAACAAAAAGTTGTTGACTCTTGATATTTCTATTCCAATATAGCCACAAAGGTTTGAAGGATGCAAATTATTGAGAGAATTTGGTCACCCACTACCAGATTCTAACGGATTCGCGTTTCTCATTTTGGGATTATGAGATTCGATAAAGTTAGTAGGAGTTACTATTTTTGTAAAGACCATACTTAAATAGTTATGCATTTTTACATCAACTAGCAGTCTTTCTTTCTGTACTACTTATTTCTGCAGTACTTTTATAATGGCTTCTATTTCAAATCTCATTGCCCGTATCCTTGATAAAAATGCTTTAATCGGACCAAACTTTCCCGATTGGTTTCGCAATCTTAAAATTGTTTTAGGATTGGAAAAGATTGAATATGTTCTGGATAAGGCCCCTCCTATTACCCTTCCTGAAACTGCAACTGAAGAAGATCAAGAAACATATCAGTTCTGGGTTGAACATGACTTGAGAGCAAATGCTTACATCCTTCCTTCAATGCCAAATGAACTGCAAAAGCAGCATGAGAATATGTCTGATGCTGCTAACATGATTCTGAACTTGAAAGAGCTGTATGGTGAGCAAAGTGATGTTGTCAGATATGAACTGTCAAAGGAGTTGTTCAGAGCTAGATTGGAAGAAGGTGGTGATGTTAGCAAACATGTTCTCAGGATGATTAATCTGATTACTCAACTTGAGATGCATGAGTTTGACATGGACTGTAAGCTACACACAGACCTTATTCTGCAGTCCCTCCTAGCTTCCTTCAATCAGTTCATAGTGAATTTTCAGATGCACAAGCTCTCTGCTTCTCTGCCTGAGCTAGCCAATATGTTGACCACTGCGCAGTCACAGTTCAAGGGAAAAGGTAAGGAGACTATCCTCGTTGCTACCTCTTCTTCTGGGTTTTAGGCCCAAGAATAGAAGAAGGAAGAAGAACAAGAAGAAGAAGGACACTGCTCTTAAGCCTGCTGGAGGTGTTAAGAGGAAAGAAGCCGTCCCTAAAGGGCAGTGTTATCTCTGCAAGGGTGATGGCCATTGGAGAAGAAATTGTCCCCTGTACCTTCAAGAGTTGAAAGAGAAACAGGTTGCCGCCACTGCGCGAGGTACAACTTCTTTTTTTGTGAATGAAACTAATTTTTCAATTAGTCCGGCTTGTACATCTTGGATTTTAGATTCTAGAGCTACAACACATGTTTGCATGTCCTCACAGAATCTAAATGACAGGATAACGCTTCAGAAGCGTGACATTGTCCTGAAGGTTGGTAATGGAGCAAGTGTTGTAACCCATGCCAAAGGAAATGTTGAAGTTTGTCTGCCTACTGGTCATGTTATGCGTTTGTCAAATGTTTTGTTTGTTCCGAATGCTGTTAGGAATATTGTTTCTATTCCTAAACTTGTTTGTGAAAATTATGAATTTTCTTTTATGAACAAGGGCTGTAATATTTATTACCGTAGTGAATATATCGGCTCAGCTACTTTGTTGAACGGACTTTATCATTTAAATCTTGATGAATGCATGCATGTAACTTCAACTTCCACTTCAAAATAATCAAAAGATATTCAAATTAATGTAAAACAATTGTGGCACTTGAGACTTGGACATATTAACGATAAAAGATTAACATGGATGGCTCAAAATGAACTTATCGATTCATTGGGATTTGTGCCCGGGCCTACATGTGAGTCTTGTATTCTCGGGAAAATGACCAAGTCATCATTTGTTGGAAAAGGAACAAGAGCCACTGAATTATTAGCATTAATACATAGTGATGTATGTGGACCCTTTAGAGAAATGGCTCGCGGTAGTTATATCTACTTCATAACCTTCATCGATGATTATTCTCGGTATGGTTATTTGTACTTAATGAAGTACAAATCTGAAGCTTTTGATAAATTCAAGGAATTTAAAGCTGAAGTAGAAAACCAAACGGGAAAAATTATTAAAACCTTGCAATTCGATCGTGGAGGTGAATACTTAAGTACCGAATTTCTTGAATATCTTAAACAAGCTGGAATAACTTCACAAACTACCCCACCTGCTACATCACAATTAAATGGAGTATCTGAACGTAGGAATCATACATTGATGGATATGGTATGATCTATTATCAGTTACACCGATCTTCCAATTTCATTGTGGGGGTATGCACTTCTTACGACTATTTATTTGTTGAATAGGGCTCCAACTAAAGCTGTTCCTACTACACTGTATGAGATATGGTTTGGTAGGAAACCAAGTCTTAATCACATTAGGATTTGGGGTTGTCCCGCTTATGTTAAGAAACTTAAGATGGACAAGTTGGAAGCTAGATCAGATAAAGGGAGATTTGTGGGATATCCTAAGGAGACTAAATGATATTATTTTTATTTTCTCGATGATCAAAGAATATCGATTAGTCAAGATGCCACCATTCTTGAAAAAAAGTTTGTTCAAGAAAGAGGTAGAGGGAGGAAAATAATAATAGAAGAAGAGTCTTCTAAACCACAAATTGACCCAAGTCTTGATCATGAACCAATTCAACAAGATCCAGAACCAATCATCACACAAGGACCTCAAAGATCTAGTAGAGTATCTCGTCCTCCTGAGAGATATGGTTATCTACTTGAGGAAACACAAGAGTTGTTTGTGATAGGGGATAAAGATCATTTGGATAATCCTACTGATTATGAGGATGCAATACAAGATATTGATTTTGAGAAATGGAGGCAGGCTATACAAACAGAGATAGATTCCATGTATTCAAATGATGTTTGGACCTTAGTTGACCGACTTGAAGGTATTGTGCCTATAGGTTGTAAATGGGTCTTCAAAAGGAAACTTGGAATAGATAGAAATATGGAAACTTATAAAGTAAGGCTGGTTGTGAAAGGTTTTTGTCAGAAACAAGGTGTTGATTATGACGAAACTTTTTCACAGGTTGTCATGCTTAAGTTCATTCGCATCATGCTTGCTATTGCCGCACACTATGATTTTGAGATCTGGCAAATGGATGTTAAAACTGCATTCCTGAATGGTTATCTTGAGGAAGATATCTATATGGAACAGCCTGAAGGTTTTAAATCCAACAAAGATCAAGTGTGTAAGCTTAAAAAATCAATATATGGTCTAAAACAAGCCTCTCGTTCTTGGAACATCAGATTTATTAATGAGATCAAAGAGATTGATTTCATTATAAATGATGATGAACCTTGTGTATACAAAAGGATCAGTGGGAGCATGACCATTTTTATGATTTTGTATGTTGATGACATTCTAATCATGGGAAATAATGTTGGACAGATGATGTCCACTAAGATTTGGTTGAATAGCAAGTTCTCCATGAAAGACCTGGGAGAAGCCTCTTATATCTTTGGGATTCGTGTCTATAGAGATAGAACGAAAAGATTGATTGGCTTGTCTCAAAGTTTGTACATAGAGCGAGAATTGAAAAAATTCAATATGGAAAGTTCTAAGAAAGGTCTTCTGCCTATCCGGCATGGAATACATCTTTCTAAGAACATGTCTCCCAAATCTGAAGATGAAAGGCAATGTATGGAACGTGTGCCTTATGCTTCGGCTGTTGGCAATCTCATGTATGCCATGCTATGTACAATGCCTGATATTGCATAGGCGGTGAGCCATGTGAGTAGATATCAGTCCGATCTAGGAGAAGAATATTGGATGGCAGTGAAGCATATCCTTAAGTACTTGCGAAGGACTAAGGACCTTGCATTGATTTATGGAGGAGGAGAACTCCGGATAGACGGGTGCACAGATTCAGATTTTCAATCTGATACGGATGATAGAAAATCTACATCCAGATTTGTGTTTCTTTGTAATGGAGGAGCAGTAAGTTGGAAAAGTTCCAAGCAGCCAGTTACTGCAGACTCCACTACGGAAGCCAAGTACATTGCTGCATCTGATGCAGCAAAAGAAGCTGTTTGGATGAGGAAGTTCTTGTCAGAGCGACAAGTGGTTCTTTCCATTGAGTTGTCGATACCACTGTATTGCGACAACAATAGAGCTATTGCACAAGCTAAGGAACCTAGATCTCATCAAAAATCCAAACACATTGAAAGGTATTTTCATATCATTCGAGAGATAGTTGCTCGAAAAGATATAAGTGTAACACCCCGATCCCTCTCGAGACTGGAGGTTCTATCAATCAATCTAATCACAACCCAATTCCAAACCCGGGCATAAAATTTAGGGAAAGACGGACGGAGTCTCCCCTATTTCTAGGAAAATGTAAAACCTGTAATAGCATATAAATGGACTAGCACCGTGTCCAACCATACAAACACCTCAAGGCCATCCGACCCTTGGTTCTCAACAAGCGACCACAAGTAGGTATACATTACCAGTTTAAATGCTAACCTATCCCTTCTCATCTTTGACAAGTACATTTATGCTTGGCAACTAAACTATACTAACTTATTGCATAAAATAGACTATCATACCATTCTAACTCTTTTCCTTTGGACATTACAAACATGCATTGAAGTTAAACTATACTAACTGAGTACATAAACTAACTTATCATACTACTTCAATAATCTAAAAAAACTTAAATTACATTCCTTTTAACAATAAATACACACAACACATGAAACATACTTCTTTGCATCTTTGACAACTCAAGCCACATAGCACGCAAGACAACTCTTCAAGCATGATCTTTCACGTAACCACGAACTTTCCAGCTAACAAGGCATTTCCTAAAATGTGGTGGTGAGGAGTGAGTATACTCAACACGTATACTCAGTGAGGGTGAGACAGATATCGAGGTGGAGAGAAAGAAGGTCGTGCAATGCAAATAAGGAAGTTAAGCAATATAACTGACATGTAAGCAATCAATATAAACATTCAATACAATAAATAATTAATAAAAGCATTAACTATAATACCCGAGCCCGGAATGTGGAATTTTCTTGTTTATTATTTTGAAAATTATATTTTCTTAAGTACTTAGAAATCAAATTGTTATTTCTTTATTGCTGCAAAGTGCATTGCATTTCGAGAGAGATAGCTAGAGAGCGGTTTCTAGTCCTCAGTAAATAGTGAAAACTAGTATTTAGTGTTTTAATTTTAGTGTTTTAATTTTTGTTAGCTAGGATTAATATTGCACAAGTTATTTTAGCTTTTAAATGCACAAAAATAGGCCAATTTGATCAATTTTAAGTTAGTTGACCAAGGGGCTTTGACCTTTGACCAAGTTGTCATCTTATAATAGTTAAAACAAAGCAAAATGAAAAAAAATAAAAGCTGAAAACAGCCAAGAGTAGGCCGAGAGTTTGAAGAGAAAAAAAAAAGATTTCAAATCTTCAAAAAATTCAAATCTTCGCGTGAGCTCGTGCAGGGTGGTTTCCAAGGCAACCATCATTGTTTTCTTAGCGACTAAGAGTGCCTAAGGTGAGGGAAGCACATTATTTGCGCATTTAAATGTTATGTATGTCAACTTTTTGATTTTTAGATTTTATCCGTAGATTGTTGTTTTAATCGATTTAGTGTTTAAAGATTGTTCCTTGCCAATTGTAGAACATGTATTTATAGCTTTTTAACATTTTCTACGATTGAATGTTGAGATTGTAATTTAAAATTTCAATTGAATAGTAATATATGAATAGTAAACCCTTGAAACGATGAAGTTGCGTTGTTATACTTTTTGTTGATGTAAAAATGTGCTAGGTATGCTAGAATGCCTAAATGCATGGTTTGTTTAGGTTGCATAATGAAAAAAATGAGAAATATGCCTTGGTGAAAGTCGGGGTCGTTTAGGTCAAGTTTAGCGTTTTTTCGTTTTGCGTGTTGGCATTGCTTCGGGAGGCCATGGAAGCACTTTTGGTGCGATTATGGCGTTGGTTGGGTGTTTGGTTAGTATAGTTGTAGTTCAAACGAGCAAATGGGGAAATCGGGGCTTTGTGTGAATTCTAGGGTAAAGTAGGGTTTCGGGGTCTTTAGATGTGCCTTATGGTGACCTAGGACGATTGGCGAAGTCGGTTTCCAGAACTCGTGGCTCGTTTGAAAGTAGTAGCGTTTGATAAGTTGGGGTCGTTTTGTTGTTTTGTTGGTTTTCATAGAGTTTTGCTTGTAGAATGTTTGTTAATGCTTGTTTATGCTTATTGTGCTTGTTGGAGTTGATTTTGATTGAGATACTTATCAATTGTTACTATTGCGTGCGAGAGTAACCTACTTTGTTATTCTCCCACGTGTGGCTTTATTTGTCACGCCCCAACTCGATCCCTCTTACAATCAGTCAGGACGCAACGGAATTTTGGCAGCATAACGACAGTAACATGAACATCAGGGCTCTAAACCAACCCTTAATAACAACATACATCAAACTCCACAAATCACCAACCAACTCCACAATCAAATCAACAACATACAATGTAACTATTTCATACATTAAACATTCTTTCATCAACTCATTCATAGTTATGCGCCTCCGTTCCAACATAATACATTTACTATATAACATACACTTCCAAAATAGATTATAGCCTACCTAGCAACCTAATCATAGACAAAATAAAGACTACTAAGATTGCATCAACTAATTCGTTATCTTTTCAACATCTTTTACATAATGAACTACAAAGCATATAAAAGTCTACTAAGTTAATATACAAGATAGTAAAACAATACAACACCAAGGATAAGACTCTGGAACATAGGACTCATCCACGTAAGGCACGTTTTCCACATTCTCCTCTTCAGGAGGCACGTACCCGTAATTCTGTAAAATGACACCTGTATGCATGCAATAATAGAGAGTGAGCTTATATAAATAAGCCCAGTGAGGATTCGATAGATCTCGAGCAAGGTCTACTAAACTCCTTGGAATAATCCTTTGAGTCAGTAAACACACAATAACATCAATAATACTATCATCACATAACTATATGACCATTCAATAAAGGATACTCTCTCTAGTTGGTGTAGCTCCAAACGCCATCACGATCTCAACCATTCTTCTTATAACTCCCCATTACTCACGCACCCAGGGTACCCTCAATAACCTCTCCCTCCATGACACCTCCGTCATGCGAGCTGGAGGCAGTCTCTGATAGTCATGCCGTTATCAACCCGACAGCCCGATGCTGCCCGAGAGGTGGCACACACATACCAGAGACTCAGCAATAAATATAAACATCAATCATCAATATTCCGAGAGATCAGCAACGAAAGTGCCCGATTCCCGTACTCAATAATCAATCAATATTCTGAGAGATCAGCAACGAAAGTGCCCGATTCCCATATCAATAATCAATCAATAATCATCAATCATCATATTATCATCATCAATAATCATATCAATAATCAATTTAACAACAATTAACTAAGTTAGATGACAAAGTAGGCCATCCAACCGGACATGCATTAAACACACAATCAAACCCTAGTTTACCCATCAACAACTCACAATTCAATCACTTAAACCACACCCGATCAACTAAGGCTCAATTCAATAATTTAAAGAAAGATAACCTAAACTTCAAATAATCATATCTTACATTCTATTAATCCAAACAACCCCAAATCAGTTTCAAACACTCACCCATTCAACCAACTACATTAGCCCTCTCGGAAATCCACCATAACACATCCAAATCATGCCCGATAACCCTAAAACCCTAGGATATCTTGGCTGGATTTTCTGGACTTTCCCACGAGCAATGTAATCGAAAATTCGGCATTACAACAGCGCTAACACGTAATTATCAAGTATTTAGAAATCGACGGCAATCAATTTCGATCATCACAACTCAATTAATTCAACATTGAACAATTTAATCAAAATTTAATACCCGAAAAATAAAAATTATGCTACATCCGACAGAAACTCATAGTATTACCACTAAACGATCCTTAGCATGCAAGGAGCAATAATCTAACATTATATTACAATTCTAACGGTTCAATCTTCATTTATACGCAAAAATGCAAAAGACAAGTTTTGAGATCTAGAATTTTTCTCTCACCTTTGATGTGTTTTGATGCAAGAAATGTGTAGAATGGATGCCAAACAATCAATTTCAAGCTTTGAATCACTCAATTCGGCTTTGAAACGCAAAATCTGTGAGAAAAATGCTTTGAAAATGCCTTTATCTTTCTCCTCCAAGGAGCCACGGTTTTGTGTGTGTTTTTGGTAGTGTTTTGCTTTGTTTTTAATGTGTGTTGATCATATATTAAGCAAAGGTCAAATAAATAAAAGAAAGTCAAAGTGGAAACTAATTATTTTTAGTGTTTTCTTGACTTTAAATGCATTTTCTTGATCACCAAAGTTCAAAACAATTATTCAACACCCAAGCTAGCTCAAGTAGATTATTTTTAGGTGACAAGATGTTTTACAATCAAACAATTTCACCCAAGTCGGCTTAAAACTCGATTTTTGCAAAAGTCGGTGTAAAAACCGTAATAAATTCTTAAGCCGATTTTAAAACCGTTTTCATCAAACACAGGTCTATTAAAGTCCGTGGACTAGGTCTAGAAGGGTTAAAAAGACTAGTTTCAAAATTTTAGCGGACGTGTTTCGAAAATACTATTCACTAAAAATCGACGATAAAATTTCTGATCCTGTTTTTGATAAAAATTTCATGAATGCACATTTAGCACGTATTAGGAGTATTGACATCAAAATTATAACATTCTAGGTCATATAGCACATAAATAGGTCAAATGCACGCAAAACGAGATAAAACGCGTAAATCGAGTTAAAGCAAAAAAGTGGGGTTTCACATTATTGCTCGATTGTTGTATCGTATTTTGTCTTGCATTCATAAAGTTAGGGGCAGAGTGATGGGCCTCTCTGGGTAGCCTCGGGTTGCTAGTGTTGGTTGCCCTAGCTCCGTGTCCTATTCCCTTTCTCGCTTGGGTTGCCTCCCAGGAAGATTTGGGTCGTAGATTGATGGATACTTCCAGGGTATTCCAAACTGGTGTTATAAGGTGGTTTGGGCTGGCGCGTCGTCATCGAATTCGTGATTGAAAGTTGCTCATGAAAAGAGTACCGTATCCTTTGAATGAGTGTTTATAGTTTTAATGTTTGCCTTGCTTTATTGTTGGCTTTGTTTGTATCTCTATATGATATTTGTATAAATTACTTGACTAATTGCATTGCATACTCCTCTCATCTCCGTCCTTGAGACCATTTGCCCTCGCTGAGCAATAGTTTTTGCTCATTCCTTTCTATACCATATTTTTACAAGAGTAGTTGAAGCTGATCCTCTTGAGGTAATTGAGGAGGAGGAACAAGTGGAGGTGTTTCCTTGATAGCACTTCTTTGCTTAGCTGGTGGTTGGTTGCCAAACTTTTGTGCGGGCCATGCTTGATGTGTTTAATTCTTGGTTGTCGCTTTATTTTGAGGCTTGTAGCCTCGTATGTAGTATCTATTTTGAGGCCTAAATGGTCTTATGTTGTAAAGGATTAAAGGTTGTAATGTTGTAAATATATACTCATGTGACTAGTAAAGAAATGCATGCTAATGGTTAAATGTTTAGTGGCATAAATACTTGTGTAGTATGCATGGCATTTTGGTTTGGAAAGTTGGTTAATAAGAGGATGTATGTTTTGAAAGAAAGTCGGCTTGTTTTAATTGTTTTTATGGCTTTCGTAAGTACTATATTGATTTTAGGGTTTTCGGATCGTCCGCGGTACAGAGGAGACTCCGTCCGTATGTCCGGTCCGGGCTTGGCCTTTTGCGGGGTCGGGTCGGGGCGTGACATCTTTAGGTGGTATCAGAGCCAGGTTAGTCTTGCATGAGTCGGGATATGTTTCTCGGACTGTGGGGTAAAGGTCTAAAATGCTAAAGTGTTATTGTATGATTGTTAAGTGAAAAGAAAATGTTATAGCATGACTTTGTGAATTTGGAGTGCTTATGTGTTTAAGTGAATTAGTTTAGCATGTCAATCTTGTGTTATGTGAATTGCGTGCTAGAATGTTTGATTGTTATTGACTTGAGTGTTATCTAATCTTATGTGCTATATTTATGTCTATAAACTGCTTTTAAATGTTGCCAGCTATTGTGAGTTGCTATTATGCCGCCACGTCGGGATACTCAAGGCCAAGGGGCAGATGAAGAGGCAGCAGAACAGGGTCAGCAGCGAGTTGCTATTATGCCGCCACGTCGGGGTACTCAAGGCCAAGGGGCAGATGAAGAGGCAGCAGAACAGGGTCAGCAGCCGTTGCCTGAGCAGTTTATGGCTACCATGACTACAGCGATTGACCGAATTACACAGGTACTGCATGAGCAGAGGCAGGACCGGAATAATAATCCTCAGGGAAATCAAGCTAATCCTGGTGGACAGGGGTACAGGGTTGAGAATAACCAGTTAGATAAATTCCTGAGGCAGGAGCCGGGTAAGTTCTTTGGAGAGCCGGATGATGAGGCAGCCAAGAGATGGATTAATCGTGTTGAGAAAATTTTCGCTTCTTTGAGGTACACTGATGAGGCAAGAATAGATTATGCGTCATTCTTGTTTGAGGGCGACACAGAGCAGTGGTGGAATACTGTCAGGTTGAGGTGGGATTGTGAGGATGTACCGCATTTGTGGGATGATTTTGTAAGTAAGTTTCGGGACAAGTATATTCCTGAGATGGCTATGGAAAGGCGGGAGGATGCGTTTGTGGCCCTGAAGCAAGGAAACATGACTGTTGCACAGTATGAGGCTAGGTTTGTCAGCCTGTTGAGGTATATGCCTGAGTTGGTGCGGCTAGCTAGGAGGATGATTCATAGGTTTGTTCGTGGGCTGAGAATGGATATTCAGCTACATTTGACTGGGTAGATCTATACTACTTTTCCCGAGGCTTTCCAAGCAGCCTCGAAGTTTGAGAAACGGAAGGCTGAGATGATAGCTGAGAGCAGTCAGCCGAGTAAGAAACAGTATTTGGGCCAGAGTAGCCAGAGTCAACCGAGGCAGTATCAAACTTCTGCACAGGTTTCTCAGCAACGTCCATATCAGCCTCAGCATCAGATTCAGGGGAGGCCAGCGGTGACTAGACCCCAGCAGGGAGCTATAGTTCCTACTACTGCCAAAGCCCCCGCACCTACGGGAAACACTGCTGTAAGGAAAAATCAGCAGTGTAACTTTTGTAATCGATTGAGGCACGTTGAGGCTAATTGCTTGAGGAAGAGTGGTAAATGTACAGGTTGTGGTAGCGATGATCATAGGGTGAAAGATGCCCTAAGTATCGGAATGTTCAGGGCCGTACTGGAGGCCAAGGTGTGCAGAATAGGGCTGCAAGTGCAGGTCCAGCACAGAGGGTACAGGCTAGGGTCGTTACACTAGATGTGGAGGAGCTGCCAGATACTACCGCAATAGTAGAAGGTACCTTTCTTCTCAATACTTAGCCAGTTAAAGTTTTGATTGATCCTGGAGCTACACATTCGTTTATAACTCCTGCATATGCACGATCTGTGAATGTTTGCATTGATAAACTGCCGCATGAAGTTGAAGTTAGTACGCCTTTCGGTGCGAAATTTTTTACTGAGTCTATTTGCAAATCTTGTGATATATGCATTGAGAATCGTAAATTTCCTGCTGATTTAATTATACTGCCATTCCGTGACTTTGAAATCATTTTGGGAATGGACTGGTTGGGGAAGTACTATGCTCAATTGGATTGTAGAACAAATATTGTTTATCTTCAGGTTCCTGACCTACTGGTACTGGAAATTGTTAGGAATTGCAGGGCTGCCCGAATTCCTCTTTTATCATCAATCAAGACTTCTAAGTTGTTGAATAAAGGTTGTGAAGCTTACTTAGCTTATTTGATCAATCAGCCTACTGATAAGTTGAATTTGAATGAGGTTCCGATTGTTAGAGACTTCCCTGGTGTATTTCCCAAGGAATTACCGGGTTTACCACCGGATAGGGAGATTGAATTTGTGATTGACCTTATGCCAGGCACTGTGCCAATTTCTAGAAGTCCTTATAGAATGGCATCGGCTGAACTTCAGGAATTAAGAATTTAGCTTCAGAACTTGCTTGACAAAGGGTTTATACAACCTAGTTCTTTGCCGTGGGGCGCACCTGTGTTGTTTGTGAGAAAGAAAGACGGCACGCTACGGTTATGTATTGATTACATGGGACTTAATCAAGTCACGATTAAGAACAAATACCACTTGCCGTTGATTGAAGAATTGTTTGACCAGTTGCAGGGTGCGAGTGTTTACTCTAAATTTGACTTGAGGCAGGGTTACTATCAACTTAGGATTCGGAGTGATGATATACCAAAGACGGCATTCAGGACTAGATATGGCCACTATGAATTTGTTGTGTTACCGTTTGGATTGACGAATGCACCAGCTGCATTCATGGACTTAATGCAGAGGGTTTTTCGGCCCTATCTTGATCAGTTTGTCGTAATTTTTATTGACGACATTTTAGTGTACTCAAAGAACGAGGCTGAGCATGAACAACATTTGAAGATTGTGCTACAGACTTTGCAAGAAAACAAGCTTTTTGCTAAATTCAGCAAGTGTGAATTCTGGTTGAATCAGATATCTTTTCTAGGCCATATCATTTCAGATCAAGGAATTTCAGTAGACCCAGCTAAGATTGAAGCGGTTTCGTCATGGAAGAGACCTAAGACGGTGTCAGAGATTCGGAGTTTTCTTGGGTTGGCAGGTTACTAACGGAGGTTTGTTAAAGACTTTTCCAAAATTTCTGGACCTTTAAGCCAATTGACTCGGAAGAAAGTTACTTATAACTGGGATGCTAAATGTGAATCCAGTTTCCAAGAACTGAAGAAGAGATTAACTACAGCTCCTATACTAGCTTTACCTGAGGGTATAGAAAACTTTGTTGTCTACAGTGATGCATCTAAAGAAGGTTTGGGCTGTGTTTTAATGCAGAATGGTACGGTGATTGCCTATGCTTCTAGGAAGTTGAAACCATATGAAATCAATTACCCTACATATGATCTCGAGTTAGCTGCAGTTGTGTTTGCTTTAAAGAAGTGGCGTCATTACTTGTGGGCTAGCAGATTTGAAATTTTTACTGACCACAAGAGTCTCAAGTATTTGTTTTCACAGAAGGATCTGAATATGAGGCAGCGGAGATGGCTAGAGCTATTAAGTGGTTACAACTGTTCTATAAACTATGTGCCAGGTAAGGCAAATGTTGTTGCTGATGCTTTGAGCCGAAAGGTTACTATTGCAAGTTTAATTATCAAGGATTGGGAGACTTTGGAGGAAATTTGTTCATGGAAACCAGAAGCTACTGAGGTAGGAATTCGATTTGCTAGTTTGCAGATTCAGTCAGGGTTGCTAGCACAGATCAGAGAGGCTCAGAAGACTGATCCTCACATCTTGAAAATCCAAGAAAAAGAAAAAGGGAGAGATTCGGAGTTTAAATTGCATGCAGATGGTATCTTCAGATTCAGGGACAGGGTGTATGTTCCTGGTGATCCGACTTTGAAGAATAAGATTCTGTCTGAGGCACATAATTCGAGGTATACGATTCACCCGGGCAGTACTAAAATGTATAGAGATTTGAAATAACACTTATGGTGGAACAATATGAAGAGGGAGATTGCTGGGTATGCATCTAGATGTTTGACTTGTCAGAGGGTTAAAGTTGAGCATCAGAGGCCAGCCGGGCTTCTGCAACCGTTGTCGATTCCGCAGTAGAAGTGGGTGCATATAACAATGGACCTTGTGACCGATCTTCCTAGATCTCCGAGAGGATATGATTCTATTTGGGTTGTTGTGGACGGCTTGACTAAAGTTACACATTTTATTCCTGTGAACAAACAGGATAGCCTTGATAAACTAGCTGAGCTTTATGTTGCTAATATTGTGAGACTGCATGGTGTGCCATAGAGTATAGTATCAGATAGAGATCCCAGATTCAGATCTCGTTTTTGGCAGAAGTTGCAAGAGGCCATGGGAACTAAGTTGAGCTTTAGTACCGCATACCATCCACAAACTGATGGCCAGTCTGAGAGAACTATCAGGATCTTGGAAGACATGCTACAGGCATGTGTGTTAGACTTTGGGAAGAATTGGGAGAAGTTTTTACCTTTAGCGGAGTTCGCCTACAATAATAGTTATCAATCTACTATAGGTATGGCTCCCTATGAGGCACTGTACGGTCGTAAATGCAGATCCCCATTGTATTGGGAAGAGGTTGGAGAGATGAGAATAGTTGATCCGACTGTGTTACCTCAGATGATTAAGATGGTAGATAATGTTCACCTTATTCGCCAGCGTATGCTTACAACTCAGAGTCGTCAAAAGAGTTATGCGGATAAGCACCGTCGGGATCTTGAGTTTTCTTTGGGAGATTGGGTATTTCTTAAGATTTCTCCTCGAAAGGGATTGATTCGGCACGGTAAGAGCGGGAAACTTAGTCCCAGGTATGTGGGTCCGTATGAGATCACTGAAAAGGTAGGTCCTTTAGCTTATCGGTTAGCTTTACCTCCGAGCTTGTCGAGACTGCACGATGTTTTCCACGTGTCAATGTTAAAGAAGTACCATCCAGATCCTTCACATGTACTTGAACCAGAGCCTTTGCAGATTGAGGAAAAGTTGACTTATGAGGAGAAACCGATTCGAATTGTGGATCTAAAAATTCAGGAGCTTCGTAGAAAGAGTATTCCGTTAGTAAAGGTTCTGTGGAATCATCATGGGCTTGAGGAAGCGACTTGGGAAAGAGAGGACCAAGTTCGGAATCAGTATCCGGAGTTTTTTGTTGACCAGGTAAGAATTACATGGGCGCAATTGTTTTAAGGGGGAGAGGGTGTAATACCCGAGCCCGGAATATGGAATTTTCTTGTTTATTATTTTGAAAATTATATTTTCTTAAGTACTTAGAAATCAAATTGTTATTTCTTTATTGCTTCAAAGTGCATTGCATTTCTAGAGATAGCTAGAGAGCGGTTTCTATTCCTCATAAAATAGTGAAAACTAGTATTTAGTGTTTTAATTTTAGTGTTTTAATTGTTGTTAGCTAGGATTGTCACGCCCCGACCCAATCCCCAAGCTAAAGGTTAAGTCCTGACCCGACACACGGACAGAGTCTCCCCTGTACCGTGGACATTCTAAAACCTGTAAACACTTAAACAAAGTCCCAACAATACAATACAAGCTTTTCTTAAATAAACAACAAGGTTCTAAGGCCATCCGAGCCTTATGGTACACAATAGTTCCAAAACACACAAGCATGCGAGAACTTATTATCAACATAGTTTTATAATCATGACATTCTAGGAAATCAATTAAACATAATTGGAAGACCAAACATTTCTACTTTAAGTCCTTCACTCCCAAGCAAGCAAAGCGAATAGAAGTAGATTATAAGTTATTACAGTTCATAGGCTTTCAAAGCTACAACACAACCAACTAGTCTTCAACTTATATAACAAGCATATACCTAGCCCTTGGGCTACAAAATAGTACATAAAGTAATCAGATGCATCTTCCACATAGCAGCAATTCATTAACCACCTCAAACTATCAGACACAGCAACTAAGGTAAAGGCTCGATCTGAACTTCTTCTTCCTCAACTAAATCAACAAGCTGGGGATCACCCTCAGCGTCTCCTGAAACAGATATCGAGGTATGAGCAACCACTGTTGCCCAGTGAGGGATATAGTCCCGGGGCGTGCAATGCAACATATAATACAATTATACAACAGTAACACTAAGACAATTAAAGAAACAACGATAACTTAAATAACCACACATTTAAAAGGATACGTTTCAACAATCCCCTATACACCAATCTTCACTGGTCTTCAATCACGATCCACGAACCACGAGCACGATCACGATAAGCCGGCATAATCCCCAAACACTCCAGTGGGTGTACTCCGGATGTACCCCGAATCCTACGACCCAACATCCCCTGGCAATCTCCGGACCAGGCGAATGAGGGAATAGGGCACGGAGTTTGAATATCCACCGGCAAGCCCTCTGCCGCCCAGCCGATATTCAACACATCCGCCCCTGACACTATGGTTGCACAACCACTATGCAATGCACTTAACGATGGAAAGTTAATAGCAATAATATAAGCATTAACACATATGAGGATCAACAAAGTAGGTTGACCTCGATGCAATTAGAATAGAACAATTATATAAGCAAATATACAGTTTTGTAAATAGACATTACAAAATAACCATAGAATTATACCAAAAGCTCCAAATCAACTTAATATCACATATAAACACTCAAGATGACATGCCGTGGGTTTAGAAATGTGAGACAACCGAAATTGCGCTTAAACCCCTTTATTTTACAAACTATTTCTCTTCCAAACCAAAGTTAATGATTTCATTTTCAAAGGAAACTCTCCCAACCTTCTAACTAACCCTCAAGGTACCCTCTCAACCCTCTAACTCATTCAAATGCCCGCGTTTACCCCGAAAGCCCCAATTTCCCTCTTATGGCTTTAAACTACACATACATTGTCCGGGATTCAAACAAGGGATATCAAGGCATCTATAGCACCTAGGTAGCCTAAGGTCACTAGAATTGAAGCCCGAATCCACCCGGATTCACATTAACTCCAAAAGCCCCAAGTTAAAGTCGGCTATTTTCCATTTTTAGGCAATTTAAGGGCAATGCAAGTGCACGGGGCTATTAGGCTATCTTCACTAACACCTAAGGCATCTATTAGAAGCATTAAATCAAGCTAATTCGAGCAATTACACAAAACCCTAGAAAAAAATGTCACTATTCACCCTAAAAATCAAACTAACGATTCTAACCGTTTAAATTGCGAAACGACGGCTCAAATGTGTTCTCTAGCATTCATATAGATGGTATAATAGCATAGATAACAATTACAATGGCATTTAATCATATTTTCAACAAATCAAGAAATGAGCAACTATTTAAAATGCAATAACAAGTCGTGAAATCCCTCACCAAAGCGTGTAGGAGCACCTAGGAACCTTGCAAACACCCTACACTAGTTGCTCAAGGCTTGGAGTGGCTTGATTTGATGATTTGAAGAAGCAAAAATCCTCAAGAAGCAAGAGAAGGGCTGTCGGGTTTGCTACAGTAAAATTCAGCATTTTTTGTTTTGATTTTGCTAGTTATGATATAAGGTGAGTTGTGTGAGGGGTATATAAGCCTAGGTGAGTTGTTTTAATTTAAGTGTATGGTCAAAATGTGAGTCAAGCTAGTTAGAAACAAGTCCTAAGCATAATTTTAATGTTAGCTAATTAAACTCCAAGTTGGTTACGTAACACTATTCATTCAACTACTAAAAATCATTTTCTAACGAGCTCTCCTATCGCCTCTAGCTCAATGCACATTTTTCTCATTACTTTTACAATTAATATAATTTAATAAAAATGCTAATTAACTAATAGAAGGTAGTTTAAAATCGGAGTGAATAGTAACTCAAGAAGGCAGTCAATAATGCACAGAAGGAAATGCGCAAACAAAGATGCAACAGTAATTAAATGCATGGCTAAATCTCGGGCGTCACATCCTCTCCCCCTTAAACTAATTGCGTCCACGCAATTCTTACATGATTCGGCGAATAACTCTGGATACCGTTCCCGCATCTGATCCTCTCTTTCCCATGTCGCATCCTCTACTCCGTGATGATCCCACAGAACTTTAACCATCGGAATGCTTTTAGTCTTCAGCTCCTAAACTTTCTGATCAACAATTCGAAGAGGTTTCTCTGTGTAGGTCAAAGTTTCACTGATCTCTAGCGGTTCCGGCTCAAGTACGTGAGAGGGATCTGGCTGATACTTCTGAAGCATGGAAACATGGAATACGTCATGAATTCTGCCTAGACTGGGAGGTAAAGCTAGACGGTAAGCCAAATCACCAACAGTTTCAGTTATCTCAAATGGTCCCACATATCGAGGACTGAGTTTACCTCCTTTACCATGCCGAATCAAACCCTTGCGAGGAGAAATTTTCAGAAATACCCGGTCCCCCACAGCAAATTTTAGATCACGACGTCATCTATCTGCATAACTCTTTTGCCGGCTCTGTGCTGTAAGCATTCTTTTTCTAATAAGCTGCACCTGATCAATCATTTTGTTCATTTCAGGTAAGAGAGTAGGGTCGATAGTCTTCATTTCACCAACATCATCCCAGTAGAGAGGAGACCGACATTTACGCCCATACAGTGCCTCATAAGGTGCCATACCAATAGTAGCTTGATAACTATTGTTGTAGGCGAACTCTGCTAGTGGCAAATATTTCTCCCAACTTTTACCGAAGTCCAGAATACAAGCCCGTAACATATCCTCAAGGATCAAGATAGTTCTCTCAGATTGACCATCTGTCTGAGGATGATAAGCTGTACTGAAATTCAAATTCGTGCCCAAAGCTTTCTGAATCTTCTGCCAGAACTGCGATGTGAATCTGGGATCTCTATCTGACACGATACTCTTTGGAATCCCATGAAGTCGGACAACATTCTCAATATACAACTCTACCAGTTTATCAAGAGAATCAGACTTCTTTTTAGCAATAAAATGAGAAGTCTTGGTCAGTCTATCCACAATAACCCAGACTGAGTCATTACCCCTCGAAGACCGCGGTAAATCAGAGACGAAATCCATGGTAATATGATCCCATTTCCAAACAGGAATAGCCAAAGGTTGCAACAACCCTGCAGGTCTCTGATGTTCTGCTTTAACTTTCTGACAAGTAAGGCATCGAGCAACATAGTCAGCAATTTCTCTCTTCATATTATTCCACCAGAAATTCTGCTTTAAATCTTTATACATTTTCGTACTACCTGGATGGATAGTATATCGAGAACTGTGTGCCTCAGCAAGAATATCCTTCTTTAGAGTTGGATCATTCGGAATACAGATTCTACCATTGAATTTAAGAATACCATCGTCGTGCAGTTTGAAATCCGACTCTCCCCCTTTAGAATTCTCTAAGACTTTCAACAATTGAAGATCAGCCTGTTGAGCTTCTCGAATCCTGGATAACAACAGAGATTGAATCTGCAAACTTGCAAATTGAATACCAGAATTTGAAGTACTAGGCTTCCATAAGCACAATTCTTCCATGAATTCCCAATTCTTGATAATCAAGCTAGCAACAGTAGCCTTTCGGCTCAAAGTATCGGCAACAATATTGGCCTTACCTGGAAGATAGTTAATGGTGCAGTTATAGTCCTCAAGTAATTCCAGCCAACGCCTCTGCCTCATGTTCAACTCTTTCTGTGAAAACAGATATTTCAAGCTCTTATGATCTGTAAAGATTTCAAACTTGTTGCCCCAGAGATAATGACGCCACTTCTTTAATGCAAGGATGATAGCTGCAAGCTCAAGATCGTGAGTCGGATAGTTAAGTTCATAAGGCTTCAGTTTCCTGGAAGCATAAGCAATAACCCTGCCATTCTGCATCAATACACAACCCAGACCTTCTTTCGAAGCATCACTATAGATCACCAGATTATCATAACCCTCAGGTAAAGCAAGAATAGGAGCTGTAGTCAATCTCTTCTTCAATTCCTGGAAGCTGGCCTCGCATTTATCATTCCAGTCAAATACAGTTTTCTTCTGAGTAAGTTGAGTTAAAGGCCCTGCAATCTTAGAGAAATCCTTTACAAATCTTCGATAATACCCAGCTAAACCAAGGAAGCTACGAATTTCTGTGACAGTTTCAGGTCGTTTCCAAGATAACACAACTTCAATCTTCGCTGGATCAACAGAAATACCATCCTGCGAGATAATATGGCCAAGAAAAGCAACTTGCTTAAGCCAAAATTCACATTTGCTAAACTTTGCAAATAACTGATGCTCCTGAAGAGTCTGCAACACAATTCTGAGATGCTGTTCATGCTCCGCCTCAGATTTAGAATATACAAGGATATCATCAATAAATATGACCACAAATTGGTCCAGATAAGGACGGAATACCCTCTGCATTAAGTCCATGAATGCGGCAGGAGCATTAGTAAGACCAAACGGCAAGACAACAAACTCATAATGGCCATATCGAGTTCTGAAAGCAGTTTTAGGAACATCATCTTTCTTAATCCTCAGCTGATAATAACCCTGCCTCAGATCAAACTTAGAGAATACCCTGGCGCCTTGCAACTGATCAAATAGCTCTTCGATTAAAGGCAAAGGATATTTATTTTTTATGGTTACCTGATTAAGACCCCGGTAATTGATGCATAGGCGAAGAGATCCGTCTTTCTTTTTAACGAAGAGAACTGGCGCACCCCACGGTGAAGAACTCGGCTGAATGAATCCCTTCTCAAGCAAGCCCTGCAATTGAACTTTCAATTCCTGCAACTCAGGTGGAGCCATTCTGTACGGAGTCCTAGAGACAGGTGAAGTCCCCGGCAATAAATCAATCATGAACTCTATCTCTCTATCAGGCGGTAACCCAGGTAATTCCTCAGGAAAGACCCCCGGAAACTCTCTCACGATAGGTACATCATTCAATTTCAATTGATCCCCAGGTTGATTAATCAAATATGCAAGATAAGCCTCACAACCCTTGCTCAATAATTTAGATGCCCTAATAGAAGAAATAATAGGAGTTCCCGTAGATTTTCTACTACCAACTATTTTAAGTACAGGCTGGTCAGGCATTTCTAGATACACAATCTTCTTTCTACAATCAAGCTGGGCATAATATTTACTTAACCAGTCCATCCCCAATATAATTTCAAAGTCATTGAAGGGTAGGATAATCAAATCAGCAGGAAAAACACGACCCTCAATAAATATACTACATGCTCTACAAATAGATCTAGTAACAAACTTTGGACCCATAGGAGTATAAACCACAATCTCATGCAACAGTTTATCATGTTTCAATTTAGCATTTTGTGCACAAGTAGGAGTAATAAAAGAATGCGAAGCCCTGGAATCAATTAAAACCTTAACTGATTGATCATTAAGAAGAAAAATACCTTCTACCACAGCGGTAGTATCCGGAAGCTCCTCAGCATCCAAAGCAAATACACGGGCCTGTCCTCGTGGTGGTGGTGCTGCAGCTGGTGCCCTGGTCTGAGAGTTCTGAGCTGATGTCTGACCCCTAGGGTTCTTAAATTTCTGACAGTCTTTAACCCTGTGCTGATCACTGTCGCAACCTGTACACTTGTTATGTTTCTTCCAACAAACATCCTTAGTGTGGCCCTGACGCTGACAGAAGCTGCACTGCTGGTGACGTCTTGCAACAGTGCCTCCCGAAGGAGCTCTGTAAGTAGAGGTAGCTGAACTACCCTGCTGCGAATGGGAAACTGCTGGACGGAACTGACTCTGAGTCTGACTCTGGACTGGTCGTGCCTGAGTCTGAGTAGGCCCTGTGTAACTCTGAGTCTGCCTCGGCTGCGAACTCTGCCCAACTGATACAGCCTGCCCCTGGTACCCTTGACTCTAAGACTGAAAACGTTTACTCGATTGACTGGTCTTGGCTAACACATCGGCTTTCCGTTTCTCATATCTTGAGGCAGCTCGGACTACTGCAGCATAGTTAGGAAAATCATTTGAAGACAAGTTCAGCATAATATCTCTCCTCAAACCCAGGATGAACCTCTGAATCTTCATGTCCTCCGGCTGAATTAAAGCTGGTGCATAACGGGAAAGCCGGGTAAAAGTAGCCTCGTATTGATCTACCGTCATACTTCCCTGCTTCAAGTTTATGAACTCAGTTTGTCGCCTCTCGCGGGCAACTACCGATATATACTTGTCTCGAAATTCTCGGACAAAGTCGGCCCACGAATGATGACCTCCCTCAGCTCCCCATTTCTCACTGATGGTATTCCACCAATCTTCAGCATCACCCTCGAGAAGGAAAGTAGCATAAGTAATCTTCCTGTCATCATGGCACTCCAGTATCGCTGCCACTCTCTCGAACTTCCTTAGCCACATCTCAGCTTTCATATCGTCCGGCTCCCCAAAGAAAGTATAGGCCCCATGATGTATAAACCGATCATACAGATTCCCTCCGGTAGGGCCACTACCTCCGGCTCTCGCAGCCTGATTACCTCCAACGACCCCTGGCTGACCCTGTTGTGTAACAAACTGGGCGATAGTGTTCATAGCTGTGGCCATCGTGGCCAAGATCTGTGCAGTGCTCGGTTCTTGAACCTGCGGTGCATTTTCGGCCACCTCAGCTTCTTGCCCCTGAACCCTCTCGGGTTCTCCACCAACATTCGGATTATCAGCACGACGGCGAGGCCCCATCTCGAATAGCTAGAATGCAAAGTGTTATGACAGGTATATATATATGTATATATGCAATTTATAAGCAACACATGAAGAAAAGTCCAATTAGATTCACATAAAGTCAAGTACATAGAAGTTCAAATAAATATTCCACATTCTTGAAGTAAACATAAATCACTAGATCATACTTGACATTCTAGACTCTTGATATTCTATTTCCATGCTAGCATGTTCATTCCTTATTCAAATTTCACTTAGATCAATCAAAATCAAAGACTCATGTATTCACAAAGTCACATAACAAATCTCTACCCACAGACCAAGAAATTTAACCCGGCTTCATGCAATCTATAGCTCTTATACCACTTAAATGTCACGCCCCGACCCAACCCCCAAGCTAAAGGTTAAGTCCTGACCCGACACACGGACAAAGTCTCCCCTGTACCGTGGACATTCTAAAACCTGTAAACACTTAAACAAAGTCCCAACAATACAATACAAGCTTTTCTTAAATAAACAACAAGGTTCTAAGGCCATCCGAGCCTTATGGTACACAATAGTTCCAAAACACACAAGCATGCGAGAACTTATTATCAACATAGTTTTATAATCATGACATTCTAGGAAATCAATTAAACATAATTGGAAGACCAAACATTTCTACTTTAAGTCCTTCACTCCCAAGCAAGCAAAGCGAATAGAAGTAGATTATAAGTTATTACAGTTCATAGGCTTTCAAAGCTACAACACAACCAACTAGTCTTCAACTTATATAACAAGCATATACCTAGCCCTTGGGCTACAAAATAGTACATAAAGTAATCAGATGCATCTTCCACATAGCAGCAATTCATTAACCACCTCAAACTATCAGACACAGCAACTAAGGTAAAGGCTCGATCTGAACTTCTTCTTCCTCAACTAAATCAACAAGCTGGGGATCACCCTCAGCGTCTCCTGAAACAGATATCGAGGTATGAGCAACCACTGTTGCCCAGTGAGGGATATAGTCCCGGGGCGTGCAATGCAACATATAATACAATTATACAACAGTAACACTTAGACAATTAAAGAAACAACGATAACTTAAATAACCACACATTTAAAAGGATACGTTTCAACAATCCCCTATACACCAATCTTCACTGGTCTTCAATCACGATCCACGAACCACGAGCACGATCACGATAAGCCGGCATAATCCCCAAACACTCCAGTGGGTGTACTCCGGATGTACCCCGAATCCTACGACCCAACATCCCCTGGCAATCTCCGGACCAGGCGAATGAGGGAATAGGGCACGGAGTTTGAATATCCACCGGCAAGCCCTCTGCCGCCCAGCCGATATTCAACACATCCGCCCCTGACACTATGGTTGCACAACCACTATGCAATGCACTTAACGATGGCAAGTTAATAGCAATAATATAAGCATTAACACATATGAGGATCAACAAAGTAGGTTGACCTCGATGCAATTAGAATAGAACAATTATATAAGCAAA
Organism: Ehretia macrophylla; assembly: GCA_037974665.1. Taxonomy (NCBI): domain Eukaryota; kingdom Viridiplantae; phylum Streptophyta; class Magnoliopsida; order Boraginales; family Ehretiaceae; genus Ehretia; species Ehretia macrophylla. The sequence goes on from CM075773.1 coordinate 76,221,932, forward strand.
TATACAGTTTTGTAAATAGACATTACAAAATAACCATAGAATTATACCAAAAGCTCCAAATCAACTTAATATCACATATAAACACTCAAGAGGACATGACGTGGGTTTAGAAATGTGAGACAACCGAAATTGGGCTTAAACCCCTTTATTTTACAAACTATTTCTCTTCCAAACCAAAGTTAATGATTTCATTTTCAAAGGAAACTCTCCCAACCTTCTAACTAACCCTCAAGGTACCCTCTCAACCCTCTAACTCATTCAAATGCCCGCGTTTACCCCGAAAGCCCCAATTTCCCTCTTATGGCTTTAAACTACACATACATTGTCCGGGCTTCAAACAAGGGATATCAAGGCATCTATAGCACCTAGGTAGCCTAAGGTCACTAGAATTGAAGCCCGAATCCACCCGGATTCGCATTAACTCCAAAAGCCCCAAGTTAAAGTCGGCTATTTTCCATTTTTAGGCAATTTAAGGGCAATGCAAGTGCACGGGGCTATTAGGCTATCTTCACTAACACCTAAGGAATCTATTAGAAGCATTAAATCAAGCTAATTCGAGCAATTACACAAAACCCTAGAAAAAAATGTCACTATTCACCCTAAAAATCAAACTAACGATTCTAACCGTTTAAATTGCGAAACGATGGCTCAAATGTGTTCTCTAGCATTCATATAGATGGTATAATAGCATAGATAACAATTACAATGGCATTTAATCATATTTTCAACAAATCAAGAAATGAGCAACTATTTAAAATGCAATAACAAGTCGTGAAATCCCTCACCAAAGCGTGTAGGAGCACCTAGGAACCTTGCAAACACCCTACACTAGTTGCTCAAGGCTTGGAGTGGCTTGATTTGATGATTTGAAGAAGCAAAAATCCTCAAGAAGCAAGAGAAGGGTTGTCGGGTTTGCTACAGTAAAATTCAGCATTTTTTGTTTTGATTTTGCTAGTTATGATATAAGGTGAGTTGTGTGAGGGGTATATAAGCCTAGGTGAGTTGTTTTAATTTAAGTTTATGGTCAAAATGTGAGTCAAGCTAGTTAGAAACAAGTCCTAAGCATAATTTTAATGTTAGCTAATTAAACTCCAAGTTGGTTACGTAACACTATTCATTCAACTACTAAAAATCATTTTCTAACGAGCTCTCCTATCGCCTCTAGCTCAATGCACATTTTTCTCATTACTTTTACAATTAATATGATTTAATAAAAATGCTAATTAACTAATAAAAGGTAGTTTAAAATCGGAGTGAATAGTAACTCAAGAAGGCAGTCAATAATGCACAGAAGGAAATGCGCAAACAAAGATGCAACAGTAATTAAATGCATGGCTAAATCTCGGGCGTCACAAGGATTAATATTGCACAAGTTATTTTGGCTTTTAAATGCACAAAAATAGGCCAATTTGATCAATTTTAAGTTAGTTGACCAAGGGGCTTTGACCTTTGACCAAGTTGTCATCTTATAATAGTTAAAACAAAGCAAAATGAAAAAAAATAAAAGCTAAAAATAGCCAAGAGCAGGCCGAGAGTTTGAAGAGAAAAAAAAACATTTCAAATCTTCAAAAAATTCAAATATTCGCGTGAGCTCGTGCGGGGTGGTTTCCAAGGCAACCAGCGTTGTTTTCTTAGAGACTAAGAGTGCCTAAGGTGATGGAAGCATGTTATTTGCACATTTAAATGTTATGTATGTCAACTTTTTGATTTTTAGATTTTATCCGTAGATTGTTGTTTTAATCGATTTAGTGCTTAAAGATTGTTCTTTGCCAATTGTAGAACATGTATTTATAGCTTTTTAACATTTTCTGTGGTTGAATGTTGAGATTGTAATTTAAACTTTCAATTGAATAGTAATATGTGAATAGTAAACCCTTGAAATGATAAAGTTGCGCTGTTATGCTTTCTATTGATGTAAAAATGTGCTAGGTATGCTAGAATGCCTAAATGCATGGTTTGTTTAGGTTGCATAATGAAAAAAATGAGAAATATGCCTTGGTGAAAGTCGGGGTCGTTTAGGTCGAGTTTAGCGTTTTCTCATTTTGCATGTTGGCATTGCTTCGGGAGGCCATGGAAGCACTTTTGGTGCGATTATGGCATTGGTTGGGTGTTTGGTTAGTATAGTTGTAGTTCAAACAAGCAAAGGGGGAAATTGAGGCTTTGCGTGAATTCTAGGGTAAAGTAGGGTTTCGGGGTCTTTAGACGTGCCTTATGGTGACCTAGGAGGATTGGCGAAGTCGGTTTCCAGAACTCGTGGCTCGTTTGAAAGTAGTAGCATTTGATAAGTTGGGGTCGTTTTGTTGTTTTGTTGGTTTTCATAGAGTTTTGCTTGTAGAATGTTTGTTAATGCTTGTTTATGCTTATTGTGCTTGTTGGAGTTGATTTTGATTGAGATGCTTATCAATTGTTGCTATTGCGTGCGAGAGTAACCTACTTTGTTATTCTCCCACGTGTGGCTTTATTGCTCGATTGTTGCATCGTATTTTGTCTTGCATTCATAGAGTCAGGGGCGGAGTGATGGGCCTCTCTGGGTAGCCTCGGGTTGCCAGTGTTGGTTGCCCTAGCTCCGTGTCCTATTCCCTTTCTCGCTTGGGTTGCCTCCCAGGGAGATTTGGGTCGTAGATTGATGGATACTTCCGGGGTATTCCAAACTGGTGTTATAAGGTGGTTTGGGCCGGCGCGTCGTCATCGAATTCGTGATTGAAAGTTGCTCGTGAAAAGAGTACCGTATCCTTTGAATGAGTGTTTATAGTTTTAATGTTTGCCTTGCTTTATTGTTGGCTTTGTTTGTATCTCTATATGATATTTGTATGAATTGCTTGACTAATTGCATTGCATACTCCTCTCATCTCCGTCCTTGAGACCATTTGCCCTTGCTGAGCAATAGTTTTTGCTCATTCCTTTCTATACCATATTTTTACAGGAGTAGTTGAAGCTGATCCTCTTGAGGTAATTGAGGAGGAGGAGCAAGAGGAGGTGTTTCCTTGATAGCACTTCTTTCCTTAGCTGGTGGTTGGTTGCCAGACTTTTGTGCGGGCCATGTTTGATGTGTTTAATGCTTGGTTGTCGCTTTATTTTGAGGCTTGTAGCCTCGTATGTAGTATCTATTTTGAGGCCTAAATGGTCTTATGTTGTAAAGGATTAAAGGTTGTAATGTTGTAAATATATACTCATGTGACTAGTAAGGAAATGCATGCTAATGGTTAAATGTTTAGTGGCATAAATACTTATGTAGTATGCATGGCATTTTGGTTTGGAAAGTTGGTTAATAAGAGGATGTATGTTTTGAAAGAAAGTCGGCTTGTTTTAATTTTTTTTATGGCTTTCGTAAGTACTATGTTGATTTTAGGGTTTTCGGATCGTCCGCGGTACAGAGGAGACTCTGTCCGTGTGTCGGGTCCGGGCTTGGCCTTTTGCGGGGTCGGATCGGGGCGTGACATTAACACAACCATTCAAAGCTATACCACACTTTGAAGGCTATGATTCACTCATATGAGCAATGTACCATGCGATTCGATTCCACGAGTATTACATCAATCTCAAGCTTGATGTTGACAACGATGACAATAAGCGCGCAACCACCTTATAACATCCACTGGGTGTACTCCGGAAGTACCCCGACACATCTACGACCCAAATCTCCCAGGGCGGCATCCCTAGCGAGAATGGGAATAGGACACGGAGCTAGAGCAACCAACCCTGGCAGCCCGAGACTGCCCAGAGAGACCCATCACTCACGCTCCTAACACTATGCAATGCAATACGAGATACAAGCAATAAATGAGCAATAGCACGAAAGTGCAGATTAGTGGCGATAAACGAGATAATGAGCATTTACAATCAATAATAGCAATCAATTAACTTTTCAAGCGTGATTATCATTAATACCAACAATAACATCAACTAGACACGTAATAGCAGTTCAAGCATGAAAACGTCAAATATCACTATTAAATCCCTAACTTCCAAAGGCAATTACGAGCAAATGAGCTACAGGATTAGGAAATCAATTTCACTACATTCACCTAGGTACTACAAGGCACGTTTCTATGTCACTAAACTTCATTTTCCCAACCGAAGCCCGAAATTCTATCTACTGCGTTTGAACTACAACTATGCTAATCGGTCGCTCAATCAATGCCACAACAGCGCCAAAAGTGCTTCCATGCCCTCAATAGCAAAACCCTCAACCAAATTCGAGCACGATCAACTTTTGGTCAAACGGCCCCTTTTCGTTTCTTTGTCTAATTTCCAATTTTAACAAAGGTCGGTCCGTTTTTATTGCACATTCTATCTTTCTATCACTAATGGCACCTATCCAAACCAAGAAATCGAAATTCGGATCAAAATCCAAAATTCTAGGGTTTTACTATTCAAAATCACTATTTATTATTCTTCCCCAATTTCAAATACGCAATTTCAGCCGTAAAAATCTCTAAATAACTATCAAACAATGCTCTATGAACTCAAAGGAAGCTATATCAAGCAATTATAGGCATTATAACACAATATATATCAAATCTAAAAATTTGAACAATAATCAAATTTCACAAAATATGCACAAAAGCGTGAAAACCCTCACAGAGATTGACGAGGAAGACCCGCAAGGACCCGAGCCACGACCCTCGAGCAATTCCACGCATGATTATAGAAGAAAATTGAAGCAAAAATCTTTTTTTTTCTCTTGGGTGCATTCGGCCATGGGGGGGGGGGGGGGGGGGGGGGGACAAATGGGGTATTTTTGGTTTTGTTTGTTTTGATTTTTTTCCTTGTTTTATTTTAAAAAGATGACAAAGGGCATTTTGGTCTTTTGTAAAATCAAACTTAAGTTAAAAATGGTCAAATAAACATACTTTGATGCCATTTAAATCTAATTCAAGTTAAAACAATGCAATTAAATGAAAAACAACTAAAACTAGTTAAATTAAGCTAAAAACATTTTTCACTAAATCCGATGAATATTTCTCTAACTCTCATTTTCGAAATACTACGATCAAACGGTCAATAAATGATTGATAATAAAGTGATGAGCAATAATATAAAACTTTAATTTTTTTGAAAAGTGGAATAGTAGAATAGTTTAAAATTTACTCCGGCTCGGAGTTACTTTTCTCATTTAATTGAAAACCAAGTAATTTTAATGCAAAACAATTAAAACCGATTATTAAAATAATCAAAACAATCAAAGTAATCAATATTCATTTAAAAATAATTAATTTAACTATTTCTAGAATATTTTAAAGAATTATGAAGTTAATGCTAAGAAACAAATAGACAAGTTAAGATGAACACGTAATCAAATGCAATTAAACACTAACATTTAAAATGACACTTAATTAAATACAGGAAAGTAAATCCAATTTCTATAAATAATAAAAAATAGGTAATAATCTTTTAATTAATCAATATAAAAATTATTGAATGCTTCTGAAAGAAATATCAAAATGGTGCAAAAATAGATGATTAACTAATTAAACACTTAATTAAATGCAGTTAAATGCCATTAAATGCATGCCGGGTTCGGGTTATCATATCCTTCCCCCCTTAAAACAATTGCGTCCTCGCAATTCTTCTTCCAATAGAACCCAGCATCAACTGAAACCCAACTCAGACTAATCTTCATCGGTTGCTGAGCAAGATGGTGAATAAGAATGCTCGTAGGAAAACTCGAATAGGAATCCCAACCAAGAATGCCGAGAAAATACCAACTAAAGACTGAAGCAAAGATATTGTAGATAAAATTAACATCACATATTAATGATAAGAAGGATACCGAATGAATACCCCACATACGATTCTCTAGTAGAAGTTCAACTATTATCGCCCAAGAATACCCAAGTAGAAGGCCAACTAAAGGCTCAAATAAAGTTTCTATCCAGAGGTCCAAAGAAATATCCTGCTAGTCATGAATTTCATAGAAGAATTCCCTGTTAAGAGTGTTGAGGAAAGTACTAAGAAAACCCAATCAAATATACTTCAAAAGTTCCAGAGAAGTCTTCCAAATAATAACCCCATAGGATAACCAATTAGATCCCGAGTATCGCTATCAAATGCTGAGAAAAATGTTAAAGGAAATAGCAGAGAAAATATAATGTGCCCAATAAGACAATCAAGTTGATTAACAAATATAGTTTTCCCAGCTAGACGAAAACCCTAAGGAAAAATACCGAGCTGGTGCACAATATACAAAACCAAACTCCGAGACCCCTGTACTGTTTGTCAAGTGAGAACTTTGTACATCCTTGCCAATAAGGAAAATACCAGTAGAATGCCCAATAAGAATTCCAAAGAGTGTTGTAAGTAATACTGTACAACAAGTCGATAGGAATTCCATATACCAAACCTACTGGGGAATACCAAAAGAAATATCCGATACAATGCTCCAATAAGAAAGTAGCAAGAATTGCCTAATAAGTAAGTTCTAGATAAATGACCACTAAGAATTCTATAAAATGTCATTGAAGAATTTCTAATAAGGAATGCCAGTAACACACCAATAAAGACCGAGACACATATGCCATAAATAATACCATTCATTAAATCCGATTGAAACCCCAATAGCCAGGTCTACCAAGAAGTTCCAACAGAAGTTCCAAAGAATACCCAATAAGAAAACCAAAGAATACTCTAGAGAACAGCCAAATAGAACCTCAAAAGAAAGCTACTCTTTCACAACTGTTAAGCACATTGGAAGACCTTAGAGATTCGCCAATAACCGAGCTCCAAAAGCAAACACCAACTCCCAAATAAAGGCTAGTCAAATACTGCTCAATCCCGTCAATGCACATAACTTGAAGGCCTGCTACTAACCACTTCTCTTCAGGGGAGGAAGAAGTCTTTCTTACCATTTTAACAGGACATGTATGAATGCCAAGATATCACATTTATACATACATGCCTTAATCTATTATGCAAGCATGTTTGTAAAACAATTTATTTAACAAGGTCACTCAAGCACGACAATCAAGTCAAGCACAACATAATCAATTCAAATCACGGCACAACCAATTCAAGACATTCCAATACACACATTACAAGCAATACTCCAAGTAAATAACAATTCACGAGGTCGATTCGATTCATGATACCAATTCGATAGGTCAATTCAATGCACAACTAGACACTTCACTTTACTTGAGAAACATTTAACACATAACACATAACTATATCACATAGGTGCATACATTCAAGTCAAGACACACAATCTCACATACAGGCACACACTTTCAAGTCACACTTAACAAGCACACATTCAAGGATCACTACCCACCAGACCGAGGACCCTGCCCCGCCTTATGAGCTAAACAAGCTCTGATACCACCTGTAACACCCCGATCCCTTTCGAGACCGGAGGTTCTATCAATCAATCTAATCACAACCCAATTCCAAACCCGGGCATAAAATTTAGGGAAAGACAGACGGAGTCTCCCATGTTTCAAGGCAAAATGTAAAACCTGTAATAGCATATAAATGGACCAGCACCGTGTCCAACCATACAAACACCTCAAGGCTATCTGAGCCTTGGTTCTCAACAAGCAACCACAAGTATGTATACATTACCAGTTTAAATGCTAACATATCCCTTCTCGTCTTTGACAAGTACATTCTTGCTTGGAAACTAAACTATACTAACTTATTGCTTAAAATAGACTATCATACCATTCTAACTCTTTTCCTTTGGACATTACAAACATGCATTGAAGTTAAACTATACTAACTGAGTACATAAACTAACTTATCATACCACTTCAATAATCTAATAAAACTTAAATTACATTCATTTTAACAATAAATACATACAACACATGAAACATACATCTTTGCATCTTTGACAACTCAAGCCACATAGCACGCAAGACAACTCTTCAAGAATGATCTTTCACGTAACCACGGACTTTCCAGCTAACAAGGCAATTCCTGAAATGTGGTGGTGAGGAGTGAGTATACTCAACACGTATACTCAGTAAGGGCGAGACAGATATCGAGGTGGAGAGAAAGAAGGTCGTGCAATGCAAATAAGGCAGTTAAGCAATATAACTGACATGTAAGCAATCAATATAAACATTCAATATAATAAATAATTAATAAAAGCATTAACACAACCATTCAAAGCTATACCACACTCTGAAGGCTATGATTCACTCATATGAGAAATGTACCATGCGATTCGATTCCATGAGCATTACATCAATCTTGAGCTTGATGTTGACAATGATGACAATAAGCGCGCAACCACCTTATAACATCCACTGGGTGTACTCCGGAAGTACCCCGATACATCTATGACCCAAATCTCCCAAAGCGGCATCCCTAGCGAGAATAGGAATAGGATACGGAGCTAGAGCAACCAACCCTGGCAGCCCGAGATTGCCTAGAAAGACCCATCACTCACGCGCCTGACACTATGCAATGCAATATGAGATACAAGCAATAAACGAGCAATAGCGCGAAAGTAAAGATTAGTGGCGATAAATGAGATAACGAACATTTACAATCAATAATAGCAATCAATTAACTTTTCAAGCATGATTATCATTAATACCAACAATAACATCAACTAGACACGTAATAGCAGTTCAAGCACAAAAACGTCAAATATCACAATTAAATCCCTAACTTCCAAAGGCAATTACGAGCAAACGAGCTACAGGATTAGGAAATCGATTTCACTACATTCACCTTGGCACTACAAGGCACATTTCTATGTCACTAAGCTTCATTTTTCCAACCGAAGCCCGAAAGTCCACCTACTGCGTTTGAACTACAGCTATGCTAATCGGTCGCTCAATCAACGCCACAACAGCACCAAAAGTGCTTCGATCCCTCAATAGCAAAACCCCCAACCCAATTCGAGCACAGTCAACTTTTGGTCAAACGGCCCCTTTTCGTTTCTTTGTCTAATTTTCAATTTTAACAAAGGTCGGTCCGTTTTTATTGCACATTCTATCTTTCTATCACTAATGGCACCTATCTAAACCAAGAAATCGCAATTCAGATCAAAATCCAAAATTCTAGGGTTTTACTATTCAAAATCACTATTCATTATTCTTCCCCAATTTCAAATACGCAATTTCAACCGTAAAAATCTCTAAATAGCTATCAAACAATGCTCTACGAACTCAAAGGAAGCTATATCAAGCAATTATAGGCATTATAACACAATATATATCAAATTTCACAAAATATGCACAAAAGCGTGAAAACCCTCACAGAGATTGACGAGGAAGACCCGCAAGGACCCGAGCCACGACCCCCGAGCAATTCCACGCTTGATTGTAGAAGAAAATTGAAGCAAAAATCTTTTTTTTCTCTTGGGTGCATTCGGCCATGAGGGGGGAGGGGGACAAATGGGGTATTTTTGGTTTTGTTTGTTTTGATTTTTTGCCTTGTTTTATTTTAAAAAGATGACAAAGGGCATTTTGGTCTTTTGTAAAATCAAGCTTAAGTTAAAAATGGTCAAATAAACTTATTTTGATGCCATTTAAATCTAATTCAAGTTAAAACAATGCAATTAAATGAAAAACAACTACAACTAGTTAAATTAAGCTAAAAACATTTTTCACTAAGTCCGATGAATATTTCTCTAACTCTCATTTTCGAAATACTACGATCAAATGGTCAACAAATGATTGCTAATAAAGTGATGAGCAATAATATAAAACTTTAATTTTTTTGAAAAGTAGAATAGTAGAATAGTTTAAAATTCACTCCGACTCGGAGTTACTTTTCTCATTTAATTGAAAATCGAGTAATTTTAATTTAAGACAATTAAAACCGATTATTAAAATAATCAAAACAATCAAAGTAATCAATATTCATGTAAAAATAATTAATTTAACTATTTCTAGAATATTTTAAAGAATTATGAAGTTAATGCTAAGATACAAATAAACAAGTTAATATAAACACGTAATCAAATGCAATTAAACACTAACATTTAAAATGACACTTAATTAAATACAGGAAAGTAAATCCAATTTCTATAAACAATAGAAATAGGTAATAATCTTTTAATTAATCAATATAAAAATTATTGAATGCTTCTGAAAGAAATATCAAAATGGTGCAAAAATAGATGATTAACTAATTAAACAATTAATTAAATGCAGTTAAATGCCATTAAATGCATGCCGAGTTCGGGATATCACATCCTTCCCCCCTTAAAATAATTGCGTCCTCGCAATTCTTCTTCCAATAGAACTCAGCATCAACTGAAACCCAACTCCGACTAATCTTCATCGGTTGCTGAGCAAGATGGTGAATAAGAATGCTCGTAGGAAAACCCGATAGGAATCCCAACCAAGAATGCCGAGAAAATACCAACTAAAGACTGAAGCAAAGATATTGTAGATAAAATTAACATCACATATTAATGATAAGAAGGATACCGAATGAATACCCCACATACGATTCTCTAGTAGAAGTTCAACTATTATCGTCCGAGAATACCCAAGTAGAAGGCCAACTAAAGGCTCAAATAAAGGTTCCATCCAGAGGTCCAAAGAAATATCCCGCTAGTCATGAATTTCATAGAAGAATTCCCTATTAAGAGTGCTGAGGAAAGTACTAAGAAAACCCAATCAAATATACTTCAAAAGTTCCAGAGAAGTCTTCCAAATAATAACCCCATAGGATAACCAATTAGATCCCGAGTATCGCTATCAAATGCTGAGAAGAATGTCAAAGGAAATAGCAGAGAAAATATAATGTGCCCAATAAGACAATCAAGTTGATTAACAAATATAGTTTTCCCAGCTAGACGAAAACCCTAAGGAAAAATACCGAGCTGGTGCACAATATACAAAACCAAACTCCGAGACCGCTGTACTGTTTGTCAAGTGAGAACTTTGTACATCCTTGCCAATAAGGAAAATACCAGTAGAATGCCCAATAAGAATTCCAAAGAGTGTTGTAAGTAATACTGTAAAACAAGTCGGATAGGAATTCCATATACCAAACCTACTGGGGAATACCAAAAGAAATACCCAATACAATGCTCCAATAAGAAAGTAGCAAGAATTGCCCAATAAGTATGTTCTAGATAAATGACCACTAAGAATTCTATAAAATGTCATTGAAGAATTTCTAATAAGGAATGCCAGTAACACACCAATAAAGACTGAGACACATATGCCATAAATAATACCATGCATTAAATCCGATTGAAACCCCAATAGCCAGGTCTACCAAGAAGTTCCAACAGAAGTTCCAAAGAATACCCAATAAGAAAACCAAAGAATACTCCACAGAACAGCCAAATAGAACCTCAAAAGAAAGCTACTCTTTCACAACTGTTAAGCACAGAGGAAGACCTTAGAGATTCGCCAATAACCGAGCTCCAAAAGCAAACACCAACTCCCAAATAAAGGCTAGTCAAATACTGCTCAATCCCGTCAATGCACATAACTTGAAGGCCTGCTACTAACCACTTCTCTTCAGGGGAGGAAGAAGTCTTTCTTACCATTTCAACAGGACATGTATGAATGCCAAGATATCACATTTATACATACATGCCTTAATCTATTATGCAAGCATGTTTGTAAAACAATTTATTTAACAAGGTCACTCAAGCACGACAATCAAGTCAAGCACAACATAATCAATTCAAATCACGACACAACCAATTCAAGACATTCCAATACACACATTACAAGCAATACTCCAAGTAAATAACAATTCACGAGGTCGATTCGATTCACGATACCAATTCGATAGGTCAATTCAATGCACAACTAGACACTTCACTTTACTTGAGAAACATTTAACACATAACACATAACTATATCACATAGGTGCATACATTCAAGTCAAGACACACAATCTCACATACAGGCACACACTTTCAAGTCACACTTAACAAGCACACATTCAAGGATCACTACCCACCAGACCGAGGACCCTGCCCCGCCTTATGAGCTAAACAAGCTCTGATACCACCTGTAACACCCCGATCCCTTTCGAGACCGGAGGTTCTATCAATCAATCTAATCACAACTCAATTCCAAACCCGGGCATAAAATTTAGGGAAAGACAGACGGAGTCTCCCATGTTTCAAGGCAAAATGTAAATGAATGTACTTGTCAAAGACGGACTTTCCTTTTAACAATAAATACATACAATAATAGCAATCAATTAACTTTTCAAGCGTGATTATCATTAATACCAACAATAACATCAACTAGACACGTAATAGCAGTTCAAGCACGAAAACGTCAAATATCACTATTAAATCCCTAACTTCCAAAGGCAATTACGAGCAAACGAGCTACAGGATTAGGAAATCGATTTCACTACATTCACCTTGGCACTACAAGGCACATTTCTATGTCACTAAGCTTCATTTTTCCAACCGAAGCCCGAAAGTCCACCTACTACGTTTGAACTACAGCTATGCTAATCGGTCGCTCAATCAACGCCACAACAGCACCAAAAGTGCTTCTATCCCTCAATAGCAAAACCCCCAACCCAATTCGAGCACAGTCAACTTTTGGTCAAACGGCCCATTTTCGTTTCTTTGTCTAATTTTCAATTTTAACAAAGGCCGGTCCGTTTTTATTGCACATTCTATCTTTCTATCACTAATGGCACCTATCTAAACCAAGAAATCGCAATTCAGATCAAAATCCAAAATTCTAGCATTTTACTATTCAAAATCACTATTCATTATTCTTCCCCAATTTCAAATACGCAATTTCAACCGTAAAAATCTCTAAATAACTATCAAACAATGCTCTACGAACTCAAAGGAAGCTATATCAAGCAATTATAGGCATTATAACACAATATATATCAAATCTAAAAATTTGAAACAATAATCAAATTTCACAAAATATGCACAAAAGCGTGAAAACCCTCACAGAGATTGACGAGGAAGACCCGCAAGGACCCGAGCCCTGACCCCCGGGCAATTCCACGCATGATTGTAGAAAAAAATTGAAGCAAAAATATTTTTTTTTCTCTTGGGTGCATTCGGCCATGGGGGGGGGGGGGGGACAAATGGGGTATTTTTGGTTTTGTTTGTTTTGATTTTTTTCCTTGTTTTATTTTAAAAAGATGACAAAGGGCATTTTGGTCTTTTGTAAAATCAAGTTGAAGTTAAAAATGGTCAAATAAACTTATTTTGATGCCATTTAAATCTAATTCAAGTTAAAACAATGCAATTAAATGAAAAACAACTAAAACTAGTTAAATTAAGCTAAAAACATTTTTCACTAAGTCAGAAGAATATTTCTCTAACTCTCATTTTTGAAATACTACGATCAAACGGTCAATAAATGATTGCTAGTAAAGTGATGAGCAATAATATAAAACTTTAATTTTTTTGAAAAGTAGAATAGTAGAATAGTTTAAAATTTACTCCGACTCGGAGTTACTTTTCTCATTTAATTGAAAACCGAGTAATTTTAATGCAAGACAATTAAAACCGATTATTAAAATAATCAAAACAATTAAAGTAATCAATATTCATTTAAAAATAATTAATTTAACTATTTCTAGAATATTTTAAAGAATTATAAAATTAATGCTAAGATACAAATAAACAAGTTAATATAAATACGTAGTCAAATGCAATTAAACTCTAACATTTAAAATGACACTTAATTAAATACAGGAAAGTAAATCCAATTTCTATAAACAATAGAAATAGGTAATAATCTTTTAATTAATTAATATAAAAATTATTGAATGCTTCTAAAAGAAATATCAAAATTGTGCAAAAATAGATGATTAATGAATTAAACGCTTAATTAAATGCCATTAAATGCATGTCGGGTTCGGGTTATCACATAAGTCTGCAGAAAGTTCCTACATTAGAGAATGTAGCTAACCCACTTACTAAGCCCATGAGTCAATCGCAGTTATAACGTCATCTTGAAAAGATGGGGATGCGATACCAAGTAGATATGCGCTGAAGGCTATATTTTATAGCATTAGTGCAAGTGGGAGATTGTTAGAGATATGCCCTAATGCTATATAGTTAGATGACCTATATAGGGCATTTTGATGTAAATCTGAATGACATATTTATTGGATGTTCATATTCTCCGTTCAATTATATGAATATGTCCTCAATATTTTTCGGAGAAGAAATATATTCTTAAGGTGTTGAGAATTCAATGACATGTTTCTTCAACATGATAAACATTCGAAAACATTCATAGTCCTTAGATTATTCGACTGGGACTAGAATAATCAAGTACGGACTATCATATGTAGTTACCTTTGATTAACATAGAGATGTTAATGATAAAGGGTAGCAATCATTGAGCTACAACAGCATAGGGATGCGATTAACTCACATATGAATGATCGTTGGTCGAACGGATCATTGAATGTGACGGGAATGATGAAACTACATGACTTTGGATTAATAGTTTGTCATTCATTGCAAATTGTGCAAATTAATCCTTTGACTTGAGAAATTACGGCTGCCGGCTATATTAGGGACTAAATCTTGCGTTTGGACAATGCTTGCTTCTTTGAGGGTGAGATACAACCTCTTGTAGTTTAGTTTTGTGATATGAGTCCAACAGGTAATTGTCAAGATAGGATCTGTTAACCTCCGAGAGCGAGGCGATGTCCTATGCGATCTAGTGTTGGTCGTCTGAAATGAGAAATCCTCGGCCGGGGTAGTTGAACGATGGGAAAGTATTTTTTCCATAGATGTCATCTCTCATTCCACCGAATTAGATCTATGCATAGAATTGAATAGCGGACTTAATCATTTCATAGTCCCCATAAAGATCGGGACATTTTAACAGAAGGATCGGACTGCACGTTAATTTGCGACTATAAATAGGTTCGTTGGAATTTGACTTCATTACTATACATATTGTCATGATATGTTCGTTGCTGGCGCGTCACTCATGAACATGAAGGTATTCCGAAAAATGACAGAGACATTTTCGGAATCGATCCTTTATCGATGTACGGTCATGAATCTAGAAAGTCACACACTTAGAGTATTATGAATAAAGCAATTTTTGAGCTTAGTATTGAGTTGGAAACACGTTAAAGTGTTAACAGTGTGATTTTGGACATCACCGGTTAAGTTGGCCAAAATCGTAATTTTTAAAAGTTTTAGGGTCAAAGTATAAATACTAAAAAGTATTGGGTCAATAGTGCAAATTGATTGAGGGGTCAATCTGTAATTAATTATTCTAAAAGGGTTTAGGAATCATTAAAGTTTGTCTTCACTAAAAGACAAACAATAAGTTGCATAAAAAGACAAGCACTAAAAGACGAAATACAAAAGGACAAAAGATAACTTGCACAAAAAGACAAACAACAAGTTGCATCATAAATTGTCCTTTTTACACCTCCTTGGCCGACCATCAAAGGGTAATTTTGACACTTGGCTTCTTCATATATTTAGATCATGCCACTTGTCATTTGATGAGCAAGCTTGTGCATCTATAAATAGAAGACAAGTTCTTCATTCTTGTTTGCACCTTATGGCCAAAATTCTCTCTCTTTAGAAGCATATTGTTCTCTCTTTTCTCTTGATGTTTTCGGCCAAGTCTAGTAGAGATAGGAAACTTTTGCTTCTAAGTTTTTAACTCTTAATTTACTAAGCTCTTGGACTTAACTAAGCTAGCACTACAATTAGTTAGTTGTCATTTGCTTTTGGATACCCGTGGACCGACTAGGACCTTTGCACGTGCGAAGGAGCTTTGCCCGAGTCAAGATCTTCTTCAAGTGTCTACATCCGAGTTCTCCACGTGAGGTATTTCATTTTAAATACATTTGTATATAGTTGTATATACTTCTTATATGTATTTTCCTTTTGTACTAGTTACGGATTTACTCTTGAGATTTTTGTAAATACAACTTGTCTACATGCAAAGTTTTAAGTGTTACTGTTTCCACTGCGCTTGTATGTTTTTGTTAGTTACATATCTCGAGACGATCCCGTTGTGTTCCCATTTTTGAAGCTGACGCTATTACGCATCTTCATTTATGAAGCTGATGCCTTTGCGCCTTCATTTTGAGGCTGACGCCTTTTATAACGCCTTCAATTCTTGCTCCGCAACTGATGACGAGTAATCGGAGTTAGTTTTCAATTGATGCTGAGTTCTTTTCATAGAAGAATTGCGTGGACGCAATTTTTTTAAATTGGGAGAGGATGTGACGCCCGAGAACTTCACCGTACACCTTTTTACTGTTGCATCCACTATTTGCGCATCTTTACTATGCATTAATTATTGCTTTATGTGGTTACTATTCATCACGTTTTTCAATTGCTTAATTACTTCGAATTAATATTTTTCTTAAATCATATTAATTATGTTAGGGATGAGAAAATATGCGTTTGAGCAAAAAGCGATAGGAGCATCCTTATTTTAGTATAGTAGTCAACACTTACCCAAAACATAATACATGTAACGCCCCGACCCAACCCCACGCTAAAGGTTAAGTCTGGACCCAAAAAATGGACAGAGTCTCCTCTGTACCGTCGATATTCTGAAAACCTGTAAACGCTCAGTAAAACCACAACACAATAAGATAAGCTTTATATAACTAAAGTTCAAAAGTTCAAGGCCATCTGAGCCTTGAGGCATACAGTAATTCAAATTCACACAAGCATGCAACCAATTTGACTTCTTCATAAAACCGCTTAACATGCCATTATGTGATAGCATTGGAACATTCCTAGAAGTTGTAACCAAGCATACATCATAACATACACACCCAAGAACACAAGTAGCTAAAAGTAGAACATAAGTTATTACAAGCTATAGTTTCCCAAATCTATCACTACAACCAACTATACTTCAACTTGCAACTACAAAGCATATACATAGCCCTTAGGCCACAAAATAGATTATAATATAGAATAACAAGTGCGCCACATAGCAACAAGAAAGTGCATCCACCTCAAACAACAATCACACAGCTATTAGGGCAAAGGCTCTACCTGCACCTTTTCCTCTTCTACTACCACCTCAACTAGCTGAGGATTACCCTCAGCACTTTCTAAAACATGATATCGAGGTATAAGCAACCATTGTTGCCCATTGAGGGATAAAGTCACCCGGGGTGTGCAATGCAACAAGTAATACAGTTAAGCATTAATAACAATTAAAACCATTCAAGAATGACAGAAGATTAAGTACCACACATTAAAAAGGATACATTTCATTTAACCCCAATACTCCAATCTTCACTTGATCTTCATTCACGATCCACGAACCACGATCACTGTGCTGGCATAATCCCAATCACTCCAGTGGGTGTACTCCGGATGTACCCCGATAATCCTATGACCTAACATCTCCTAGCAATCTCCGGACCAGGCGAATGAGGGACTAGGGCACGGAGTTTGAATATCTACTGGCAAGCCCTCTGCCGCCCAGCCGATATTCAATACATCTGCCCCTGACACTATGGTTGCACAACCAATATGCAATGCACATTAACACTTGGCAATAAGATAATTAAATAAGAAAAGCAACACTTAGGAGGGTCAACAAAAGAGGTTGCTCCGAGATAGTTCACAATATGAGTAATAATACAAACTAATTAAATGAGCATAAAGGGAGATATTGCACATTTACCAATAAGCCAATACCAAAAGCTCATAAATATCTTATAATTGCAATTAAACACTTAATAAATACTTACATGGTTGTAGAAGTGAAAAATCATCAATTTCTCCATTAAACCCCTTTTTAACTTTAGCCATTTTCCTTCCAAATCAAAGTTAATGTTTCAAATTTAAGGGGAAGCTATACAAATCTTCTACTTAACTCTTAAGGCACCCTTACAACCCTCAAACATGTTCAATTACCCGTAATTACCCCAAAAGCCTTAATTTTCCTCTCATAGCTTTGAACTACATATACCTTATTCGGGCTTCAAACGAGGGTTAGCAAAGCTTCTATAGCACCTAAGTAGCCTAGGAATACCAAATGTGAAGCTCAAATCCACCCGAATTAACATTAACCCCTAACCCCTCTTTTAAAAGTCGGCTATTTCACATTTTATGCAAGTTTAGAGAAATTCGAGGCCACGAGGCTATTGGAATACCATCATTAGCACCTAAGGAATCTATTAGAAGCAATGAATCAATCCAATACGCACAATTACACAAAATCCTAAAATTCATCACTATTCACCTCATGGAATTAAAATAACAATTTCAACCGTTTAAAATGCGAACTAGTGGTTTAAATGTGTTCTCTAGCACCTATATACATTGTATAATAGCATAGATAAGCTTTGCATTAACATTTGATAGTATTTCTAGCAAATCAAGAATTGTGTAACATTTTAAAAATGCAAAAAGAATCAAGAAATCCCTCACTTAAAGCGCGTAGGAGCACCTATAAGGCTTGCACACACCCTAAACTACTTGTTCTAGGCTTGGGGAGGCTTGGATTAAAGAGTTGAAGATCAAAATTTCTTCCTTATGGCTGCTTGAAGCTTTCGGCCCTGCTTTAGTAACTTTCAGCTCTTTCTTTTTTTCTCTGCTATGTTATGAGCTAAGTTGTGATTTGTGAGAGTTTTATGTTGAGTAAGCTTAAGTGGGGTTAAGTTGTGTGCATAAATGAGCTTTTAAAAAGAGCATAGGTTGTTTAAAAATGAGTCTAAGGTGCAACAATGGTGCTAGCTAATTAAAACACTAAGTTAAGTCACATAACACTATTCACTTGGTTCACTAAAACATTTTCTAAACGGACGCTCTGCACGCTACTCGCTCGAATGCTCATTTCTCATTCCTAATATAATTAATATGATTTAATTAAAATTCTAACTTGAAATAATTATAAAGTCGAAAAATGAAATGAATAGTAATCAAAGAAAATAGTAAATAGATCATAGAAGAAATGCGCAACTAAGGGATGCAACAGTAAGTGAATGTATGGGAAAAAGCTCGGGCGTCACATCCTCTCCCCCTTAAACTAATTGCCCCCATGCAATTCTTACATGATTTGGCGAATAACTCTTGATATCTCTCCCGCATCTGATCCTCTCTATCCCATGTAGCATCCTCCAACCCATGATGATCTCATAGAACTTTAACCATTAGAATGCTTTTACTTCTCAGCTTCTGAACTTTCAAATCAACAATCCGAAGAGGTTTCTTCGTGTAGGTCAAAGTTTCACTGATCTCTAATGGCTCGGGCTCAAGAACATGAGAAGGATCTGGCTGACATTTTCGAAGCATAGAAACAAGGAAGACATCATGGATCTTGCCCAGCCTAGAAGGCAAAGCTAATCGGTAAGCCAATTCACCAATGGTTTCAATTACTTCAAATGGTCCCACATAACGAGGACTGAGTTTACTTCCCTTACCATGCCAAATCAAGCCCTTGCGAGGATAAATTTTCAGAAATACCTGATCCCCTACGAGAAATTTCAGATCACGATGGCATCTATCTGCATAACTCTTTTGCCGACTCTGTGCTGTAAGCATTCTTTTTCTGATAAGCTGAACATTATCAATCATTATGTTCATCTCTGGCAATAGAGTAGGATCAATAGATTTCAACTCTTCAACTTTATCCCAATATAAAGGGGATCTGCATTTATACCCATACAAAGCTTCATACGATGCCATACCGATAGTAGCTTGATAACTGTTGTTATAAGCAAATTCTGCTTTCTCCTAACTCTTACCAAAGTCCAAAATGCACGCTCAAAGCATATCCTCAAGTATTAAGATAGTTCTTTCAGATTGTCCATGAGTTTGAGGATGATAAGAAGTACTGAAAGTCAATGTCGTGCCCAAAGCTTTCTGAATCTTCTGCCAGAACTGAGATGTGAATCTAGGATCTCTATCTGACACAATACTCTTGGGAATCCCATGAAGTCTAACAATATTCTCAACATAAATTTTAGCCAACTTGTCAAGAGATTCAGTTTTTTTTGTAGTAATAAAATGAGAGGTTTCGGTCAATCTATCCATAACAACCCAGACTGAATCATGACCTCTCGAAGACCGCGGTAAATCTGACATGAAATCCATGGTAATGTGGTCCCATTTCCAAACAGGAATGGCCAACGGTTGAACAACCCTGCCGGTCTCTAATGTTCAGCTTTAACTTTCTGACATGTAAGACATTTAGTAACATAGTCAGCAATCTCTCTCTTCATGTTGTTCCACCAGTAGTTCTATTTCAGATCCCTGTACATCTTAGTACTGCCTGGATGGATAGTATACTTAGAATTATGAGCCTCCGCAAGAATTTCTTTCTTTAAACCTGGCTAAGAAGGAATACAAATCCTACCTTTGAATTTAAGAAGACCATCATCATGCAATTTGAAATCCAACTCTCCCCCTTTCGTCTTTTCTAAGATTTCCATCAATTGTAGATCAGCCTGCCAAGCCTCTCTAATCCTGGATAATAAAAGAGATTGAATATGCAAACTTGCAAATGAAATACCAGAATCTGAAGTGTTGGGCCTCCATAAACATAATTCCTCCATGACTCCCAATTTTTGATGATTAAACTGGCAATTGTAGCCTTTCGGCTTAAAGTATCAGCAACAATATTGGCCTTACCTAGCAGATAATTGACGGTACAATTATAATCTTCAAGCAACTGCAACCAACGCCTCTACCTCATATTCAACTCTTTTTGAGAAAAGAGATATTTTAGACTCTTGTGATCAGTATGGATTTCAAATTTATTACCCCAAAGATAGTGACGCCATTTCTTTAATGCAAAGATGATAGCTGCAAGCTCAAGATCATGCGTTGGGTAGTTAAGTTCATAAGGTTTCAATTTTCTGGAAGCATAGGCAATAACTTTTCCATTCTGCATCAATACACAACCCAAACCTTTCTTAGAAGCATCACTATAGATTACCAGATTATCGGTACCCTCAGGTAGATCAAGAATAGGAGCTGTGGTTAATCTCTTCTTCAATTCCTGGAAGCTAGCCTCACACTTCTTATTCCAGTCAAATACAATCTTCTTCTGAGTGAGTTGAGTCAATGGTCCAGCAATTTTAAAGAAATTCTTGACAAACCTCTTGTAATAACCCGCTAAGCCCAAAAAACTGCGAATTTCGGTAACAGTCTTCGGCGTTTTCCATGCCATGACAACCTCAATCTTCGTTGGATCCACAGAAATTCCATCATGAGAAATAATATGGCCCATAAAAGTAACTTGCCTTAACCAGAACTCACACTTACTAAACTTCGCGAACAATTTATGCTCTTGAAGAGTCTGCAACACAATCCTGAGGTGTTGTTCATGATCGGCCTCAGATTTAGAATATACAAGGATATCATCAATGAAAATAACCACAAACTGATCCAGATATGGGTGGAATACTCTCTGCATCAAATCCATAAATGCGGCAGGAGCATTAGTTAACCCAAATGGCAGAACAACAAACTCATAATGACCATACCGAGTTCTGAAAGCAGTTTTGGAAACATCATCAGACTTAATCCTTAACTGATAATAGCTCTGCCTCAGATTGAATTTAGAAAATACCTTGGCACCTTGCAACTGGTCAAATAACTCCTCAATCAAAGGCAATGGATATTTGTTTTTGATAGTTACCTGATTAAGACCCCGATAATCAATGCATAAGCGAAGAGATCCGTCTTTCTTTTTAACAAACAAGACCGGTTGACCCTAAGGTGAAGAACTCGGCTGAACAAATCTCTTTTCAAGTAAACCCTGCAACTGAATTTTTAATTCCTGCAACTCAGGCAGAGCCATTCTGTACGGAGTCCTAGAGATAGACGTAGTCCCTGGTAATAAGTCGATCACAAACTATATCTCTCTATCAGGTGGTAAACCGGGTAATTCCTCAGGAAACATCCCCGAAAACTCTCTCTGTCACGCCCTGACCCGACCCCGCAAAAGGCTAAGCCCGGACCCGACACACGGACGGAGTCTCCTCTGTACCAAGGAGGATCCGAAAACCTTACATTCAACATAATACTTGCGAAAACCACAATAAACATTTGAATCAAGACAACTTTCTTTTAGAAAACATTCATCTACTAATTAAACAACTTTGCAAACCAAAAATGTCATGCATACTACACAAGTATTCGTGCCACTAAGCAGATAAACCATTAGCATGCAGTTCTTACTAGTTATGTGACTATATCTTTACAACTTTACAACCTTTAAACTTTTACAACAAAAGACCATAGTGGCCTCAAAATAGTACTACATACAAGGCTACAAGCCTCAAAATAAAGCGTCAACCAAGCATTATACACATCAAGCATGGCCCCCACAAAAGTTTGGCAACCAACCACCAGCTAAGCATAGAAAGTGTTATCAAGGAAACACCTCCACTTGCTCCTCCTCCTCAATTACCTCAATAAGAGCCGCTTCAACTACTCCTGTAAAATATGGTATAGAAAGGAATGAGCAAAACTATTGCTCAGCGAGGGTTATTGGTCTCAAGGATGGAGGTGAGAGAAGAATGCAATGCAAATAGTCAAGTAAGTCATTCAATTATCATATAGAGATATAAGCAAAGCCAACAATAAATCAAAACAAGCATTAAGGCTATAACCATTCAATCAAAGGATACAATTCACTTTCCACGAGCAACTTTCAATCACGAATCCGATGACGACGCGCCGGCCCAACCACCTTATAACTTCAGTTTGGAATACCCCCGAAGTATCCAATCAATTCTACGACCCAAATCTCCCTGGGAGGCAACCCAAGCAAGAAAGGGAATAGGACACGGAGCTAGGGCAACCAACCCTGGCAACCCGAGGCTACCCAGAGAGGCCCATCACACTTCCCCTGACTCTATGAATGCAATACAATATACAATGCAACAATTGAGCAATCGAGCAATAGAGCCACACGTGGGAGAATAACAAAGTAGGTTACTCTTGCACGCAATAGCAACAGTTGATAAACATTTCAATCATAATCAACTTTAACAAGCATAACAAGCAAAAATATGCATTCTACAAGCATAACACTATGAAAACCAACAAAAACACAAAATGACCCCAACTTTCAAAATGCTACTACTTTCAAACGAGCCATGAGTTTTGGAAACTGACTTCACCAATCCTCCTAGGTCACCATAAGGCATGTCTAAAGATCCCGAAACCCTACTTTACCCTAGAATTCCCGCAAAGCCCCGATTTTCCCCTTTGCTCGTTTGAACTACAACTACCCTAACCAATCACCCAAACAACGCCATAACTACACCAAAAGTACTTCCATGGCCTCTCGAGACAACGCCATCATGCAAAACGAGGAAATGCTAAACTTGACCTAAACGACCCCAACTTGTACCAAGGCATTTTTCTCCGTTTTTCCATTACACAACCCATACAAATCATGCATTTAGGCATTCTAACATATCTAGCATCTTTTCACATCAACAGAATGCAAAACAGAGCAACTTTTACGAAACGAGGATTTATTATTCACAATTTTCTATTCAATTCGCATTTTACATTACAATCGCTATATTTAACTGTAGAAAATGCTAAAAAGCTACTAATACATGTTCTACAATTGTCAAGGAACATTCTTCAAGCATCAAAATGGATAAAATAACGATCTACGCATAAAACCTAAAAATTAAAGTTTATATATCAAACATTCAAATGCACAAATAAACATGCTTCCCTCACCTTAGACGCTCTTAGACGCTAGGAAAACCTCGTTGGATGCCTCGAAAACAACCCCGTGCAAGCTCTCATGAAGATTTGAAGTTTGGAAGTTGAAATCTTTTTTTTTCTTTTCCCTCAAAGTTTCGGCCCTTGCTCCTTATTTTTCAGCTTTTGTTTGTTTTATTTTGCTATTGTATGCTATTTTAAAAGATGACAACAAGTCAACTAGTCAAAGCCTTGGTCAAAGCTAACTTAAGTTGGTCAAATAAGCTTATTTCTTGCATTTTAAAGCTCAAACAACTAACACAAATCTAATTCTAGTTAATAACAACTAAAATACTGAAATTAAAACACTAAATACTAGTTTTCACTATTTGCTGAGGACTAGAAAACACGCTCTAACTATCGCTCTCGAAATGCAATGCACTTTGCGACAATAAAGGAATAACAATTAAATTCCAAAGAATTTAAGAAAAAATATAATTCTCAGAAAAATAAATAGGAAAATTTCATGTTCCGGACTCGGGTATTACACCCTCCCCCCCTTAAAACAATTGCGTCCATGCAACTCCTACCTGGTCAACAAATAACTCTGGATACTGACTCCGAACCTGGTCCTCTCTTTCCCAAGTTGCTTCCTCAAACTCGTGATGATTCCACAGAACCTTTACCAACGGAATACTCTTCCTACGAAGTTCCTAAACTTTCCGATCCACAATTCGAATCGGTCTCTCCTCGTAAGTTAACTTTTCCTCAATCTGCAAAGGCTCTGGTTCAAGTACGTGTGAAGGATCTGGATGATATTTCCTGAACATTGACACATGGAAAACATCGTGCAGTCTCGACAAGCTCGGAGGTAAAGCTAACCGATAAGCCAAAGGACCCACCTTTTCGGTGATCTCAAACGGACCCACATATCTGGGACTAAGTTTCCCGCTCTTACCGTGTCGAATCAACCCCTTTCGAGGAAAAATCTTAAGAAACACCCAATCTCCCAAAGCAAACTCAAGATCCCGACGGTGCTTATCCGCATAACTCTTCTGACGACTCTGAGCTGTAAGCATACGCTGGCGAATAAGGTGAACATTATCCACCATCTTAATCATCTCAGGTAACACAGTCGGATCAACTGTTCTCATCTCTCCAACCTCTTCCCAATACAATGGGGATCTGCATTTACGACTGTACAATGCCTCGTAGGGAGCCATACCTATAGTAGATTGATAACTATTATTAAAGGCGAACTCCGCTAAAGGCAAAAACTTCTCCCAATTCTTCCCAAAGTCTAATACACATGTTGGAAGATGGATGGTTCTCTCAGACTGGCCATCAGTTTGTGGATGGTATGCAGTACTGAAGCTCAATTTAGTTCCCATGGCCTCTTGCAACTTCTGCCAAAAACGAGATCTAAATCTAGGATCTATATCTAACACTATACTCTGTGGAATACCACGAAGTCTCACAATATTAGCAACATAAAGCTCAGCTAGTTTATCAAGGCTATCCTGTTTGTTCACGGGAATAAAATGTGAAACCTTAGTCAATCGGTCCACAACAACCCAAACAGAATCACATCCTCTCGGAGATCTCGGAAGATCGGTCACAAGGTCCATTGTTACATGCATCCACTTCCATTGCGGAATCGACAACGGTTGCAGAAGCTCGGCTGGCCTCTGATGCTCAGCTTTAACCCTCTGGCAAGTTAAACACCTGGATACATACCCAGCAATCTCCCTCTTCATATTGTTCCACCAGAAGTGTTGTTTCAGATCTTTATACATTTTAGTACTACCCGGGTAAATCGTATATCTTGAATTATGTGCCTCGGACAGAATCTCATTCTTCAAAGTCGGATCACCAGGAACACATACTCTGTCCCTGAATCTGAAGATACCATATGCATGTAATTTAAACTCCGACTCTCCCTCTTTTGCTTTTTCTTGGATTTTCAAGATGTGAGGATCAGTCTTCTGAGCTTCCCTGATTTGTGTTAGCAATCCTGACTGAATTTGTAAGCTAGCAAATCGAATTCCTTCTTTAGTAGCTTCTAGCTTCCATGAACAAATTTCCTCCAAAGTCTCCCAATCCTTGATAATTAGATTTGCAACAATAGCCTTTCGGCTCAAAGCATCTACAACAACATTTGCCTTACCTGGCATGTAGTTTATAGAACATTTATAGCCACTTAATAGCTCCATCCATCTTCGCTGCCTCATATTCAGATCCTTTTATGAAAATAAATATTTGAGACTCTTGTAGTCAGTAAAAATTTCAAATCTGCTACCCCACAAGTAATGACGCCACTTCTTCAAAGCAAACACAACTGCAACTAACTCAAGATCATGTGTAGGGTAATTGACTTCATATGGTTTCAACTTCCTAGAAGCATAGGCAATCACCTTACCATTCTGCATTAAAACACAGCCCAATCCCTCTTTAGATGCATCACTGTAGACAACAAAGTTTTCTGTACCCTCAGGTAAAGCTAGTATAGGAGCTGTAATTAGTCTCTTCTTCAATTCTTGGAAACTGGATTCACATTTAGCATCCCAGTTGTAAGTAACTTTCTTTCGAGTCAACTGGCTTAAAGGTCCAAAAATTTTGGAAAAGTCTTTAACAAACCTCTGATAGTAACCTACAAACCCTAAAAAGCTCCGAATCTCTGACACCGTTTCAGGTCTCTTCTAGGATGAAACAACTTCAATCTTTGTTGGGTCTACTGAAATTCCTTGATGTGAAATGATATGGCCTAGAAAAGATATTTGATTCAACCAAAATTCACACTTGCTGAATTTAGCAAAAAGCTTGTTTTCTTGCAAAGTCTGTAGCACAATCTTCAAATGTTGTTCATGCTCAGCCTCATTCTTAGAGTATACTAGAATGTCATCAATAAAGATTACGACAAATTGATCAAGATAAGGTCGAAAGATCCTCTACATTAAGTCCATGAATGCGGCTAGTGCATTCGTCAATCAAAACGGTACACAACAAATTCATAGTGGCCATATCTAGTCTTGACTACCGTCTTGGGTATATCATCACTCCGAATCCTGAGTTGATAGTAACCCTGCCTCAAGTCAAATTTGGAGTAAACACTCGCACCCTGCAACTGCTCAAACAATTGTTCAATCAATGGAAAGGGGTATTTGTTCTTAATCGTGACTTGATTAAGTCCCCTGTAATCAATACATAACTGTAGCGTGCCGTCTTTCTTTCTCACAAACAACACGGGCGCACCTCACGGCGAAGAACTAGGTTGTATAAACCCTTTCTCAAGCAAGTTCTGAAGCTGAATTTTCAATTCTTGAAGTTCAGCCAGTACCATTCTATAAGGACTTTTAGAAATTGGCACAGTGCCTGGCATAAGGTCAATCACAAATTCAATCTCTCTATCCGGTGGTAAACCCAGTAATTCCTCGGGAAATACACCAGGGAAGTCTTTAACAATCGGAACCTCATTCAAATTCAACTTATCAGTAGGCTGAATGATTAGATAAGCTAGGTAAGCTTCACATCTTTTATTCAACAACTTAGAAGCCTTGATTGATGATAAAAGAGGTATTCGGGCAGCCCTGCAGTTCCCAACAATCTCTAGTACTGGTAGGTCAGGAATCTGAAGATAAACAATTTTTGTTCTACAATCCAACTGAGCATAGTACTTACCCAACCAGTCTATTCCCAAAATGATTTCAAAGTCATGGAAGGGCATTATAATTAAATCAGCAGGAAAATTACGGTTCTCAATGCATATATCACAAGATTTGCAAATAGACTCAGTAACCAATTTCGCACCCAAAGGCGTACTAACTTCAACTTTACGTGGCAGTTTATCAATGCAAACATTCACAGATCGTGCACATGCAGGAGTTATAAACGAATGTGTAGCTCCGGGATCAATCAAAACTTTAACTGGCTGAGTATTGAGTAGAAAGGTACCTTCCACTATTGCTGTAGTATCGGGTAGCTCCTCCGCATCTAGTGCAAAAACCCTAGCCTGAACCCTCTGTGCTGGACCTATACCTGTAGCCCTATTCTGCACACCCTGGCCTCTAGTACGACCCTGAACATTCTTAAACTTAGGGCAATCTTTCACCCTATGCTCATCGGTTCCACAACCAGTGAACTTACCACTCTTTCTCCAGCAATTAGCTTCAATGTGCCCCGATCGATTACAAAAGTTACACTGCTGATTTTGCCTTACAACAATGTTTCCCGTAGGTGCAGGGGCTCTGGCAGTGGTAGGAACTGTACCTCCTTGTTGGGGTCTAGTCGCAGCTGGTCTCCCCTTAATCTGATATTGTGGCTGATACGGGCACTGTTGAGGAACCTGAACAAAAGTCTGATACTGCCTCTACTGACTCTAGCTGCTCTGGCCCAAGTGCTGTTTCTTACCCAACTGGCTACTCTCAGCTATCATCTCTGCCTTCCGTTTCTCAAACTTCGAGGCTGCTTGGAATGCCTCGGGAAAAGTAGTATAAGTCTGCCCAATCAAATGCAGCTGTATATCCATTCTCAGCCCACGAACAAACCTACTAATCATCCTCCTAGCTGGGTGCACCAGCTCAGGCATATACCTCGACAGGCTGACAAACCTAGCCTCATACTGTGCGACAATCATGTTTCCTCGCTTCAGGGCCACAAATTCGTCTTCCCGCCTTTCCCCAGCCATCTCGGGAATATACTTGTCCCGAAACTCACTCACAAAATCATCCCACAAATACGGAACATCCTCACAATCCCACCTCAACCTAACAGTGTTCTACCACTGTTCTGCGTCGCCCTCAAACAGAAATGCTGCATAAGCTATCTTTGCCTCGTCAGTGTACCTCAAAGCAACATAAATTTTCTCAACACGATTAATCCATCTCTCGGCTGCCTCGTCATCCGGCTCTCCGAAGAACTTACCCGGCTCGTGCCTCATGAATTTCTCCAACTGATTATTCTCAGCCCTATGCCCCTGTCCACCAGGATTAGCTTGTTGTCCCTGGGGATTATTATTCATGTCCTGTGTAACGCCCCGATCCCTCACGAGACCGGAGGCTCTAATAACCATGCTATTCTCAACCCAATACCAAACCCGGTCACAAAATTTTAAGGAAAAACGGACAGAATTTCCTCTGTACCGCGGATATTTTTCAAACCTGTAAATGCTCAAAATAGCCACAATATACTAAAACAAGCTTTTATAATTAAAATTCAAAAGTTCAAGGTCATCCAAGCCAGGAGACAAACAACAGCTCCAAATCACACATGCATGCACCCAACTTAACTTTTCATTAAACCTTTTTAACATGCCATCCTATGATAACATTAGAGCAATTTTAGAAGTTGAAATCAACACCTCTAAACATACACCCCCAAGCATGCAAGAACTAAAAGGAGAATTAAAAGTTATTACAAACCATAATATCTCAAAGTTAACATTACAACCAACAGCTTTCAACTTACAACTAAAAGAATATACATAGCCTTAAGGCCACAAAATAGATAATGCTATAGCAATACAAGTACACCATGTAACAACAAGAAGGCAAATCCACCTTAGACAACAAACACACAACAACTAGGGCAAAGGCTCAGCCTGAACTTCTTCTTCCACTAGCACCTCAACTAGTTGGGGTTCACCCTCAGCACTTCCTGAAACATGTTTAGCGAGGTATGAGCAATCACAATTGCTCAGTGAGGGATAAGGTCTACCAGGGATGTGCAATGCAGCAACTTAACACAATTAATACAATAGATAAACAGTGAATAACAATTCTAATACCACATTTTAAAAGGATACAATCGATAACCCTTATCACTCCAAATCTTTGATCCCCGATCCACGAACCACGATCTCGATCTCGATATGCCGGCATCCCTTACACCAATGGGTACTCCGGATGTACCCAATCCTACGACCCAACACCCCCTGGCAATCTCCGGACCAGGCGAGTGAGGGAATAGAAGACTGAGCTAAGGCAACCAACACTGGCAAGCCCGATGCCGCCCAGCGAGGCCATCGCATCTGCTGCGACAATGAGGTTGCGCAACCACGATGCAATGCAAGGATGATAACAATGACAATATAATCAGGAAACACATTTAAGGACAAAGTAAGTTGTTCTCGCACCAAGTTACAATTTAGCAATAATAAGCATATATCAATTACGCAATTATACTAAACAATATACTCTTTTAGAAAGAAAATAAACTATGATGCACGTAAGGATGCAGGTCCCTCACCTCTACCGAGCTCCAAGATGTAAGTTTGAATCACATCATTTCCAGTCACCTTGAACCTATGAGCAAACATTACTTCAATTACTCTTTAACTATAACATTCATTCTAAGTTAGCTAACTTATAACTTCGCTTATTTAGCATATATACAATATCTATTAGAATTCTATTTTTAACAAAACACCACTTTTATATACTTTAACTTAACATATATTCCATATTTTCAATAGTCTACAAGTTAATTAAGAGATAGTTCAAAAACTTAAATGAGAATGATTCAACCAGCATGCTATAACTAGATATAAATCGAGCTAGAATTTAGTTTAACTAAAATCAACACATGAGCCTGCAATTACTCATACTATTTCTCATTTTACTTTAGTTAATAACTTGTACAAGAAATTAATTCACTCCACGTAACAATAAACTAGCCATTAACTCAACTCAAAGAATTTCTCCAAAGGATATATAGATAATAAAGGTTAGGTTACTTTAATGTTCAAATGACACATTCATTCACAATGACACTACCCAGTCTTTTACTACTTTAATGAATTTCTAATTCATATTCTACTTTACTTACAATAGTTAGTAATATCTCTATGAAGATAGCCCAACATTAGCACATAGGGAAAGAAATGCATTTATCAACTAATAGAAAAGTTAACTATCAACCATTTAATAACTAACATACTATTTTAGTAAAATAACTATACTTCAAGCTAAGATTCTAACATATCACTAGTAGTATTAACTTAAGTTAATTACATTTAACATATAATAGACAACTATCAACTTACAATTAACCTTACATGTAGTTTCAAAAAGCATTAAACACATTCTTCCACATAGTTTACTTGACCTTTCTAAGTGTTCACTAGTTGCACATTGATAACAACAACTAATTCTAACAGTTGAATTGTTTAGCATATATAGAAACATTACATATGTCTAAAGGTGGTGACCATCACAACTCTACTAGCATTTCTCATTCACAGTCGAATAGAATAGCTTTCAATTTAAATTAACTTTACTAGCAATTAGATTTCAATTACAATTCATGAAAACAACATAACTATAAGAGCCCCATTACGTTATTAATCATCCAAGGACACTACACAATAAGGTCTTGATTGAATACATCCAATTAGAACTGAATTATATCATTACTATAGCAAAATAACAACAAAATTCAGATTCTCGCGTAACAGGGTATTTCTGACACATCTCACCAAAATGATCATAACTTGCTCTAGACAACTCCGATTAATGCACCGTAAAAAGATATAGAAACTAGACTCGTAAGGCTTTCTAATGGTATATAATTCAACCCATAATCCTTCTCCAATTAATACAGTTTTAAGCTCGAAGTTGCCTCAATACAGTTAGAATAGAAGCAGTTTATACAAGCAAATAAGCAGTTTTACAAAAGGGCATATACAAGATATAATTAGAATTACATCAAAAGTGTCACACCAACTTGAAACTACATTTAAACATTCAAGAAGTCATGCCAAGGTCTTAGAAGCGCGAGACAACCGAAATTGCACCTAAACCCCTTTGTTATTCAAGCTATTTCTCCTCCAAACCAAAGTTAATGATTCAAATTTAAAGGGAAACTCTACCAACCTTCTAACTAACCCTCAAGGAACCCTTTCAACCCTCTAACTCATTCAAATGCCCGCAATAACCTCAAAAGCCCCAAATTCCCTCTTATAGCTTTATACTACACCTACCTCATCCGGGCTTCAAACAAGGATTAGCAAAGCTTCTATAGCACCTAGGTAGCCTAAGGATACCAAAAGTAGAGCCCGAATCTACCTGGATTCGTCTTAACCCCGAAACCCCTTTATTAAAGTTGACTATTTTACGTTTTATACGATTTTAGAGCAATTCAAGTGCACGGGGCTATTAGACTACCTTCATTAGCACCTAAGGCATCTATTAGGAGTGTTGAATCAAGCTAATTCGAGCAATTACACAAAACCCTAGAAAAAAACGTCACTATTCACCTCATGAATTAAACTAACGATTCCAACCGTTTAAAAAGTGAAACAATAGTTCAAATATGTTCTCTAGCACTCATATACAAGGTATAATAGCATAGATAATCAATACAATAGCATTTGAACACATTTTCAACAAATCAAGAAAATAGCAACTATTTTAAAATGCGAAAATAAGCCGTGAAATCCCTCACCAATGCGCGTAGGAGCTCCTAGGAGGCTAGTAGACACCCTAAACCACTTGCACCTAGCTTGGCTTGGCTTGGAATGAGGATTTGTTGAGCAAAAAAACTCTTTTTCTTCTCCTATGCAATTCTCGGATTTGCTACAGTGTTTTCAGCATGCTCTCTTTTTTTTTTTTGCTAAGTTATGAGCTAATGTGTGTGTTGTGTGAGTTATATATTAAATGGGGCTAAGTTGCTTGCTTAAATGGTTCACTAAATGCGCTTAGTTAGCTTAAAACGAGCCTAGATAGTAAAATGAATGCTAGCTAATTCATTCCCTAAGTTATGTTACGTAACACTATTCATACAACTACAAAAATCATTTTCTAAACGAGCTCTCTTATCGCCTCTAGCTCAAATGCATATTTTTCCCACTACTCTAACAATTAATATGATTTAATAAAAATGCTAATTCGCTAATAGCATGAAGTTAAAAACGGAGTGAATAGTAATTTAAGAAGACAGTTAATAATGCACAGAAGGAAATGCGCAAACAAGGGATGCAACAGTAATTGAATGCATGGCTAAAACTCGGGAGTCACATCCTGCCTCTGCTCATGCATCACCTGAGTAATCCGGTCAATTGCAGTGGTCATAGTAGCCATAAACTGTTCAGGTATCGGTTGCTGACCCTGTTCTGCTGCCTCTTCATCTGCCCCTTGACCTTGAGTACTACGACTTGGCGGCATAGTAACAACTTACAATAGCTGGCCACATATAAAAGCAGTTTATAGACAGAAATATAACACATAAGATTAGAGAACACTCAAGTCAATAACAATCAAATATCCTATCACACAATTCACATAACACAAGATTGACATGTCAAACTAATTCACTTAAACACATAAGCACTCCAAGTTCACAAGTATTCATGCCACTAAGTAGATAAATCATTAGCATACAGTTCTTACTAGTTATGTGAGTATATCTTTACAACTTTACAACCTTTAAACTTTTACAACAAAAGACCATAGTGGCCTCAAAATAGTACTACATACAAGGCTACAAGCCTCAAAATGAAGCGTCAACCAAGCATTATACACATCAAGCATGGCCCGCACAAAAGTCTGGCAACCAAACACCAACTAAGCAAAGAAAGTGCTATCAAGGAAACACTCCACTTGCTCCTCCTCCTCAATTACCTCAATAGGAGCCGCTTCAACTACTCCTGTAAAATATGGTATAGAAAGGAATGAGCAAAACTATTGCTCAGCTAGGGTTATTGGTCTCAAGGACGGAGGTGAGAGGAGAATGCAATGCAAATAGTCAAGTAAGTCATTCAATTATCATATAGAGATATAAGCAAAGCCAACAATAAATCAAAACAAGCATTAAGGCTATAACCATTCAATCAAAGGATACAATTCACTTTCCACGAGCAACTTTCAATCACGAATCCGATGACGACGCGCCGGCCCAACCACCTTATAACTTCAGTTTGGAATACCCCGGAAGTATCCAATCAATTCTACGACTCAAATCTCCCTGGGAGGCAACCCAAGCAAGAAAAGGAATAGGACACGAAGCTAGGGCAACCAACCCTGGCAACCCGAGGCTACCCAGAGAGGCCCATCAC
The DNA here is from genome assembly GCA_037974665.1 of Ehretia macrophylla. Lineage (NCBI taxonomy): Eukaryota > Viridiplantae > Streptophyta > Magnoliopsida > Boraginales > Ehretiaceae > Ehretia > Ehretia macrophylla. Next base: position 76,255,531 of record CM075773.1, read on the forward strand.
ACTGCCCCTGACTCTATGAATGCAATACAATATACAATGCAACAATTGAGCAATCGAGCAATAGAGCCACACGTGGGAGAATAACAAAGTAAGTTACTCTCGCACGCAATAGCAACCGTTGATAAACATTTCAATCATAATCAACTTTAACAAGCATAACAAGCAAAAATATGCATTCTACAAGCATAACACTATGAAAACCAACAAAAACACAAAAAGACCCCAACTTTTAAAACGCTACTACTTTCAAACGAGCCACGAGTTTTGGAAACCTACTTTACCAATCCTCCTAGGTCACTGTAAGGCACGTCTAAAGACCCCGAAACCCTACTTTACCCTAGAATTCCCGCAAAGCCCCGATTTCTCCCTTTGCTCGTTTGAACTACAACTACCCTAACCAATCACCCAAACAATGCCATAACTACACCAAAAGTGCTTCCATGGCCTCTCGAGACAACGCCATCACGCAAAATGAGGAAACGCTAAACTCGACCTAAACGGCCCCAACTTGTACCAAGGCATTTTTCTCCGTTTTTCCATTACACAACCCATACAAATCATGCATTTAGGCATTCTAACATATCTAGCATCTTTTCACATCAACAGAACGCAAAACGGAGCAACTTTTACGAAACTGGGATTACTATTCATAATTTACTATTCAATTCGTATTTTAAATTACAATCGCTATATTTAACCGTAGAAAATGCTAAAAAGCTACTAATACATGTTATACAATTGTCAAGGAACATTCTTCAAGCATCAAAACGGATAAAATAACGCTCTACGCATAAAACCTAAAAATTAAAGTTTATATATCAAACATTCAAATGCGCAAATAAACATGCTTCCCTTACCTTAGACGCTCCTAGACGCTAGGAAAACCTCGTTGGATGCCTAAAAAACAACCCCGTGCAAGCTGTCGCGAAGATTTGAAGTTTGGAAGTTGAAATCTTTGTTTTTCTTTTCCTTCAAAGTTTCGGCCCTTGCTCCTTATTTTTCAGCTTTTGTTTGTTTTATTTTGCTATTGTATGCTATTTTAAAAGATGACAACAAGTCAACTAGTTAAAGCCTTGGTCAAAGCTAACTTAAGTGGGTCAAATAAGCTTATTTCTTGCATTTTAAAGCTAAAACAACTAACACAAATCTAATTCTAGTTAATAATACCTAAAATACTAAAATTAAAACACTAAATACTAGTTTTCACTATTTGCTGAGGACTAGAAAACACGCTCTAACTATCGCTCTCGAAATGCAATGCACTTTGCGACAATAAAGGAATAGCAATTAAATTCCAAAGAATTTAAGAAAAATTATAATTCTCAAAAAAATAAATAGGAAAATTTCACGTTCCGGACTCGGGTATTACACTCTCATGATAGGGACATCATTCAGTTTCAATTGATCACCAGGTTGATTAATCAAATAAGCAAAGTAAGCCTCACAATCCTTACCTGACATTTTTGATGCTTTAATAGAAGATATGATAGGAGTTCCCGTAGATTTTCTACTACCAACTATTTCAAGTACGGGCTGATCGGGCATTTCTGGTTTCACAATCTTCTTTCTACAATCAAGTTGCGCATAATATCTGTGAAACCCCACTTTCTTGCTTATCTCGTTTTACGTGCTATACCTCGTTTTGCGTGCATATGATCTGTTTATGTGCTATAGGACCTAAAAAGTTATAATTTTGATGTCAATACTCCTAATACGTGCTAAATGTGCATTCATGAAATTTTCATAAAAAACGGAGTCAAAAATTTTATCGTCGATTTTTAGTGAATAGTGTTTTCGAAACACGTCCGCTAAAATTTTGAAACTTGTCTTTTTAACCCTTCTAGACCTAGTCCACGGACTTTAATAGACCTGTGTTTGATGAAAACGGTTTTAAAATCGGCTTAAGAATTTATTATGATTTTTACACCGACTTTTACGAAAATCGAGTTTTAAGCCGACTCGAGTGAAATTATTGGATTGTAAAACTTCTTGTCACCTAAAAATAATCCACTTGAGATATCTTGGGGGTTGCATAATTATTTTGAGCTTGGTGAGCAATAAAATGAGTTTAAAGTCATTAAAACACAAAAATACCTATTTAAATTAACTTTGACTTTATTTAATTATTGACCTTATAAGCTAATATCATCAACACACACTCAACACAAACAAAACACCACCACAAACACACATAAGGCCGAGAGAAAGAAGAGAGAAAAAGAAAGAGATTTTCAAAGCTTTTCAATCCAATTTTTCAAAGAAAAACTTGGTTTTTGTCCGTAGAACTTCGCACCGACTTGGATTCTTCTTGTTGGGCACGCATAGCATGCATTCCTAGGCTTATATCGCATCAAAGGTGAGAGAAAAATTCTAGATCTCAAAATGTCATTTTTATGTTTTTGCTCATAAATGAAAATTTAACTGTTAGAATTGAAATCTGATGATAGATTATTGCTCCTTGCACATGTAGGGATTGTTATATACTAATACTACGAATTTCTGTCGGATGTAGCATAATTTTTATTTTCTGGGTATTTAATTTTGATTAAAATGTTCAAAGTTGAATTAAATGAGTTGTGTTGATCGAAATTGATTGCCGTCGATTTCTAAATACTTGATAATTACGTGTTAGCGCTGTTGTAATGCCGAATTTTTGATTACATTGTTCGTGTGAAAATCGGGAAAATCCAGCCAAGACATCCTAGGGTTTTAGGGTTATCGGGCATGATTTGGAGGTGTTATGGTGGATTTCCGAGAGGGCTAATGTATTAGGTTGAATGGGTGAGTGATAGAAACTGATTTGGCAATGTTTGGATTAGTAGATTGTAAGTTATGAATTTTAGAAGTTTAGGTTGTCATTCTTTAATTTCTTGAACGATGCATTTAGATGGTTGGGTTGTGTTCGAGTGTTGAATGGTGAGTTGTTGATGAGTAATTTAGGGTTTAATTGTGTATATTATGCATGTCCGGTTAGATGGCCTACTTTGTCATCTAACTTCGTTGTTTGTTGTTTAATTTAATATTGATGTTATATTGATGTTATTGATTGATTATTATTGAGTTCGGGAATCGGGCACTTTCGTTGCTGATCTCCCAATTGATTGATTGACGATTGATTGATGATTGATGATTATGGAGTCTTGGTATGTGTGTGCCACCTCTCGGGCAGCGTTGGGCTGTCGGGTTGATAACGGCATGACTACCATAGGCTACCCCCAGCTCGCATGACGGAGGTGTCATAGAGGGAGGGGCTAGTGAGGTACCTCGGGTGCGTGAGTAATGGGGAGTTATAAGAAGAAAAATTGAGATCGTGATGGCGTTTGGAGCTACACCAAATAGAGTATCCTTTATTGATTGGTTATATAGTTATGTGATGATAATGTTATTATTGTTGTTGTGTGTTTACTTGCTCAAAGGACTAAATCCAAGGAGCATAGTGAATACTGTCGAGATCTATCGGATCCTCACTGGGCTTATGTATATAAGCACACTCTCTATTATTGCATGCTTACAGGTGTTGCAGAGCCGGATTACGGGTACGTGCCTCCTGAGGAGGAAAATGTGCCTTACGTGGACGAGTCATATGTTCCTGAGTCTTATCCATGATTATATGTTGTTTAATGTCATGTATATTAGCTTAATAGACTTTTATATGCTTTATGGTTCTTATTGTAATAGATGTTGAAAGATGATGATCCAAACGATGTTAACTTAGTGGCTTTCTTTTGTCTATGGTTAAGTTGTAGATGTGTCTCAACTTATTTTTGAAATGTATGATAAGGTTGAGGTATTGTATGTCATGTTGGAACGGAGGCAGATAACGAAGACTGATTATTGTATATTAAGGTTATGTTGTATGTTGTTATGCAGTTGAGGAGTTGTTGTTTGTATGGTTATAGAATTGGATGTTTAATGTTATTAATGAGGTTGGTTTAGAACCTCGGAAATCTACTTACTGTCGTTACGCTGCCGAAATTCCGTTGCGTCCTGACTGATTGTAGGTGGGGTCGAGTTGGGGCGTGACAATATCTACCTAACCAGTCCATCCCCAATATAATTTCAAAGTCGCTGAAAGGTAGAATAATTAAATCGGCGGGAAATACACGACCTTGAATAAAGATATTATATGCCTTGCAAATAGATTAGGTGACAAATTTCTGCCCCAGATGTGTATAAACCATAATATCATGCAACAATTTATCATGTTTCAACTTAGCATTTTGTGCACATATAGTTGTAATAAATGAATGAGAAGCCCCGGAATCAATTAAAACTTTAACCGATTGATCATTAAGAAGAAAAGTACCTTCTACAACAGCAGTCGTATCTGGAAGCTCCTCTACATCTAAGTCAAATACTCGGGCCTGAGCCCGTGGTACTGGTGCTGTAGATAACGCCCTGGTCTGATTGCCTTGACCAGATGTCTGACCCCTAGTATTCTTGAATTTCAGACAATCTCTAACCCTGTGTTGGTCACTGCCACATCCGGTACATCAGCCCAATATCTTCCAATAATTTTCCTCAGTATGACCCTGGCGTTGACAGAAGCTGCACTGCTGGTGACGTCTTGCAGCAGTGCCTCCCGTAGGAGCTCTGTAAGAAGAGGTAGCTAAACTACCTTGCTGAGAACGTACCACTGTTGATCGGGTCTGCCCCTGACTCTGACTCTAAGCTCGTCGCAATTGAGTTTGAACAGGCCCTGTATAACTCTGTGTCTGCCTCGATTGTGGACTCTGCCCAACTGGAATAGTCTGTCTTTGGTACCCCTGACTCTGAGACTGGAACTGCCGCTTACTCGATTGACTAGTCTCTGCCAACACGTCTACCTTGCGTTTTTCATACCTCGAGGCGGCTCTGACCACTGCAGCATAGTTAGGGTAATCATTGGCGAACAAATTTAGCATAATATCATTTCTCAATCCCATAATGAATATCTGCATTTTCATGTTCTCTGGCTATACCAAAGCCGGCACATAACGGGAAAGCCTAGTAAAAGTAGCCTCATATTGATCTACTGTCATATTCCCCTGCTTCAAAGATATGAACTCTGCTTGACGTCTCTCACGGGCAACCACTGATATATATTTGTCTCGGAATTCATGGACGAAGTTAGCCCACGAATGTTGAACCCTCTCGGCTTCCCATTTCTTACTAATAGTACGCCACCACTCCTCAGCGTCACCCTCCAGAAGAAATGTGGCATAGGTAATTTTCCTCTCATCACTGCACTCGAGTATTGCAGCCACCCTTTCAAACTTTCTCAACCATAATTCAACCTTCATATCATCAGGTTCTCCAAAGAAGCTGTAGGCCCCATGATGTAAAAACCTGTCATACAAATTACCTCCAGTAGTACCACTACCCTTGGCTTTGGCAGCCCCTTTCTGTCCCTGCTGAGTTACGAACTGAGCAATGGTATTCATAGCATTGGCCATTGTGGCCAAGATTTGCGCGTTACTCGGTTCCTGGACTTGCGGTGCATTCCCTGCCATACTGACTGTTTGCCTAGGTGCCTCCTCTGGTTCTCTATCAACATTCTGATTCCCAGTACGATGGTGGGGACCTATTCCAGACAATTAGAATGCAAAGTATTATGCCAAGCATATGTATAATTCACAATTATATCACATAAGAATAAGTTCAAATAGGTTAACATAAGGTCACATATAGGGTCATACAAACATTTTACATACTAAGGACACGAGTAAAACAATTAATCATACTTTTCATTATTAACTTTTCACTTTTACTCAATAACTCATAAAAGACCTTTCACATTTTCGTTTTCATGCTAGCATGTGCTTAACCATTCAATCCTTCCCTTAGCCAATCAAAGAAGCATTTATTCACGCAATCACTCTTTAACTTAATAGACTCCTACCCACAGACTGAGAAAATTAACCCAGCTTCATGCAATCTATAAGCTCTGATACCACCTAAATGCAATGCCCCGACCCAACCCCACGCTAAAGGTTAAGTCTGGACCCGAAAAACGGACAGTCTCCTCTGTACCGTGGACATTCTGAAAACCTATAAACGCTCAGTAAAACCACAACACAATAAGATAAGCTTTATATAACTAAAGTTCAAAAGTTCAAGGCCATCCGAGCCTCGAGGCATACAGTAATTCAAATTCACACAAGCATGCAACCAACTTGACTTCTTCATAAAACCGCTTAACATGCCATTATGTGATAACATTGGAACATTCCTAGAAGTTATAACCAAGCATACATCATAACATACACACCCAAGCATACAAGTAGCTAAAAGTAGAACATAAGTTATTACAAGCTATATTTTCCCAAATCTATCAGTACAACCAACTATTCTTCAACTTGCAACTACAAAGCATATGCATAGCCCTTAGGCCACAAAATAGATTATAATATAGAATAACAAGTGCGCCACATAACAACAAGAAAGCACATCCACCTCAGACAACAATCACACAACTACAGGGCAAAGGCTCTGCCTACACCTCTTCCTCTTCCACTACCACCTCAACTAGCTGGGGATCACCCTCAGCACTTCCTGAAACATGATATCGAGGTATGAGCAACCACTGTTACCCAGTGAGGGATAAATTCTCCCGGGGCATGCAATGCAACAAGTAATACAGTTAAGCATTAATAACAATTAAAACCATTCAAGAATGACAGAAGATTAAGTACCACACATTAAAAAGGATACATTTCACTTAACCCCAACACTCCAATCTTCACTTGATCTTCATTCATGATCCATGAACCACGATCACTGTGCCGACAAAATCCCAATCACTCCAGTGGGTGTACTCTAGATGTACCCCGATAATCCTACGACCCAACATCTCCTGGAAATCCTCGGACCAGGCAAATGAGGGACTAGGGCAAGGAGTTTGAATATCCACTAGCAAGCACTCTACCGCCCAGCCGATATTCAACACATCCGCCCCTGACACTATGGTTGCGCAACTAATATGTAATGCACATTAACACTTGGCAATATGATAATTAAATAAGAATAGTAACACTTAGGAGGGTCAACAAAAGAGGTTGTCCCCGAGACAGTTCACAATATAAGTAATAATACAAACTAATTAAATGAGCATAAAGGGAGATATTGCACACTTACCAATAAACCAATACCAAAAGCTCATAAACATTTTATAATTGCAATTAAACACTTAATAAATACTTACATGGTGGTAGAAGTGAAAAATCATCAATTTCTCCATTAAACCCTTTTTAACTTAAGCCATTTTCCTTCCAAATCAAAGTTAATGTTTCAAATTCAAGGGGAAGCTATACCAATCTTGTACTTAACCCTTAAGGCACCTTTACAACCCTCAAACACGTTCAATTACCTGCAATTACCCTAAAAGCCCTAATTTTTCTCTTATAGCTTTGAGCTACATACACTTTATTCGGGCTTTAAACAAGGGTTAGCAAAGCATCTATAGCTCCTAAGTAGCCTAGGAATACCAAATGTGAAGCTTAAATCTACCCGGATTAATATTAACCCCGAACCCCTCTTTTAAAAGTCAGCTATTTCACATTTTATGCAAGTTTAGAGCAATTCGAGACCACCATGGCCAATTCCCTCACTCGTATGGATGGGGAAATCCATGGGTGCTGGGTCGTACTATCAAGGTTTTCGGATTCTCTTAAGTGGGAGTAACAAGGTGGGAATGTTAAAGTTCGTGAAAGGATTGGATAGAGTCCAACGGCTTCAAAGGAACAAGTGTATCGTATCCTTACTGATTGTTTACTTTTATTGCTGAATTTGTATTGTTATTAATGTTTATTGTGTGTTATTGTTCATAGGATGATTTCCCAAGTGGTAAAATAAATGATTTCAAAGATCTATTGGATTCCTCACTGGGGCTTTGTTTTATATAAGCTTACTCTCATTCGTTATCTGCAATCAGGTGTTACTGAATCAGATTACGGGTACGTGCCTCAGGAAGTTGAGTATGTGCCTTTTGTGGAAGAGTCTTATGTGCCGGAGTCATTTCCATGAGTTTGTCTTAGCTTTTGTAGTATGAGGTATTGTACAACCTATATAAAGATAAAGGCTTATATAATAGTAGTTTAGTAGTCTTTCTTTTGACATGATTAGATTGCTAGATTGGTTTATAATCTAATATACAAATGTATGATATAGCCTATGGATTCATGTTGGAACGGAGGTGTATAACTTAGGAATGAAATGTTGAATGGTTGTTTAATATATAGAAATTGTTATGTTGTATGTTGTTGAATTGATTGTGGAGTTGTTCTTGATCTTTGAAGTTGATTGTATGAGTTACAAAGGGGTTGGTTTAGAGCCCCGGTATTCGTGTTACTGTAGTTATACTAACGAAATTCCGTTGCGTCTTGACTGATCGTAGATGGGGTCGAATTGGGGCGTGACAGGAAGGAAAATGGTTTATGTGACAAATGGGATAAAGTAGGAAATTAGTTGTCTCACGCTTCTATGACCTTGTAAATGATTCTTAAGTGTTTAAATGAACTTGTGAGGCAAGTGTACTTAGTTAGAGAAATTCGTGAATATGCTTATATATTGCTTATATTGTTCATGTATTACTTGTTACGGATTGAGTAAATATGCTTATATCTTGTATAATGTTTATATTACTTGTATATTGTGTTGAATGGGTGAAGTTATACTTAAGACTTGTAACTGGGCGGCTGGAATGATTACTTGGATGGTATGTTTAGCCAGAGTATATAAAGGTGGCTTCTACTAAAGATAGAATTCTAATAGATATTGTATGCTAAATAAGTGGAGTTATAAGTTAGCTAACCTAGCTGAATAATTAATGAATGTTGTAGTTAAAGAGTTATTTGTCACACCCCAACTCGAACCCTCCTATAATCAGTCAGGACGCAATGGAATTTCGGCAGTATAACGACAGTAAATAGGATACCGAGGCTCTAAACCAACATCAATAGAACATCATACATCAACTCCATAAATCATACAACAAACAACTCCTCAATAAAATAACAACATACATCATAACCATATTATACAATAATCAATCCTCGTTATACGCCTCCGTTCCAACATAATACATGAACCTTAATATACATCGCAAAATATATTGATACCAACCTAGCAATCTAAACATAGACAAAAGAAAGACTACTAAGATAGCATCAACTAATTCATTATCTTTTCAACATCTTTTACATTATGAACTACAAAGCATATAAAAGTCTACTAAGTTAATTTACAAGATAGTAAAACAATATAACATCAAGGATAAGACTCCGGAACATAAGACTCATCCACATAGGGCACATTTTCCTCTTCAGGAGGCACGTACCCGTAATCTTGCGAAAGTACACCTGTAAGCATGCAATAATAGAGAGTGAGCTAATATAAAATAAGCCCAGTGAGGATTCGATAAAGCTCGAGCAAGGTTTACTAAACTCCTTGGAAATAATCTTTTAAGCAAGTAAACACACAATAACATCAATAATACTATCATCACATAATCTATAATGACCATTCAATAAAGGATACACTAGTTGGTGTAGCTCCAAACGCCATCACGATCATAACAGCCTTCTTGTGACTCCCATAAACTCACGCACCTGAGGTACCCCAATAATCTCTCCCTCCATGACACCTCCGTCATGCGAGCTGGAGGCAGTCTCTGGTAGTCATGCCGTTATCAACCCAACAGCCCGATGCTGCCCGAGAGGTGACACACACATACCAAAGACTCAGCAATAAAAATAAACATCAATCATTCACAGGAGGACAGCCTAGCAGAATTGCCTATCTCCCGGCATCAATCATCAATCAATAATCATCAATAATCATATTATCATCATAATAACATCAATAATCAATTTAACAACAAATAACTAAGTTAGATGATAAAGTAGGCCATCTAACCGAACATGCGATAAACACACAATCAAACCCTACTTTACCCATCATCAACTCACAATTCAATCACTCAAACCACATCCGATCAACTAAAGGCATAATCTAACATTTTAAAGAAAGACAACCTAAACTTCAAATAATCATATTTTACATTCTACTAATCCAAACAACTCCAAATCAGTTTCAAACACTCACCCATTCAATCAACTACATTAGCCCCCTCGGAAACCAACCAAAACATAGCCAAATCATGCCCAATAACCCTAAAACCCTAGTGTGTCATGGCTGAAATTTCCGGATTTTAGCACGGACATCACAATTGAAAATTCGGAATTACAACGGCACTACCACGTAATTATTAAACTTTTAGAAATCGACGACAATCGATTCCGATCAACATAACTCAAAATAATCAACATTTAGCAAATTAATCAACTTTAAATACCCGAAAAATAATAATTATTCTACAACGGTTAAAATCTCGCAAGATTACATATAAATGATCCCTAGCATGCATGGAGCAATAATCTAACTTCAAATTAACATTCTAACGGTTCAATAATTATTTATACGCATAAACACAAAATATGAGTTTTGAGATCTAGAATTTTTCTCTCAGCTTTGATGCGATATAAGCCTAGGAATGCGTTCAATGCGTGCCCAACAAGCGGAATCCAACTCGGCACGAAGTTCTACGGACAAAAACTAAGTTTTTCTTTGAAAATTTGCTTGAAAAACCTTTGAAATTTCTCTCTATTTTTCCTCTCCTTCCTCACGGAAATGTGTGTGCCAATGAGTATGTTTTTATGCTTTGCTTGTGTGTGTTGGTGATATATGCATAATAGTCAACATTTTAAATGAAAGTCAAAGTTGAAACTTTAGTATTTTTAGTGTTTTCTTGACTTTAAATTCATTTTCTTGATCACCAATGTTCAAAACAATTATTCAACACCCAAGATAGCTCAAGTAGGTTATTTTTAGATGACAAGAAGTTTTACAATCGAACAATTTCACCCAAGTCAGCTTAAAACTCGATTTTCGCAAAAGTCGGTGTAAAAACCCTAATAAATTCCTAAGCCGATTTAAAAACCGATTTCATCAAACATAGGTCTATTAAAGTCTGTGGACTAGGTCTAGAAGGGTTAAAAAGACCAGTTTCAAAATTTTAGTGGACGTGTTTCAAAAATACTATTCACTAAAAGTCGACGATAAAATTTCTAACTCCGTTTTTGATGAAAATTTCATGAATACACATTTAGCATGTTCTAGGAGTATTGATATCAAAATTATCACATTCTAAGTCATATAGCACATGAACAGGTCAATTCACGCAAAACGAGACAAGATAGAAAAGTGGGATTTCACATTCTCCCCCTTTAAAGAAATTTCGTCCTCAAAATTCTTACTTAATGTACTGAACAGATCTGGGTATTGCTGCTGCATCTGATTTCGTCTCTCCCAAGTAGCTTTCTTGATACCGTGATGCTTCCACAACGCCTTATCCATCAGAATCTTCTTCGACCTCAACTCTCATTCTATCTGATCAAGAATACGAATCAGATGCTCGTTATAAGACAGATTCTCACGAAGCTGTAACGGCTCTGGCTCAAGAATATGAGAAGGATTTGGATTATATTTTCACAAATTAGACACGTGAAATACATCGTGGACATTAGAGAAGTTCTCCAGTAAAGCCAACCAATATGCCAACTTACCAAACCTGCCGGTAATCTCAAACGGTCCAACAAATTTCGGACTCAGCTTTTCACCTTTACCATAACGAGCAAACCCCTTACGAGGAGATAATCTCAAGAAAACCCGATCTCCGACTGCAAACTCCAAGTCTCGACGACGCTTATCAGCATAACTCTTGAATCTACTCTGCGCCGTAAGCATTCTCTGCCTGATCAACTGAACATTCTCAATCTTCTCAAGAAGCTCTGGCATGATAGTCAGATCAATAGTCTTCATCTCCCCTACCTCGTCCCAATATAAAGGTGAACGGCACTTACGACTGTAAAGAGCTGCGAAAGGTGCCATCCCAATAGTAGCTTGATAACTATTGTTATAGGAAAACTCGGCAAGTAGTAGATGTTTCTCCCAGTTCTTCCCAAAGTCCAGAACACAAGCCCTAAGCATATCCTCCAGAATCTGAATAGTCCACTCAGACTGACCGTCGGTCTGTGGATAATACACGGTACTGAAGTTCAACTGAGTACCCAAGGCCTCCTGAAGTTTCTCCCACAAATGAGAAGTAAATCGAGGATCTCGATCTGGGACAATACTAGATGGAATCCCATGAAGTCTAACAATCTAATCCAAATAAAGACCCGTCAACTTTGTAACCTCATCACCCATCCTCATCGAAATAAAATGGGCTGTCTTCGTCAAACGATCCATGACAACCCAAATTGTATCGTTACCTCTGGGAGTTCTAGGCAAACCAGTGACGAAGTCCATCGTAATATGCTCCCATTTCCACTGTGGTACAGCCAATGGTTGAAGTAACCCTGCAGGTCGTTGATGCTCGGCTTTCACCCTCTGACAAGTCAAACATCTAGATACAAACTGAGCAACCTCTCTCTTCATATTATTCCACTAGTAATGTTGCTTCAAATCCTGATACATCTTGGTTCCATCGGGATGAATAGTGTACTTAGAATTATGAGCTTCCTCCAGAATACCTCGCCTTAAGCCCGGTTCATCGGGAACACAAACCCTGTTCCGAAACCGAAGAATACCGTCCTTATGCAGTTTAAAGTCAGACTGATCATCTGTGATCTGATCCTTGATCTTTTGAAGTTTAACATCAAGTTGCTGAGCTTCTCTAATCTAAGACAACAATAAAGACTGAATACGGAGATGTGAACACATCACCCCAACCTGAGTCAACTTTAGTCTCCAATAAGTGAATTCCTCAAGAATCTCCCATTTCTTAACAGCCAAACAAGCAACACTCGCCTTCCGGCTGAGAGCATCTGCTACAACATTTGCCTTGCCAGGCAGATAACTGATAGAGCAATTATAATTCCAAGAAGCTCCATCCACCTCCGCTGACGCATATTCAACTCCTTTTGTGAGAACAAGTACTTCAGACTCTTATGATCAGTGAAAATCTTGAACTTACTGCCCCACAGATAATGACGCCACTTCTTCAGTGCGAAGACAACTGCTGCCAACTCAAGATCATGAGTCGGATAATTCACCTCATAAGGCTTCAACTTCCTGGAAGCATAGGCAATAACTCGACCATCCTGCATAAGAACACATCCCAAGCCCTTCTTGGATGCATCGCTATAAATAACCATATTATCGGTCCCCTCTGGTAGAGCAAGTACTGGAGCGGTAGTCAACCTCTTTTTCAACTCCTGAAACCCACTCTCACACTTCTCATCCCAAGTAAAAATAGTCCGTTTCTGAGTCAACTTAGAAAGTGGCCCAGCAATCTTCGAGTAGTCCTTTACAACACTACGATAATAACTCGCCAAGCCAAGAAAGCTACGGACCTCAGAAACATTCTCTGGCCGTTTCCAAGACATCACCACCTCAATCTTAGTGGGATCTACAAATATACCACTCTGTGTAATCACATGGCCAAGAAAAGATATGCGTTGCAGCCAAAATTCACATTTGCTAAACTTGGCAAACAACTGATGCTCCTGCAGCTTCTGTAAGACAAGCTGTAGATGTTGCTCGTGCTTCGATTCAGACTTAGAATAGACCAAGATATCATCAATAAAGATTACCACGAACTGGTCTAAATACGGCTGAAAAACCTGATGCATAAGATCCATGAATGCTGCCGGTGCATTAGTTAATCCAAAGGGCATAATAACAAACTCATAATGCCCGTACCGAGTCTTGAAGGCAGACTTCGGAACATCCTCTGTACAAATCCGAAGCTAATAATACCCTTGCCTCAAATCAAATTTAGAATAGACTTTGGCTCCCTGAAGTTGATCAAACAACTCGTCAATTAGTGGCAAAGGATACTTGTTCTTGATAGTCACCTGATTCAAACCACGATAGTCAATGCATAACCTCAAGGTACCATCCTTCTTCTTCACAAATAAAACAGGAGCTCCCCAAGGTGAAGAACTCTGCTGAATAAATCCCTTCTCCAATAACTCCTACAACTGAGTCTTCAACTCCTTCAACTCAGTTGGTGCCATCCGGTGTGCTGATTTAGAAATAGGTTAAGTACCGGGAATAAGATTGATCACAAACTCTACATCTCTCTCTGGCGATAACCCTGGCAACTCCTCGGGAAATACATTGGGATATTCCCGAATAATAGGGACTTCTTCTAGTTGTAGCTTATCAGATGGCTTGTTGATCAGATAAGCTAGATAACCCGAACACCCCTTACTGACCAACTTAACGGCTTTAGTTGCTGAGATTGTGACGTCCGAGATTTAGCCACGCATTCAATTACTGTTGCATCCTTTATTTGCGCACCTCTTTCTATGCCTTATTAATTGTCTTCTTAAATTACTATTCACTCCGTTTTTAAACTGCATTCTATTAGTTAATTAGTATTTTTATTAAATCATATTAATTGTTAAAGTAGTGGGAAAAAATGTGCAATTGAGCTAGAGGCGATGGGAGAGCCCGTTTAGAAAATTTTTTTAGTAGTTGAAGGAATAGTGTTACGTAACTAATTTGGAGTTTAATTAGCTAACATTAAATTTATGCTTAGGACTTGTTTCTAACTAGTTTGACTCACATTTGACCATACACTTAAACTAAATAACTCACCCAAGCTTATATAACACACACACAACTCACCTTAAGTCATAACAAGCAAAAATCAAAACAAAAAAAATGCTGAAATGGCACTGTAGCAGGGCCGAAATTTTGCAGCAGCTCTAGGAGAGAAAATTGGTCTTCAACTCTTCAATCCAAGCCTTCCCAACCCTTGAGCTAGTGGATTAGGGTGTGTGCAAGGTTCCTAGGTGCTCCTACGCGTATTGGTGAGGGATTTCACGGCTTGTTTTTGTATTTTTAAATAGTTGCTCATTTCTTGATTTGTTGAAAATGTGATCAAATGCCATTGTAATTGTTATCTATGCTATTATACCATGTATATGAATGCTAGAGAACATATTTGAGCCATCGTTTCGCAATTTAAACGGTTAGAATCGTTAGTTTGATTTTTAGGGTGAATAGTGACGTTTTTCTAGGGTTTTGCGTAATTGCTCGAATTAGCTTGATGTAATGCTTCTAATAGATGCCTTAGGTGCTAGTGAAGGTAACCTAATAGCCCCGTGCATTTGCATTGTCCTTAAATCGCTTAAAATGGAAAATATCCGACTTTAACTTGGGGCTTTTGGGGTTAATGCGAATCCGGGTGGATTCGGGCTTCAATTCTAGTATCCTTAAGTTACCTAGGTGCTATAGAAGCCTTGACATCCCTTGTTTGAAGCCCGGACGATGTATGTGTAGTTTAAAGCCATAAGAGGAAAATTGGGGCTTTCGGGGTAATCGTGGGCATTTGAATGAGTTAGAGGGTTGAGAGGGTACCTTGAGGGTTAGTTAGAAGGTTGGGAGAGTTCCCTTTGAAAATGAAATCATTAACTTTGGTTTGGAAGAGAAATAGTTTGTAAAACAAAGGGGTTTAAGCGCAATTTCGGTTGTCTCACATTTCTAAACCCACGGCATGACTTCTTGAGTGTTTATATGTGATATTAAGTTGATTTGGAGCTTTTGGTATAATTCTATGCTTAGCTTGTATATATTCCTTTGTAAACTGCTTATTAGCCTCTATAATTGCTTCTATTCTAATTGCATCGAGGTCAACCTACTTTGTTGAACCCCTATGTGTTAATGCTTATATTATTGCTATTAACTTGCCATTGTTAAGTGCATTGCATAGTGGTTGCGCAACCATAGTGTCAGGGGCAGATGTGTTGAATATCGGCTGGGCGGCAGAGGGCTTACCAGTGGATATTCAAACTCCGTACCCTAGTCCCTCATTCGCCTGGTCCGGAGATTGCCAGGGGATGTTGGGTCGTAGGATTATCGGGGTACATCCGGAGTACACCCACTGGAGTGTTTGGGGTTATGCCGGCTTATCGTGATCGTGATCGTGGTTCGTGGATCGTGAATGAAGACCAGTGAAGATTGGTGTATAGGGGTTATGAGAAATGTATCCTTTCAAATATGTGGTTATTTAAGCTATCATTGTTTCTTGAATTGTTCAATTGTTATTGTTATTAACTGTATTATCTGTTGCATTGCACGCCCCGGGACTTTATCCCTCGCTGGGCAACAGTGGTTGCTCATACCTCGCTAACATGTTTCAGGTGGCACAGTTGGTGGAGTTGCCTTAGCTGCTGTGTGATATTTGTCTGAGGCGGATGTGCTTTCTAGTTGCTATGTGAAGGATTTGTTGTTCTATGTTATAATCTATTTTGAGGCCTTAAGGCTCATGTATATATTTGAGTAATATGTAAGCTGGAAGTCAGATGACTATAGTAGCAGTGGTAATTCTATGGCTTGTAATAACTTATGCTTCTATTTTTAACCATTTTGCATGCTTGGGAGTGAATGACCTAATGTAGGATGTTTCGTCTCTTAAGAATGTTTTAATGTTATCTTAGAATGGCATGGTTATTAGACTATATTATAAACAAGTTACTTGCATGCTTGTGTGGTTTTGGAACTGTTGTTTGCTTCAAGGCTCGGATGGCCGTGAATCTTTAAATATTTAGCCATGAAAAGTTTGTTTACCTTGTAGTTACCTTATTTGAGAATTTACAGGTTTTCAGAATGTCCATAGTACAGGGGAAACTCTGTCCGTTTTTCCCCTAAAATTTTGTGACCGGGTTTGGTATTAGGTTGAGAATAGCATGGTTATTAGAGCCTCCGGTCTCGTGAGGGATCGGGGCGTTACAGAGATAACAAAACTCGTCTTAGCACCCCAGTTCCCTGCTACCTCTACTACTGGTTGATCTGGCAAACAAAACTGTACTACCTTGGTTCTACAGTTCAACTGGGCATCATACTTAGAAAGCCAATCCATACCCAAGATAACATCATACCCCTGGATAGGAAATAAGATAAGGTCCGAAGGAAAATTATGCCCCTTAACATGTATTATACAATCCTTACATACTAAGCCAGTCACATACTTATCAGTCAAAGAGGTACTAATCTCAACCACATAAGGCAATCTTTCAGGTTGCAAATTAACACGTTGTACACAAGAAGGAGTAATGAAAGAATGTGTAGCACCAGAATCAATCAACACTTTAACAAGTTGATCAAGTATAAGGAAGTTACCTTCCACAACTGCAGTCTCCTCAGGCATTTCCTCTAAGTCGACTGCGTAGGCCCAAGCCTGGACCCGTTGCTGCTGAGGTGCACTGGCCGCAGGTCGGCCCTGATAACCCTGAGTTGCTATCCGACCCTCAGTCCTCGAATATCTAGGGCAATCCCTCGCCCTGTGCTGATTGCTGCCGCATCCTAAACACGTCCCTGCCTTCACTCTACAGTCGGCCTCCACATGCCCCGTGCAGTTGCAGTGTGTACACTGCGGTGATGATGCACTAACACTGCCCTTGGAAGAACCAGAAGCTGAAGAAACAGCTGAACCAGCCTGCTGCTGAGGCCTTACCAAACTAGTCCTGTACTGACCCTGAGACTGGGCTGGCCTGAACTAGGACTAAACGTGATATAACCCTTGCTGAAACTGAGGCCGATAATAACTCTGCTGCCCCCGTGGCCTAAAAGAACCCTGCTGAACTGGTAGCCTGTACACAACCTGCTGTACGGGAGGCCTATACACTCCCTACTGTAACTGCGGCTGATACGGCCTCTTACTGGGCTGACTAGACACAAGCTGATCCCCCTTTCTCTTCTCTAACCTAGAAGCTACATCAAAGGCTTAAGTGAATATATCATACCGATTCAGAGCCATCACATCCTAAATCTCGGGCCTCAACCCCAACATGAATCTACGAGTCCTCCGCTCCTCATCAGCCACATACTCCGGTGCATACCGGGACAACCTAGTGAAAGTGGCCTTATACTGAGCCACTGAAGGATCTCCCTGCACCAAGGCTAGAAACTCTGCCTCTCTTCACTCCCTCGCGATCCTCGAGACATACTTTGCCCGAAAAGCTAACAGAAAGGTACCCCAAACATACGGAATACCCTGAGTCGCCCAGCTAGTTCTCACTGTGCGCCACCATTTTTCTGCCTCATCATCTAACAAGTACACGGCAAATGAGACTTTCTGCTCATCGGTATAATCAAGAGGATCATAAATCTTCTCCACCTTACTAATCCATGCTTCAGCCTTCTGATGATCGGGTTCCCCCTGAAATCTAGGTGGATGATACCCCAAGAACTCTTTCAGGGTACCACGCCCATGGTTTCCACCCTGCACATTCAACAACTGAGCCTGCCAAGCCTGAGTCTGGGCAGCCTGCCGTGCTATCAACTGAGCTTGTCTGGCCACTAACTTAGCAATCCTCTCCATAGCTGCCCCCAAGCGATCATTACCCCTATCACGGCCTGGTGCTGCATTACCAGGAATCTCATCAGTCATCTCAGGCCTACCTCTGGTCCTCGGTCTACCCATCATTCTACTAATCAAAGAGTTAGCACAGGTTATAGCACATAAACAGGTTATAAACAACTATTAGCACATAAACAACAAAGTCATATAAAACACATAAACAAATTGATCACATAATCACATAAGCACTAAATCACATAATCACTTAATCATTTAATACATAGTTCACTTTTCTTTCTTTTCATACATACTTTCATGCTAAGACCATTACCCACATTCCGAGAATACCCCGGCTGACAACTAACATGAGCTCTGATACCACTTAAATGTCACGCCCCAACTCGACCCCTTCTATAATCAGTCAGGACGCAACGAAATT
This sequence comes from Ehretia macrophylla, assembly GCA_037974665.1. Classification (NCBI taxonomy): domain Eukaryota; kingdom Viridiplantae; phylum Streptophyta; class Magnoliopsida; order Boraginales; family Ehretiaceae; genus Ehretia; species Ehretia macrophylla. The sequence goes on from CM075773.1 coordinate 76,274,322, forward strand.
TTGGCAGTATAACGACAGTAAATAGGATACCGAGGCTCTAAACCAACCTCAATAGAACTTCATACATCAACTCCATAAACCATACAACAAACAACTCCTCAATAAAATAACAACATACATCATAACCATACTATACAATAATCAATCCTCGTTGTACGCCTCCGTTCCAACATAATACATGAACCTTAATATACATCGCAAAATATATTGATACCAACCTAGCAATCTAAACATAGACAAAAGAAAGACTACTAAGATAGCATCAACTAATTCATTATCTTTTCAACATCTTTTACATTATGAACTACAAAGCATATAAAAGTCTACTAAGTTAATTTACAAGATAGTAAAACAATATAACATCAAGGGTAAGACTCCAGAACATAAGACTCATTCACGTAAGGCACATTTTCCTCTTCAGGAGGCACGTACCCGTAATCTTGCGAAAGTACACTTGTAAGTATGCAATAATAGAGAGTGAGCTTATATAAAATAAGCCCAGTGAGGATCCGATAGATCTCGAGCAAGGTTTACTAAACTCCTTGGAAATAATCCTTTGAGCAAGTAAACACACAATAACATCAATAATACTATCATCACATAATCTGTAATGACTATTCAATAAAGGATACATTAGTTGGTGTAGCTCCAAACGCCATCACGATCATAACAGCCTTCTTGTGACTCCCATAAACTCACGCACCCAAGGTACCCCAATAACCTCTCCCTCTATGACATCTCCGTCATGCGAGCTAGACGCAGTCTCCAGTAGTCATGCCGTTATCAACCCGATAGCCCGATGCTGCCCGAGATGTGGCACACACATACCAAAGACTCAGCAATAAAAATAAACATCAATCATTCACAGGAGGACAGTCTAGCAGAACTGCCTATCTCCCTGCATCAATCATCAATCAATAATCATCAATAATCATATTATCATCATAATAACATCAATAATCAATTTAACAACAAATAACTAAGTTAGATGACAAAGTAGGCCATCTAACCGAACATGCATTAAACACACAATCAAACCCTAGTTTACCCATCATCAATTCAAAATTCAATCACTCAAACCACACCCGATCAACTAAATGCATAATCTAACATTTTAAAGAAAGACAACCTAAACTTCAAATAAACATATCTTACATTCTATTAATCCAAACAACTCCAAATCAGTTTCAAACACTCACCCATTCAATCAACTACATTAGCCCCCTCGGAAACCAACCAAAACACATCCAAATCATGCCCAATAACCCTAAAACCCTAGTATGTCATGGCTGAAATTTTTGGATTTTAGCACGGACATCACAATCAAAAATTCGGCATTAGAACGGCGCTACTACGTAATTATTAAACTTTTATAAATTGATGGCAATCGATTCCAATCAACACAACTCAAAATAATCAACATTTAGCAAATTAATCAACTTTAAATACCCGAAAAATAATAGTTATGCTACAACGGTTCAAATCTCGCAAGATTACATATAAATGATCCGTAGCATGGATGGAGCAATCATCTAACTTCAAATTAACATTCTAACAGTTCAATAATTATTTATACGCATAAACACAAAATATGAGTTTTGAGATCTGAATTTTTATCTCAGCATTGATGCGATATAAGCCTAGGAATGCGTGCAATGCGTGCCCAACAAGCGGAATCCAACTCGTCACGAAGTTCTACAGACAAAAACAAAGTTTTTCTTTGAAAATTTGCTTGAAAAACCTTTGAAATTTCTCTCTATTTTTCCTCTCCTACCTCACGGCAATGTGTGTGAAAATGAGTGTATTTTTGTGCTTTGCTTGTGTGTGTTGGTGATATATGCATAATAGTCAACATTTTAAATGAAAGTCAAAGTTGAAACTTTAGTATTTTTAGTGTTTTCTTGACTTTAAATTCATTTTCTTGATCACCAATGTTCAAAATAATTATTCAACACCCAAGATAGCTCAAGTAGGTTATTTTTAGGTGATAAGAAGTTTTACAATCGAACAATTTCACCCGAGTCGGCTTAAAACTCGATTTTCGCAAAAGTCGGTGTAAAAATCCTAATAAATTCCTGAGCCGATTTAAAAACCGATTTCATCAAACACATGTCTATTAAAGTCCGTGGACTAGGTCTAGAAGGGTTAAAAAGATCAGTTTCAAAATTTTAGCGGACGTGTTTCGAAAATACTATTCACTAAAAGTCGACGATAAAATTTCTGACTTCGTTTTTTATGAAAATTTCATGAATGCACATTTAGCATGTTCTAGGAGTATTGATATCAAAATTATCACATTCTAAGTCATATAGCACATGAACAGGTCAATTCACGCAAAACAAGATAAATCACGCAAAACGAGACAGGATAGAAAAGTGAAGTTTCACATTATTGAAGTAATGTTTGCTCATAGGTTCAAGGTGACTGGAAATGTTGTGATCCAAACTTATATCTTGGGGCTCGGTAGTCTTCATCCTTATGTGCATAATAGTTTATTTACTTGTACCTCGATTATGTGCCTTAATATAATTGTTGAGTAATGTGCACTTATTGTCTATATATTGTATGTGAGGGCAACCTACTTAGTTGTCCCTCAATCTTGTGTTTATTGATTTATTCTATTGTTATCATTTTGAGTGCATTGCATCGTGGTTGCGCAACTATTTGAGCATGGTAGTGTCGTGGAAACCGGGGAGGCATCGGGCTTGCTGGTCTACCTCGGCTACCATGGTTGCCCAGTCTCTCTTTTACTTGGGATGCCACCTAGGGAGAGTTGGGTCGTAAGATTTTGGGGTACATTCGGAGAACACCTATTTTGGAGTTATAAGGGGATGCCAGGCTTATCGATATCAGTGTCGTTATTACATCAGGATTTTAGTTCATGGCTCGTGGTTCATGACTGAAGAGCAAGTGAATCGTATCCTTTTTAATGTATGGTAACTTGTTGTTTCATTTGTTCTTTGGTTGTTAAATGCTCTATTTTTATTAACTGCTGTATTGCACGCCCCGGTAGACTTTATCCCTCACTGAGTAATTGTGATTGCTTATACCTCGCTAAACATGTTTCAAGTGGCGCAGTTGGATGAGTTGCCTTGGTTGTTGTGTGCTATTGCTTGAGATTGGAGTATTTGCCTGCTAAACTGTGGAAGCCTTTGTTTTTATTATGTTATGTTCTATTTTGTGCCTATGGGTTTGTATATATTTGGAGTTGTTGAAGAATTGTAATAGCTAGGTTAATGTATGGCTTGAATGGTAGTAGATTGTGATAGTTTATCCTTACCTTCCTTTATACTGCTTGCTTGTGTGTTAATGAAAGTTAATATTCGTTTGGCTTGAGTTTATAAGAAAGTCTAATGGTTAAAATAGAGTGGTATGATAAGCGGATTAAAAAAAAAAAGATAAGGTTTCAAGGATTGATAAATGCATGCTTGTGTGTGTTTTCTAGGTCTTGCTCAAGGCTCGGTCGGCCTTGAGGCTGGGAATGTTGGGGAAATTAAGTTGGTGAATGTGGTAGATATTGGATTTTGTGTGGTTTGTGACTTCGTTGTTTGTTTACAGGTTTTGATTTGTCCTATAAACAGGGGAGACTCTATCCGTATTTCCTAAAATTTTATGACCGGGTTGGAATTGGGTTGAAAATAGCATGGTTATTAGAGCCTCCGGTCTCGTGAGGGATCAGCGCATTATACCTACGAACCCTCCCCAAGAACTCGTCAGCTTCAAGAAAGAAAAAAGAGAGAAATCGTGAAAAAGACAAAGGAAATTGAGACTAAAAAGAGGGTTTGGAAGCAATTTCAAGTGGTTTTGGAGGAATTCTTAGCTAATTCAAGCCATAACCATCAATCTTAAGCTTTCTTTTGGAGAATCAAAGGTCAAAGGATTATTTTAAAAGCATGATTTGAAGTAGAAACATAGCAAGAAGCTGAAATTAGATTTTGGACAGATTACTGCACCCAATTTCTAGAGCTGTTTTGACATAGTAAACGAACTCAAAACTGAATGAAAATTTTATAGTGGCTAGATGAATCAGTTTGGAACAAATTTTGTTTTGGGGAAGAAGCTAATTCGACCGTTTTAACCCTCTGACAAAGCTATTTTTGAAAAGTAGTAGAAAACATCGTAATCTAGATAGATTAGAGTAGTTGCACAAAAATGATCATAACTTGTTGATTTTAACTTGGAACTGAGTCCTATTTGATTCTAGAACTATCTACACTCGAAGAGCTTCATATACATATAAAAATCAGATTGTTTGGAGGTCTTTAATGTAGGTAACTGAACATTTAAAGTTGAGCTTCTGTGGAGAAATTTGAAAATGTTAAACTAGATTGCTTATTGTTATTGTTGATTTCCATTGTCAAAAGTTGATTTATGAGTTATTGATTACATGTGATATATGCCATGAATTACATATATCTATGTGTTGAAACTTAATGTGATATGTGACGCAAAACGTGATGTGATTCTTAAAGTGATATTTGGCATATTATTTGAAATGACGTGCAATGCATAATCTAATTGAAATGATCGTGCTTACAAGAGGTGAATCACAACATATAGTGAGCTAGGTGGAAGCAAAACTTTGATTTAAAAAAATTTCAGCAATACATGTCATTTGTATTCACCATAATACTATATGTCTAGTCCATGTAATCAACATATCTACAACATATATATGAATGAACAAGAGTTATCAAGGTATACCTCTTGAAGATCTAGCCAAAGGAATGAAGAAGTACCACAAGAATGATGACCAAGCCTTTCACACGTGCAAAAGATCTAGTTCGTCCACATGAGCATCCAAGAGCTTCTTCTCCATAAACCAAATCTTTGTAGTAGTTATTTAGTTGGAAATATGAGCTTACACAAGTGTTGAAAGCAAGAGAACATGACTGGCCAAACAAACTTCTCTTGGTCGAAAATGATGAAGAAGAATAGAGAGAATGCATAATTTTTCTCTCTTTCTTGTGTTGTGTATTCTCTCTCTTCTCTTCTCTTCATATTTTATATGCATATATTTTGCCTATGCATACTTGTGTCTTGTGCATTCCATACATATATGTCTCCAATGCATCCTAGTGTCTTGTGCATTCCCAACATATATGTCTCCAATGCATCTTTGTGTCTTGTGCAACAATATAATACAAGTATATTGGATATTGGAAAATTATGGAATTATCCATTATTCTTGCCACAATAAATCCTAGCCATAGATCTAGTCAAGATCAAATCTTTCCCTTAGATTATAATTAATCCTAATCAATATTAGATTAATTAATTGGAAACTAACATTCCATATTTATACTTTGGGCCCAATACTTTCAATAATTATACTTTTGGCCCATTACGTTTTAATGATCAAACACAATAATTATAACTCTTAATATTTCCAAACTCATTGTAAGCTCATTACAGAAACTCTATTTGTGATACTCAAATGTGTGTGACTCTCTAGATTCACCACCGTATAGCAATGAGGGACAATTAAACCCTTTCAATCTATTCCAAAAATGTCTCTGTCATTCTCGGAATACCTTCACGTTCTAGAGTGATGCCTAGTAACATATCAAGAAAATATATACAGTAATGAAGTCAATTTCTTGTGAATCTATTTATAGTCGCCGATTATCGTGCAATCCAATCCTTCCATTAATTGTCCCGTCGAGCAAGAACCATGATACGATTAAGTTCATAAACTCGATACTATGCATAGATCTAATTGGTGTAATGAGAGATGACACATGGAAAACCCTTTCTCCATCATTTATACCTTGGCCAAGGATTTCCTCATTAAACAACTAATCTTAGATCGCATAGGACATCACCTCACATCGGAGGTTAATGGATCCTCTCTTGACCACTACCTGTCAATCACTAGACCAGACGAATGAAACTGCGAGAGGACGTATCTCATCTCGTTTCTCGAATCAATCATTGTCCAAATGCTAGAATCAAACCCCAATATATATGACAACCGTAATGTCTCAAGTCTAAGGATTATATACACAATCGCAACGAATAACAAATTATTAATCCAAAGTCATGTAATTTGTTATTCACGTCATATTCAATGATTTATTCAACTAAGAGTCATCCATATGTTTGTTAGTCGTATCGCTATGCTGTTATGGCACGTGGCTTACCATCCTTTATCATTAACATCCCTATGTTACTCAAAGGTAACAACACATGTGATAGTCCGTAATTGATTATTAAAGTCCCGATCAAATAATCTAAGGACTATGAACACTTTAAGTATTTATCATATTAAAGAAGTACGCCAACATATTCTAAATGCTTTTAGAATACATTCCTCTAATGAAAATACTAGGGACTCATTCATACACGTAAAGAAGGAGAATATGAACGTCCTAATTATGTCAATATGTAAACGAATATATAAACACTAATGCCATAAGTAAATGTAAAAAATGCCCCAATATATGTCATCCAAATATGTAACATTAGGGCATATCTCTAACAATCTCCCATTTGCACTAATGCTATGTTACATAGTATTAGTACAACAAACAATGATATCTCATATCTATCTTCTCAAAATGAGGACCTAGCTGTGACAGGTTCATAGCTACAGTAGCTCCGTATAGTCGTAACAATTAAAGCATCACAACTTAATGGTAGAAACTATAAGTAACTCGTATGATTTCCTCGATCCAAACAACTTCTTTTCGTAATATTACATATCACAAAAGAAACATGAGTTATGTAATGGAATCTACAATTTGTTCAGAATTTTTCTAACTTATTGAGCTCCCACTACAAATAAACATGAACACTAACATAGACATTTTATTATAAGATTCAGATTAAGAATCTGAACTAATAAATCCGTCACTACGGAATTTGCCTTATCCATGAACTAAAATATATCTTTAGTGCTTCCCAAGTACTTAAGAATATACTTCAATTCTATCCACCATTCCCAAACTTGGATTGGACTGATATTTACTCGTAACACTTTACAGTTTATGCAATATCAAGTATTGTGCATATTATAACAAACATGAAGTTACTATAACTTTGAATACAAATTTGCTACGCAACTAGAGTTTCTTGAACACCTTCAAAAAAATATTCTTTGTACAATATAAGGAATATTCCAAGTGATCTCTTCTTACTATTATCATAGCTACGAATTCACAAGATACAAATGGCAAGTTCTAAATGAAGAATATTTAATATGACTAGACTTTTATTAATATCACAACACACATATCATCAACCATGATATCCAAGTCATAATTATTGCAATCATAGAAAAGTGGATGCGATCCTACTATTCTTCTGCAATCACAAAGTTCATTCTCATTCTGAATGAAATCTAACTCTTCAATCTCATTTGAAATGGGTGAAACATTTCCAAGGATTTTACTTAAAAATCCACAAGTGGATTTATCAAGTACGCACATATTACTCATATCAATAGATCATAATCATCAATGTAGTAATACAATGTGCTATAATGACTAGCATAATACAACGAGACTAAAGCACAATAATTGGTACAAAGACTTCATCATAGCTAACATTTTGCATTTGATGATATCTTTCAAAAAACAATCTAGCTATAAAAGGTCATTGGCCTTTCCATTAACTTCAACCTTTATCTCGAAAAACATCTAGATTAAGTTAAAGTATATGGAGTCTAATCAATATGCTTTACATTATATTATTTCTTGGAGTTGATATCAAATATAATGTTTCTTTGTAAATTGTAGGATCAATGAATTAATTATTATATCAAATACACAAACAACTTTTGTGCTTCCAAAAATATATCCCTATATTCATTTAAAGAATGAGATACACTACTAGATTTGCAAAGATCTTGTGTGATGACACATCTCGGACCTTATTGAATAGATTCATTACTTTGGTCTAGGTGATTTTATAGCTTTAGAGGATACATCCGCAATTTCTATTTTATTAGAAACTAACATCTTCTTGAACAAAACCTTTTCTTCAAGAAAGATTACAATATAATAGATCAATAGACATTGATCATTAAATAGAAATTATATCCTACAAAACTAGGATATACTATAAAATTACCTTTAACCAAAACTCCTACTAGTCCTTTAAAAACTTTTCAATCAAATTAGGACAAACCAAAATTAACACATTTAATACTTGGTTGCTATCCAACTTATGTCAAATATAAAGTTCTAGTAATAGTAGAGATTTAATATTCAACTAAAATTAAATTGAGGAAAGTACGACCCATAAATAAATAGGATGATTAGTTAAACTAATCAACAAATGTACTATGTCCAACAAAGCACGGTTTCTTCACTAAGAAAACCCCATTTAATTGTAGTATACCAGACATTGTTAATTTCGATACTATATCAAAATTTTGGGATCCTCAAACAAAATAGTACTTAAGTATTTTACCTTCATGATCCGATCATAAGGCACTAATATTATTTTCCTATATAAGCCTATTATAAAATAGCTCCATATACATCAACATGTACTAATCGAAATAGCCTAGTAGTTTTAATCCTTTATCAAATAAATGATGACTTGGTTACCATTCCAATAAATAAGATGTATAAGTTGATCAAACCAACCTATTCATCATCTTATTATTAGAAAAACCTAATCATGTAGAAAGTACAATTAATTTGGATTATTTGAGTAATCTTAAAATTTGGTGGATGGTTATAATGGTTGACAATATGTTTGCAATACATTCTTTCGTTCATATCAAGATAATAAAGACTACACCATAATGTGCTTTTACAAGCTTTAGGAATGTACATTTTATTCCTAATATCATTTAGGCATAATCCTTAAAATACAATATATGTCCAGAAGGCATCCAAATAAATTGTCTTTAGCTAACGCAACAACCTTTGTTTCATTTGCTAACACTGAAAACATTCAACGCTTCTGAAAGCGCACTATTGTGATGAAGATTATATCCTCGAACACATACATCAATGTTTCACTAGAATCTAAAACACATAGTAGTACCAATCATAATAAAAGAAGATTTATAATTCATAGTAGCTTTACAACCTCGACATTCAAGCTATAAAGATACTTTGGATTAAAACCTCTTTTAATGTCCAGTTTTAAGGCTATGAAAACACCTTTCACACATGCCTATACAATCCTTAATTTTCTTCTTAGACATGCTCCCACTAGCTAATAGAAATCATCTTTATTTGCCTTTCTTCTTTGCATTACCACTAACCAAAGAGGAAATACAATTATGAGAATGAATTCCATTTATATCTAATATCAGGCTATTAAATATGCTTATCACACAACCATTTGTTAGTTTAGAATTATATTCTTTACATCTTGCATACCTATATGCAAACTATGAAAGAATACAAATCCTTAGCATATTTAACTTGTTTTACTTATCAACCATAAGTACTACAACTTTTCATTTTGATACTTTATCAAGATGAAAATAATGGAGCATACAATTCTAAGAGTTGATTGAGTTTCTAAGAACCATTCTTAGATGAAATCGTTAATTTTAAAAAGTTTAGTCCGGTTACGTGATATAAGTCTAGTTAATTAAAAACGGGTTCATAGTTGTAGCCATAAACGTATGCAGAAAATAAAATCACTAATTGACATAAACTTATTAAAACATTTAATTTTGGCCTTTAATTAAATTATACCTCCCACTAATTTTATCGAGTCCCACACTTCCTAAATGAGATCGTGAATCAAATTAAAGATTCATTAGTAGGTGACCATAGTTCTCTTTAATATGAATACCCCTCATCTTTGGTGCATTATTGGAATATACATACAAAAAGTTAGCAACGATTACTATCTATATCACTATATAGGATATGGCCATTTTGCCCCTAAATCACCGTAACCTCAGCTTTGGTGCATTATTGGAAATGTGATCTAGTTAGATTACACTCACCGTCACAATGTTGCGACAATTTGAATCCCGGACCTCAGCTTTAGTGCATTATTGGCCTCGTGAAATTGGAACAACACAACATCACTATGCTTGCTAGGTAAATATAATATTTTCATAGATTATGTCTTCCTACCTTTGGGTTAGCCAAGACATACCCAATCGAACAAATATAACCTAGGATAGTGGAGGGCAACAATAAACACTTTTACCGTTTTACAATCTAATATTGTTTGCACATAGGAAGATTCGAATTTAATTAGGTCTCACTTTGCACATTAGTCCATTTAGCATGCATGTCATACAAAATAACTAAATAAACATATATGCAATAATCATACATCATGGTGGATCATGGACTTGGACTATGAATTAAATCAAGACAAAAATAAAACCTAAACAAGTACATCAACATGTCTTCTTTGATCTTGTCTTCTTGATTTCTTCAAATGATTCAAAGCACCTCCAACTTCCTTGAAAGTCTCCAATGGTCTTCTTGCAAACTTCTTGTAGAAATTACATACATTATGCCTCACTACAATTTTCTCTCAATTGCAAGAAAGTAAAACGAGACTTATGCCTCAATTACATAATAATGAATGGTAGAATTAGTTACAATGCCATCTTAATCATTCACTAACCAAGTCCATAATCAAATTCACCATCCAACATCAAACATCACAATGTAAGATAAAGCTCATAAAGCTAAGTAAATGCATCATATACATAAACACAAGAAAGCTAAACAAGCAAGCTAACATAAACTAATGTATCCTATACAAAAAATAATGATAGCAAGTTTGCAATAAGTTTCGTATCTTGACCTTTTAACATCTCATGTTAAACAACACACAAAAGAACTCAATAAAACCAATTTTAAACACATACTTGTTGAATAAGACCCAATACAAATCCTTTGTTAATTTCATGGCCCAATTTGAGTTCCAAGGCTTATTTTTAATCTTTACTAAGAAAAAACTTTATCTAATCTTATTAGACTTAAGCCCACTTATTTTTATGCCCATTAGGCTTAACCAAAATCCAATCATTTAGCCATGGCATTCAAATTTATGACCCATCACAAACTTACTGTACATGCACTAATTATATTGATTCTGTTCGCCTATCTACAATTTTCCAAAACTTCTAAAATTTTATAAAGACATATCTCTTCAAGTGTAGATAGATTTAGAATCAAACGGATCTCAATTCAGATTTAAAATCACTGAGTTATACCTCTCGGAGCAGACATTGTGCAGTCAGTCTAGAATAGCACGAGAATCAGTGAGGTTACTAAATTTGCTAAAAATGAAAATCTTAACCACGAAATTAGGAGATGCATACTATAGGATGAAATGTTCTACTATCTCTATAGCATAACATATCCAAAAATCAGCCCTAAACAACAACATTTACTATGTCAAAACAGTAATGCAAAAACAATGCGCATAAACATTTTTCAAAAAACTTCTAAGCATCAAACATGCAAGGATTGCGTTTTAGTTTTCTTGTGCTCAAAACTCTTGAAACTTTAAGCATATATATGTGATTACATAGACTACACAAACAAGGCTCTGATACAACTTGAAAGGATCATGCTTACAAGAGGTGAATCACAATATATAGTGAGCTAGGTGGAAGCAAAACCTTGATTTCAAAAATTTTCAGCAATACATGTCATTTGTATTCACCATAATACCATATGTCTGGTCCATGTAATCAATATATCTACAACATATATAAGCATATATATGAATGAACAAGAGTTATCAAGGTATACCTTTTGAAGATCTAGCCAAAGGAATGAAGAAGTACCACAAGAATGATAACCAAGCCTTTCACACGTGCAAAAGGTCTAGTTCGTCCACACGAGCATCCAAGAGCTTCTTCTCCACAAACCAAATATTTGTACTAGCTATTTAGTTGGAAATATGAGGTTACACAAGTGTTGAAAGCAAGAGAACATGGCTGTCCAAGCCAACTTCTCTTGGTCGAAATGATGAAGAAGAATAGAGACAATGCAGAATTTTTCTTTCTCTTTCTTGTGTTGTGTATTCTCTCTACTCTTCATGTTTTCTATGCATATATTTTACCTATGCATACTTGTGTCTTGTGCATTCCATACATATATGTCTCCAATGCATCTTAGTGTCTTGTGCATTCCCAACATATATGTCTCCAATGCATCTTTGTGTCTTGTGCAACAATATAATACAAGTATATTGGATAGTGGAAAATTATGGAATTATCCATTATTCTTGCCACAATAAATCCTAGCCATAGATATAGTCAAGATCAAATCTTGCCCTTAGATTATAATTAATCCTAATCAATATTAGATTAATTAATTGGAAACGAACTTTCCATATTTATACTTTGGCTCTAATACTTTCAATAATTATACTTTTGGCCCATTACGTTTTAATGACCAAACACAATAACATTAACTCTTAATGTTTCCAAACTCATTGTAACCTCATTATAGAAACTCTATTCGTGATACTCAAACGTGTATGACTCTCTAGATTCACCACCGTATAGAAATGAGGGATGATTAAACCCTTTGAATCTATTCCGAAAATGTCTCCGTCATTCTCGGAATACCCTCACGTTCTAGAGTGATGCCTAGTAACATATCAAGACAATATATACAGTAATGAAGTCAATTTCTTGTGAATCTATTTATAGTCGCCGATTATCGTGCAATCCAATCCTTCCATTAATTGTCCCGTCGAGCAAGAACCATGATACAATTAAGTTCATAAACTCGATACTATGCACAGATCTAATTGGTGTAATGAGGGATGACACATGGAAAACCGTTTCTCCATCATTCATACCTTGGCCAAGGATTTCCTCATTAAACAACCAATCTTAGATTGCATAGGACATCACCTCACACCGGAGGTTAATAGATCCTCTCTTGACCACTACCTGTCAATTACTATACCAGACGAATGAAACTGCGAGAGGACATATCTCATCTCGTTTCTTGAAACAATCATTGTCCAAACGCTAGAATCAAACCCCAATATATATGAAAACTGTAATGTCTCAAGTCTAAGGATTACATGCACAATCGCAACGAATAACAAATTATTAATCCAAAGTCATCGCTATGCTGTTATGGCACGTGGCTCACCATCCTTTATCATTAACATCCCTATGTTAATCAAAGGTAACAACACATGTGATAGTCCGTAATTGATTATTAAAGTCCCGATCAAATAATCTAAGGACTATGAACACTTTAAGTATTTATCATATTAAGGAAATACGCCAACGTATTCTAAATATTTTTAGAATACATTCATCTAATGAAAATACTAGCGACTCATTCATACACGTCAAAAAAGAGAATATGAATGTCCTAATTATGTCAATATGTAAACGAATATATAAACACTATTGCCATAACTAAATGTCAAAAATGCCCTAATATATGTCATCCAAATATGCAACATTAGGGCATATCTCTAACACTAATATGACATTAGAAAGATTGCAACCTTCTTTGAGCATGGTAGTATCATGAAACTCCAAGCGGCATTAGGCTTGCCGGTCTAGCGTTGCTACCATGGTTACCAATTTCCTCTCTCACTAGGAACTTTGCTATCCTGAGAGAGTGGGTCGTAGGATTTGGGTATATCCGGAATACCCCATGTGGGAGACATAAGGGAGTTTGATGAATCATTTGGCCGGCCACTACATGAAATGTGATGCAACATGAAAGCATAAGCGTATTCTTGCCCGAATATGTGTTAAATGTTTATTCTATAATGATGCAAATTGTTTACTAATTGTTGCTAATGTGTGCATGGCATTCACAGGTTTTCAAATGGGTTTTTAAAGATAAAATGATTTCGAAAACCCTTCCCAAATTCTCCCTCACTGACCTAATTATATGTTTGTGACTTTAATCATTAGTGATGAAGTTTGTATAATATGTACTATTTATATTTATATAATAGTTGGATGTTGTAATTAGGTTCTTTCGGATTCGATGGACTAATGTAATTGTAATTCAGTAAATTTAGTATTTAATATTTGGGAACTAGTTATTTAATAGCCTTGTTGTGTTGAATTGTGGATAATAGTGTTTGAGCTATTGTAATTGTGCTTTAGCGGACTTAGGATGAAGATCTTCTTAAGCCCGTGGCACCACGATCCCAAGAATGTTTGTGGTTTTTCTATGGTATCAGAGACTATATTAGTAAATGAAAATAGGGTCGTGACAGAGTGGTATCAGAGTTAGCTTGTGCTAGTATAGTATGGGTTTTGAACAATGGTACGTGGGTAGATATTTATAAGTGATAGGATGATTGTGCTTGTTCAATGTGCTTTATGTGTTATATGTGAACTATATGTAACCAATGTGCATTGGTGCTTGTGCCTTGTTCTACGTGACATTATTCGCATGTGTACATTGACCCTTGACCCTTGAGTAACCTTCTAAGTTCATGAATGGCTAGGAAGATAGGCTTGATGATCAATAGAGCTAGGTAAAGATGACGCTTTGGATGAATTCCTAACCCTGTAGAAGTCTAGGTCTCATGAATGTTGGTATAAACTTGATGTTTGATATTTGATATATATTTGGAGTAATCTATCTTTAACGGTCACTAAAGGATTTATCTATGAATTATGGGGTTATCATCAATTGTAAACCAGGTGGTGATTCTATGGTTATATAATAATATGAATTGAAAGTTTAATTTTGTAATGACAGTGTGTTGCAGAATGTAAAAGTGATTCAGGGCTCTAATGAATTTATATTAATGGAGTGTGGAGCTCAATGAGGTAAGTTTGAACTCCCCTAATGTACTATTCTTTAGCACATTGAATTCTCATTTGTTGATGTGCTAGATATATATTGACCCCGTTATGATTCTTTGACACTCCTTTTGCTTTGTATATTAGATATTAAATATCTTTTATCCATTGATTTCCAAATTGGTTGGCTTCTAAATAATGTTTTGCTTTACATATTATCTTGAACTATAAATAACAAATTCCCCCTACTACCTTGTATTACTCCTGTAATTCTTGTTTTTTATCCACGTCGTTATAATAACCACTTCTTCAGCATGCCATTGCAATTATCGGGCTGATCTCTTAAATTGTATAACTTACCACATAATTGTTGACGTTAGGTTTTGAATATACTGATACGGTACATGACATTAGGGTTTAATACTGTTAGGTTGATGTTAGGGTTTCAATCTTATAATTAGGTATTGAAACTTAGGAGGTAATCAAATGTTGCTAAATATATGAGAAATGAATTACTGTTATATGGTTAGTGCACATGTATAACCCTAAGGATGAACATGCTTAAGGTTCAGTTATATGTCTTGAGGTTTGAATTTGATCTATCTTGATTGTTGTTACCTTATTGAGGTATAGAGATGTTAAGTGTAGAAGTTTATATAGCTAGGTTGCTGATGGACTCGCATTATAAACCTTACACTTGTCTAATTGTGCCTGGCTGATAATGTTAATGTGAGAATTGATTCTTCTAGTAATGGATGGATTATAGAAGTGGGACAATGATATATAGGTGATTAATTATAAGAGTTATATTGCAAGGATTTCAGAGGTTGTGGGTCAACTGCCTTATCTTATGTTTACTAGTGATATTCTCGCGTGGGATATTTCTCAGTAGAAGAGTCATTTGTCATTCAATCCCAACTTGACAAACATTAAGATAAACTAACCTTAGGGTTAATTGATTGAGATAGGAATGAAAGAATTCGAGGAGAAAATGTGGTTTGGTGGACTAGATTCGTAGTATTTGTATGGGTTAATTGAATTCACCGACTGTTGCATAAAAGATTCTATGGGTACTTAAGTTAAGAGATTACAGAAGTGATGTTACTCGTGAGTAAGATTTTGATCAAATCACCTTGGGACTTAAACTGAAAATATAAATTACAACTTGATGGATTCGGACTTTGAGTTATATTGTACTAAAGAGAGTGAGATCCCTAGAAAAGATTAAGTGTCTTACTTGTTCTATATGTAAAATAGGATGTGTGACCAGATAACAACAAAATAATGATTGCGGAAGAATTAAGGTATTTTAAGTATTGAATGGCTTCTTACTATATGTTCATCATTATTATTTGGAGATGATTTAGAATTAAAAGTTATCTTGAAGTTGAAGTAAAGGTTTTAGAAAATGAATAATCCATCTTTGAGGTTATTCAAATAGTTGATTTCATTCTTACTATAATAAGGGTTATTATGTTTGAGGTATATAATGTGTTCTAAAGCTTGAGTTTGAGGCATAAGACTTTGGCATTCTTATCCTCATTTGGTATTTGCTTCATTTGCCCATTAACGAAATACTCATTCCTTTTACAATTGATGCTTCACTTATTCGACTGATCATTTTGGCATTCAATATTCCCTTTTAATTCCCTATTGCTTGTTGAAAACAATCTGAATTCTTCGGATGCCTTATTTGTCCTCCTTCTGAAGCCCGACTATTGGAATAATAGATTTTATACTTGTTGTCATTATTCCCATTCTTTGATGCTCGCTTTAATTTCTGATGTTGGACTTGTTCATTCATTGTTAAAGCATTCTTTCCTTTTGCCAATTGCTATCCCTTTTGCTGGCATTGGTCCTATGTGGTAATTGTTAATAATCCCACAAATGTTGATATTCATATCTATTCGACCATCATTTATACGAGTGAAGTTAATTTCGTTAGCATAACATTCTTTCTATTCTAACTTTACTAAGGCATTGAATTTGTTGGTTAATCTTCTTTGAAATCCTATTACTTGGATTTAAGGACCTTACATTCATCGTTATTATCTTCAATCCATGAAATTTATGTTTGCCCTTGTATAATTTATTTTGAGATCTCCTATTTTGCTCCATCTTTCGAATTATTGGTACCTTTTCAACTAACCTGTCGACTTCTCTAAATCTCCCGTGAGCCATAGGGTTTGCATTCATTAGTATACTACTTGCCTCTTATAGGTTGAGAATCTTTGGATGAAATTGGACATGATCATAGTGTATAAGTAGGTCTAAACATGATGTGTTGAGCAAGAGTTATAAAATGTAATCCCTTGGAAGTTTGGTAAATGGATAATGTGTTTAGCTTGGTTTCTTAAATGATAAAAGAGACATTGAATGAAGGAATTGTGAGGACGCAATTTTGTTATGGGGGGAGGATGTGAGACTTGGTCCCAAATTCACGTGCATTAATATTATACTATGTGTAGTTACATATATTTTAGTGTTTCCTATATTCTAATTGTGAGACCCCATATTTTGCTTTATCTCGATTTGTGTATTTTACCTCGTTTTGCGTGAATTGACCTATTTATGTGCTATATGACTTAGAATGTGTTAAATATGTGATTAATACTCCTAATACATGCTAAGTGCACATTCATGAAATTTTAATAAAAAACAGAATCAAAAATTTTATCGTTGGTTTTGGTGAATAGTATTTTTGAACACTTGTCCGCTAAAATTTTTACAGGGGTGTTTAAAATGTTTTAAAACCTAGTCCTCGGGTATTAATAGACCCGTGTTTGATTAAAACGGATTTGGAATTGGTGTTGGAATTTTAAAGATTTTTACACTTTCTTTTGCAAGAAAATGAGTTTTAAGCCGATTCGGGTGAAATTGTTTTAATGTAACACTCTTTGTCACCTAAAATATATTGTCTAGAATTAATTTAGTTGTCAATTTAATAGTTGAGCAAGAAATAGTTATTAAATGAATTAAAAGACTAGAAAATAGAATTAAAGACTAATAAAACTAACATTGACCATTTTTAAAATGTTGACCGTAGCTTATATGCATCAACACACACAAAACACACTTATTTTGCACCTACATGGCCGAGAGCCATAGAGAGAAAAACAAAGCTTTTTCTTCAAGTTTTCAAAGCAAAATTTCATAGAAAAACCTAGTTTTTGTCCGTAGTTTTTCGTGTCGAGTTGGATTTCGCTTGTTGGGCATGCATTGCACGCATTTCTAGGTTTATTTCGCATCAAAGGTCATTTTTTATGTTTATTCTTATAATTGCATTTTGAACCGTTAGAATGTTATTTGAGTGATTGAATTGTGAGTTGTAAATGGTTAAACTATGGTTAAATTATATGTTTAATGCATGTTAAGTTGGATGGCCTACTTTGTCATCTAACTTAGTTGTTTGTTGTTTAATTGATTTCTTGATGCTATATTGATGATTATTGATGATTATTGATTGATGATTGATGAACCGGGAGATAGGAAGTTCTTCTAGATTGTCCTCCTGTGAATGATGTTTATTATTATTGTTGAGTCTAGGTGTGATAACCCGAACCCGGCATGCATTTAATGGCATTTAATTGCATTTAATTAAGTGTTATCATAAATGTTAGCATTGAATTATGTGTTTATTTTTAGTTAAACATTCATTTGTAGCTTTATTTTCATATTTTATTAATCGGTTTTATTTTTCTTGCATCTTAATTCTCGGTTTTCAATAAAATGAAAAGTAGCTCCAAGCCGGAGTAAATTTTGAACTATGTTACTTTCCGAAAATTATATTTTCTTAAATTCTTTGAGGTTTAATTGTTAATCTTTTATTGTCGCAAAGTGCATAGCATATCGAGAGCGATAGTTAGGAAATAATTTCTAGTCCTCAGCAAATAGTGAAAACTAGTGTTTAGTGTTTTAATTTTAGTAGTTTAATTGTTATTAACTTGAATTTGATTTGTGATAGTTGTTTTAGCTTTAAAATGCATAAAATAAGCTAGATTGACCAACTTAAGTTAGCATTGACCAAGAGGCCTTGACCATTTGACTTTGTGTCACCTTATATGCATAATATTAGCAACAACAACAAAAAAAAAAAGCTGAAAAAACAGAATACAAAGGGCTGAACATGGAGGAGAAGAAAAAAAAACATTTTAAATTCAAACATTTTAAACATTTCGATGAAGTTGCTCCGTTACGTGTTCTGTTGATGTAGGAAGGTGCTAGATATGCTAGAATGCCTAAATGTATGGTTTAATTAGATTGTGTAATGGAAAAAACGGAGAAAAAGGCTTAGTGAAAGTTGGGGTCGTTTCGGTCAAGTTTGGAATTTTCTCGATTTGCGTGAAGGCATTGTCGAGGTACGTCATGGAAGCACTTTTGGTGCAGTTGTGACATTGGTTGGCTAATCGGTTGAGGTAGTTGTAGTTCAAACGAGCAAAGGGGAAAATCTGGGCTTTGCGTGAATTCTAGGGTTAAGTAGGGTTTTGGGGTCTTTAGACGTGCCTTATAGTGACCTAGGAGGATTGGTGAAGTCGGTTTCCAAAACTCGTGGCTCGTTTGAAAGTAGTAGCGTTTTACAAGTTGGGGTCATTTTGTGATTTTGTGTGTTTTCATAGCATAATGCCTCTAGATTGCTTAATATTACTTGTTATGCTTGTTAAAGTTGGTTATGATTGAATTGTATATCAATTGTTGATAATGCTTGTTAATGTTATTCTTGTTACTTTATTGATTTTAAATGCTTGTTATCTCATTTATTGCTTATATCTTGTATTGCATTGCATAGTGTCAGGCGCGTGAGTGATGGGCCTCTCTGGGTAGCCTCGAGTTGCCAGTGTTGGTTGCTCTAGCTCCGTGTCCTATTCCCTTTTCTCGCTTGGGTTGCCGCCCAGGGAGTTTTGGATCGTAGAATTGGCAGAGTATGTCCGGAGGACTCTAAACGAAAGTTATAAGGTGGGTGAGCCGGCGCGTCATCGTTAAAATCATCGGAATCGTGATCGGTACATTACTCGCTCGAGTGAACCATAGCCTTTAAAGTGTGGTATAGCTTTGATTGGTTGTGTTAATTCTTTCTTTAATTGTTTATTGTATTGTTGATTATATTGAATGCCTTTTTATTGATTGTATTGCTTAACTGTACCTTTTTGCATTGCCCGATCTTCTTTCTCTCCACCTCGATATCTGTCTCGCCCTCACTGAGTATACGTGTTGTGTATACTCACTCCTCACCACCACATTTCAGGAAATGTCATGTTAGCTAGAAAGTTCGTGATTTCGTGAAAGTTCGTGCTTGAAGAGTTGTCTTGCGTGCCTATGTGGTTTGAGTTGTCGAAGTTTTAAAGATGTATGCTTTCATGTATTGTATGTCAAAAGGAATGTAATTTAAGTTTCATTAGATTGTTGAAGTAGTTTGATAAGTTAGATTATGTATCTAGTTAGTATAGCTTAACTTTAATGCATGTTTGTAATATCCAAAGGAAAAGAGTTAGAATGGTTTGATAGTCTAACTTATGAAATAGGTTAGTACGGTTTAATTGTCAAGCATGAATGTACTTGTAAAAGATGTGAAGAGGTAGGTTAGTCTGTAAACTGGAAATGTATATTTGCTTTTGATTGCTTGTTGAGAACAAGGCTCGGATGGCCTTTAGGTGGTTGAATGTTTGAAGATGGTATTGGTCCACTTATATGTTGTCGCAGGTTTGCTTTTTGCCTAGAAACAGGGGAGACTCCGTCCGTTTTCCCTAAAATTTTGCCCGGGTTTGGAATTGGGTTGTGATTAGATTGATTGATAGAACTTCCGGTCTCGAGAGGGATCGGAGTGTTACAGGTGGTATCAGAGCTTGTTTAGCTCATAAGCCAGGATAGGGTCCTCGATCTGGTGGGTAGTGATCCTTGAATGTGTGCTTGTTAAGTGTGTTTTGAAAGTGTATGCTTGCATGTGAGATTGTGTGTCTTGACCTGAATGTGTGCTCCTATGTGATATAGTTATGTGTTATATGTTAATTGTGTGCTAAGTAAAGTGAAGTGACTAGTTGTGCATTGAATTGACCTATTGAATTGGCATCGTGAATCGAATCGACCTCGTGAGTTGTTATTTGCTTGAAGTATTGCTTGTAATGTGTGTCTTGGAATGTCTTGAATTGGTTATGTTGTGATTTGAATTGATTATGTTGTGCTTGACTTGATTGTCGTGCTTGAGTGACTTTGATGAATAAACTGTTTTACAAACTTGCTTGCATAATAGTTTAAGGCATGTGTATAAATGTGATATCCTGGCATTCATACATTTTCCGTGGAAATGGTAAGTAAGTCTTCTTCCTCCCCTGAAGAGAAGTGGTTAGTAGCAAGCCCAAGTTATTTGGATTGACGGAAACGAGCAGTGCTCAACTAGGCCTTTATTTGGGAGTTGACATTTATAGCTGGAGTTTGTTTATTGGGGTTCCTTGAAGGTTATCTTCTATGCTTTGTGTAAATGACTTCCTTTGGAGTTCTACATGATTATTCTTTGGAGCATTTTCTTAAACGTCTTCTTGATTGGGCATTCATCGGGTATTTTTATATTGGCATTTTGTGGGAGACTTGGTTGGGATTTTAATCAACCTTTGGTGTTCTTTCTGCATTCTTATGGAGAACTTTGATTTGAGTCTGCTTACAATGATCAGTTTTGTGTGAGGTGTACTACTTTGGTATTCCTTGTGGACATTTCTCAGTAGATTTGGCAATCGGAGCTCTTATTGGACTTACTGCATAATATTATCTACAATATCTCCGCTCTAGTCTTTCTTGATATTTTATCGGCAATCGTGATTGGAATTCTTCAATAGTATATGATGCACCTGCACGACATTCCCTCTGGTATTTTACCCAATATTCGGTAGCAGTATTATTTTGGAGAAATCTACTTGGCTATTCAGCTTGGTGTTCATTCATGGACTTTTGATAATTATATATATGTTAACGTACATTATGGATTCCCTATTCAGATGCTTCTTGAGCTATATATTTTGAAAGACTTCCTTGAAACCTCTGTAATATGATTGACTGGATTTCTTGTCTGGAGTCTTCCTGAGCAGTACTTGGGATTCTTGTTTAGACTCTGCTTCAGATTGTTTATTGGTATGTTCTCGGTACTTTTAGTTGGGATTCTATTATGGCATTCATGTCTAGTAAGATTTTTATTTGGGATCTATTTGGTATTCTCTAGAGCCTTTATTTGGCCTTATTATTTTGGAAATTCTGGGCGGTACTACTTGGGCTTCTTCTTCGGCCTTTTCCACACAGGAGAAAATTTATACTTGCTGTTTTATTAAGACGACGCGGGAGGGACTCAATGACTGGGGGATTTCATTTAGAGATTGGCCTTTGGTAATCTTCTCCATATTCCTTTACAGAATTTTCAGCTAGGTCTGCTTACGGTAATAAGCACTGCATGAGTATCTTTGCTTCAGTCTTAGTTATTATTTTCTCGGCATTGTTGGTTGGGGTTTCTATTCGGATTTTCCTACGAGCATCCTTATTCACTATCTTGCCCAGCAACCGATGCAGATTAGTCAGAGTTGGATTTCAGATGATGCTGAGTTTTATTGGAAGAAGAATTGCGAGGACGCAATTGTGTTAAGGGGGGAAGGATGTGATAACCCGAACCCGGCATGCATTTAATTGCATTTAATTAAGTGTTATCATAAATGTTAGCATTGAATTATGTGTTTATTTTTAGTTAAACATTCATTTGTAGCTTTATTTTCATATTTTGTTAATCGGTTTTATTTTTCTTGCATCTTAATGCTCGGTTTTCAATAAAATGAAAAGTAGCTCCGAGCCGGAGTAAATTTTGAACTATGTTACTTTCCGAAAATTATATTTTCTTAAATTCTTTGAGGTTTAATTGTTAATCTTTTATTGTCGCAAAGTGCATAGCATATCGAGAGCGATAGTTAGGAAATGATTTCTAGTCCTCAGCAAATAGTGAAAACTAGTGTTTAGTGTTTTAATTTTAGTAGTTTAGTTGTTATTAACTTGAATTTGATTTGTGATAGTTGTTTTAGCTTTAAAATGCATAAAATAAGCTAGATTGACCAACTTAAGTTAGCATTGACCAAGAGGCCTTGACCATTTGACTTTGTGTCACCTTATATGCATAATATTAGCAAAATAAAAAAAAGCTGAAAAAATAGAATACAAAGGGCCAAACATGGAGGAGAAGAAAAAAAACATTTCAAATTCAAATCTTTGATTCTTCGCGTGAGCTTGCACGTGGTGAGTTCCGAGGCATCTAGCGAGGTTTTCCTAGCGTCT
Organism: Ehretia macrophylla; assembly: GCA_037974665.1. NCBI lineage: Eukaryota > Viridiplantae > Streptophyta > Magnoliopsida > Boraginales > Ehretiaceae > Ehretia > Ehretia macrophylla. Next base: position 76,297,309 of record CM075773.1, read on the forward strand.
AGGAGCATCTAAGGTGAGGGTTTCATGTTTATTTGCGCATTTGAATATTTTGTGTATTAACTTTGATTTTTGGGTTTTATCTGTATATTGTTATTTTAATCGTTTTGAGGCTTAAAGAATGTTCCCTAGCAATTGTAGAACATGTATTTATAGCTTTGTAACATTTTCTGCGGTTGAATATCGAAATTGAAATATAAATTGTTTAATGAATAGTAAATTATGAATAGTAAATCCCCGTTTCGATGAAGTTGCTCCGTTACGCGTTCTGTTGATGTAGGAAGGTGCTAGATATGCTAGAATGCCTAAATATATGGTTTAATTAGATTGTGTAATGGAAAAAACGAAGAAAAAGGCTTAGTGAAAGTTGGGGTCGTTTCGGTCAAGTTTGAAATTTTCTCGATTTGCGTGAAGGCATTGTATAGGTATGTCATGGAAGCACTTTTGGTGCAGTTGTGACATTGGTTGGGTAATCGGTTGAGGTAGTTGTAGTTCAAACGAGCAAAGGGAAAAATCTGGGCTTTGCGTGAATTCTAGGGTTAAGTAGGGTTTTGGGGTCTTTAGACGTGCCTTATAATGACCTAGGAGGATTGGTGAAGTCGGTTTCCAAAACTCATGGCTCGTTTGAAAGTAGTAGCGTTTTACAAGTTGGGGTCATTTTGTGATTTTGTGTGTTTTCATAGCATAATGCCTATAGATTGCTTAATATTACTTGTTATGCTTGTTAAAGTTGGTTATGATTGAATTGTATATCAATTGTTGATAATGCTTGTTAGTGTTATTCTTGTTACTTTATTGATTTTAAATTCTTGTTATCTCGTTTATTGCTTGTATCTTGTATTGCATTGCATAGTATCAGGCGCGTGAGTGATGGGCCTCTCTGGGTAGCCTCGGGTTGCTAGTGTTGGTTGCTCTAGCTCCGTGTCCTATTCCCTTTTCTCGCTTGGGTTGCCGCCCAGGGAGTTTTAGGTCGTAGAATTGACAGTATGTCCGGAGTACTCTAAACGGAAGTTATAAGATGGGTGAGCCGGCGCGTCATCGTTAAAGTCATTGTAATCGTGATCGGTATATTACTCGCTCGAGTAAACCATAGCCTTCAAAGAGTGGTATAGCTTTGATTGGTTGTGTTAATGCTTTCTTTAATTGTTTATTGTATTGTTGATTATATTGAATGCCTTTTTATTGATTGTATTGCTTAACTGTACCTTTTTGCATTGCCCGATCTTCTTTCTCTCCACCTCGATATCTGTCTTGCCCTCACTGAGTATACGTGTTGTGTATACTCACTCCTCACCACCACATTTCAGGAAATGTCATGTTAGCTGGAAAGTTCGTGATTTCGTGAAAGTTCGTGCTTGAAGAGTTGTCTTGCGTGCCTATGTGGCTTGAGTTGTCGAAGTTGTAAAGATGTATGCTTTCATGTATTGTATGTATTTAATGTCAAAAGGAATGTAATTTAAGTTTCATTAGATTGTTGAAGTAGTTTGATAAGTTAGATTCTGTATCTAGTTAGTATAGCTTAACTTTAATGCATGTTTGTAATGTCCAAAGGAAAAGAGTTAGTGTGAAACCCCACTTTCCTGCTTATCTCGTTTTACGAGCTATACCTCGTTTTGCGTGCATATGATATGTTTATGTGCTATAGGACCTAGAAAGTTATAATTTTGATGTCAATACTCCTAATACGTGCTAAATGTGCATTCATGACATTTTCATAAAAAACGGAGTCAAATTTTATCGTCGATTTTCAGTGAATAGTGTTTTCAAAACACGTCCGCTAAAATTTTGAAACTGGTCTTTTTAACCCTTCTAGACCTAGTCCACGGACTTTAATAGACCTGTGTTTGATGAAAACGGTTTTAGAATCGGCTTAAGAATTTATTAGGGTTTTTACACCGACTTTTGCGAAAATCAAGTTTTAAGCCGATTTGGGTAGAATTGTTTGCTTTTAAAACTTCTTGTCACCTAAAAATAATCCACTTGAGATATCTTGGGGGTTGCATAATTATTTTGAGCCTTGGTGAGCAAAAAAATGAGTTTAAAGTCAATAAAACACAAAAATTAATTAGTTTTTATAACTTAAACTAATTTATATATTAACTATTTATGCTCACACTAGTTACACACACTCACATAACACAAAAACACATCCAATTTCACACACTAGGCCGAGAGGAAGAGGAGGAAAAAAAGAAAGAGAATTTCAAGCTTTTTCAATCAATTTTTCAAAGAAAAACTTGGTTTTTGTCCGTAAAACTTCGCACCGACTTGGATTCTGCTTGTTGGGCACACACTTTACGCAATCCTAGGCTTTTATCGCATCAAAGGTGAGAGAAAAATTCTAGATCTCAAAATGTCATTTTTATACTTTTGTTCATAATTGAAAATTTAACTGTTAGAATTGAAATCTGATGATAGATTATTGCTCATTGCATGCTAGGGATCATTTTGATGCAATACTACGAATTTCTTTTGGATGTAGCATAATTTTTATTTTTCGGGTATTTAATTTTGATTAAAATGTTCAAAGTTGAATTAAATGAGTTGTGTTGATCGAAATCGATTGCCGTCGATTTCTAAATACTTGATAAATATGTGTTAAGGCTGTTGTAATGCCGAATTTTCGATTACATTGTTCGTGTGAAAATCCGAAAAATCCAGCCAAGACATCCTAGGGTTTTAGGGTTATCGGGCATGATTTGGAGGTGTTATGGTGGATTTCCGAGAGGGCTAATGTAGTAGGTTGAATGGGTGAGTGATAGAAACTGATTTGGCAATGTTTGGATTAGTAGATTGTAAGTTATGAATTTTAGAAGTTTAGGTTGTCATTCTTTAATTTCTTGAACGATGCCTTTAGATGGTTGGGTGGTGTTTGAATGTTGAATGGTGAGTTGTTGATGAGTAATTTAGGGTTTAATTGTGTATATAATGCATGTCCGGTTAGATGGCCTACTTTGTCATTTAACTTCGTTGTTTGTTGTTTAATTAAATATTTATGTTATTGATTGATTATTATTGAGTTCGAGAATCGGGCACTTTCGTTGCTGATCTCCCAATTGATTGATTGATGATTGATGATGATTATGGAGTCTTGGTATGTGTGTGCCACCTCTCGGGCAGCGTTGGGATGTCGGGTTGATAACGGCATGACTACCATAGGCTACCCCCAGCTCGCATGACGGAGGTGTCATGGAGGGAGGGACTAGTGAGGTACCTCAGTTGCGTGAGTAATGGGGAGTTATAAGAAGAATGGTTGAGATCGTGATGGCGTTTGGAGCTATGTGATGATAGTATTATTTGTGTTATTGTGTGTTTACTGACACAAAGGATTATTCCAAGGAGTTTAGTAGACCTTGCTCGAGATCTATCGGATCCTCACGGGGCTTATGTATATAAGCTCACTCTCTATTATTGCATGCTTACAAGTGTTGCAGAGCCGGATTACGGGTACGTGCCTCCTGAGGAGGAAAATGTGCCTTACGTGGACGAGTCATATGTTCCTGAGTCTTATCCATGATTCTATGTTGTTTAATGTCATGTACATTAGCTTAGTAGACTTTTATATGCTTTATGGTTCTTATTGTAATAGATGTTGAAAAATGATGATCCAAATGATGTTAACTTAGTGGCTTTCTTTTGTCTATGGTTAAGTTGTTAGATGGGTCTCAACTTATTTTTGAAATGTATGATAAGGTTGAGGTATTGTATGTTATGTTGGAACGGAGGCAGATAACGAAGACTGATTATTGTATATTACGGTTATGTTGTGTGTTGTTATGCTGTTGAGGAGTTGTTGTTTGTATGGTTATAGAATTGGATGTTTAATGTTATTAATGAGGTTGGTTTAGAACCCAGGTAATCTATTTACTGTCGTTATGCTGCCGAAATTCCGTTGCGTCCTGACTGATTGTAGGTGGGGTCGAGTTGGGGCGTGACATTTAAGTGTATCAGAGCGCATGTTAGTTGTTAGCCAGGGTATTCTCGGAATGTGGGTAAAGGTCTTAGCATGAAATATGTATGAAAAGAAAGAAAAATGAAATATGTATTGGTATGATTAAATGATTAAGTGATTATGTGATTTAAGTGCTTATGTGATTATGTGATCAATTTGCTTATGTGATTGAAACTTATGTGATCTATGTGCTTTATATGAGTTTGTTGTTTATGTGTTAAAAGTTGTATATAATCTGTTTATGTGCTATAACCTGTGCTAACTCTTTGATTAGTACGATGGCCGGTAGACCGAGGACTCGTGGTAGGCCCGAGATTGTAGATGAGGTCCCTGGTAATGTGGCACAGGGCAGTGATAGGGGTGATGTCAGGTTAGGGGCAGCAATGGATCGGATTGCAGATTTGATGGCTGGGCAGGCCCAGTTGTTAGCAGGTCGGGTTGCTCAGACTCAGGCATTGCAGGCCCAGATACAGAATGTACAGGGTGGTAATCACGGTCGAGGTACTATGAAGGAGTTTCTGGGGTACTATCCTCCTAGATTTCAGGGAGAGCCTGATGATAGGAAGGCCGAGTCGTGGATTAGTAAGTTAGAGAAAATTTTTGATTCTCTCGGGTACACTGATGAGAGGAAGGTGACTTGTGCTGTCTATTTGCTTGATGATGAGGCAGAGGAATGGTGGCGCACTGTGAGAGCCAGTTGGGAGACCCAGGGTGTTCCGTACATTTGGGATACCTTTCTGATTGCTTTTAGGGATAAGTATGTCCCGAGGGTTGCACGGGAGAGGAGAGAGGCTGAGTTCTTGTCTTTGGTACAGGGGGATTCTACTGTGGCTCAGTATGAGGCTACATTCACTAGGTTGTCCCGGTATGCACCGGAGTTTGTAGTTGTGGAGGAGAGGAAGACCCGTAGATTTATGTTGGGATTGAGGCCCGAGATTCAGGATGCAATGGCTCTGAATCGCTATGATATCTTTACTGAGGCTTTTGATGCAGCTTCTAGGTTAGAGAAGAGGAAAGGGATCAGATCGTCTCCAGTCAGCCTAGTAAGAGGCCGTATCAGCCACAGGGCCAGCAGGTTATATATAGGCCTCCAGTACAGCAGGTTGTCTATAGGCCACCAGCCCAGCAGGGTTCTTATAGGCCACAGGGTCAGCAGAGTTACTATCGGCCTCAGTTTCAGCAGAGGCCATATCAGGTTCAGACTCAGTATAGGCCAGCCCAGTCTCAGGGTCAGTACAGGCCTAGTGTGGTGAGACCTCAGCAGCAGGCTGTATCAGCTGCTTCATCAGCTTCTGGTTTTTCTAGGGGCAGTGTTAGTGCCACATCATCGCAGTGTAATTACTGCAAGCGCCCAGGGCATGTGGAGTCCGACTGTAGGGTAAAGGCAGGGACATGTTTGGGTTGTGGTAGCATCGAGCATAGGGCGAAGGATTGCCCTAGGTATGCGAGGACTGAGGGTCGGGCAGCGACTCAGGGTTACCAGGGTAGGCCTACAGGCAGTGTACCACAGCAGCAGCGGGTTCAGGCTCGGGCTTATGCAGTTGATATGGAGGAGATGCCTGAGGAGACTGCAGTGGTGGAAGGTAACTTCCTTATACTTGATCAACTTGTTAAAGTGTTGATTGATTCTGGTGCTACGCATTCTTTCATTACTCCTGCTTGTGTGCAACGTGTTAAATTGCAACCTGAAAGATTGCCTTATGTGGTTGAGATTAGTACCTCTTTGACTGATAAGTATGTTACTAGCTTAGTATGTAAGAATTGTATAGTACATGTTAAGGGGCATAATTTTCCTTCGGACCTTATTTTATTTCCTATCCGGGGGTATGATGTTATTCTGGGTATGGATTGGCTTTTTAAGTATGATGCCCAGTTGAACTGTAGAACCAAGGTAGTACAGTTTCGCTTACCGGATCAGCTAGTAGTAGAGGTAGCGGGTAACCGGGGTACTAAGACGAGTTTTGTTATCTCAGCAACTAAAGCCGTTAAGTTGGTGAGTAAGGGGTGTTCGGGTTATCTAGCTTATTTGATCAACAAGCCATCTGATAAGCTACAGCTAGAGGAAGTCCCTATTATTCGGGAATATCCTAATGTATTTCCCGAGGATTTGCCAGGGTTGCCGCCAGAGAGGGATATAGAGTTTGTGATTAATCTTGTTCCCGGTACTCAACCTATTTCTAAATCGGCATACCGGATGGCACCAGCTGAGTTGAAGAAGTTGAAGACTCAGTTACAGGAGTTATTGAAGAAAAGATTTATTCAGCAGAGTTCTTCAGCTTAGGGAGCTCCTGTTTTATTTGTGAAGAAGAAGGATTGTACTTTGAGATTGTGTATTGATTACCGTGGTTTGAATCAAGTGACCATCAAGAATAAATATCCTTTGCCACTGATTGATGAGTTGTTTGATCAACTTCAGGGAGCCAAAGTCTATTCTAAATTTGATTTGAGGCAGGAGTATTATCAGCTTCGGATTCGTACGGAGGATGTTCCGAAATCTGCCTTCAGGACTCGGTACGGGCATTATGAGTTTGTTGTTATGCCCTTTGGTTTGACTAATGCATCGGCAGCATTCATGGATCTTATGCATCGAGTCTTTCAGCCGTACTCGGACCAGTTCGTGATGATTTTTATTGATGATATCTTGGTCTATTCTAAATCTGAATCGGAGCACGAGCAACATCTACGGCTTGTATTAAAGAAGTTGCAGGAGCATCAGTTGTTTGCCAAGTTCAGCAAATGTGAATTTTGGCTGCAACGGATTTCTTTTCTTGGCCATGTTATTACACAGAGCGGTATTTCTGTAGATCCCACTAAGATTGAATCGATGATGTCTTGGAAGCGGCCAGAGAGTGTTTCTGATGTTCGTAGCTTTCTTGGCTTGGCGGGTTATTACTGTAGGTTTGTCAAGGACTTCTCGAAGATTGCGGGGCCACTATCTAAGTTGACTCAGAAACGGACTATCTTTAATTGGGATGAGAAGTGTGAGAGTGGGTTTCAAGAGTTGAAAAAGAGGTTGACTACTGCTCCAGTAATTGCTCTACCGGAGGGGACTGATAATATGGTCATTTACAGCGATGCATCCAAGGAGGGCTTGGGATGTGTTCTTATGCAGGATGGCCGAGTTATTGCCTATGCTTCTCGAAAGTTGAAACCTTATGAAGAAAATTATCCGACTCATGATCTTGAGTTGGCAGCAGTTGTCTTTGCACTCAAGAAGTGGCGTCATTATCTGTGGGGCAGTAAGTTTGAAATTTTCACTGATCATAAGAGTCTGAAGTACTTGTTCTCACAAAAGGAGTTGAATATGCGCCAGCGGAGGTGGATGGAGCTTCTTGGAGATTATAATTGTTCTATCAATTATCTGCTTGGAAAGGCAAATGTTGTGGCAGATGCTCTCAGCCGGAAGGCTAGTATTTCTTGTTTGGCTGTCAAGAAGTGGGAGGTTCTTGAGGAGATTAGTTATTGGAGACCAGAGTTGACTCAGGTTGGGGTGATGTGTTCACATCTCCGTATTCAGCCTTTATTATTGTCTCAGATCAGGGAAGCTCAGCAACTTGATGTTAAACTTCAGAAAATCAAGGATCAGATCGCTGATGATCAGTCTGACTTTAAACTGCATGAGGACGGTATTCTTCGGTTTTGGAACAGGGTTTGTGCTCCCGATGAGCCGAGTTTGAGGCGAGGTATTCTGGAGGAAGCTCATAATTCTAAATATACTATTCATCCCGGTGGAACCAAGATGTATCGGGATTTGAAGCAAGATTACTGGTGGAACAACATGAAGAGGGAGGTTGCTCAGTTTGTATCTAGATGTTTGACTTGTCAGAGAGTGAAAGCCGAGCATCAATGACCTGCAGGTTTGCTTCAGCCGTTGGCTATACCAGAGTGGAAATAGGAGCATATTACGATGGACTTCGTCATTGGGTTGCCTAGATCACCGAGGAGTAATGATGCAGTTTGGGTTGTCGTGGATCGTTTGACGAAGACAGCTCATTTTATTGCAATGAGGATGGGAGATGAGGTTATAAAGTTGATGGACCTCTATCTGGATCAAATTGTTAGACTTGACGATATTCCATCTAGTATTGTCTCTGATCGAGATCCTCGATTTACTTCTCGTTTGTGGGAGAAACTTCAGGAGACCTTAGGTACTCAGTTGAACTTCAGTACCGCATATCATCCACAGACCGACGGTCAGTCTGAGCGAACTATTCAGATTCTGGAAGATATGCTTAGGGCTTGTGTTCTGGACTTCGGGAAGAACTGGGAGAAACATCTACCACTTGCCGAGTTTGCCTATAACAATAGTTATCAAGCTACTATTGGGATGGCACCTTTCGCAGCTCTTTACGGTCGTAAGTGCCGTTCACCTTTATATATGGGACGAGGTAGGAGAGATGAAGACTATTGATCCGACTATTATGCCAGAACTTCTTGAGAAGATTGAGAATGTTCAGTTAATCAGGCAGAGAATGCTTATGGCGCAGAGTAGATTCAAGAGTTATGCTGATAAGCGTCGTCGAGACTTGGAGTTTGCAGTTGGAGATCGGGTTTTCTTGAGATTGTCTCCTCGAAAGGGGTTTGCTCGTTATGGTAAAGGTGGAAAGCTGAGTCCGAGATTTGTTGGGCCGTTTGAGATTACTGGCAGGGTTGGTAAGTTGGCATATTGGTTGGCTTTACCGGAGAACTTCTCTAATGTCCACGATGTATTTCACGTGTCTAATTTGCGGAAATATAATCCGGATCCTTCTCATATTCTTGAGCCAGAGCCGTTACAGCTTCGAGAGAATTTGACTTATGACGAGCGTCTGATTCGTATTCTAGATCAGATGGACCGAGAGTTGAGGTCAAAGAGGATTCCGATGGTTAACGTGTTGTGGAAGCATCACGGCATTGAGGAAGCTACGTGGGAGAGACGAGATTAGATGCAGCAGCAATACCCAGATCTTTTCCGTACATCAAGTAAGAATTTCGAGGATAAAATTTCTATAAGGGGGGGGGGGGAAGAATGTGAAACCCCACTTTCCTGCTTATCTCGTTTTACGTGCTATACATCGTTTTGCGTGCATATGATCTGTTTATGTGCTATATGTGATAACCCGAACCCGGCATGCATTTAATGGCATTTAATTGCATTTAACTAAGTGACATTTTAAATGTTGGCATTGAATTTGTGTTTATTTTTAGTTAAACACTTATTTGTAGCTTTACTTTCATATTTCTTTTAAAAGTAATTAGAATAATACCTGAGCTAATCATGTTAACGGAATATCAACTACTTTTCATATATGTGTCAATCGGTTTTATTTTTCTTGCACTTAAATGCTCGGATTTCACTTAAATGAAAAGTAGCTCCGAGCCGGAGTAAATTTTAAACTATAATGCTTTTCAAAATGATATATTTCTTAGATTCTTTGAGAATTAATTGTTACTTCTTTGTTATCGCAAAGTGCATAGCATATCGAGAGAGATAGTTAGGAAATGAATTCCAATCCTCAACAAATAGTGAAAACTAGTGTTTGGTGTCTTAAATTTTATATTTTAATTGTTGTTAGCTAGAATTGATGTTTCCTTAGTTGTTTTAGCCTAAAAATGCGCAAAATGAACTACTTTGACCATGTTTACTTAGCATTGACCAAGGGGGCTTGACCTTTGACCTTGTCATCTTTTAATAGCCTAATTTACCACAAAATAAAAAAAAAACAGACCTGAAACAGCAGCATAGCAGGGCCGAAAAAATAAGGGAAGAAAAAAAAAGAAAATTCAACTTCAATTCTTCGATTCTTCGCGAGGGCTTCCACGGGGTGGTTTTCGAGGCACTCTACGAGGTTTTCCTAGCGTCTAGGAGCGTCTGAGGTGAGGGAATCATGTTATTTGCGCATTTAAATGTTTAGTGTATCAACTTTGTAATTTTTAGATTTTATCCGTAGATTGTTGTTTAAAGCGTTTTGATGCTTCTAGAATGTTCCTTGTTGATTGTAGAACATGTATTTATAGCTTTTTAACATTTTCTGCTGTTAGATGTTGAGATTGTAATTTAAATTGATTAATGAATAGTAATTAGTGAATAGTAAACCCTTGGAACGATGAACTTGCCCCGTTATGCTGTCCGTTGATGTGAAAATGTGCAAGGTATGCTAGAATGCCTAAATGTGTGGTTTAATTGGACTTTATAATGGAAAAATAGAGAAAAACGGCTTAGTGAAAGTCGGGGTCGTTTAGGTCGACTTTAGCATTTTCTCGTTTTGCGTGATGGAATTATTTCGGGAGCCCATGGAAGCACTTTTGGTACGGTCGTGGTGTTGGTTGGGTGTTTGGTTGGTATAGTTGTAGTTCAAACGAGCAAAGGGGGAAAACCGGACTTTACGTGAATTCTAGGGTTAGTAGGGTTTCGGAGTCTCTAGACGTGCTTTATGGTAACCTAGGAGGATTGGTGAAGTCAGTTTCCAAAGCTCGTGGCTCGTTTGAAAGTAGTAGAGTATTGAAGTTGGGGTCCTTTTTGTGATTTTGTGTGTTTTCATAGAATATTGCTTATAGTATGTTTATATTGACTATAGAATGTTTGTATTGCTCATAGAATGATTATTTTGATTATAGAATCTTATATTGCTTATAGGATGCTTATGTTGCCTATAGAATGCTTATAATGCCTATAGAATACTTGTTGTTGCTTGATAATGTTAGTTGGTGTTAGTCTTGTTACTTGTTTGATTGCAAATGCTTGTTAATGCTTATTCCGCTTGTTAGAGTTGGTTGTTGATTGAAATGTCTATCCATTGTTAAGAATGCTTGATATCTTGTTTATCGCTCGTTTATCGCCTTGTATCGAGTCTTGCATTGCATAGTGTCTCATGCGTGAGTGATGGGCCTCTCTGGGTAGCCTCGGGTTGCCAGTGTTGGTTGCTCTAGCTCCGCTGCTATTCCCTTTTCTCGCTTGGGTTGCCTCCCAGGGAGTTTTGGGTCGTAGGTTGATGGATACTTCCGGGGTATTCCAAACTGGTGTTATAAGGTGGTTTGGGCCGGCGCGTCATCGTTAATGTCATCGGAATCGTAATCGGTACATTACTCGCTCGAGTGATCCATAGCCTTCAAAGTATGGTATAGCTTTGATTGGTTGTGTTAATGCTTTTCTTAATTGTTTATTGTATTGTTGTATGTATATTGAAAGCCTTTTATTGATTGTATTGCTTAACTGTACCTATTTGCATTGCACGATCTTATTTCTCTCCAACTCGATATCTGTCTCGCCCTCACTGAGTATACGTGTTGTGTATACTCACTCCTCACCACCACATTTCAGGAAATACCTTGTTAGCTGAAAAGTTCGTGGATATGTGATAGTTCGTGCCTGAAGAGTTTTCTTGCGTGCTTTGTGACTTGAGCTATCAAAGATGTAAAGATATATGCTTCCATATGTTGTATGTATTTATTGTTAAAAGAAATGTAAATTTAAATCTAGCTTAGTGGTTGAGGTGGTTTGATAAGTTAGATTATGTACTTAGTTAATGTAGCTTATCTTCAATGTATGTTTGTAATGACAAAGAAAAAAGATAGAAAAATTTGATAGTCTAGCTTATACAATAGGATGGTGAAGTTTAATTGCTAAGCATGAACGTATATTTACTTGTGATTTGCATGTTGTGAACCAAGGCTCGGATGGCCTTGAGGTGGTTGAATGTTGGACATGGTATTGGTCCACTTATATGCTGTCCTAGGTTTGTTGCTTTTGCCTAGAAACAGGGGAGACTCCGTCCGTCTTTCCCTAAAATTTTGCCCGGGTTTGGTTTGGGTTGTGATTAGTTTGATTGATAGAACTCCCGGTCTCGAGAGGGATCGGGGTACTACACTATAGGACCTAGAAAGTTATAATTTTGATGTCAATACTCCTAATACGTGCAAAATGTGCATTCATGACATTTTTATCAAAAACGGAGTTAGAAATTTTATTGTCGATTTTCAGTGAATAGTATTTTCAAAACACGTCCGCTAAAATTTTGAAACTGGTCTTTTTAACCCTTCTAGACCTAGTCCATGGACTTTAATAGACATGTGTTTGATGAAAACGGTTTTAGAATCGGCTTAAGAATTTATTAGGGTTTTTACACCAACTTTTGTGAAAATCGAGTTTTAAGCCGATTCGGGTAGAATTGTTTGATTTTAAAACTTCTTGTCACCTAAAAATAATCCACTTGAGATATCTTGGGGTTGCATAATTATTTTGAGACTTGGTGAGCAATAAAATGAGTTTAAAGTCAATAAAACACAAAAATTAATTAGTTTTTATAACTTAAACTATTTTATATATTAACTATTTATGCTCACACTAGTTACACACACTCACATAACACAAAAACACATCCAATTTCACACACTAGGCCGAGAGGAAGAGGAGGAAAAAAAGAAAGAGAATTTCAAGCTTTTTCAATCAATTTTTCAAAGAAAAACTTGGTTTTTGTCCGTAAAACTTCGCACCGACTTGGATTCTGCTTGTTGGGCACGCACTTCACGCATTCCTAGGCTTGTATCGCATCAAAGGTGAGAGAAAAATTCTAGATCTCAAAATGTCATTTTTATACTTTTGCTCATAAATGAAAATTTAACCGTTAGAATTGAAATCTGATGATAGATTATTGCTCCTTGCATGCTAGGGATCATTTTGATGCAATACTACGAATTTCTGTCGGATGTAGCATAATTTTTATTTTCCGGGTATTTAATTTTGATTAAAATGTTCAAAGTTGAATTAAATGAGTTGTGTTGATCGAAATCGATTGCCGTCGATTTCTAAATACTTGATAATTATGTGTTAGCGCTATTGTAATGCCGAATTTTCGATTACATTGTTCGTGTGAAAATCCAAAAAATCCAGCCAAGACATCCTAGGGTTTTAGGGTTATCGGGCATGATTTGGAGGTGTTATGGTGGATTTTCGAGAGGGATAATGTAGTAGGTTGAATGGGTGAGTGATAGAAACTGATTTGGCAATGTTTGGATTAGTAGATTGTAAGTTATGAATTTTAGAAGTTTAGGTTGTCATTCTTTAATATCTTGAACGATGCCTTTAGATGGTTGGGTGGTGTTTGAGTGTTGAATGGTAAGTTGTTGATGAGTAATTTAGGGTTTAATTGTGTATATAATGCATGTCCGGTTAGATGGCCTACTTTGTCATTTAACTTCGTTGTTTGTTGTTTAATTAAATATTGATGTTATATTGATGTTATTGATTGATTATTATTGAGTTCGAGAATCGGGCACTTTCGTTGCTGATCTCCCAATTGATTGATTGATGATTGATGATGATTATGGAGTCTTGGTATGTGTGTGCCACCTCTCGGGCAGCGTTGGGCTGTCGGGTTGATAACGGTATGACTGCCATAGGCTACCCCCAGCTCGCATGACGGAGGTGTCATGGAGGGAGGGACTAGTGAGGTACCTGGGTGCGTGAGTAATGGGGAGTTATAAGAAGAACGGTTGAGATCGTGATGGCGTTTGGAGCTACACCAAATAGAGTATCCTTTATTGATTGGTTATATAGCTATGTGATGATAGTATTATTTGTGTTATTGTGTGTTTACTGACTCAAAGGATTATTCCAAGGAGTTTAGTAGACCTTACTTGAGATCTATCGGATCCTCACTGGGCTTATGTATATAAGCTCACTCTCTATTATTGCATGCTTACAGGTGTTGCAGAGCCGGATTACGGGTACGTGCCTCCTGAGGAGGAAAATGTGCCTTACGTGGACGAGTCATATGTTCCTGAGTCTTATCCATGATTCTATGTTGTTTAATGTCATGAACATTAGCTTAGTAGACTTTTATATGCTCTATGGTTCTTATTGTAATAGATGTTGAAAAATGATGATCCAAATGATGTTAACTTAGTGGCTTTCTTTTGTCTATGGTTAAGTTGTTAGATGGGTCTCAACTTATTTTTGAAATGTATGATAAGGTTGAGGTATTGTATGTTATGTTGGAACGGAGGCAGATAACGAAGACTGATTATTGTATATTACGGTTATGTTGTGTGTTGTTATGCTGTTGAGGAGTTGTTGTTTGTATGGTTATAGAATTGGATGTTTAATGTTATTAATGAGGTTGGTTTAGAACCTCGGTAATCTATTTACTATCGTTATGCTGCCGAAATTTTGTTGCGTCCTGACTAATTGTAGGTGGGGTCGAGTTGGGGCGTGACATTTAAGTGGTATCAGAGCGCATGTTAGTTGTTAGCCGGGGTATTCTTGGAATGTGGGTAAAGGTCTTAGCATGAAATATGTATGAAAAGAAAGAAAAGTGAAATATGTATTGGTATGATTAAATGATTAAGTGATTATGTGATTTAAGTGCTTATGTGATTATGTGATCAATTTGCTTATGTGATTGAAACTTATGTGATCTATGTGCTTTATATGAGTTTGTTGTTTATGTGTTAAAAGTTGTATATAATCTGTTTATGTATAACCTGTGCTAACTCTTTGATTAGTATGATGGCCGGTAGACCGAGGACTCGTGGTAGGCCCGAGATTGTAGATGAGGTCCCTGGTAATGTGGCACAGGGCAGTGATAGGGGTGATGTCAGGTTAGGGGCAGCAATGGATCGGATTGCAGATTTGATGGCTGGGCAGGCCCAGTTGTTAGCAGGTCAGGCTGCTCAGACTCAGGCATTGCAGGCCCAGATACAGAATGTACAGGGTGGTAATCACGGTCGAGGTACTATGAAGGAGTTTCTGGGGTACTATCCCCCTTGATTTCAGGGAGAGCCTAATGATAGGAAGGCCGAGTCGTGGATTAGTAAGTTAGAGAAAATTTTTGATTCTCTCGGGTACACTGATGAGAGGAAGGTGACTTGTGCTGTCTATTTGCTTGATGATGAGGCAGAGGAATGGTGGCGCACTGTGAGAGCCAGTTGGGAGACCCAAGGTGTTCCGTACGTTTGGGATACCTTTCTGACTGCTTTTAGGGATAAGTATGTCCCGAGGGTTGCATGGGAGAGGAGAGAGGCTGAGTTCTTGTCTTTGGTACAGGGGGATTCTACTGTGGCTCAGTATGAGGCTACATTCACTAGGTTGTCCCGGTATGCACCGGAGTTTGTAGCTGTGGAGGAGAGGAAGACCCGTAGATTTATGTTGGGATTGAGGCCCGAGATTCAGGATGCAATGGCTCTGAATCGCTATGATATCTTTACTGAGGCTTTTGATGCAGCTTCTAGGTTAGAGAAGAGGAAAGGGGATCAGATCGTCTCCAGTCAGCCTAGTAAGAGGCCGTATCAGCCACAGGGCCAGCAGGTTATATATAGGCCTCCAGTACAGCAGGTTGTCTACAGGCCACCAGCCCAGCAGGGTTCTTATAGGCCACAGGGTCAGCAGAGTTACTATCGGCCTCAGTTTCAGCAGAGGCCATATCAGGTTCAGACTCAGTATAGGCCAGCCCAGTCTCAGGGTCAGTACAGGCCTAGTGTGGTGAGACCTCAGCAGCAGGCTGTATTAGCTGCTTCACCAGCCTCTGGTTCTTCTAGGGACAGTGTTAGTGCCACATCATCGCAGTGTAATTACTACAAGCGCCCAGGGCATGTGGAGTCCGACTGCAGGGTAAAGGCAGGGACATGTTTGCGTTGTGGTAGCATCGAGCATAGGGCGAAGGATTGCCCTAGGTATGCGAGGACTGAGGGTCGGGTAGCGACTCAGGGTTACCAGGGTAGGCCTACAGGCAGTGTACCACAGCAACAGCGGGTTCAGGCTCGGGCTTATGCAGTTGATATGGAGGAGATGCCTGAGGAGACTGCAGTGGTGGAAGGTAACTTCTTTATACTTGATCAACTTGTTAAAGTGTTGATTGATTCTGGTGCTACGCATTCTTTCATTACTCCTGCTTGTGTGCAACGTGTTAAATTGCAACCTGAAAGATTGCCTTATGTGGTTGAGATTAGTACCTCTTTGACTGATAAGTATGTTACTAGCTTAGTATGTAAGAATTGTATAGTACATGTTAAGGGGCATAATTTTCCTTCGGACCTTATTTTATTTCCTATCCGGGGGTATGATGTTATTCTGGGTATGGATTGGCTTTTTAAGTATGATGCCCAGTTGAACTGTAGAACCAAGGAAGTACAGTTTCGCTTGCCGGATCAGCCAATAGTAGAGGTAGCGGGTAACCGGGGTACTAAGACGAGTTTTGTTATCTCAGCAACTGAAGCCGTTAAGTTGGTGAGTAAGGGGTGTTCGGGTTATCTAGCTTATTTGATCAACAAGCCATCTGATAAGCTACAGCTAGAGGAAGTCCCTATTATTCGGGAATATCCTAATGTATTTCCCGAGGAGTTGCCAGATAACGAAGACTGATTATTGTATATTACGGTTATGTTGTGTGTTGTTATGCTGTTGAGGAGTTGTTGTTTGTATGTTTATAGAATTGGATGTTTAATGTTATTAATGAGGTTGGTTTAGAACCTCGGTAATCTATTTACTGTCGTTATGCTACCGAAATTTTGTTGTGTCCTGACTGATTGTAGGTGGGGTCGAGTTGGGGCGTGACAGTTAGAATGGTTTGATAGTCTATCTTATGAAATAGGTTAGTACGGTTTAATTGTCAAGCATGAATGTACTTGTAAAAGATGTGAAGAGGTAGGTTAGTCTGTAAACTGGAAATGTATATTTGCTTGTGATTGCTTGTTGAGAACAAGGCTCGGATGGCCTTGACGTGGTTGAATGTTTGGAGATGGTATTGGTCCACTTATATGCTGTCGCAGGTTTGATTTTTTCCAAGAAACAGGGGAGACTCCGTCCGTTTTTCCTAAAATTTTGCCCGAGTTTGGAATTGGGTTGTGATTAGATTGATTGATAGAATTCCCGATCTCGAGAGGGATTGGGGTGTTACACTTGGTATGTGTGTGCCACCTCTCGGGCAGTATCAGGCTGTTGGGTTGATAACGGCATGACTACTAAAGACTACCTCCAGCTCGCATGACGGAGGTGTCATGAAGGGCGAGGCTAGTGAGGTACCTTGGGTGCGTGAGTAATGGGGAGTTACAAGAAGAATGGTTGAGATCGTGATGGCGTTTGGAGCTATACCAACTAGAGTATCCTTTATTGATTGGTCATTATAGTTATGTGTTTGCATTGTTATTGATGTTTTCTTGTGTGTTTACTGCTCAAAGGATTATTTCCAAGGAGTATAGTAAATACTGTTAGAGATCTATCAGGTCCTCACTGAGCTTGTTTTATATAAGCTCACTCTCTATTATTGCATGCATACAGGTGTTGTTGAGGAAGATTACGGGTACGTGTCTCAGGAAGCTGAGAATGTGCCATATGTGGACGAGTCCTATGTGCCAGAGTCTTGTCCTTGATGTTAGAGATGTTGTATACCATATAGTCTTGTATATTATTCTAGTTGTCTTTTATTTACTTCATAGTTTATAATGTACAAGTTGTAGTAAAGATAATGAACTAGTTGTTGCTAACTTAGTAGTCTCTCTTTTGACTATGATCGGGTTGCTAAGTTAGATTATGATCTATTTTGAAATGTATGTTCAGTTAATGTATTATGTTGGAACGGAAGCATATAACTATGATTGGATTGTTGAAGAATGATTAGTGTATAATATGGTTACGTTGTATGTTGTTAATTTTAATTGAGGAGTTGATTATTGAATGGTTTGTGGAGTTTGGTTGTATGTATCATAAATGGGTTGGTTTAGAGCCCTGGGGTCCTAATTACTGTCGTTATACTGCCAAAATTTCGTTGCATCCTGACTGATCGTAGGTGGGGTCGAGTTAGGGCGTGACACTAATTACTTGTTATATGAAAAGGAAATAAGTTAGAATCATAGAAATTAAGTAGAATAACTTTCGGGGTAACTTTGCAAACATTAGAAAACTTTTGGGGCCAAAGTATAAATACATAAACTTTTACTTGGGCACCAAGTAAACTAATATAACTAGAATTAAACTTTGATTAATTGCATTGGAGACCCCACGACTCAAGAAGAAAAGAAAAGAGGAGATTTTTGCAAAAGCTACCAAACCTTGGAGTCAAACTCTAATTAAATATAACTTATAACTTATCTTCTAAGTAAATAAAACAATACAACACCTACCAACCCCTCCCCCTCCCCCCACTACACGCCCCTCACCCCCTCCCCCTCCCCCCCTCCCCCCCCCCCCCCCCCCCGGTAAAGAACCCGTCAGCTTCAAGAAAGAAAAAAGAGAGAAATTGTGAAGAAGACAAAGGGAATTGTAACAAATAGGAAGGTTTTGAAGCAATTTCAAGTGGTTTTGGAGGAATTCTTAGCTAGTTCAAGCCATAACCATCAATCTTAAGCTTTCTTTAGGAGAATCAAAGGTGAGGGAATTATTTTAAAAGCATGATTTTGAAGTTATAAAGGCATGATTGTGATTATATAGCTTATTTGATGATTAATCTTGGAAGATTATTGTTAGTTTAAGCTATTATCTTGTTATTCAAAGTTAGCTATGTTGTAGTATTTAATTGTTTTCTTGTGATTAAAGCTTAATGTAGTAGGTACATATATTGTGTATTGAGGATGCTTAAGTGAATTCTTGGAAGACGTAATGCTAGAAATTAGTGTTTGAAGTAGAAACATAGCAAGAAGCTGAAATTAGATTTTGGACAGATTACTGCACCCGATTTCTAGAACTGTTTTGACAAAATAAACGAATTCAAAACTGAATAAAATTTTTACAGTAGCTGGATGAATCAGTTTGGAACAAATTTCGTTTTTCGGGAAGAAGCTAATTTGACCGTTTTAATCGTCTAACTAAGCTATTTTTTAAAAGTAGCAGAAAACATTGTAATCTAGACATATTAGAGTAGTTGCACAGAAAATATCATAACTTGTTGATTTTAGCTTGAAATTGAGTTCTATTTGATTCTAGAACTATCTATACCCGAAGAGCTTCGCATACATATAAAAATTAGATTGTTTGGACGTCGTTAACCTAGGTAACTGAACTACTAAATTTGAGCTTCTGCTGAGAAATTTGAAAATGTTAAACTAGATTGCTTATTGCTATTGTTGATTTCCATGGCATATTATTTGAAATGACGTGCAATGCATAATCTAATGTGATATTAGAAAGGTTGCAACCTTCTTTCGACATGGTAGTGTCAAAAAACTCCGGGCGGCATTGGGCTTGCCGGTCTAGGGTGGCTACCATTGTGACACCCGGACCTAGGATATGGACTTTAAATTAAATTGCACATCTATTTCATTAAATTGTATATTCTTGGAAAATGTGCAACAAAACTATTCGCATTCATTTAAATTTTGTTTATTTGTTATGCTTAGAATAATTGTTTTATTCTTTTGTTTACTAGAATTTACTTTATTTACATTTTCGTTAATTGATTTAATTCTACAATTGATGTGAACCCCGAACTCGGAAACTGAATGAACTATTCTAATTAATTTGTTTTATAATTTATTTATCGAGACCATGTCTAAATGTTTTACATGAAATAATCAATCTGTTACTTTTATTATTTGTGATTATCTTATTTGCAATTAGTTGATTTGTGTTTATTTATTGAATTGCTAATTATACAAGGCTAATCTTGCCACACATGTGACAATTCTAGAACAATTCTTAGAGTTGACTTAATTTCAACTACACTTTTTGGAAGAAAAAAAAAGAAGAGAAATTAGCAAAGCTAAGAAAAAAAAAAAAGAAGAAGAAATAGTCGAAGCTTCTAGGGCTCCAAACTTGTGTGCTTTTTGGGCTGGATTTAAGAGATTAAAGGAAAGCCAAGAAACCTCTAGCGTAATCTAAATGCATCGGTGAGGGATTCATGAGCTATTTACATTTATTGTGTGTAATTAGTTGCTTCAATGGTGTTTATGAAATGAACCTATGATTCAAAGCTCATGAATGTTTGAATGTATGATTTTTCAACATGTTTTGTGTTGTGGGAGCCCTCTATTGTATGATCTAAAGGGTTGTAAGAAATTTCTATGATGTTGCTATCTTGATATTTATTGATCTAAGTCGAGCATGTATTGTTTGATAAAAGGTTCCAATGAGTTGAATTAATGTTAGATATGATAGGATCGAGAGCGAAACAACTTCATAAGCAAACATAAGCAAATAATGGCATTTATATGCTAGTGTGTGTGTGTGTGATAGCTTTCGACCAAACTGAACCAGCGCCAGTAGTGATTGTAACACCACGATCCCTCTCGAGACCGGGAGTTATATCAATCAATCTATTCACAACCCAATTCCAAACCCGGGCAATATTTTTAGAGAAAGATGGACGGAGTCTCCCCTGTTCCTAGGCAAAATGTAAAACCTGCAACAGCATATAAGTGGACCAATACTGTGTCCAACCGTTCAAACACCTCAAGGCCATCCGAGCCTTGGTTCTCAACAATTAAACACAAGTAAAAATACAATTCCAAGTACCCAGACTATTCTAACTTTTCTTTAAGCAATACAAGCATGCATTAAAGTTAAGCTATACTAACTAGATACATAAACTAACTTATCAAGCCACTTCAATAATCTAATAAAACTTAAATTACATTCCTTCTGCCATTAAATACATACAATACATGAACATACATCTTTGCATCTTTGACAACTCAAGCCACATAGCATGCAAGACAACTCTTCAAGCACGAACTTTCACACAGTCACGAACTTTCCAGCTAACATGGCATTTCCTGAAATGTGGTGGTGAGGAGTGAGTATACTTAACACGTATACTCAGTGAGGGTGAGACAGATATCGAGGTGGAGAGAAAAAAGATCGTGCAATGCAAATAAGGCAGTTAAGCAATATATATCTGGCAAGTAGGCATTCAATCTAACAATCAATACAATTACCAATTAATAAAAGCATTAACACAACCATTCAAAGCTATACCACACTTTGAAGGCTATGGTTCACTCAAACGAGCAATGTACTGATCACGAATTCGATGACTTTAATGATGACGTGCCGGCTCACCCACCTTATAACTTCCGTTAGAGTACTTCGGACATACTCTGTCAATTCTACGACCCAAAACTCCCAAGGCGGCAACCCAAGCGAGAAAAGGGAATAGGACACGGAGCTAGAGCAACTAGCACTGGCAACCCGAGGCTACCCAGAGAGGCCCATGACTCACACACCTGACACTAATGCAATGCAATACGAGATATATAACGATAATCGAGCAAGGCACTGAAGTGCAAGTCAGTAACAACATGCGATACAACATCACACAATAAGCAATTACAATCAATAAAGTAACAAGAACAACACTAACAAGCATTACCAACAATTGATATACAAATTCAATCGTAATCAACTTTAACAAGCATAACAAGCATTATTAAGCATTCTATAGGCATTATACTACGAAAACACACAGAATCACAAAATGACCCCAACTTTCAAAACGCTACAACTTTCAAACAAGCCACGAGTTTTAGAAACCGACTTCACCAATCCTCCTAGGTCACCAATAGGCACATCTAAAGACCACGAAACCCTACTTTACCCTAGGATTCCCGCAAAGCCCCGATTTCTCCCTTTGCTCGTTTGAACTACCGCTACCCTAACCAAACACCCAACCAACGCCATAACCACACCAAAAGTGCTTCCATGGCCTCCCGAGACAATGCCATCACACAAAATGATAAAATGCCAAACTCGATCTAAATGACCCCAACTTTTACTAAGCCATTTTCCTCCGTTTTTCCATTACACAATCCAATTAAACCACACATTTAGTCATTCTAGCATATCTAGCACCTTCATACATCAAAAGAACGCATAACGGAGCAACTTCATCGAAACGGGAGTTTACTATTCACAATTTACTATTCAATTATCAATTTCAATTTCAATTTCAATATTCAACTGCAGAAAATGCTAAAAAGATATAAATACATATTCTACAATCAACAAGGAACATTCTTTAAGCAACAAAACGGATAAAATAACAATCTACGCATAATTTCTAAAAATTAAAGTTTAGACATAATATTTTCAAATGCACAAATAACGATGAAACCCTCACCTTAGACGCTACTAGACGCTAGGAAAACCACGCCGGATGCCTCGGAAACCACCCCGTGCAAGCTCACGCGAAGATTTGAAGTTTTGAAGATTGAAATCTTTTTTTTTCCTTTCTCCTTGGTTTCGGCCCTTTCATTTCTGTTTTTCAGCTTTCTTTTTTTTTGGTGCTATTATAAGCTTATAAGGTGACAAGAAGTCAACAAGTCAAAGCCCTTGGTCAAAGCTAACTTAAACTTGGTCAACTAAGCTTATTTCATGCATTTTAAAGCTAAAACAACTAACATAAATCCAATTCCATTTAATAACAATTAAACTACTAAAATTAAAACACCAAACACTAGTTTTCACTATTTGCTGAGGACTAAAAATCATTTCCTAACTATCGCTCTCGAAATGTAATGCACTTTGCAACAATAAAAGAATAACAATTAAATCTCAAAGAATTTAAGAAAATATAATTTTTGCAAAGAAACATAGTTGAAAATTTACTCCGACTCGGAGCTACTTTTCATTTAAGTGAAAACCGAGCATTAAGATGCAAGAAAAATAAAACTGATTAACATAAATATGAAAATAAATCTACAAATGAATGTTTAACTAAAATAAACACATAATTCAATGCTAACATTTAAGATAACACTTAATTAAATGCAATTAAATGCCATTAATTGCATGCCGGGTTCGGGTTATCACATCCTACCCCCCTTAAAACAATTGCGTCCTCGCAATTCTTCTTCCAATAGAACTCTGCATCCACTGAATCCAACTCTGACTAATCTTCATCAGCTGCTGAGCAAGTAGATTAATCAAGATAACTAATAGGGAAGTTTAAGAAGAAATTCCAAGTAGTAATGCCGAATAAAGGCTCAAATGTAGATACCGCACAAAAATCCCGTTGACACGAATACCGAAGAAGAATAAAATTCCATCCAAAAGCGCCGAGATAATACCAATAAAGACTAAAGCAAAGATACTGTAGATAAATTCACATCACATATCAATGATAAGAAGAATACCGAATGAATACCCCATACACGAATCTCTAGTAGAAGTTCAACTATTACTGCCCAAGAATTCCCAAGCAAGATGCCAAATAAAGGCTTAAACAAAGGTTCCATCTAGAGGTCCAAAGAAGTACCCCGCTAGTCATGAATTTCATAGAAGAATTCCCTGTTAAGAGTGCTAAAGAAAATACTAAGAAACCCAATCAAATATACTTCAAAAGTTCCAAAGAAGCCTTCCAAATAATAACCTCATAGGACAACCAATTAGATTCTGAGTATCGCTATCAAATGCTGAGAAGAATGTCAAAGGAAATAGCAGAGAAAATATAATGTGCCTAATAAGACAATCAAGTTGAATAACAAATATAGTTTCCCATATAGACGAAAACCCTAAGGAAAATACCGAGCTGGTGTACAATATACAAAACCAAACTCTGAGGCCCTTCACTTTTGCCAAGTGAGGACTTTATACAACTTACCACCAAGAAAGCCCAAAGTATTCCACAGCATACCGTAAGCAATATGAGATAATAAGTCTGAACAAGATTCCAAGTGTAAGACTTCCAATAAGTGCCATCAAGGAAAGACACTAATAGAATACCCACTAAGAATTCTATAAAATGCCATTGGAGAATTTCCAATCAGGGATGGCAGTATCATACTAATAAAGACCGAGACACATATACCATAGATAATACTGTGCAGTAAATCCGATTGAAATCCCAATAACCAAGTCCACCGAGAAGTGCCAACAGATGTCTCCAAAGAATACCCATTAAGAAAAACAAAGAATGCTCTAGGGACAACCAAATAAAACCCCAAGAGAAAGCTACTATTTCACAACTATTAAACACAGTGGAGGACCTTAAAGATTCACCAATGATCGAGCTCCAAAAGCTAACACCAACTCCCAAATAAAGGCTAGTTAAATACCATTCATTTCTTGCCAACCCATACACCTTAAAAGGCCAACTGTGAACCACTTTTTTCAGGGGAGAAAGAGGACTTACTTACCATTTCAATAGGACATGTATGAAAGCCAAGATATCACATTTATACACATGCCTTAAACTATTATGTAAGCAAGTTTACAAAAGAGTTTATAAAATAGTTTATTCATCAAAGGCATTCAAACATGACAATCAATTCAAGCACAACATAATCAATTCAAATCACGGCACAACCAATTCAAGACATTCCAATACACACATTACAAGCAATACTTCAAGCAAATAACAATTCACGAGGTCGATTCGATTCACGATGCCAATTCAATAGGTCAATTCAATGCACAACTAGACACTTCACTTCACTTAGCACACAATTAACACATAACACATAACTATATCACATAGGAGCACACATTCAGGTCAAGACACACAATATCACATACAAGTATACACTTTCAAGACACACTTAACAAGCACACATTCAAGGATCACTACCCACCAGACCGAGGACCCTGTCCCGACTTATGAGCTAAACAATCTCTGATACCACCTGTAATAACCCGATCCCTCTCGAGACTAGGAGTTCTATCAATCAATCTATTCACAACCCAATTCCAAACCTGGGCAATATTTTTAGAGAAAGACGGACGGAGTCTCCCCTGTTCCTAGACAAAATGTAAAACCTGCAACATCATATAAGTGGACCAATACCGTGTCCAACCGTTCAAACACCTCAAGGCCATCCGAGCCTTGGTTCTCAACAATTAAACACAAGTAAATATACAATTCCAAGTACCCAGACTATTCTAACTTTTCTTTAAGCAATACAAGCATGCATTAAAGCTAAGCTATACTAACTAGATACATAAACTAACTTATCAAGCCACTTCAATAATCTAATAAAACTTAAATTACATTCCTTCTAACATTAAATACATACAATACATGAACATACATCTTTGCATCTTTGACAACTCAAGCCACATAGCACGCAAGACAACTCTTCAAGCACGAACTTTCACACAGTCACGAACTTTCTAGCTAACATGGCATTTCCTGAAATGTGGTGGTGAGGAGTGAGTATACTCAACACGTATACTCAGTGAGGGCGAGACAGATATCGAGGTAGAGAGAAAGAAGATCGTGCAATGCAAAAAGGCAGTTAAGTAATATATATCTGACAAGTAGGCATTCAATCTAACAATCGATACAATAACCAATTAATAAAAGCATTAACACAACCATTCAAAGCTATACCACACTTTGAAGGCTATGGTTCACTCAAACGAGCAATGTACTGATCACGAATTCGATGACTTTAACGATGATGTGCCGGCTCACCCACCTTATAACTTCCGTTAGAGTACTTCGGACATACTCTGTCAATTCTATGACCCAAAACTCCCTGGGCGGCAACCCAAGCGAGAAAAGGGAATAGGACACGGAGCTAGAGCAACCAGCATTGGCAACCCGAGGCTACCCAGAGAGGCCCATCACTCACACGCTTGACACTAATACAATGCAATACGAGATATATAACGATAATCGAGCAAGGCACTGAAGTGCAAGTCAGTAACAACATGCGATACAACAAGCACACAATAAGCAATTACAATCAATAAAGTAACAAGAACAACACTAATAAGCATTACCAGCAATTGATATACAAATTCAATCGTAATCAACTTTAACAAGCATAACAAGCATTATTAAGCATTCTATAGGCATTGCACTACGAAAACACACAAAATCACAAAATGACCCCAACTTTCAAAATGCTACTACTTTCAAACGAGCCACGAGTTTTAGAAACCGACTTCACCAATCCTCCTAGGTCACCAATAGGCACATCTAAAGACCACGAAACCCTACTTTACCCTAGGATTCCCGCAAAGCCCCGATTTTCCCCTTTGCTCGTTTGAACTACCGCTACCCTAACCAAACACCCAACCAACGCCATAACCACACCAAAAGTGCTTCCATGGCCTCCCGAGACAATGCCATCACACAAAATGATAAAATGCCAAACTCGACTTAAATGACCCCAACTTTTACTAAGCCATTTTCCTCCGTTTTTCTATTACACAATCCAATTAAACCACACATTTAAGCATTCTAGCATATCTAGCACCTTCCTACATCAACAGAACACATAACGGAGCAACTTCATCGAAACGGGGGTTTACTATTCACAATTTACTATTCAATTATCAATTTCAATTTCAATTTCAATATTCAACCGCAGAAAATGCTGAAAAGCTATAAATACATGTTCTACAATCAACAAGGAACATTCTTTAAGCAACAAAACGGATAAAATAACAATCTACGCATAATTTCTAAAAATTAAAGTTTAGACATAATATTTTCAACTGCGCAAATAACGATGAAACCCTCACCTTAAACGCTACTAGACGCTAGGAAAACCACGTCGGATGCCTCGGAAACCACACCGTGCAAGCTCACGCGAAGATTTAAAGTTTTGAAGATTGAAATCTTTTTTTTCCTTTCTCCTTGGTTTCAGCCCTTTTATTTCTGTTTTTCAGCTTTCTTTTTTCTTTATTTTGTGCTATTATAAGCTTATAAGGTGACAAGAAGTCAACAAGTCAAAGCCCTTGGTCAAAGCTAACTTAAACTTGGTCAACTAAGCTTATTTCATGCATTTTAAAGCTAAAACAACTAACATAAATCCAATTCCAGTTAATAACAATTAAACTACTAAAATTAAAACACCAAACACTAGTTTTCACTATTTGCTGAGGACTAGAAATCATTTCCTAACTATCGCTCTCGAAATGCAATGCACTTTGCAACAATAAAAGAATAACAATTAAATCTCAAAGAATTTAAGAAAATATAATTTTTGCAAAGCAACATAGTTGAAAATTTACTCCGGCTCGGAGCTACTTTTCATTTAATTGAAAATCGAGCATTAAGATGCAAGAAAAATAAAGCCGATTAACTTAAATATGAAAATAAAGCTACAAATGAATGTTTAACTAAAATAAACACATAATTCAATGCTAACATTTAAGATAACACTTAATTAAATGCAATTAAATGCCATTAAATGCATGCCGGGATCGGGTTATCACATCCTTCCCAGCTTAAAACAATTGCGTCCTCGCAATTCTTATTCTAATAGAACTCTGCATCCACTGAATCGAACTGTGACTAATCTTCATCAGCTGCTGAGCAAGTATATTAATCAAGATAACTAATAGGGAAGTTTAAGAAGAAATTCCAAGTAATAATGCTGAATAAAGGCTCAAATGTAGATATCGCACAAAAATCCTGTTGACACGAATACTGAAGAAGAATAAAATTCCATCCAAAAGTGCCGAGATAATACCAATAAAAACTAAAGCAAAGATACTGTAGATAAATTCACTTCACATATCAATGATAAGAAGAATACCGAATGAATACCCCATACACGAATCTCTAGTAGAAGCTCAACTATTACTGCCCGAGAATTCCCAAGCAAGATGCCAAATAAAGGCTTAAACAAAGGTTCCATCTAGATGTCCAAAGAAGTACCCCGCTGGTCATGAATTTCATAGAAGAATTCCCTGTTAAGAGTGCTGAAGAAAATACTAAGAAACCCAATCAAATATACTTCAAAAGTTCCAAAGAAGCCTTCCAAATAATAACCTCATAGGACAACCAATTAGATTCCGAGTATCGCTATCAAATGCTGAGAAGAATGTCAAAGGAAATAGCAGAGAAAATATAATGTGCCCAATAAGACAATCAAGTTGAATAACAAATATAGTTTCCCAGATAGA
Source organism: Ehretia macrophylla (assembly GCA_037974665.1). Classification (NCBI taxonomy): domain Eukaryota; kingdom Viridiplantae; phylum Streptophyta; class Magnoliopsida; order Boraginales; family Ehretiaceae; genus Ehretia; species Ehretia macrophylla. The sequence goes on from CM075773.1 coordinate 76,325,022, forward strand.
CGAAAACCCTAAGGAAAATACCGAGCTGGTGTACAATATACAAAACCAAACTCTGAGGCCCTTCACTTTTGCCAAGTGAGGACTTTATACAACTTACCACCAAGAAAGCCCAAAGTATTCCACAGCATACCGTAAGCAATATGAGATAATAAGTCTGAACAAGATTCCAAGTGTAAGACTTCCAATAAGTGCCATCAAGGAAAGATACTAATAGAATGCCCACTAAGAATTCTATAAAATGCCATTGAAGAATTTCCAATCAGGGATGCCAGTATCACACCAATAAAGACCGAGACACATATACCATGGATAATACTATGCAGTAAATCCGATTGAAATCCCAATAACCAAGTCCACCGAGAAGTGCCAACAGATGTCTCCAAAGAATACCCATTAAGAAAAACAAAGAATGCTCCAGGGAACAACCAAATAAAACCCCAAGAGAAAGCTACTATTTCACAACTGTTAAACAAAGTGGAAGACCTTAAAGATTCACCAATGATTGAGCTCCAAAAGCAAACACCAACTCCCAAATAAAGCCTAGTTAAATACCATTCATTTCTTGCCAACCCATACACCTTAAAAGGCCAACTGTGAACCACTTTTTTCAGGGGAGAAAGAGGACTTACTTACCATTTCAATAGAACATGTATGAAAGCCAAGATATCACATTTATACACATGCCTTAAACTATTATGTAAACAAGTTTACAAAAGAGTTTATAAAACAGTTTATTCATCAAAGGCATTCAAACATGACAATCAATTCAAGCACAACATAATCAATTCAAATCACGGCACAACCAATTCAAGACATTCCAATACACACATTACAAGCAATACTTCAAGCAAATAACAATTCACGAGGTCGATTCGATTCACGATGCCAATTCAATAGGTCAATTCAATGCACAACTAGACACTTCACATCACTTAGCACACAATTAACACATAACACATAACTATATCACATAGGAGCACACATTCAGGTCAAGACACACAATCACACATACAAGCATACACTTTCAAGACACACTAAACAAGCACACATTCAAGGATCACTACCCACCAGACCAAGGACCCTGTCCCGACTTATAAGCTAAACAATCTCTGATACCACTTGTAACACCCCGATCACTCTCGAGACCGGGAGTTCTATCAATCAATCTATTCACAACCCAATTCCAAACCCGAGCAATATTTTTAGAGAAAGACGGACAGAGTCTCCCTTGTTCCTAGGCAAAATGTAAAACCTGTAACAGCATATAAGTGGACCAATACTGTGTCCAACCGTTCAAACACCTCAAGGCCATCCGAGCCTTGGTTCTCAACAATTAAACACAAGTAAATATACAATTCCAAGTAACTAGACTATTCTAACTTTTCTTTAAGCAATACAAGCATGCATTAAAGTTAAGCTATACTAACTAGATACATAAACTAACTTATCAAGCCACTTCAATAATCTAATAAAACTTAAATTACATTCCCTCTAACATTAAATACATACAATACATGAACATACATCTTTGCATCTTTGACAACTCAAGCCACATAGCACGCAAGACAACTCTTCAAGCACGAACTTTCACACAGTCACGAACTTTCCAGCTAAAATGGCATTTCCTGAAATGTGGTGGTGAGGAGTGAGTATACTCAACACGTATACTCAGTGAGGGCGAGACAGATATCGAGGTGGAGAGAAAGAAGATCGTGCAATGCAAATAAGGCAGTTAAGCAATATATATCTGACAAGTAGGCATTCAATCTAACAATCAATACAATAACCAATTAATAAAAGCATTAACACAACCATTCAAAGCTATACCACACTTTGAAGGCTATGGTTCACTCAAACAAGCAATGTACCGATCACGAATTTGATGACCTTAACAATGACGTGCCGGCTCACCCACCTTATAACTTCCGTTAGAGTACTCCGGACATACTCTGTCAATTCTACGACCCAAAACTCCCTGGGCGGCAACCCAAGCGAGAAAAGGGAATAGGACACGGAGCTAGATCAACCAACACTAGCAACCCGAGGCTACCCAGAGAGGCCTATCACTCATGCGCCTGACACTAATGCAATGCAATACGAGATATATAACGATAATCGAGCAAGGCACTGAACTGCAAGTTAGTAACAACATGCGATACAACAAGCACACAATAAGCTATTCCAATCAATAAAGTAACAAGAACAACACTAACAAGTATTACAACAATTGAAATACAAATTCAATCGTAATCAATTTTAACAAGCATAACAAGCCTTATTAAGCATTCTATAGGCATTACACTACGAAAACACATAAAATCACAAAATGACCCCAACTTTCAAAATGCTACTACTTTCAAACGAGCCACGAGTTTTGGAAACCGACTTCACCAATCCTCCTAGGTCACCAATAGGCACGTCTAAAGACCACGAAACCCTACTTTACCCTAGATTCCCGCAAAGCCCCGATTTTTTCCTTTGCTCATTTGAACTACCGCTACCCTAACCAAACACCCAACCAACGCCATAACCACACCAAAAGTGCTACGATGGCCTTCCGAGTCAATGCCATCATGCAAAACGATAAAATGGCAAACTCGACCTAAACGACCCCAACTTTCACTAAGCCATTTTCCTCCATTTCTCCATTACACAATCCAATTAAACTACACATTTAGGCATTCTAGCATATCTAGCACCTTCCTATGTCAATAGAACGCATAACGGAGCAACTTCATCGAAACGAGGGTTTACTATTGATAATTTACTATTCAATTATCAATTTCAATTTCAATTTCGATATTCAACCGCAGAAAATGCTAAAAAGCTATAAATACATGTTCTACAATCAACAAGGAACATTCTTTAAGCAACAAAATGGATAAAATAACAATTACCGCATAATTTTTAAAAATTAAAGTTTAGACATAATATTTTCAAATGCGCAAATAACGATGAAACCCTCACCTTAGACGCTACTAGATGCTGGGAAAACCACGCCAGATGCCTCGGAAACCATCCCGTGCAAGCTCACGCGAAGATTTGAAGTTTTGAAGATTGAAGTATTTTTTTTTTCCTTTCTCCTTGGTTTCGGCCCTTTCATTTCTGTTTTTCAGCTTTCTTTTTTTTGGTGCTATTATAAGCTTATAAGGTGACAAGAAGTCAACAAGTCAAAGCCCTTGGTCAAAGCTAACTTAAACTTGGTCAACTAAGCTTATTTCATGCATTTTAAAGCTAAAACAACTAACATAAATCCAATTCCAGTTAATAACAATTAAACTACTAAAATTAAAACACCAAACACTAGTTTTCACTATTTGCTGAGGACTAGAAATCATTTCCTAACTATCCCTCTCGAAATGCAATGCACTTTGCAACAATAAAAGAATAACAATTAAATCTCAAAGAATTTAAGAAAATATAATTTTTGCAAAGCAACATAGTTGAAAATTTACTCCGGCTCGGAGCTACTTTTCATTTGATTGAAAACCGAGCATTAAGATGCAAGAAAAATAAAACCGATTAACATAAATATGAAAATAAAGCTACAAATGAATGTTTAACTAAAATAAACACATAATTCAATGCTAACATTTAAGATAACACTTAATTAAATGCAATTAAATGCCATTAAATGCATGCCGGGTTTGGGTTATCACAGTGATACCGGCCCTGATCAATTCCAGTAGTCCATTGCCGGTAGTGGACTGCTAGCGTAGGTTTTCCCTTTTGCTCTCTCGTGCATGGTGTGAAAAGGTTAAGTAAGTTAAGTACATGAGACTATGTTATAGCTATTGAGTTTTGGGTGGTGTTTAAGTAATGTTGCTTATGTAAATAACTAGATAAGTGAATAGAATTAAAGTCAGCAATGTTCAAGGATATAAAAGTCTTAAGTAGTGTTGCTAGATCTAGTTAAATCCTAGATAATGAGATATATACTAGTTCAAAAAAATTGATTAGAAGTTAAACTAATCTTTGAGCTAAAAAAATGGTTAGATTTGAGTATATGTTAAGGTAAGTCTAGAGTCAAAATGAATGAACTTGATAGATAATGTTCAATTTTCTTAATTGATTGATCAAAGAGTAGTCCATTATAAGGTAATGTTTAACCATTAGATAGTATATAACTAAGTATGAATATAATAAAGCAAGAAAAGAAAGTATTAACCATTTCAGTGGATGATACTAACTAAAAAGTCTAATGAATATTAGAGAATGACATGTAAATTAGCTAGTATGACTAAATTATAACTGGTGATAGTAACTACACTTAATGCATTAGACAAGAATTCTTAAGGATAATTGTAAACTAGGAAACTATAAGAGATATTAGGGAATGATACTTAGCATTGAATTAAAGTAAGAATGCCTCTAACTTAATGTGGAATAATGCAAGCTTTGTATTAATAATGTGTGAATATATATGAAGATGCTTGATAGCTAGTGAAGGTTAGTTAATGGCATATTATTGCTCATATACTAAGTTTGGTGAACTTTAGTTTAAAGGCCTGACCACCTTAATCACTAAAGTCAGTTAGTAGCCAAATAGCTCATAGTTGGCTTTTACTATTGGGTTGATTTATTCATTTCACATAAGCTATTGTTTACTCGTTAATGCTCAATTATTTGTATGATTAGTCAAGTACGTGTTTAATTGAAGTTCTTTAATAGCTATTTAACTCTATTGATATGTGTTTAAGGTCAACCTACCTCGTTGTCCTCATTTATGTGCCTATTGGAAATAAATGCTTTATGTGCTATCTTGAGTGCGTCATTTTATGGTTATACAACCTTATCATCAGGGCAGAAGCGATGGGCCTCTCTGGGCGGTAGAGGGTTTCCTAGGGTTGGTTGTGATACCCCGAACCCAAAACGCATTTAATAGCATTTAATTGCATTTAATTAATTGTCATCTTAAATGATAGCATTGAATTTCATGTTTATTTTTAGTTAAACATTCATTTCTAGTAATAATTTTCTATTTCTTCAAAACTATTCAGATGATATTTGAATTGATTATTTTAAATGAATATTAACAATTTTGATTGTTTTCAAAACTCTGATTTATTTTATTGCACTTAAATTAATTTATTTTCAACAAGATGGAAGAGTAACTCCGAGCCGGAGTGAATTTTAAACTAAATTACCTTTCAAAAAATTATATTTTTAAGAAATTGTTTATCAATCTAATAGTGATCGTTTATTGACCGTTTGATCGTAGTGCATCGAAAACGAGAGTTAGAGAAATATTTTTTGAATTTAATGAATAGTATTTTTAGCTTAATTGAGTTAGATTTTAGTTGTTTTCATTTAATTGCACTGTTTTAGCTTGAGCTAGAATAAAAGTCATCAAAATAGCCTTATTTGACCATTTTTAACTTAAATTTGACTTTGCCTTTTTTACCAAAATGCCCTTGAGCCTTGTCATCTTTTAAACAGCCAAAATCAAGCAAAATTGACAAAAAAAACAATTCTCTAATTCCCTATTTGTCCCCCCATAGCCGAAACTCAAGGGAAAAAGAAAAAAAAATTGATTTTGCATTTTTAAGCCAAAATCTTGCGTGGAATCGGACGAGGATCCTGGCTCGGGTCCTTGCAAGCCTTCCTCTTCAATCTCTGTGAGGGTTTTCATGCTTTTGTGCATTTTTAATGAAATTTGAATTTTGTTTCAATTTCTTAGATTTGTTTTATATTGTGTTTAATTGCCTTTTGTTGCTTGAATTAGGTTCTATAATGATCGTAGAGCATTGTTTGATATATGCTATCACAGGTTTGTATTTTGCCTAGAAACAAGGGAGACTCCGTCTGTTTTTCCTAAATTTTATGCCCGGGTTTGGAATTGGGTTGTCATTAGATTGTGATTAGATTGATTAATAGAACTTCCGGTCCCGAGAGGGATCAGGGTGTTACAAGTGGTATCAGAGCTTGTTTAGCTCATAAGCCAGGACAGGGTCCTCGGTCTAGTGGGTAGTGATCCTTGAATGCGTGCTTGTTAAGTGTGTCATGAAAGTGTGTGCTTGTATGTGAGACTGTGTGTTTTGACCTGAATGTTTGCACCTATTTGAAATAGTTATGTGATATGTGCTAAAGGTGTGTTACGTGAAGTGAAGTGACTACTCGAGTATTGAATTGGCATCGTGAATCGAATTGACCTCGTGAATTGTTATTTGCTTGAAGTATTGCTTGTAATGTGTGTATTGGAAAGTCTTGAATTGGTTGTGCCATGATTTGAATTGATTATTTTGTTCTTGACTTGATTGTCGTGCTTGAGTGACTTTGTTGAATAAACTATTTTACAAACATGCTTGCATAATAGTTTAAGGCATGTATGTATAAATGTGATATATTGGCATTCATACATGTCCCGTTGGAATGGTAAGAAAGACTTCTTCCTCCCCCTGAAGAGAAGTGGTTAGTAGCAGGCCCTCCAAGTTATATGGATTGACGGGAATGAGCAGTATTTGACTAGCCTTTATTTTGGAGTTGGTGTTTGTTTTGGAGCTCAATTATTGGCATTCCTCTGAGGCCCTCCTCTGTGTTTAACGATTGTAAAGAGTAGCTTTCTTCTGGGGTTCTATTTGGTTGTTCTCTGGAGCAATCTTTGGTTTTCTTATTGGGTATTCTTTGGAACTTCTGTTGGCACTTCTTGGTAAACTTGGCTATTGGGGTTTCAATCGGACTTACTGTATGGAATTATCTATCGCATATGTGTCTCGGTCTTTATTGGTGTTTTACCGGCATCCTTAATTGGAAATTCTTCAATGGTATTCTCTAGAATTCTTAGTGGCCATTTATCTAGTACTTACTTATTGGGGCAATCCTTGCTACTTTCTTATTGGAGCATTGTTTCGGGTATTTTCTTTAGTGTTCCTCAGTAGGTTTGGTATTTGGAATTCCTATCATATTTATTGTATAGTACCACTTACGGTATTCTTTGGAATTCTTAGTGTACATTCTACTAGTATTTTCCTTGATGAAACTTATTGGAAGTTTTACACTTGGAATCTTGTTCAGACTTATTATCTCATATTGCTTACAGTATGTTGTGGAATACTTTGGGCTTTCTTGGTGGTAAGTTGTATAAAGTTTGCACTCGACAAATTGTGATGAGGTCTTGGAGCTTGGTCTTATATGTGCTCATCTACTCTGGCTATCATTTGACTTCCTTATTTGATACTTGTCAAACTTTTACTGGAGATTCGTATGTGGGGTATTTCTTCGGCATCCTTCTTGTCATTAATATGTGATTTTAATTTTATCTACAGTATCCCTGCTTCAGTCTTTAGTTGGTATTTTCTCGGCATTCTTGGTTGGGATTTCTATTGGGGTTTTCCTACGAGTATCTTATTCAGTGTCTTGCTCAGCAACCAAGGAAGAATGGTCAGAGTTGGATCTCAGGTGATACTGAGTCCTATTGGAAGAAGAATTGCGAGGACGCAATTGTTATAAGGGGGGAAGGATGTGATACTCCGAACCCAGCACGCATTTAATTGCATTTAGTTAATTGTCATATTAAATGATAGCATTGAATTTCATGTTTATTTTCAATTAAACATTCATTTCTAGTAATAATTTTCTATTTCTTCAAAACTATTCAAATGATATTTGAATTGATTATTTTAAATGAATATTAACAATTTTGATTGTTTTCAAAACTCGGATTTATTTTATTGCACTTAAATTAATTTATTTTCAGCAAAATTGAAAAGTAACTCCGAGCCGGAGTGAATTTTAAACTAAATTACCTTTCAAAAAATTATATTTTTAAGAAATTGTTTATCAATCTAATAGTGATCATTTATTGACCGTTTGATCGTAGTGCATCGAAAATGAGAGTTAAAGAAATATTTTTCGAATTTAGTGAATAGTGTTTTAGCTTAATTGAGTTAGATTTTAGTTGTTTTTCATTTAATTGCATTGTTTTAGCTTGAGTTAGAATAAAAGTCATCAAAATAGCCTTATTTGACCATTTTTAACTTGAATTTGACTTTGCCTTTTTTACCAAAATGCCCTTGAGCCTTGTCATCTTTTAAATATCCAAAATAAAGCAAAATTGACAAAAAAAAAATATTTCTCTAAATTCCCCATTTGTCCCCCCATAGCCGAAACTCAAGGAAAAAAGAAAAAAAATTGATTTTGTATTTTTAAGCCAAAATCTTGCGTGGAATCGGACGAGGATCGTGGCCCGGGTCCTTGTAAGCCTTCCTCTTCAATCTCTGTGAGGGTTTTCATGCTTTTGTGTATTTTTAATGAAATTTGAATTTTGTTTCAATTTCTTAGATTTGTTTTATATTGTGTTTAATTGCCTTTTGTTGCTTGAATTAGGTTCTATAATGATCGTAGAGCATTGTTTGATAGTTATTTAGCAATTTTTACAACTAGAATTGCAAATTGAAATTGGGGAAGAATAATGAATAGTGTTTTTAAATAGTAAAACCCTAGATTTTCAGATTTTTGATCTGAATTGCGATTTCTTGATTTGGTTAGGTGCCATTAATGTTAAAAAGATAAAATGTGCAATAAAAACGGACCGACCATTATTAAAATTGGAAATTAGACAAAGAAACGTAAAGGGGGCATTTGACCAAGAGTTGATCATGCTCGAATTGAGTTGGGGGTTTTGCTATTGAGGGCATGGAAGCACTTTTGGCGCTCTTGTGGCATTGATTGAGCGACCGGTTAGCATAGCTGGAGTTCAAACGCAGTAGGTGGACTTTCGGGCTTCGGGTAAGAAAGTGAAGTTTTGTGACATAGAAACGTGCCTTGTAGTGCCTAAGTGAAGGTAGTGAAATCAGTTTCTTAATCCCGTAGCTCGTTTACTCGTAATTGCCTTTGGAAGTTAGAGATTGAATAGTGATATTTGCCGTTTTCGTGTTTGAACTGTTATTAAGTGATTAATTGATGTTCTTGTTGATGATAATGATAATCATGCTTGAAAAGTTAATTGAATGCTAATATTTAATGTAAATGTTTGATATCTTGTATATCGCCACTAATCTGCACTTTCATGCTATCGCTCGTTTATTGCTTGTATCTCGTATTGCATTACATAGTGTCAGGCGCGTGAGTGATGGGCCTCTCTGGGCAGTCTCGGGCTGCCAGGGTTGGTTTGCTCTAGCTCCGTGTCCTATTCCTAATCTCGCTAGGGGTGCCGCCCTTGGAGATTTGGGTCGAAGATGTGTCGGGGTACATCCGAAGTACACCCAGTGGATGTTATAAGGTGGTTGCGCACTTATTGTCATCGTTGTCAACATCAAGCTCGAGATTGATATATTGCTCGTGAAATGGTACATTGCTCGTATGAATGAACCATAGCCTTCAAAGTGTGGTATAGCTTTGACTGGTTGTGTTAATTCCTTCTTTAATTGTTATTGTATTGTTGAATATATTGATTGTTGTTCTTATCGAATATATTGCTTAACTATCTTATTTACATTGCACGACTTTCTTTCTCTCCACCTCGATATCTGTTTCGCCTTCACTGAGTATACGTGTTGAGTATACTCACTCCTTACCACCACATTTTAGGAAATACCATGTTAGCTGAAAAGTTCGTGGTTATGTGATAGATCATGCTTGAAGAGTTTCCTTGCGTGCTATGTGGCTTGAGTTGTCAAAGATGCAAAGATGTATACTTTCATGTAATGTATGTATTTAGTGTTAAAAGGAATGTAATATAAGTAGCTAGATTATTGAAGTGGTATGATAAGTTAGTTTATGTATTCAGTTAGTATAGTTTAACTTCAATGCATGTTTGTATTGTTTAAAGAAATAGTTAGAATAGTCTGGGTACTTGAAAATGTATATATACTTGTTGTGTTTGATTGTTGAGAACCGAGGCTCGGATGGCCTCGAGGAATTTTGAGTGGTTGGACACGGTGCTGGTCCACTTATATACTGTCACAGGTTTGCATTTTGCCTAGAAACAGGGGAGACTTCGTCCGTTTTTCCTAAATTTTATGGTCGGGTTTGGAATTGGGTTGCGATTAGATTGATTAATAGAACTTCCGGTCCCGAGAAAGATCGGGGTGTTACAAGTGGTATTAGAGCTTGTTTAGCTCATAAGCCAGGACAGGGTCCTCGGTCTGGTGGGTAGTGATCCTTGAATGTGTGCTTGTTATGTGACGCCCGAGATTTAGCCATGCATTCAATTACTGTTGCATCCCTTGTTTGCGCATTTACTTTTGTGCTTTACCAACTGACTTCTGTGACTACTATTCATTCCGTTTTTAAACTACAATCTATTAGTGAATTAGCATTTTTATTAAATCACATTAATTGTTAGAGTAGTGGGAAAAATGTGCAATTGAGCTAGAGGCGATAGGAGGGCTCGTTTAGAAAATGATTTTAGTAGTTAAGTGAATAGTGTTACGTAATAACTTTAGAGATTTAATTAGCTAGCCTATGTTTCACACATTAGACTCGTTTTGGAGCTAGCAACGTGCATTTTAGAAGCCACGTAAGCACCCAATCAAGACCCCACCTTAGCCATTCATTAAATAGCCTTATTTAGCTCATAACATAACAAAGAAAAAAAAAAGCTGAAAAAGAAGCAGCTAGGGCCGACAGCAGCAAACAGTGGGAAAACAACAATTTTTGCTCTTCAATCCTTCAATCCAAGCCTCTCCAAGCCTTGACCAAGTGGATTAGGGTGTGTGCAAGGTTCCTAGGTGCTCCTACACGCATTGGTGAGGGATTTCACGGCTTATTTTCACATTTCTAAATAGTTGCTATTTTTTTAATTTGTTGAAAATGTGATCAAATGCTATTGTATTAATTATCTATGCTATTATACAATGTATATGAATGCTAGGGAACATATTTGAGCCATCGTTTCGCTTTTTAAACGGTTAGAATCGTTAGTTTAATTTAGGAGGTGAATAGTGACGTTTTTCTAGGGTTTTGTGTAATTGCTCGAATTAGCTTGATTCAACACTCCTAATAGAAGCCTTAGGTGTTAATGAAGGTAGTCTGATAGCCCCGTGCACTTGCATTGCTCTAGAATTGCATAAAACGCAAAATAGCTGACTTTAACAAAGGGCTTTCGGGGTTAATGCGAATCCGGGTGGATTCGGGCTTCACTTCTAGTATTTTTAGGCTACCTAGGTGCTCTATAGGCTTTGATAACCCTTGTTTAAAGCCCGGATAAGGTATGTGTAGTTTAAAGCCATAAGGGGGAATTTGGGGCTTTCGGGGTAAACGTGGGCGTTTGAATGCGTTAGAGGGTTGAGAGGGTTCCTTGAGGGTTAGTTAGAAGGTTGGGAGAGTTTCCTTTGAAAATGGAATCATTAACTTTGGTTTGGAAGAGAAATAGTTTGAAAAACAAAGGGGTTTAGGTGCAATTTCGGTTGACTCATGCTTCTAAGCTCATGGCATGACTTCTTGAGTGTTTATATGTGGTTTCAAGTTGAATTGAAGCTTTTGGTATGATTCCATACTTATCTTGCATATGTCCCTTTGTAAAACTGCATATTTGCTTATATAATTGTTTCTATTCTAATTGCATCGAGGTCAACCTACTTTGTTGATCCTCCTATGTGTTATTCCTTATATCATTGACATTAACTTGCCATTGTAAAGTGCATTGCATAATGGTTGTGCAACCATAGTGTCAGGGGCGGATGTGTTGAATATCGGTTGGGCGGTAGAGGGCTTGCCGGTGGATATTCAAACTCTGTGCCCTAGTCCCTCATTCGCCTGGTCCGGAGATTGCCAGGGGATGTTGGGTCGTAGGATTATTGGGGTACATCCGGAGTACACCCACTGGAGTGTTTGGGGATTATGCCGGCTTATCGTGATCATGATCGTGGTTCGTGGATCGTGAATGAAGACCAGTGAATATTGGTGTATAGGGGTTATGTGAAATGTATCCTTTTAAATGTGTGGTTATTTAAGCTATCATTGTTTCTTTAATTGTCTAATCGTTATTGTTGTTTAACTATATTACCTGTTGCATTGCACGCCCCGGGACTATATCCCTCACTGGGCAACAGTGGTTGCTCATACCTCGATATATGTTTCAGGAGACGCTGAGGGTGATCCCCAGCTTGTTGTGTTAGTTGAGGAGGAGAAAGTCCAGATTGATCATTTACCTTAGTTGCTGTGCCTGATAGCTTGAGGTGGTTTAAAATTCTTGCTGCTATGTGGAAGTCTCATCTGTGTATTTTATGCCCTATTTTGTAGCCTGAAGGCTATGTATATTCTTGTTGTATAAAGTTGAAGGATAGTTGATTGTGGTCTAGATTTGGAAGCCTATGTTTTGTAATAACTTAGGTTTCTGCTTTTATTCACTTTGCATGCTTGGGAGTGAATGGCTTAATGTAGAATGTTTATCTTTTAAGTATGTCTTAATGTTATCCTAGAATGTCATGGCTATTAGACTATGTTGTAAACAAGTTACCTGCATGCTTGTGTGGTTTTGGAACTGTTATTTGCTTTAAGGCTCGGATGGCCTTGAATCTTTAAATATATAGCCATGAAAAGTTTGATTACCTTGTAGTTACCTTATTTGCGAGTTTACAGGTTTTCAGAATGTCCACGGTACAGGGGAGACTCTGTCCGTGTGTCAGGTCCGGACTTAACCTTTAGCTTGGGGGTTGGGTCGGGGCGTGACATTTAAGTGGTATTAGAGCTATAGATTGCATGAAGCCGGGTTAAATTTCTCGGTCTGTGGGGAGAGACTTGTCATGCGACCTTGTGATTGTATGAATATGTGGTTTTTGATTTGTCTAAGTGAAATTTGAATTAGGAATGAACATGTTATCATGAAAATAGAATATCAAGAGTCTAGAATGTCAAGTATGATCTAGTGACTTATGTGTACTTCAAGAATGTAGAATACTTATATGAACTTCTATATACTTGACTTTATGTAAACCTATTTGAACTTTTCTTTATGTGTTTACTTATAAACTGCCTATATACATATATATACCTGTCATAACACTTTGCATTCTAGCTATTCGAGATGGGGCCCCGCCATCGTACTGAGAATCAGAATGTCGATAGAGAACCAGAAGAGGTTCATGGGAAAGAAGCCGGATTGGCAGGTAATGCACCCCCAGTTCAGGAACCGAGTACGGAACAGATCTTAGCCACAATGGCCACTGCTATGAACACCATCGTCCAGTTTGTGATACAGCAGGGTCAGCCAGGGGTTGTTGGAGATAATCAGGCTGCGAGAGCCAGGGGTAGTGGCACTACCGGAGGTAATCTGTATGACCGGTTTATTCATCATGGGGCCTATACTTTCTTTGGAGAACCGGATGATATGAAGGCTGAAATGTGGCTGAGGAAGTTTGAAAGAGTAGCAGCAATACTTGAGTGCCATGATGATAGGAAGATTACTTATGCCACATTCCTTCTAGAGGGTGACGCTGAAGATTGATGGCATACTATCAGTGAGAAATGGGAAGCCGAGAGGATTCATCATTCATGGGCTGATTTCGTCCGAGAATTCCGAGACAAATACATATCGATGGTTGCCCGCGAGAGGCGTCAAATAGAGTTCATAAACTTGAAACAGGGAAGTATGATAGTAGATCAATATGAGGCTACTTTTACTAGGCTTTCCCGTTATGCGCCAGCCTTGATTCAGCCAGAGGACATGAAGATCCAGAGATTCATCTTGGGACTGAGAAGGGATATTATGCTTAATCTATCTGCGAATGACTTCCCTAATTATGCTGCTGTGGTCCGAGTTGCCTCGAGATATGAAAATTGCAAGGCCGATGTGTTAGCTGAGACCAGTCAATCGAGTAAGCGGTTTCAGTCTCAGAGTCAGGGGTACCAGGGACAGGCTATATCAGTTGGGCAGAGTACACAGCCAAGGCAGACTCAGAGTTATACAGGGCCTACTCAGACTCAGACACGACCAGTTCAGAGTCAGACTCAGAGTCAATTCCGACCAGCAGTATCCTGTTCGCAGCAGGGTAGTTCAGCTACCTCTACTTACAGAGCTCCTTCGGGAGGCACTGCTCTAAGACGTCACCAGCAGTGCAACTTCTGTCAGCATCAGGGCCACACTGAGGATGTTTGTTGGAAGAAACAGAACAAGTGTACAGGCTGCGGAAGTGATCAGCACAAGGTTAAGGACTGTCAGAAATTTAAGAACTCTAGGGGTCAGACGTCAGCTCAGAACTCTCAGACCAGGGCACCAGCTGCAGCACCACCACCACGAGGTCAGGCCCATGTATTTGCTTTGGATGCTGAGGAGCTTCCGGATACAACCGCTATGGTAGAAGGTATTTTTCTTCTTAATGATCAATCAGTTAAGGTTTTAATTGATTCCGAGGCTTCGCATTCATTTATTACACCTATTTGTGCACAAAATGCTAAGTTAAAACATGATAAACTGTTGCATGAGATTGTGGTTTATACTCCTATGGGTCCGAAGTTTGTTACTAGATCTATTTGCAAAGCATGTAGTATTTTTATTGAGGGTCGTGTTTTTCCTGCTGATTTGATTATCCTACCCTTCAATGACTTTGAAATTATATTGGGGATGGACTGGTTAAGTAAATATTATGCCCAGCTTGATTGTAGAAAGAAGATTGTGTATCTAGAAATGCCCGACCTGCCTCTACTTAAAATAGTTGGTAGTAGAAAATCTACAGGAACTCCTATTATTTCTTCTATTAGAGCATCTAAATTATTGAGCAAGGGTTGTGAGGCTTATCTTGCATATTTGATTAATCAACCTGTGGATCAATTGAAATTGAATGATGTACCTATCGTGAGGGAGTTTCCGGGGGTCTTTCCTGAGGAATTACCTAGGTTACCGCCTGATAGGGAGATAGAGTTCATGATTGACCTATTGCCGGGAACTTCACCTATCTCTAGGACTCCGTATAGAATGGCTCCGCCCGAATTGCAGGAATTGAAAGTTCAATTGCAGGGCTTGCTTGAGAAGGGATTTATTCAGCCGAGTTCTTCACCTTGGGGTGCGCCAGTCCTATTTGTTAAAAAGAAAGATGGATCTCTTCGCTTATGCATTGATTATCGGGGTCTTAATCAGGTAACCATCAAAAATAAATATCCTTTGCCATTAATTGAAGAGTTATTTGATCAGTTGCAAGGCGCCAGGGTATTCTCTAAATTTGATCTGAGGCAAGGCTATTATCAGCTGAGGATTAAGAAAGATGATGTTCCTAAAACTGCTTTCAGAACTCGATATGGCCATTATGAGTTTGTTGTCTTGCCGTTTGGTCTTACTAATGCTCCCGCCGCATTCATGGACTTAATGCAGAGGGTATTTTGTCCCTATCTGGACCAATTTGTGGTTATCTTCATTGATGATATTATTGTTTACTCTAGATCTGAGGTGGAACATGAACAGCATCTCAGAATTGTGTTGCAGACTCTTCAGGAGCATCAGTTATTTGCAAAGTTTAGCAAATGTGAATTCTGGCTTAAGCAAGTTGCTTTTCTTGGCCATATTATCTCGCATGATGGTATTTCTGTTGACCCAGCAAAGATTGAAGTTGTGTTATCTTGGAAACGACCTGAAACTGTCACGGAGATTCGTAGCTTCCTTGGTTTAGCTGGGTATTATTGGAGGTTCGTCAAAGATTTCTCTAAGATTGCAGGGCCTTTAACTCAACTTACTCAGAAGAAAACAGTATTTGACTGGAGTGATAAATGTGAGGCCAGCTTCCAAGAATTGAAGAAGAGATTGACTACAGCTCCTATTCTTGCTTTACCTGAGGGTTATGATAATCTGGTGATCTATAGTGATACTTCAAAGGAAGGTCTGGGTTGTGTATTGATGCAGAATGGCAGGGTTATTGTCACGCCCCAACTCGACCCCACCTACGATCAGTCAGGACGCAACGGAATTTCGGCAGCGTAACGACAGTAAATAGATTTCCGAGGTTCTAAACCAACCTCATTAATAACATTAAACATCCAATTCTATAATCATACAAACAACAACTCCTCAACAGCATAACAAAACACAACATAACCATAATATACAATAATCAGTCTTCGTTATCTGCCTTCGTTCCAACATAACATACAACACCTCAACCTTATCATACATTTCAAAAAATAAGTTGAGACCCATCTAACAACTTAACCATAGACAAAAGAAAGCCACTAAGTTAACATCATTTGGATCATCATCTTTCAACATCTATTACAATAAGAACCATAAAGCATATAAAAGTCTATTAAGCTAATATACATGACATTAAACAACATAGAATCATGGATAAGACTCAGGAACATAAGACTCGTCCACGTAAGGCACATTTTCCTCCTCAGGAGGCACGTACCCGTAATCCGGCTCTGCAACACCTGTAAGCATGCAATAATAGAGAGTGAGCTTATATACATAAGCCCAGTGAGGATCCGATAGATCTCGAAAGTATTCACTATGCTCCTTGGATTTAGTCCTTTGAGCAAGTAAACACACAACAACAATAATAACATTATCATCACATAACTATATAACCAATCAATAAAGAATACTCTATTTGGTGTAGCTCCAAACGCCATCACGATCTCAACCGTTCGTCTTCTAACTCCCCATTACTCACGCACCCGAGGTACCTCACTAGCCCCTCCCTCCATGACACCTTCGTCATGCGAGCTGGGGGTAGCCTATGGCAGTCATGCCGTTATCAACCCGACAGCCCAACGCTGCCCGAGAGGTGGCACACACATACCAAGACTCCATAATCATCATCAATCATCAATCAATCAATTGGGAGATCAGCAACGAAAGTGCCCGATTCCCGAACTCAATAATAATCAATTAATGACATCAATATAACATCAATATTTAATTAAACAACAAACAATGAAGTTAGATGACAAAGTAGACCATCTAACCGGGCATGCATAAGATACACAATTAAACCCTAAATTACTCATCAACAACTCACCATTCAACACTCAAACACAACCCAATCGTCTAAAGGCATCGTTCAAGAAATTAAAGAATGACAACCTAAACTTCTAAAATTCATAACTTACAATCTACTAATCCAAACATTGCCAAATCAGTTTCTATCACTCTCCCATTCAACCTACTACATTAGCCCTCTCAGAAATCCACCATAACACCTCCAAAACATGCTCGATAACCCTAAAACCCTAGGATGTCTTGGCTGGATTTTCCGAATTTTCACACGAACAATGTAATCGAAAATTCGGCATTACAACAGCGCTAACATGTAATTATCAAGTATTTAGAAATCGACGACAATCGATTTCGATCAACACAACCATTTAATTCAACTTTGAACATTTTAATCAAAATTAAATACCCGGAAAATAAAAATTATGCTACATCCGACAGAAATTCGTAGTATTGCATCAAAATGATCCCTAGCATGCAAGGAGCATTAATCTATCATCAGTTTTCAATTCTAACGGTTAAATTTTCATTTATGAGCAAAAGTATAAAATTGATATTTTGAGATCTAGAATTTTTCTCTCACCTTTGATGAGATATAAGCCTAGGAATGCGTGCTATGCGTGCCCAACAAGCAGAATCCAAGTCGGTGCGAAGTTCTACGGACAAAAACCAAGTTTTTCTTTGAAAAATTGGATTGAAAAGCTTTGAAATCTCTTTTCTTTTTCTCTCCTACTTCTCACGGCAATGTGTGTGTTTGTGATGGTGTTTTTGTGTTGTGTGAGTGTGTGTAGGTGATATTAGCTTATAAGGTCAATAATTAAATAAAGTCAAAGTTAATTTAAATTGGTATTTTTGTGTTTTAATGACTTTAAATGCATTTTCTTGCTCACCAAGCTCAAAATAATTATGCAACCCCCAATATATCTCAAGTGGATTATTTTTAGGTGACAAGAAGTTTTACAATCAAACAATTTCACCGGAGTCGGCTTAAAACTCGATTTTCGCAAAAGTTGGTGTAAAAACCCTAATAAATTCTTAAGCCGATTTTAAAACCATTTTCATCAAACACAGGTCTATTAAAGTCCGTTGACTAGGTCTAGAAGGGTTAAAAAGACCAGTTTCAAAATTTTAGCGGACGTGTTTCGAAAACACTATTCACTAAAAATCGACGATAAAATTTCTGACTCCGTTTTTGATGAAAATTTCATGAATGCACATTTAGCACGTATTAGGAGTATTAACATCAAAATTATAACTTTCTGGGTCCTATAGCACATAAACAGATCATATGCACGCAAAACGAGGTATAGCACGTAAAACGAGATAAGCAGAAAAGTGGGGTTTCACATTCTCCCCCGCTTATAGAAATTTCGTCCTCGAAATTCTTACTTGATGTACGGAATAGATCTGGGTATTGCTACTGCATCTGATCTCGTCTCTCCCACGTAGCTTCCTCAATGTCGTGATGCTTCCACAACACCTTAACCATCGGAATCCTCTTCGACCTCAACTCTCGGTCCATCTGATCTAGAATACGAATCGAACGCTCGTCATAAGTCAAATTCTCTCGAAGCTGTAATGGCTCTGGCTCAAGAATATGAGAAGGATTCGGATTATATTTCCGTAAATTAGACACGTGAAATACATCGTGGACATTAGAGAAGTTCTCCGGTAAAGCCAACCGATATGCCAACTTACCAACCCTGCTAGTAATCTCAAACAGCCCAACAAATCTCGGACTCAGCTTACCACCTTTACCATAACGAGCAAACCCCTTTCGAGGAGACAATCTCAAGAAAACCCGATCTCCGACTGCAAACTCTAAGTCTCGACGACGCTTATCAGCATAACTCTTGAACCTACTCTGCGCCGTAAGCATTCTCTACCTGATCAACTGAACATTCTCAATCTTCTCAAGAAGTTCTGGCATAATAGTCGGATCAACAGTCTTCATCTCTCCTACCTCGTCCCAATATAAAGGTGAACGGCACTTACGACCGTAAAGAGCTGCGAAAGGCGCCATCCCAATAGTAGCTTGATAACTATTGTTATAGGCAAACTCGGCAAGTGGTAGATGTTTCTCCCAGTTCTTCCCAAAGTCTAGAACACAAGACCTAAGCATATCTTCCAGAATCTGAATAGTCCGCTCAGACTGACCGTCGGTCTGTGGATGATACGCGGTACTGAAGTTCAACTGAGTACCTAAGGTCTCCTGAAGTTTCTCCCACAAGCGAGAAGTAAATCGAGGATCTCGATCAGAGACAATACTAGATGGAATACCGTGAAGTCTAACAATCTGATCCAGATAGAGGTCCGTCAACTTTGTAACCTCATCTCCCATCCTCATTGCAATAAAATGAGCTGTCTTCGTCAAACGATCCACGACAACCCAAACTGCATCATTACCCCTTGGTGATCTAGGCAAACCAGTGACGAAGTCCATCGTAATATGCTCTCATTCCACTCTGGTATAGCCAACGGTTGAAGCAAACCTGCAGGTCGTTGATGCTCGGCTTTTACTCTCTGACAAGTCAAACATCTAGACACAAACTAAGCAACCTTTCTTTTCATGTTGTTCCACCAGTAATGTTGCTTCAAATCCTGATACATCTTGGTTCCACCGGGATGAATAGTATATTTAGAATTATGAGCTTCCTCCAGAATCCTTGTCTCAAACTCGGCTCATCGGGAACACAAACCCTGTTCCGAAACCGAAGAATACCGTCCTCATGCAGTTTGAAGTCAGATTGATCACCCGTAATCTGATCCTTGATCTTCTGAAGTTTAACATCAAGTTGCTGAGCTTCCCTGATCTGAGACAATAATAAAGGCTGAATACGGAGATGTGAATACATCACTCCAACCTGAGTCAACTCTGGTCTCCAATAACTAAACTCCTCAAGAACCTCCCACTTTTTGACAGCCAAACAAGAAATACTAGCCTTCCGGCTGAGAGCATCTGCCAAAACATTTGCCTTTCCAGGCAGATAATTGATAGAACAATTATAATCTCCAAGAAGCTCCATCCACCTCCGCTGGCGCATATTCAACTTCTTCTGTGAGAACAAGTACTTCAGACTCTTATGATCAGTGAAAATTTCAAACTTACTTCCCCACAGATAATGACGCCACTTCTTGAGTGCAAAGACAACTGCTGCCAACTCAAGATCATGAGTCGGATAATTTTCTTCATAAGGCTTCAACTTTCGAGAAGCATAGGAAATAACTCGGCTATCCTGCATAAGAACACATCCCAAGCCCTCCTTGGATGCATCGCTGTAAATGACCATATTATCGGTCCCCTCTGGTAGAGCAAGTACTGGAGCGGTAGTTAACCTCTTTTTCAACTCCTGAAATCCACTCTCACACTTCTCATCCCAATTAAAGATAGTCCGTTTCTGAGTCAACTTAGATAGTGGCCCCACAATCTTCGAGAAGTCCTTGACAAACCTACGGTAATAACCCGCCAAGCCAAGAAAGCTACGGACATCAGAAACACTCTCTGGCCGCTTCCAAGACATCACCGATTCAATCTTAGTGGGATCTACAGAAATACCGCTCTGTGTAATAACATGGCCAAGAAAAGAAATCCGTTGCAGCCAAAATTCACATTTGCTGAACTTGGCAAACAACTGATGCTCCTGCAACTTCTCTAATACAAGCCGTAGATGTTGCTCGTGCTCCGATTCAGATTTAGAATAGACCAAGATATCATCAATAAAAATCACCACGAACTGGTCCAAGTACGGTTGCAAGACTCGATGCCTCAAATCCATGAATGTTGCCGGTGCATTAGTCAAACCAAAGAGCATAACAACAAACTCGTAATGCCCGTACCGAGTCCTGAAGGCAGGCTTCGGAACATCCTCCGTACGAATCCGAAGCTGATAATACCCCTGCCTCAAATCAAATTTAGAATAGACTTTGGCTCCCTGAAGTTGATCAAACAACTCATCAATCAGTGGCAAAGGATATTTATTCTTGATGGTCACCTGATTCAAACCACGGTAATCAATACACAATCTCAAAGTACCATCCTTCTTCTTCACAAATAAAACAGGAGCTCCCCAAGGTGAAGAACTCTGCTGAATGAATCCTTTCTTCAATAACTCCTGTAACTGAGCCTTCAACTCCTTCAACTCAGCTGGTGCCATCCGGTACGCCGATTTAGAAATAGGTTGAGTACCGAGAACAAGATTAATCACAAACTCTATATCCCTCTCTGATGGCAATCCTGGCAACTCCTCGGGAAATACATTAGGATATTCCCGAATAATAGGGACTTCCTCTAGCTGTAGCTTATCAGATGGCTTGTTGATCAAATAAGCTAGATAACCCGAACACCCTTTACTCACCAACTTAACAGCTTTAGTTGCTGAGATAACAAAACTCGTCTTAGCACCCCGGTTACCCGCTACCTCTACTACTGGCTGATCCGGCAAGCGAAACTGTACTACCTTGGTTCTACAGTTCAACTGGGCATCATACTTAGAAAGCCAATCCATACCCAGAATAACATCATACCCCCGGATAGGAAATAAAATAAGGTCCGAAGGAAAATTATGCCCCTTAACATGTATTATACAATCCTTACATACTAAGCCAGTAACATACTTATCAGTCAAAGAGGTACTAATCTCAACCACATAAGGCAATCTTTCAGGTTGCAATTTAACACGTTGCACACAAGCAGGAGTAATGAAAGAATGCGTAGCACCAGAATCAATCAACACTTTAACAAGTTGATCAAGTATAAGGAAGTTACCTTCCACCACTGCAGTCTCTTCCGGCATCTCCTCCATATCAACTGCATAAGCCCGAGCCTGAACCCGCTGCTGCTGTGGTACACTACCTGTAGGCCTACCCTGGTAACCCTGAGTCATTGCCCGACCCTCAGTCTTCCCATATCTAGGGCAATCCTTCGCCCTATGCTCGATGCTACCACAACCCAAACATGTCCCTGCCTTTACCCTGCAGTCGGACTCCACATGCCCTGGGCGCTTGCAGTAATTACACTGCGATGATGTGGCACTAACACTGCCCCTAGAAGAACCAGAAGCTGATGAAACAGCTGATACAGCCTGCTGCTGAGGTCTCACCACACTAGGCATGTACTGACCCTGAGACTGCGCTGGCCTATACTGAGTCTGAACCTGATATGGCCTCTGCTGAAACTGAGGCCGATAGTAACTCTGCTGACCATGTGGCCTATAAGAACTCTACTGGGCTGGTGGCCTGTAGACAATGTCACGCCCCGACCCAACCCCGCAAAAGGCCAAGCCCGGACCCGACACACGGACGGAGTCTCCTCTGTACCGCGGACAATCCGAAAACCCTAAAAACAATATAACACTTGCGAAAGCTATAAAATAATCAAAACAAGCCAACTTTCTATAAAACTTACATTTCTTATTATCCAACTTTCCAAACCAAAAATGATATGCATACTACACAAGTACTTATGCCACTAAACCATTAGCCATTAGCATGCATTCTTCACTAGTCATCCGAGTATAAGTTTACAACTTACAAACTTTAATCCATTTCAACATAAGACTAATAAAGATCTCAACTAGAAAATATATATATACAAGGCTACAAGCCTCAAAATTAAGCGTTCCTCACGCAATATACATATCAGCAAGGTTTGCACAAAACTGGTAACCAACCACCAGCAAAGCAGGTAAGTGCTATCACGGAAACACCTCCACCTGCTCCTCCTCCTCAATTACCTCGAGAGGGTCTGCCTCCACTACTCCTGTAAAAACATAGTATAGAGAGGAATGAGCAAAAACTATTGCTCAGCGAGGGCAATTGGTCTCAAGGACGGAGATGAGAGGAGTATGCAATGCAATTAGCCAAGCAATACATACAAAACATATAAAGATACATCCAAAGCCAACAATAAAGCAAGGCAAGTATTTAAAGCTGCAAACACTCAATCAAAGGATACGATACTCTTTCCACGAACCACTTTCAAACACGAATTCGATGACGACGCGCCGGCCCAAAACCACCTTATAACACCAGTTTGGAATACTCCGGAAGTATCCATCAATCCTACGACCCAAATCTCCCTGGGAGGCAACCCAAGCGAGAAAGGGAATAGCAGCGGAGCTAGAGCAACCAACACTGGCAACCCAAGGTTACCCAGAGAGGCCCATCACTCACGCGCGAGACACTATGCAATGCAAGACTCGATACAAGACAATAAACAAGCGATAAACGAGCGATAAAGCCACACGTGGGAGAATAACAAAGTAGGTTACTCTCGCACGCAATAGCAGCAATTTGATAAGCAATTCAATCCAAAACAACTCAAACAAGTAATTCAAGTGATTCTAAGCATTCTGTAAGCATAAAGACAAGTAAACACACAAAAACACAAATCGGCCCCAACTGTCAAAATGCTACCATTTCCAAACGAGCCACGAGTTCTGGAAACCGACTTCGCCAACCCTCCTAGGTCTCCATAAGGCACGTCTAAAGACCCCGAAACCTTACTTTACCCTAGAACTCGCGCAAAGTCCCGATTTTCCCTCTTTCTCGTTTGAACTACAACTACAACAACCAAACACCCAACCAACGCCATAATCGCACCAAAAGTGCTTCCATGGCTTCCCGAAGCAATGCCAACACGCAAAACGAGAAAGCGCCAAAGTCGACCTAAACGACCCCGACTTTCCCAAAGGCTTAATTCTCATTTTTTCCACTACGCAACCCAAACAAACCACACATTTTAGCATTCTAGCATACCTAGCACGTTTCTACATCAACGGAAAGCATAACAGCGCAACTTCAACGTTTCAAGGTTTTACTATTCATAAGGTACTATTCATATCACAATTCAAGTTGCAATCACAACATTTAACTGCAGAAAATGTTACAAAGCCATAAATACATGTTCTACCAATGCTAAGGAACATTCTAGAAGCATCAAATCGCTTTAAATAACGATCTACGGATAAATCTAAAAATTGATAAAGTTAACTAACACAACGTATAAATGCGCAAATAACATGCTTCCCTCACCTTAGGTACTCCTAGTCGCTAGGAAAACAACGTTGGTTGCCTCGGAAATCACCCCGCACGAGCTCTCGCGAAGATTGAACGTATAGAAGTTGAAAGGTTTTTTTTTTCTTCTCTATGGAAACTCACGGCCTGCTGCTGCTGTTTGCTGCTATTTTTTTTCTTATTTTGCTTACTTAATTGCTTAATTAAAGGTCAAAAGGTCAAAGGGTCAAAGGTCCAAGGTCAAACCACTTAAAACTTGGTCAAAGGGCCCTATTTCGCTCGTTTTAAAGCCGTTTCAGCTATGGTAAGTTCAATTAAAGCTAGCAATATTTAAAATATAAAATTTAAGTCATCTAAATACTAGTTTCACTATTTGCTGAGGACTGGAAATCGTTATCTAGCTATCGCTCCTTAAATGCAATGCACGTTGCGTCGGTGAGAATGTAACAATTAATTCACAAAGATTTTAAGGAAATATAATTTTCAAAATAATAAACAAAGAAAATTCATATTCCGGGCTCGGGTATTACACCCTCTCCCCCTTAAAACAATTGCGCCCACGCAATTCTTACCTGGTCAACAAACAACTCCGGATACTGATCCCGAACTTGGTCCTCTCTTTCCCAAGTCGCTTCCTCAAACCCATGATGATTCCACAGAACCTTCACTAACGGAATACTCTTTCTGCGAAGCTCCTGAATCTTTCGATCCACAATTCTAATCGGTTTCTCTTCGTAGGTCAACTTCTCTTCAATCTGTAAAGGCTCTGGTTCAAGTACATGTGAAGGGTCTGGATGATACTTTTTCAACATAGACACATGGAACACATCATGCAGTCGCGACAAGCTCGGAGGCAAAGCTAATCGATAAGCCAAAGGACCTACCTTTTCGGTGATCTCATACGGACCCACATACCTGGGACTATGCTTCCCGCTCTTACCGTGCCGAATCAATCCCTTCCGTGGAGAAATCTTAAGAAACACCCAATCTCCCAAATCAAACTTAAGATCCCGACGGTGCTTATCTGCATAACTCTTCTGACGACTCTGAGCTGTAAGCATACGCTGGCGAATGAGGTGAACATTATCTACCATCTTAATCATCTCAGGTAACACAGTCGGATCAACTGTTCTCATCTCTCCAACCTCCTCCCAATATAATGGGGATCTGCATTTCCGACCATACAACGCCTCGTAGGGAGCCATACCTATAGTAGATTGATAACTATTGTTGTAGGCGAACTCCGCTAAAGGCAAAAACTTCTCCCAATTCTTCCCAAAGTCAAGCACACATGCCCGAAGCATGTCTTCCAAGATCCTGATGGTTCTCTCAGACTGGCCATCAGTTTGCAGATGATATGCTGTACTGAAGCTCAATTTAGTTCCCATGGCCTCTTGCAACTTCTGCCAAAAACGAGATCTGAATCTGGGATCCCTATCTGACACTATACTCTGTGGTACTCCATGCAATCTCACAATATTAGCAACATACAATTCAGCTAGCTTATCAAGGCTATCCTGTTTGTTCACGGGAATAAAATGTGTAACTTTAGTCAAGCGGTCCACAACAACCCAAACAGAATCACATCCTCTCGGAGATCTAGGAAGATCGGTCACAAGGTCCATTGTTATATGTACCCACTTCCATTGCGGAATCGATAACGGCTGTAGAAGTCCGGCTGGCCTCTGATGCTCAACTTTAACCCTCTGACAAGTCAAACATCTGGATACATACCCAGCAATCTCCCTCTTCATATTGTTCCACCAGAAGTGTTGCTTCAAATCTCTATACATCTTAGTACTGCCCGGGTGAATCGTGTACCTCGAATTATGTGCCTCGGACAGGATCTCATTCTTCAAAGTCGGATCACTAGGAACACATACTCTGTCCCTGAATCTGAAGATGCCATCTGCATGTAATTTAAACTCCGACTCTCCCCCTTTAGCTTTTTCTTGGATCTTCAAGATGTGAGGATCAGTCTTCTGAGCCTCTCTGATCTGTGCTAGCAATCCTGACTGAATCTGTAAACTAGCAAACCGAATCCCTACCTCAGTAGCTTCTGGTTTCCATGAACAAATTTCTTCCAAAGTCTCCCAGTCCTTGATAATCAAGCTTGCAACAGTAGCCTTTCGGCTCAAAGCATCAGCAACAACATTTACCTTACCTGGCACATAGTTAATAGAACAGTTATAACCACCCAATAGCTCTAGCCATCTCCGCTGCCTCATATTTAGATCATTCTGTGAAAACAAATACTTAAGACTCTTGTGGTCAGTAAATATTTCAAATCTGCAACCCCACAAGTAATGACGCCACTTCTTCAATGCAAACACAACTGCAGCCAACTCAAGATCATGTGTAGGGTAATTGACTTCATAAGGTTTCAATTTCCTAGAAGCATAGGCAATCACCTTACCATTCTGCATTAAAACACAGCCCAATCCTTCTTTAGATGCATCACTGTAGACAACAAAGTTCTCTGTTCCCTCAGGTAAAGCTAGTATAGGAGCTGTAGTTAGTCTCTTCTTCAATTCTTGAAAACTGGATTCACACTTAGCATCCCAGTTGTAAGCAACTTTTTTCCGAGTCAACTGGCTCAAAGGTCCTGAAATTTTAGAAAAGTCTTTAACAAATCTCCGGTAGTAACCAGCCAATCCAAGAAAACTCCGAATCTCTGGCACCGTCTCAGGTCTCTTCCAAGATGAAACAACTTCAATCTTAGCTGGGTCCACTGAAATTCCTCGATCTGAAATGATATGGCCTAGAAAAGATATCTGGTTCAACCAGAACTCACACTTGCTGAATTTAGCAAAAAGCTCATTTTCCTGCAAAGTCTGAAGCACAATCCTCAAGTGTTGCTCATGTTCAGCCTCGTTCTTCGAATACACTAAAATGTCGTCAATAAAGATCACGACAAACTGATCAAGGTAAGGTCGAAAAACCCTCTGCATCAAGTCCATGAATGCGGCTGGTGCATTCGTCAATCCAAACGGCAAAACAACAAATTCATAGTGGCCATATCTAGTCCTGAATGCCGTCTTTGGTATATCGTCACTCCGAATCCTAAGTTGATAGTAACCCTGCCTCAAGTCAAATTTGGAGTAAACACTCGCACCCTGCAACTGGTCAAACAATTCTTCAATCAACGGCAAGGGGTATTTATTCTTAATCGTGACTTGATTAAGTCCCCTGTAATCAATGCATAACCGTAGTGTGCCATCTTTCTTTCTCACAAACAATACAGGTGCGCCCCACGGTGAAGAACTAGGTTGTATAAACCCTTTCTCAAGCAAGTTCTGAAGCTGAATTTTTAACTCCTGAAGTTCAGCCGATGCCATCCTATAAGGACTCCTAGAAATAGGCGTAGTGCCTAGCACAAGATCAATCACGAACTCAATCTCCCTATCCGGTGGTAAACCCGGTAATTCCTCGGGAAATACACCAGGGAAGTCTCTAACAATCGGAACTTCATTCAAACTCAACTTATCAGCAGGCTGATTGATCAAATAGGCTAAGTAGGCTTCACAACCCCTATTCAACAACTTAGAAGTCTTGATCGCTGATAAAAGTGGAATGCGGGCAGCCCTGCAGTTCCCAATAATCTCTAGTACCGGTAGGTCAGGAACTTTAAGATAAACGATCTTTGTTCTACAATCCAACTGTGCATAATACTTTCCCAACCAGTCCATTCCCAAAATGATTTCAAAGTCACGGAATGGTAATATAATTAAATCAGCAGGAAATTTACGGTTCTCAATACATATATCACAAGATTTGCAAATAGATTCAGCAACAAATTTTGCACCCAAAGGAGTACTAACTTCAACTTCATGAGGCAAATTATCAATGCAAACATTCACAGATCGTGCACATACAGGAGTTATAAACGAATGTGTAGCTCCAGGATCAATCAAAACTTTAACTGGCTGAGTATTGAGAAGAAAAGTACCTTCCACTATAGCTGTATTATCGGGCAGCTCCTCTGCATCCAGTGCAAAGACCCTAGCCTGTACTCTCTGTGCTGGTCGTGCACCTGCAGCCCTATTCTGAACACCTCGGCCTCCACCACGTCCCTGAACATTATTATATTTAGGGCAATCCCTCACCCTATGCTCATCACTGCCACAACCCGTACATTTCCCACTCTTCCTCCAGCAGTTAGCCTCAATATGCCCTGGTCGATTACAATAATCACACTGCTGATTTTGCCTAACCGCAGTGTTTCCTGTAGGAGCTGGGGCTCTAGCAGGGGTAGGAACTGTACCTCCCTGCTGAGGTCTGGTCACAGCTGGTCTAGCCTGAATCTGCTGCTGTGGCTGATACGAACGCTGCTGAGGACCCTGTGCAGAAGCCTGATACTGCCTCGGCTGACTCTGGCTACTCTGGCCCAAAAATTGCTTCTTACTCGGCTGACTACTCTCAGCTATCATCTCAGCCTTCCGTTTCTCAAACTTCGAGGCTGCCTGAAATGCCTCGGGAAAAGTAGTGTAGGTCTGTCCAGTCAAATGCAACTGTATGTCCATTCTCAGCCCACGGACAAACCTATGTATCATCCTCCTAGCTGGCCGTACCAACTCGGGCATATACCTCGACAGGCTAACAAATCTAGCCTCATATTGTGCAACAGTCATATTTCCCTGCTTTAGGGCCACAAACTCATCTTCCCGTCTCTCCATAGCCATCTCGGGAATATATTTGTCCCGGAACTCACTTACGAAATCATCCCATAAATGTGGAACATCCTCACAATCCCACCTCAGTCTAACAGTATTCCACCACTGCTCTGCATCACCCTCAAATAAAAATGATGCATAATCTATTCTTGCCTCATCAGTGTACCTCAAAGCGGTGAAAATTTTCTCAACTCGATTAATCCATCTCTCGGCCGCCTCATCATCCGGCTCCCCGAAGAACTTTCCCGGCTCGTGCCTCAGAAATTTCTCTAGCTGGTTATTCTCAACTCTGTACCCCTGACCACCAGGATTAGCTTGATTACCCTGGGGATTAATCCGGTCCTGCCTCTGCTCATGTAGTACCTGTGTGATCCGGTCTACTGCAGTAGTCATGGTAGCCATAAACTGCTCAGGCAACGGCTGCTGACCCTGTTCTGCTGCCTCTTCATCTGATCCTATACCTTGAGTACCACGACGTGGCGGCATAGTAGCAACTCACAATAGCTGGCAACATTTAAAAGCAGTTTATAGACAGAAATATAACACATAAGATTGGATAACACTCAAATTAGTAACAATCCAACATTCTATCACACAATTCACATAAGACAAGTTTAACTTGCCAAACTATTTCACTTGAACACAAACATTCAAAGTTCACAAAGTCATGCTAGAACATTTTCTTTTCACTTAGCAATCATTCATAAACACTTTAGCATTTTAGACCTTTACCCCACAGACCGAGAATCATATCCCGGCTCATGCAAGACTATCATGCTCTGATACCACCTAAAGATGTCACGCCCCGACCCAACCCCGCAAAAGGCCAAGCCCGGACCCGACACACGGACGGAGTCTCCTCTGTACCGCGGACAATCCGAAAACCCTAAAAACAATATAACACTTGCGAAAGCTATAAAATAATCAAAACAAGCCAACTTTCTATAAAACTTACATTTCTTATTATCCAACTTTCCAAACCAAAAATGATATGCATACTACACAAGTACTTATGCCACTAAACCATTAGCCATTAGCATGCATTCTTCACTAGTCATCCGAGTATAAGTTTACAACTTACAAACTTTAATCCATTTCAACATAAGACTAATAAAGATCTCAACTAGAAAATATATATATACAAGGCTACAAGCCTCAAAATTAAGCGTTCCTCACGCAATATACATATCAGCAAGGTTTGCACAAAACTGGTAACCAACCACCAGCAAAGCAGGTAAGTGCTATCACGGAAACACCTCCACCTGCTCCTCCTCCTCAATTACCTCGAGAGGGTCTGCCTCCACTACTCCTGTAAAAACATAGTATAGAGAGGAATGAGCAAAAACTATTGCTCAGCGAGGGCAATTGGTCTCAAGGACGGAGATGAGAGGAGTATGCAATGCAATTAGCCAAGCAATACATACAAAACATATAAAGATACATCCAAAGCCAACAATAAAGCAAGGCAAGTATTTAAAGCTGCAAACACTCAATCAAAGGATACGATACTCTTTTCACGAACCACTTTCAAACACGAATTCGATGACGACGCGCCGGCCCAAAACCACCTTATAACACCAGTTTGGAATACTCCGGAAGTATCCATCAATCCTACGACCCAAATCTCCCTGGGAGGCAACCCAAGCGAGAAAGGGAATAGCAGCGGAGCTAGAGCAACCAACACTGGCAACCCAAGGTTACCCAGAGAGGCCCATCACTCACGCGCGAGACACTATGCAATGCAAGACTCGATACAAGACAATAAACAAGCGATAAACGAGCGATAAAGCCACACGTGGGAGAATAACAAAGTAGGTTACTCTCGCACGCAATAGCAGCAATTTGATAAGCAATTCAATCCAAAACAACTCAAACAAGTAATTCAAGTGATTCTAAGCATTCTGTAAGCATAAAGACAAGTAAACACACAAAAACACAAATCGGCCCCAACTGTCAAAATGCTACCATTTCCAAATGAGCCACGAGTTCTGGAAACCGACTTCGCCAACCCTCCTAGGTCTCCATAAGGCACGTCTAAAGACCCCGAAACCTTACTTTACCCTAGAACTCGCGCAAAGTCCCGATTTTCCCTCTTTCTCGTTTGAACTACAACTACAACAACCAAACACCCAACCAACGCCATAATCGCACCAAAAGTGCTTCCATGGCTTCCCGAAGCAATGCCAACACGCAAAACGAGAAAGCGCCAAAGTCGACCTAAACGACCCCGACTTTCCCAAAGGCTTAATTCTCATTTTTTCCACTACGCAACCCAAACAAACCACACATTTTAGCATTCTAGCATACCTAGCACGTTTCTACATCAACGGAAAGCATAACAGCGCAACTTCAACGTTTCAAGGTTTTACTATTCACAAGGTACTATTCATATCACAATTCAAGTTGCAATCACAACATTTAACCGCAGAAAATGTTACAAAGCCATAAATACA
This sequence comes from Ehretia macrophylla, assembly GCA_037974665.1. NCBI lineage: Eukaryota > Viridiplantae > Streptophyta > Magnoliopsida > Boraginales > Ehretiaceae > Ehretia > Ehretia macrophylla. The sequence continues at coordinate 76,356,026 of CM075773.1, forward strand.
TGTTCTACCAATGCTAAGGAACATTCTAGAAGCATCAAATCGCTTTAAATAACGATCTACGGATAAATCTAAAAATTGATAAAGTTAACTAACACAACGTATAAATGCGCAAATAACATGCTTCCCTCACCTTAGGTACTCCTAGTCGCTAGGAAAACAACGTTGGTTGCCTCGGAAATCACCCCGCACGAGCTCTCGCGAAGATTGAACGTATAGAAGTTGAAAGGTTTTTTTTTTCTTCTCTATGGAAACTCACGGCCTGCTGCTGCTGTTTGCTGCTATTTTTTTTTCTTATTTTGCTTACTTAATTGCTTAATTAAAGGTCAAAAGGTCAAAGGGTCAAAGGTCCAAGGTCAAACCACTTAAAACTTGGTCAAAGGGCCCTATTTCGCTCGTTTTAAAGCCGTTTCAGCTATGGTAAGTTCAATTAAAGCTAGCAATATTTAAAATATAAAATTTAAGTCATCTAAATACTAGTTTCACTATTTGCTGAGGACTGGAAATCGTTATCTAGCTATCGCTCCTTAAATGCAATGCACGTTGCGTCGGTGAGAATGTAACAATTAATTCACAAAGATTTTAAGGAAATATAATTTTCAAAATAATAAACAAAGAAAATTCATATTCCGGGCTCGGGTATTACAGACAACCTGCTGTATTGGAGGCCTATATATAACCTGCTGGCCCTGTGGCTGATACGGCCTCTTACTAGGCTGACTGGAGACAATCTGATCCCCTTTCCTCTTCTCTAACCTAGAAGCTGCATCAAAAGCCTCAGTAAAGATATCATAGCGATTCAGAGCCATTGCATCCTGAATCTCGGGCCTCAATCCCAACATAAATCTATGGGTCTTCCTCTCCTCCACAGCTACAAACTCCGGTGCATACCGGGACAACCTAGTGAATGTAGCCTCATACTGAGCCACAATAGAATCCCCCTGTACCAAAGACAAGAACTCAGCCTCTCTCCTCTCTCGTGCAACCCTCGGGACATACTTATCCCTAAAAGCAGTCAGAAAGGTATCCCAAACATACGGAACACCCCGGGTCTCCCAACTGGCTCTCACAGTGCGCCACCATTCCTCTGCCTCATCATCAAGCAAATAGACAGCACAAGTCACCTTCCGCTCATCAGTGTACCCGAGAGAATAAAAAAATTTCTCTAACTTACTAATCCACGACTCGGCCTTCCTATCATCAGGCTCTCCCTGAAATCTAGGAGGATAGTACCCCAGAAACTCCTTCATAGTACCTCGACCATGATTACCTCCCTGTACATTCTGTATCTGAGCTTGCAATGCCCGAGTCTGAACAGCCTGACCTGCTAACAACTGGGCCTGCCCCGCCATCAAATCTGCAATCCGATCCATTGCTGCCCCTAACCTGACATCACCCCTATCACTGTAACGCCCCGATCCCTCACGAGACCGGAGGCTCTAATAACCATGCTATTCTCAACCCAATACCAAGCCCGGTCACAAAATTTTTCCTAATGGTTAAGTCTGGACCCGACACACGGACAGAGTCTCCCCTGTACCGTGGATATTCTGAAAACCTGTAAACACTCAATAAAGCCACAACATAACAAGACATTCATTTATAACTAAAGATCTTAGCTTTATGGCCATCCGAGCCTTAAGAAATACTAATAGTTTAGATACAGACAAGCATGCATTCATAACTTAACTTCTTTACAAAACCGCTTATCATGCCACTCCATGATAGCTTTTAAGTATTCTTAGAAATTGAAAACAACCAGTCATTCACTCCCAAGCATGCGAAGCAGCTAATAGCAGAAATATAAGTTATTACATGCCATGGTTCTAAATCTACCACTACAACATCTATCCCTCAATTTGCAAACTATATAATATACACATATCACTTAGGTTACAAAATAGAACATAAAGTAAAGAAAACAAGTCCTACTCTCATCAACAAGAACATAGTCCACCTCAAGCAACTAGACACAGCAACTAATGCAACTCCTCCAACTGCGCCACCTGAAACATGTTAGCGAGGTATGAGCAACCACTGTTGCCCAGTGAGGGATAAGGTCCCGGGGCGTGCAATACAACAGGTAATACAGTTAAACAACAATAGCAATTAAACAATTCAAGAAACAATGATAGCTTCAATAACCACACATTTAAAAGGATACATTTCTCATAACCCCTATACACCAATCTTCACTGGTCTTCATTCACGATCCACGAACCACGATCACGATCACGATAAGCCGGCATAACCCCAAACACTCCAGTGGGTGTACTCCGGATGTACCCCGATAAGCCTACGACCCAACATCCCCTGGCAATCTCCAAACCAGGCGAATGAGGGACTAGGGCATGGAGTTTGAATATCCACCGGCAAGCCCTCTGCCGCCCAGCCGATATTCAACACATCCGCCCCTGACACTATGGTTGCGCAACCACGATGCAATGCACTTAACAATGGCAAATTAATAGCAATAATATAAGCATTAACACATAGGAGGATCAACAAAGTAGGTTGACCTCGATGCATTTAGAATAGAAGCAATTATAGAAGCTAATAAGCAGTTTACAAAGGAATATATACAAGCTAAGCATAGAATTATACCAAAAACTCCAAATCAACTTAATATCACATATAAACACTCAAGAAGTCATGCCGTGGGTTTAGAAGTGTGAGTCAACCGAAATTGCACCTAAACCCCTTTGTTTTTCAAACTATTTCTCTTCCAAACCAAGGTTAATGATTCCATTTTCAAAGGAAACTCTCCCAACCTTCTAACTAACCCTCAAGGTACCTTCTCAACCCTCTAATTCATTCAAATGCCCGCGATTACCCCGAAAGCCCCAAATTCCCTCTTATGGCTTTAAACTACACATACATTGTCCGGGCTTCAAACAAGGGATATCAAGGCTTCTATAGCACCTAGGTAGCCTAAGGATACTAGAATTGAAGCCCGAATTCACCCGGATTCGCATTAACCTTGAAAGCCCCAAATTAAAGTCGACTATTTTACATTTTTAGCGATTTAAGGACAATGCAAGTGCACGAGGCTATTAGGTTACCTTCACTAGCACCTAAGGCATCTATTAGGAGAATTGAATCAAGCTAATTCGAGCAATTACGCAAAACCCTAGAAAAACGTCACTATTCACCCTACAAATCAAACTAACGATTCTAACCGTTTAAATTGCGAAACGATGGCTCAAATATGTTCTCTAGCATTCATATACATGGTATAATAGCATAGATAATTAATACAATGGCATTTGAACACATTTTCAACAAATCAAGAAATTGACAACTATTTAGAAATGTGAAAATAGGCCATGAAATCCCTCACCAATACGCGTAGGAGCACCTAGGAACCTTGCAAACACCCTACACTAGTTGCTCAAGACTTGGAGTGGCTTGGATTGATGATCTGATGAAGCAAAAATCCTCAAGGAGCAAGAGAAGGGCTGTCGGGTTTCTGCCCTATTTTTCAGCTTTTATTTTTTTTTTCTTTTGTATTTTATGAGCTTTTGTTGATATATAAGGTGTATGGTTGGGTGGGGTCAAGTTTGGGTGTTAAAGTGTCTTCTAAAAATGCGCGTAGTAAGCTTAAAACGAGTCTAAAGTGAAACATATGCGCTAGTTAATTAAAACTCTAAGTTAGTTACGTAACACTATTCATTCAACCACTAAAAACATTTTCTAAACGAGCTCTCCTATTGCCTCTAGCTCAATTGCATATTTTTCTCACTACTTTAATAATTAATATGATTTAATAAAAATGTTAATCGAGTAATAAAATGCAATTTAAAAATGGAGTGAATAGTAACCTAAGAAGATAGTTAATAAGGCATAGAAAGAGATGCGCAAACAAAGGATGCAACAGTAATTAAATGCATGGCTAAATCTCAGGCGTCACAATCACTGCCCTGTGCCACATTACCAGGGACCTCATCTACAATCTCGGGCCTACCACGAGTCCTCGGTCTACCGGCCATCGTACTAATCAAAGAGTTAGCACAGGTTATAGCACATAAACAGATTATATACAACTTTTAACACATAAACCACAAAGTCATATAAAGCACATAGATCACATAAGTTTCAATCACATAAGCAAATTGATCACATAATCACATTAGCACTTAAATCACATAATCATTTAATCATACCAATACATATTTCACTTTTCTTTCTTTTCATACATATTTAATGCTAAGACCTTTACCCACATTCCAAGAATACCCCAGCTGACAACTAATATGCGCTCTGATACCACTTAAATGTCACGCCCCAACTCGACCCCACCTACGATCAGTCAGGACGCAACGGAATTTCGGCAGCGTAACGACAGTAAATAGATTTCCGAGGTTCTAAACCAACCTCATTAATAACATTAAACATCCAATTCTATAATCATACAAACAACAACTCCTCAACAGCATAACAAAACACAACATAACCATAATATACAATAATCAGTCTTCGTTATCTGCCTTCGTTCCAACATAACATACAACACCTCAACCTTATCATACATTTCAAAAAATAAGTTGAGACCCATCTAACAACTTAACCATAGACAAAAGAAAGCCACTAAGTTAACATCATTTGGATCATCATCTTTCAACATCTATTACAATAAGAACCATAAAGCATATAAAAGTCTATTAAGCTAATATACATGACATTAAACAACATAGAATCATGGATAAGACGTAGGAACATAAGACTCGTCCACGTAAGGCACATTTTCCTCCTCAGGAGGCACGTACCCGTAATCTGGCTCTGCAACACCTGTAAGCATGCAATAATAGAGAGTGGGCTTATATACATAAGCCCAGTGAGGATCCGATAGATCTCGATAGTATTCACTATGCTCCTTGGATTTAGTCCTTTGAGCAAGTAAACACACAACAACAATAATAACATTATCATCACATAACTATATAACCAATCAATAAAGGATACTCTATTTGGTGTAGCTTCAAACGCCATCACGATCTCAACCGTTCTTCTTATAACTCCCTATTACTCACGCACCCGAGGTACCTCACTAGCCCCTCCCTCCATGACACCTCCGTCATGCGAGCTGGGGATAGCCTATGGCAGTCATGTCGTTATCAACCCGACAGCCCAACGCTGCCCGAGAGGTGGCATACACATACCAAGACTCCATAATCATCATCAATCATCAATCAATCATCAATCAATCAATTGGGAGATCAGCAACGAAAGTGCCCGATTCCCGAACTCAATAATAATCAATCAATAACATCAATATAACATCAATATTTAATTAAACAACAAACAACGAAGTTAGATGACAAAGTAGGCCATCTAACCGGACATGCATAAGATTAAACCCTAAATTACTCATCAACAACTCACCATTCAACACTCAAACACAACCCAATCGTCTAAAGGCATCGTTCAAGAAATTAAAGAATGACAACCTAAACTTCTAAAATTCATAACTTACAATCTACTAATCCAAACATTGCCAAATCAGTTTCTATCACTCACCCATTCAACCTACTATATTAGCCCTCTCAGAAATCCACCATAACACCTCGAAAACATGCTCGATAACCCTAAAACCCTAGGATGTCTTGGCTGGATTTTACGGATTTTCACACGAACAATGTAATCAAAAATTCGGCATTACAACAGCGCTAACACGTAATTATCAAGTATTTAGAAATCGACGGCAATTGATTTCGATCAACACAACTCATTTAATTCAACTTTGAACATTTTAATCAAAATTAAATACCCGGAAAATAAAAATTATGCTACATCCGACAGAAATTCGTAGTATTGCATCAAAATGATCCCTAGCATGCAAGGAGCATTAATCTATCATCAGTTTTCAATTCTAACGGTTAAATTTTCATTTATGAGCAAAAGTATAAAAATGACATTTTGAGATCTAGAATTTTTCTCTCACCTTTGATGCGATATAAGCCTAGGAATGTGTGCTATGCGTGCCCAACAAGCAGAATCCAAGTCGGTGCGAAGTTCTACGGACAAAAACCAAGTTTTTCTTTGAAAATTTAGATTGAAAAGCTTTGAAATCTCTTTTCTTTTTCTCTCCTCCTTTTCACGGCAATTTGTGTGTTTGTGATGGTGTTTTTGTGTTGTGTGAGTGTGTGTAGGTGATATTAGCTTATAAGGTCAATAATTAAATAAAGTCGAAGTTAATTTAAATTGGTATTTTTGTGTTTTAATGACTTTAAATGCATTTTCTTGCTCACCAAGCTCAAAATAATTATGCAACCCCCAAGATATCTCAAGTGGATTATTTTTAGGTGACAAGAAGTTTTACAATCAAACAATTTCACCCGAGTCGGCTTAAAACTCGATTTTCGCAAAAGTCGGTGTAAAAACCCTAATAAATTCTTAAGCCGATTTTAAAATCATTTTCATCAAACACAGGTCTATTAAAGTCCGTTGACTAGGTCTAGAAGGGTTAAAAAGACCAGTTTCAAAATTTTAGCGGACGTGTTTCGAAAATACTATTCATTGAAAATCGACGATAAAATTTATGACTCCGTTTTTGATAAAAATTTCATGAATGCACATTTAGCACGTATTAGGAGTATTGACATCAAAATTATAACTTTCTAGGTCCTATAGCACATAAACAGATCATATGCACGCAAAACGAGGTATAACACATAAAACGAGATAAGCAGGAAAGTGGGGTTTCACAGTTATTACTTATGCTTCCAGGAAACTGAAACCTTATGAACTCAACTATCCGACTCATGATCTTGAGCTTGCAGCTATCATTCTTGCATTAAAGAAATGGCGTCATTATCTCTGGGGCAACAAGTTTGAAATTTTTACAGATCATAAGAGCTTGAAATATCTGTTTTCACAGAAAGAGTTGAACATGAGGCAGAGGCATTGGCTGGAATTACTTGAGGACTATAACTGTACTACTAACTATCTTCCGGGTAAGGCCAATATTGTTGCTGATGCTTTGAGCCGAAAGACTACTGTTGCTAGCTTGATTATCAAGAATTGGGAATTCATGGAAGAATTATGCTTATGGAAGCTTAATACTTCAAATTCTGGTATTCAATTCGCAAGTTTGCAGATTCAATCTCTATTGTTATCCAGGATTCAAGAAACTCAACAGGCTGGTCTTCAATTGTTGAAATTCTTAGAGAATTCTAAAGGGGGATAGTCGGATTTCAAACTGCACAATGATGGTATTCTCAAATTCAAAGGCAGAATCTGTGTTCCAAGTGATCCAACTTTGAAGAAGGATATTCTTGTTGAGGCACACAGTTCTAGATATACTATCTACGCAGGCAGTACTAAAATGTATAAAGATTTAAAGCAAAACTTCTGGTGGAATAATATGAAGAGAGAAATTGCTGACTATGTTGCTCGATGTCTTACTTGTCAGAAAGTTAAAGTAGAGCATCAGAGGCCTACAGGGTTGTTACAGCCTTTGGCTATTCCTATTTGGAAGTGGGATCATATCACCATGGATTTCATATCCGATTTACCGAGGTCTTCAAAGGGTAATGACTCAGTTTGGGTTATTGTGGATAGATTGACCAAGACTTCTCACTTCATTGCTAAAAAGAAGTCTGATCCTCTTGATAAGCTAGTAGAGTTGTATATTGAGAATGTTGTCCGACTTCATGGAATTCCAAAGAGCATTGTGTCAGATAGAGATCCCAGATTCATATCTCAGTTCTGGCAGAAGATTCAGAAAGCTTTGGGCACAACTTTGAGTTTCAGTACAGCTTATCATCCTCAGACTGATGGTCAATCCGAGAGAACTATCTTAATCCTCGAGGATATGTTACGGGCTTGTATTCTGGACTTCGGTAAGAGTTGGGAGAAGTATTTGCCACTCGCAGAGTTCGCCTATAACAATAGTTATCAAGCTACTATTGGTATGGCACCTTATGAGGCACTGTATGGGCGTAAATACCGGTCTCCTCTCTACTGGGATGATGTTGGTGAGATGAAGACTATCGACCCTACTCTCTTATCTAAAATGAAAAAAATGATCGATCATGTGCAGCTTATCAGAAAAAGAATGCTTACAGCACAGAGCCGGAAAAAGAGTTATGCAGATAGACGCCGTCGTGATCTGAAATTTGCTGTAGGGGATCGGGTATTTCTGAAAATCTCTCCTCGCAAGGTTTTGATTCGGCGTGGTAAAGGGGGTAAACTCAATCCTCGATATGTGGGACCATTTGAGATAACTGAAACTATTGGTGAATTGGCCTACCGTTTAGCTTTGCCTCCCAGTTTGGGCAGAATCCATGATGTCTTCCATGTTTCTATGCTTCGGAAGTATCAGTCAGATCCCTCTCATATTTTTGAGCCTGAGCCTTTAGAGATCAATGAGACATTGACCTACACAGAGAAACCTCTTCAGATTGTTGATCAGAAAGTTCAGGAGCTGAGGACTAAAAGCATTCCGATGGTTAAAGTTCTGTGGGATCATCACAGAGTAGAGGATACGACGTGGGAGAGAGATGATTAGATGCAGGAGCGATATCCTGAGTTATTCGCCGAATCATGTAAGAATTGTGTGGACGCAATTAGTTTAAGGGGGAGAGGATGTGACGCCCGAGATTTAGCCATGCATTCAATTACTGTTGCATCCCTTGTTTGCGCATTTACTTCTGTGCTTTACCAACTGACTTCTGTGACTACTATTTATTCCGTTTTTAAACTGCAATCTATTAGTGAATTAGCATTTTTATTAAATCATATTAATTGTTAGAGTAGTGGAAAAATGTGCAATTGAGCTAGAGGCGATAGGATAGCTCGTTTAGAAAATGATTTTAGTAGTTAAGTGAATAGTGTTACGTAATAACTTTAGAGATTTAATTAGCTAGCCTATGTTTCACACATTAGACTCGTTTTGGAGCTAGCAACGCGCATTTTAGAAGCCACGTAAGCACCCAATCAAGACCCCACCTTAGCCATTCATTAAATAGCCTTATTTAGCTCATAACATAACAAAGAAAAAAAAATAAAAGCTGAAAAAGAAGCAGCTAGGGTCGACAGCAGCAAATAGTGGGAAAACAACAATTTTTGCTCTTCAATCCTTCAATCCAAGCCTCTTCAAGCCTTGAGCAAGTGGATTAGGGTGTGTACAAGGTTCCTAGGTACTCCTACGCGCATTGGTGAAGGATTTCATGGCTTATTTTTGCATTTCTAAATAGTTGCTATTTTCTTGATTTGTTGAAAATGTGATCAAATGCTATTGTATTAATTATCTATGCTATTATACCATGTATATGAATGCTAGGGAACATATTTGAGCCATCATTTCGCTTTTTAAACGGTTAGAATCGTTAGTTTGATTTAGGAGGTGAATAGTGACATTTTTCTAGGGGTTTGTGTAATTGCTCGAATTAGCTTGATTCAACACTCCTAATAGAAGCCTTAGGTGCTAATGAAGGTAGTCTAATAGCCTCGTGCACTTGCATTGCTCTAGAATCGCATAAAATGCAAAATAGCCGACTTTAACAAAGGGCTTTCGAGGTTAATGCGAATCCGGGTGGATTCGGGCTTCACTTCTAGTATTCTTAGGCTACCTAGGTGCTATAGAAGCTTTGATAACCCTTGTTTGAAACCCGGATAAGGTATGTGTAGTTTAAAGCCATAAGAGAGAATTTGGGGCTTTCGGGGTAAACATGGGCATTTGAATGAGTTAGAGGGTTGAGAGGGTTCCTTGAGGGTTAGTTAGAAGGTTGGGATAGTTTCCTTTGAAAATAGAATCATTAACTTTGGTTTGGAAGAGAAATAGTTTGAAAAACTTTAGGTGCAATTTCTGTCGACTCACACTTCTAAGCTCATGGCATGACTTCTTGAGTGTTTATATGTGGTTTCAAGTTGAATTGGAGCTTTTGGTATGATTCCATACTTATCTTGCATATGTCCCTTTGTAAAACTGCATATTTGCTTATATAATTGTTTCTATTCTAATTGCATCGAGGTCAACCTACTTTGTTGATCCTCCTATGTGTTATTGCTTATATCATTGATATTAACTTGCCATTGTAAAGTGCATTGCATAGTGGTTGCGCAACCATAGTGTCAGGGGCGGATGTGTTGAATATCGATTGGGCGGCAGAGGGCTTGCCGGTGGATATTCAAACTCCGTGCCCTAGTCCCTCATTCGCCTGGTTCGGAGATTGCCAGGGGATGTTGGGTCATAGGATTATCGGGGTACATCTGGAGTACACCCACTGGAGTGTTTGGGGATTATGCCGGCTTATCGTGATCGTGATCGTGGTTCGTGGATCGTGAATGAAAACCAGTGAAGATTGGTGTATAGGGGTTATGTGAAATGTATCCTTTTAAATGTGTGGTTATTTAAGCTATCATTGTTTCTTTAATTGTCTAATTGTTATTGTTGTTTAACTATATTACCTGTTCCACTATACGCCTCGGGACTATATCCCTCAGTGGGCAACAGTGGTTGCTCATACCTCGATATATGTTTCAGGAGACGCTGAGGGTGATCCCCAACTTGTTGAGTTAGTTGAGGAGGAGAAAGTCCAGATTGATCCTTTACCTTAGTTGCTGTGCCTGATAGCTTGAGGTGGTTTAAAATTCTTGCTGCTATGTGGAAGGCTCATCTGTGTATTTTATGCCCTATTTTGTAGCCTGAAGGCTATGTATATGCTTGTTGTATAAAGTTGAAGGATAGTTGATTGTGGTGTAGATTTGGAAGCCTATGTTTTGTAATAACTTAGGTTTCTGCTTTTATTCACTTTGCATGCTTGGGAGTGAATAGCTTAATGTAGAATGTTTATCTTTTAAGTATGTCTTAATGTTATCCTAGAATGTCATGGCTATTAGACTATGTTGTAAACAAGTTACTTGCATGCTTGTGTGGTTTTGGAACTGTTATTTGCTTCAAGGCTCGGATGGCCTTGAATCTTTAAATATATAGCCATGAAAAGTTTGATTACCTTGTAGTTACCTTATTTGTGAGTTTATAGGTTTTCAGAATATCTATGGTACAGGGGAGACTCTGTCCATGTGTCGGGTCCGGACTTAACCTTTAGCTTGGGGGTTGGGTCGGGGCGTGACATGTTAAGTGTGTCTTGAAAGTGTGTGCCTCTATGTGAGATTGTATGTCTTGACCTGAATGTGTGCACCTATGTGAAATAGTTATGTGATATGTACTAAAGGTGTATTACATGAAGTGAAGTGACTACTCGAGTATCGAATTGGCATCGTGAATCGAATCGACCTCGTGAATTGTTATTTGCTTGAAGTATTGCTTGTAATATGTGTATTGGAAAGTCTTGAATTGGTTGTGCCGTGATTTGAATTGATTATGTTGTGCTTGACTTGATTGTCGTGCTTGAGTGACTTTGTTGAATAAACTGTTTTACAAACATGCTTGCATAATAGTTTAAGGCATGTATGCATAAATGTGATATATTGGCATTCATACATGTCCCGTTGGAATGGTAAGAAAGACTTCTTCCTCCACCTGAAGAGAAGTGGTTAGTAGCAGGCCCTCCAAGTTATATGGATTAACGGGAATGAGCAGTATTTGACTAGCCTTTATTTGGGAGTTGGTGTTTGTTTTGCAGCTCAGTTATTGGCATTCCTCTGAGGCCCCCCTCTGTGTTTAACGGTTGTAAAAGAGTAGCTTTCTTCTGGGGTTCTATTTGGTTGTTCTCTGGAGCATTCTTTGGTTTTCTTATTGGGTATTCTTTGGAACTTCTGTTGGCACTTCTTGGTAGACTTGGCTATTAGGGTTTCAATCGGACTTACTGTATGGTATTATCTATGGCATATGTGTCTCGGTCTTTATTGGTGTGTTACTGGCATCCCTAATTGGAAATTCTTCAATGGTATTCTCTAGAATTCTTAGTAGCTGTCACGCCTCGACCCAACCCCCAAGCTAAAGGTTAAGTCCGGACCCGACACATGGACAGAGTCTCCCCTGTACCGTGGACATTCTAAAAACCTGTACTCACTCAAACAAAGTCCCAACAATACAATACAAGCTTTTCTTGAATAAACAACAAAGTTCTAAGGCCATCCGAGCCTTATAGTACACAATAGTTCCAAAACACACAAGCATGCGAGAACTTGTTATCAACATAGTTTTATAATCATGACATCCTAGGAAATCAATTAAACATAATTGAAAGGTCAAACATTTCTACTTTAAGCCATTCACTCCCAAGCAAGCAAAGCGAATAGAAGTAGATCATAAGTTATTACAGTACATAGGCCATCAAAGCTACAACACAACCAACTAGTCTTCAACTTATACAACAAGCATATACATAGCCCTTACGCTACAAAATAATACATAAGATAATCAAATGAATCTTCCACATAGCAGCAAATTCATTAACCACCTCAAGCTATCAGGCACAGCAACGAAGGTAAAGGCTCAATCTGAACTTCTTCTTCCTCAACTAACTCAACAAGCTGGGGATCACCCTTAGCATCTCTTGAAACAGATATCGAGGTATGAGCAACCACTGTTGCCCAGTGAGGGATATAGTCCCGGGGCGTGCAATGCAATAGATAATACAGTTACACAACAATAATACTTAGACAATTAAAGAAACAATGATAACTTAAATAACCACACATTTAAAAGGATACGTTTCACACAATCCCCTATACACCAATCTTCACAGGTGAAGATCACGATCCACGAACCACGAGCACGATCACGATAAGCCGGCATAACCCCAATCACTCCAGTGGGTGTACTCCGGATGTACCCCGAATCCTACGACCCAACATCCACTGGCAATCTCCGGACCAGGCGAATGAGGGACTAGGGCACGGAGTTTGAATATCCACTGGCAAGCCCTCTGCCGCCCAGCCGATATTCAACACATCCGCCCCTGACACTATGGTTGCGCAACCACTATGCAATGCACTTAACAATGGCAAGTTAATAGCAATAATATAAGCATTAACACATAGGAGGATCAACAAAGTAGGTTGACCTCGATGCAATTAGGATAAAAGCAATTATAGAAGCTAATAAGCAGTTTACAAAGGAACATATACAAAATAAGCAGAGAATCATACCGAAAGCTCCAAATCAATTTAAAATCACATATAAACACTCAAGAAGTCATACCATGGGTTTAGAAGTGTGAGACAACCGAATTAGCACATAAACCCCTTTGTTTTTCAAACTATTTCTCTTCCAAACCAAGGTTAATGATTCCATTTTCAAAGGAAACTCTCCCAATCTTTTAACTAACCCCCAAGGTACTCTCTCAATCCTCTAACTCATTCAAAGGCCCGCGATTATCCCGAAAGTTCCAAATTCCCTCTTATGGCTTTAAACTACACATACAATGTCCGGGCTTCAAACAAGGGATATCAAGGCATCTATAGCACCTAGGTAGCCTAAGGATACTAGAATTGAAGCCCGAATTCACCCGGATTCGCATTAACCCCGAAAGCCCCAAATTAAAGTCGGCTATTTTCCATTTTAAGCAATTTAAGGACAATACAAGTGCGCGGGGATATTGGGTTACCTTCACTAGCACCTAAGGCATCTATTAGAAGCATTACATCAAGCTAATTCGAGCAATTACGCAAAACCCTAGAAAAACGTCACTATTCACCCTAAAAATCAAACTAACGATTCTAACCGTTTAAATTGCGAAACGATGGCTCAAATATGTTCTCTAGCATTCATATACATGGTATAATAGCATAGATAACATTTACAATGGCATTTGATCACATTTTCAACAAATCAAGAAATTGACAACTATTTAGAAATGCAAAAACAAGTTGTGAAATCTCTCACCAAAGCGTGTAGGAGCACCTAGGAACCTTGCATACACCCTACACTAGTTGCTCAAGGCTTGGAGAGGCTTGGATTGGAGGCTTGGTGAGCAAAATCTCTTCCTTTTTCTCCCTTGGAGCTGACGGGTTTCTGCTTCTGTTTTTCATCTTTTTATTTTTTTTTCTTTTGCATTTTATGAGCTTAAGTGATATATAAAAGGGGCTAAGTTGAGGTAGGGTCATTTGGGTGCGTAAGTGATCTAATATAATGCGCTTATTGAGCTTAAAACAAGCTTAGATAGTAAAATATATGCTAGCTAATTAATTACCTAAGTTAGTTACGTAACACTATTCACTCAACTACAAAAATCATTTTCTAAACGAGCCCTCCTAACGCCTTTAGTTCAAATGCACATTTTTCCCACTACTTTTACAATTAATATGATTTAATAAAAATGCTAATTAACTAATAGAAGGCAGTTTAAAAACGGAGTGAATAGTAGTCACAAAAGTCAGTTAGTAAGGCACATAAGTAAATGCGCAAACAAGGGATGCAACAGTAATTAAATGCATGGCTAAAACTCGGGCGTCACATCCTCTCCCCCTTAAACTAATTGCGTCCATGCAATTCTTACATGATTCGGCGAATAACTCTGGATACCGTTCCCGCATCTGATCCTCTCTTTCCCATGTCGCATCCTCTACTCCGTGATGATCCCACAGAACTTTAACCATCGGAATGTTTTTAGTCCTCAGCTCCTGAAATTTCTGATCAACAATTCGAAGAGGTTTCTCTGTGTAGGTCAAAGTTTCACTAATCTCTAGCTGTTCCGGCTCAAGTATGTGAGAGGGATCTGGTTGATACTTCCGAAGCATGGAAACATAGAATACGTCATGAATTCTGCCCAGACTGGGAGGTAAAGCTAGACGGTAAGCCAAATCACCAACAGTTTCAGTTATCTCAAATGGTCCCACATATCGAGGACTGAGTTTACCTCCTTTACCATGCCGAATCAAACCCTTGCGAGGAGAAATTTTCAGAAATACTCGATCCCCCACAGCAAATTTCAGATCACGACGTCGTCTATCTGCATAACTCTTTTGCCGGCTCTGTGCTGTAAGCATTCTTTTCCTGATAAGCTGCACATGATCAATCATTTTGTTCATTTCAAGTAAGAGAGTAGGGTCGATAGTCTTCATTTTACCAACATCATCCCAGTAGAGAGGAGACCGACATTTACGCTCATACAGTGCCTCATAAGGTGCCATACCAATAGTAGCTTGATAACTATTGTTATAGGGGAATTCTGCGAGTGTCAAATACTTCTCCCAACTCTTACCGAAGTCCAGAATGCAAGCCCGTAACATATCCTCAAGGATTAAGATAGTTCTCTCGGATTGACCATCTGTCTGAGGATGATAAGCTGTACTGAAATTCAAATTCGTGCCCAAAGCTTTTTGAATCTTCTGCCATAACTGAGATGTGAATCTGGGATCTCTATTTGACACGATACTCTTTGAAATTCCATGTAGTCGGACAACATTCTCAATATACAACTCTACCAGTTTATCAAGAGAATCAGACTTCTTTTTAGCAATAATATGAGAAGTCTTGTTCAGTCTATCCACAATAACCCAAACCGAGTCATTACCCTTCGAAGACCTCGGTAAATCAGAGACGAAATCCATAGTAATATGATCCCATTTCCAAACAGGAATAGCCAAAGGCTGCAACAACCCTGCAGGTCTCTGACGTTCTGCTTTAACTTTTTGACAAGTAAGACATCGGGCAACATAGTCGGCAATTTCTCTCTTCATATTATTCCACCAGAAATTCTGCTTCAAATCTCTATACATTTTGGTACTGCCTGGATGGATAGTATATCTAGAACTGTGTGCCTCAGCAAGAATATCCTTTTTTAGAGTTGGATCATTCGGAATACAGATTCTACCTTTGAATTTGAGAATACCATCGTCGTGCAGTTTGAAATCCGACTCTCCCCCTTTAGAATTCTCTAAGACTTTCAATAATTGAAGATCAGCCTGTTGAGCTTCCCGAATCCTGGATAATAATATAGATTGAATCTGCAAACTTGCGAATTGAATACCAGAATTTGAAGTACTAGGCTTCCATAAGCATAATTCTTCCATGAATTCCCAATTCTTGATAATCAAGCTAGCAACAGTAGCCTTTCGGCTCAAAGCATCAGCAACAATATTGGCCTTGCCCGGAAGATAGTTAATAGTGCAGTTATAGTCCTCAAGTAATTCCAGCCAACGCCTCTGCCTCATGTTCAACTCTTTCTGTGAAAACAGATATTTCAAGCTCTTATGATCTGTAAAGATTTCAAACTTGTTGCCCCAGAGATAATGACGCCATTTCTTTAATGCAAGAATGATAGCTGCAAGCTCAAGATCATGAGTCGGATAGTTGAGTTCATAAGGCTTCAGTTTCCTGGAAGCATAAGCAATAACCCTGCCATTCTGCATCAATACACAACCCAGACCTTCCTTCGAAGCATCACTATGGATCACCAGATTATCATAACCCTCAGGTAAAGCAAGAATAGGGGCTGTAGTCAATCTCTTCTTCAATTCCTAGAAGCTGGCCTCGCATTTATCATTCCAGTCAAAAACTGTTTTCTTCTGAGTAAGTTGAGTTAAAGGCCCTGCAATCTTAGAGAAATCCTTGACAAACCTCCGATAATACCCAGCTAACCCAAGGAAGCTACGAATCTCCGTGACAGTTTCAGGTCGTTTCCAAGATAACACAACTTCAATCTTCACTGGATTAACAGAAATACCATCCTGCGAGATAATGTGGCCCAGAAAAGCAACTTGCTTAAGCCAGAATTCACATTTGCTAAACTTTGCAAATAACTGATGCTCCTGAAGAGTCTGCAACACAATTCTGAGATGCTGTTCATGTTCCATCTCAGATTTAGAATAGACAAGGATATCATTAATAAATATGACCACAAATTGGTCCAGATAAGGACGGAATACCCTCTACATTAAGTCCATGAATGCGGCGGGAGCATTAGTAAGACCAAACGGCAAGACAACAAACTCATAATGGCCATATTGAGTTCTGAAAGCAGTTTTAGGAACATCATCTTTCTTAATCCTCAGTTGATAATAGCCCTGCCTCAGATCAAATTTAGAGAATACCCTGGTGCCTTGCAACTGATCAAATAACTCTTCGATTAAAGGCAAGGGATATTTATTTTTGATGGTTACCTGATTAAGACCCCGATAATCAATGCATAGGCGAAGAGATCCGTCTTTCTTTTTAACGAATAGAACTGGCGCACCCCACGGTGAAGAACTCGGCTGAATGAATCCCTTCTCAAACAAGCCTTGCAATTGAACTTTCAGTTCCTGCAACTCAGGTGGAGCCATTCTGTATGGAGTTCAAGAGATAGGTGAAGTCCCCGGCAATAAATCAATCATGAACTCTATCTCTCTATCAGGCAGTAACCCAGGTAATTCCTCAGGAAAGACCCCCGGAAACTCCCTCACGATAGGTACATCATTCAATTTCAATTGATCCCCAGGTTGATTAATCAAATATGCAAGATAAGCCTCACAACCCTTGCTCAATAATTTAGATGCCCTAATAGAAGAAATAATAGGAGTTCCGGTAGATTTTCTACTACCAACTATTTTAAGTACAGGCTGGTCAGGCATTTCTAGATACACAATCTTCTTTCTACAATCAAGCTGGGCATAATATTTACTTAACCAGTCCATCCCCAGTATAATTTCAAAGTCATTGAAGGGTAGGATAATCAAATCAGCAGGAAAAACACGACCCTCAATAAATATACTACATGCTCTGCAAATAGATCTAGTAACAAACTTCGGACCCATAAGAGTATAAACCACAATCTCATGCAACAGTTTATCATGTTTCAATTTAGCATTTTGTGCACAAGTAGGAGTAATAAAAGAATGCGAAGCCCCGGAATCAATTAAAACCTTAACTGATTGATCATTAAGAAGAAAAATACCTTCTACCACAGCGGTAGTATCCGGAAGCTCCTCAGCATCCAAAGCAAATACACGAGCCTGACCTCGTGGTGGTGCTGCTGCAGCTAGGGCCCTGGTCCGAGAGTTCTGAACTGATGTCTGATCCCTAGGGTTCTTAAATTTCTGACAGTCTTTAACCCTGTGCTGATCACTGCCGCAACCTGTACACTTGTTATGTTTCTTCCAACAAACATCCTCAGTGTGGCCCTGGCGCTGACAGAAGCTGCACTGCTGGTGACGTCTTGCAACAGTGCCTCCCGAAGGAGCTCTGTAAGTAGAGGTAGCTGAACTACCCTGCTGCGAATGGGAAACTGCTGGACGGAACTGACTCTGAGTCTGACTCTGAACTGGTCGTGCCTGAGTCTGAGTAGGCCCGGTGTAACTCTGAGTCTGCCTCGGCTGTGAACTCTGCCCAACTGATACAGCCTGTCCCTGGTACCCTTGACTCTGAGACTGAAACCGTTTACTCGATTGACTGGTCTCGGCTAACACATCGGCCTTCCGTTTCTCATATCTCGAGGCGGCTCGGACAACCGCAGCATAGTTGGGAAAATCATTTGAAGACAAGTTCAGCATAATATCCATCCTCAAACCCAGGATGAACCTCTGGATCTTCATGTCCTCCGGCTGAATCAAAGCTGGTGCATAACGGGAAAGCCGGGTAAAAGTAGCCTCGTATTGATCTACCGTCATACTTCCCTGCTTCAAGTTTATGAACTCTGTTTGTCGCCTCTCGCGGGCAACTACCGATATATACTTGTCTCGAAATTCTCGGACAAAGTCGGCCCACGAATGATGAACTCCCTCAGCTCCCCATTTCTCACTGATGGTATTCCACCAATCTTCAGCATCACCCTCGAGAAGGAAAGTAGCATAAGTAATCTTCCTGTCATCATGGCACTCGAGTATTGATGCCACTCTCTCAAACTTCCTTAGCCACATCTCAGCTTTCATATCGTCCGGCTCCCCAAAGAAAGTATAGGCCCCATGATGTATAAACCGATCATACAGATTCCCTCCGGTAGGACCACTACCTCCGGCTCTTGCAGCCTGATTACCTCCAACGACCCCTGGCTGACCCTGTTGTGTAACAAACTGGGCGATAGTGTTCATAGCAGTGGCCATCGTGGCCAAGATCTGTGCAGTGCTCGGTTCTTGAACCTGTGGTGCATTTTCGGCCACCTCAGCTTCTTGCCCATGAACCCCCTCGGGTTCTCCACCAACATTCGGATGATCAGCACGACGGCGAGGCCCCATCTCGAATAGCTAGAATGCAAAGTGTTATGACAGGTATATATATGTATATATGCAATTTATAAGTAAGCACATAAAGAAAAGTCCAATTAGATTCACATAAAGTCAAGTACATAGAAGTTCAAATAAATACTCCACATTCTTGAAGTACACATAAATCACTAGATCATACTTGACATTCTAGACTCTTGATATTCTATTTCCATGCTAGTATGTTCATTCCTTATTCAAATTTCACTTAGGTCAATCAAAATCAAAGACTCATGTATTCACAAAGTCACATAACAAATCTCTACCCACAGACCGAGAAATTTAACCCGGCTTCATGCAATCTATAGCTCTGATACCACTTAAATGTCACGCCCTGACCCAACCCCCAAGCTAAAGGTTAAGTCCGGACCCGACACACGGACAGAGTCTCCCCTGTACCGTGGACATTCTAAAAACCTATACTCACTCAAACAAAGTCCCAACAATACAATACAAGCTTTTCTTGAATAAACAACAAAGTTCTAAGGCCATCCGAGCCTTATAGTACACAATAGTTCCAAAACACACAAGCATGCGAGAACTTGTTATCAACATAGTTTTATAATCATGACATCCTAGGAAATCAATTAAACATAATTGAAAGGTCAAACATTTCTACTTTAAGCCATTCACTCCCAAGCAAGCAAAGCGAATAGAAGTAGATCATAAGTTATTACAGTACATAGGCCATCAAAGCTACAACACAACCAACTAGTCTTCAACTTATACAACAAGCATATACATAGCCCTTACGCTACAAAATAATACATAAGATAATCAAATGAATCTTCCACATAGCAGCAAATTCATTAACCACCTCAAGCTATCAGGCACAACAACTAAGGTAAAGGCTCAATCTGAACTTCTTCTTCCTCAACTAACTCAACAAGCTGAGGATCACCCTCAGCGTCTCCTGAAACAGATATCGAGGTATGAGCAACCACTGTTGCCCAGTGAGGGATATAGTCCCGGGGCGTGCAATGCAACAGATAATACAGTTACACAACAATAACACTTAGACAATTAAAGAAACAATGATAACTTAAATAACCACACATTTAAAAGGATACGTTTCACACAATCCCCTATACACCAATCTTCACAGGTCTTTAATCACGATCCACGAACCACGAGCACGATCACGATAAGCCGGCATAACCCTAATCACTCCAGTAGGTGTACTCCGGATGTACCCCGAATCCTACGACCCAACATCCCCTGGCAATCTCCGGACCAGGCGAATAAGGGACTAGGGCACGGAGTTTGAATATCCACCAGCAAGCCCTCTGCCGCCCAGCCGATATTCAACACATCCGCCCCTGACACTATGGTTGCACAACCACTATGCAATGCACTTAACAATGGCAAGTTAATAGCAATAATATAAGCATTAACACATAGGAGGATCAACAAAGTAGGTTGACCTCGATGCAATTAGGATAAAAGCAATTATAGAAGCTAATAAGCAGTTTACAAAGGAACATATACAAAATAAGCATAGAATCATACCAAAAGCTCCAAATCAATTTAAAATTACATATAAACACTCAAGAAGTCATACCATGGGTTTAGAAGTGTGAGACAACCGAATTAGCACATAAACCCCTTTGTTTTTCAAACTATTTCTCTTCCAAACCAAGGTTAATGATTCCATTTTCAAAGGAAACTCTCCCAACCTTTTAACTAACCCCCAAGGTACCCTCTCAATCCTCTAACTCATTCAAAGGCCCGCGATTACCCCGAAAGTCCCAAATTCCCTCTTATGGCTTTAAACTACACATACAATGTCCGGGCTTCAAACAAGGGATATCAAGGCATCTATAGCACCTAGGTAGCCTAAGGATACTAGAATTGAAGCCCGAATTCACCCGGATTTGCATTAACCCCGAAAGCCCCAAATTAAAGTCGGCTATTTTCCATTTTAAGCGATTTAAGGACAATGCAAGTGCACGGGGCTATTGAGTTACCTTCACTAGCACCTAAGGCATCTATTAGAAGCATTACATCAAGCTAATTCGAGCAATTACGCAAAACCCTAGAAAAACATCACTATTCACCCTAAAAATCAAACTAACGATTCTAACCGTTTAAATTGTGAAACGATGGCTCAAATATGTTCTCTAGCATTCATATACATGGTATAATAGCATAGATAACATTTACAATGGCATTTGATCACATTTTCAACAAATCAAGAAATTGACAACTATTTAGAAATGCAAAAACAAGCCGTGAAATCCCTCACCAAAGCGTGTAGGAGCACCTAGGAACCTTGCACACACCCTACACTAGTTGCTCAAGGCTTGGAGAGGCTTGGATTGGAGGCTTGGTGAGCAAAATCTCTTCCTTTTTCTCCCTTGGAGCTGACGGGTTTCTGCTTCTGTTTTTCAGCTTTTTATTTTTTTTTCTTTTGCATTTTATGAGCTTAAGTGATATATAAAAGGGGCTAAGTTGAGGTAGGGTCATTTGGGTGCTTAAGTGATCTAATATAATGCGCTTATTGAGCTTAAAACGAGCTTAGATAGTAAAATATATGCTAGCTAATTAATTACCTAAGTTAGTTACGTAATACTATTCACTCAACTACAAAAATCATTTTCTAAACGAGCCCTCCTAACGCCTTTAGTTCAAATGCACATTTTTCCCACTACTTTTACAATTAATATGATTTAATAAAAATGCTAATTAACTAATAGAAGGCAGTTTAAAAATGGAGTGAATAGTAGTCACAAAAGTCAGTTAGTAAGGCACATAAGTAAATGCGCAAACAAGGGATGCAACAGTAATTAAATGCATGGCTAAAACTCGGGCGTCACAGTGGCCATTTATCTAGTACTTACTTATTGGGGCAATCCTTGCTACTTTCTTATTGGAGCATTGTTTCGGGTATTTTCTTTAGTGTTTCTCAGTAGGTTTGGTATTTGGAATTCCTATCATACTTATTGTATAGTACCACTTACGGTATTCTTTGGAATTCTTAGTAGGCATTCTACTAGTATTTTTCTTGATGAGACTTATTGGAAATTTTACACTTGGAATCTTGTTTAGACTTATTATCTCATATTGCTTACAGTATGCTGTGGAATACTTTGGGCTTTCTTGGTGGTAAGTTGTATAAAGTTTGCACTCGACAAATTGTGATGAGGTCTTGGAGCTTGGTCTTTATATGTGCTGCATCTACTCTGGCTATCCTTTGACTTCCTTATTTGATACTTGTTGAACTTCTACTGGAGATTCGTATGTGGGGTATTTCTTCGGCATCCTTCTTGTCATTAATATGTGATTTTAATTTTATCTATAGTATCTATAACTGTAGTTCAAACGCAGTAGGTGGACTTTCGAGCTTCGGGTAAGAAAGTGAAGTCGTGACATAAAAACGTGCCATGTAGTGCCTAAGTAAAGGTAGTGAAATTGGTTTTTTAATCCCGTAGCTCGTTTGCTCGTAATTGCCTTTGGAAGTTAGAGATTGAATAGCGATATTTGCCGTTTTCGTGTTTGAACTGCTATTATGTGATTAATTGACGTTTTTGTTGATGATAATGATAATCATGCTTGAAAAGTTAATTGAATGCTAATATTGATTGTAAATGTTTGATATCTCGTATATCGCCACTAATCTGCACTTTCGTGCTATCGTTCGTTTATTGCTTGTATCTCGTATTGCATTGCATAGTGTCAGGCGCATGAGTGATGGGCCTCTCTGGGCAGTCTCGGGCTGCCAGGGTTGGTTTGCTCTAGCTTCGTGTCCTATTCCCATTCTCGCTAGGGGTGCCGCCCTGGGAGATTTGGGTCATAGATGTGTCGGGGTACATCCGGAGTACACCCAGTGGATGTTATAAGGTGGTTGCGAACTTATTGTCATCGTTGTCAACATCAAGCTCGAGATTGATATATTGCTCGTGAAATGGTACATTGCTCGTATTAGTGAACCATAGCCTTCAAAGTGTGGTATAGCTTTGACTGGTTGTGTTAATGTCTTCTTTAATTGTTATTGTATTGTTGAATATATTGATTGTTGTTCTTATCGGATATATTGCTTAACTGTCTTATTTGCATTGCATGACTTTCTTTCTCTCCACCTCGATATATGTTTTACCCTCACTGAGTATACGTGTTGATTATACTCACTCCTCACTACCAGATTTCAGGAAATACCATGTTAGCTGGAAAGTTCGTGGTTATGTGATAGATCATGCTTGAAGAGTTGCATTGCGTGCTATGTGGCTTGAGTTGTCAAAGATGCAAAGATGTATATTTTCATGTAATGTATGTATTTAGTATTAAAAGGAATGTAATATAAGTAGCTAGATTATTGAAGTGGTATGATAAGTTAGTTTATGTATTCAGTTAGTATAGTTTAACTTCAATGCATGTTTGTATTGTTTAAAGAAAGAGTTAGAATAGTATGGGTACTTGGAAATGTATATATACTTGTTGTGTTTGATTGTTGAGAACCGAGGCTCGGATGGCCTTGAGGAATTTTGAGTGGTTGGACACGGTGCTGGTCCACTTATATGCTGTCACAGGTTTGCATTTTGCCTAGAAACAGGGGAGACTCCGTCCGTTTTTCCTAAATTTTATGCCCGGGTTTGGAATTGGGTTGCGATTAGATTGATTAATAGAACTTTCGATCCCGAGAGGGATCGGGGTGTTACATTGGTTGATCTAGCTCCGTGTCCTAATCTCTCACTAGTATGGTCCAGAGATTGCTAGGAGGTGTCGGGTCATAGGATTTTGGGGAACATCCGGAGTATACCTACTGGAGTGCTTGGGGATATGCCGGTATAACTTGTTCATGATACGTGGTTCATGGTTCGCGGTTCAAGACTGAGAAGTTGGAGTGATAAGGGCTATTGAAACTATATCCTTCATTATGAGCAATAGTGAACTTTATGATCTTGAATGATACCTTGTTTTGATATTGAACTGCCATGGTTATTTTGTGTACTCATCTAGTGTACCTTTTCTTTTGTATGTATTGCTTAGTTGTTTATTTACCTAACTATCTCGTGTTGATCTATGCTTTTATGTGTACTTGTTGCATTGCACAAAAATGCTTTCGAAATCTCCCCGATTATCTATCCTCTTCCTCAATAGGCATAGTTGTATGCTCACTCCCTTTTTAAAATTTTTTCAGGCAAGGCAGGATCTACTCTCCCTGAGGTAGTACTAAACGTTCCCGAGACTCCCTGACTCTAGGTTAAGGTGCTTGTTGACATGTGTGGTTAAGTAGATGTTGACGTATTCTTTTGAGGCCTACGTGCCTTGTAAATGCTTTGGTTGTAAAGTATGTAACTAAGCATAGGTTTTCTTAGAATTGTGGTCTGTAATAACTTAAATTAATGCTTAGTTTCCTTTTGGCTATCCTATCCTAGAATGCTTATAATCTATTTTGCTAAAGGCAGGTAACTAAATCTAAATCCACCTTTTGAACTAGGTATATTCTAAACTTACCTTGAAACTTATAGTCTTCTTTGGTTAGTTAGATAGTTGTTGGCTTGTATAACTTGATGCCTTACTTCATTGCCTAGATTAATTGTATGCTTGTTTGGGAATAAGTAAATTTGGTTGAATGATTTAATTTCTAAGAAAGCTAAATAGAGAATATTAGAGTAGTATGATAATCGAAATTATAACCATAATATTTCAGTAACTGATGAGAATGCATGCATGAATGCTTTATTTTGTTATAGTCGAAAGGCTCGGATGGCCTTAGAGATTTGAGAAAAAATAAGTTTATTGTAAGTTGTAGTTACCTATCAAATACACTTCAAAAGTTTCAAAGAAGCCTTCCAAATAATAACCCCATAGGACAACCAATTAGATTGTGAGTATCGCTATCAAATGCTGAGAAGAATGTCAAAGGGAATAGCAGAGAAAATATAAGGTGCCCAATAAGACAATCAAGTTGAACAACAAATATAGTTTCCCAGATAGACGAAAACCCTAAGGAAAATACCGAGCTAGTGCACAATATACAAAACCAAACTCTGAGGCCTCTTCACTGTTTGTCAAGTGAGAACTTCATACAATCTTGCCAATAAGGAAAATACCAATAGAATGCCCAATAAGAATTCCAAATACCAAACCTACTGAGAAACACTGAAGAAAATTCCCAAAACAATGCTCCAGTGGAAAAAAAATACCAAGGATTGACTAATAAGTAGGTACCAAATAAATGACCACCAAGAATTCTATAGAATGCCATTGAAGGATTTCCAATAAGGAATACCAGTGACACACCAATAAAGACCAAGACACATATACCATAGATAATACTGTGCAGTAAGTCCGATTGAAACCCCAATAACCAAGCCTACCAAGAAGTGCCAACAGAAGTTCCAAGGAATACCCAATAAGAAAACTAAAGAATGCCCCAGAGAACAACCAAATAAAACCCCAAGAGAAAGCTACTCTTTCACAACTGTTAAGCACAGAGGAGGACCTTAGAGATTCGCCAATAACCGAGCTCCAAAAGCAAACACCAACTTCCAAATAAAGGCTAATTAAATGCCATTCATTTCCTGCCAATCCATACACCTTGAAAGGCCAACTGTGAACCACTTTCTTCAGGGGAGAAATAGGACTTACTTACCATTTCCACGGAACATGTATGAATGCCAAGATATCATATTTATACACATGCCTTAAACTATTATGCAAACAAGTTTACAAAAGAGTTTATTCAACAAAGTCACTCAAGCACGACAATCAAGTCAAGCATAACATAATCAATTCAAATCACGACACAACCAATTCAAGATATTCTAATACACACATTACAAGCAATACTCCAAGCAGATAACAATCCACGAGATCAATTCGATTCACGATGCCAATTCGATAGGTCAATTCAATGCACAACTAGACACTTCACTTCACTTAGCACACAATTAACACATAACACACAACTATATCACATAGAAGCACACATTCAAGTCAAGACACACAATCTCACATACAAGCACACACTTTCAAGACACACTTAACAAGCACACATTCAAGGTTCACTACCCACCAGACCGAGGACCCTGTCCCGGCTTATGAGCTAAACAAGCTCTGATACCACCTGTAACACCCCGATCCCTCTCGAGACCGAGAGTTCTATCAATCAATCTGATCACAACACAATTCCAAACCCGGGCATAATTTTTAGGAAAAACGGACGGAGTCTCCCCTGTTTTTAGGCAAAAACAACAAACCTGCGATAGCATATAAATGGACCAATACCATGTCCAAACATTCAACCACCTCAAGGCCATCCGAGCCTCGGTTCTCAACAATTAAACATAGCAAATATACATATATTTCCAAGTACTAGACTATTCTAACTCTTTCTTTAAACAATACAAACATGCATTAAAGTTAAGTTATACTAACTAAATACATGAACTAGCTTTTCCAAATCACTTCAATAACCTAGAAAACTTAAATTACATTCCTTTTCAACATTAAATACAACCAACACATGAAACATACATCTTTGCATCTTTGACCACTCAAGCCACATAGCACGCAAGACAACTCTTCAAGCATGATCTTTCACGTAATCACGAACTTTCCAGCTAACATGGCATTTCCTGAAATGTGGTGGTGAAGAGTGAGTATACACAACACGTATACTCAGTGAGGGCGAGACAGATATCGAGGTGGAGAGAAAGAAGTTCTTGCAACGCAAATAGGTACAGCTAAGCAATATAATTGACAAGCAAGCATTCAATATAAACAATCAATACAATAACCAAATAATAAAAGCATTAACACAACCATTCAAAGCTATACCACACTCTGAAGGCTATGGTTCACTCATACGAGAAATGTACCATTTCACGGGCGATACATCAATCTCGAGCTTGATGTTGACAACGATGACAATAAGCGCGCAACCACCTTATAACTCCAGTTTAGAATACCCCGGAAGTATCCATCAATTCTACGACCCAAATCTCCCTGGGAGGCAACCCAAGCGAGAAAAGGGAATAGGACACGGAGCTAGAGCAACCAACACTGGCAACCCGAGGCTACCCAGAAAGGCCCATCACTCACACGCCTGACATTATGCAATACAAGACACGATACAAGGCGATAAACGAGCTATCAAGTATTACATTCAATAAAGTATCAAGAACAACACTAACAAGCATTATCAAGCAATAATAAGTATTCTATAGGCATTATAAGCATTCTATAGACATTACACTATGAAAACACACAAAATCACAAAATGACCCCAACTTTCAAAACGCTACTACTTTCAAACGAGCCACGAGTTCTGTAAACCGACTTCACCAATCCTCCTAAGTCACCATAAGGCATGTCTAAAGACCTCGAAACCCTACTTAACCCTAGAATTCACGTAAAGCCCCGATTTTTCCCTTTGTTCGTTTGAACTACCTCTACCCTAACCAAACACCCAACCAATGCCATAACCACACCAAAAGTGCTTCCATGGCCTCCCAAGACAATGCCATCACGCAAAACGATAAAATGCCAAGCTTGACCTAAACAATCCCAATTTTCACTAAGCCATTTTCCTCCGTTTTCCCATTACACAATCCAATTAAACCACACATTTAGGCATTCTAGCATATCTAGCACCTTCCTACATCAATAGAATGCATAACGGAGCAACTTCATCGAAACGGGGGTTTACTATTCACAATTTACTATTCAACTATCAATTTAAATTACAATTTCGATATTCAACCGCAGAAAATGATAAAAAGCTATAAATACATGTTCTACAATCAACAAGGATCATTCTTTAAGCAACAAAATGGATAAAATAACAATCTACGCATAATTTCTAAAAATTAAAGTTTAGACATAATATTTTCAAATGCGCAAATAACGATGAAACCCTCACCTTAGACGCTCCTAGACGCTAGGAAAACCACGTTGGAAGCCTCGAAAACAACCCCGTGCAAGCCCTCGCGAAGATGTGAAGATTTGAAGTTGAAATTTCTTTTTTTTCTCTCCTTCTATTTTCGACCATGGCATTTCTGTTTTCCAGCTTTTTTTGTTTTATTTTGCAATGTAATTTTGCTTAAAAAGATGACAAGCCTTTGGTCAAATGGTCAAGCTTGGTCAACTAACTTAAAAATTGGTCAAATTGGCCTATTTCATGCATTTTAAAGCTAAAACAACTAACATAAATCCAATTCCAGTTAATAACAATTAAACTACTAAAATTAAAACACCAAACACTAGTTTTCACTATTTGTTGAGGACTAGAAATCATTTCCTAACTATCGCTCTCGATATGCTATGCACTTTGCGACAGTAAAAGAATAACAATTAAATCTCAAAGAATTTAAGAAAATATAATTTTTGAAAAGTAACATAGTTCAAAATCTACTCCGGCTCGAAGCTACTTTTCATTTAATTGAAATCCGAGCATTAAGATGCAAGAAAAATAAAACCGATTAACATAAATATGAAAATAAAGCTACAAATGAATGTTTAACCAAAATAAACACATAATTCAATGCTAACATTTAAGATAACACTTAATTAAATGCAATTAAATGCCATTAAATGCATGCCGGGTTCGGGTTATCACACGATGTACTAGTTGTGGGAGCCACTTGTACAGGATAAAGAACTATCCTAAATGGACGACAAGGGTGAGTGGAACTTCCCAGGGTAGTACTGTTGAGGGGACCTCGACTAGATAAGAGCCGGCTGCAGTTTCTGTGACGCCCGAGATTTAGCCATGCATTTAGTTACTGTTGCATCCTTTATTTGCGCATCTCTTTCTATGACTTATTAACTATCTCCTTAAGTTACTATTCACTTCGATTTTAAACTGCATTCTATTAGTTAATTAGCATTTTTATTAAAACATATTAATTGTTAAAGTAGTGGAAAAAATGTGCAATTGAGCTAGAGGCGATAGGAGAGCTCGTTTAGAAAATGATTTTAGTAGTCAAATGAATAGTGTTACGTAACTAACTTAGAGATTTAATTAGCTAGCACACATGTTTCACTTTAGACTCGTTTCTAAACTATCAACTCACATTTTAGAAGCCACTTAAGCACCCAAGCTTGACCCCACCCAACTAAACACCTTAAATAGCAACTAAGGCTCATAAAACACAAAACAAAAGAAAAAAAAGTGTGCAGAATTCCTGTAGCTGGGCCGAGAGCAAGGAGAAGAGAAAAAAAAAGATTTTCTCATCAACTCTCCAAATCAACCCACTCCAAGCCTTGAGCAACTAGTGTAGGGTGTTTGCAAGCTTCCTAGGTGTTCCTACGCGCATTGGTGAGGGATTTCACGACCTATTTTCGCATTTCTAAATAGTTGTCAATTTCTTGATTTATTGAAAATATGATCAAATGCCATTGTATTAATTATCTATGCTATTATACCATGTATATGAATGCTAGAGAACATATTTGAGCCATCGTTTCGCAATTTAAATTGTTAGAATCGTTAGTTTGATTTTTAGGGTGAATAGTGACATTTTTCTAGGGTTTTGCGTAATTGCTCGAATTAGCTTAATTCAATACTTCTAATAGATGCCTTAGGTGCTAGTGAAGGTAACCTAATAGCCCCGTGCACTTACATTGTCCTTAAATCGCTTAAAATGTAAAATAGTCGACTTTAATTTGGGGCTTTCGAGGTTAATGAGAATCCGGGTGAATTCGGGCTTCAATTCTAGTAACCTTAGGCTACCTAGGTGCTATAGAAGCCTTGATATCCCTTGTTTGAAGCCCGGACAATGTATGTGTAGTTTAAAGCCATAAGAGGGAATTTGGGGCTTTCGGGGTAATCGTGGGCATTTGAATGAGTTAGAGGGTTGAGAGGGTACCTTGAGGGTTAGTTAGAAGGTTGGGAGAGTTTCCTTTGAAAATAGAATCATTAACCTTGGTTTGGAAGAGAAATAGTTTGAAAAACAAAGGGGTTTAGGTGCAATTTCGGTTGACTCACACTTCTAAACCCATGGCATGACTCCTTAAGTGTTTATATATGGTTTCAAGTTGATTTGGAGCTTTTGGTATGATTCTATGCTTATTTTGTATATGTTCCTTTGTAAACTACTTATTAGCTTCTATAATTGCTTCTATTCTAATTGCATCGAGGTCAACCTACTTTGTTGATCCTCCTATGTGTTAATGCTTATATTATTGCTATTAATTTGCCATTTTTAAGTGCATTGCATCGTGGTTGCGTAACCATAGTGTCAGGGGCGGATGTGTTGAATATTGACTAGGCGGCAGAGGGCTTGCCGGTGGATATTCAAACTCTATGCCCTAGTCCCTCATTCGCCTGGTCCGGAGATTTCCAGGGGATGTTGGGTCGTAGGATTATCGGGGTACATCCGGAGTACACCCACTGGAGTGTTTGGGGTTATGCCGGCTTATCGTGATCGCGCTCGTGGTTCATGGATCGTGAATGAAGACCAGTGAAGATTGGTGTATAGGGGATTGTGTGAAATGTATCCTTTAAATGTGTGGTTATTTAAGTTATCATAGTTTCTTTAATTGTCTAAGTGTTATTGTTGTATAATTGTATTATCTGTTGCATTGCACGCCCTGGGACTATATCCCTCACTGGGCAACAGTGGTTGCTCATACCTCGATATATGTTTCAGGAGACGCTGAGGGTGATCCCCAGCTTGTTAAGTTAGTTGAGGAGGAGGAAGTTCAGACTGATCCTTTACCTTAGTTGCCGTGCCTGATTGGTTGAGGTGGTTTAATTTCTTGCTGCCTTGTGGAAGGCTCCACTATTTATCTTATGTCCTATTTTGTGGCCTAAGGGCTATGTATATGCTTGTTGTGTAAAGTTGAAGGATAGTAGATTGAAGTGTAGAATTGGACATCCATGTCTTGTAATAACTTTTATTCTTGCTTTTATTTCCTTGCATGCTTGGGAGTGAATGACTAATGTAGAATGCCTTATCTTTTAAATTGTTTTTATTGATATCCTAGAATGTCATGGCTGCTAGACTATGTTGTAAACAAAGTTCTTGCATGCTTGTGTGGTTTTGGAATTGTTGTTTACTTCAAGGCTCGGATGGCCTTGAATCTTTATATATAGCCATGAAAAGTTTGTTTACCTTGTAGTTACCTTATTTGTAAGTTTATAGGTTTCCAGAATGTCCACGGTACAGGGGAGACTCTATCCGTGTGTCGGGTCCGGACTTAGCCTTTAGCTTGGGGGTTGGGTCGGGGCGTGACATTTAAGTGGTATCAGAGCTATAGATTGCATGAAGCTAGGTTAAATTTCTCGGTCTGTGAGTAGAGATTTGTTATGTGACCTTGTGAATGCATGAGTTTGTGATTTTGATTTGCCTATGTGAAATTTGAATAAGGAATGAACATGCTAGCATGGAAATAGAATATCAATAGTCTAGAATGTCAAGTATGATCTAGTGATTTACATGTACTTCAAGAATGTAGAATATTTATTTGAACTTCTATGTGCTTGACTTTATGTGAATCTAATTGGACTTTTCTTTATGTGTTTACTTATAAATTGCATATATACATATATATACCTGTCATAACACTTTGCATTCTAGCTATTCGAGATGGGGCCCCGCCGTCGTACTAAAAATCCGAATGTTGGTGGAGAACCCGAGGGGGTTCATGGGCAAGAAGCTGAGGTGGCCGAAAATGCACCGCAGGTTCAAGAACCGAGCACTGCACAGATCTTGGCCACGATGGCCACTGCTATGAACACTATCGCCCAGTTTGTGACACAGCAGGGTCAGCCAGGGGTCGTTGGAGGTAATCAGGCTGCGAGAGCCGGAGGTAGTGGCCCTACTGGAGGTAATCTGTATGACCGGTTCATTCATCATGGGGCCTATACTTTCTTTGGAGAACCGAATGATATGAAGGCTGAGATGTGGCTAAGGAAGTTTGAGAGTGTGGCAGCAATACTCGAGTGCCATGATGACAGGAAGATTACTTATGCCACTTTCCTTCTCGAGGGTGATGCTGAAGATTGGTGGCGTACCGTCAGTGAGAAATGGGAAGCCGAGGGGGTTCATCATTCGTGGGCCGACTTTGTCCGAGAATTCCGAGACAAGTATATATCGGTGGTTGCCCGCGAGAGGTGTCAATCAGAGTTCATAAACCTGAAACAGGGGAGTATGACAGTAGATCAATATGAGGCTACTTTTACCCGGCTTTCCCGTTATGCACCATCTTTGATTCAGCCGGAGGACATGAAGATCTAGAGGTTCATCCTGGGTTTGAGGAGGGATATTATGCTGAACTTGTCTGCAAATAATTTTCCTAACTATGCTGCAGTAGTCCGAGCCGCCTCGAGATATGAGAAACGCAGGCCGATGTGTTAGCCGAGACCAGGTAATCGAGTAAATGGTTTCAGTCTCAGAGTCAAGGGTACCAGGGGCAGGCTGTATCAGTTGGGCAAAGTTCACAGCTGAGGTAGACTCAGAGTCATACAGTGACTACTCAGACTCAGTCACGTCCAGTTCAGAGTCAGACTCAGAGTCAGTTCCGTCCAGTAGTTTCCCGTTCGCAGCAGGGTAGTTCAGCTACCTCTACTTACAGAGCTCCTTCAGGAGGCACTGTTCCAAGACGTCACTAGCAGTGCAGCTTCTGTCAGCGCCAGGGCCACACTGAGGATGTTTGTTGGAAGAAACATAACAAGTATACAGGTTGCGGCAGTGGTCAGCACAGGGTTAAGGACTGTCAGAAATTTAAGAACCCTAGGGGTCAGACGTCAGCTCAAAACTCTCAGACCGGGGCACCAGCTGTAGCACCACCACCACGAGGTCAGGCTCGTGTATTTGCTTTGGATGCTAAGGAGCTTCCGGATACAACCGTTGTGGTAGAAGGTATTTTTCTTCTTAATGATTAGTTAGTTAAGGTTTAATTGATTCCGGGGCTTCGCATTCTTTTATTACTCCTACTTGTGCACAAAATGCTAAATTGAAACATGATAAACTGTTGCATAAGATTGTGGTTTATACTCCTATGGGTCCGAAGTTTGTTTCTAGATCTATATGCAGAGCATGTAGTATTTTTATTGAGGGTCGTGTTTTTCCTGCTGATTTGATTATCCTACCCTTCAATGACTTTGAAATTATATTGGGGATGGACTGGTTAAGTAAATACTATGCCCAGCTTGATTGTAGAAAGAAGGTTGTGTATCTAGAAATGCCTGACCAGCCTATACTTAAAATAGTTGGTAGTAGAAAATCTACGGGAACTCCTATTATTTCTTCTATTAGGGCATCTAAATTATTGAGCAAGGGTTGTGAGGCTTATCTTGCATATTTGATTAATCAACCTGGGGATCAATTGAAATTGAATGATGTACCTATCGTGAGGGAGTTTCCGGGGGTCTTTCCTGAGGAATTACTTGGGTTACCGCCTGATAGAGAGATAGAGTTCATGATTGATTTATTGCCGGGGACTTTACCTATCTCTAGGACTCCGTATAGAATGGCTCCACCTGAATTGCAAGAATTGAAAGTTCAATTGCAGGGCTTGCTTGAGAAGGGATTCATTTAGCCAAGTTCTTCACCGTGGGGCGCGCCAGTTCTATTTGTTAAAAAGAAAGACGGATCTCTTCGCTTATGCATTGATTATCGGGGTCTTAATCAGGTAACCATAAAAAATAAATATCCTTTGCCTTTAATTGAAGAGTTATTTGATCAGTTGCAAGGCGCCAGGGTATTCTCTAAATTTGATCTGAGGCAGGGCTATTATCAGCTAAGGATTAAGAAAGATGATGTTCCTAAAACTGCTTTCAAAACTCGATATGGCCATTATGAGTTTGTTGTCTTGCCGTTTGGTCTTACTAATGCTCCCGCCGCATTCATGGATTTAATGCAAAGGGTATTCCGTCCTTACCTGGACCAATTTGTGGTCATATTCATTGATGATATCCTTGTCTATTCTAAATCTGAGGCGGAACATGAACAGCATCTCAGAATTGTGTTGCAGACTCTTCAGGAGCATCAGTTGTTTGCAAAGTTTAGCAAATGTGAATTCTGGCTTAAGCAAGTTGCTTTTCTGGGCCATATTATCTCGCAGGATGGTATTTCTGTTGATCCAGCAAAGATTGAAGTTGTGTTATCATGGAAACGACCTGAGACTGTTACAGAAATTCGTAGCTTCCTTGGTTTAGCTGGGTATTATCGAAGGTTTGTCAAGGATTTCTCTAAGATTGCAGAGCCTTTAACTCAACTTACTTAGAAGAAAACAGTATTTGACTGGAATGATAAATGCGAGGCCAGCTTCCAGGAATTGAAGAAGAGATTAACTACAGCTCCTATTCTTGCTTTACCTGAGGGTTATGATAATCTGGTGATCTCTAGTGATGCTTCGAATGAAGGTCTGGGTTGTGTATTGATGCAGAATGGCAGGGTTATTGCTTATGCTTCCAGGAAACTGAAGCCTTATGAACTCAACTATCCGACTCATGATCTTGAGCTTGCCGCTATCATTCTTGCATTAAAGAAATGGCGTCATTATCTCTGGGGCAACAAGTTTGAAATATTTACAGATCGTAAGAGTTTAAAGTATCTGTTTTCACAGAAAGAGTTGAACATAAGGCAGAGGCATTGGTTGGAATTACTTGAGGACTATAACTACACTATTAACTATCTTCCGGGCAAGGCCAATATTGTTGCTGATACTTTGAGCCGAAAGGCTACTATTGCTAGCTTGATTATCAAGAATTGGGAATTCATGGAAGAATTGTGCTTATGGAAGCCTAGTACTTCAAATTCTGGTATTCAATTCGCAAGTTTGCAGATTCAATCTCTGTTGTTATCCAGGATTCGAGAAGCTCAACAGGCTGATCTTCAATTGTTGAAAGTCTCAGAGAATTCTAAAGGGGAAGAGTCGGATTTCAAACTACACGACGATGGTATTCTTAAATTCAAAGGTAGAATCTGTATTCCAAGTGACCCAACTTTGAAGAAGGATATTCTTACTGAGGCACACAGTTCTAGATATACTATCCATCCAGGCAGTACAAAAATGTATAAAGATTTGAAGCAAAACTTCTGGTGGAATAATATGAAGAGAGAAATTGCTGACTATGTTGCTCGATGTCTTACTTGTCAGAAAGTTAAAGCAGAACATCAGAGACCTGCAGGGTTGTTGCAGCCTTTGGCTATTCCTGTTTGGAAATGGGATCATATTACCATGGATTTAGTATCAGATTTACCGAGGTCTTCGAAGGGTAATGACTCAGTTTGGGTTATTGTGGATAGATTGACCAAGACTTCTCATTTTATTGCTAAAAAGAAGTCTGATTCTCTTGACAAGCTGGTAGAGTTGTATATTGAGAATGTTGTCCGACTTCATGGAATTCCAAAGAGTATTGTGTCAGATAGAGATCCCAAATTCACATCTCAGTTCTGGCAGAAGATTCAGAAAGCTTTGGGCACGACTTTGAATTTCAGTACAGCTTATCATCCTCAGACAGATGGTCAATCCGAGAGAACTATTCTAATCCTCGAGGATATGTTACGGGCTTGTATTCTGGACTTCGGTAAGAGTTGGGAGAAGTATTTGCCACTAGCAGAGTTCGCCTATAACAATAGTTATCAAGCTACTATTGGTATGGCACCTTATGAGGCACTTTATGGGCGTAAATGCCGGTCTCCTCTTTATTGGGATGATGTTGGTGAAATGAAGACGGTCAACCCTACTCTCTTACCTGAAATGAACAAAATGATTGATCATGTGCAGCTTATTAGAAAAAGGATGCTTACAGCTCAGAGTCGGCAAAAGAGCTATGTAGATAGACGCCGTCGTGATTTGAAATTTGCTGTAGAGGATCGAGTATTTCTGAAAATTTCTCCTCACAAGGGTTTGATTCGGCATGGTAAAGGAGGTAAAATCAGTCCTCGATATGTGGGACCATTTGAGATAACTGAAACTGTTGGTGATTTGGCTTATCGTCTAGCTTTACCTCATAGTCTGGGCAGAATTCATGATGTATTCCATGTTTCTATGCTTCGGAAGTATCAGCCAGATCCCTCTCACATACTTGAGCCGGAACCGCTAGAGATCAGTGAAACTTTGACCTACACAGAGAAACCTCTTCGAATTGTTGATCAGAAAGTTCAGGATCTGAGGACTAAAAGCATTCCAATGGTTAAAGTTATGTTGGATCATCACGGAGTAGAGGATGCGATGTGGGAGAGAGATGATCAGATGCGGGAACGGTATCCAGAGTTATTCGCCGAATCATGTAAGAATTGCGTGGACTCAATTAGTTTAAGGGGGAGAGGATGTGACGCCTGAGATTTAGCCATGCATTTAGTTACTGTTGCATCCTTTGTTTGCGCATCTCTTTCTATGCCTTATTAACTGTCTCCTTAAGTTACTATTCACTTCATTTTTAAACTGCATTCTATTAGTTAATTAGCATTTTTATTAAATCATATTAATTGTTAAAGTAGTGGAAAAAATGTGCAATTGAGCTAGAAGCGATAGGAGAGCTCGTTTAGAAAATGATTTAAGTAGTCAAATGAATAGTATTACTTAACTAACTTAGAGATTTAATTAGCTAGCACACATGTTTCACTTTAGACTCGTTTCTAAACTATCAACGCGCATTTTAGAAGCCACTTAAGCACCCAAGCTTGACCCCACCCAACTAAACACCTTAAATAGCAACTAAGGCTCATAAAACACAAAACAAAAGAAAAAAAAGTGTGCATAATTCCTGTAGTTGGGCCGAGAGCAAGGAGAAGAGAGAAAAAAATGATTTTGCTCATCAACTCTCCAAATCAACCCACTCCAAGCCTTGAGCAACTAGTGTAGGGTGTTTGCAAGCTTCCTAGGTGTTCCTACGCGCATTGGTGAGGGATTTCACGGCCTATTTTCGCATTTCTAAATAGTTGTCAATTTCTTGATTTGTTGAAAATGTGATCAAATGTCATTGTATTAATTATCTATGCTATTATACCATGTATATGAATGCTAGAGAACACATTTGAGCCATCGTTTTGCAATTTAAACGGTTAGAATCGTTAGTTTGATTTTTAGGGTGAATAGTGACATTTTTCTAGGGTTTTGCGTAATTGCTCGAATTAGCTTGATTCAATGCTTCTAATAGATGCCTTAGGTGCTAGTGAAGGTAACCTAATAGCCCCGTGCACTTGCATTGTCTTTAAATCACTTAAAATGTAAAATAGTCGACTTTAATTTTGGGCTTTCGTGGTTAATACGAATCCGGGTGAATTCGGGCTTCAATTCTAGTAACCTTGGGCTACCTAGGTGCTATAGAAGCCTTGATATCCCTTGTTTGAAGCCCGGACAATGTATGTGTCGTTTAAAGCTATAAGAGGGAATTTGGGGCTTTCGGGGTAATCGCGGGCATTTGAATGAGTTAGAGGGTTGAGAGGGTACCTTGAGGGTTAGTTAGAAGGTTGGGAGAGTTTCCTTTGAAAATAGCATCATTAACCTTGGTTTGGAAGAGAAATAGTTTGAAAAACAAAGGGGTTTAGGTGCAATTTTGGTTGACTCACACTTCTAAACCCATGGCATGACTCCTTAAGTGTTTATATGTGGTTTCAAGTTGATTTGGAGCTTTTGGTATGATTCTATGCTTATTTTGTATATGTTCCTTTGTAAACTGCTTATTAGCTTCTATAATTGCTTCTATTCTAATTGCATCGAGGTCAACCTACTTTGTTGATCCTCCTATGTGTTAATGCTTATATTATTGCTATTAATTTTCCATTGTTAAGTGCATTGCATCATGGTTGCGCAACCATAGTGTCAGGGGCGGATGTGTTGAATATCGGCTGGGCGGCAGAGGGCTTGCCGGTGGATATTCAAACTCCGTGCCCTAGTCCCTCATTTGCCTGCTCCGGAGATTGCCAGGGGATGTTGGGTCGTAGGATTATCGGGGTACATCCGGAGTACACCCACTGGAGTGTTTGGGGTTATGCCAGCTTATCGTGATCGCGCTCGTGGTTCGTGGATCGTGAATGAAGACCAGTGAAGATTGGTGTATAGGGGATTGTGTGAAATGTATCCTTTAAATGTGTGGTTATTTAAGTTATCATAGTTTCTTTAATTGTCTAAGTGTTATTGTTGTATAATTGTATTATCTGTTGCATTGCACGCCCCAGGACTATATCCTTCACTGGGCAACAGTGGTTGCTCATACCTCGATATATGTTTCAGGAGACGCTGAGGGTGATCCCCAGCTTGTTGAGTTAGTTGAGGAGGAGGAAGTTCAGACTGATCCTTTACCTTAGATGCCGTGCCTGATTGCTTGAGGTGGTTTAATTTCTTGCTGCCTTGTGGAAGGCTCCACTGTTTATCTTATGTCCTATTTTGTGGCCTAAGGGCTATGTATATGCTTGTTGTGTAAAGTTGAAGGATAGTAGATTGAAGTGTAGAATTGGACATCCATGTCTTGTAATAACTTTTATTCTTGCTTTTATTTCCTTGCATGCTTGAGAGTGAATGACTAATGTAGAATGCCTTATCTTTTAAATTGTTTTTATTGATATCCTAGAATGTCATGGCTGCTAGACTATGTTGTAAACAAAGTTCTTGCATGCTTTTGTGGTTTTGGAATTGTTGTTTACTTCAAGGCTCGGATGGCCTTGAATCTTTATATATAGCCATGAAAAGTTTGTTTACCTTGTAGTTACTTTATTTGTAAGTTTACAGGTTTCCAGAATGTCCACAGTATAGGGGAGACTCTGTCCGTGTGTCCGGTCCGGACTTAGCCTTTAGCTTGGGGGTTGGGTCGGGGTGTGACAGTTTCTCTTATTGACTAGCAAGGAATGTTGCACGACACAAGTTAGAATTAAAGAATGAATTACTTTATATCAGCCTAAATAGTGCATGTGTGCTTATAAATGCTTATATGGAAATGTGAACTTTAAAATTCATACTTGTGCATGTATTATGACTTGTAAGGAGTAGAGTTTATACTTGAAATTCTTGTGGGGGTATTTGATGTTAGCTGATCTCCAATAGCATTTCCATTAGTAATATTATTTGGAAATCTCAGTTGGGCTTCTTATTTGACATTGCAAAAGGAATTCTTGTATGGCATTTCTATTCACCGGAGTATGTTTAGTTGGTACTCTAAATAGGGACCTTAATTTGGTACCCTTACTATGAATTTTCTATATAATATTTTCCATGGTACCCATATAGAATTTTCATGGAATTCTCAGTTGACATTTATAATTGGTGAGCTCCTCTCGGATTTTTATTGGCATTCTATAATAGTAATCGTATTCGGAATTCTATTGGGTTCATTCGGGGATATCTACAAAGTTTATATTTAGATTCCTTATTGGTATCTTCTCAGTGTTCTTCTTCGGGACTTTAGGATGGATTTCTTGCTTGACACTACACCTAGATTTCTTATGAGGAGTTCTCCCTGGTATTTTTATTGGACTTCTCAAGTAGTATAATTATGAGTTTTCTATTTGGTATTCTTGGGTAACGTTTTTCTTCGACAACAACTCTGACCAGTGATATTATGGTTGATGTGGGAAATTCTTTTGAGAGTAAGGAATTGCGAGGACACAATTTTTTGTAGGGGAGAAGAGTGTGACACCTGGACCTAGCATATAGACTTTAAATTAAATTGCATATTCTTGCAAAACATGCAACGAAATTGTTCGCATTCATTTAAATTTTGTTTATTTGTTTTGCTAAGAATAATTGCTTTATTCTTTTATTTACTAGAATTTACTCTATTTACATTTTCGTTAATTGATTTAATTCTGCAATTGACGTGAAGCTCGGACTCGAAAACTGAATGAACTTTGCTAATTAATTTGTTTTATAATTTATTTATCTAGACCATGTCTAAATGTTTTACATGAAATTATCAATCTATTACTTTTATTATTTATGATTATCTTAGTTGCAATTAGTTAATTTGTGTTTATTAATTGAATTGCTAATTATACAAGGCTAAGCTTGCCACACATATGACAATTCTAGAACAATTCTTAGAGTTGACTTTGAAAAAAGAAAAAAAAAAAAAAGAAATTAGCAAAGCCACATAAATAAATAAATATCTCATCTAATCAATCACACACCACACACGACCCTACTCTATATACACACATACTTAGAAAAAAAAAACACAAGCACTCAGCTTACCAATTCTCCCATCCACCGTCAGGAAGAGAAAAAACAAGAGAAAAAAAATTAAAGATAGGGCTGAAGTAGCCTCGGCGAGAGAAGAAAAAAAAAAAAAAATATATAAATATAAATAGATATATATATATATATATATATATATATATATATATATATATATATATATATATATTAAGCTCAAGGCCTTTCACTCTCTACCCGACGACAAGCTAAAAAAAAAAAAAATTAGTCGAAACTTCTAAGGCTCCAAGCTTGTGTGCTTTTTGGGCTGGATTTAAGAGATTAAAGGAAAGTCAAGCAACCTCTAGCCTAATCTAACTATATTAGTGAGGGATTCATGAGCTATTTACATTTATTATGTGTAATTAGTTGTTTCAATGGTGTTTATGAAATGAACCTATGATTCAAAGCTCAAAAAAATTTGAATGTATGATTTTTCAACATGTTTTGTGTTGTGGGAGCCCTCTATTGTATGATCTAAAGGGTTGTAAGAAATTTCTATGATGTTGCTATCTTGAAAGTTATTGATCTTAAGTTGAGCATATGTTTGTTTGACAAAACGTTCCAATGAGTTGAATTAATGTTAGATATGATAGGATCAAGAACAAAACAACTTCATAAGCAAGCATAAGCAAATAATGGCACTTATATGCTAGTGTGTGTGTGTGATGGCTTCCGGCTAAACTGAATCAGCGCCAGCAATGGTGCCGACGCTGATCAGTTCCGACAGTCCACTACCGGCAATGGACTACCGGGTAGGCCTTCCTCTTTGATCTCTCGTGCATGGTGTGAGAAGGTTAAGTAAGTTAAGTACATGAGATTATGCTATAGCTATTGAGTTTTGGGTAGTGTTTAAGTAATGTTGCTTATGTAAATAACTAGATAAGTGAATGGAATTAAAGTCAACTATGTTCAAGGATATAAAAGTCTTAATTAGTGTTGCTAGATCTAGTTAAATCCTAGATAGTAAGATATATACTATTTCACAAAAATTGATTAGAAGTTAAACTAATATTTGAGCTAAAAAAATGGTTAGATTTGAGTATATGTTAAGGTAAGTCTAGAGTTAAAATGAATGAACTTGATAGATAGTGTTCAATTTTGTTAACTGATTGATCAAAGAGTATTCCAATATAAGGTAATGCTTAACCATTAGATAGTATATAACTAAGTATGAATAAAATAAAGCAAGAAATGGAAGTATTAACCATTTCAGTGGATGATACTAACTAGAAAGTCTAATGAATGTTAGAGAATGACATACATATTAGCCAGTATGGCTAAATTATAACTGGAGATGGTAACTACACTCAATGTTGGGAATTGTATGCCTTAAAGACCACTAGCACTAAGACGTCTCAGTAAAAGGATATTATAACAATTAAGAATCAGTGCATCTTACATGATCATCTCTATACTCTCATTATATTCTCTATATATATGTATGCTAAGGCTCCTTGATTTGAGTGAATGGCATAGGTCCGTGGTGATCTGCACAGAAGGTGTATGCCATGAGGCTTGAATCTAAACTATAGGTTCAAAACCGTATAGTGAAGTTGGACACTTACACTATGGAAGGTTATAATGAGAGAGTATCTCATTTGGTGGGGTGGCCTACCTTGGTCATTGGAATGGCTTTCTGTACTTTTCTCATTAGTGCATGAGAGTGCATTGAATTGGACCATGGTAGATATGATCTCTGTAAAAGTACTATCACTTGTATGAGATCAGAAACATCTCAAGCTACTAAGGACCAATGCTCTAGTTCTTGAGCATATGCAGATGACCAATGAACTCAAGGACATGTATTTTGATTCACTATGGGCGAGATCTTATATTGGTCAACAGCTTTGTGTTTTGGATACATGGACTTGACTAGTTGGCACATGCATATGTGTCAAGTCGTTCTATGCCATCTTAATGATGGGTTATCCCCCTTTGTGACATCCTATTAATCATTGAAACCTAAGTACTTAGTAATATAGTCAACCAAGACTATATTTAGATATTGAACTTGTGGGTCGCTCTCTAGATCAAGAGAATAATATCTAGATGATGATTAATGGAGGATTAGAGGCACAAAGTATAGAGGTAATCAAGAAAGGTGGATAGTATAAAGTGAAGACCTAGTATTGATTATAGGTTTTACATAGAGGGGCATTGTGATCTTTTATACTTGGTAGGTCAAAGACCCAGTCAAACCTCATTTGACTGGCATCATGGGAATGAGTATCCGTACTAGAGTGCAACCATAGCTCTTTAGTGGAATGAGCTAGGGTTGAAATGAATAAAATGCAGCTAGTGTTTAGCAAGGGCATTTTAGTCATTTTGAAGCTAGGGTGAATATGTCTTTTGGTCCCTCTTCTAGCTAATTTCCATATTGGTAGGTACACTTTCCTTTTCTCGAAGATTGGCATGTAGAATGTGTATTTGGAAAGTAGATGTCGTGTGATTAGATTAGGAAGTAAGAAGATAGGATTGTAGGCTAGCTAATATTATAGGACTCTTTATTTTATGAATTATCTTAAAGATATGAAATTCATAAAGATAAATAAAGCGATAATACAATGATTATCTAGCATATCATCTAGTATTAATAATTTGGACAAGATATAGTCCAAATACATTATTGGATGCAAGTACAATTCCTAGGTCTCCTAGTACTCCTA
This sequence comes from Ehretia macrophylla, assembly GCA_037974665.1. Classification (NCBI taxonomy): domain Eukaryota; kingdom Viridiplantae; phylum Streptophyta; class Magnoliopsida; order Boraginales; family Ehretiaceae; genus Ehretia; species Ehretia macrophylla. Next base: position 76,398,868 of record CM075773.1, read on the forward strand.
TAACACATGAGTCACTTAGGACTCTTGCTTATTAATACACGACCAACCAAGAAAACAAATGAGGACAATTTTCTTCTTTTGTGAGAAACACTACACGGCCATAGAGAGGAAAAAGTGAGAGTGAGTTTCGACTTCCCTTTTATAGCCGTGGATTTCTTCTTCCATTGGTGTGGAGCTCTCAGCCAAGGCAAGCATGGAGGAGTGGTGTCTACTCGTTGCAGCCATCGTGTGGTGAGCATCATTGTAGTGTTGAGTTTTGACGCCAACACTTTAAGGTAATGAATTTGTCTACGAAATCTTAAACTACGTTTTATGCATGTATGAAAGGGATCGATTCTCAGAAATATGTGATTCATAACATGATAGAGTTAAAGCGGAAGCGTTAAGCATTTTAAAATTTTCAACATTAACTTTTGTAATCACATGCATTTCCAAAGTAAAGTCCATGGTAATCAACATGCAACATATAATATATCAAATATACTATAAAGTAAACGAGAGGTAAAACGGCATACCTCCCGTTTATAGCCGAGTGAAGGTGGAACCACGACGGACATGCTACGGCGTGGACAAGCCTTCTTCACACATGCAACTACTCTAGATCAAAATACACAAGCATTCAACAGTTATTACTACAAACTAAGTTAATGTGCAAGATACTTAGTAGTAGAAATAAGCTTGTATATAATTATAAAGCAAAAAGAATAACACTTATCTTTTTTCGTGCTTTGGCCGAGAGAATCAAGGAAGAAGATATAGTTCTCATCTCGTAGATAGCGTGGACTAGCCTCCTTCACAAGTGTAAAGATCATAGATCGAAGCACACGAGCATCCAATGGCAAACACTACCAACCAAGTATATGTGCTAGCTTCTCGGTAAAAGATCTAAGCTTGTATAAAGTTAGAAAAGCAAAAGAAAATTTTCTCCTATTAATCTCTACCATGGCCGAAATTACCAATGGAGAAGATGAAGAGATTTTCTTGTGTTGTTGCTTGTGTTGGCCGAAAAACAAACTTGGACAATAAAGAGAAGTTGGCCTTTATATAGAGTCTTGAGATGCGTAGGCATGTGACAAGTGGCATATTATGTTTTCTCAAGACATCATCTTTTTGTTAAGTGTCAAACATGCATATATATTCAAGCCAACTTGTTCTTTGTCTTTTAGTGCAAGTTGTCTTTTGTCCTTTTGTGTTTTGTCTTTTAGTGCAAGTTTGTCACGCCCCAACTCGACCCCTCCTACAATCAGTCAGGATGCAACAGAATTTCGGCAGTATAACGATAGTAAATAGGACACCGAGGCTTTAAACCAACCTCAATAGAACATCATACATCAACTTCACAAACCATACAACAAACAACTCCTCAATAAAATAACAACATACATCATAACCATATTATACAATAAACAGTCCTCGTTATATGCCTCCGTTCCAACATAATACATTAACCCTTAATATACAATACAAAAACACATTGAGCCAATCTAGCAACCTAATTATAAACAAAAGAAAAGCTACTAAGACAACATCAACTAATTCATTAACTTATCAACATCTTATACATTATAAACTACAAAGCAGATAAAAGTCTACTAAGTTAATTTACAAGATAATAAAACATGTACGACATCACGGATAAGACTCTGGAACATAGGACTCATCCACATAAGGCACGTTTTCCACATTCTCCTCTTCAGGAGGCACGTACCCCTAATCCTGCAAAAGTACACTTGTATGCATGCAATAATAGAGAGTGAGCTTATATAAAATAAGCCCAGTGAGGATCCGATAGATCTCGAGCAAGGTTTACTAAACTCCTTGGAAATAATCCTTTGAGTCAGTAAACACACAATAACATCAATAATACTATCATCACATAACTATATGACCATTCAATAAAGGATACTCTCTCTAGTTGGTATAGCTCCAAACGCCATCATGATCTCAACCATTCTTCTTGTAACTCACCATTACTCACGCACCCGGGGTACCCCCAATAACCTCGCCCTCCATGACACCTCTGTCATGTGAGCTGGAGGCAATCTCTGATAGTCATGCCGTTATCAACCCGACAGCCCAATGCTGCCCGAGAGGTGGCACACACATACCAGTGACCCAGTAATAATAATAAACATCAATCATTCACAGGAGGATAGTCTAGCAGAACTGTTTATCTCCCGACATCAATCATCAATCAATAATCATTTATCATCATCAATAAACATATTATCATCATCAATAATCATATTATCATCATAATAACATCAATAAACAATTTAACAACAAATAACTAAGTTAGATGACAAAGTAGGCCATCCAACCGAACATGCATTACACACACAATCGAACCCTAATTTACCCGTCAACAACTCACAATTCAAACACTCAACCCACACCCAATCATCTAAGGCTCAATCTAACATTTTAAAGAAAGACAACCTAAACTTCAATTAATCATATCTTACATTCTACTAATCCAAACAACTCCAAATCAGTTTCAAACACTTACCCATTCAATCAACTACATTAGCCCCCTCGGAAAACTACCATAACACCTCCAAAGCATGCCCGATAACCCTAAAACCCTAAGGTGTCAAGGCTGAAATTTCCGGATTTTGGCACGGACATCACAATCAAAAATTCGGCATTACAACAGCGCTACCACGTAATTAACAAACTTTTAGAAATCGACGGCAATCGATTCCAATCAACACAACTCAATTTAATCAACTTTGAACAAATTAATCAAATTTAAATACCCGAAAAATAAAAATTATGCTATATCCGACAGAAACTCGTAGTATTACCACTAAATGATCCCTAGCATGCAAGGAGCAATAATCTAACATCAGATTAGAATTATAACGGTTCAATTTTCATTTATACACAAAAATGCAAAAGACAACTTTTGAGATCTAGAATTTTTCTCTCACCTTTGATGCAAACTAAGGCTAAAAATGGGTAGAATGGATGCCCAACAATCAATTTCAAGCTTTGAATCACTCAATTAGGCTTTGAAATGCAAAATCTATGAGAAAAATGCTTTGAAAATGCCTTCATCTTTCTCCTCCAAGGAGCCATGGTTTTGTGTGTGTTTTTGGGGTGTTTTTGTGCTTTGTGAGTGTGTGTTGGTAATATAAGCTTGTTGGTCAACCATTTAAATGAAAGTCAAAGTTGAAACTTAGCATTTTTTTGTGTTTTCTTGACTTTAAATGCATTTTCTTGATCACCAAAGTTCAAAACAATTATTCAACACCCAAGCTAGCTCAAGTAAATTATTTTTAGGTGACAAGAAGTTTTACAATCAAACATTTTCACCTGAGTCAGCTTAAAACTCGATTTTCGCAAAAGTCAGTGTAAAAACCTTAATAAATTCTTAAGCCGATTTTAAAACCGTTTTAATCAAACACAGGTCTATTAAAGTCCGTGGTCTAGGTCTAGAAGGGTTAAAAAGACCAGTTTCAAAATTTTAGCGGACGTGTTTCGAAAATACTATTCACTGAAAATCGACGATAAAATTTCTGATCCCGTTTTTTATGAAAATTTCATGAGTGCACATTTAGCACGTATTAGGAGTATTGACATCAAAATTATAACATTCTTGGTCATATAGCACATAAACAGGTCAAATGTACGCAAAACGAGATAAAACACATAAATCGAGTTAAAGCAGAAAAGTGGGGTTTCACATTCTCTCCTCCTTAAAACAATTGCGTCCGCGCAATTCTCGAACTGACAGACAATTAAATCCTCAATCGTTACACTTAATAATACTTCTCTTAGTTCTCATTTATCTCTTAGGATGACAACTAACCAAAGACCTCAAAAGAACAACCTCTGTTCACTGCAAGTTGATGATCATAGTTCCAAGACAATCTTCAATTCATAATTCTCTCCCACCTAACATCATATTGCATATGAAAGAAATTGCAAGTCCAAGTCTTAGCATGACACCACTACTTATCAATCATCCCCTACTACACAAAAGAGCTCTATGAATACCCCGAGGGTTTAAAAACTCATTTACGATAACATGAATGATTACTGATCAAGGGAATATCTCAAAAGTGACATTGGTCAGAATATGGCTCTTATAAAATTTACAAGAAAATACGAATATGAAAAATCATATTCAAGCCAACAATCAAGTGAACAGGAGGTCAAACAGGTTAGAGAATCAAGAGGTTAATAGTTTAATAAGGAAGCATGATAACTAATATAAGAAATGTCTCAGCACTTATCAGTTAAATAAGTACGAACAAAGGATGATGACAGATCAAAATAGTGCTGAGTATGTTGAACAAAAATTCCTGAACAAGTAGATATTTCAATTCTCAATAATTGTTCAAGGAACCAACAAGTAAGTTGTACTTGAGGCGAAATGAAATTAAGAAATAAGATATGATTAATTTGATAGAAAACATAAGTGGCAAGAGTATCTCAGCACACAATAACCAAAGAAGTATAAATAAGAAGGACAATGCCGAGTATATTGAATGAACAATTACAAGCAAAGTAATGGCTCAGGATTTAATAATAAAACAATAGGATTAACAAGGATCAACAAGAATGACAATGATGTACTTAGGTAGGGAGTACATCAAGCAAGTGGAATTCGAACAAGTAAAATGTATACCAAAGGAAAAATTACTTTCAAATGAATAGTAATAGGACGAAATGAAATATTGAAATCAATGGCTGGAAATATAGAAGTCTCAAACCTTAACTCCAATAAGTGACATTTCTATAAGAAGTAAATATGAATGTTAAGAATATAAACAATGTCAAATGAGTATAGGATTCATTAATCCCATAAGCAAAACTTTCAAGAAACAATTGATAGGCTAGAAAAGTGTAACTCTCTCTCAAATAAGTGAGAATAGAGTAAAAGATAATAATAAGACCAATAGAATAGGAAGCACAAAGGGGGGGGGGGGTCCCACCTACACACTTAAACACCAACAAGTCAAATCCTACAATTTATCTCCTACCAAGACAAGACACTAAGGAGATTTAGAGAACCTAAGGAGTCATAACAATCACCAAACAAGATAAATCACTCCAAAATTTTACATTCCGTACCAGACCAATCACTAAACAAGATAAATCACTGATTACCCAACAAGATTAACTAATGAAGACTCCAAAATCTGATAACACAGTACAGATTCATACTAACCTATTATAACATAGGAGAATCCCCAATCAACAATTTAGAAAGTTATACCACCTAGAACTCTAAAGCTCGGTGTAGGCAAGTAAATATTCAGTCACCAAAATGCATTCTTATTTCCTCAAATAATTCTATCTCCCAACTATTACATCTTCGAATAAAGTAACTTTAGTCAGGAATCACTCCAATTGTCTCCAAGGTTTAAAGATCAAAACTCCAAAATACCCATTAATACTATAGCAATCCCAAATAGTAGACATATTCACATGTTATACCACACTTCATTCCATTCACAAATATACATCACTAATTCCTCAAATAAATTCATTCTAAAATAACCTCAAGAAAGTATAATCTGAGTTGAGACTCCAAAAGTGTCTAATCACAACCTCACGGAGACCTCAACTTATAATTCATCTCCAAGTAATAACAAGTTAAACATGGCAACAAAAGTAATTATAATCATCAAGATGCATTGCTATTTCCTCGAACAATTTCATTCTCGCTAAAGGAATATCAAGATCAATCCACCAAGCCGAGACTAAAATCCATAAACATAACAATTAAAATCTCACTGATAAACTACTAGAATAATAATAATTCAAATCATGGCCTACCTCTATTTTCGAAAGCTCTTACAACCACCCTAGACATTAAAAGGTCACTCACGAGTTAAAACATGTATGCAACTATATCATATGAAAGACAAGTATAACGTAATGCACAATTATCATACAATGCAACATTATCACATAACACACAATTCAACATATAAGAAGCCAACATCACATAAACAGGTTATATCACAGAAGTAAGTTATAAACAATTAAAGTCACATAAGCAACAAACTTCACATAAGACAAGTTGATCACGTAACTCACATTGGTCACTTAAAGTACATTGAGCACCTAAAGTACGTTGTTTCACATAAGCTAGATATAAACAATTTAAAGCACATAAACAACTAACTTCACACAAGGCACAAAATCACATAAAACACAATTGTCACATAATACACATTAATCACATAATGCACATTAATTACAACACATTGAGTACGTATAGCACGTTATCACATAAAACATATTGACCACATTAGTTCACTTAACACACAAGGCATATTGGTCACACAGAAAGTTAGACACATAAGTAAATTAATCACATAAACATATTAACATATGTTTCACTTTTCTTTCACTTAATACATACTTGCATGCTTAGACCACTACCCACATTCCGATGATACCCCGGCTAACAGCTAAACATGTGCTCTGATACCACTTAAATGTCACACCCCAACTCGACCCCTCCTACAATCAGTTAGGACGCAACGAAATTTCGGCTGTATAACGACAGTAAATAGGACACCGATGCTCTAAACCAACCTCAATAGAACATCATACATCAACTTCACAAACCATACAACAAACAACTCCTCAATAAAATAACAACATACATCATAACCATATTATACAATAAACAGTCCTCGTTATATGCCTCCGTTCCAACATAATACATTAACCCTTAATATACAATACAAAAACACATTGAGCCAATCTAGCAACCTAATCATAAACAAAAGAAAAGCTACTAAGACAACATCAACTAATTCATTAACTTATCAACATCTTATACATTATAAACTACAAAGCAGATAAAAGTCTACTAAGTTAATTTACAAGATAATAAAACATGTACGACATCACGGATAAGACTCTGGAACATAGGACTCATCCACGTAAGGCACGTTTTCCACATTCTCCTCTTCAGGAGGCACGTACCCCTAATCCTGCAAAAGTACACCTGTATGCATGCAATAATAGAGAGTGATCTTATATAAAATAAGCCTAGTGAGGATCCGATAGATCTCGAGCAAGGTTTACTAAACTCCTTGGAAATAATCCTTTGAGTCAGTAAACACACAATAACATCAATAATACTATCATCACATAACTATATGACCATTCAATAAAGGATACTCTTTCTAGTTGGTGTAGCTCCAAACGCCATCACGATCTCAACCATTCTTCTTGTAACTCCCCATTACTCACGCACCCGGGGTATCCCCAATAACCTCGCCCTCCATGACACCTCCGTCATGCGAGCTGAAGGCAATCTCTGATAGTCATGCCGTTATCAACCCGACAGCCCAATGCTGCCCGAAAGGTGGCACACACATACCAGAGACCCAGCAATAATAATAAACATCAATCATTCACAGGAGGACAGTCTAGCAGAACTGTTTATCTCCCGGCATCAATCATCAATCAATAATCATCAATCATCATCAATAAACATATTATCATCATCAATAATCATATTATCATCATAATAACATCAATAAACAATTTAACAACAAATAACTAAGTTAGATGACAAAGTAGGCCATCCAACCGAACATGCATTATACACACAATCGAACCTTAATTTACCCGTCAACAACTCACAATTCAATCACTCAACCCACACCCAATCATCTAAGGCTCAATCTAACATTTTAAAGAAAGACAACCTAAACTTCAATTAATCATATCTTATATTCTACTAATCCAAACAACTCCAAATCAGTTTCAAACACTCACCCATTCAATCAACTACATTAGCCCCCTCGGAAAACCACCATAACACCTCCAAAGCATGCCCGATAACCCTAAAACCCTAAGGTGTCAAGGCTGAAATTTCCGGATTTTGGCACGGACATCACAATCAAAAATTCGGCATTACAACAGTGCTACCACGTAATTAACAAACTTTTAGAAATCGACGGCAATCGATTCCAATCAGCACAACTCAATTTAATCAACTTTGAACAAATTAATCAAATTTAAATACCCGAAAAATAAAAATTATGCTATATCCGACAGAAACTCGTAGTATTACCACTAAATGATCCCTAGCATGCAAGGAGCAATAATCTAACATCAGATTAGAATTATAACGGTTCAATTTCCATTTATACACAAAAATGCAAAAGACAACTTTTGAGATCTAGAATTTTTCTCTCACCTTTGATGCAAACTAAGGCTAAAAATGGGTAGAATGGATGCCCAACAATCAATTTCAAGCTTTGAATCACTCAATTCGGCTTTGAAATGCAAAATCTATGAGAAAAATGCTTTGAAAATGCCTTCATCTTTCTCCTCCAAGGAGCCACGGTTTTGTGTGTGTTTTTGGGGTCTTTTTGTGCTTTGTGAGTGTGTGTTGGTGATATAATCTTGTTGGTCAACCATTTAAATGAAAGTCAAAGTTGAAACTTAGCATTTTTTTGTGTTTTCTTGACTTTAAATGCATTTTTTTGATCACCAAAGTTCAAAACAATTATTCAACACCCAAGCTAGCTCAAGTAAATTATTTTTAGGTGACAAGAAGTTTTACAATCAAACATTTTCACCCGAGTCAGCTTAAAACTCGATTTTCGTAAAAGTCGGTGTAAAAACCCTAATAAATTCTTAAGCCGATTTTAAAACCGTTTTAATCAAACACAGGTCTATTAAAGTCCGTGGTCTAGGTCTAGAAGGGTTAAAAAGACCAGTTTCAAAATTTTAGCGGACGTGTTTCGAAAACACTATTCACTAAAAATCGACGATAAAATTTCTGATCCTGTTTTTGATAAAAATTTCATGAATGCACATTTAGCACGTATTTGGAGTATTGACATCAAAATTATAACATTCTAGGTCATATAGCACATAACAGGTCAAATACAGGCAAAACGAGATAAAACACGTAAATCGAGTTAAAGCAGAAAAGTGGGATTTCACAAAGTTGTTGTTTGTCTTTTAGTGAAGACAAACATTAATTAATTCTAAAACCCTTTTAGAATAATTAATTGAAGATTGACCCCTCAATCTATTTGCACTTAGATCCAATACTTTTTAGTATTTACACTTTGGCCCCAAAAGTTTCAAAATTTATGATTTTGGCCCACTTAACCATTAATCGCCAAAATAACACCATTAACTCTTTAACGTGTTTCCAACTCAATATTTGCACTTTGACACCAATACTTTTAGTATTTGTACTTTGGCCCCCAATACTTTCAGTATTTGTACTTTTAGCCTGCTTAACTATTAATGTCCAAAATAAACAACGTTAACTCTTTAATGTGTTTCCAACTTAATATCAAGCTCGTTAATTGCCTTATTCTTGATGCTCTTTTTGTGTGTGACTTTTTAAATTCATAACCGTATAACAATAAGGGATTAGTAAACGCTGTTAATCTATTCCGAGAATGTCTCCGTCATTCTCCGGAATACTTTCATGTTCAAGAGTTATGTCTAGCAACATATGCGCATCATGATAATTTATATGGTAATCAAGTCCAACTTTTATGAATCTATTTATAGTTGCGAATTAACGTGCAGTCCGATCCTTACATTAAATATGTCCCGATCGTTGTGGGGACCATGATATGATTAAGTCCACTAAACGATTCTATGCATAGATCTATACGGTGGAATGAGAGATGACACCTATGAAACCATTTCCATCATTCCATTTGATATGTGCCCCAACTGAGGACTTCCTCATTCAACCAAAATAAGATCGCATAGGACATCGCCTCACGTCAGAGGTTAACGGATCCTATCTTGACAATTACCTATCAGTTCATACCATAAAACTAAAACGCAAAAGGCCGTAACCTACCTTTTGGAAGACGGGTATTGTCCAAACGCAGTATTTAGCCCTTGATATAACCGACAACCGTAATTTCTCAAGTCAAAGGATTAGTTTGCACAATTCGCAACGAATAACAAACTATTAATCCAAAGTCATGTAGTTTGTTATTTTGGTCACATTCAGTGATTCGTTCAACTAACAATCACCCATATGTAAGTCAGTCGCATCCCTATGTTGTTATTGCACAAGGCTCACCATCTTTTATCATTAACATCTCTATGTTAATCAAATGTAACTTACATATGATAGTCCGTACTTGATTATTCTAGTCCCGGTCGAATAATCTAAGGGCTATGAATCATTTTGAATGTTTATCATATCGAAGAAATATGCCAACGTATTCTAAATTCTTTTAGAATATATTTCTTCTCCGAAAAATATTAAGGACACATTCATATAATAGGAATGATAGAGAATATGAATGTCACAAACAAGTCAATATGTAAACAAACGTATAGACGTAAATGCCATTAGGTACAAGTTAATGTCAAAATATCCCAAAATGGGTCATCTAACTATATAGCATTAGGGCATATCTCCAACAATGTATGCCTGCTTGTTTATATGTATTTTCTTGGTTATCAGCTCTTGATTGCTTCCGCTGCACTAGATTAAGGTTTTGATGCCTAAATCACTAGTTTGAGATATTATCATGTTATTCAAAATTAGCTATGTTGTAGTGTTTAATTGTTTTCTTGTTATTAAAGCTTAATGTAAAAGGTAAATATATTGTGTATTGAGGATGCTTAAGTGAATTCTTGAAAGAAGTAATGCTAGAAATTTGTGTTTGAAGTAACATAGCAAGAAGCTAAGATTAGATTTTGGACAGATTACTGCACCCGATTTCTAGAGAAGTTTTGACATAGTAAACGAACTCAAAAATGAATGAAAGTTTTACAGTAGCTCGATGAATCAGTTTGGAACAAATTTTGTTTTTGGAGAAGAAGCTAATTCGACCGTTTTAACCCTATGACTTTTGAAAAGTAGCAAAAAACGTTGTAATATGGACAGATTAGAGTAGTTGCACAAAAATGATCATAACTTGTTGATTTTAGCTCGGAATTGAGTCCCATTTGAGTCTAGAACTATCTACCCTCAAAGAGCTTCGAATACATCTAAAAATCAGATTGTTTGGAAGTCGTTAACCTAGGTAAATGACCTGCTAAAGTAGAGCCTCTGCTGAGAAATTTGTAAATATTAAACTAGATTGTTTATTGCTATTGTTGATTTCCATTGTCAAAAGTTGAATTATAAGTTCTTGATTACATGTGATATATGCAATGAATTACATATATCTATGTGTTGAAAGTTTACGTGATATGTGATGCCAAACGTGATGTGATTCTTAATGTGATATATGACATATTATTTGAAATGGAGTGCAATGCATAATCTAATGTGATATTGGAAAGGTTGCAACCTTATTTCGGCATGGTAGTGTCAAAAACCTCTGAGCAGCATCGGGCTTGCCAGTCTAGCGTGGCTACCATGGTTACCAATTCTCTCTCTTACTAAGAACTTTACTACCCTAGGAGAGTGGGTTGTAGGATTTGGGTATATCCAGAATATCCCATATGGAAGACATAAGGGGTTTGATGAATCATTTGGCCGGCCAATACATGAAATGTGATGCAACATGAAAGCGTAAGTGTATTCTTGCTCGAATATGTGTTAAATGTTTATTCTATAGTGATATGAATTGTTTACTAATTGTTGCTAATGTGTGCATGACATTCACAGGTTTTCAAATGGGTTTTTAAAGAAAAAATTATTTCAAAAACCCTTCCCAGATTCCCCTTTTGCTGGGCTTAAGTTGTTATAAGCTCACCCCGTTTCTCCACCATTATAGGTTGCTCGATGTAGAAGCTTAGAAGTTGACATTTGCAAGCGGATTGTGCATTTGTTGATTGTATGCGAGGGAATATATGTTCGTGACTTTAATGATTAGTGATGAAGTTTGTATAATATGTACTATTTATGTTAATGTAATAGTTAGATATTGTAATTAGGCCCTTTTGGATTCGATGGACTAATGTAATTACAAATTTGTAAATTTGGGATTTAATATTTGGGAAGTAGTTATCTAATAGCCTTGTTGTGTTGAATTATGGATAATAGTGCTCGAGCTATTGTAATTATGCCTTAGCGGACTTAGGATGAGTGATCTTCTTAAGCTTGTGGCATCATAATCCCAAGAATGTTTGTAATTTTACTATGGTATTAGAGACTATATTAGTGAATGAAAATAGGGTCATGACAACCTATCTTGAGTTGAGTATAGATACCATTCCTTATGAGATTTCCTAGATAATTCAGACTTGAGCCTCCGTAGGGAGGTTACTCTTATCAATATCTAAAAGGTGATCTATAGCCTAGAACTCCACCGTAAGGTGGTTGCTCCTCTAACATCTTTTATGTGAATTCTCAATTTTAAATCATTCTGCTAAGTCTAGGAATAATATCACCCTCCGTAGGGAGCATACCGCATGATAAGGCGAGGTGGCATCACCCTTTAACATGATTTGGATATAAAATGCCATGAGATTTTCTAGTGCCCTCTCTCACTCGATTATTTGGAGTAAAGATTTCTACTTATGTAATTTTATTCAATATTTAATTCTAGTTTTACTCAAAAAAGCTAGATTAAAGCCTATAATCACTTTTGCCTAATTCTTTTACGTATAATATTTTAAATCACATAAACTTATTTCAGGTTATTGTCCTAACCCTAGGCAAGTCTTTATATAAGTCTCTAGTCAAGTATAGGTTTCCAAGGGTAAAATAGTCATCTTAATATTTTTGCTTAACCAATTTCAATCTCTAATTTAATTAATCTTTCGACTTTAATATCTAGATTAATTATTTGAATTGATTATCAAGAACTTAATTTTTCTATACTTTTAGGATTGCCTATAATTTAATCTTATAAGCTAGTCTTAATTCTAGACAATTTTGCATAATTAAATAGACATAAAATTAATTACGTAAAAGAATAGAATTCTGGAAAAATAAATTTATAGCATTTAATAAATAATAAATTCTTGATAACTCCCACTAAAAAACGTATTTACACTTTGTACCACAAAGTTTCCGTAAATTATCTTCATAAAATAACCATGTGAAAATAATAATAGAATAAAAAATAATAACAAAAAACTAGGGGTCAACCAAGTTGACCATGTGCATGGTCCGCGCGTGAGCGTGTGCATTCGCACGTGTCCTTATGCTTGCACACAAATTTTTTTTAAAAAATTTCCACATAAATTTTTTTATCATGAAACTTCAAGAAAATTAATTTCCATATATTTTTTTAAAACTACTATCAAATAAGTAAATTAATCTAAGTTCAATTACTAATCCAAAATCACATGTGAATTAATTTCCAATAATTAATTTTAATAAACATAGAAACTAATAAGAACACATAATTCCATGCATCAAAAGCATTAAACAAATCTGAATTTCTTCAGTGTTCTTCAATTATTTCTTAGTTTCTACTACTAAATAATTACACTAGTTTAACTATTTCATGATTTAATTCACAGTGGCTCTGATACCACTAAAGGAAAACGTTATAACGCATGATTCAAATTCTATAATTGCAAGAATAAGGCGGAAACATTCATGTATGGATCTTTAAAATGAATAAAGCATTAAATAGCTACTTGAACATCTAAACAGTTCATAGTTTAATTATAAAAACAAATAAAGTTTTCTAACATACAGGTTATTTTATTAATTTGCATATATATTTTTACGCATTAATTGGCATATTTTTTTATTTACGTGCATTTACCTCATTTAACGTCCATTTACGTGCATTCATGTGTATTTGTGTGTTAGGGGTATCGTAGAGGCTAAATAAACATTTCGGATTTACAATAGCAAAACTAAATTTAGTTAGATTTCAACCGAATGGCAAACTTGCAAATGGCATTTAGTTAGGATGGCAAGGTGGTCATTTAGCTTCTTATTAAATATCCTACCAAACTAATCTCTACAAAACAAAATATATCACACACAAAATCGGGTCTTGTACCCAACACACACACTGTGAGACCCCGGACCCACATACATACGTGAATTAATTCCTATCATGGCATTATACATGCATTTACCACTTTAATGACAAAATATGTGCATTTTAATGTGCAACATGCATATAAATAATATATATGTAAAATAAATATCTTATCATTTTATCAATTATGTAATTGAAATTACTTCTTGCATTTAATTTAAGTAATTGTATAAATTAAGTGTTCACTTTAACTTTTACATTTATTTAGTAACTTTAAGTATTTTATTGATTCAAAATGTCCAAATGATATTAAAATATATATATATATGAAACAAATATTAATTGTTCTATTATTAATATTATTTAAATTATATTCTTTCATCCATGTAAATATACTTGTGTGCACTTATTTTTTTAAAAGCTTATTTTCAAATAGTCACTATTCATAAGAAAATTTGACTGTTTAGAATGCTTAGTTTTATAATTTTCCGAGGTCACAATATACATGAAAGGAATACCGGCAATGGAATTTTGGGCATTAGACCTTGGGAGATAGCATTTGAAAAATGTTTTATAGAATCGTTAGGAATAGTATTTTCACCATTTTTATTTACACTATTTTTGACCCATTGAGCATAACTAACACATTTAGCATACCAATTGACCCAAGTTTGACCCAAAACGATGACCCTTTGACCCAACCCATTTTAATATCTCAAATTTTTGTCTTCCATGAATAGTAGCAGCAAAACAAAAGAGAGAGAGAGAGAGAGTGTAACGCCCCGATCCCTCACGAGACCGGAGGCTCTAATAACCATGCTATTCTCAACCCAATACCAAACCCGGTCACAAAATTTTAGGAAAAAACGGACAGAGTTTCCCCTGTACTGTGGACATTCTGAAAACCTATAAACAATCAAATAAAACCACGAAGCAAAAGGAACAACATCTGTAATTGAAATTCAAACTTCAAGGGCATCCGAGCCTTAAGCAACACAAGACAATATAAATACACACAAGCATGCAACAATAGTCCTAAAATCTTTGTCTTCATTCGCTTATCATACCATTCTATGTTAGCAATTAAACATTCTCATAAATTAATGCCAACCATACATCCGTTCATTCACACCCAAGCATGCAACCAAGCTAGAAGCAGAAACATAAATTATTACATGCCACAATTCCATAACACTTGCTACATCCACTTAGCTTTCAAACTTACAACTACTCAAATATATATACATAAGCCCTTAGGCTCCCAAATAGAATAGATAGTAGAACAAGTAAGGTCTTCCACAGTTTAGCAGACAATCACTCAAATCTCAAGTAATAGCACACAGCAATCAGGTCAATTCCTCCAACTGCATCACCTGAAACATGTTTAGCGAGGTATGAGCAATCACAATTGCCCAGTGAGGGATAAGGTCTACCGGGGATGTGCAATGCAGCAGTTAGTACAAATAAAGCATTTTACAACCAAAGAACAATTAAAACAACAAGTTACCACACATTAAAAAGGATACGATACACTTTGACTTCTGTAATGTCCCGGCTAAGCGAATACCCCGAAGGGCAGAGGCACACCAGCGACGCCATGAACTGAAATCTCGATGTAATAATGACACTGATATCGATAAGCCGGCATCCCCTTATAACTCCAAAATGGGTGTACTCCGGATGTACCCCGAAATCCTACGACCCAACTCTCCCTGGGCGGCATCCCAAGCGAGAGAGGGACTGGGCAACCATGGTAGCCGAGGTGGACCGGCAAGCCCGATGCCGCCCGGTTTCCCCGACACTACCATGCCCGAATGGTTGCGCAACCACGATGCAATGTACTCAAAATGATAACAATAGTATAAATCAATAAACACATGGTTGAGGGACAACAAAGTAGGTTGCCCTCACACACAATATATAGACAATAAGTGCACATAATCTAAGTACAAGTAAATAAACTATTATGCACATAAGGATGAAGTCCCCCTCACCTCTACCAAGCTCCAAAATGCAAGATTGGATTCAAATCACCCTCAATCACCTTGAACATAAAGTTAAACATTGTTTCAATTACTCTTTAACTACAACATTCATTAATTTACCAACTAGGTTAGCTAACTCATAGTTTACTTAATTAACATACAACCAAGTAATCTTTCAAGTAATATAATATACAAACGATATAACTAACAAGCAATAATACCATGATATAAGCATGTTCCACAATCATTTAAAAGAGCATTTTAAGCATAGATAACCATATTTAATTCCATAATAGTACTATCAATTTATAAAGTCATTAATCCATACTTATTATCATTATAATTAACTCAATATAAAACTCAAGAAAAACACTTAGAACTATGGCAATACAATTACTATAAACAAGAATTCACTTAGAATCTTCAATTCGGAAAGCAATTATGCAAATTACAAATGAGCATATTCAAGATTCACATAAAACTATACCAAAAGCTCCAAAACATCTTGAAACCACATTTAAACACATATGGAAACATGCCAAGGTCTTAGATGCGAGTGACAAACGAATTTACCCTTAAACCCCTTTGTTTTTCATCCGTTTTCCTTCCAAACTCATATCAATTATTCAAATTCAAGGGAAAGCTATACCAATCTTCTAATTAACCCTTAAGGTACCCTTACAACCCACAAATACGTTCAATTACCTGCAATTACCCTAAAAGACCCAATTTCCCTCTTATAGCTTTGAACTACACCTACCTTAACCGGGCTTCAAACAAGAGTTAGCAAAGGTTTTATAGCACCTAGGTAGCCTAAGAACACTAAAAGTGAAGCCCGAATTCACCCGGATTAGCATTAACCCCGAAACCCCTTTTTAAAAAGTCGGCTAATTCACGTTTTATTCAAGTTTCGAGCAATTTGAGTGCACGGGGCTATTATACTACCCTCATGAGCACCTAAGGTATCTATTAGAAGCATTGAATCAAGCTAATACGCACAATTACACAAAACCCTAGAAATCCCGTCACTATTCACCCCTACGAATCAACCATTGATTTCTACCATTTAAAATGTGAAACAATAGCATAAATGTGGTCTCTACTACACGTATACAACATATATAAGCTTATTTGAGCATTGCAATAGCATTAGACAACATTTCTAACAAATCAAGAAAATAGCAACATTTCTAAAATGCACAAATAAGCATGAAAAACCCTCACCAATGCGCGTAGGAACTCTCGGGAGGCTAGCAAACACCTTAAACTACTTGCTCCTTGCTTGGCTTGGCTTGGCTTGAAGATTTGATGAGCAAAATCCTCTCATTCTCCTCCTATGTTGATTCTCGGATTTGCTACAGTAATTTCTGCATCTTCCCTTTTTTTTTTTTGCTTAGTTATGACTTGTTTGTGTTTGGTTGATTATATATTAGGGTGGGGCCTATTTGGGTGAGTGTATGGTCTAATAAAATGAGCCTAGTTAACTTAAAAACGAGTCAATGATTGCAATTTTGTGCTAGCTAACTAAAACATATTGTTCATACGTAACACTATTCACTAGTTCACTAAACTATTTTCTAAACGAAGGTTCCTATCGCTCCTAGCTCAAATGCATATTTTTCTCATTCCTAAAACAATTAATATGATTTAATAAAAATGCTAATTCATTAATATAATGCAGTTGAAAAATAAAATGAATAGTAACTAAGAAAGACAACAAGTAAAGCACAAAATTAAATGCGCAATTAATGGATGCAACAGTTAAAAATGTGTATGGTAGAATCTCGGGCGTCACAGAGAGAGAGAGAGAGAGAGAGAGCCATGGCCAAAAATGGAAAGAAAGAAAAGAGAGGAAAATTCTATCTTCAACCTTCAACCTTTGGCTTCTCCAAGTCTTTTTCTAGAAGATTCAAGTACTTCAAAGCTCACACCATGCATACCTTGAACATTTAGGTAAGGGATAATGCATTTCATGACTATTTATAGTTTCTTGGCTTGACTTTAAATTTCGAGATTTACCATTTTAGAGCTATGTGTTGCTTAGTTATTGCTTTATATAGTATCTACATGTGCTAGAGACCTTTTGGATGCAATATAATAGCTCAGAATTAAGTTTTGCAAGAAATCTAGTTGAAGAAGATGATGAATAGTGTCATTCTAGGGTTTTTCCAAAAATTTGCAATTGAGTTCGATTCGAGGCTTCTAGTAGATGTTAAATAGGTCCATGAACGTAGAATAAATGTTAATTACGCTTCTTAGGCTCGAAACTTGGAGGATTTGATCAAAATACCCCATTTTAGAAAGGAGTTTCGGGTTTAACACGAATCCAGGTACATTTCGACTTCATGGCTAGTAATTATTAAGTATTGAAGCCTTAAAAATGCCTTCGTCATGCTTGTTTGGGTTCCGGAATAGGTACTTGTAGTGAAAATCCACAAAGAGTTTTTTTTCAGAGTTTTTGTGTACTTGAGCTCTAAGCTATGATTTGAAGGCTCTAAATGATGTATCTAGGTACCCTTGGATTGGTAGAATAGCTAGCCCGCTCGTCTTGAACCTTAAATTCTGGTAAGAAGCTATAAGGTCTAGTGAACAAAGGGGAAACTTGGGGTTTTGTTGCTTAGCTTTGAATTAGCATTGGTGCTTGTATATCTTGACTGTATATGTTTTTATATAGCAATTGTGAGCATTTCATGAAGTTTCATGATCATCAGACATTTGACCCCTTTGTGCGTGCTTGATTAATTTCATGTTCTAGTATGTTTACTACTTGAAAATTTCTTTATAATTGAGTAATTAGGTGTTTGTTTGCCTTTGTGTAGTGTATGTATCATAGTAGTGAAGTTTTGTGAATTAAGTTATATGGTTGTATAACTTTAGTTTAGTATGAACCATGTTGATAATTGACTCATTAATTGATAGGATAAGTGTTTAATTATTCTTGTATAGCATGTTCATCTATTTAGAGAAGTTCGTAAGTTGAAGTACATGTTACTTGTTCAAGATTGACTGAAATTGGTTATATTTAATTAATATTGGTTATATTGCTTGTTAAATTGTATTATATGTGTAAAGTTATGATTATGACTGGTAAAGTGCCTTTAATTGCTTAGCTAAGAGTTCAAATGGGTTACATAGTATATTTATCCTTCTGGGTGAAGTTTCTGAATCAGCTGGCATGATTACTTGTTTAATTTATGACTGTACCTTGTTGTGTTACTAAAATGATTATGTGATATGAACTTTAGTGCATTGATTATGGTGACAACTATAAAATTTCTTGTGATAAGTATGTGTTTACTACATGATAAGATTTGATTCTTTGAGCCAGTCCATGATGTTGAGAATAAATTGGTGCTAGTCCTTGTATCCTTGGGCTAGGTTCTTACAGGTTTGGTTCACTAAAGGTCAGGGAGTCTTCATCCTTACATGTATAATAGTTTATTTTCCCATTAATCGATTATATGATTTAGTATAATTGTTAAAGTAATGTGTACTTACTGATTATATATAGTGTGTGAGGGCAACCTACTTTGGTATCCCTCCTATCTGTTATTGCTTTAATTGGTTATTATATCATCATTGGTTAAAGTGCATTGAATAGTAGTTGTGCAACTATAGTGTCAGGGTCAGATGTATTGGATATCGGCTGGGCGGTAGCGGGCTTGCCAATGGATATTCGATCTCTGTGCTCTAGTCCCTCACTCGCCTAGTCTAGAGATTACCAGGGGGTGTTGGGTCATAAGTTTCTCGAGGTACATCCGAAGTATACCCATTGGAGTGATTAGGGTTATGCTGGTACAGTGTTCGAGGATCGAGGTTTGTTGTTTGTGATTGAAGATCAAGCGACTTCTGGAGTGTTGGGGCTAAAGTGAATTGTATCCTTTTAAATGTGTGGTAGCTTGTCATTTACATTGCCTTCGTTGTTTAATTGCTTTATTTGTATTAACTGCTGCATTGCACGTCCTATTAGACTATATCCATCACTGAGCAATTATGGTTGCTCATACCTAGCCAAAAACATGTTTCAGGTGGTACAGTTGGGGGAGTTGCCTTGATTGTTGTATCCTATTGCTTTAGATTTGAGTGTTTGCCTGCTAAATTGTGGAAGACTTTTTTTGTATTATGTTACATTCTATTTTGCCTATGGGTTGTATATATGTTTCGAGTTGTTGGAATTGTAATAATTAGGTTGATGTTTGGCTAGAATGTTAGTGGTTTGTAATAGTTTAACCTTACTTACTTTCTATGTTGCATGCTTGTGTGTTGTTGATAGCTACTGTTGTTTGGCTTTAGATTATAAGAAAGTCTATTTAATAATATAGAGTGGTATGATAAGCGGACCAAAGATAAAGATTCAAGGATTGTTAATTGTATGCTTGTACGTGTTTATAATGACTTGTATTGCTTAAGGCTCAGATGGCGTTGAAGTTAGGAAATGGTTGGAGTTAGAGTTGTTGAAGTTTTAGTTTGTATATGTGGCTTTATTTTATTGTTTATAGGTATCCAGAATATCCGCGGTACAGAGGAGACTCTGTCCGTTTGTCAGATCCGAGAATGTTGTGGATGTGGAATTTTGTGTGGCTAGTGGCTTTATTGTTTATTGGCAGGTAGTTGTTCGTCCTATAAATAGGGGAAACTCCATCCATTTTTCCTAAATTTTGTGACCGGGTTTGGAATTGGGTTGAGTTTAGTTGATTATTAGAATTCCCGATCTCGTGAGGGGTCGGGGTGTTACAAGTGGTATTAGAGCTTAGAAGCTCTCAGCCGGGATAGGCTCCTCGGTCTGTTGGGTAGTGAACTCCGAGTGCGTGCACGTGTAGTGTGTTTGAATAGGTATATACTTGCATGTGGTCTTGTGTTTGCTCGAGTAAAAATGTGCTCTTATGTGTTGTGTTTGTGTGAACTAGGAAGGTTATGTGAAATGTATAATTTTGGGATAATGTGTGACTTGAATGAAAATGTGATTCTACGGGAAATTTTTAAGTGAAATATGAAGAAAGTGTTGGATGTACAAATATGTGATTATGTGTACTTGTGTGGTTTTGATCGGAATGTACACCTATGTGACTATGTGTTCTAATGTGACTTGTCCATGTATGAGTGGTATTTATAAAGGTATACAATGAATATATATGATACAAATAATTTTTAATTATCTATGTTGCTTACCTTAGTTTCATTAGAAAAACTTGCACTTGAACCACTGACTTAGGCAATTATATAAAAGAAATTAGGTGTTAAGTAAAATGAATGTTAATTGCATACGGTATAATTAGTAGTTGCATAATGAGTTGGTATATTAACTGTGTATCAGTGTTAGTTGCTTAATGTGTAAAAAGTTACATTGAGCATGTTTTTGAAATATCTTACATATTTAGAGCTATGAACATCATCTAGCTAAGAATCGAGCGGAAGCATAACATGAAGTTCAAAACTTTCTGGAATTTCAAAGCATAATGTTTATATTAAACTCTAATCTTGATATCATGTGATTAACATATGGAAAGAATATATTCATCAATATATATAGTAAAGAGGTAGATTTAGATATACCTCTTGTAGATCTTGCAAAAGATGATGAAGAAGATGATGAACAAGCTTTGACAAGTCCTCCCACAAATGCAAGAGTTTTAGGTTGTCCACACAAGCTTGGTTGAGTTCCTTAATCACCAAAGATTTTGTGCTAGTCTTCTTTGGGATGTTTTTAAGCTAGAATAAGAGTTTTTCTGAAATAATAAAACCCATTCTTGGGCTGCCAATGCAATGGACGAAAATTCCACAAATAAAGAGAAAACTTAATTATTATTCTCAATGCATTGTGTTTTTCTATGTTTTCCTTGTGTAATGTGTTCCTTGTTTTATGCATTGTATGTAGTGTATTTAGAAGACAACAATTGCACTTCTCAATGCATCAAAACATATGTTTTGTCTTCTTTCATCTTAACCATTGATTTCAAAAATAATGTTCAACTTGATGATGTGAAACAATCTTAGCCATCCATATGACATCTTGAGTTTCAAGGCTAATATGTATATATACATATCATATACATGTATATATATTTTATTAATCTTGTATTTGTACATTTAATTTAATCTAATCATTATTAGTTTAAACTAAGCAAACTAACTTTCTGTATTTGTACTTTTGCCCCAACACTTACAAATAATTACACATTTGGCCCATTACTACTTAATGGCCAAGCATTGCCAACGTTAACACCTTAACGTTCCAAGACTAAATTCAAGCTTATCCGAAACTCATTCAATTACACTTTATTGTGTGTGACTCTCTAGATTCACCACCATATAGCAACGGGGGAACATTAAACAACTTTAATATATTTTGGAAATATCTTCGCCATTCCCAAAATACCCCCATGTTCTAGAGTGACATCTAGCAACGTATCAAGACAATTTATATAGCAATGAAGTCAAAATAGGTGAATCTATTTATGGTCGCTGATTATCGTGCAATTCAATCATTCCATTAATTGTCCCGTCGAGCAAGAACCATGATTCGATTAAGTTCATAAACTCGATACCATGCATAGATCTAATTGGTGTAATGAAAGATGACACATGGAAAACTCATTCTCCACCATTCACACCTCGGCCAAGGATTTCCTCATTAAACAACAAAACTTAGATCGCATAGGACATCGCCTCACGCCAGAGGTTAATGGATCCTATCTTGACCACTACCTGTTGATGTGACTGTATTTGTAGCACTCAAACCATGATATTTGTACTACATTTGCATGTTAACTCTAGAATAAATGCAACACTTTGATACTTTCGATGCAATGTAGGAAAATACTGAAAAGTGAAGAATCAGGCTCGAAATGATCCAAATTGCAAGTCATAAAGTAAGAATCGGGAAACACGAGAAGCGGTTGAAGAATGAAGCTCATAGAAAGTAAACGTGGCTAAAACTAGCACGAAATCAGACTCAGAACATTGACCCAAATGATCTCAAATAGTGACCCATGTCCCTTTTTGGCAAATCATATCAGTTTTTCGGGTAGAAACAACATTCTTAGCAAAACATAGGACTTAGTCCTATGCATGGCGTGATTTGAGCCAAATTCCATCGTTTTGAGGGTCAAAACAGTGAAAAACGCCCAAAAATGCTGCGGTCAACAATCTGGTCAAAGTCAACAAACGAAAAAAAGTCAACTATTTCAGAAATTTTCCTATAAATAGAGCTTCAACCCTTTGAGACTTCTAGAGTTAATTTTGGAGTATTATCAATATTTTTTATATAATTCCGAGTTAATTCTATTTAGTTTTAAATTTTAATTTTAGTTAATTAAGTAGTAGTAGAATACGGGAAAAGTCCCGCCTAGGTAGCTCTTATTCGGAGAAATTTTGCCCGAATAACTACTTTTAGGGGGAAGTCCGACCCAAGTAGTTATTATCCGGGGGAGGTTCTACCCGAATAGCTTTTAATAGGAAATCTCTTATTCGGGGAAAACTCATCCCTAATAGTTCTTATTCGGGGGAAATTAGCTCCGCTCGAATAGTTATTTTGCATCGGACCTCTGCTCAAATTTCGGGAATCAGAAATACACGTTCGTCAATATGGGGGAGCCTTTCTTGACTCTCTTTTATTTAAATAACTCGTATTCATTTATGTTTGAGTAGATTGATATCTAGGGGTGAATATTGTAAATGATAGTATTTTAATATATGGTCTCGGATATAGTTTATTCAATTCATATTGCAATGTATGGCTTGTTTTAATTAAGTATTTCATACGTAATGCTTTTAAGTAGACGTTATGATTGCTTTACTTTCGCTTCATAAATATTATACTTGTAGTTAATATTACGAATGAGTAACTTTAGTGCCATATAATTATTTTAATCATGAGTCTATAGGTTGTACCATAGACTCCATGAAACTATAGGTTGTACCATAGTTTCTATCTGTAAGGTTAATTCCTTAGTTTAGTTTGTCTTGTTGTACTTGGTTAAAATAAGTTAAGTAGATTAACTAGGTCTATAGCTTTTAGCTTAACCGGGTGTATGCTTGCAGCTTAAGCCCTTGCAGAATTAGATAAACTAGATATCGAACCTATATTAATTATCTCATTTACATGTTCAAACCCCTAGATCACCACCTCTCGTATTCCACTAATACTTAATATAACTTAGATAATTTAGTTAGTTTAATTTAGTTTACATTTCTCGCACGTTACTCAAACCTACCTTGCGATTTGTCACTTAAGCGCTTTAATACTTTCACACTACTTCACTAACTTAAACTAGCGAGCTTCCCTGTGGTACGATTCCGCACTCAGAGCACACTACACTACAAAGATCCGTGCACTTGCGGGTATTTTAACTTGGTTATTTTGCGCACATTTTAACGTACAACCCGATCGCATCAAGTTTTTGGCGCCGTTGCTTGGGAAGCACGGTACAGGTTAGTTATTGATAAAAGTATTTGTGAAATTGTTTAAGTGTTTATTTTATCCGTTTTATTTAAAAATAAAAAAATAAAATAAAAAAATAATAAATAAATAAATAAAATAATAAAATAATAAATAAATATATTTTTTTTAAAAAATTATTTTTATTTTTATTTTTTAAAAAAATTATTATTTTTATTATTTTTAATTTTTTTTAAAAAATTTTATTTTTATTTATTTTTTAATTTAAAATTTTAAAAAAAAAAAATAATAATAAATTTTAGAAATTTTGATTGATTGGAAAATGAGTCATTTTAATGATTCATCTGATCAATGAGCTTTTATCTATTACTGCTTGTAAAGTATACTAGTATTTTTTAATCTTGTAATTTTATTTCGTATTTAAAGCTTATAAGTCATTGTATGCACGGGCGTCGTTCTTTGGATCCAGAACTCGCCCCGTTTGATCCTGAGCTCGAGAAAAATTTGCGTAGGAAGTTAAAATTCCCAATGGCAGATCAAGAAGTAAATATCCCGCCTTTTCCTATAGCTCAGCCTGTTAATCAACCTGTGAACCAACCGATGACTTTACGTCAACATTTTTCACCAGGTGATTTTGACCCTGAATTTTCCATAGCCCCACCAGCTCTTGGCAATATAAATGTTGAGCTCAAAACAGGGACTATTTTAATGCTTCCTTCCTTCTATGGAAAAAGCAATGAAAATCCTCACGCTCACATCGTGCAATTCATTGAAGCATGCACAACGCTTCATATTCCTAATGTGAGCCGTGAAAATATTCACCTGCATCTGTTTCCCTTTTCATTGAAAGATAAAGCCAAACAATGGCTAAATCATCTAGACGCATGAGCGATCACTTCTTGGGGAGAACTTATTCAGAAATTTTTACATAGGTTCTTCCCAATGGTTAAGACTACTACTCTGCGAACAGGCATCATGACATTCGCACAGTCAGACTTAGAGCCATTTCATGAATCGTGGGAAAAGTTTAACGATCTTAAGAATTAGTGTCCTCATCATGGGTTTGATCGTCCCGAACTCTTGCATTATTTCTTCAAAGGTCTTACCCCTCATAATAAGATGATAGTTAATGCAATGAGAAATGGAGGTTTCTATAACCTCACAGCAGACGAAGCTTGGAGAAGAATAGAAAATATTGCTGAAGACTCTCTCCAAAACAGTATGATGACAGAGAGAGTAAGAGCACCCAAAATCCCCAAAAAAGGGCATTGTTTGAAGTTAACTCTAGTTCTAATTCCCAATTGACTGACAAAGTGGATGCCCTAGCTCATCAACTAGAAAAATTCATCTCTCTAGGGTCTTCTTCTTCTTCAGCTCCTCAAATCACGGAAGTTTGTACCGTATGTTCTGCAGTAGATCACTCTACTCTGGACTGTCCAATCGGTTCACAATTTCTTGAATTCATGCAAGAACAAGTCTGTGCCGCCCAATGATATACAAGGAATTACAATCCGTATTCTAACACGTATAATTCAGGCTGGCGAGACAATCCCGCATTTTCGTGGCGACAAGGGAATCAAGAGACTCAGTTTCCTTAACATCAATATCAAAAAAGACAAGGAAACTATGAGCCTCATCAACAAAGTCAGCAAGGAAATGTTGACAATCAATTCCCTCAACAGCAATATCAGAGGCCACAAAATAATAACCCTCCTGGTTACTATCCAGTCGAACAGGACAATCCGTTCAGAACACAACGGAACAATGTCCCAGCTCTTCCTCCTGCATAGTCATCATCTGATGATAAATTTGACAAACTTATGCAAATGTTTCAAGTTCAACAACAGTCTATTGCTAAACTTGAAGGACAAATCGGGCAGATGGCCCAAACTTTAAGTAAGAGAGACGAGGGTAAGCTTCCATCTCAGATCGTGGTAAATCTACGAGGACAGTGTAGTACTGTCCAAACTGAGATAGTACAAGAACAAGCCAAGGCTGTAGTTACCCTTAGGAGTGGGAAAACCATTGATAACCAGGTTAGAGTAAAGGTTAAGGATGTTCCAGAAGAAATTGAGGAATTAGAGGAATCTGAGATTGAGGTTTTAAGCAAAGATGTTAAAGATTGCCGTAGGAATAAAAACCTAATGGTGGAGCCTATAGTTGAACCATCCTCACGAGCACTTTTTCCCACAGCTCTGTCCCGTCCAAAGCCGACTGATGATCCTAAACAACTCAAGGTCTTAGAGCATCTGAAAGATATTAAGATCAATTTGCCATTAGTTAAGGTAATACAACAGATTCCAGCCTATGCCAAATTTCTAAAGGATTTATGTGTGAAAAAGAGACAGACCAATTCCATTCCAAAGAAGGTCTGTCTTACTGAAAATGTTAGCAATATCTGCACTAAAGGACTGCCTCAGAAGTGCAGTGACCCAGGAGCTTTCACCATTCCATGCTTAATTAATGACCAACGCATAGAAAGCGCCTTGCTAGACTTAGGATCTAGTGTTAACCTCATCCCTCACACAGTCTACCAAAGGTTAGGTCTTGGAGTAGTAACACCGACTAATGTGACCTTCCAATTGGCAGATAGATCTGAGCGACGACCTCGAGGTGTTGTAGAAGATGTGATCGTTAGAGTAGGAGAATTCTTATTCCCAGTGGACTTCATTGTGTTAGATATGGACTTAGGACCTGATAACAAAAATACCACTCCCGTTTTACTAGGCAGACCATTCCTAGCAACAGCTGATGCTATTATCTATTGTAGGACGGGTATGATAGAACTAACATTTGGGAACATGAGAACTAAGCTAAGGGTCGCTAATGCAGCCAACAAATTGAATCAAGATGAGGAAGAAGAATGCTTCCATGTTGATACCATTGACTCATGTATAGATGAGTTTGCCCAATTGATTCTAACTCCTAATCAAGAAATAGCTGAGTTAGAATGACTTTTGCATGAATGCGACATTTTTCCTGAAATGGTCGCCTCTGCTTCCATTGTTGTTGATCCAAATAAGGACGATCAAGTAACAACTCATTTCCCTGAAGTTTCAGAATGTCCCACAATTAAGTCCCTGCCAGTTTTGGAACTCAAAACCTTGCCCCAACATCTTAAGTATGTCTACTTAGGACCTGATGAGACTCTTCCAGTCATCATTGCCTCGGATTTGACTCCCGAGCATGAAGACAAACTGTTAAAAGTCTTCAGTACCCATAAACAGGCAATAGGTTGGACGATTTTTGACTTGAAAGGCATTGATCCCTTGGTGTGTATGCACAAAATTCATCTCGAGGAAGGAGTTACTCCTTCTCGAGAATTTTAGAGAAGACTAAACCCAAAGATGGGTGATGTCGTCCACAAGGAGATCATTAAGTTGCTTGATGCGGGTATTATATACCCAATTTCTGATAGTCTACGGGTAAGTCCGGTACAAGTGGTACCGAAGAAATCTGGGATTACTATGGTTCCGAATGATAAAGGTGATCTAATTTCTACACGCACTACAATAAGGTGGCGTGTATGCATTGACTATAGAAAGCTCAATTCCAAAACAAGGAAATACCACTTCCCTTTACCCTTTCTTGACCAAGTCCTAGATAGAATAACCAAACAAGGCTACTACTGCTTTCTGGATGGGTATTCAGGATATAACCAAATCCCAGTCTTTCCTGAAGATTAGGAAAAGACTACATTCACATGCCCTTATGGGACCTTTGCGTTCCGACGCATGCCTTTTGGTCTTTGCAATGCTCCTACGACGTTTCAAAGATGTGTGATGGTTCTTTTCTCAGACATGATCGAAAAGTTCATGGAAGTCTTTACGGATGACTTCTCAGTATTTGGAACTACCTTCAACGAGTGCCTCATACACCTTTCTCTAGTGTTAGACCGATGCGTTGAAACAAATTTGGTTCTAAGTTGGGAAAAGAGCCACTTTATGGTTAGGCAAGGTATAGTTCTGGGTCACGTTGTTACACAGGATGGAATCCATGTGGACCCAGCCAAAGTCGAGCTAATAGAAAAGCTTCCCGCTCCCAAGACGGTACGTGATATTCGATCATTCCTTGGTCATGCCGATTTTTATTGACGTTTCATCAAGGATTTCAGCCATATAGCCCAACCACTCTCTAGTCTTCTAGCAAATGATACTGAGTTCAAATTTGATGACAAGTGCTCAGAAGCTTTTGAGAAACTTAAATCCTTACTATCTTCTACTCCTATCATCCAACCTCCTAACTACAGTATCCCCTTTGAGATAATGTGCGATACATCAGACTATGCAGTAGGAGCTGTATTAGGACAGCGTAGGGATAAACTGCCTACTGTGATATATTATGCCAACAAAACCTTGGACGATGCACAAAAGAACTATACAACCACTGGAAAGAAATTACTGGCTGTAGTATTCTCATTGGACAAATTTAGATCTTACATCCTAGGATCCAAAGTAATAGTATACACAGACCACGCAGCTTTGCGGTATTTACTAACCAAAAAGGATACAAAGCCCCGTCTAATCCGTTGGTTATTACTCCTTCAAGAGTTTGACCTTGAGATCAAGGACAAGAAAGGAAGCGAGAATTCTATCGCCGATCATCTATCACGTCTTATACGTGATTCTCCTATTGACTCTTTGCCTTTCAAAGACACGTTCCCTGATGAACAACTTTTTGCCATCTCATATAAGACCCCGTGGTATGCCCACTTTTTCAATTATTTAGCTGCCCAAGAGTTTCCAACTCACTGGGGTAAAAGAGAAAAGGAACGGTTGAGGGCACAAGTCAAGTACTTTATCTGGGAAGATCCCAATCTTTTCAAGATTTGTGCTGATCAGGTCATTAGGAGATGTGTACCTGAGGAAGAATTTGACAGTATACTCCAATTCTTCCACTCTGAAGCATGTGGTAGACATTTTGGAGGAAAAAAGACGGCTGCCAAAGTCCTTCAAAGTGGGTTCTTCTAGCCCACTCTTTTCAAAGATGCCCAGCAAATGTGTAAAAATTGCCCACAATGTCAACAAGCTGGCTCTATTTCAAAAAGGGACATAATGCCCCTTACACCCATCCTCATTTGTGAAATATTCGATGTGTAGGGTATAGACTTCATGGGTCCCTTCCCTCATTCCTCAAGCTATTCTTATATTCTTGTTAGTATGGACTATGTGTCAAAGTAGGTAGAAGTAGTGGCAACCCAAACCAATGACCATAAAGTTGTGGTCAAGTTTATTAAAAAGAATATCTTTCCTCGATTTGGGGTGCCACGTGTGCTTATAAGTGACGGAGGACAGCATTTTCATCATAGGACACTAGAAGTCTTATTGAGAAAATGCTATGTCCACCACAAGATAGCAACGCCTTACCACCCACAAACAAGTGGGCAAGTGGAGGTATCAAATAGGGAGATTAAGTCAATTCTTCATAAAACAGTTAGGCCCGATCGTAAAGATTGGTCAAGTCGTCTGCATGACGCATTATGGGCCTACCGTATTGCTTTCAAAACTCCCATCGGTATGTCCCCGTATAGATTAGTATACGGCAAAGCTTGCCACATTCCTGTTGAATTAGAGCATAAAGCCTATTGGGCTATTAAGGCCCTGAACTTTGACTTACAACAGGTAGGTGAAGGTAGGAAGTTGGCATTGAGTGAACTGGAAGAGCTTCGTTTCGAAGCTTATGAGAATGCCAAGCTCTACAAAGAGAGAATGAAAAGGATTCATGATAGATCTATTTTAAGAAAAACTTTTTCTCCTTCTGATAAAGTTTGGTTGTTTAACTCCAAATTGAAGTTTTTCCCAGGAAAGTTAAGAACAAGATGGGATGGTCCTTATGAAGTGGTTAAAGTATATCCTTCTGGAGTTATCTTAATTAAAAATCCCACAGATGGGCATGTCATCATAGTCAATAGACAAAGATTGAAACATGCATTGAATCCAAATATGGTTCCTCATGAAGTTGAATCTGTAGAACTTCAGGACCTTGCAAGCATTCCATAAATGAGATTCTGCCAAGCTAAAGGCATTACAACTCAGCACAACCGTCTAGCTGAAGACGTTAAACTTAGCGCTACTAGGAGGCAACCTAGATTTTTAAAATGCTTACGTGTGTTTATTTTCCTTTGTCTGTGTGATTTTATAATTTCCTTAGTCCTCTGTATTTACTTTGTTTATGTATTTATAGATAACTCTTGAACCCCAGAAAAGAGGTTAAATGGTCTGGGTAGCTAAATTATTTGTTTAATATATTAGTTATTTTCTGTGACCATATTTCTTCGTGATTTCTCCCCTATATATTTGTTTGACTATTTTTATTTTTAGTATAGCTAACTTTTATTTTTGCTGTATTGATGATAATCTGTAAAATGCTGTGTCTACTAATCTTTAATTGTAGAATGATACATCTTTTGGCAAAAGTTAGTAGAAAGGTTTTGACATCAACATAAAAATGCTTCACATCAGGTGATATATTTCTTTACTGCATTTCCCTTTATACCTTATCAACATGTGCTGTAGAGTAAGCAAACCATAGGTTTGTGGATGTAGCATTTGTCATTATATTCTTTCTTACATATTACACTCTCACTATCTTACATTATTATTTGTTTGAGGACAAGCAAAGTTTCGGTGTGGGGGTGCGTGTATTTCATGAAAATCTTTTTCAAAATATGCAAGAAATACACTATTTGTGTTCATGAGAAAGAGTATTTGCTATCTTACTTATTTAAAGGAAGATGATTTAGATGATTTGAGAACTTTTATTATTAGCTATGTATTGTGAAAAACTCTGAGGAAACTCTATAAGAAAAACTTTAGGGTATTGTATCCATGAGTAAACCTAGTTGTTCTTCTTTTCTTCAATTGATAGCTATGTGATTATGAAAGGACTGAGATAGGATTACCATTTATTATAAGAACTTCTTGTGATTGAAACCTGAACCCTTATGCCATGTCTGTACAATATGTTATGTTATTTTGTCTGTATGTAAACTCTAAAAAAAAGAAGAAAAAGAAAAAGAAAAGAAAAAAAAAACAACAAAGAAAACAATGGAAAAAAATAGAAAAAGAAAAAAAAAAGAGTTGTACATACCTTTACTGTTGAATAAATTTTTGGTATAAATATGTTGTAAATCTCTAAGCACCACTATCATAGACATTGTAATTTGGGATATGTGCTATAGTGTAAGGTTTCGAGCCTAAATATCATGGGTGATTAAGGCACGTAGGGGTCCCTTTGAAACCTGGCAACCTTAGTCATAATGGCGGGGGATTGTTGGCCTTAAAGCCCGCTACATGGGATATTCAAAAAGCAAAGGAAACTGAACACTATATAGAGGTATTATTAGTTGTACTTTTATATTTCTGGCAAATGTTAAAGGGTTAAGGCATGATCAAGAGTTTGATTACAAATGTAGGTAAGAATATCAAGGTCCAATCTGTTCGCATAACATGAAAGTTGAGAATTGTATGAACTTAATCTGCTTAGTTTACTTCTAAATATGTACCCCAAAGCAATCAATAGTCGATTTCCAATAAGAGTACTAATTTGAGAAAAATTTGCAAAATGTTCTCTTATCATGTTTATCATTAACTGCTGAATAGGTTTAAGATAGTAGATTGCATTTCTCATGATTAGTTTTTGGAATGTGTTTGACAAAAAGTTAGGATAGATTTTTGAATCTGTTTTTGACTTGTAAAAATTATGCAAAATTTCACTTTGAATCTGTTTTAAAGACAGTCTTGCTTGAGGACAAGCAATGTTTAGGTTTAGGGATGTTGATGTGACTGTATTTGCGGCACTCAAACCATGATATTTGTACTGCATTTGCATGTTAACTCTAGAATAAATACAACACTTTGATACTTTCGATGCAATGTAGGAAAATACTGAAAAGTGAAGAATCAGGCTCGAAATGATCCAAATTGCAAGTCATGAAGTAAGAATCAGGAAGCATGAGAAGCGGTTGAAGAATGAAGCTCATAGAAAATAAACGTGGCTGAAACTAGCACGAAATCAGACTCGGAACATTGATCCAGATAATCTCAAATAGTGACCCATGTCCGTTTTTGGCAAATCATATCAGTTTTTTCGGGTAGAAACAACATTCTGAGCAAAACACAAGACTTTTGTCCTGCGCACGGCGTGATTTTAGCCAAATTCCATCGTTTGAAGGGTCAAACCAGTGAAAAATGCCCAAAAATGTTGCGGTCAACAATCTGGTCAAAGTCAACAAATGAAAAAAAGTCAACTATTTCAGAAATTTGCCTATAAATAGAGCTTCAACCCTTTGAGACTTCTAGAGTTAATTTTGGAGTATTATCAATATTTTTGATATAATTCCGAGTTAATTCTCTTTATTTTTAAATTTTAGTTTTAGTTAATTAAGTAGTAGTAGAATACGGGGGAAGTCCCGCCTAGGTAGCTCTTATTCGGGGAAATTTTGCCCGAATAGCTACTTTTAGGGGGAAGTCCGACCCAAGTAGTTATTATCCGGGGGAGGTTTTGCTGAAATAGCTTTTAATAGGAAAGCTCTTATTCGGGGGAAACTTATCCCTAATAGTTCTTATTCGGGGGAAATTAGCTCCGCCCGAATAGTTATTTTGCGTTGGACCTCTTCTCAAATTTCGGGAACCAGAAATACGCGTTCGTTAATATGGGGGAGCCTTTCTTGACTCTCTTTTATTTACATAACTCGTATTCATTTATGTCTGAGTAGATTGATATCTAGGGGTGAATATTGTAAATGATAGTATTTTAATATATGGTCTCGGATATAGTTTATTCAATTCATATTGCAATGTATGGCTTGTTTTAATTAAGTATTTCATACGTAATGCTTTTAAGTAGACGTTATGATTGCTTTACTTTCGCTTCATAAATATTATACTTGTAGTTAATATTACGAATGCGTTACTTTAGTGCCATATAATTGTTTTAATCATGAGTCTATAGGTTGAACCATAGACTCCATGAAACTATAGGTTGTACCATAGTTTCTATCTGTAAGGTTAGTTCCTTAGTTTAGTTTGCCTTGTTGTACTTGGTTAAAATAAGCTAAGTAGATTAACTAGGTTATAGCTTTTAGCTTAACCGGGTGTATGCTTGTAGCTTAAGCCCTTGCATAATTAGATAAACTAGATATCAAACCTATATTAATTATCTCATTTAGATGTTCAAACCCCTAGATCACCACCTCTCGTATTCCACTAATACTTAATATAACTTAGATAATTTAGTTAGTTTAATTTAGTTTACATTTCTCGCACGTTACTCAAACCTACCTTGCGATTTGTCACTTATGCACTTTAACACTTTCACACTACTTCACTAACTTAAACTAGCGAGCTTCCCTGTGGTATGATTCCGCACTCAGAGCACACTACACTACAAAGATTCGTGCACTTGCGGGTATTTTAACTTGGTTATTTTGCGCACATTTTAACGCATAACCCGATCGGGTGAGGGGATTGAAAATTTGGTAGAGTTGAATGAAACACGTGAGGGAGTGAAAATTAATCATGTCTCAAAATCAAGCGGACAACATTAATGAAGGAGGTCAACAAGCTGCTGTTCCAAATTTACAAATGCAAGCTTTGATAGGAGAGATGAGACGGATGATACGGGCTGAATTAGAGCAACTACATGAAAGATTGGATAGGGTACAACAAAGAGCTGAAAGAGTGCAACCACCAATTGCTCCGAATGCACCAAGGAGGAACAAATTGCAACAAAGAGTTGAAGATGTTGATGAAGTTGAAGAAGTCGATGAGGAAGGTTTAGATGAGGAGTTTGATAGAATTTCGGTGGGCAGCAATAGGAGACATGGTCGTGATAGAGATGCTAGGGGTCTTTTTGATCGTTTTGATCGTGTTGATCGTGTTGATAACAACTTAGGTAGCATCAAGATGAAGATTCCTGCGTTTCAAGGAAGGAGTGATCCTGAAGCATATCTTGAGCGGGAAAAGAAGATCGAGTTGGTTTTTGATTACCACAATTATTCCGAGTTGAAAAAGGTAAAACTTGCTACAATTGAATTTACAAATTATGCTATTGTGTGATGGGATCAATTATGCATTAATAGGAGGCGGAATGGAGAGCATCCTGTTGTAACTTGGGATGAGATGAAGAGAGTGATGAGGAAGCGATTTGTACCCAGTCATTACTACAAGGACCTATACCTCAAGTTGCAAGGTCTTCACCAAGGTAATAAAAGTGTTGATGAGTATTACAAAAAGATGGAGATGGCAATGATTAGAGCCAATGTAGAGGAAGATCGGGAAGCGACAATGGCTAGATTTCTGAACGGGCTGAATCTAGAAATTGCTAACACCATTGAGTTGCATCATTATGTTGAGTTAGAAGATTTGGTGCATATGGCGATTAAGGTAGAGAAGCAACTGAAGAGGGGTGGTTCATGACCAAAGCCAGCCCCGCAACACTCAAGTGCATCGCCTTGGAGGTCGAATTACCCAAGAAAGTAGGAGAGTTCGTCTACATCTAAGGTCAAGCCCGAGCCTAAAACATCCACCCATGCCACGACTTCTCAAGGTAAAACAGCCCTTCCTACAACTCGTTCTAGTGATATTAAATGCTTTAAATGTCAGGGACGAGGTCACATAGCTAGTCAATATCCAAACAAGAAAGCAATGGTAGTTTTGGAAAGTGGGGAGATTGAATCTGAAGATGAAATGCAATCTGATGATATGCCCATATTAGAGGACACCAAAGTAAGCGAAGAAGAGTTTGGGGCAGATTATGGAGAGATGCTTGGACTAATGGCATGACGAGCTTTGAGTTTGCAAGCTAAAGAAGAGGAAGAAATAATGCAACGTGAGAACATCTTTCATACCCGCTACCATGTGAAAGATAAGGTATGTAGGGTTATTATTGATGGTGGTAGTTATATTAACGTTTCTAGTGCTTCAATGGTTAACAAGCTAGGGCTCACAACAATTAAGCATCCATGTCCATACAAGCTATAACGGTTGAATGATTGTGGTGAGGTAAGGGTTACAAAGCAGGTTGTGGTGCCATTTCGTATTGGAAAATATGAAGGTGAAATATTGTGCGATGTGGTACCTATACATGCTGGACATCTTCTCTTAGGAAGACCATGGCAATTTCATCGACGTGTGCAGCATGATGTCTTCACCAACAAGTACTCATTCATGTTCAAACAGTGGACAATCACTTTAGTTCCGATGACACCAAAACAAGTTTATGAGGATCAAGTGAGGTTACAAAAATTGAGTGATCAAAAGAACTTGAGTGAACAAAAGAATTTGAGTGATCAAAAGAATCAGAGAGAGCAAAAGAATGAAAGTGAAAAAAAGAGTAAGGCCGAATCGGGAGAGGTAGTAAAAAGAGAAAATAATGCGACCAAAGAGGTAAAAATAGAGGGAAAAAAAGAAATTTTTATGCAAAAGCAAGTGAGGTTAAGAGAGTTTTGATATCAAAACAACCAATGATTATACTTATGTACAAAGAGGCTCTTTTAAACACTAACCAACTTGACTCTGCATTGCCTAGTGTTGTTGTTTCTTTCTTGTAGGATTTTGAGGAAGTGTTTCCCAAGGACATACCACATGGTCTACCACCTAGGTTGGTCTTTGAACCTGGAGGATTTGAGGACAAATCCTTCTCAAGAGGGGGGAAATGATGAGAACCAGCCTTAAGCGTCCAAGTTCAATGAACAATTTATTTGGGCGAATTTCCCAGCAAAGATTCAAGTCAAGATTCTATTTTCAAGATTCAAAAACTTCAAGATTCTTCAAGAAGTTTCAAGAAGATTTGAAGATTTGGTCAAGATTTGATTTCTTTGTAATTCTATCCTAGTTTTAGTTTTAGTTTAATTTGAATTCTAGTTTATTCTCTAGAACCCCCTATGGGCAAAAATTAGGTGTTCACACTAGGGATAAGTCTTTCTTGGGCTACAAGTTAGGTGTTCACACTAGAAATGAGCCTTTCTTGGGCTGCAAGTTTGTTTCCTTTTTAGTTACTATTCCTGTTACTATCACGTGAATAGTTAATAGGAGTCTTTCTTGGGCTCCAAGTCTACTTATGTGACCTAGTTACTATTCACATTTTTCCTACTTGGGCTAGGGTTTAGGAGTCCTATTCCAAGCAGAATACTTATTTGTTATTACCTATATAAGGTTGTTTTGTGATAATAAAGAAAGACAACTTTGGTATTAAATTTGTGAGATTATTCTCCTTAAGTTCTCAAGAACTTTTTTCGAACTTATCAAGATTATTCTTGTGGCGTTCAACTCTGACTTATCAAACGGGATCTTCATCCTTGTTTGTGGCGACCTCAACTATACCAAGGTTCTAGCTTTGCTAAGTATAGGGTCGCGGTTCCATCCATTCCTGAAAGGTCTTGGGGTCGTTTGCCATATTTGGTCTTGGGTCGCGTCATATGTTGGCGTGGTTCGTATCAACATATATAGATATAGATGCCATACTGTATAAGTTAATGTCAAAATTCCCCAATATATGTAATCCAAATATGTAGAATGTAACACTTGAGCCGAGCATGAAAATTTTTATGTTTCTTTTTCTAAATTTCATATTTTTCCTTTAATACTTGCTATTTTAGATGCATATATCCATTGACTTTGCATGCTTAACATATCGGGAGCAATAGGGAAAAATTCGTAAGCGAGCGTAATGAATAATAAATTTTTTTTTTACTTTTTCCACTTAAATTACTTGACCTATTTTGCTTAAAATTTGATACAAATGCTCCAAGAACTTGACCCAATGCTTGACCCATTGACCCTTTAACTTACCTTATAAACTTGTTTTCACCAAATAGTGCCCAAAACAAAGCCAAAAATAAGAAAAGAATGAGAGAAAAACCGTGAGCTTCATGTGGTTCTTCAAAAATTTTGCTTTCAATTGTCTTGCTCCATTGCTTCTAGGATTGCTCAAAGTACTTCATTAGGACCTTAACAAAATTTCTTCATCTTGCATTAAGGTAAGGGAATGCATCCATACTTGTTTATTTTCAATTCTAACTTCAAACTTTATTTTTATGATCTATCAATATATTAGTTATTTATGCTTGTTTATGCTTCAAATACCTTCTATTGTGATCATAGAACATTAGTTTATAGTTAGATTGCAAGGTTTATGGCTAGAAATGCAAATGCAAGTTAGGGAAGATGATGAATAGTAAAATTCAAAAATTGGGGTTTTCATTCCGAATTACGTTCTAATGCTTTGGCTAGGTGCTAGAAGTTCTTAGGAGACTAAATGTAACATTTAAATGGATTTTGGATAGTTAGAATTGATAAATTTGAATTGGAATATAAGGGGTCATTTGTGCGTTTTGGGTCATTTGGTTGTTTTGAGTATTTTGGGTACTCGTAGATCTTCATTGTGGTTGGTTAGAGATTAGTGAATGCCTAGCATGCTCGTAATATCCTTCCGTTGCTCAAAAAATAGCTTTTTAGTAGGAATTTGTAGAGGGGTCGTTTGACCAAGTGTTGACTTTGCTCGATTTAAGTGTCGGTATAGTCTTTTATGTGCATGGAATCACTTTTGGCATAGTTATGGCGTTGATTGGGTGTCCGGTTAGCATAGCTATAGTTCAAATGCACTAGGTGGACTTTCGGGCTTTTGTTGGGAAAGTGAGGTTTCATCACATAGAGTCGTGCCTTAACATGTCTAGGAATGGGTAATGAAATTGGATTTCAAGTCTCATAATTCGTTTGAATGTAGTAACTTGAGAAAGTTAGAGGAATGAATAGTATTTTGGTTGAGTTTTGTGGTTTTGGTGCAAATGTGTGTTGTAGTGCTTACATTGGGTGCCATGAGTATTGTAGTAGCTAGATTGATGCCCAAAGTGGATAGGTGTGATTGGAGTTTGTTATGGTTGGTTGGAATGCAAAAGGCCGAGATAGTGTGTTTGTGGTTAAAGGTTAGTTGCTTGATTGGATGTTTGGATTAAGTATCATGAATGTTAAATTGATGAATTGTATGCTCGTATATGTTAGAATGTGGGTTGAACTCGTGAGAGTTGATTGATCATAAAAGGGGCTTTTTGATAGTTTTTGGATCATTGTGTGTGTTGGGTGCCATGGAGGGTTCGATTGAGGTTCCCAAATGATTTTAGATTATTTGGAGAGCTTGAGATGTGCTTTGTTTAATGTTTAAGTAGATTAGCTTGGCTTTGTCTTAATGTTTATTCTTTTAGTTGTTAGTTTTGAGAGATTTATGTTAAAAAAGAATAAGATTGACTAGGTGTCCTTGAACTGGTCATTACTTAGCAGGTTTAGTTATATGATAGATATGGCAAATATGTCTAGTATGTTAAGGTTGTTAAATGGTTGTTTATATTGAATGCTTTTGTACTTGTCTGTAGTTGATTAATTAGTAGTTTGATAGTTGGATGAATTGTTTAGTTGTATTGTGTGAACTAAATTGTAAATGCTATGTGGATTGCTAGTTTTGACACTAGGGGAGATTGGAAGAGTTCATGGGCTATTAAGGTGAGGGAGTTGTATCTCATTTGCATTTCTCTATTGCATATTGAATATGTTAAATAGTTTTCATGCTATTAATGTGATTTAGTGTATTCTAATAAGATTTGTCTGTTTTATAGTTAGTAGAATGAGTTTAATGGTTCATGCTTGTTATTTCAATTCTATTGTTGTCAACTGGTTAATGTGTGAGGACAACCTCTTTTTTTGTTCCTCGATTATGTGTTTATCGGCTTACCTTGTTATATTGTCTTTATTAATGCTTCTTGTGTTATCGAAATGATGGTTGCGCAACCTTATCGTCGGGGTGGATGCGATGGGCCTCTCTGGGTGACAGCAGGCTTGCTAGGGTTAGTTGTTCTAGCTCCGTACCCTATTCCCTTACTCGCCTGGTCTGTAGATTGTCAGAGGGTGTTGGGTGGTAGGTATCGGGTACATCCTGAGTACCCATTAGTGTAAGGAATGCCGACATATCGAGACTGTGTTCGTGGTTCGTGGATCGAAGATTTGGAATGATAAGGGTTATCGATTGTATCCTTTTAAAGTATGATATTAGAATTGTTTTTTATTGTTTATTTATTGTGTTAATTGTGTTAAATTGCTGCATTGCACGAACCCCGATATACTGTTCCTGTTCCTCCCTCCCTCACTGAGTATACATTATTTGTATACTCACTCCTCATCATGAATCTTTCTGGTTATAGCCAAAGGAAGGGTAGTTCGTGATCACGTGATAGTTTATGCTTGAAGAGTGGCCTTACGTGTTATATAGCTTGAGGTGTAAAATTTATAAAATTTTACTTTCATGAATTGTATATACTCAATGTAGGAGAGAAATGTAATTAAGCTTAACCAGGTCATAGAGTGCTTTGATAACCTAGTTTATGTAATAGCTTAATGAGGTTTGAGTTCAATGCATGTATGGAGTTGTTGTATGTTTGGACACGGTACTGGTCCATTTATATGTTGTGTGCAGGTAAATTGTTTGTCTTATAAACAGGGGAAACTCCGTTCGTTTTTCCTCGTATTATTTGACTTGGGTTTTAGATCGGGTTGTGTTTAGTGGATATATAGAGCTCCTGTTTCTGTGAGGGAATAGGGCATTACAAGTGGTATCAGAGCTTAGTTAGCTCTCAGCCGGGACAGGGTCCTCAGTCTATCGGGTAGTAACCTTTGCATGTGTGCTTGTTAGGCATGTCTTGAATATGTGTGCCTGTTTGTGACATTGTGTGTCTTGATTTGAATGTGCGCACCTATGTGATATAGTTGTGAATTATGTGTTAAATGAGTGTCAAGTGAAGTGGAGTGGCTAATCGAGAAACGAAGTGACTCGACTTTTTGGATTCTTACCTGCTTTAACTTTTGATTGTCACGTGTGTATTTGAGTATCTTGGAATAAGTTGTGTTGTGATTTGTATTAGTTGTGTTGTGATTTGTGTGACGCCCGAGATTCTACTGTACACATTTTTAACTGTTGCATCCATTAATTGCGCATTTAATTCTGTGCTTTACTTGTTGTCTTTCTTAGTTACTATTTATTCCATTTTTCAACTGCATTATATTAATGAATTAGCATTTTTATTAAATCATATTAATTGTTTTAGGAATGAGAAAAATGTGCATTTGAGCTTAGAGCAATAGGAGCACTCGTTCAGAAAATGTTTTGCCAATCTAATGAATAGTGTTACGTAACTTAACTTAGTGTTTTAATTAGCTATCATTAATTTGCACTTTAGGACTTGGTTCTAGCTAGTTTAACTCATATTTTAACTATACCCTCTCACTAAAATAGCTCACGCAAACATATACTCACACAACACACAACATAAGCTCATAACTAGCAAAACAAAAACAAAAACAAAAAGAGAAAGATGCAGGAATTACTATAGCAAATCTGAGAATCAACATAGGAGGAGAATGAGAGGATTTTTCTCATCAAATATTCAAGCCAAGCAAAGCCAAGCCAAGCAAGGAGCAAGTAGTTTAGGGTGTTTGCTAGCCTCCCGAGAGTTCCTACGCGCATTGGTGAGGGTTTTCATTCTTGTTTGCACATTTTAAATTGTTGCTCATTTTTTGATTTGTTAGAAATGTTATCAAATGCTATCGCAATGCTTATCTATGGTATTATACATTGTATATAAGTGTTAGAGAACACATTTAAGCCTTTAGTTTGCATTTTAAACGATTGGAATCGTTATTTTGATCTTTGAGGTGAATAGTTATGAGATTTCTAGGGTTTTGTGTAATTATGCGTATTAGCTTGATTCAATGCTTCTAATAGATGCCTTAGGTGCTAATAAAGGTAGTCTAATAGCCCCGTGCACTCAAATTGCTCTAAACTTGCATAGAACGTGAATTATCCGACTTTGACAAAGGGGTTTCGGGGTTAATGCTAATCCGGGTGGATTCAGGCTTCACTTTTAGTATTCTTAGGCTACCTAGGTGCTATAGAAGCTTGGCTAACTCTTGTTTGAAGCCCGGTTAAGGTAGGTGTAGTTCAAAGCTATAAGAGGAAAATTGGGGCTTTTGGGGTAATTACGGGTAATTGAACGTATTTGCGGGTTGTAAGGGTACCTTAAGGGTTAATTAGAAGATTGGTATGGATTCCCCTTGAATTTGAATCATTGATATGAGTTTGGAAGAAAAACGGATGAAAAAAGGGGTTTAAGGGTAAATTCGTTTGTCACTCACATCTAAGACCTTGTCATGTTTCCATATGTGATTAAATGTGGTTTCAAGTGGTTTTGAAGCTTTTAGTATAGTTCTATGTGTATCTTGGATA
Source organism: Ehretia macrophylla (assembly GCA_037974665.1). Classification (NCBI taxonomy): domain Eukaryota; kingdom Viridiplantae; phylum Streptophyta; class Magnoliopsida; order Boraginales; family Ehretiaceae; genus Ehretia; species Ehretia macrophylla. The sequence continues at coordinate 76,440,393 of CM075773.1, forward strand.
TTCCCCTTTGTAAACCTCTTAATTGCTTATATTAAACTGCTTCTATTCTATTTGTTTCGAGATCAACCTACCTTGTTGATCCTCCCATGTGTTATTGTTTATATTGTTATTGATATCTTGTCATTGCTAAGTGCATTGCATAGTGGTTGCGCAACCATAGTGTCAGGGGCAGTTGTATTAAATATCGGCTGGGCGGCAGAGGGCTTGTCAGTGGATATTCAAACTCCGTACCCTATTCCCTCACTCGCCTGGTCCAGAGATTGCTAGGGGGTGTTGGGTCGTAGGATTATCGGGGTACATCCGAAGTACACCCACTGGAGTGTTTGGGGTTTACCAACTTATCGTGATTGATATCGTGGTTCGTGGATCGTGAATGAAGATCAAGTGAAGAATTGAAGTGTTGGGGTTAAGTGAAATGTATCCTTTTTAATGTGTGGTATTTGATCTTTAACATTCTTGTTTAGTTTCATTGCTATTAATGTTCAAATGTATTACTTGTTGCATTGCACACCCCGGGAGACCTTATCCCTCACTAGGCAATAGTGGTTGCTCATACCTCGCTAACATGTTTTAGGTGGTGCAGTTGGAGGAGTTGCTTTAGTTGCTGTATCTAGTTGCCTGAGGTGGACAATGTTCTTGTTGATGAGAGTAGAACTTGTTTTCTTTATTTTATGTTCTATTTTGTAGCCTAAGTGTTATGTGTATGTTATGTAGTTTGCAAATTGAAGGATAGATGTTGTAGTAGTAGATTTGGAACCATGTCATATAATAACTTATGTTTCTACTTTTAGCTACTTTGCATGCTTAAGAGTGAATGTTCTAATGTATGTTTGTTTTTCAACTTCCAAGAATGTTTCAATGCTATCATGGAGTGACATGATAAGCAGTTTTTGTAAAGAAGTTAAGTTGGATGCATGCTTGTGTGATTCTGAACTATTATATGTCTCAAGGCTCGGATGGCCTTGAAGCTTTGAACTTTAGTTATAAAGGCATGTCTTGTTATGTTGTGGCTTTATTGAATGCTTTCAGGTTTTCAGAATGTCCACAGTACAGGGGAAACTCTGTCCGTTTTCCCTAAAATTTTGAGACTGAGTTGGAATTGGGTTGAGAATAGCTTGGTTATTAGAGCCTCCGGTCTCATGAGGGATCGAGGCGTTACAATTTGTGTTTGAATTACTTTGTCGATTAACTGGTTTATATAAACTCTTTTATACTCTTGGCTGCATGATAACTTAGAGAATATTTGTATATATGTGATATCATGGCACTTATGCATAACCCGTTGAAATGGTAAGAAATCTTCTTCATTCCCTGAAGTGAGGTGATTGGTAGTAGTCCTTCCATTATGTGGACTAGCAAGAATGAGAAGCATTTGATCGACCCTTTATTTGGGAGTTGGTGTTTATATTTGGAGTTTGATTATTGGAATTCCTCTAAGGTATTCTCTTATACTCAGCAGTCATAAATGAGTAGATTTCCTTGGGGTTTCTACATGGTGGTTCTTATCGGGGTATTCTTTTGGTATTTTCTTATTGGCACTTCTCGGCGGACTTGGTATTTGAGATTCTAATCAGACTTCTTGTCCTGTGATATCTACAGTATTCTGTGGAGCTCGCATTGGGTTTCTGATTGGCATTTTAGGACAGTATTATTAATCTGAATACTTATTGGATTTTTATTGAATATCTTTTATTGGTATTTTCTCAACATCCTTATTCGGAACTTTGGAGGGAATTTCTTATTCGACACACCCACCGGGCACCTTATATGGTGATTGTAATCAAAGGAGTTCTTGTTCAGACTTCTAGATAGCATTTCTAATATGAGCCTTTATTGGCTATCTTTCTCGGGATTTCTTATGAGGATTTATTTTCGGTGTTCTTGATGGATTCCTTGGTGGTATTCTTATGGAATTTTCTTAAAGATATTCTTGTTAGATTACTTGTCTTCGGCAACAGTTTTGACCAAAGTTGCTACAACAGCTGGGAAGTTCTATTGAGAATAAGGAATTGCGATGACGCAATTATTTTAAAGGGGGAAGGATGTAACACCTGAACCGAGCATGAAAAGTTTTATGTTTCTTTTTCTAAATTTCATATTTTTCCTTTAATACTTGCTATTTTAGATGCATATATCCATTGAGTTTGCGTGCATAGCATATCGGGAGCAACGGAAAAAAATTCGTAAGCGAGCGTAATAAATAGTGAAAATTTTCCAGCAATTTTCCAGCTTTTTCCACTTAAATTGCTTGACCCATTTTGCTTAAAATTTGATACAAATGCTCCAAGAACTTCACCCAATGCTTGACCCATTTGACCTATTAACCCTTTGACTTACCTTATAAACTTGTTTTCACCAAACAGTACCCAAAACAAAGCCAAAAATAAGAAAAAAATGAGAGAAAAACCGTGAGTTTCATGTGGTTCTTCAACAATTTTGCTTTCAATTTTCTTGCTCCATTGCTTCTAGGATTGCTCAAGGGACTTCATTAGGACCTCAACAAACTTTTTTCATCTTGCATTAAGGTGAGGGAATGCATCCATACTTGTTTATTTTCAATTCTAACTTCAAACTTTATTTTTATGATCTATCAATATATTGGTTATTTATGCTTCAAATACCTTCTATTGTGATCATGAACATTATTTTATAATTAGATTGCAAGGTTTATGCCTAGAAATGCAAATGCAAGTTAGGGAAGATGATGACTAGTGATTATGAATAGTAAAATCCAAAAATTGGGGTTTTCATTCCGAATTACGTTCTAATGCTTTGGTTAGGTGCTAGAAGTGCTTAGAAGACTAAATGTAACATTTAAATGGATTTTGGATGGTTAGAATTGATAAATTTGAATTGGAATATAAGGGGCCATTTGTGCGTTTTGGACTGTTTGGTTGTTTTGAGTGTTTTGGGTGCTCGTAGAGCTTTATTGTGGTTGGTTAGAGATTAATGAATGCCTAGCATGGTCGTAATTTCCTTCCGTTGCTCAGAAAATAGCTTTTTAGTTGGAATTCGTAAAGGGGTCGTTTGACCAAGTGTTGACTTTGCTCGGTTTAAGGGTTGGTATAGTCTCGTATGTGCATGGAAGCACTTTTGGCATGGTTATGGTGTTGATTGGGTGTTCGTTTAGCATAGCTATAGTTTAAATGCACTAGGCGGACTTTCGGGCTTTTGTTGGGAAAGTGAAGTTTCGTCCCATAAAGTCGTGCCTTAACGTGTCTAAGAATGAGTAGTAAAATCAGATTTCAAGTCTCGTAGTTCGTTTGAATGTAGTAACCTGAGAAAGTTAGAGGAATAAATAGTATTTTGGTTGAGTTTTGTGGTTTTGGTGCAAATGTGTGTTGTAGTGCTTACATTGGGTGCCATAAGTGTTGTAGTAGCTAGATTGATGCCCAAAGTGGATAGGTATGATTGGAGTTTGTTATGGTTGGTTGGAATGCAAAGGGCCGAGATAGTGTATTTGTGGTTAAAGGTTAGTTGCTTGATTGGATGTTTGGATTAAGTATCATGAATGTTAAATTGACCAATTGTATGCTCGTATGTGTTAGAATGTGGCTTGAACTCGTGAGAGTTGATTGATCATAAAAAAAGGGCTTTTTGATGGTTTTTGGATCATTGTATGTGTTGGGTGCCATGGAGGGTTCGATTGAGGTTCCCAAATGATTTTAGATTATTTGGAGAGCTTGAGATGTGCTTTGTTTAATGTTTAAGTAGATTAGCTTGGCTTTGTCTTAATGTTTATTCTTTTAGTTGTTAGTTTTGAGAGATTTATGTTAAAAAAGAATAAGATTGACTAGTGTGTCCTTGAAGTGGTCATTACTTAATGGGTTTAGTTATATGATAGATATAACAAAGATGTCTAGTATGTTAAGGGTTTTTAAATGGTTGTTTATATTGAATGCTTTTGTACTTGTCTATAGTTGATTAATTAGTAGTTTGAAAGTTGGATGAATTGTTTAGTTGTATTGTGTGAACTAAATTGTAAATGTTATGTGGATTGCTAGTTTTGGCGCTAGGGGAGATTGGAAGAGTTCATGGGTTATTGAGGTAAGGGAGTTGCATCTCATTTGCATTTCTCTATTGCATATTGAATATGTTAAATAGTTTTCATGTCATTAATGTGATTTAGCGTATTCTAACAAGATTTGTCAGTTTTATAGTTAGTAGAATAAGTTTAATGGTTAATGCTCGTTATTTCACTTCTATTGTTGTCAACTGGTTAATGTCTGAGGACAACCTCTTTTGTTGTTCCTCGATTATGTGTTTATCGGCTTACCTTGTTATATTGCTTTTATTATTGCTTCTTGTGTTATTGAAATGATGGTTGCGCAACCTTATAGTCGGGGCGGATGCGACAGCCTCTCTGGGCGGCAGCGGGCTTGCCAGGGTTGGTTGCTCTAGCTCCGTACCCTATTCCCTCACTTGCCTGGTCCAGAGATTTCCAGGGGGTGTTAGGTCGTAGGTATCGGGTACATCTAGAGTACCTATTGGTGTAAGGGATGCCGATATATCGAGACTGTGTTCGTGGTTCGTGGTTTGTGGTCGTGGATCGAGGCTCGTGAATCGAAGATTTGAAGTATTATAGGTTATCGATCGTATCCTTTTAAAGTATGTTATTAGAATTATTATTCATTGTTTATTCATTGTGTTAATTGTGTTAAATTGCTGCATTGCACGAACCCCGGTATACTTTTCCCGTTCCCCCCTCCCTCACTGAGTATACATTATTTGTATACTCACTCCTCATCATGAATCTTTCAGGTTATAGCCAAAGGAAGGGTAGTTCGTGATCACGTGATAGTTCGTGCTTGAAAAGTGGCCTTACGTGTTATGTGGCTTGAGGTGTAAAATTTGTAAAATTTTACTTTCATGAATTGTATATACTCAATGTAGGAGTGAAATGTAATTAAGCTTAACCAGGTCATAGAGTGCTTTGATAACCTAGTTTATGTAATAGCTTAATGAGGTTTGAGTTCAATGCATGTATAGAGTTGTTGTATGTTTAGACACGGTACTGGTCCATTTATATGTTGTGTGTAGGTAAACTATTTGTCCTACAAACAGGGAAAACTCCGTCCGTTTCTCCTCGTATTTTGTGACTTGGGTTTTGGATCGGGTTGTGTTTAGTGGATATATAGAGCTCCTGTTTCTGTGAGGGAATGGGGCGTTACATAGCATTAGGGCATATCTCTGACAGTTTTGTGCATGTTAAAGAAATTGTGCTTAAGTAATTTCCATTGCATACATGTACTACCCATAAACTGGTAAGTAACCTCTTCCTGTAGGGTACGAAGATGGTTGATAACAGATTGCCCGAGGATGGGGACTTGTAACACCATGAGGGCAGTGATTCAACCACTGTGGATGAACAGATCCAGATGCTGGTGCAGATGGCAGAGACCTTGGTTGAGTTAGCCCGAGTACTTGAGTTCTTACTCCCGCAAGGTACCCAGACAGTGGCACCTCAAGGGGAGAAACAGAAAACTGTGACTAATGATACCGGCCAAGGCAGGAGCTATACTCCTATTAGATTTCTTAATCTGTAACTATACTGGGATTCCTAATGGCACTTTACTAAACTACTTATGAGGAATTATCGGCGGTACTTTTACTAGGGTTCATGCTAGTATTCTTGTGAAGTCTTGTTTGATATATTCTTATGGTGAACCTATTTAACATCTCATGGTGATATGTATTCGGGAAAGTTCTACCTGTGGTATTCACATGTGGACTTCCTATTGGAATTCTTGGTACTTCTTATTGGGACTTCTTATATATATATATATATATATATATATATATATATATATATATATATCGTATTCTGCGGAATTCTTAATTCGACTTCCAAGCGTATTCTCACTAGAAGACTTTTATTTAGCCTCCTTACTTAGAAGTCATCATATGGTATTTGTAGTATTGTATTGGGGTTCTTATTGGCATTCTAGTATGGTAATCTAGAGTAGGATTTACCCGAGATTAGATTGTCAGGATAGTACTAGCTTGAAGATTGAGATGCTACAACGACAGGAGTATTCTTGAGAAAGAAAAAATTGCGAGGACGCAAACTTTTGTAAGAAGGGGAGGATGTGAGACCCCGGACCTATATACATACGTGCATTAATTCCTAACATGGCATTATACATGCATTTACCACTTTAATGACAAAATATGTGCATTTTAATGTGCAACATGCATATAACTAATATATATGTAAAATAAATATCTTATCATTTTATTAATTATGTAATTGAAATTACTTCTTGCATTTAATTTAAGTAATTGTATAAATTAAGTGTTCACTTTAACTTTTATATTTATTTAGTAACTTTAAGTATTTTATTGATTCAAAATGTCCAAATGCTATTAATATATATATATATATATATATGAAACAAATATTAATTGTTTTATTACTAATATTATTTAAATTATATTTTTGCATCCATGTGAATATACTTGTGTGCACTTATTTTCTTAAAAGCTTTCAAATAGTCACTATTCATAAAGAAATTTGACTGTTTAGAATGCTTAGTTTTATAGTTGTCCTAGGTCACAATATACATGAAAGGAATACAGGTAGTGGAATTTTGGGCATTAGACCTCGGGAGATAGCATTTGGAAAATGTTTTATAGAATCGTTAGGAATAGTATTTTCAACATTTTTATTTACACTATTTTTGACCCATTGAGCATAACTTAACCCATTTAGCATACCAATTGACCCAAGTTTGACCCAAAACCATGATCCTTTGACCCAACCCATTTTAATATCTCAAATTTTTGTCTTCCATGAATAGTAGCAGCAAAACAAAAAAAAGAGAGAGAGAGAGTGAGCCATGGCCGAAAATGGAAAGAAAGAAAATAGAGAAAAATTATGTCTTCAACCTTCAACCTTTGGCTTCTCCAAGTCTTTTTCTAGAAGATTCAAGTGCTTCAAAGCTCAAACCATGCATACCTTGAACATTTAGGTGAGGGATAATGCATTTCATGACTTTTTTATAGTTTCTTGGGTTGACTTTAAATTTCAAGATTTACCATTTTTGAGCTGTGTGTTGCTTAGTTATTGCTTTATATAGTATCTACATGTGCTAGAGACCCTTTGTATGTAATATAATAGCTTAGAATTAAGTTTTGCAAGAAATCTAGTTGAAGAAGATGATGAATAGTGTCATTCTAGGGTTTTCCAAAAAATTGCAATTGAGTTCGATTTGAGGCTTCTAGTAGATGCTAAATTGGTCCATGAACGTAGAATAAATGTTAATTACACTTCTTAGGCTCGAAACTTGGAGGATTTCATCAAAATAGCCTGTTTTAGAAAGGAGTTTCAGGTTTAACACGAATCCGGGCACGCTTCGACTTCATGGCTAGTAATTATTAAGTATTGAAGCCTTAGAAATGCCTTCGTCACGCTTGTTTGGGTTCCAGAATACGTACTTGTGGTAAAAATCCACAACGAGGTTTTTTCGGAGTTTTTGTGTACTTGAGCTCTAAGCTATGATTTGAAGGCTCTAAATGATGTATCTAGGTACACTTGGATTGGTAGGATAGCTAGCCCGCTCGTCTTGAACCTTCAATTCTGGTAGGAAGCTATAAGGTCTAGTGAACAAAGGGGAAACTTAGGGTTTCGTTGCTTAGCCTTGAATTAGCATTGGTGCTTGTATATCTTGACTATATTGAAAGGTGCTGGCCAACATAAGATATCATGTCATAACATAATCATAAGTTGGATTCAAGATCGAGAATGTCAATGGACACCTTGACATAGCCGAAAACTACATAGGCTATCCACAAAAATTTTGCAAGTTTCATAACAAGGATCAACATGCAAACATTTCATTATACACGTTGATTATCAACACATATATATATCAACTATATATATATAAACAAAAGGAGGTTCATAGGTATACCTCACTGGTAGAACACTTTGGAGAAGGTGATGTTGAAAGACAAGCTATTGAACCCTTCTAACTTGAAGGCCCTAGTTAGTCTACCAAGCATCCAAAGCTCAACCCCACCTTGAAGATAGATTGTGCTAGTATATCTTCAATGTACGAAGCTATGTAAATGTGGTTTTGGATCAAAAGGCAAAAGCTTCATGAACTACATGCCATGGTCGAAAGTTCTAGATCAAGGTTGAAGAAGATGAAGTTCTCTCTCCTCTCAATCTTACTTGGCCGAATTGTATGTGCATGTATGTGTAGTTGTCACATGATGAGAGACAATGTTGTCATCTAATATAAGCTAATAATAAATTAAGTGACCAATCACTATTGTCGCCTTTTCATGACAAGTCATGCAAGCCATTTGATTTCAATCATTAGCTTTAGATGATGAAAGGTGATCATTTTCTCTCTCCTCTACCCGTTGGTCGAAATTGCAAGTGGGTAGTGAGATAAGTTTGTCATCTTTTATTATATATATAAAACATACTCATATAATTATATATATAATGTTACTTTATAAGATAGCCAATCACAATTGCTTCCTTCTAAAGTAAAAGACATGCAAGCCTTAGGATTGTAATCATTACAATCTAAAGGTAACTTTATTCTCTCTCCTGACACTTGTCAAAAAGGCTTTATCAACAAAAGCAATGGTCAAGATTATTTTGTCTTTATTCAAAAATTAATCCTATCCATTCATTTCAAATTCAAATGACTAGGATTGATGATATAGACTATCCTAGTCATCAACCTCTACATGCAAATGCCACATGTAATTATCTGCTCATTAAATTGCAATTTCACCTTTTGACAACTAAGACGATGACGTGGCATTTCACAAATTACATCATCATTGCACATATACATATATAAACACCTTTCTATATATATATATATATATATATATATATAATATTTTTGCCAATTCTAATCTCTATTAGAATAAACATATTGAAATAACTTTTCAATAATTACAGTTTGGCCCTAAAAGTTTTAATAATTACAATTTGACCTCAAAACTTTTCAAAATTACACTTTTGGCCCAAATACCAACATTGATGACTCTTAACACCTTAAAGCCACCAACCACAAAATACAAGCTTCCGGCGAACTTATTCATGATACTTATTAGTGTGTGACCTTCTAGATTCACAATCACGTACCGATGAGGGACTTGATAAACCTTCTTATCTATTTCGGAAATGTCTCTGTCATTTACCAAAATACCCTCATGCTCATGAGTGATGCACTAGCAATGAACGTATCATGAAAATGTATACGATAATGAAGACAACGTCTTTCATGAATTCATTTAACCATCAAGAATTAGCGTGTAGACCGATCCTTCTGTTACAAGTGCCCCGAACGGGAAAGGACCATGAAATGGTTAAGCCCACATCCGATACTATGTATAAATCTGAATCGATGAAACAAGAGATGACTACCATGGAAAAACTCATTTCCATCACTTCATACTCGCCTTGGCCAAGGACTTGCTCGTTTACCAACCGATCTCAGATATCATAGGACATCACCTCTTGTTGGAGGTTAACAGATCATATCTTGACAATTACCTATTGGTTCATACCACAAGACTAAAACGCGAAAGGCCGTAACCCACCTTAGAAGACAGACATTATCTAGACGCAGTATTTAGCCCTTGATATAACCGGCAGCCGTAATCTCTCAAGTCTGAGGATTAATTTGCACAATTCTCAACTAAATAGTAAACTATTAACATGAAATCATGTAGTCCACTATTTATTGTCACATTCAATGATCCGTACACAGACGATCACTTATATGTTTATTAGTCCACATCATCATGCTGTTTTGGCATTTCGCACGCCATCCTTTATCATTAACATCACTATGTTAATCAAAGGTAATAATATATAATAACCCGTACTCAATTATTCTAGTCCCGGTTGAATAATCTGAAGGGCTATGAATCGTTTCTTATTGCTTATCATATCAAAGAGAAAGTGCAAAATATCTTAAACCCTTTTAGAACATTTCTCTTCTCGGATAGGCATTAGGGACATATTCATATCGAAGCAGAAAATATGAACATCCTACAAATAATATTGTGTATAAAACACAAAAGCATATTCTTATTAAACCCTAATAAGGTCATCTCAAACTTTAGCATTAGGACATATCCCCAACATGTATATATTGTTATATAGCAATTGTGAGCATTTCATGAAGTTTCGTGATCAGCAGACATTTGACCCCCTTGTGTGTGCTTGATTAATTTCATGTTCTAGCATGTTTACTACTTGAAAATTTCTTTATAATTGAGTAATTAGGTGTTTGTATGCCTTTGTGTAACGTACGTATCATAGTAGTAAAGTTTTGTGAATTAAGTTATTTGGTTGTATAACTTTAGTTTATATGAACCATGCTGATAATTGTTGTTAATTGACTCATTAATTGATTGGATAAGTGTTTAATTGTTCTTGTATACCATGTTCATCTATTTAGAGAAGATTGTAAGTTGAAGTACATGTTACTTGTTAAAGATTGAATGAAATTGGTTATATTTAATTAATATTGGTTATATTGCTTGTTAAATTGTATTATATGTGTAAAGTTATGATTATGACTGGTAAAGTGTCTTTAATTGCTTAGCTAAGAGTTCAAATGGGTTGCATAGAATATTTATCCTTCTGGGTGAAGTTTCTGAATCAGCTGGCATGATTACTTGTTTAATTTATGATTGTACCTTGTTGTGTTTCTAAAATGATTATGTGATATGAACTTTAGTGCATTGACTGTGAGTGGCAACTATAAAATTTCTTGTGATAAATATGTGTTTACTACATTATAAGATCTGATTCTTTGAGCCAGTCCATGATGTTGAGAATAAATTGGCGCTAGTCCTTGTATCCTTGGGCTAGGTTCTTACAGGTTTGGTTCACTAAAGGTCAGGGAGTCTTCATCCTTACATGCATAATAGTTTATTTTCCCATTCATAGATTATATGATTTAGTATAATTGTTAAAGTAATGTATACTTATTGGTTATATATAGTGCGTGAGGGCAACCTACTTTGTTGTCCCTCCTATGTATTATTGCTTTAATTGATTATTGTATCATCATTGGTTAAAGTGCATTGCATAGTGGTTGCGCAACCATAGTGTCAGGGGCGGATGTGTTGGATATTGGCTGGGCAGTAGCGAGCTTGCCAGTGGATATTCGATCTCTGTGCTCTAGTCCCTCACTCGCCTAGTCTAGAGATTGCCAGGAGGTGTTGGGTCGTAGGTTTCTCGGGGTACATCCGGAGTACACCCATTGGAGTGATTAGGGTTATTCCAGTACAATGTTCGAGGATCGAGGTTCGTGGTTCATGATTGAAGATCAAGCGACTTCTGGAGTGGTGGGGCTAAAGTGAATTGTATCCTTTTAAAAGTGTGGTAGCTTGTCATTTACATTGCCTTTGTTGTTTAATTGTTTTATTTGTATTAACTGCTGCATTGCACGCCCTATTAGATCCCTCACTGAGCAATTGTGGTTCCTCATACCTCACTAAACATGTTTCAGGTGGTGCAGTTGGGGGAGTTGCCTTGATTGCTGTGTCCTATTGCTTTAGATTGGAGTGTTTGCCTACTAAACTGTAGAAGACTTCGTTTGTATTATGTTATATTCTATTTTGCCTATGGGTTGTATATATGTTTGGAGTTGTTGGAATTGTAATAATTAGGTTGATGTTTGGCTGGAATATTAGTGGTCTGTAATAGTTTAACCTTACTTACTTTCTATGTTGCATGCTTGTGTGTTGTTGATAGCTACTGTTGTTTGGATTTAGATTATAAGAAAGTCTATTTAATAATATAGAGTGGTATGATAAGCGGACCAAAGATAAAGATTCAAGGATTGTTAATTGTAGGCTTGTACGTGTTTATAATGACTTGTATTGCTTAAGGCTCAGATGGCCTTGAAGTTGGGAAATGGTTGGAGTTGGAGTTGTTGAAGTTTTAGTTTGTATTTGTGGCTTTATTTTATTATTTATAGGTATCCAGAGATAGAGATTCAAGGATTGTTAATTGTATGCTTGTACGTGTTTATAATGACTTGTATTGCTTAAGGCTCGGATAGCCTTGAAGTTGGGAAATGGTTGGAGTTGGAGTTGTTGAAGTTTTAGTTTGTATTTGTGGCTTTATTTTATTATTTATAGGTATCCAGAATGTCTGCGGTAGAAAGGAAACTCTGTCCATTTGTCGGGTCCAAGAATGTTGTGGATGTGGAATTTTGTGTGGCTAGTGGCTTTATTGTCTATTGGCAGGTAGCAGTTCGTCCTATAAATAGGGAAAACTCTGTCTGTTTTTCCTAAATTGTGACCGGGTTTGGAATTGGGTTGAGTTTAGTTGATTATTAGAATTCCCGATCTCATGAGGGGTTGGGGTGTTACACACACACACGACTGAAAACACACACACACACAAGAGAAGAAAAATAAAGAAAAAGAAGATGAAAGAAAGAAAAAGAAAGGTGTCTTGAGCTCTACCTAGCTAGCTTCTTGTTTATTATGGCATTCTCTTGCTTCTAAACTTGATTTCAAGGTGAAGGGTTCATGGTTAGTTGCATTATTATTGTTAGCCTTATTAGTAGTGGTTGATATGTGTGTAGAGAATTGATGTCTTGAACTTGTTCTAGCTTGAAATAGTTGTGTAGTTGATTATTGTGTGGTATTGTAGTTGTTGCTATTATCTTGCTACTATGATCAAAAGTGGAGATGTAGTGTTTGATTGTATGCCTTAGTGAAGGTTTAATCTAGATATGAAGTTAGTAACATGCAAAGATAGCTAGATATGCCAAATTATAGCTTGAAAGTGAACTAGAGCACAAGTGTGTTTTCTGGACAGATTTGTGCATCTAAATTTTAGAGCTCATTTGACATAGTAAACGTTGTCGGAATTGGTTGAATTTTTTGTATATTGTGTCCAAGACCTTGAGGAACAAACTTTGTTTTAGGTGAAAGTTTTAATTATGTCGTTAAGATGTATTTATGAAGCCAAAACTATAGGGTATAGATTCTCACTAGGTATAGGGTAGTTTTGCGCAGTTAGCTTCTAGAGATCATAACTTGATTAATATAGTTCCGAATTGAGATCCATTTGAGGCTAAACCTATATAAACTTAATGAAATATATGTCTATGTAGTTTCAGAGCTTTTAGAGAACTTTAAGGTACGAAACTAAATTAGTAAAATCATGCATGTGTAGTGTAAAATTTCAGCTTCTATTACTAAGTGTTCAATGTTGCATTAGGGGTTAATTCTAGATGACTAATGATTGATCATAGGTAATTGAATGCTTGGTGGTAACAAGTAATTGTTGGGAGAGAATACACAAGTGAAATGAATGTTAAATGAATAAAGGTTGCATGAAAGGGAGCATGTGTAAAGTATAGAATGCATTGAGTACTAAATGTATTACATGTGATTAATGTGGACAATGGGCATTGAATGAGAGTATGTTATAACCAAAGATATACAAGAATGCATGCATGTTCACTTGCCCTAAAAGTTATTTACTAGTTTACATGTTGTTATCTTGTTGAATGTGAAAAGTTATTGGCTATCAATGTGAATTATTGCTATCTATGTACAAGTAGTTGAGTGATAAAGAATGTTTATAATGCATGTATACTTGAGCTATGAATTAAACTAGTGAATGTTCTAATGTTTATAATAATTGATAATGCATATATGCCAATGCATGATTAGCAAAGAATGTTTCCAAGCATGTAAACTTGAGTGTAAATTCAAGTAGCATATGTTTTAATAATTATTATGCATGCTAATGCTTATGTGCTCAAGGACGGCCTACTTTTCCGTACCTTACTTTCGTGTTATCAAATGGTTATTCAATACATGTTATCACATGTTTACGTGTTATGTGTTGGATATGTATAAATATTCATATGTACGAGAACTAAGTGCTATACAGGGCAAAGTGCTATACTAAGAAGCAGTAATAGCTACCTCTTGAGCCCATAGGAGCCACTTCTAGAGTCTTGCACATACCCTGCTCGTATCTCATGTATCTCGTATATCGTGTAACTCGTGTCAATGGTTGCACAACCATCTCATTCGAGGTGGATGTGTTGGACGTCCCTGGGCGGCATTAGGCTAGCCAGTGGTTGGTTGCTCAACCTCCGTACTCTATTCTCTCACTCGTTTGGTCATTGATGGCCTCGAGGTATTGGGTCGTAGGATATTTGGGGTATATCCGGAGTACACCCACTAGAGTATTTGGGGCTTTATCGGCATTATTATTGTGTTTGTGTTCATGTTCGTGCTTGTGCTCCTGCCTGTGCTTGTGATTGTGATCGAGATTGTATCCTTTTTATATGTGTTATCTAGTTCATGCAGTTTGAATGATTATCTCGTAAAAGTGTTAAACTCTCGTGTCTATCTATGGTTGTATACTCTCGTGCCTTTTTATCTTGTATTTATATTAGATACTTGTGTTTACCGTTATGTATTATTACTAGGTTTTATGACTTGCTTATTTGTATTGAACGAAAATGGTTTCAAAAACTTCCCGATTTATTCCCCCCCTCCACCCCCACTATGACGCCCGAGATTTTAACCGTACTTCTAGCTTACTATTGCATTCCCTATTTGCGCATTTCTTTTGTGCTTGGCTTGTTGTCTTCTTTGATCACTATTCATTCCATTTTTCAACTACTTAATTATCATGAATTAGCATTTTTATTAAATCATATTAACTGTTTTAGGAATGATAAAAATGTGCATTTGAGCTTAGAGCGATAGGAGTTCTCATTTAGAAAATGTTTTGTCAATCTAATGAATAGTATTACGTGACTTAACTAAGTGTTTTAGTTAGCTAACTTAGTTTATGCGCATTTGACTTGTTTTTAAGTTGACTAGACTAATTTTAATAGACCTTACACTCACCCAAATAGGCCCCACCCTAATATATATTCAACCAAACAAAAACAAGTCATAACTTAGCAAAAATAACCAAAAAAAAAAAAAGAAGATGCATAAATTACTGTTCAAAAACCGAACAGCCCTATAGCAGCCAAAGGACGAGATTTTGCTCTCCAAATCTTGCATCCAAGTCTCTCCAAGCCTAGAGCAAGTAGTTTACTTGTGTCCAAGCCTTCTAGGTGCTCCTACGCGCTTTAGGTGAGGGATTTCATGGCTCTTTTTGCATATTAAAAATGTTACATTTTTCTTGATTTGTTAGAATGCTATCAAATGCTATTAAAATGTTTATCTATGCTATTGTACATTGTATATAATTGCTAGAGAACACATTTAAGCCATTGGTTTGCATTTTAAACGGTTGGAATCGTTACTTTGATTTTATGAGGTGAATAGTGATGAAATTTCAGGGTTTTGTGTAATTGTGCGTATTGGATTGATTCATTGCTTCTAATAGATACCTTAGGTGCTAATGAAGGTAGTCCAATAGCCCCATGCCCTCGAATTGCTCTAAACTTCCATAAAACGTGAAATAACCAACTTTATAAAAGGGGTTTCGGGGTTAATGCTAATCTGGGTTGATTTGAGCTTCACATTTGGTATTCTTAGGTTACCTAGGTGCTATAGAAGCTTTGTTGAACCTCGTTTGAATCCCAGTTAAGGTATGCGTAGTTCAAAGCCATAAGAGATAAATTGGGGCTTTTTGTGTTTAAGGGTTATAAGGGTGCCTTAAGGGTTAATTAGAAGAATGGTATAGCTTCCCCATGAATTCGAAACATTAACTTTTATTTGGAAGGAAAATGACTTAGGATAAAAAGAGGAATAATTGAGAAATGATTGGTTTTTTTACTTCTATAACCTTGTAAAGGTTTATTAAGTGTTTAATTACAATTGTAAGATGTTTATGAGCTTTTGGTATTGGTTTATTGGAAAATGTGCAACTTTTCCCCTTTATGCTCTTTAAATTAGTTTGTACTATTACTTATATTATGAACTGTCTCGAGGGCAACCTCTTTTGTTGACCCTCCTATGTGTTACTGCCCTTAATTGGTTATCTTATTGTCAAGAGTTAACGTGCATTGCATAGTGGTTGCGCAACCATAGTGTCAGGGGCAGATGTGTTGAATATCGGTTGGGCGGTAGAGGGCTTGCCAGTGGATATTCAAACTCCGTACCCTAGTCCCTCATTCGCCTGGTCCGGAGATTGCCAGGGGATGTTGGGTCATAGGATTATCGGGGTACATCCGGAGGACACCCACTACAGGGATCAGGGTTATGGCGGCACATTGACTGTGGATCGTGGTTCGTGGTTCATGATCAAAGATAAGAGAATTCTGGATTGTTGGGGTTAAGTGTATTGTATCCTTTGATAAGTGTGGTTATTTACTGTTTCAAATATACTTTACTTGCCTTCTTGCTTAACTGCTATAATTGTTGCATTGCACGTCTCGAGTAGTCTTTATCCTTCACTGGGCAATTGTGGTTGCTCATACCTCGCTAACATATTTCAGGAGGTGCAACTGGAGGAGGAGTTGCCTTAGTTGCTGTGTGATACTTGCGTAATGTGGATTTATGGTTCTTGCTGTTATGTGGAAATCTTGTTTGCTCTACCTTATGTTCTATTTTGTAGCCTAAGTGCTTATGTACTTGTTTGAGTGATTGTAAGCTGAATGCCAATTGATTGTAGAAGGAGATATGAACTATGGCATATAATAACTTATATTTATGCTCTTAGCTTCTTTGCATGCTTAGGAGTGAATGACGGGTTGTTTTCAATTTCTAAGAATGCTTAAAAGCTATCATGGAGTGGCATGATAATCGGTTCTGTAAAGAAGTTAAGTTATGAGTGCATGCTTGTGTGTATCTAAACTGTTTGCATGTCTTAAGGCTCGGATGGCTTTAAAGTTGGGATTTTTATTTTGGAAATGACTTTAGTGTTGTTCTATAGCTTATTTGAATGTTTACAGGTTTTTAGAATGTCCACGGCACAGAGAAGACTCTGTCCGTTTTTCTTAAAATTTGCGACCGGGTTTGAATTGGGTTGAGAATAGCTCGGTTTTTAGAGCTTCCGATCTCGTGAGGGATCGGGGAGTTACAGGTGGTATTAGAGTTTAGTTAGCTCTAAGCCGGGATAGGGTCCTCGGCCTGTAGGGTAGTAATCCTTACGTGTGTGTTTGTTAAGTATGTTTTGAAGGTGTGTGCATGTATGTGAGGTTGTGTGTCTTGAATGGAATGTGTATACATATGTGATATAGTTATGTGTTATGTGCTAAATGTATGCTAAATGAAGTGAAGTGGCTAGTTGTGCATCAAATTGACCTCGTGAATCGAATCGACTTTGTGAATTGTTAATTGCTTGAATTGTTGCTTGTAATGTGTGTATTTGAATGTCCTGGATTGAGTTGTGTTATGATTGACTTGATTGTTATGCTTGAATGACTTTGATGATTACACGGATTCATAAACTCTTATATAAACATGTTTGCATGATAGTTTAAAACATATGTGTGTAAATGTAACATATTGGCATTCATACATGTCCCGATGAAATGGTAAGGAAGACTTCTTCCTCCCCCTGAAGAGAGGTGATTGGTGACAGGCCTTCCAAGTTATGTGGATTAGCGGGAATAAGAGGCATTGATCAGTCTTATTTGGAGTTGGTGGTTATAGTTGGAGCTCAATTATTGGGATTCTTCTAAGGTGCTTAGCGGTCATAAATGAGTAGCTTCTTTTGGGGTTTTATACGACGGTTCTCTGGAGCATTTTTCTTTGGTATTTTCTTATCAAGTATTCTTCTGGTATTCTTTTGTCGGCATATCTCGGAAGGCTTGGTATATGGAATTCTTTTCAGCCTTATTATACGATATTATCTACAGTATTCCTGCTCGGGTCTTTTAATAGTATTTTCTCGCCGCTCTTAGTTGGGATTCTATTCTTTTACGGTATTCATACCAGCGGGATTCTTATTTGGATTTCAAAGTAACATCTCTATTGGAGCCTTTATTTGTCCTTATTACGTGAGGTTCACAGACAATACTATTGGGATTTCTTAATGAGCTCCCACGAGAATTCGTATATGGTATTCTTTCTTAGCAATTGATGTCGAGTAATTGGAGTTGGTTTTTCAGTTGATGCGAAGCTCTCTTGTGAAGATGAATTACGCGGACGCAATTTGTTTAAGGGGGAGAGGATGTGATGCCCGAGATTTTAACCGTACTTCTAGCTTACTATTGCGTCCCTATTTGCGCATTTCTTCTGTGCTTTGCGTGTTGTCTTCTTTGATCACTATTCATTCCATTTTCAACTACTTAATTACCATGAATTAGCATTTTTATTAAATTATATTAATTGTTTTAGGAATGAGAAAAATGTGCATTTGAGCTTAAAGCGATAGGAGCACTCGTTTAGAAAATGTTTTGTTAATCTAATGAATAGTATTAGGTGACTTAACTAAGTATTTTAGTTAGCTAACTTAGTTTATGCGCATTTGACTCGTTTTTAAGTTGACTAGGCTCATTTTAATAGACCATATACTCACCCAAATAGGCCCCACCCTAATATATATTCAACCAAACAAAAACAAGTCACAACTTAGCAAAAACAACAACAACAAAAAGAAGATGCATAAATTACTGTTCAAAAACCGAACAGCCCTATAGCAGCCAAATGAGGAGAGTTTCCTCTCCAAATCTTGCATCCAAGTCTTTCCAAGCCTAGAGCAAGTAGTTTAGGGTATGTCCAAGCCTTCTAGGGGCTCCTACGCACTTTAGGTGAGGGATTTCATGGCTCTTTTTGCATATTAAAAATGTTACATTTTTCTTGATTTGTTAGAAATGCAATTAAATGCTATTAAAATGCTTATCTATGCTATTGTACATTGTATATAAGTGCTAGAGAACACATTTAAGCCATTGGTTTGCATTTTAAACGGTTGGAATCGTTACTTTTATTTTATGAGGTGAATAGCGATGAAATTTTAGGGTTTTGTGTAATTGTGCGTATTGGATTGATTCATTGCTTCTAATAAATACCTTAGGTGCTAATGAAGGTAGTCCAATAGCCCCGTGCCCTCGAATTGCTCTAAACTTCCATAAAACGTGAAATAGCCGACTTTATAAAAGGGGTTTCGGGGTTAATGCTAATCCGGGTTGATTTGAGCTTCACATTTAGTATTCTTAGGTTACCTAGGTGCTATAGAAGCTTTGTTGAACCTCGTTTGAATCCCAGTTAAGCTATGTGTAGCTCAAAGCCATAAGAGAAAAATTGGGGCTTTTACGGTAATTGCGAGTGTTTGAATGTATTTGAGGGTTATAAGGCTGCCTCAAGGGTTAATTAGAAGAATGATATAGCTTCCCCATGAATTCGAAACATTAACTTTTATTTGGAAGGAAAATGGCTTAGGATAAAAAGGGGAATAATTGAGAAATGATTGGTTTTTCACTTCTATAACCTTGTAAAGGTTTATTAAGTGTTTAATTACAATTGTAAGATGTTTATGAGCTTTTGGTATTGGTTTATTGGAAAATGTGCAACTTTTCCCCTTTATGCTCTTTTAATTAGTTTGTACTATTACTTATATTATGAACTGTCTCGAGGGCAACCTCTTTTGTTGACCCTCCTATGTGTTACTGTCCTTCATTGGTTATCTTATTGTCAAGAGTTAACGTGCATTGCATAGTGATTGCGCAACCATAGTGTCAGAGGCGGATGTGTTGAATATCGGCTAGGCGGCAGATGGCTTTGTGACACCCCCGATCCCTCTCGAGACCGGGAGTTCTATCAATCAATCTAATCACAACTCAAACCAAACCCGGGCATAAATTTTCAGGGAAAACGGACAGAGTCTCCCCTATTTCTAGGCGAAATGTAAAAACCTGCGACAGCATATAAGTGGACCAATACCATGTCCAAACATTCAACCACATCAAGGCCATCCGAGCCTTGGTTTACAACAAGAAAATCACAAGTAAATATACATTCAAGCTTAGCAATTAAACTACACCAACCTATTTCATAAGCTAGACTATCATATCTTTCTATCTCTTTTCCTTTGTCATTACAAATATACATTGAAGTTAAGCTACATTAACTAAATACATAATCTAATGAAACTTAAATTACATCCCCTTTAACATTAAATACATATAATACATAAAAGCATACATCTTTACAACCTTGACAACTCGAGTCACATAGGCACGCAAGACAACTCTTCAAGCACGGACTTTCACAAAATCACAAACTTTCCAACTAATATGACATTTCCTGAAATGTGGTGGTGAGGAGTGAGTATACACAACACGTATACTCGGTGAGGGCGAGACAGATATCGAGTTGGAGAGAAAGAAAGTCGTGCAATGCAAATAAGACAGTTAAGAAATATTACTGATAAATAAGCAATCAAGACAAACAATCAATACAATAAGCAATTACTGAAAGCATTAACACAACCATTCAAAGCTATACCACACTCTGAAGGCTATGGTTCACTCATACGAGCAATGTACCAATTCACGAGCGATACATCAATCTCGAGCTTGATGTTGACAACGATGACAATAAGCGCGCATCTACCTTATAACACCAGTTTGGAATACCCCGGAAGTATCCATCAATTCTACGACCCAAATCTCCCTGGGAGGCATCCCAAGCGAGAAAGGGAATAGCAGCGGAGCTAGAGCAACCAACAATGGCAACCCAAGGCTACCCAGAGAGGCCCATCACTCACGCGCGAGACACTATGCAATGCAAGACTCGATACAAGGCAATAAATGAGCGATAGCACAACAATACAAACTAGTGACAACAAACGAGATAACAAGCAATCACAATCAATACTAGCATTCAACTAACTTTTCAAGCATAACAAGCAATAATAAGCAACAATAACACCAATTAAACAAGTATATCTAGCAACCCTAAGCATTCTATAGGCATAATATCAAGATAACAAGAAAAATCACAAATCGGCCCCAACTATCAAAACACTACCATTTCTAAACGAGCCACGAGTTCTGGAAACCGACTTCGCCAATCCTCCTAGGTTACCATAAGGCACGTCTAAAGACCCCGAAACCCTACTTTACCCTAGAATTCGCGCAAAGCCCCGATTTCCCCCTTTGCTCGTTTAAACTACAACTATACTAACCAAACATCCAACCAACGCCATAATCGTACCAAAAGTGCTTCCATGGCCTTCCGAAACAATTCCATCACGCAAAACGAGAAAATGCTAAACTCAACCTAAACTACCCCGACTTTTACTAAGCCGTTTTTCTCCATTTTTCGATTACACATTCCAATTAAACCACACATTTAGGCATTCTAGCATACATAGCACATTTCTACATCAATAGACAGCATAACAGCGCAACTTTATCGTTTCAAGGGTTTACTATTCATGTTTTACTATTCAACTAACAAATTATATTTCAATTTCAATATTCAACCGCAGAAAATGTTAAAAAGCTATAAATACATATTCTACGATTGCTAGAGAATATTCTATAAGCCTTAAAATGATCAAAATAACATTCTACGGATAAAACTCAAAAATTAAAGTTAAAGCATAAAACTTTCAAATGCGCAAATAAACATGAAACCCTCACCTTAGACGCTCCTAGACGCTAGGAAAACCTCGTAGGATGCCTCGGAAACCACCCCGTGCAAGCTCACGCGAAGAATCGAAGAATTGAAGTTGAATTTTTCTTTTTTTCTTCTCCCTCATTTTCGGCCCTAGCTGGTTCTGTTCAGCTCTGTTTTTTTATTTTTTATTTTTCTATTTTAGGCTATTAAAAAGGGCACAAGGTCAAAATGGTCAAGCCCCTTGGTCAAAGCTCACTTAAGTTGGTCAAACTAGCTTATTTGATGCATTTTAAAGCTAAAACAACTAATGAAATATTAATTCTAGCTAACAACAATTAAAATATAAAATTTAAGTCATCTAAATACTAGTTTCACTATTTGCTGAGGACTAGATACCGTTCTCTACCTATTGCTCTCGATATGCTATGCACTTTGCGTCAACAAAGAAGTGACAATTAAATCTCAAAGAATCTAATAAATATATCATTTTTTTTAAAAAGCATCATAGTTTAAAATTTACTCCGGCTCGGAGTTACTTTTCTCATTTATTTGAAAACCAAGTGATTTTTATGCAAAACAACCAAAACCGATTATTAAAATAATCAAGACAATCAAGGTAATCAATATTCATTTAAAATAATTGATTCAACTATTTCTAGAACATTTAAAAGAACTATGAAGTTAACATTAAGCTACAAATTAAGGTTAATATAAACACATAGTCAAACACAATTAAACCCTAACATTTAAGATAACACTTAATTAATCACAAGAGAATAAATTCAATTACTATAATTAATAGAAGTAGATAATAGCCTTTCAATTATTCAAAATACAATTACTAAATGCTTCCAAGAGAAATATGAAAATAGTGCAAATTTGTTGATTTAACTAATTAAACATTTAATCAAATGTAGTCAAGTGCTATTAAATGCATGCCGGGTTCGGGTTATCACATCCTCCCCCCCTTAAAACAATTGCGTCCTCGCAATTCTTCTTCCAATAGGACTCTGCATCATTTAAAATCCAACTCTGATAAATCTTCATCAGTTGAAGAATCCCGTAGACACGAATATCGAAGAAGAATAAAATTCCAACCAAGAGCGCCGAGATAATACCAACTAAAGACTGAAGCAAAGATACTATAGATATCATCAATACCACATACTAATGGCAGGAAGGGTACCGAAGGAATACCCTATTTAAGAATCTTCAATAGAAGTCTAACAAGTACCAAATAAGAAAGTTAAGAGATAGCCAGAGTAGATGCACCTCATGCAATACTGACTACCATAAATAGACCCAGCTGAAAGTTCTGTAAAGGAATATGGAGAAGAATACCAAAGGCCAACCTCTAAATGAAATCTTCCAATCACTGTGTTCCTACCGCAACATCTTAGTCAAACAGCAAGTATAGATTCCCCTGAGTGGAAAGGCCGAAGGAGAAGCCGTAAACAGTACAAGATAATATGTCCAAGCAGAATTCCAAGTGTAGGATCTTCCAATAAATGCCAATAAGGAAAATACTAGTAAAATGCCCGATAAGAATTCCAAAGAATACCGTAAGTAATATGAGATAATGAGTCTGATAGGGATTCCAGTTACCAAACCAACTGAGGGATGCCAAAGAAAATACCCGAACAATGCTCCAGTAAGAAAGTACCAATAATTGCCCAATAAGTAATACTAAATAAATGACCACTAAGAATCCTAGAGAATGCCATTGAAGAATTTCCAATAAGGAATACCAGTAACACTCCAATGAAGACCGAGACACATATGCCATAGATAATACCATGCAGTAAGTCCAACTGAAAACCCAATAGCCAAGTCTACCAAGAAGTGCCAATAGAAGTCTCCAAAGAATACCCAGTAAGAAACCCAAGAATGCTACCAAGAGCCATCATATAGAAACCCCAAAGAAAGTTATTTTTTTATGATTGCCATTCACAAATAAGAGTCTTAGAAGTATGCCAACAACTGAGCTCCATAAACAAACACCAACTCCTAAATAAGGCTAGTCAAATGCCATTCATTTCCTGCCAATCCATACACCTTGAAAAGCCAGCGGTGAACCACTTTCTTTAGGGGAGGAAGATGACTTACTTACCATTTCAATAGGACATGTATGAATGCCAATATATCACAGTTATACACATGCCTTAAACTATTATGCAAGCAAGTTTACAAACAGTTTATTCAACAAAGTCACTCAAGCACGACAATCAAGTCAAGCACAACATAATCAATTCAAATCACGACATAGCTAATTCAAGACATTCTATACACACATTACAAGTAATACTTCAAGCAAATAACAATTCACGAGGTCGATTCGATTCACAATACCAATTCGATAGGTCAATTTAATGCACAACTAGACACTTTACGTCACTTAGCACACAATTAGCACATAACACATAACTATATCACATAGGAGCACACATTCATGTCAAGACAAATAATCTCACATACAAGCATACACTTTCAAGACACATTTAACAAGCACACATTCAAGGACCACTACCTACTAGACCGAGGACCCTATCCCGGCTTATGAGCTAGACAAGCTCTGATACCACATGTGACATCCCGATCCCTCTCGAGACCGGGAGTTCTATCAATCAATCTAATCACAACCCAAACCAAACCCGGGCATAAATTTTCAGGGAAAACGGACGGAGTCACCCCTATTTCTAGGCGAAATGTAAAAACCTGCGACAACATATAAGTGGACCAATACCATGTCCAAACATTCAAACACATCAAGGCCATCCGAGCCTTGGTTCACAACAAGAAAATCACAAGTAAATATACATTCAAGCTTAGCAATTAAACTACACCAACCTATTTCATAAGCTAGACTATCATATCTTTCTATCTCTTTTCCTTTGTCATTACAAATATACATTGAAGTTAAGCTACATTAACTAAATACATAATTTAATGAAACTTAAATTACATCCCCTTTAACATTAAATACATATAATACATAAAAGCATACATCTTTACAACCTTGACAACTCGAGTCACATAGGCACGCAAGACAACTCTTCAAGCACGGACTTTCACGAAATCACAAACTTTCAAGCTAATATGACATTTATGGAAATGTGGTGGTGAGGAGTGAATATACACAACACGTATACTCAGTGAGGGTGAGACAGATATCGAGTTGGAGAGAAAGAAAGTCGTGCAATGCAAATAGGACAGTTAAGCAATATAACTGATAAATAAGCAATCAAGACAAACAATCAATACAATAAGCAATTACTGAAAGCATTAACATAACCATTCAAAGCTATACCACACTCTGAAGGCTATGATTCACTCATACGAGCAATGTACCAATTCACGAGCGATACATCAATCTCGAGCTTGATGTTGACAACGATGACAATAAGCACGCATCCACCTTATAACACCAGTTTGGAATACACCGGAAGTATCCATCAATTCTACGACCCAAATCTCCCTGGGAGGCAACCCAAGCGAGAAAGGGAATAGCAGCGGAGCTAGAGCAACCAACAATGGCAACCCGAGGCTACCCAGAAAGGCCCATCACTCACGCGCGAGACACTATGCAATGCAAGACTCGATACAAGGCAATAAACGAGCGATAGCACAACAATACAAACTAGTGACAACAAACGAGATAACAAGCAATCACAATCAATACTAGCATTCAACTAACTTTTCAAGCATAACAAGCAATAATAAGCAACAATAACACCAATTAAACAAGTATATCTAGCAACCCTAAGCATTCTATAGGCATAATATCAAGATAACAAGCAAAATCACAAATCGGCCCCAACTATCAAAATACTACCATTTCCAAACGAGCCACGAGTTCTAGAAACCGACTTCGCCAATCCTCCTAGGTCACCATAAGGCACGTCTAAAGACCCCGAAACCCTACTTTACCCTAGAATTCGTGCAAAGCCCCGATTTCCTCCTTTGCTCGTTTGAACTACAACTATACTAACCAAACATCCAACCAACGCCATAATCGCACCAAAAGTGCTTCCATGGCCTTCCGAAACAATGCCATCACGCAAAATGAGAAAATGCTAAACTCGACCTAAATGACCCCGACTTTCACTAAGCCGTTTTTCTCTGTTTTTCCATTACACATGTCAATTAAACCACACATTTAGGCATTCTAGCATACCTAGCACATTTCTACATCAACAGATAGCATAACAGCGCAACTTTATCATTTCAAGGGTTTACTATTCATGTTTTACTATTCAACTAACAAATTATATTTCAATTTCAATATTCAACCGCAGAAAATGTTAAAAAGCTATAAATACATGTTCTACGATTGCTAGAGAATATTCTATAAGCCTCAAAACGGTCAAAATAACATTCTACGGATAAAACTCAAAAATTAAAGTTAAAGCATAAAACTTTCAAATGCGCAAATAAACATGAAACCCTCACCTTAGACGCTCTTAGACACTAGGAAAACCTCGTAGGATGCCTCAGAAACCACCCCGTGCAAGCTCACGCGAAGAATCGAAGAATTGAAGTTGAATTTTTCTTTTTTTCTTCTCCCTCATTTTCGGCCCTAGCTGGTTCTGTTTAGCTCTATTTTTTTTGTTGCTATTTTAGGCTATTAAAAAGGGCACAAGGTCAAAATGGTCAAGCCCCTTGGTCAAAGCTCACTTAAGTTGGTCAAACTAGCTTATTTTATGCATTTTAAAGCTAAAACAGCTAATGAAATATTAATTCTAGCTAACAACAATTAAAAAATAAAATTTAAGTGATCTAAATACTAGTTTCACTATTTGCTGAGGACTAGAAACCGTTCTCTACCTATCGCTCTCGATATGCTATGCACTTTGCGTCAACAAAGAAGTGACAATTAAATCTCAAAGAATCTAATAAATATATCATTTTTTTTAAAAGCATCATAGTTTAAAATTTACTCGGCTCGGAGTTACTTTTCTCATTTATTTGAAAATCGAGTGATTTTAATACAAAACAACCAAAACTGATTATTAAAATAATCAAGACAATCAAGGTAATCAATATTCATTTAAAATAATTAATTTAACTATTTCTAGAACATTTAAAAGAATTATGAAGTTAACATTAAGCTACAAATGAAGGTTAATATAAACACATAGCCAAACACAATTAAACCCTAACATTTAAGATAACACTTAATTAATCACAAGAGAATAAATTCAATTACTATAATTAATAGAAGTAGATAACAACCTTTCAATTATTCAAAATACAATTACTAAATACTTCCAAGAGAAATATGAAAATAGTGCAAATTGGTTGATTTAACTAATTAAACATTTAATCAAATGCAGTCAAGTGCTATTAAATGCATGCCGGGTTCGGGTTATCACAGGCTTGGCAGTGGATATTCAAACTCTGTACCCTAGTTCTTGATTCGCCTGGTCCAGAGATTGCCAGGGGATGTTAGGTCGTAGGATTATCGGGGTACATCCGAAGTGCACCCACTGGAGTGATTGGGGTTATGCTGGCACATTGATCGTGGTTCGTGGTTCGTGGATTGTAGTTCGTGATCAAAGATAAGAGAATTCTGGATTATTGGTGTTAAGTGTATCGTATCCTTAGATATGTGTGGTTATTTACTGTTTCAAATATACTTTACTTGCCTTCTTGGTTAACTGCTATAATTGTTGCATTGCACGTCCCGAGTAGTCTTTAGCCCTCACTGGGCAATTGTGGTTGCTCATACCTCGCTCACATATTTCAGAGGTGCAATTGGAGGAGGAGTTGCCTTAGTTGCTGTGTGATACTTGCGTGAGGTAGATTTATGGTTCTTGCTATTATGTGGAGATCTTGTTTGCTCTACCTTATGTTCTATTTTGTAGCCTAAGTGCTTATGTACATGTTTGAGTGATTGTAAGCTGAATGCCAGTTGATTGTAGTATGAGATATGAACTATGGCATGTAATAACTTATATTTCTGCTCTTAGCTTCTTTGCATGCTTGGGAGTGAATGACAGGTTGTTTTCAATTTCTAAGAATGCTTAAAAGCTATCATGGACTGGCATGATAAGCGGTTTTATAAAGAAGTTAAGTTATGAATGCATGCTTGTGTGTATCTAAACTGTTTGCATGTCCTAAGGCTCGGATGGCCTCGAAGTTGGGATTTTTATTTTGGAAATGGCTTTAGTGTTGTTCTATAGCTTATTTGAATGTTTACAGGTTTTCAGAATGTCCACAGCACAGAGGAGACTCTGTCCATTTTTCTTAAAATTTTGAGGCCGGGTTGGAATTGGGTTGAGAATAGCTCAGTTTTTAGAGCCTCCGGTCTCGTGAGAGATCGGGGTGTTACACCCCTCCCCCTACCTCACTGAGCACATGGTTGCTCACCCCTCTTTCTCTCACAATTTCAGGTGTAACAAGGTGAATTTGGAGTACTTTGCAACTCGTTTGGCCCTACTTTGCATAGAGTGTCGTTTTGCTCGTGTTAGCTTATAATTCTCACCTTGTCAATGGCATTAAAATGTAAAGAGTTAATTTTTCATTGTGAAGTTGTAATAAATGTATGCTTAATTTAGTTTGAGACTTGTAATGTTAATAATTTTGGGTGTAAAAGTTGAAGGTTTAAGAGATGTTGAATGCTTGTTGTGGCAAGATTGTTAGTTGTACAGGTTTTGGTTAGCCCATGGCACAAGGGAAACTCTACCCAATTTCTCTCATTTTTTGTGTCTTGAGGTTTGGGTCGGGTTATTACTCTTGGACTTGATTCTGCGAGGGATCGGGTCATTTCAAGAATGAAGAACGAAAACTTTACTTTGCTGAAGAACAAGCTCTACACACCTAGAAGAAGGTTTTGCTCTTTGACTCTAATCTTCCATTCTATTCCAAATCATATCTAAAGTGTTGCCTAGTTGTGGGACTAGAACTAGATTTAAAGAAAAACTATTCGAGTTTCTTCAAAGATTGAAACTTACTCGTAAGAGAGAGATAGAACGATCTCAAAGGAGATAGTGCAATTGTAGAGCTTGGGGAAAAATCCTTTATATAGGAAAAATTCATGAGGTAATTATGTCTAAAAATAGAATCCTAAAGAGCAAAGGATAATAATCACTAATTGATAGTTATTAAATAGATAAAAATCTTAAATTAATTTTTATTATTAAATAAATAAATTAATTTTTATTATTAAATAAATATATTATTTATTATTATTAAATAAATAAATAATTTGTTATTGTTTCATTAAAATTATTGTTCAATTAATTAATTTTTTATTTAATGATTAATTAGAAATTTGACGGCAGTGGGGGTAGGGTAGCATTGGGGGTTGGGGGTTCTGAAGGTGAGGTAGGTTGAATGAAAAATGTTTTCTCCACCCAAATGATATGAAAATATTTTTCACTTACTTCAACTAAATATTTTCCTTTAACTGAAAAATATTTTCTAGTTAACCAATTTTTCAGTATTAATAAACACTAAAATATAAAAAAAAATATTCAGGAAAATATTTTACAGCAAACAAATGGAGCCTAACATATTGTTTGGAACAAATGACTTCCATAATATTTTGTGGAATTCATTTGCAAATCTATTGTTTTGTGTTTAGAAGCACCTCTTTAAAAAATTAGAAATCCAAGGTTTGCAAATCCTGAATTTACTCAAACTTTACTCAAATCCTTTTTCAATAGGTGAAATTTGCAATTCCAAACCATAAAATTAGTTAGTTATCTTTTAAAGACTAAACTGCCCTCTAAATTTTATTTTATTTTTATTGCTTTTAGTCTTGTGCTCTCATTTCCTATATAATTATTTTTTCTTATTCTTCTTGCAAGCTTCTTTACGATAGATTTATTTTTCATATTTCTTAATCTAGACTTTTTTTTTATCTTCAAATTAAAATTCCAAATTATAAGTTATTTATTCATCCATTCTTAATTTCAGATAATCTTAACATACTTAATTAGGCTTCTAAAAACACAAATTATTTAGTCATGTATCTATTCGAACTATTTATTCATGAATATTAATTAATTAAATTTAATTTTGAAATTGATTAGTGATATTGATGAAATATATTTTTCTGTCAAAGTTTCAAAAACAAAGCTTCAAAATATAAGGACAAAAAAAGGAATACTCATAATAAATATATTTAGAAATCTTAGAATTGATTTAATAATGCTTTCAAGTTCCAAATAAGGGAATTCATGTTTAAATATAAATTTTCACGGAATTCATTTATAAACCAAATAAATTCTACAGTACAAAGATTTCCAAACACTCTATAAATGCCATGTTGAATTTCTTTTTATCCTTTGATTGTTGGTACCAATAGTATTGAAGAGTGGTCAAATATAGATGGCCATAACTTTTTCTTCGTAGGTTCACGGTCCATTCTCACCCCAATAGCCCTCCATACAAGAGAATGGCCATAACCTTATTGCATTTTTAATTCTTTATTCAATTTTTTTTTTTATATTTAATTGAAAGTAGGTCTACATCATCTTACATCCCTTAAGATATTACTCCCGAGACTCGATTTCGAAACCTTTGACATTTAAAGTGAAAATATACCGCTAGACCAAATGATCAATTTTTTTTCTTTTGGGTTTACTATTGTTATTTTTCTTTATGCATATTTTAAGACGAGACATTAAGAAATATGAATATTTAAAGTTAAAATAAAGGTAAACTATAATTTTGCTTTATTAAATAATAAAATAAAATAAAAACTAGAAACATTTACACAACTTATGAAAAGATTTTGTGTCGTGTTTTATTTGAAGTGCATATTCCATTATTCCTTCCATTTTAAACTCTTCATGCAAGCTAGAAACAAAGAACTTAAAATCTGGTGTCAAATGTGTTGGGGATATGCCCTAATGCTAAAGTTTGAGATGACCTTATTAGAGCTTAATAAGAATATGCTTATGTGTTTTATACACTATGTGATTTTTAGGATATTCATATTCTCCGCTTCAATGTGAATGTGTCCTTAATGTTTATCCGAGAAGAGAAATGTTCTAAAAGGGTTTAGGATATTTTGCACTTTCTCTTCGATATGATAAGCATTAAGAAACAATTCATAGCCCTTCAGATTATTCGACCGGGACTAGAATAATCGAGCACGGGTTACCATATGTTATTACCTTTGATTAACATGGTGATGTTAATGATAAAGGATGACGTGCGAAATGCCAGAACAGCAAGGTAATGTGGACTAATAAACATATGAGTGATCGTCTGTGTACAAATAATTGAATGTGATAATAAATAGTGAACTACATGATTTCAGGTTAATAGTTTACTATTTAGTTGAGAATTGTGCAAATTAATCCTTAGACTTGAGAGATTACGGTTGTTGGTTATATCAGGGGCTAAATACTGCGTCAGGACAATGCCTGTGACACCACGATCCCTCTCGAGACCGGAAGTTCTAACAATCAATCTAATCACAATCCAAATCCAAACTCGGGCATAATTTTTAGGGAAAACGGACGGAGTCTCCCCTGTTTCTAGGCAAAAAGTAAACATGCGACAACACATAAATGGACCAATACCATGTCCAAACATTCAACCACCTCAAGGCCATCCGAGCCTTGTTCTCAACAAGCAACCACAAGCAAATACACATACACTTCCAATTTAAAAGCTAACCTATCTCTTTACATTTTTGACAAGTACATTCAAACTAGACAATTAAACCATACCAGGCTACTGCATAAAATAAACTATCATGCCATTTTAACTCTTTTCCTTTGGACATTACAAACATGCATTGAAGTTAAGCTATGCTAACTGATTATAGAAACTAGCTTATCAATTTACCTCAACTACCTAGCTAGATTTAAATTACATTTCTTTTAACAATAAATACATACAACATATGAAAACATATATCTTTACAACTTCGACACTTAAGCCACATAGGCATGCAAGACAACTCTTCAAGCACGAACTTTCACGAAATCACGAACTTTCCAGCTAACATGACATTTCCTGAAATGTGGTGGTGAGGAGTGAGTATACACAACACGTATACTCAGTGAGGGCGAGACAGATATCGAGTTGGAGAGAAAGAAAGTCGTGCAATGCAAATAAACACAGCTAAGCAATAAGGTCAATAAGAAAGCATTCAATACAAACGACAATATATTAAACATTCAAGAAAGCATTAACACAACCATTCAAAGCTATACCACACTTTGAAGGCTATGGTTCACTCTTCTAGCAATATACCATTTCACGAGCGATACATCAATCTCGAGCTTGATGTTGACAATGATGACAATAAGCGCGCAACCACCTTATAACACCAGTTTGGAATACCCCGGAAGTATCCATCAATCTACGACCCAAATCTCCCTGGGAGGCAACCCAAGCGAGAAGAGGGAATAGCTACGGAGCTAGAGCAACCAACACTGGAAACCCGAGGCTACCCAGAGAGGCCCATCACTCACGCGCTGGACACTATGCAATGCAAGACTCGATACAAGGCGATAAACAAGCGAGAAACAAGATATCAAGCATTATCAACAATTGATAAACATTTCAATCAATAAACAACTCTAACAAGCGTAATAAGCATTAACAAGCATTTACAATCAAACAAGTAACAAGAACAATACCAATTAACCTTATCAAGCAATAACAAGTATCCTATAGGCATTATGAGCATTCTATAAGCAATATAAACATTCTATAAGCATTATAAACATTCTATAAGCATTATACTATGAAAACACACAAAATCCCAAAAATGACCCCAACTTTCAAATGCTACTACTTTCAAACGAGCCACGAGCTTTGGAAACCGACTTCACCAATCCTCCTAGGTCACCATAAGGCACGTCTAAAGACCCCAAAACCTTACTTTACCCTAGAATTCACGCAAAGTCCCGATTTTTTCCTTTGCTCGTTTGAACTACAACTATCTCAACTGATCACCCAACCAATGCCATAATCACACCAAAAGTGCTTCCATGGCCTCCTGAAACAATGCCATCACGCAAAATGAGAAAATGCCAAACTTGACCTAAATGACCCCGACTTTTACTAAGCCGTTTTTCACCATTTTTCCATTACACATTCCAATTAAACCCCACATTTAGGCATTCTAGCATATCTAGCATCTTCCTACATCAACAGAACGCATAACGGAGCAACTTCATCAAAACGGGGGTTTACTATTCATAATTTACTATTCATTACACAATTTATATTTCAAATTCGATATTCAACCACAGAAAATGTTAAAAAGCTATAAATACATGTTCTACAATTAACAATGAACATTCTTTAAGCATTAAAACGATTAAACTAACGATCTACGCATAAAATCTAAAAATCAAAGTTTAGATACAAATATTTGAAATGCACAAATAATGATGAAACCCTCACCTTAGACGCTCCTAGATGCTAGGAAAACCACGCTGGATGCCTCGGAAACCACCCCGCACAAGCTCACGCGACGAAATGAAGATTTGAAGTTGAAATGTTTTTTTTTTCTTTTTCCTCCATGGTTTCGGCCATGGCTCTTTATTTTTCTGGTTTTGCTTCTTTTATTTCTTATTTCATGCTTAAATAAAGAATGACAATGGTCAAATGGTCAAGGCTTTGGTCAAACTAACTTAAACTTGGTCAAATAGGCTTATTTCATGCATTTTAAAGCTAAAACAACTAACATAAATCCAATTCTAGTTAACTACAACTTAAAATACTAAAATTAAAACACTAAATGCTAGTTTTCACTATTTACTGAGGACTGAAAATTGCTTCCTAACTATCTCTCTCGATATGCTATGCACTTTGCGTCAATAAAAGAATAGCAACTAAATCTCAAAGAATTTGAGAAAATAAAATTTTTGAAGAGTAATCATGGTTCAAAATTTACTCTGGCTCGAAGCTACTTTTCATTTAATTGACAACCGAGCCTTTAAGTGCAAGAAAAATAAAACCGATTGACATCAATATGAAAAATAGTTGATATTCCGTTAAAATATTTAGCTCAAGTTTTATTCTAATTACTTCTAAAAGAAATATGAAAATAAAGCTTCAAATAAATGTTTAACTAAAAATAAACACAAATCCAATGCTAACATTTAAGATGTCATTTAGTTAAATGCAATTAAATGCCATTAAATGCATGCCGGGTTTGGGTTATCACATCCTTCCCCCCTTAAAACATTTGCGTCCTCGCAATTCTTCTTCCAATAGAACTCTGCATCATCTGAAATCCAACTCTGACTAATCTTCTTTGGCTGCTGAGCAAGTGGTGAATAAAGATGCTCGTAGAAAACTCGAATAGAAATCCCAACCAAGAATGCCGAGAAAATACCAACTAAAGACTGAAGCAAAGATAATGTAGATAAAATCACATCACATATTAGTGATAAGAGGAATACCGAATGAATACCCCATACACGAATCTCTAGTAGAAGTTCAACTATTACTGCTCGAGAATCCCCAAGCAAAAGCCAAATAAAGGCTCAATCAAAGGTTCTATCTAGAGGTCCAAAGAATTACCCCGCTGGCCATGAATTTCATAGAAGAATTCCCTGTTAAGAGTGCTGAAGAAAATACCAAGAAACCCAATCAAATATACTTCCAAAGTTCCAAAGAAGCCTTCCAAATAATAACCTCATGGAACAACTAATTAGATTCCGAGTTTTGCTATCAAATGCTGAGAGGAATGTCAAAGGAAATAGCAGAGAAGATATAATGTGCCCCATAAGACAACCAAGTTGAATAACAAACATAGTTTCCCAGATGGACGAAAACTCCAAGGATAAACACCGAACTGGTGAACAATATATCGAAACCAAACTCTGAGGCCTCTTCACTGTTTGCCAAGTGAGAACTTCATACAACCTTGCCAACAAGGAAAATACCAATAGAACGCCCAATAAGAATTTCAAAGAATACCATAAGTAGTATTATACAATAAGTCTGATAGGAACTCCAAATACCAAACCTACTGAGGAACATTGAAGAAGATATCCGAAACAATGCTCCAATAAGAAAGTAGCCAAGTTTGCCCAATAAGTAAATACTAAATAAATGGCCACTAAGGATCCTAGAGAATGCCATTGAAGAATTTCCAATTAGGGATGCCAATGTCACACCAATAAAGACCGAGACACATATACCATAGATATTACTGTGCAGTAAGGCCGATTGAAATCCCAATAGCCAAATCCACCGAGAAATGCCAACAGAAGTCTCCAAAGAATACCCATTAAGAAAACCAAAGAATGCTCCAAAGAATAACCAAATAAAACCCCAAGAGAAAGCTACTCCTTCACAACTGTTAAGCACAGAGGAGGACCATAGAGATTCGCCAATAACCGAGCTCCAAAGCAAACACCAATTCTCAAATAAAGGCTAGTCAAATGCCATTCATTTCCTCCCAATCCATACACCTTGAAAAGCCAGCAGTGAACCACTTTCTTCAGGGAAGGAAGAGGACTTACTTATCATTTCCATAGGACATGTATGAATGCCAATATATCACAGTTATACACATGCCTTAAACTATTATGCAAGCAAGTTTACAAAACAGTTTATTCAACAAAGTCACTCAATCACGACAATCAAGTCAAGCACAACATAATCAATTCAAATCATGGCATAGCTAATTCAAGACATTCTATACACACATTACAAGTAATACTTCAAGCAAATAACAATTCACGAGGTCAATTCAATTCACGATGCCAATTCAATAAGTCAATTCGGTAGACAACTAGACATTTCACCTTTCTTGAGAAACATTTAACACATAACACATAACTTTATCACATAAGTGCATACATTCAAGTCAAGACACACAATCTCACATACAAGCATACACTTTCAAGACACACTTAACAAGCACACATTCAAGGGTCACTACCCATCAAACCGAGGACCCTGTCCCGGCTTATGAGCTAGACAAGCTCTGATACCACCTGTGACGCCCGAGATTTAGCCATGCATTCAATTACTATTGCATCCCTTACTTGCGCATTTCCTTATGTGCCTTATTAACTGTCTTCTTAGGTTACTATTCACTCCATTTTTAAACTACATTCTATTAGTTAATTAACATTTTTATTAAATCATATTAATTGTTAGAGTAGTGGGAAAAATGTGCAATTGAGCTAGAAGCGATAGGAGAGCTCGTTTAGAAAATGATTTTAGTAGTTCAATAAATAGTGTTACGTAACTAACTTAGAGATTTAATTAGCTAGCTCACCTCCTTCACTTTAGGCTTGTTTTAAGCTTACTACGCACATTATATTAGACCAATTAAGCACCCAAACAAGACCCCACCCTAGCTTAGTAAATATATAGTCACTTTAGCTCATAACATAAGAAAGAAAAAAAAAATAAAAGCTGAAATTGAGCAGTGGAGGCCGACAGCAGCAAACAGTGGGAAAACAACATTTTTTGCTCTTCAATCCTTCATTTCAAGCCACTCCAAGCCTTGAGCAACTAGTGTAGCGTGTTTGCATGGTTCCTAGGTGCTCCTACGCGTAGTGGTGAGGGATTTCACGGCTTATTTTTGCATTTCTAAATAGTTACTCTTTTCTTGATTTGTTGAAAATGTGATCAAATGCCATTGTATTAGTTATCTATGCTATTATACCATGTATATGAATGCTAGAGAACATATTTGAGCCATCGTTTCGCAATTTAAACGGTTAGAATCATTAGTTTGATTTTTAGGGGGAATAGTGATGTTTTTCTAGGGTTTTGCGTAATTGCTCGAATTAGCTTGATTCAATGCTTCTAATAGATGCCTTAGGTGCTAGTGAAGGTAACCTAATAGCCCCGTGCATTTTCATTGTCCTTAAATCGCTTTAAATGAAAAATAGCCGACTTTAATTTGGGGCTTTCGGGGTTAATGCGAATCCGGGTTAATTCAGGCTTCAATTTTAGTATCCTTAGGCTACCTACGTGCTATAGAAGCCTTGATATCCTTTGTTTGAAGCCCGGACAATGTAGGTGTAGTTTAAAGCCATAAGAGGGAAATTGGGGCTTTCAGGGTAATCGCGTGCATTTGAATGAGTTAGAGGGTTGAGAGGGTACCTTGAGGGTTAATTAGAAAGTTGGGAGAGTTTCCTTTGAAAATGGAATCATTAACCTTGGTTTGGAAGAGAAATAGTTTGAAAAACAATGGGGTTTACGTGCAATTTCGGTTGTCTCACACTTCTAAACCCATGGCATGACTCCTTAAGTGTTTATATGTGGTTTCAAGTTGTTTTGAAGCTTTTGGTGTGATTCCATACTTAATTTGCATATGTCTCCTTGTAAAATTGCATATTTGCTTATATAATTGTTCTATTCTAATTGCATCGAGGTCAATCTACTTTGTTGATCCTCCTATGTGTTAATGCTTATATTATTGCTATTAACATGCCATTGTTAAGTGCATTGCTTCGTGGTTGCGCAACCATAGTGTCAGGGGCGGATGTGTTGAATATTGGCTGGGCGAAAGAGGGCTTGCCGGTGGATATTCAAACTCCATGCCCTAGTCCCTCATTCGCCTGGTCCGGAGATTGCCAGGGGATGTTGGGTCGTAGGATTATCGGGGTACATCCGGAGTACACCCACTGGAGTGTTTGGGGATTATGCCGGCTTATCGTGATCGTGCTCGTGGATCATGGATCGTGAATGAAAACCAGTGAATATTGGTGTATAGGGGATTGTGTGAAATGTATCCTTTTAAATGTGTGGTTACTTAAGTTATCATTGTTTCTTAAATTGTCTAAGTGATATTGTTGTATAATTGTATTATCTGTTGCATTGCACGCCCCGGGACTATATCCCTCACTGGGCAACAGTGGTTGCTCATACCTCGATATCTGTTTCAGGAGACGCTGAGGGTGATCCCCAGCTTATTGAGCTAGTTGAAGAAGAAGAAGTTCAGACTGGTCCTTTACCTTAGTTGTCATGTTTGATAGCTTGAGGTGGTTAATGAATTTGCTGCTATGTGGAAGATTCATCTGATTATCTTATGTATTATTTTGTAGCCTAAGGGCTATGTATATGCTTGTTGTACAAGTTGAAGACTAGTTGGTTGTGGTGTAGCTTTGAAAGCCTATGTACTGTAATAACTTATGATCTACTTCTATTCGCTTTGCTTGCTTGGGAGTGAATGGCTTAAAGTAGAAATGTTTGATCTTTCAATTATGTTTAATTGATTTCCTAGAATGTCATGATTATAAAACTATGTTGATAACTAGTTCTCGCATGCTTGTGTGTTTTGGAACTATTGTGTACTTTAAGGCTCGGATGGCCTTAGAACTTTGTTGTTTAATTAAGAAAAAGCTTGTATTGTATTGTTGGGACTTTGTTTGAGTGATTACAGGTTTTTAGAATGTCCACGGTACAGGGGAGACTCTGTCCGTGTGTCGGGTTCGGATTTAACCTTTAGCTTGTGGGTTGGGTCGGGGCGTGACATTTAAGTGGTATCAGAGCTATAGATTGCATGAAGCCTGGTTAAATTTCTCGGTCTGTGGGTAGAGATTTGTTATGTGACTTTGTGAATACATGAGTCTTTGATTTTGATTTGCCTAAGTGAAATTTGAATAAGGAATGAACATGCTAGCATGGAAATTGAATATCAAGAGTCTAGAATGTCAAGTATGATCTAGTGATCTACGTGTACTTCAAGAATGTGGAATATTTATTTAAACTTCTATGTACTTGACTTTATGTGAATCTAATTGGACTTTTCTTTATGTGTTTACTTATAAATTGCATATATACATATATATACCTGTCATAACACTTTGCATTCTAGTTATTCGAGATGGGGCCCCGCCGTCGTGCTGAAAATCCGAATATTGGTGAAGAACCCGAGGGGGTTCGTGGGCAAGAAGCTAAGGTGGCCGAAAATGCACCGCAGGTTCAAGAACCGAGCACTGCACAGATCTTGGCCACGATGGCCACTGCTATGAACACTATCGCCCAGTTTGTTACACAACAGGGTCAACCAGGGGTCGTTGGAGGTAATCAGGCTGCGAGAGCCGGAGGTAGTGGTCCTACCGGAGGGAATCTGTATGATCGGTTTATACATCATGGGGCCTATACTTTCTTTGGGGAGCCGGACGACATGAAGGCTGAGATGTGGCTAAGGAAGTTTGAGAGAGTGGCAGCAATACTCGAGTGCCATGATGACAGGAAGATTACTTATGCCACTTTCCTTCTTGAGGGTGACGCTGAAGATTGGTGGAATACCATCAGTGAGAAATGGGAAGCTGAGGGAGTTCATCATTCGTGGGCCGACTTTGTCCGAGAATTCTGAGACAAGTACATATCGGTGGTTGCCCCAGCAGGGAAGTATGACGGTAGATCAATACGAGGCTACTTTTACCCGGCTTTCCCGTTATGCACCAGCTTTGATTCAGCCGGAGGACATGAAGATCCAGAGATTCATCCTGGGTTTGAGGAGGGATATTATGCTGAACTTGTCTTCAAATGATTTTCCTAACTATGCTGCAGTAGTCCGAGCCGCCTCGAGATATGAGAAACGCAAGGCCGATGTGTTAGCCGAGACCAGTCAATCGAGTAAACGGTTTCAGTCTCAGAGTCAAGGGTACTAGGGGCAGGTTGTATTAGTTGGGCAGAGTTCACAGCCGAGGCAGACTCAGAGTTATACAGGGCCTACTCAGACTCAGGCACGACCAGTTCAGAGTCAGACTCAGAGTCAGTT
Source organism: Ehretia macrophylla (assembly GCA_037974665.1). Lineage (NCBI taxonomy): Eukaryota > Viridiplantae > Streptophyta > Magnoliopsida > Boraginales > Ehretiaceae > Ehretia > Ehretia macrophylla. The sequence goes on from CM075773.1 coordinate 76,479,565, forward strand.
CCGTCCAGCAGTTTCCCGTTCGCAGCAGGGTAGTTCAGCTACCTCTACTTACAGAGCTCCTTCGGGAGGCACTGTTGCAAGACGTCACCAGCAGTGCAGCTTCTGTCAGCGCCAGGGCCACATTGAGGATGTTTGTTGGAAGAAACATAACAAGTGTACAGGTTGCGGCAGTGATCAGCACAGCGTTAAAGACTATCAAAAATTTAAGAACCCTAGGGGTCAGACATCAGCTCAGAACTCTCAGACCAGGGCACCAGCTGCAGCACCACCACCACGAGGTCAGGCCCGTGTATTTGCTTTGGATGCTGAGGAGCTTCCAGATACAACCGCTGTGGTAGAAGGTATTTTTCTTCTTAATGATCAATCAGTTAAGGTTTTAATTGATTCCGGGGCTTCGCATTCTTTTATTACTCCTACTTGTGCACAAAATGCTAAATTGAAACATGATAAACTGTTGCATGAGATTGTGGTTTATACTCCTATGGGTCCAAAGTTTGTTACTAGATCTATTTGCAGAGCATGTAGTATATTTATTGAGGGTAGTGTTTTTCCTGCTGATTTGATTATCCTACCCTTCAATGACTTTGAAATTATATTGGGGATGGACTGGTTAAGTAAATATTATGCTCAGCTTGATTGTAGAAAGAAGATTGTGTATCTAGAAATGCCTGACCAGCCCGTACTTAAAATAGTTGGTAGTAGAAAATCTACGGGAACTCCTATTATTTCTTCTATTAGGGCATCTAAATTATTGAGAAAGGGTTGTGAGGCTTATCTTGCATATTTGATTAATCATCCTGGGGATCAATTGAAATTGAATGATGTACCTATCGTGAGAGAGTTTCCGGGGGTCTTTCCTGAGGAATTACCTGGGTTACCGCCTGATAGAGAGATAGAGTTCATGATTGACTTACTGCCGGGGACTTCACCTATCTCTAGGACTCCGTATAGAATGGCTCCACCTGAATTGCAAGAATTGAAAGTTCAATTACAGGGCTTGCTTGAGAAGGGATTCATTCAGCCGAGTTCTTCGCCTTGGGGTGCGCCAGTCCTATTTGTTAAAAAGAAAGACGGATCTCTTCGCCTATGCATTGATTATCGGGGTCTTAATCAGGTGACCATCAAAAACAAATATCCTTTGCCTTTAATTGAAGAGTTATTTGATCAGTTGCAAGGCGCCAAGGTATTCTCTAAATTTGATTTGAGGCAGGGCTATTATCAGCTGAGGATTAAGAAAGATGATATTCCTAAAACTGCTTTCAGAACTCGATATGGCCATTATGAGTTTGTTGTCTTGCCGTTTGGTCTTACTAATGCTCCCGCCGCATTCATGGACTTAATGCAGAGGGTATTCCGTCCTTATCTGGACCAATTTGTGGTCATATTCATTGATGATATCCTTGTCTATTCTAAATCAGAGGCGGAACATGAACATCAACTCAGAATTGTGTTGCAGACTCTTCAGGAGCATCAGTTATTTGCAAAGTTTAGCAAATGTGAATTCTGGCTTAAGCAAGTTGCTTTTCTTGGCCATATTATCTCGCAGGATGGTATTTCTGTTGATCCAGCGAAGATTGAAGTGGTGTTATCTTGGAAACGACCTGAAACTGTTACAGAAATTCGTAGCTTCCTTGGTTTAGCTGGGTATTATCGGAGGTTTGTCAAGGATTTCTCTAAGATTGCAGGGCCTTTAACTCAACTTACTCAGAAGAAAACAGTTTTTGACTGGAGTGATAAATGCGAGGCCAGCTTCTAGGAATTGAAGAAGAGATTGACTACAGCTCCTATTCTTGCTTTACCTGAGGGTTATGATAACCTGGTGATCTATAGTGATGCTTCGAAGGAAGGTCTGGGTTGTGTATTGATGCAGAATGGCAGGGTTGTTGCTTATGCTTCCAGGAAACTGAAGCCTTATGAACTCAACTATCCGACTCACGATCTTGAGCTTGCAGCTATCATTCTTGCATTAAAGAAATGGCGTCATTATCTATGGGGCAACAAATTTGAAATCTTTACAGATCATAAGAGCTTGAAATATCTATTTTCACAGAAAGAGCTGAACATGAGGCAGAGGCGTTGGCTGGAATTACTTGAGGACTATAACTGCACTATTAACTATCTTCCGGGCAAGGCCAATATTGTTGCTGATGCTTTGAGTCGAAAGGCTACTGTTGCTAGCTTGATCATCAAGAATTGGGAATTCATGGAAGAATTGTGCTTATGGAAGCCTAGTACTTCAAATTCTGGTATTCAATTTGCAAGTTTACAGATTCAATCTTTGTTATTATCCAGGATTCGAGAAGCTCAACAAGCTGATCTTCAATTGTTGAAAGTCTTAGAGAATTCTAAAGGGGGAGAGTCGGATTTCAAACTGCACGACGATGGTATTCTTAAATTCAAAGGCAGAATCTGTATTCCGAGTGATCCAACTCTGAAGAAGGATATTCTTGCTGAGGCACATAGTTCTAGATATACTATCCATCCAGGCAGTACAAAAATGTATAAAGATTTGAAGTAGAATTTCTGGTGGAATAATATGAAGAGAGAGATTGCTGACTATGTTGCTCGATGTCTTACTTGTCAGAAAGTTAAAGCAGAACATCAGAGGCCTGCAGAGTTGTTGCAGCCTTTGGCTATTCCTGTTTGGAAATGGGATCATATTACCATGGATTTCATCTCAGATTTACCGAGGTCTTCGAAGGGTAATGACTCAGTTTGGGTTATTGTGGATAGATTGACCAAGACTTCTCATTTTATTGCTAAAAAGAAGTCTGATTCTCTTGATAAACTGGTAGAGTTGTATATTGATAATGTTGTCCGACTTCATGGAATTCCAAAGAGTATTGTGTCAGATAAAGATCCCAGATTCACATCGCAGTTCTGGCAGAAGATTCAGAAAGCTTTGGGCACGACTTTGAATTTCAGTATAGCTTATCATCCCCAGACAGATGGTCAATCCGAGAGAACTATCTTAATCCTTGAGGATATGCTATGGGCTTGCATTCTGGACTTCGGTAAGAGTTGGGAGAAGTATTTGCCACTCGCAGAGTTCGCCTATAACAATAGTTATCAAGCTACTATTGGTATGGCACCATATGAGGCACTGTATGGGCGTAAATGTCGGTCTCCTCTCTACTGGGATGATGTTGGCGAGATGAAGACTATCGACCCTACTCTCTTACCTGAAATGAACAAAATGATTGATCATGTGCAGCTTATCAGAAAAAGAATGCTTATAGCACAGAGCCGACAAAAGAGTTATGCAGATAGACGCCGTCGTGATCTGAAATTTACTGTAGGGGATCGAGTATTTCTGAAAATTTCTCCTCGCAAGGGTTTGATTCGGCATGGTAAAGGAGGTAAACTCAGTCCTCGATATGTGGGACCATTTGAGATAATTGAAACTATTGGTGAATTGGCTTATCGTTTGGCTTTACCTCCCAGTCTGGGCAGAATTCATGACGTATTCCATGTTTCCATGCTTCGGAAGTATCAGCCAGATCCCTGTCACATACTTGAACCGGAACCGCTAGAGATCAGTGAAACTTTGACCTATACAGAGAAACCTCTTCGAATTGTTGATCAGAAAGTTCAGGAGCTGAGGACTAAAAGCATTCCGATGGTTAAAGTTCTGTGGGATCATCATGGCGTAGAGGATGCGACGTGGGAGAGAGAGGAGCAGATGCGGGAACGGTATCCAGAGTTATTCGCCGAATCATGTAAGAATTGTGTGGAAACAATTAGTTTAAGGGGGAGAGGATGTGACGCCCGAGATTTAGCCATGCATTCAATTACTATTGCATCCCTTACTTGCGCATTTCCTTCTGTGCCTTATTAACTGTCTTCTTAGGTTACTATTCACTCCATTTTTAAACTGCATTCTATTAGTTAATTAACATTTTTATTAAATCATATTAATTGTTAGAGTAGTGGGAAAATGTGCAATTGAGCTAGAAGCGATAGGAGAGCTCGTTTAGAAAATGATTTTAGTAGTTCAATGAATAGTATTACGTAACTAACTTAGAGATTTAATTAGCTAGCTCACCTCCTTCACTTTAGGCTCGTTTTAAGCTTACTACGCGAATTATATTAGACCAATTAAGCACCCAAACAAGACCCCACCCTAACTTAGTCAATATATAGTCACTTTAGCTCATAACATAAGAAAGAAAAAAAAAATAAAAGTTTAAATTGAGCAGTGGAGGCCGACAGCAGCAAACAGTGGGAAAACAACATTTTTTGCTCTTCAATCCTTCATTTCAAGCCACTCCAAGCCTTGAGCAACTAGTGTAGGGTGTTTGCATGGTTCCTAGGTGCTCCTACGCGTAGTGGTGAGGGATTTCACGGCTCATTTTTGCATTTCTAAATAGTGGCTCTTTTCTTGATTTGTTGAAAATGTGATCAAATGCCATTGTATTAGTTATCTATGCTATTATACCATGTATATGAATGCTAGAGAACATATTTGAGCCATCGTTTCGCAATTTAAACGGTTAGAATCGTTAGTTTGATTTTTAGGGTGAATAGTGACGTTTTTCTAGGGTTTTGCGTAATTGCTCGAATTAGCTTGATTCAATGCTTCTAATAGATGCCTTAGGTGCTAGTGAAGGTAACCTAATAGCCCCGTGCATTTGCATTGTCCTTAAATCGCTTAAAATGGAAAATAGCCGACTTTAATTTGGGGCTTTCGGGGTTAATGCGAATCCGGGTTAATTCGGGCTTCAATTTTAGTATCCTTAGGCTACCTAGGTGCTATAGAAGCCTTGATATCCTTTGTTTGAAGCCCGGACAATGTAGGTGTAGTTTAAAGCCATAAGAGGGAAATTGGGGCTTTCAGGGTAATCGCGTGCATTTGAATGAGTTAGAGGGTTGAGAGGGTACCTTGAGGGTTAGTTAGAAAGTTGGGAGAGTTTCCTTTGAAAATGGAATCATTAACCTTGGTTTGGAAGAGAAATAGTTTGAAAAACAAAGGGGTTTAGGTGCAATTTCGGTTGTCTCACACTTCTAAACCCATGGCATGACTCCTTAAGTATTTATATGTGGTTTCAAGTTGTTTTGAAGCTTTTGGTGTGATTCTATACTTAATTTGCATATGTCTCCTTGTAAAATTGCATAATTGCTTATATAATTGTTCTATTCTAATTGCATCGAGGTCAACCTACTTTGTTGATCCTCCTATGTGTTAATGCTTATATTATTGCTATTAACTTGCCATTGTTAAGTGCATTGCATCGTGGTTGCGCAACCATAGTGTCAGGGGCGGATGTGTTGAATATCAGCTGGGCGGCAGAGGGCTTGCCGGTGGATATTCAAACTCCGTGCCCTAGTCCCTCATTCGCCTGGTCCGGAGATTGCCAGGGGATATTGGGTCGTAGGATTATCGGGGTACATCCGGAGTACACCCACTGGAGTGTTTGGGGATTATGCCGGCTTATCGTGATCGTGCTCGTGGATCGTGGATCGTGAATGAAGACCAGTGAATATTGGTGTATAGGGGATTGTGTGAAATGTATCCTTTTAAATGTGTGGTTACTTAAGTTACCATTGTTTCTTAAATTGTCTAAGTGATATTGTTGTATAACTGTATTATCTGTTGCATTGCACGCCTCGGGACTATATCCCTCACTGGGCAACAGTGGTTGCTCATACCTCAATATCTGTTTCAGGAGACGCTGAGGGTGATCCCCAGCTTGTTGAGTTAGTTGAAGAAGAAGAAGTTCAGACTGGTCCTTTACCTTAGTTGCCGTGCTTGATAGCTTGAGGTGGTTAATGAATTTGCTGCTATGTGGAACATTCATCTGATTATCTTATGTATTATTTTTTAGCCTAAGGGCTATGTATATGCTTGTTGTACAAGTTGAAGACTAGTTGGTTGTGGTGTAGCTTTGAAAGCCTATGTACTGTAATAACTTATGATCTACTTCTATTCGCTTTGCTTGCTTGGGAGTGAATGGCTTAAAGTAGAAATGTTTGATCTTTCAATTATGTTTAATTGATTTCCTAGAATGTCATGATTATAAAACTATGTTGATAACTAGTTCTCGCATGCTTGTGTGTTTTGGAACTATTGTGTACTTTAAGGCTCGGATGGCCTTAGAACTTTGTTGTTTAATTAAGAAAAGCTTGTATTGTATTGTTGGGACTCTGTTCGTGTGTCGGGTCCGGACTTAACCTTTAGCTTGGGGGTTGGGTCGGGGCGTGACACCACCTGTGACACCCCGATCCCTCTCGAGACCGAAAATTCTAACAATCATTCTAATCACAACCCAAATCCAAACCCGGCATAATTTTTAGGGAAAACGGACTGTCACGCCCCAACTCGACCCCTCCTATAATCAGTCAGGACGCAACGGAATTTCGGCAGTATAACGACAGTGAATAGGATACCGAGGCTCTAAACCAACCTCTTTAGAACATCATACATCAAACTCCATAAACAATCCCAACAATCATCTCCTCAATTAAGTTAACAACATACAACACATCCATATTATACAATAATCATTCTTCAACATTTCAATCATAGTTATACGCCTCCGTTCCAACTTAATACATATGCTATACATACATTTCAAAATAGATTATACAAAATATTATTTTACAACAACTAAGATAATCTCCTGGCAATGACTCCTGCACATAAGACTCATCCACATACGACACATTTTCCACATTCTCCTCTTCAAGAGGCACGTACCCGTAATCCTGTAAAAGTACACCTGTATGCATGCAATAATAGAGAGTGAGCTTATATAAAATAAGCCCAGTGAGGATCCGATAGATCTCGAGCAAGGTCTACTAAACTCCTTGGAATAATCCTTTGAGTCAGTAAACACACAATAACAATAAATAATACTATCATCACATAACTATATGACCATTCAATAAAGGATACTCTCTCTAGTTGGTGTAGCTCCAAACGCCATCACGATCTCAACCATTCTTCTTGTAACTCCCCATTACTCACGCACCCGGGGTACCCCCAATAACCTCGCCCTCCATGACACCTCCGTCATGCGAGCTGGAGGCAATCTCTGATAGTCATGCCGTTATCAACCCGACAGCCCGATGCTGCCCGAGAGGTGGCACACACATACCAGAGACCCAGCAATAATAATAAACATCAATCATCAATATTCCGAGAGATCAGCAACAAAAGTGCCCGATTCCCGTACTCAATAATCAATCAATAAAACATCAATATAACATCAATATAACATTAAACAGCAAACAACTAAGTTAGATGACAAAGTAGGCCATCTAACCGAACATGCATTAAACACACAATCAAACTCTAATTTACCCATCAACAACTCACAATTCAATCACTCAACACCACCCAACCATCTAAAGGCATCGTTCAAGAAATTAAAGAATGACAACCTAAACTTCTAAAATTCATAACTTACAATCTACTAATCCAAACATTGCCAAATCAGTTTCTATCACTCACCCATTCAACCTACTACATTAACCCTCTCGGAAATCCACCATAACACCTCCAAATCATGCCCGATAACCCTAAAACCTCAAGGCACCTAGGCTGAAATTTCCGGATTTTCACACGAACAATGTAATCGAAAATTCGGCATTACAACAGCGCTAACACGTAATTATCAAGTATTTAGAAATCGACGGCAATCGATTTCGATCAACACAACTCATTTAATTCAACTTTGAACATTTTAATCAAAATTAAATACCCGGAAAATAAAAATTATGCTACATCCGACAGAAATTCGTAGTATTAGTATATAATGATCCCTAGCATGCAAGGAGCAATAATCTAACATCAGATTTCAATTCTAAAGGTTCAATCTTCATTTATACGCAAAAACACAAAAATGACATTTTGAGATCTAGAATTTTTCTCTCACCTTAGATGCGATATAAGCCTAGGAATGCGTGCTATGCGTGCCCAACAAGCAGAATCCAAGTCGGTGCGAAGTTTCATGGACAAAAACTAGGTTTTTCTTTGAAAAATTGGATTGAAAGCTTGAGTTTTTCTCTTTCTTTTTCTCCCTCTTTTCTCTCGGCCTTGTGTGTGTTTGAGGAGTGTGTTTTGTGTTGTGTGAGTGTGTGTTGATGACAAGGAGTATTTAAAAGCTTGGTCAATTAAAAAAATGCAAAGTCAAAGTTAGTTTTAATTAGTATTTTTGTGTTTTTAATGACTTTAATTGCATTTTAGTGCTCACCAAGTTAAAAATAATTATGCCACCCCCAAGATATCTCAAGTGGATTATTTTTAGGTGACAAGAAGTTTTACAATCCAACAATTTCACCCGAGTCGGCTTAAAACTCGATTTTCGCAAAAGTCGGTGTAAAAACCCTAATAAATTCTTAAGCCGATTTTGAAACCATTTTCATCAAACACAGGTCTATTAAAGTCCGTGGACTAGGTCTAGAAGGGTTAAAAAGACCAGTTTCAAAATTATAGCGGACGTGTTTCGAAAACACTATTCACTAAAAATCGACGATAAAATTTCTGACTCCGTTTTTTTATGAAAATTTCATGAATGCACATTTAGCACGTATTAGAAGTATTGACATCAAAATTATAACATTCTAGGTCATATAACACATAAACAAGTCAAATGCACGTAAAACGAGATAAAACACGTAAATCGAGTTAAAGCAGAAAAGTGGGGTTTCACATTCTCCCCTCCTTAAAACAATTGCGTCCGCGCAATTCTCGAATTGATAGACAATTAAATCCTCAATCGTTACACTTAATAATACTTCTCTTAGTCCTCATATCATATTGCATATGAAAGAAATCGCAACTCCAAATTCCTAGCATGACACCACTAATTATCAATCATCCCCTACTACACAAAAGAGCTCTATGAACACCCCGAGGGTTTAAAAAGTCATTCACGATAACATGAATGATTATTGATCAAGGAAATATCTCAAAAGTGACATTGGTCAGAATATGGCTCTTATGACATTTACGAGGAATTAAGAATATGGAAAGTCATATTTGAGCCAACAATCAAGGGAGCAAGAGGTCAAACAAGTTAGAGAATCAAGAGGCTAATAGTTTAATAAGGAAGCATGATAACTAAGATAAGAAATGTCTCAGCACCTATCAGTTAAATAAGTACGAACAAAGGATGATGACGAGTCAACACAGTGCTGAGTATGTTAAACAAAAATTCCTGAACAAGTAGATATTTCAATTCTCAATGATTGTTCAAGGAACCAACAAGTAAGTTGTACTTGAGGTGAAATGAAATTAAGAGATAAGAGATGATTAATTCAATAGAAACATGAGTGGCAAGAGTATCTCAGCACGCAATACCAAAGAAGTACGAATAAGAAATGATAACAATAGGACAGTGCCGAGTACTTTGAGTGAGCAATTACAAGCAAAGTAATGACTCTGGATTTAATAATAAAACAATAGGATTAACAAAGATCAACAAGAATGACAATGATGTACTCAGGTAAGGAGTACATCAAACAAGTGAAATCGAATAAGTAAAATGGTATACCAAAGGAAAAATTACTTTCAAATGAATAGTAATAGGATGAAATGAAATATTGAAACGAATGGCTAGAGATATAGAATGAAATATAGAAGTCTCAAACCTTAACTCCAATAAGCGACATTGCTATAAGAAGCAAATATGAATGTTAAGAATGGAAACAATGTCAAATGAGTATAGGATCCATTAATCCAATAAGCAAAACTTTCAAGAAACAATTGATATGCTAGAAAAGTGTAACTCTCTCTCAAATAAGTGAGAATAGAGTAAAAGAAAATAATAAGACTGATAGAATAGGAAGCACAAAGGGGTGTCCCACCTACACACTTAAACACCAACAAGTCAAATCCTACAATCTATCTTCCTTCAAAACAAGACACTAAGGAGATCTAGAGAATCTAAGGAGTCATAACAATCACCAAACAAGATAAATCACTCCAAAATTTTACATTCCGTACCAGACCAATCACTAAACAAGATAATTCACCGATTACCCAACAAGATTAACTAATGAAGACTCCAAAATCTGATAACACAATACAGATTCATACTAACCCATTATAACACAAGAGAATCCTCAATCAACAATTTAGAAAGTCATACCACCTAGAACTCAAAAGCTTGATGTAGGTAAGTAAATGTTCAGCCACCGAAATGCATTCTTATTTCCTCAAATAATTCTATCTCCCAACAATTACATCTTCAAATAAAGTAACTTTAGTCAGGAATCACTCCAATTGTTTCCAAGGTTTAAAGATCAAAACTCCAAAATATCCATTAATAATATAGCAATCCCAAATAGTAGAAGTATTCACATGTTATACAACACTTCATTCCATTCACAAATATACATCACTAATTCCTCAAATAAATTCATTCTAAATTAACCTCAAGAAAGTATAATCTGAGTTGAGACTCCAAAAATGTCTAATCACAACCTCATGGAAACCTCAACTTATAATTCATCTCCAAGTAATAACAAGTTAAACATGGCAACAAAAGTAATTATAATCATCAAGATACATTGCTATTTTCCTCGAACAACTTCATTCTCGCTAAAGGAACATCAAGATCATTCCACTAAGCCGAAACTAAAATCCATAAACATAACAATTAAAATCTAACTGATAAACTTCTAGAATAATAATAATTCAAAATCATGGCCTATCTCTATTTCCGAAAATTCTTACAACCACCCTAGACATTAAAAGGTCACTCACGAGTTAAAACATGTATGCAACTATATCATATGAAAGACAAGTATAACGTAATGCGCAATTATCATACAATGCAACATTATCACATAACACACAATTCAACATATAAGAAGCCAACATAACATAAACAGGTTATATCACAGAAGTAAGTTATAAACAATTAAAGTCACATAAGCAACAAACTTCACATAAGACAAGTTGATCACGTAACTCACATTGGTCACTTAAAGTACATTGAGCACCTAAAGCACGTTGTTTCACATAATCTAGTTATAAACAATTAAAAGCACATAAACAACTAACTTCACACAAGGCACAAAATCACATAAAACACAATTGTCACATAATACACATTAATCACATAATGCACATTAATTACAACACATTGAGTACGTATAACACGTTATCACATAAAACATATTGACCACATTAATTCACTTAACACACAAGGCATATTGGTCACATAGAAAGTTAGACACATAAGTAAATTAATCACATAAACATATTAACATATCTTTCACTTTTCTTTCACTTAATACATACTTGCATGCTTAGACCACTACCCACATTCCGAGGATACCCCGGCTGACAGCTAACATGCGCTCTGATACCACTTAAATGTCACGCCCCAACTCGACCCCTCCTATAATCAGTCAGGACGCAACGGAATTTCGGCAGTATAACGACAGTGAATAGGATACCGAGGCTCTAAACCAACCTCTTTAGAACATCATACATCAAACTCCATAAACAATCCCAACAATCATCTCCTCAATTAAGTTAACAACATACAACACATCCATATTATACAATAATCATTCTTCAACATTTCAATCATAGTTATACGCCTCCGTTCCAACTTAATACATATGCTATACATACATTTCAAAATAGATTATACAAAATATTATTTTACAACAACTAAGATAATCTCCTGGCAATGACTCCTGCACATAAGACTCATCCACATACGACACATTTTCCACATTCTCCTCTTCAAGAGGCACGTACCCGTAATCCTGTAAAAGTACACCTGTATGCATGCAATAATAGAGAGTGAGCTTATATAAAATAAGCCCAGTGAGGATCCGATAGATCTCGAGCAAGGTCTACTAAACTCCTTGGAATAATCCTTTGAGTCAGTAAACACACAATAACAATAAATAATACTATCATCACATAACTATATGACCATTCAATAAAGGATACTCTCTCTAGTTGGTGTAGCTCCAAACGCCATCACGATCTCAACCATTCTTCTTGTAACTCCCCATTACTCACGCACCCGGGGTACCCCCAATAACCTCGCCCTCCATGACACCTCCGTCATGCGAGCTGGAGGCAATCTCTGATAGTCATGCCGTTATCAACCCGACAGCCCGATGCTGCCCGAGAGGTGGCACACACATACCAGAGACCCAGCAATAATAATAAACATCAATCATCAATATTCCGAGAGATCAGCAACAAAAGTGCCCGATTCCCGTACTCAATAATCAATCAATAAAACATTAATATAACATCAATATAACATTAAACAGCAAACAACTAAGTTAGATGACAAAGTAGGCCATCTAACCGAACATGCATTAAACACACAATCAAACTCTAATTTACCCATCAACAACTCACAATTCAATCACTCAACACCACCCAACCATCTAAAGGCATCGTTCAAGAAATTAAAGAATGACAACCTAAACTTCTAAAATTCATAACTTACAATCTACTAATCCAAACATTGCCAAATCAGTTTCTATCACTCACCCATTCAACCTACTACATTAACCCTCTCGGAAATCCACCATAACACCTCCAAATCATGCCCGATAACCCTAAAACCTCAAGGCACCTAGGCTGAAATTTCCGGATTTTCACACGAACAATGTAATCGAAAATTCGGCATTACAACAGCGCTAACACGTAATTATCAAGTATTTAGAAATCGACGGCAATCGATTTCGATCAACACAACTCATTTAATTCAACTTTGAACATTTTAATCAAAATTAAATACCCAGAAAATAAAAATTATGCTACATCCGACAGAAATTCGTAGTATTAGTATATAATGATCCCTAGCATGCAAGGAGCAATAATCTAACATCAGATTTCAATTCTAACGGTTCAATCTTCATTTATACGCAAAAACACAAAAATGACATTTTGAGATCTAGAATTTTTCTCTCACCTTAGATGCGATATAAGCCTAGGAATGCGTGCTATGCGTGCCCAACAAGCAGAATCCAAGTCGGTGCGAAGTTTCACGGACAAAAACTAGGTTTTTCTTTGAAAAATTGGATTGAAAACTTGAGTTTTTCTCTTTCTTTTTCTCCCTCTTTTCTCTCGGCCTTGTGTGTCACGCCCCAACTCGACCCCACCTACGATCAGTCAGGACGCAACGAAATTTCGGCGGCATAACGACAGTAAACAGATTTACGAGGTTCTAAACCAACCTCATTAAACATCATACATCCAATAATTCCTCAATACAAACAATAACATACAACACAACCATAATATACAATAAAACATCTTCGTTATACGCCTCCGTTCCAACATGACATATAATACCTCAACTTTATCATACATTTCAAAAGTAAGTTGAGACACAACTACAATTTAACTATAGACAAAAGGAAACCGCTAAGTTAACATCATTTGGTTCATCATCTTTTCAATATCTATTACATTAAGAACCGTAAAGCATATAAAGTCTATTAAACTAATATACAAGACATTTAACAACATAGGATCATGGATAAGACTCAGGGACATATGACTCATCCACGAAAGGCACATTTTCCACATTCTCCTCTTCAGGAGGCACGTACCCGTAATCTTGTGAAAGTACACCTGAAACATGCATTAATAGAGAGTGAGCTTATATACATAAGCCCAGTGAGGATCCGATAGATCTCGACAGTATTCACTACGCTCCTTGGATTTGGTCCTTTGAGCAAGTAAACACACAACAACAATAATAACATAAATAAAGCTATCATCACATAACTATATGACCATTCAATAAGGATACTCTATTTGGTGTAGCTCCAAACGCCATCACGATCTGAACCGTCCTTCTTATACCTCCCCATTACTCACGCACCCGAGGTACCTCACTAGCCCCTTCCCTCCATGACATCTCCGTCATGCGAGCTGGGGGGTAGCCTATGGCAGTCATGCCGTTATCAACCCGACAGCCCGACGCTGCCCGAGAGGTGGCACACACATACCAAGACTCCATATTCATCAATCATCATGCAAGCATAAATCAATCAATCAATTGGGAGATCAGCAACAAGAGTGCCCGATTCCCGCATTCAATAATAATCAATCAATAACATCAATATAACATCAATATTAAATTAAACAACAAACAACGTAGTTAGATGACAAAGTAGGCCATCTAACCGGACATGCATAATATACATAATTAAACCCTAAATTACTCAACAACGACTCACCATTCATCACTCGAACACTACCCAACCATCTAAGGCATCGTTCAAGAAATTAAAGAATGACAACCTAAACTTCTAAAATTCATAACTTACAATCTACTAATCCAAACATTGCCAAATCAGTTCCTATCACTCACCCATTCAACCTACTACATTAGCCCTCTCGGAAATCCACCATAACACCTCTAAATCATGCCCGATAACCCTAAAATCCTAAGATGTCATGGCTGGATTTTCCGGATTTTCACACAAACAATGTAATCGAAAATTCGGCATTACAACAACGCTAACACGTAATTATCAAGTATTTAGAAATCGACGGCAATCGATTTCGAGCAACGCAACTCAATTAAATCAACTTTGAACATTTTAATCAAAATTAAATACCCGGAAAATAAAAATTATGATATACCCGACAGAAACTCGTAGTATTAGTATATAATGATCCCTAGCATGCAAGGAGCAATAATCTAACATCAGATTTCAATTCTAACGGTTCAATCTTCATTTATACGCAAAAACACAAAAATGACATTTTGAGATCTAGAATTTTTCTCTCACCTTAGATGCGATATAAGCCTAGGAATGTGTGCTATGCGTGCCCAACAAGCAGAATCCAAGTCGGTGCGAAGTTTCACGGACAAAAACTAGGTTTTTCTTTGAAAAATTGGATTGAAAGCTTAAGTTTTTCTCTTCTCTTTTCTCTCCTCAACCTCACGGCAATGTGTGTGTGTGTGATGGTGTTTTTGTGTTGTGTGAGTGTGTGTTGAGGACATTAGCTTATAAGGTCAATTATTTAATTAAAGTCAAAGTTATTTTAATAGGCATTTTTGTATTTTTAATGACTTTAATTGCATTTTAGTGCTCACCAAGTTAAAAATAATTATGCAACCCCCAAGATATCTCAAGTGGATTATTTTTAGGTGACAAGAAGTTTTACATTCAAAGAATTCCACCCGAGTCGGCTTAAAACTCGATTTTCGCAAAAGTCGGTGTAAAAACCCTAATAAATTCTTAAGCCGATTTTAAAACCGTTTTCATCAAACACAGGTTTATTAAAGTCCGTGGACTAGGTCTAGAAGGGTTAAAAAGACCAGTTTCAAAATTATAGCGGACGTGTTTCGAAAACACTATTCACTAAAAATCGACGATAAAATTTCTGACTCCGTTTTTGATGAAAATTTCATGAATGCACATTTAGCACGTATTAGAAGTATTGACATCAAAATTATAACTTTCTAGGTCCTATAGCACATAAACAGGTTATATGCATGCAAAACGAGGTAAAGCACGTAAAACGAGATAAGCAAGAAAGTGGGGTTTCACATTCTCCCCCCCTTATAGAAATTTCGTCCTCGAAATTCTTACTTGATGTACGGAAAAGATCTGGGTATTGCTGCTGCATCTGATCTCGTCTCTCCCACGTAGCTTCCTCAATGCCGTGATGCTTCCACAATACCTTAACCATCGGAATCCTCTTCGACCTCAACTCTCGGTCCATCTGATCTAGAATACGAATCGGACGCTCGTCATAAGTCAAATTCTCTCGAAGTTGTAACGGCTCTGGCTCAAGAATATGAGAAGGATCCGGATTGTATTTCCGCAAATTAGACACGTGAAACACATCGTGGACATTAGAGAAGTTCTCCGGTAAAGCCAACCGATATGCCAACTTACCAACCCTGCCAGTAATCTCAAACGGCCCAACAAATCTCGGACTCAGCTTACCACCTTTACCATAACGAACAAACCCCTTTCGAGGAGACAATCTCAAGAAAACCCGATCTCCAACTGCAAACTCCAAGTCTCGACGACGCTTATCAGCATAACTCTTGAATCTACTCTGCGCCGTAAGCATTCTCTGCCTGATCAACTGAACATTCTCGATCTTCTCAAGAAGTTCTGGCATAATAGTCGGATCAACAGTCTTCATCTCTCCTACCTCGTCCCAATATAAAGGTGAACGGCACTTACGACCGTAAAGAGCTGCAAAAGGTGCCATTCCAATAGTAGCTTGATAACTATTGTTATAGGCAAACTCGGCAAGTGGTAGATGTTTCTCCCAGTTCTTCCCGAAGTCCAGAACACAAGCCCTAAGCATATCTTCCAAAATCTGAATAGTCCGCTCAGACTGACCGTCGGTCTGTGGATGATACGCTGTACTGAAGTTCAACTGAGTACCTAAGGTCTCCTGAAGTTTCTCCCACAAACGAGAAGTAAATCGAGGATCTCGATCAGAGACAATACTAGATGGAATACCGTGAAGTCTAACAATCTGATCCAGATAGAGATCCGTCAACTTTGTAACCTCATCTCCTAACCTCATCGAGATAAAATGAGCTGTCTTCGTCAAACGATCCACGACAACCCAAACTGCATCATTACCCCTCGGTGATCTAGGCAAACCAGTGACGAAGTCCATCGTAATATGCTCCCATTTCCACTCTGGTATAGCCAACGGCTGAAGTAAACCTGCTGGTCGTTGATGCTCGGCTTTCACTCTCTGACAAGTCAAACATCTAGACACAAACTGAGCAACCTCCCTCTTCATGTTGTTCCACCAGTAATGATGTTTCAAATCCCGATACATCTTGGTTCCACCGGGATGAATAGTATATTTAGAATTATGAGCTTCCTCCAGAATACCTCGTCTCAAGCCCGGTTCATCAGGAACACAAACCCTGTTCCGAAACCGAAGAATACCATCCTCATGCACTTTAAAGTCAGACTGATCATCCGAAATCTGATCCTTGATCTTCTGAAGTTTAACATCAAGTCGCTGAGCTTCCCTGATCTGAGACAACAATAAAGGCTGAATACGGAGATGTGAACACATCACCCCAACCTGAGTGAACTCTGGTCTCCAATAACTAAACTCCTCAAGAACCTCCCACTCTTGACAGCCAAACAAGAAATACTAGCCTTCCGACTGAGAGCATCTGCCACAACATTTGCCTTCCCAGGCAGATAATTGATAGAACAATTATAATCTCCAAGAAGCTCCATCCACCTCCGCTGGCGCATATTCAACTCCTTCTGTGAGAATAAGTACTTAAGACTCTTATGATCAGTGAAAATCTCGAACTTACTGCCCCACAGATAATGACGCCACTTCTTGAGTGCGAAGACAACTGCTGCCAACTCAAGATCATGAGTCGGATAATTCACCTCATAAGGCTTCAACTTCCTGGAAGCATAGGCAATAACTCGGCCATCCTGCATAAGAACACATCCCAAGCCCTCCTTGGATGCATCACTGTAAATGACCATATTATCGGTCCCCTCTGGTAGAGCAAGAACTGGAGCGGTAGTTAACCTCTTTTTCAACTCCTGAAATCCACTCTCACACTTCTCGTCCCAATTAAAGATAGTCCGTTTCTGAGTCAACTTAGATAGTGGCCCCGCAATCTTTGAGAATTCCTTAACAAACCTACGGTAATAACCCGCCAAGCCAAGAAAGCTACGGACATCAGTAACACTCTCTGGCCGCTTCCAAGACATCACCGATTCAATCTTAGTGGGATCTACAGAAATACCACTCTGTGTAATAACATGGCCAAGAAAAGAAATCCGTTGCAGCCAAAATTCACATTTGCTGAACTTGGCAAACAACTGATGCTCCTGCAACTTCTCTAATACAAGCCGTAGATGTTGCTCGTGCTCCAATTCAGATTTAGAATAGACCAAGATATCATCAATAAAAATCACCACGAACTGGTCCAAGTACGGCTGAAAGACTCGATGCATAAGATCCATGAATGCTGCCGGTGCATTAGTCAAACCAAAGGGCATAACAACAAACTCATAATGCCCGTACCGAGTCCTGAAGGCAGACTTCGGAACATCGTCTGAGCGAATCCGAAGCTGATAATACCCCTGCCTCAAATCAAACTTAGAGTAGACTTTGGCTCCCTGAAGTTGATCAAACAACTCATCAATCAGTGGCAAAGGATATTTATTCTTGATAGTCACCTGATTCAAACCACGGTAATCTATACATAACCTCAAGGTACCATCCTTCTTCTTCACAAATAAGACTGGAGCTCCCCAAGGTGAAGAACTCTGCTGAATAAATCCTTTCTCCAACAACTCCTGTAACTGAGTCTTCAACTCCTTCAACTCAGCTGGTGCCATCCGGTACGCCGATTTAGAAATAGGTTGAGTACCGGGAACAAGATTAATCACAAACTCTATATCCCTATCTGGCGGCAATCCTGGCAACTCCTCGGGAAATACATTAGGATATTCCCGGATAATAGGGACTTCCTCTAGCTGTAGCTTAACAGATGGCTTGTTGATCAAATAAGCTAGATAACCCGAACACCCCTTACTCACCAACTTAACGGCTTTAGTTGCTGAGATAACAAAACTCGTCTTAGCACCCCGGTTACCCGCTACCTCAACTACTGGCTGATCTGGCAAACGAAACTGTACTACCTTGGTTCTACAGTTCAACTGGGCATCGTACTTAGAAAGCCAATCCATACCCAAGATAACATCATACCCCCGGATAGGAAATAAAATAAGGTCCGAAGGAAAACTATGCCCCTTAACATGTATTATGCAATCCTTACATACTAAGCCAGTAACATACTTATCAGTCAAAGAGGTACTAATCTCAACCACATAAGGCAATCTTTCAGGTTGCAATTTAACACGTTGCACACAAGCAGGAGTAATGAAAGAATGCGTAGCACCAGAATCAATCAATACTTTAACAAGTTGATCAAGTATAAGAAAGTTACCTTCCACAACTGCAGTCTCCTCAGGCATCTCCTCTAAGTCAACTGCATAAGCCCGAGCCTGAACCTGCTGCTGCTGTGGTACACTACCCGTAGGCCTACCCTGGTAACCCTGAGTCGTTGCCCGACCCTCAGTCCTCGCATACTTAGGGCAATCCTTCGCCCTATGATCGATGCTACCACAACCCAAACATGTCCCTGCCTTTACCCTGCAGTCGGACTCTACATGCCCTGAGCGCTTGCAGTAATTACACTGCGATGATGTGGCACTAACACTGCCCCTAGAATAACCAGAAGCTGAAGAAGCAGCTGATACAGCCTGCTGCTGAGGTCTCACCACACTAGGCCTATACTGACCCTGAGACTGGGCTGGCCTAAACTGAGTCTGAACCTGATATGGCCTCTGCTGAAACTGAGGCCGATAGTAACTCTGCTGACTCTGTGGCCTATAAGAACCCTGCTGGGCAGGTGGCCTGTAGACAAACTGCTGTACTGGAGGCCTATATAAAACCTGCTGGCCCTGCGGCTGATACGGCCTCTTACTAGGCTGACTGGAGACAATCTGATCCCCTTTCCTCTTCTCTAACCTAGAAGCTGCATCAAAAGCCTCAGTGAAAATATCATAACGATTCAGAGCCATCACATCCTGAATCTTGGGCCGCAACCCCAACATAAACCTGCGAGTCCTCCGCTCCTCGTCTACCATATACTCCGGTGCATACCGGGACAATCGAGTAAATGTGGCCTCATATTGAGCCACTGTAGCATCTCCCTGGACCAAGGCTAGAAACTCGGCCTCTCTCCGTTCCCTGCAAATCCTCGGGACATACTTTGCTCGGAAAGCCATCAGAAAAGTACCCCAAACATAAGGAATACCCTGTGCCGCCCAGCTAGTCCTTACCGTGCGCCACCACTCCTCTGCCTCGTCATCTAACAAATACACGGCAAAAGAGACTTTCTGCTCATCAGTATAGCCAAGTGGATCATAAATCTTCTCCAACTTGCTAATCCATACCTCCGCCTTCCTATCATCCGGCTCCCCCTGAAATCTCGGTGGGTGATATCCTAAAAAATCCTTCAGGGTACCACGCCCGTGGTTACCACCCTGAATATTCAGAAGCAGAGCCTGCATAGCCTGATTCTAGGCAGCCTGCCCTGCTAATAACTGTGCCTGACTAGCCACTAACTCTGCAATCCGCTCCATAGCTGCTCCTAATCGGTCATCACCCCCGTCACGGCCCGGTGCCACGTTACTCGGAGTCTCATCAGTCATCTCAGACCTACCTCTGGTTCTCGGTCGACCGGCCATTCTACTAATCAAAGAGTTAGCACAGTTATAGCACGTAGACAGGTTATAAACAACTATTAACACATAAATAACAAACTCATATCAAACACATAAACAAATTGATCACATAATCACATAAGCACTTAAATCACATAATCACTTAATCAATTAATCATACCAATACATATTTCATTTTTTCTTTCCTTTCATACATATTTCATGCTAAGACCATTACCCACATTCCGAGAATACCCCGGCTGACAAATAACATGAGCTCTGATACCACTTAAACTGTCACGCCCCAACTCGACCCCACCTACGATCAGTCAGGACGCAACGGAATTTCGGCGGCATAACGACAGTAAACAGATTTCCGAGGTTCTAAACCAACCTCATTAAACATCATACATCCAATAATTCCTCAATACAAACAATAACATACAACACAACCATAATATACAATAAAACATCTTCGTTATACGCCTCCGTTCCAACATGACATACAATACCTCAACTTTATCATACATTTCAAAAGTAAGTTGAGACACAACTACAATTTAACTATAGACAAAAGGAAACCGCTAAGTTAACATCATTTGGTTCATCATCTTTTCAATATCTATTACATTAAGAACCGTAAAGCATATAAAGTCTATTAAACTAATATACAAGACATTTAACAACATAGGATCATGGATAAGACTCAGGGACATATGACTCATCCACGAAAGGCACATTTTCCACATTCTCCTCTTCAGGAGGCACGTACCCGTAATCTTGTGAAAGTACACCTGAAACATGCATTAATAGAGAGTGAGCTTATATACATAAGCCCAGTGAGGATCCGATAGATCTCGACAGTATTCACTACGCTCCTTGGATTTGGTCCTTTGAGCAAGTAAACACACAACAACAATAATAACATAAATAAAGCTATCATCACATAACTATATGACCATTCAATAAGGATACTATAACGCCCCGAACCCAACCCCACGCTAAGTCAGGCTCGGACCCGTCACTCGGACAGAGTCTCCTCTGTACCAAGGACAAACTGATACTTGCAAACATTCATTCAAGACATCCGAACTAAAAGCAACAACTTATCCACAATAACTCCGAAGCCAAAACACAATCACAAGGCCATCCGAGCCTTGGAGCAAAATTTTCTACTAAAGCACACAAGCATGCGAGATAAGTTGGTTTTAGTTATAAGTAGTTAATTACAATAAACTTCTAAGTTCCATATGAAGATCTACAAACACTCCAAGCATGCAAGAGAAAATAAAGTCTAGAATTCATTATTACATTCCAACAACTTTCTTAACTCTTAATACACTTTTACTAGACATATATATACAAGACTCTATGGTCTCAAAATACATTAACACCAAGAACTCCACATAAGAAGCACATAAATCCACCTCAGCACACAAGATCACTGATTCTGATCTACTTGAACTTCTTCCTCTTCTTCTACCTCTAATAGCTGGGGATTCACCTCAGCTTCTCCTGAAACATTTTAGATGAGGAGTGAGCAACAAAGTTGCCCAGCGAGGGAGGTGATGCAGCATGTAAACGTGCAATATGATATACAACACAAATAAATGTATATACAAGACACATAACCATCAAGACAATAAATCAAACTATTAATCACTTTAAAAAGGATATGGTTCCACTTCCAAGTCTTCGATCACGAGCCACGAACCACGAGTATCACGATTATGCCGGCAAAACCCAAACACCACACTTGGGATACTCCGGATGTATCCCGATCCTACGACCCTTTCTCCCGAGGTAGGTCCATGCCCAGCAGGTGAACCACGCCTCTGGGGTAGTGGAGTATGCCTCAGCGAGAAGGGAATAGGCACCATGGTAGTCGAGGGAGCACGGCAAGCCCGATGCCGCCCGTGTTTCTCGACGCTACCATGTCCGATATAGGTTGCGCAACCCAATTCAAGTCACAAGCAAGCAATAATATCACATAACACGTAAGAGGGATGACAAAGTAGGCCGCCCTCACATATATGCACGATAAAAGCTCATATATGCAAGATATTAACTAATAGATGCCAAAAGAAAACAATCAACATAATTAATCCCAATAATCCACTCAAATAACTTAAATACATCCTAAATATTCTATACAAGGCACTATTAACACACAATAAGTTCCAATTGCAACTAAAAGGGCTAAAAACTACTTTTCCCCTTTCTTTAATCGAGCTTTCTTTCTCCTAAGCATAGTTCGAGGTTCTCAAACCTACCCTAGTCTTTCTATATTCCTAATTAAGCTTAAAAGTACCCTTTAAAGTCATAAAAACTCATTTTTGAAGCAAAAGTTCGGGAAGGCCCCGAACGGGTTTGAACTATAGCCATACTAACCGAACCCCAATTTCGTGAAACGAAAGCACCAAAGGTGCTTCCTTAGCTCAAGGATACCCAAATCGATGCCCAAATTTGCCCGGATTGCCTAACGTGCAAAACCCCCTTTTTAAAGTAAGCTATTTATGCACTAAAGTTCGAATTCGGGTGATTCAATCTAACGTGGCTTTTCAATTACCTTCCCTAGGGTCTAGAGCACCTAATTGAGGCATCAATTCAAGTCAATTATCAAATTTTCTCAAAACCCTAGTTTTAGGCACTATTCATTGTCTCTTTGATCAATCTCAACATTCAACCGTTTAATTTGTTATCACACCACAAAAGTTAGCTCTAGAGGCTTTAAATAACTCATAGGAAGCATTCAACACAAGATATATTGCTATAATTGACAATTCAATAAATTTGAACATATGCAAACAAACTTTAAATTCAAACAAGTAAGACTCCCTCACAATTTTGAAGATGTAGAAGCTTTGTTGAAGGTCCTAAGTTGCTCAATAACCTCCCAAGATCAAACTATGAGCTCAAAGTGCTTGGATGAAGAAGCAAAAATCTCTCTTTTCCCTCTTTGAAGTGGACGGCCAGCAGGAGGACAAGGATGGCATTTCTGAAATTGTTTTTGATGACTAAAATGCTATGTTCTATTTTATTTTATGAGGTAGTTGTTTTATGTGTTGTAGACAATTAATATTCTAAGCAATTAAATCTCAAAACTTAATCAATTAAAGCTAATTGCAATTACAATTGCTTTCTAATTAAATACTATCACTATTCTAACGTAACACTATTCAAGGCTCACGGAAATTATTTTTCAAACGCATACTCCTAAGCTCGAAAGTTCAAAACGAAAATTTCTTGGCTCCTTTTAAATGTCGAATGACCTAGGAAAAATTTAAAATCAAGCTTTCGGAACAGTCAAAAATTTTATGAATAGTGATCCACAATAAAAACAATTAAGCAAGAAAAAATGATGCACGTAGAAATGCGCACATAAGTATGCAACGATTATAATAAATTTAAAGTGAAATTCTCGGGTGTCACACCCTCTCCCCCTTAAACTAATTGCGTCCTCGCAATTCTTACATGATTCGGCAAAGAGCTCCGGATACTTCTCTCTGATCTGATCTTCTCGCTCCCAAGTGGCATCCTCAACCCCATGATGATCCCAGAGAACTTTTACCATAGGAATATTTTTAGTCCTAAGTTCCTGAATCTTTCGGTCAACCACTCGAAGAGGCTTCTCAACATAAGCTAAGGACTCATCAATTTCCAACGGCTCCGGCTCAATGATATGCGACGGATCAGGATTATACTTTCTCAACAGTGACACATGAAAAACATCATGAATCCGACCCAAACTCGGAGGTAAGGCCAATCTATAAGCTAAATCTCCAACCTTCTCAGTGATCTCAAAAGGTCCCACGTATCTAGGACTAAGTTTGCCTCCTTTGCCGTGCCGAATCAAACCTTTCCGCGGAGAGACTTTTAAGAAAACATGATCACCCTTAGAAAATACTAAGTCCCGTCGACGTCTATCAGCATAATTCTTCTGTCGACTCTGAGCTGTAAGCATCCTCTTCTTTATAAGCCTCACGTTATCCACCATTTTAACCATCTCCGGAAGAATAGCAGGATCAACTGTTTTCATCTCACCTACCTCATCCCAATACAACGGAGACCGACATTTTCGCCCATAAAGTGCCTCGTAGGGTGCCATGCCAATAGTGGCCTGATAACTGTTATTGTAAGCAAACTCTGCTAGAGGCAGATATTTCTCCCAATTCTTGCCAAAATCCAGAACACAGGCTCTCAACATATCCTCCAGTATCCTGATAGTCCTCTCCGACTGACCATCCGTCTGCGGGTGATAAGCAGTACTAAAACTCAAATTAGTCCCCAAAGCCTTTTGTAGCTTCTGCCAGAACTGTGATGTAAACCTGGGATCCCTGTCTGACACTATCTGAGATGGAACTCCATGCAGTCTCACAATATTTTCAACATAAAGCTCAGCCAATTTATCGAGAGAATCTGTTTTCTTTGTAGCAATAAAATGCGAACTCTTCGTCAACCTGTTTACTACAACCCACACCGAATCATTACCTCGTGGTGATCTCGGTAAATCCGACACAAGATCCATAGTAACCTGATCCCATTTCCAGACCGGAATCTCCAACGGCTGCAACAATCCTGCTGGCCTCTGATGCTCTGCCTTAACTTTCTGACAAGTCAAACATTTAGCTACATACTCAGCTATCTCTCTCTTCATGTTGTTCCACCAGAAATTCTGTTTCAAATCTCTATACATTTTTGTGCTTCCAGGATGAATTGTATATTTAGAAGCATGAGCCTCAGCAAGAATCTCATCTTTCACAATCGAATTACTAGGAATGCAAATTCTGTTCCTGTACCTGAGAAGCCCATCATCATGCATCTTAAAGTTGGACTCTCCCCCTTTTGACTTCTCTAAAAGCTTCAATAGCTGAGAATCTGATTGTTGCGCTTCTCTGATTCTAGATAGCAATAAAGATTTGATTTGTAAACTAGCAAATTGAATACCTGATCTAGAAGCTTTCGGTTTCCATAAACACAGTTCTTCCACAATCTCCCAATCCTTGATTATCAAACTAGACACAGAAGCTTTCCGGCTCAGTGCATCTGCAACAGTATTAGCTTTTCCCGGCAAATAGCTAATGGTACAGTTATAATCATTCAACAATTCTAGCCAACGCCTTTGCCTCATATTCAAATCTTTTTGAGAAAACAAATATTTCAAACTTTTATGGTCAGTAAATATTTCAAATTTGTTGCCCCACAAATAATGCCGCCATTTCTTCAAAGCAAAGACAACAGCTGCAAGCTCTAAATCATGAGTAGGATAATTGAGTTCATATGGTTTCAATTTCCTAGAGGCATATGCTATGACTTTACCATTTTGCATCAAAACACAACCTAACCCTTCTTTCGAAGCGTCACTATAAATCACCAAGTTCTCGGTTCCCTCAGGTAAAGCAAGGATAGGTGCAGTGGTAAGTCGCTTTTTCAACTCCTGGAAACTGGCTTCACATTTATCATCCCAATTAAACACAGTTTTCTTCTGAGTTAAAGTAGTCAAAGGCCCTGCAATCTTTGAAAAATCTTTAACAAATCGCCTATAATAGCCCGCTAATCCCAAGAAACTACGGACTTCCGTGACAGTTTCAGGTCTTTTCCACGACATGACTACATCAATTTTAGCAGGATCAACAGATATTCCCTCCTGGGAAATGATATGACCTAAAAAGGCAACCTGTTTCAACCAGAATTCGCATTTGCTAAATTTGGCAAACAACTTGTGTTCTTGCAGGGTTTTAAGTACAATCCTCAAATGCTCTTCATGCTCTGACTCAGATTTAGAGTACACTAATATGTCATCAATAAAAATCACCACAAATTGATCAAGATAGGGTCGAAATACTCTCTGCATCAAATCCATAAAAGCGGCTGGAGCATTTGTCAACCCGAATGGTAAAACAACAAACTCATAATGGCCGTACCTAGTTCTAAATGCAGTCTTAGGTACATCCTCTTTCCTGATCCTCAACTGGTAATAACCCTGCCTCAAATCAAATTTTGAAAACACAATAGCACCCTGTAGTTGATCAAACAACTCCTCAATTAAAGGCAAAGGATATTTGTTTTTCACCGTTACCTGATTCAGACCCCGATAATCTATACACAAACGCAGAGTACCGTCTTTCTTTTTCACAAATAACACGGGAGCACCCCACGGTGACGAACTAGGCTGAATAAAACCTTTCTCAAGCAAACCCTGAAGCTGAATTTTCAATTCTTGTAACTCAGGGGAAGACATTCTATACGGGGTTCTCGAGATAGGACTAGTTCCCGGCAACAGGTCAATCACAAATTCAATCTCCCTATCAGGTGGTAACCCAGGCAACTCTTCAGGGAAAACCCCCGGAAACTCTTTTACAACAGGTACTTCATTCAATTTAAATTTATCTCCAGGCTGATTAATTAAATAAGCTAAGTATGCATCATAGCCTTTATTCAACATTTTAGTAGCTTTAATGGATGATATAATACGAGTCCCAGTAGACTTCCGACTCCCAGTTACTTTAATAACAGGTTGGTTAGGTACTTCTAAAGTCAAAACTTTCCTCCTACAGTCCAAACATGCATAATATCGCCCCAACCAATCCATCCCTAAGATAACCTCAAAGTCCCGAAATGGCATGATAATCAAATCAATAGGATACATGCAATTTTCAATGCAAATATTACAATCCTTACATACAGACTCCGTAACAAATTTAGTTCCCATAGGATTACTTACTTCAATCACATACGACAGTTTATCAACTTTTAATGTAGCAGACTGTGCACATGCAGGTGTAATGAATGAATGTGTAGCCCCGGTGTCAATCAAAACTACTACCGGCTGATTATTAATAAGAAAAGTACCTTCCACCACCACTGTCGTCTCTGGAAGCTCCTCCTGGTCAAGTGCAAATACCCGTGCCTGACCTCGTGGTACGGTAGCTGCTCCTGAAGCTCTCGTCTGGGCACCCTGGCCTGAAGTCTGACCCTGACCACCTCTAAACTTGGGACAATCCCTAACTCTGTGCTGATCACTGCCACAGCCCGTGCAACGGCCTAGCTTCCTCCAACACTCAGCCTCTGTGTGACCCTTACGATTGCAATGAGTACACTGTAAATTCTTCCTAACAGCAGCTCCTCCTGTAGGGGTCCTATAAGTAGATGTGGCAGAACTGCCCTGCTGAGATCTAGCAGTCACTGGTCGGGTCTGTGACTGTCCCTGTGGCTGGCTCTGAGCTGGTCTCGGCTGTGACTGTACCTGAACTGGTCCTGGGTAGCTCTGAGTCTGCCTAGGCTGCTGAGTCTGCCTCTGATAACCCTGACTCTGAGACTGAAACTGCCGTTTGCTTGACTGACTAGACTGAGCTAACACATCTGCCTTACGTTTCTCATATCTCGATGCAGCCCGAACTACTGCAGCATAGCTCGGATAATCTTGTGAAGACAAGTTAAGCATGATGTCACTCCTTAACCCTGTAATAAATCTCTGAATTTTCACATCCTCGGGCTGAACTAAAGCAGGCACATATCGAGATAGTCTCGTAAAGGTAGCCTCATACTGGTCTACAGTCATGTTCCCCTGTTTCAAAGCTATAAACTCATCCTGATGCCTCTCACGGGCTACAACCGATACATATTTATCCCGAAACTCACGAACAAAATCAGCCCATACATGCTGAACCCTCTCAGCATCCCATTTTTCTCTAATAGTGCGCCACCAAGCCTCGGCATCACCCTCCATTAAAAACGTAGCACAGTTGATCTTTCTTTCATCGTCACACTCAAGTATTGCAGCAACTTTCTCGAATTTACTCAGCCACAACTCTGCTTTCATATCATCTGGTTCACCATAAAAACTGTATGCTCCATGATGCAGAAATTTATCAAATAAGTTACCTCCCGCAGTACCACTGCCCTCTGCTCTGGCAGTCTGATTACCTCCGCCGGTGCCTGCTGTACCCTGCTGAACCACAAACTGTGCTATGGTATTCATCGCAGTAGCCATAGTAGCTAAAATCTGGGCAGTGCTCGGCTCCTGACCCTGTTGTACATTCCCAGCTGCCCCAGCATTCTGCCCTGGTACATTCTGTCTAGGAGCCTCATCCGGCTCACCCCGTGGTCTACCCCGTCTCCTCATCACAATGCTAGAAGAACATCATATTATAATAGGCAAATAAACTATGCAAGATAATTTACACATTGTTTTCAAACGTTTTACTCACATTAGAACACATAAAACACTTAACAACAATCAATACTAACTTTTCATATTCTTATCATATTAAGCTTTATCCTTCTTTTTCATGCTAGCATGTCTTATATCTAAGTACTTAAACAACTAAACACTTACATATTCACATAATTCATTTCCACATATAGACCTCTACCCACATGCCAAGGAATTTAACCCGGCTTCAAGCATTCTAGTAGCTCTGATACCACTTAAGGTGTAACGCCCCGAACCCAACCCCACGCTAAGTCAGGCTCGGACCCGTCACTCGGACAGAGTCTCCTCTGTACCAAGGACAAACTGATACCTGCAAACATTCATTCAAGACATCCGAACTAAAAGCAACAACTTATCCACAATAACTCCGAAGCCAAAACACAATCACAAGGCCATCCGAGCCTTGGAGCAAAATTTTCTACTAAAGCACACAAGCATGCGAGATAAGTTGGTTTTAGTTATAAGTAGTTAATTACAATAAACTTCTAAGTTCCATATGAAGATCTACAAACACTCCAAGCATGCAAGAGAAAATAAAGTCTAGAATTCATTATTACATTCCAACAACTTTCTTAACTCTTAATACACTTTTACTAGACATATATATACAAGACTCTATGGTCTCAAAATACATTAACACCAAGAACTCCACATAAGAAGCACATAAATCCACCTCAGCACACAAGATCACTGATTCTGATCTACTTGAACTTCTTCCTCTTCTTCTACCTCTAATAGCTGGGGATTCACCTCAGCTTCTCCTGAAACATTTTAGATGAGGAGTGAGCAACAAAGTTGCCCAGCGAGGGAGGTGATGCAGCATGTAAACGTGCAATATGATATACAACACAAATAAACGTATATACAAGACACATAACCATCAAGACAATAAATCAAACTATTAATCACTTTAAAAAGGATACGGTTCCACTTCCAAGTCTTCGATCACGAGCCACGAACCACGAGTATCACGATTATGCCGGCAAAACCCAAACACCACACTTGGGATACTCCGGATGTATCCCGATCCTACGACCCTTTCTCCCGAGGTAGGTCCATGCCCAGCAGGTGAACCACGCCTCTGGGGTAGTGGAGTATGCCTCAGCGAGAAGGGAATAGGCACCATGGTAGTCGAGGGAGCACGGCAAGCCCGATGCCGCCCGTGTTTCTCGACGCTACCATGTCCGATATAGGTTGCGCAACCCAATTCAAGTCACAAGCAAGCAATAATATCACATAACACGTAAGAGGGACGACAAAGTAGGCCGCCCTCACATATATGCACGATAAAAGCTCATATATGCAAGATATTAACTAATAGATGCCAAAAGAAAACAATCAACATAATTAATCCCAATAATCCACTCAAATAACTTAAATACATCCTAAATATTCTATACAAGGCACTATTAACACACAATAAGTTCCAATTGCAACTAAAAGGGCTAAAAACTACTTTTCCCCTTTCTTTAATCGAGCTTTCTTTCTCCTAAGCATAGTTCGAGGTTCTCAAACCTACCCTAGTCTTTCTATATTCCTAATTAAGCTTAAAAGTACCCTTCAAAGTCATAAAAACTCATTTTTGAAGCAAAAGTTCGGGAAGGCCCCGAACGGGTTTGAACTATAGCCATACTAACCGAACCCCAATTTCGCGAAACGAAAGCACCAAAGGTGCTTCCTTAGCTCAAGGATACCCAAATCGATGCCCAAATTTGCCCGGATTGCCTAACGTGCAAAACCCCCTTTTTAAAGTAAGCTATTTATGCACTAAAGTTCGAATTCGGGTGATTCAATCTAACGTGGCTTTTCAATTACCTTCCCTAGGGTCTAGAGCACCTAATTGAGGCATCAATTCAAGTCAATTATCAAATTTTCTCAAAACCCTAGTTTTAGGCACTATTCATTGTCTCTTTGATCAATCTCAACATTCAACCGTTTAATTTGTTATCACACCACAAAAGTTAGCTCTAGAGGCTTTAAATAACTCATAGGAAGCATTCAACACAAGATATATTGCTATAATTGACAATTCAATAAATTTGAACATATGCAAACAAACTTTAAATTCAAACAAGTAAGACTCCCTCACAATTTTGAAGATGTAGAAGCTTTGTTGAAGGTCCTAAGTTGCTCAATAACCTCCCAAGATCAAACTATGAGCTCAAAGTGCTTGGATGAAGAAGCAAAAATCTCTCTTTTCCCTCTTTGAAGTGGACGGCCAGCAGGAGGACAAGGATGGCATTTCTAAAATTGTTTTTGATGACTAAAATGCTATGTTCTATTTTATTTTATGAGGTAGTTGTTTTATGTGTTGTAGACAATTAATATTCTAAGCAATTAAATCTCAAAACTTAATCAATTAAAGCTAATTGCAATTACAATTGCTTTCTAATTAAATACTATCACTATTCTAACGTAACACTATTCAAGGCTCACGGAAATTATTTTTCAAACGCATACTCCTAAGCTCGAAAGTTCAAAACGAAAATTTCTTGGCTCCTTTTAAATGTCGAATGACCTAGGAAAAATTTAAAATCAAGCTTTCGGAACAGTCAAAAATTTTATGAATAGTGATCCACAATAAAAACAATTAAGCAAGAAAAAATGATGCACGTAGAAATGCGCACATAAGTATGCAACGATTATAATAAATTTAAAGTGAAATTCTCGGGTGTCACAGATACTCTATTTGGTGTAGGTCCAAACGCCATCACGATCTCAACCGTTCTTCTTATAACTCCCCATTACTCACGCACCCGAGGTACCTCACTAGCCCCTTCCCTCCATGACATCTCCGTCATGCGAGCTGGGGGGTAGCCTATGGCAGTCATGCCGTTATCAACCCGACAGCCCGACGCTGCCCGAGAGGTGGCACACACATACCAAGACTCCATATTCATCAATCATCATGCAAGCATAAATCAATCAATCAATTGGGAGATCAGCAACAAGAGTGCCCGATTCCCGCATTCAATAATAATCAATCAATAACATCAATATAACATCAATATTAAATTAAACAACAAACAACGTAGTTAGATGACAAAGTAGGCCATCTAACCGGACATGCATAATATACATAATTAAACCCTAAATTACTCAACAACGACTCACCATTCATCACTCGAACACTACCCAACCATCTAAGGCATCGTTCAAGAAATTAAAGAATGACAACCTAAACTTCTAAAATTCATAACTTACAATCTACTAATCCAAACATTGCCAAATCAGTTCCTATCACTCACCCATTCAACCTACTACATTAGCCCTCTCGGAAATCCACCATAACACCTCTAAATCATGCCCGATAACCCTAAAATCCTAAGATGTCATGGCTGGATTTTCCGGATTTTCACACAAACAATGTAATCGAAAATTCGGCATTACAACAGCGCTAACACGTAATTATCAAGTATTTAAAAATCGACGGCAATCGATTTCGAGCAACGCAACTCAATTAAATCAACTTTGAACATTTTAATCAAAATTAAATACCCGGAAAATAAAAATTATGCTATACCCGACAGAAACTCGTAGTATTAGTATATAATGATCCCTAGCATGCAAGGAGCAATAATCTAACATCAGATTTCAATTCTAACGGTTCAATCTTCATTTATACGCAAAAACACAAAAATGACATTTTGAGATCTAGAATTTTTCTCTCACCTTAGATGCGATATAAGCCTAGGAATGCGTGCTATGCGTGCCCAACAAGCAGAATCCAAGTCGGTGCGAAGTTTCACGGACAAAAACTAGGTTTTTCTTTGAAAAATTGGATTGAAAGCTTAAGCTTTTCTCTTCTCTTTTCTCTCCTCAACCTCACGGCAATGTGTGTGTGTGTGATGGTGTTTTTGTGTTGTGTGAGTGTGTGTTGAGGACATTAGCTTATAAGGTCAATTATTTAATTAAAGTCAAAGTTATTTTAATAGGCATTTTTGTATTTTTAATGACTTTAATTGCATTTTAGTGCTCACCAAGTTAAAAATAATTATGCAACCCCCAAGATATCTCAAGTGGATTATTTTTAGGTGACAAGAAGTTTTACATTCAAAGAATTCCACCCGAGTCGGCTTAAAACTCGATTTTCGCAAAAGTCGGTGTAAAAACCCTAATAAATTCTTAAGCCGATTTTAAAACCGTTTTCATCAAACACAGGTTTATTAAAGTCCGTGGACTAGGTCTAGAAGGGTTAAAAAGACCAGTTTCAAAATTATAGCGGACGTGTTTCAAAAACACTATTCACTGAAAATCGACGATAAAATTTCTGACTCCGTTTTTGATGAAAATTTCATGAATGCACATTTAGCACGTATTAGAAGTATTGACATCAAAATTATAACTTTCTAGGTCCTATAGCACATAAACAGGTTATATGCACGCAAAACGAGGTAAAGCACGTAAAACGAGATAAGCAAGAAAGTGGGGTTTCACATTGTGTGTGTTTGAGGAGTGTGTTTTGTGTTGTGTGAGTGTGTGTTGATGACAAGGAGTATTTAAAAGCTTGGTCAATTAAAAAAATGCAAAGTCAAAGTTAGTTTTAATTAGTATTTTTGTGTTTTTAATGACTTTAATTGCATTTTAGTGCTCACCAAGTTAAAAATAATTATGCCACCCCCAAGATATCTCAAGTGGATTATTTTTAGGTGACAAGAAGTTTTACAATCCAACAATTTCACCCGAGTCGGCTTAAAACTCGATTTTTGCAAAAGTCGGTGTAAAAACCCTAATAAATTCTTAAGCCGATTTTGAAACCATTTTCATCAAACACAGGTCTATTAAAGTCCGTGGACTAGGTCTAGAAGGGTTAAAAAGACCAGTTTCAAAATTATAGCGGACGTGTTTCGAAAACACTATTCACTGAAAATCGACGATAAAATTTCTGACTCCGTTTTTTTATGAAAATTTCATGAATGCACATTTAGCACGTATTAGAAGTATTGACATCAAAATTATAACATTCTAGGTCATATAACACATAAACAGGTCAAATGCACGTAAAACGAGATAAAACACGTAAATCGAGTTAAAGCAGAAAAGTGGGATTTCACACGGACGGAGTCTCCCCTGTTTCTAGGCAAAAAGTAAACCTGCGACAACACATAAATGGACCAATACCATGTCCAAACATTCAACCACCTCAAGGCCATCCGAGCCTTGTTCTCAACAAGCAACCACAAGCAAATACACATACACTTCCAATTTAAAAGCTAACCTATCTCTTTACATTTTTGACAAGTACATTCAAACTAGACAATTAAACCATACCAAGCTACTGCATAAAATAAACTATCATGCCATTTTAACTCTTTTCCTTTGGACATTACAAACATGCATTGAAGTTAAGCTATGCTAACTGATTACAGAAACTAGCTTATCAATTTACCTCAACTACCTAGCTAGATTTAAATTACATATCTTTTAACAATAAATACATACAACATATGAAAACATATATCTTTACAACTTCGACAATCAAGCCACATAGGCACGCAAGACAACTCTTCAAGCACGAACTTTCACGAAATCACGAACTTTCCAGCTAACATGACATTTCCTGAAATGTGGTGGTGAGGAGTGAGTATACACAACACGTATACTCAGTGAGGGCGAGACAGATATCGAGTTGGAGAGAAAGAAAGTCGTGCAATGCAAATAAACACAGCTAAGCAATAAGGTCAATAAGAAAGCATTCAATACAAACGACAATATATTAAACATTCAAGAAAGCATTAACACAACCATTCAAAGCTATACCACACTATGAAGGCTATGGTTCACTCTTCGAGCAATATACCATTTCACGAGCGATACATCAATCTCGAGCTTGATGCTGACAACGATGACAATAAGCGCGCAACCACCTTATAACACCAATTTGGAATACCCCGGAAGTATCCATCAATCTACGACCCAAATCTCCCTGGGAGGCAACCCAAGCGAGAAGAGGGAATAGCTACGGAGCTAGAGCAACCAACACTGGAAACCCGAGGCCACCCAGAGAGGCCCATCACTCACGCGCTGGACACTATGCAATGCAAGACTCGATACAAGGCGATAAACAAGCGAGAAACAAGATATCAAGCATTATCAAAAATTGATAAACATTTCAATCAATAAACAACTCTAACAAGCGTAATAAGCATTAACAAGCATTTACAATCAAACAAGTAACAAGAACAACACCAATTAACCATATCAAGCAATAACAAGTATCCTATAGGCATTATAAGCATTCTATAAGCAATATAAACATTCTATAAGCATTATAAACATTCTGTAAGCATTATAAACATTCTATAAGCATTATACTATGAAAACACACAAAATCCCAAAAATGACCCCAACTTTCACAAGCTACTACTTTATAACGAGCCACGAGCTTTGGAAACCGACTTCACCAATCCTCCTAGGTCACCATAAGGCACGTCTAAAGACCCCGAAACTTTACTTTACCCTAGAATTCACGCAAAGTCCCGATTTTTCCTTTTGCTCATTTGAACTACAACTACCTCAACCGATCACCAAACCAATGCCATAATCGCACCAAAAGTGCTTCCATGGCCTCCCGAAACAATGCCATCACGCAAAATGAGAAAACGCCAAACTCAACCTAAACGACCCCGACTTTTACTAAGCCATTTTTCTCCATTTTTCCATTAAACATTCCAATTAAACCACACATTTAGGCATTATAGCATATCTAGCATCTTCCTACATCAACAGAACATGTAACGGAGCAACTTCATCGAAACGGGGGTTTACTATTTATTACACAATTTATATTTCAAATTCGATATTCAACAGCAAAAAATGTTAAAAAGCTATAAATACATGTTCTACAATTAACAAGGAACATTCTTTATGCATTAAAACGATTAAACTAACTATCTACGCAAAAAATGTAAAAATCAAAGTTTAGATACAAATAT
The DNA here is from genome assembly GCA_037974665.1 of Ehretia macrophylla. NCBI lineage: Eukaryota > Viridiplantae > Streptophyta > Magnoliopsida > Boraginales > Ehretiaceae > Ehretia > Ehretia macrophylla. The sequence continues at coordinate 76,514,914 of CM075773.1, forward strand.
TTTAAATGCGCAAATAACGATGAAACCCTCACCTTAGACGCTCCTAGAAGCTAGGGAAACCACGCTGGATGCCTCGGAAACCACCCAGCACAAGCTCACGCGACGAAATGAAGATTTGAAGTTGAAATGTTTTTTTTTCTTTTTCCTCCATGGTTTCGGCCATGGCTCTTTATTTTTGTGGTTTTGCTTCTTTTATTTCTTATTTCATGCTTAAATAAAGAATGACAATGGTCAAATGGTCAAGGCTTTGGTCAAACTAACTTAAACTTGGTCAAATAGGCTTATTTCATGCATTTTAAAGCTAAAACAACTAACATAAATCCAATTCTAGTTAAATACAACTTAAAACACTAAAATTAAAACACTAAATGCTAGTTTTCACTATTTACTGAGGACTGGAAATCGCTTCCTAACTATCTCTCTCGATATGCTATGCACTTTGCGTCAATAAAAGAATAGCAACTAAATCTCAAAGAATTTAAGAAAATAAAATTTTTGAAGAGTAATCATGGTTCAAAATTTACTCCGGCTCGAAGCTACTTTTCATTTAATTGAAAACCGAGCCTTTAAGTGCAAGAAAAATAAAACTGATTGACATCAATATGAAAAATAGTTGATATTCCATTAAAATATTTAGCTCAAGTTTTATTCTAATTACTTCTAAAAGAAATATGAAAATAAAGCTTCAAATAAATGTTTAACTAAAAATAAACACAAATCCAATGCTAACATTTAAGATGTCACTTAGTTAAATGCAATTAAATGTCATTAAATGCATGCCGGGTTCGGGTTATCACATCCTTCCCCACTTAAAACAATTGCGTCCTCGCAATTCTTCTTCCAATAGAACTCTGCATCATCTGAAATCCAACTCTGACTAATCTTCTTTGGCTGCTGAGCAAGTGGTGAATAAAGATGCTCGTAGAAACACTCGAATAGAAATCCCAACCAAGAATGCCGAGAAAATACCAACTAAAGACTGAAGCAAAGATACTGTAGATAAAATCACATCACATATTAGTGATAAGAGGAATACCGAATGAATACCCCATACACGAATCTCTAGTAGAAGTTCAACTATTACTGCCCGAGAATCCCCAAGCAAAAGCCAAATAAAGGCTCAATCAAAGGTTCTATCTAGAGGTCCAAAGAATTACCCCGCTGGCCATGAATTTCATAGAAGAATTCCCTGTTAAGAGTGCTGAAGAAAATACCAAGAAACCCAATCAAATATACTTCCAAAGTTCCAAAGAAGCCTTCCAAATAATAACCTCATGGAACAACCAATTAGATTCCGTGTTTTGCTATCAAATGCTGAGAGGAATGTCAAAGGAAATAGCAGAGAAGATATAATGTGCCCCATAAGACAACCAAGTTGAATAACAAACATAGTTTCCCAGATGGACGAAAACTCCAAGGATAAACACCAAACTGGTGAACAATATATCGAAACCAAACTCTGAGGCCTCTTCACTGTTTGCCAAGTGAGAACTTCGTACAACCTTGCCAACAAGGAAAATACCAATAGAACGCCCAATAAGAATTTCAAGGAATACCATAAGTAGTATTATACAATAAGTCTGATAGGAACTCCAAATACCAAACCTACTGAGGAACATTGAAGAAGATATCCGAAACAATGCTCCAATAAGAAAGTAGCCAAGTTTGCCCAATAAGTAAATACTAAATAAATGGCCACTAAGGATCCCAGAGAATGCCATTGAAGAATTTCCAATTAGGGATGCCAATGTCACACCAATAAAGACCGAGACATATATACCATAGATATTACTGTGCAGTAAGGCCGATTGAAATCCCAATAGCCAAATCCACCGAGAAATGCCAACAGAAGTCTCCAAAGAATACCCATTAAGAAAACCAAAGAATGCTCCAAAGAATAACCAAATAAAACCCCAAGAGAAAGCTACTCCTTCACAACTGTTAAGCACAGAGGAGGACCATAGAGATTCGCCAATAACCGATCTCCAAAGCAAACACCAATTCCCAAATAAAGGCTAGTCAAATGCCATTCATTTCCTGTCAATCCATACACCTTGAAAAGCCAGCAATGAACCACTTTCTTCAGGGAAGGAAGATGACTTACTTACCATTTCCATTGGACATGTATGAATGCCAATATATCACAGTTATACACATGCCTTAAACTATTATGCAAGCAAGTTTACAAAACAGTTTATTCAACAAAGTCACTCAATCACGACAATCAAGTCAAGCACAACATAATCAATTCAAACCACGACATAGCTAATTCAAGACATTCTATACACACATTACAAGTAATACTTCAAGCAAATAACAATTCACGAGGTCAATTCAATTCACGATGCCAATTCAATAAGTCAATTCGATAGACAACTAGACATTTCACCTTTCTTGAGAAACATTTAACACATAACACATAACTTTATCACATAAGTGCATACATTCAAGTCAAGACACACAATCTCACATACAAGCATACACTTTCAAGACACACTTAACAAGCACACATTCGAGGGTCACTACCCACCAGACCGAGGACCCTGTCTCGGTTTATGAGTTAGACAAGCTCTGATACCACTTGTGACACCCCGATCCCTCTCGAGACCGGAAGTTCTAACAATCAATCTAATCACAACCCAAATCCAATCCCGGGCATAATTTTTAGGGAAAACGGATGGAGTCTCCCCTGTTTCTAGGCAAAAAGTAAACCTGCGACAACACATAAATGGACCAATACCATGTCCAAACGTTCAACCACCTTAAGGCCATCCGAGCCTTGTTCTCAACAGGCAACCACAAGCAAATACACATACACTTCCAATTTAAAAGCTAACCTATCTCTTTACATTTTTGACAAGTACATTCAAACTAGACAATTAAACCATACCAAGCTACTGCATAAAATAAACTATCATGCCATTTTAACTCTTTTCCTTTGGACATTACAAACATGCATTGAAGTTAAGCTATGCTAACTGATTACAGAAACTAGCTTATCAATTTACCTCAACTACCTAGCTAGATTTATATTACATTTCTTTTAACAATAAATACATACAACATATGAAAACATATATCTTTACAACTTTGACACTCAAGCCACATAGGCACGCAAGACAACTCTTCAGACACGAACTTTCACAAAATCACAAACTTTCCAGCTAACATGACATTTCCTAAAATATGGTGGTGTGGAGTGAGTATACACAACACGTATACTCAGTGAGGGCGAGACAGATATCGAGCTAGAGAGAAAGAAAGTCGTGCAATGCAAATAAACACAGCTAAGCAATAAGGTCAATAAAAAAGCATTCAATACAAACGACAATATATTAAACATTCAAGAAAGCATTAACACAACCATTCAAAGCTATACCACACTCTGAAGGCTATGGTTCACTCTTCGAGCAATATACCATTTCACAAGCGATACATCAATCTCGAGCTTGATGTTGACAACGATGACAATAAGCGCGCAACCACCTTATAACACCAGTTTGGAATACCCCAGAAGTATCCATCAATCTACGACCCAAATCTCCGTAGGAGGCAACCCAAGCGAGAAGAGGGAATAGCTATGGAGGTAGAGCAACCAACACTGGCACCGAGGCTACCCAGAGAGGCCCATCACTCACGCGCTGGACACTATGCAATGCAAGACTCGATACAAGGCGATAAACAAGCGACAAACAAGATATCAAGCATTATCAACAATTGATAAACATTTCAATCAATAAAAAACTCTAACAAGCGTAATAAGCATTAACAAGCATTTACAATCAAACAAGTAACAAGAACAACACCAATTAACCTTATCAAGCAATAACAAGTATCCTATAGGCATTATAAGCATTCTATAAGCAATATAAACATTCTATAAGCATTATAAACATTCTATAGGCATTATAAACATTCTATAAGCATTATACTATGAAAACACACAAAATCCCAAAAATGACCCCAACTTTCACATGCTACTATATCCCCCTTTGCTCGTTTGAACTACAACTACCTCAACCGATCACCCAACCAATGCCATAATCGCACCAAAAGTGCTTCCATGGCCTCCCGAAACAATGCCATCACGCAAAATAAGAAAACGCCAAACTCGACCTAAACGACCCCGACTTTCACTAAGCCATTTTTCTCCGTTTTTCCATTACACATTCCAATTAAACCACACATTTAGGCATTCTATCATATCTAGCATCTTCCTACATCAACAGAACATGTAACAGAGCAACTTCATCGAAACGGGGGTTTACTATTCATAATTTACTATTCATTACACAATTTATATTTCAAATTCGATATTCAACCGCAGAAAATGTTAAAAAGCTATAAATACATGTTCTACAATTAACAAGGAACATTCTTTATGCATTAAAATGATTAAACTAACGATCTACGCATAAAATCTAAAAATCAAAGTTTAGATACAAATATTTCAAATGCGCAAATAACGATGAAACCCTCACCTTAGACGCTCCTAGACGCTAAGGAAACCACGCTGGATGCCTCGGAAACCACCCCGCACAAGCTCACGCGATGAAATGAAGATTTGAAGTTGAAATGTTTTTTTTTTCTTTTTCCTCCATGGTTTCGGCCATGGCTCTTTATTTTTCTGGTTTTGCTTCTTTTATTTCTTATTTCATGCTTAAATAAAGAATGACAATGGTCAAATGGTCAAGGCTTTGGTCAAACTAATTTAAACTTGGTCGAATAGGCTTATTTCATGCATTTTAAAGCTAAAACAACTAACATAAATCCAATTCTAGTTAAATACAACTTAAAACACTAAAATTAAAACACTAAATGCTAGTTTTCACTATTTGCTGGGGACTGGAAATCGATTCCTAACTATCTCTCTCGATATACTATGCACTTTGCGTCAATAAAAGAATAGCAACTAAATCTCAAAGAATTTAAGAAAATAAAATTTTTGAAGATTAATCATGGTTCAAAATTTACTCCGGCTCGAAGCTACTTTTCATTTAATTGAAAATCGAGCCTTTAAGTGCAAGAAAAATAAAATCGATTGACATCAATATGAAAAATAGTTGATATTCCGTTAAAATAATTAGCTCAAGTATTATTCTAATTACTTCTAAAAGAAATATGAATATAAAGCTTCAAATAAATGTTTAACTAAAAATAAACACAAATCCAATGCTAACATTTAAGATGTCACTTACTTAAATGCAATTAAATGCCATTAAATGCATGCCGGGTTCGGGTTATCACAATGCCCGTCTTCTAAGGTGGGTTATGACCTTTTATATTTTTTCCTTGTGGTATGAACTGATAGGTAATTGTCAAGATAGGATCTGTTAACCTCCGATGAGAGGCGATATCCTATGATATCTGAGATCAATTGGTAAACGAGCAAGTCCTTGGCCAAGGCGAGTATGAAGTGATGTAAATGAGTTTTTTCATGGAAGTCATCTCTTGTTTCACCGATTCAGATTTAGACAGAGTATCAGATGTGGGCTTAACCATTTCATGGTCCTTTCCCGATCGGGGCACTTGTAATGGAAGGATTAGACTGCACGCTAATTCTCAATGGTTAAATGGATTCATGAAAGACGTCGTCTTCATTATCGTTTATATTCTCATGATACGTTCATTGCTAGTGCGTCACTCATGAGCATGATGGTATTTCGTTAAATGACGGAGACATTTTCGAAATAGATAAGGAGGTTTATCGGGTCCCTCATCAATACGCGATTATGAATCTAGAAGGTCACACACTAATAAGTATCATGAATAAGTTCACCAGGAGCTTGTATTATGTGGTTGGTGGTTTTAAGGTGTTAAAAGTCATCAATGTTGGTATTTGGGCCAAATGTGTAATTTCAAAAAATTTTGGGGTCAATTTGTAATTACCAAAACTTTTTGGGCCAAACTGCAAATATTAAAAATTTGTTTCAATATATTTATTCTAATAGAGATTAGAATGGACAAAAACAATATATATATATATATATATATATATATATATATATATATATATATATATATATATATATGTATATATATATATATATATAAAGGTGTTTATATGTATATGTGTAATGATGATATAATTTGTGAAATGCCACGTCTTCATCCTAGTCATCAAATGAAAAAGCCAAATTAATGATAGGGCATTGACATGTGGCATGTGAGATATAGGATCGTCCATGTCATCAATCCTAGTCATTTGAATTTGAATTGGATGGATGAGATTGACTTTTGAATAAAGACAAAAGAATCTTGTCTATTGCTTTTGATGATAGAACCCTTTTTCCAAGTGTCATGAAAGAGAAAAAGGTATCCCTTGGATTGTAATGATTACAATCCAAGGCTATGCATGGCTTGGTTGATTCAAGTAAGAAATAGAAATGGTTTGATTGGCTCTTGAATGCATAAAAACAATTACATAATAAGTTATCAAATAATATTAAAAAGGTGACAATCTTCTCTTTCTTTCCACTAAGATTTTTGGCCAAGAGGAATAGGGGATAGAAGACATTCATCTTGCTATCAAATTGCAATGATTGTGATCCTATGATGTGCATGCATTATCAAGAAAAGTTAGCAATTGTGATTGGCTACACTTTTTGATATTGTTAATATATTATTTGATTAAAAAGATGACAACCTCTCTCATGAAACAACACACAATTTCGGCCAAGGCAATTTAGGAGATAGAAAGTTCATCTTCTTCCTATTGCTTGGTGATTCTCGGCCATTGCTAGGTTTTCAAGAAGCTTTTGCATTTTGATAAAAACACCACATAAACATAGCTTGTTACTTAGAAGATATACTAGCACATATTTGTCTTCAAGTGAATGGTGGACTTTGGATACTTGTGGACCAAGTAGACCCTTCAAGTTAGAAGGACTCCATTACTCCAACTTAAAGCCAAGCCATCAACCAAGTTGTCTATGAAAGGTATACTAAGGACCTCGCTATTTCATTACATATAGTACATATACAATGCTAGCTTGCTAGTTTATGGACATATGTGAAAGAATGCATGTTGATCTTAGCTGGAAAGTTTTGAAATATGCCTTGCCTAGTTTCGGCCATATCTATGTATCCATGCATAACTTTCTCGATCTTGAATCCAACCATGATATATGCTTAAACATGATATCTATATGTGTTGGCTTGCCTCCCTTTCAAGTGGTATCAGAGCCTTTTGGTTTTTGATGTCCATAGAACTAGCATAATGGTATTGTATTGATATCTTGGTTGGGCCATGTGTATGCATACTACCTAGGCTGATTGTTAGCTCTTAAAATGTGCAAGTTTTTGAAGTTTATGATAAGCCTACATGATTGCATGTTTAGATCTAGTCTTGATCCATGCTTGTATGTGTAGATCTTATGGATATTTGAGATCATATATGTAAACTTGAGCTTGCATGTTAGATCTATACTTGTTAATGGCTATTTGTCACATGCATGTTAATAATAGTTGATCTTCTTGTTGAATATGCTAAAGTATAAAGATAATTGTTGAGATTGATCTTTGCATGTTGGCATATGTCCTTGAATTAAGAGTTCATGCTAAAAGTTAAAAAGGTGTTTCTTGAAATGATCTTTTCTGCATGTATGTAAAGTCAAAACTTGATGAAAACAAGGTAGTCTTGTTATTTTGAGGTGGCCAAAATTCCCTATGTGTGTGGGCTTGGTGTGTTGTTTTTGTTGGACATGGTTATGTGCTAGTGGTTGCCTTGAAGTCTTCAAAAGGTTAAATAGATTATAAGCATGTGTTAAAATGAAAGTTTAAAAAGTTGTTTTAAGCTTATTTTAACTAGTTCATGCATATAATTATGTTGAGGACTATTTGATGTTTAAAGGAGTTTAATAGTCAAATAGGCAACTAGTTACATGTCTTGAAAATTCCAAAAACAATTTCACATAATAAAAGGCCATTATATTATAATCTTGAATTTGGATATAGTCTATTGTGTTTTATTTAGATATTTCTAAGTTTAAGAAATGTTAAAAGCTATTATATGTTGATATAATGTCTTTTAATGAATTAATGGGCTAAAATGAATGTACGTAGGCCAAAGAGACATAGTGATTTGGGCTTGGGCCTTGTGTGTATGTTTTGGATTAAATTTTAGCCTAATTGGGCCACTTTATGTGATTGGGCCATAGACTTGTGTTTTCTTTAAAGTTTTGGGCTTGCATGTGATTATTGTTAATTATAAAGGGTTATGAATTAATGGGCCATTCTGATTTGCATTAATGAAAGGTGTTTTTCAAGAAAATGAAATAAGTATAGATAAAGTTTAATTTTCCATGATGATGAGTTGATTAAACTTATATGCTAAGTTATTATATGTGGATTATTATATACTTGATATGAATAATCATGCATATATTTATATCTTGAGAATGGTGAATTCGATCATGGATTTGGGCTTTAGGGTCAAAAATTATTGGGTTGTAATATAAGACATAAGTCTCAATTTATTTCTTGTCATTTGAGAGAATTATGTAATGAGGACTTTTATGTAATTCTTCAAAAGGAGCTAACAAGAAGCTCAATGGACTTTTCTAAGGAGTTGGAGGCCCAATAGAGATTTCAAGGAGTTGAAGATCTTTTAAAGAAAATAGTTGTATTTCTTTAAGCCCAAAAGCCAAGCCCATGGTCCACCATTTATTTACCTTTGCATTGATACTATTTAAATTGCTATAATTGTGATTATTAGCTTAATTGCCAAAACTTTTGGGGCCAAACTGTAATTATTGAAAAGTAGTTTCAATATATTTATTCTAATAGAGATTAGAATAGGCAAAAAATAATATATATATATATATATATATATATATATATATATATATATATATAAAGGTGTTTATATATGTATATCTGTAATGATGATGTAATTTGTGTATTGCCAGGTCATCAAATAAAAAAATGGCAAATTAATGATAAGGCATTGACATGTGGCATGTGAGATATAGGATCGTCCATGTCATCAATACTAGTCATTTGAATTTGAATTGGATGGATGAGATTGACTTTTGAATAAAGACAACGGAATCTTGTCCATTGCTTTTGATGATAGAACATTTTTGCCAAGTGTCATGAGAGAGAAAAAGGTGTCCCTTAGATTGTAGTCATTACAATCCAAGGATATGCATGGCTTGGTTGATTCAAGCAAGAAAGAGAAATGGTTTGATTGGCTCTTGAATGCATAAAAGCAATTAAATAATAAGTTATCATATAATATATAAAAGATGACAATCTTCTCTCTTTTTCTACTAAGATTTTCGGCCAAGAGGAAGAGGAGAGAGAAGACATTCATCTTGCCATCACATTGCAATGATTGTGATCCTATGATGTGCATGCATTATCAAGAAAAGTTAGCAATTGTGATTGGCTACACTTTTTGATATTGTTAATATATTATTTGATTAAAATATGACAATCTCTTTCATGCAAAAGAGATACACAATTCGGCCAAGGCAATTGAGGAGAGAGAAAGATCATCTTCTTCCTCTTGCTTGGTGATTCTCGGCCATTGCAAGAACTTTGAGGCGCTTTTGCATTTTGATAATATACCACACACACATAGCTTAACACTTAGAAGATATACTAGCACATATTTGTCTTCAAGTGAATGGTGGATTTTGGATGCTTGTGGACCAACTAGACCCTTCAAGTTAGAAGGACTCCATTGCTCCAACTTCAGGCCACACCACCAACCAAGTTGTCTACGAAAGGTATACCTAAGGACCTTGACATTTCATTACATATAGTAGATATATAATGTTAGCTTGCTAGTTTATGGACATATGTGAAAGAATGCATGTTGATCTTTGCTAGAAAGTTTTGAAATATGCCTTGCCTAGTTTTAGCCATAGCTATGTATCCATGCATAACTTTCTAGATCTTGAATCCAACTATGATATATGCTTAGACATGATATCTATATGTGTTGGCTTGCCTCCCTTTCAAAATGCTTCAGGCCTCAATCATACATAACACTTATATAGGTTTACCATATGAGACCAAATATGAGCATATGCAAGAACAATAAACACAAACCACTGCAAAAAGCCCACTTCAATCATTACAAACATTATACAACGCAAGAATTATCCTTACAAACTGATGAGGACATCAAGGTTGCTAGGAATGTCCAAGATCTAGTGCAAGTGCCAGTTGGTCGAATGATGAGAGCTCGCGCTAAAAGGTTCAAGGAAGAGCTGAATAACTTGGTTCATAAAGTTCTACAACAAGAGAAAACCATGTTGGCTATTCGGGGAGAAGAAAGACTGGTTGTACTCATCCAAGTAGACCCAAGAGAGAGCCAAGAACTAGCCATAAGCGTCCAAGTTCAATGAACCATTTATTTGGGCGAATTTTCCAACAAAGATTCAAGTCAAGATTCTATTTGCAAGATTCAAGAACTTCAAGATTATTCAAGAAGTTTCCGAAAGCTTAGAAGTTTTGGTCAAGATTTGACTTCTTTGTTATTCTATCTTAGTTCTAGTCTCAGTTTGTTTTGAATTCTAGTTTTTTCCCTAGGGTCTATTATGTTCGAAAATTAGGTGTTCACACTAGGAAGGAGTCTTTCTTTGGCTGCAAGTTAGCTTCCTTTTGACCTAGTTACTATTCATATTTTTGCCTAATTGAGATAGGGTTTAGGAGTTCTTTTTTAAATAGGAAACTTGTCTGTTCTTTGCCTATATAAGGCCAATTTTTTGTGATAATAAAGTTATACGTTTTTTACTATTTAAAATTGTGAGATTATTCTCTCTTGAGTTCTTCAAGAAACTCATCCGAACTTATCAAGGTTTCCTTGTGGCGTTCAACCTCAACTTATCAAATGGATTTCCATCCCCGTTTGTGGCATTTTCACCATACCAAGGTTCGTGTCTTGCTAGGCAAAGGGTCTCAGTTTCCATCCGATCCTGAAAGGTCTTAGGGTCGTTTGCCATATTTGGTGTTGGGTCGCGTTGCATGTTGTCATGGTTCGTATCAGTTGGTAATCAAAGCTTAGGTTTATCAGGTTTGCCTATCTTTTTCTTGTTTTCTTGGTCAATTCCGTGAGTCTAGGTTTAGTTCTTATATTTTTTTCATCGTTCTTGTTTGTGTCTTGCTGCCAATTTGTTTTAGGTTGTCTTAAATCCATTCTTGCTTTCAATTTCGTTTCTTGCCTTGTGTTGCAATTGCGTTATTGCTTCAATTTTGTTTTCTTGCTTTCAATTTCGTTTCTTGCTTAGATTTCAATTGGCCAAACCCTAGAATCTTGAATTAGGGTTTCTTGTACTTCTAAATTCAAATTCTTGGTTACTTGCTCATTGTGTGCGATTCTGAAAATCAAGAAAAGAGCATCAAGAAAAGAAAAGAAAAGTCAAGAAAAGAAAGAAAAGAGAGAAAAAATAATAATTCAGAGTTGAAAAGTCAAGAAAAAACACAAAATAGTGAACAGTAAAAAACAAACTTTTGTGGAACTAGCTGTCGAGGCTAAGCTTTTCTGAAGGGAAATGACATTCTGAGCATAACCCATAACTATGCTGTGGGTACCACCCTCTTAGGACGAAATTCCATCGTTTGCTATGAGTTTTAGGTGTTTTTCTGTTTTTGAATAGTATTTTTTCAATTTTTCTTATTTTTCTAGGTTTCCTTCTTCGGGTTTTGTTCAATTTTATTTGTCTAACCTTGTTTCCAGAGTCTTAGAGGTCTGTCAAAAAAAAAAAATTCAGAATCCTTGATAGAGTTGATACGCTACTTTGGTTCCTTTCTTGATATTCTTGGTTAGTTTCTAGAGAACTTAAAGAAGAATACGAGTGGCAAAAGGCAGTGTGTGTGAGATTATTATAGGGTAAAAGACAAATTAAATTCGAGTGAAACACGTGAGGAAGTGTTGATTTCAATCATGGCTCATAATCAAGAGGATGACATCAATGTAGAGGGTCAATAGCCCGTAGTTCCGAATTTGTAGATGCAAGCTTTGATGGGAGAGATGAGATGGATGATGAGGGCTGAATTGAAGCAACTACATGAGAGGTTGGATAGGGTAGAATAGCGAGCAGAAATGGCGCAACCACCAGTTGTTCCGAATGCACCAAGGAGGAATATGTTGTAGTAAAGAGTTGAAGATGTTGATGAAGTCGATGAGGAAGGTTTAGATGAGGAGCTTGATAGAATATCTATGGGCAGCAATGAAAGACATGGTCGAGTTAGAGAAGTTAGGGACCGTGTTGATAACAATTTGGGAATCATAAAGATGAAGATTCCTGCATTCCAAGGGAGGAGTGATCCCAAAGCCTATCTTGAGTGGAAAAAGAAGATCAAGTTGGTGTTTGATTGTCATAACTATTCCGAGTTGAAAAAGGTAAAGCTTGCTGCAATTGAATTTACTGATTATGCTATTGTTTGGTAGGATCAATTGTGTATCAATAGGAGGCGGAATGGAGATCGTCCTATAGCAACTTGGGATGAGATGAAGAGGGTGACGAGGAAGTGATTTGTACCCAGTCATTACTACAGAGATTTATACCTCAAGCTGCAAGGTCTTCATCAAGGTAATAAGAGTATCGATGAGTACTATAAAGAGATAGAGATGGCTATGATTAGTGACAATGTAGAGGAAGATAGGGAGGCAACAATGGCTAGATTTTTGAATGGGCTAAATTGAAAGATTGCTAACACCATTAAGTTCTATCATTATGTTGAGTTAGAAGATCTGGTGCATATGGAAATTAAGGTGGTGAAACAACAGAAGAGGGGTGGTACACGACCAAGACAAGCCCCACAATACTCGAGTGCATCTTGGAGGACAAACTACCCAAAGAAAGAAGATAATCTGTCTACTTCCAAGGCCAAGCCCGAGGCAAAACAATCCACCAATGCCACGACCTCTCAAGGTAAAACAGCTTCTACTACAACTCGTTCTAGTGATATTAAATGCTTTAAATGTCAGGGATGAGGTCACATAGCGAGTCAATGTCCAAACAAGCGGGCAATGGTAGTTCTGGAAAGTGGTGAGATTGAATCCGAAGATGATACACTTTCTGATGACATACCCATACTAGAGGACATCGCAGAATAAGAAGAAGAGTTTGGGGCAGATTATGGAGAAATGCTTGGATTAATGGCATGACGAGCCTTAAGTTTACAAGCTAAAGAAGAGGAAGAAGTAGTGGAACGTAAGAACATCTTTCATACTCGCTGCCACGTGAAAAATAAGGTATGTAGTGTTATTATTGATGGTGATAGTTGTACTAACGTTGCTAGTGCTTCTATAGTTGAGAAGCTAAGGCTCACAACAATTAAGCATCCACGTCTATACAAGCTGCAATGGTTCAATGATTGTGGTGAGGTAAGGGTTACAAAACAGGTTGTGGTGCCATTTTGCATTGAAAAATATGAAGATGAAGTATTGTGCGATGTGGTACCTATGCATGCTGGACATCTTCTCTTAGGAAGACCATGGCAATTTGATCGATGTGTACAGCATGATGGCTTCACCAACAAGTGCTCATTCATGTTCAATTAGCGGACAATCACTCTAGTTCCGATGACACCAAAACAAGTTTATGAGGATCAAGTATTATAAAAATTGAGTGACCTAAAAAATGTGAGTGATCAAAAGAATTTGAGTGAGCAAAAGATTGAGAGTGAAAAGAAAAAGAGCAAGGCCAAATCCAAAAAGGTAGTGAGAAGATAAAAGAATTCGGGCAATGAGGTAAAAATAGAGGGAAAACAAAGAATTTTTTATGCAAAAGCAAGTGAGGTTAAGAGAGCTTTGATATCAAAACGACCAATGATTGTACTTATGTACAAAGAGGCTCTTTTGAACACTAACCAACTTGACTCTGTATTGCCTAGTGTTATTGTTTCTCTCTTGCAGGATTTTGAGGATATGTTTCCCGAGGAGGTTCCACATGGTCTGCCGCCTCTTTGAGGGATTGAACATCAGATAAATTTCGTACCTAGATCTATTTCAAATTGACCAGCTTATAGGAGCAATCCACAGGAGACGAAGGAGCTTCAAAGGCAAGTCGAAAAGTTGATGGAGAATGGGTACGTGAGAGAAAGCATGAGTCCTTGTGTAGTTCCTATGATTTTAGTGCCTAAGAAGGATGGGACATGGAGGATGTGTATTGATTGCAAAGCCATCAACAATATAACGGTAATGTATAGACATCCTATTCCTCGCTTAGATGATATGTTAGATGAATTGCATGGTTCTTGTGTGTTTTCTAAAATTGATCTTAAGAGTGGATATCATCAGATAAGAATGAAAGAGGGAGATGAATGGAAAACAACATTTAAAACTAAATATGGATTGTATGAGTGGTTAATAATTCCTTTTGGATTAATTAATGCACCTAGTACTTTCATACGCTTAATGAATCATGTTTTGCGTGCTTTCACTGGTAAGTTTGTTGTTGTTTATTTTGATGATATTTTGATTTATAGCAAGAGTTTGCATGAACATGTCTCACATTTAAGTTTGGTTTTGGATGTGCTTAGAAAGGAGAAGTTATATGTTAACCTCAAAAAGTGTACTTTTTGCACCGATAAGCTTGTTTTTCTAGGTTTTGTTATTAGTGCTAAAGGTATTGAGGTTGATGAAGAGAAGATCAAAGTCATCCGAGAGTAGCCAACCCCCTCCAGTGTAGGTGATATTAGAAGTTTCCATGGACTTGCTGGTTTTTATAAGAGGTTCATGAAAGATTTTAGCACTATTACAGTACCACTTACCGAAGTCATCCAGAAAAACGTTGGGTTCAAATGGGGTGAAGATCAAGAGAAGGCGTTTCAGCTTATTAAATACAAGCTTACTCATGCTCCTTTACTTGCTTTACCTAACTTTACTAAAATGTTTGAAATTGACTGTGATGCCTCAGGGGTAGGTGTAAGCACTATTCTTATGCAGGAAGGAAGATCCCTTGCATACTTTAGCGAGAAGCTCAGTGGGGCTGCACTTAACTATCCCACTTATGACAAAGAGTTATATGCTTTCGAGACATAGCAGTACTATTTGTGGCCAAAGGAGTTTGTGTTAGAGATATGCCCTAATGCTACATATTTGGATGACATATATTGGGGCATTTTGACATTTACTTATGGCATTAGTGTTTATATGTTCGTTTACATATTGACATAATTAGGACATTCATATTCTCCTTCTTTACATGTATGAATGAGTCCCTAGTATTTTTATTAGAGGAATGTATTCTAAAAGCGTTTAGAATATGTTGGCGTATTTCCTTAATATCATAAATACTTAAAGCGTTCATAGTCCTTATATTATTTGATCGGGACTTCAATAATCTATTACGGATTATCACATGTGTTGTTACCTTTGATCAACATAAGGATGTTGATGATAAAGGATGGTGAGCCATGTGCCACAATAGCATAGTGATGCGACTAACAAACATGTGGGTGACTATTAGTTGAATAGTTCTCTGAATGTGACGTGAATAACAAATTACATGACTTTGGATTAATAATTTGTTATCTGTTGCGATTGTGCATGTAATCCTTAAACTTGAGGCACTACAGCTGTCATATGTATTGGGGTTTGATTCAAGCGTTTGGATAATGCCTGTCTCGACAAACGAGATGAGATACGTCCTCTCGCAGTTTCATTCGCCTAGTATAGTGATTGACAGGTAGTGGTCAAGATAGGATCCATTAACCTCCGTCGTGAGGCGATGTCCTATGTGATCTAAGCTTGGTTGTTTAATGAGGAAATCCTTGGCCAAGGTATGAATGATGGAGAAAGGGTTTTCCATGTGTTATCTCTCATTACACCAATTAGATCTATGCATAGTGTCGAGTTTATGAACTTAATCGAATCATGGTTCTTGCTCGACGGGACAACTAATAGAAGGATTGGATTGCACGGTAATCGGGGATTATAAATAGGTTCATTACGTGATTACTTCATCACCTTATAAATTGTCTTGATATGTTGCTAGACGTCACTCAAGACCTTAAGGGTGTTTCAAGAATTAAAGGAGAAATTCTTGAAACAAATCAAGAACCTGATTGACATTAAAGGTGTTTAATGTTTCCTTAGTGCTATTTGGCTATGAACCTAGAAAGTCACACCATATTAGCAAAGAGATTAAGTCTTGCTTAGTCTTGAATCATCTTCTCTAAAAAATTATTAAGAGTTAATAATTATAGTCTCAACCATTAAAAGTTAATGGGGGCAAATTTGTAAGTTTGGGAAAGTTTTGGGTGCTTAGTGCAAACAGGTAAAATCTGATTTCTTCCTATTGGTTGCCAACATGTTGATGTGGCAAAAATATTAGCCAATAAACACAAAGCACCAAGATCAAAATCCTAATCATCCATCTATTAATCCAAGGGTTGAAATTGGTCAACAATTGTAGGCTTTATTTAAGAGTTAAATAATAGCAACTTGTCTTGTGATGACAACTTGCAAGACAAATGCATTTGTATGTGTAGTCTTTCTCGGGTATGCCATGCAAAATAAGACAAAAGCATTTTGTTTGTTGTTTGTTTTCAAGTGGTCTTGGTCGGTCAAAGCAAGAGAAAAAGAACACAAAACATGGACCTTGTGTCTTGTGTTTTTCTTGGTCAAAGAAAAGAAGATAAAATAAAGACAATGTATTCTTCTCTTTCTTAAGCTAATGCACGACCAAAATTGAGAACAAGAGAAAGTTTTTCTCTTCTTCTACATTCTGAAAGATCAGCAACATACACCATAGATGGTTGCAAGAACACAAGTGTTTGTTCTTCATTTTTGCTTTTGTCATCTTGGATTAAATTGAGACTATGGAAGATAAACAAACTAAGAGTAGTTTTAAGTAATCTTTCAAATAAGAGAAGTGTTCTTGTTCATGAATCTTCCAAGGAGTTTGCTAGCAATACAACTCAAGGAGGAGGAAAGGCTTCTTCAAAATGCTAGGTGGACAATCTAGGACTTCTACACTTGTGGAAGGTTCAAGGAGTTCTCAAAGCTTCACCAAATGATTCTAACCTTTGGTCTTCAAGAGGTATTGTTCTCTTCTTGTATTACCTTTGATTTGAAATGTATGTTTCATAAATATCAAGTATTGGGATTGACTACACATATGAATGTCATATATGCTATGAAAAATTGTATTTCGTGCTATCTTCCGCTGCAAAAATTTTATTCTATATGTGCAATCCCGGATATCGTTCCATCAATTGGTATCAGAGCCATGACTTGATATTCATGCAATTACATGTATGTTTACATTTAGTTTCGTGAGTCTTGAGCACTAAAAAGAACTTGGAAAGAGTTTCATAGTCTATGCATGTTTGATGTTTAGATTTGTTAAGCAAATATTATGTGCACTGAAATTGCAACACTGATTTGACATAGTAAAACTTGTTGTTTGAGGTTGATGTTTGGACACGTTATGCTATAGAGATAGTAGAATATTTTATCCTCTAATATGCATCTCCTAATTTCGTGGCTAAGGGTTTCAAATAAATCTATTACAATGAGTTACTGATTCTCGCGCTTTTCTGGACAGACTACACAGTGTCTGTTCCGAGGGGCATAACTCAGTCAATTTAAATCCGAAATGAGCTCTGTTTGATTCTAAAATTATTTACACTCGAAGAGCTACGTGTCTGCAAAATTTTAGAATTTTTGAAAGATTGTAGGTAGGTGAAACGAATCAAAACATTTGGTGCATGTGCAGTAGGTTTGTAATAGTAAGATTACAAGTTGAAAGCCATGACTAATTAATTGGATTTTGGTAAAGCCCAAAGAGCCCAAATATTCATGGGCTTAAATCTGATAGGATTAGATGAATTTTTCTTGGAGAAGATTAATTCAAGCCTAGGAACGCAAATTGGACCACGAAATGGACTAAGAATTTGCATTGGGCCTTATTTAACAAATAGGGTTCTTTTATTTAACATTAGATGTTAAAAACTCAAGATATGAAACTTATTGCAACCATGTCTTTAATTTCTTTTATGGATGTGATTCATAATTATATTATTTATATCTTGGCATGATGGATGGATAATAGACTTATAGATGAATGGTTGAATGGTTGTAAATTCATTTGATGCCTTTGTAATTATATTCTTTCATTCATTTGATTTGTAATTGAGACATAAGTCTCATAGTTACATATATTGCAAGAGAGCAAATTGTAGTGAGACATGTGATGTAATTATTCTACAAATCAAGCCTGCAAAGGAGTTCAAGATCAATCAATGAGTTGATGGACTTGGAGGTGTTGAAGAGTTCAAGGTGCCAAGACCCTTTGAAGACATGAGATGTGCTTGCTTAGGTTTTGTGATTGATCAAATTTATATGGCTCAAATTTGATCAACCACTAAGTCCATGATCTACCATATTTATATTATTGCATATATGTTTATTTAGTTATTTTGTATGAGATGCATGCTAAATGGACTAATGTGCCAAGTGAGACCTAAATAAATTCAAAATCTTTCTACGTGCAAACATATTAGATTGTAAAGCGGTAAAAGTGTTTATCGTTGCCCTCCACTATCCTAGGTTATATTTGCTCGATTAGGTATATCTTGGCTAACCCAAAGGTAGAATGACATATTCCATGAAAGTATTATATTTACCTAGCAAGCATTGTGATGTTGTGTTGTTCCAATATCACGAGGCCAATAACGCACCAAAGTTGAGGTCTGGGATTCAAATTGTCGCAACACTATGACGGTGGGTGTAATCTAACTAGATCACGTTTCCAATAATGCACCAAAGCTGAGGTTATGGTGATTTAGGGGCAAAATTGCCATATATATCCTATATATTGATATAGATAGTAATCGTTGCTAACTCTTTGTTTGTATATTCCAATAATGCACCAATGCTGAGGGGTATTCATATTAAAGAGAATAATTGTCACCTACTAATGAGTCTTTAATTAGATTCACTATCTCATTTAGGAAGTGTGGGACTCGATAAAATTAGTGGGAGGTATCATTTAATTAAATGCCAAATTAAATGTTTTAACAAGTTTTATGTCAACTTGCGATCTTATTTTCTGCATACGTTTATGGCTACAACAGTGAACCCGTTTTTATTAACTAGACTATATATCGCGTATCCGAACCAAATTTTTTGAATTAACGATTTTATCTAAGAATGGTTCTTAGAAACTTAATCAAGTCTTAGAAATAAATGCTCCGTTATTTTTCATCTTGATAATGTATCAAAACAGAAAATTGTAGTACTTATGGTTGATAAGTAAAATAAGTTAAATATGCTAAGGAGTTGTATTCTTTCATAGTTTGCATATAGGAATGCAAGATGTAAATAATATGATTCTAAACTAGCAAATGGTTATGTTGTAAGCATATTTAATAGCATGATATTAGATATAAATAGAATTCATTTTCATAATTGTATTTCCTCGTTGATTAGTGGTAATGCAAAGAAGAAAGACAAAGATAAATGATTTCTATCTGCCAAGGGGAGCATATCTAAGAAGAAAATTAAGGATTGTATAGGCATGTGTAAATGATGTTTTCATAGCCTTAAAACCGGACATTAAAAGAGGTTTTAATCCAAAGTATCTTTATAGCTTGAATGTCAAGGTTGTAAAACTACTATAAATTATAAATCTTCTTTTTATTATGATTGGTACTACTTAGTGTTTTTTATTCTAATGAAACATTAGTGAATGTGTTCATGGATAGAATTTTAATCACAGTAGTGCACTTTTGGAAGCGTGAAATATTTTTTAGTGTTAGCAAATGAAACAAAGGTTGTTGCGTTAGCTAAAGACAATTTGTTTGCATACCTTCTGGACATATTTTGTATTTTAAGGATTATACTTAAATGATATTAGGAATAAAATGTATATTCCTAAAGCTTGTAAAAGTGTATTATGGTATAGTCTTTATTATCTTGATATGAACGAAATAATGTATTGCAAACATATTGTCAACCGTTATAACCATCCACCAAATTTTAAAATATTGCTCAAATAATCCAAATTAGTTGTAGTTTCTACATGATTAGGTTTTTCTAATAATAAGATGATGATTAGGTTGGTTTGATCAACTTATACATCTTATTTATTGGAATGGTAACCAAGTCATCATTTGTTTGATAAAGGATTAAAACTACGAGGCTATTTGGATTAGTACATGTTGATGTATTTTAGAGCTATTTGTGAATAGGCTCGTATTGAAAAATGTATTAGTACCTTATGATTAGATCATGAAGGTAAAATACTTAAGTACTATTTTGTTTGAGTATCCCAAATTTTGATATAGTATCGAAATTAACAATGCCCGGAGTACCACAATTAAATGGGGTTTGCTTAGTGAAGAAAACGTGTTTTGTTGGACATAGTACAATTGTTGATTAGTTTGAGTAATCATTATATTTATTTGTGGGTCATGCTTTCCTCAATTTAATTTTATGTTGAATCGTAAATTCCTACTATTGCTAGAACTTTATATTTGATATAAGTTGGACAACAACCAAGGATTAAATGTGTTAATTTTGGTTTCTCCTACTTTTATTGAAAAGTTTTTAAAGGACTAGTGCGAGTTTTGATTAAAGGTAATTTTATAGTATATCGTAGTTTTGTAGGATATAATTTCTACTTAATGATTAATGTCTATTGATCTATTATATTGTAATCTTTCTTGAAGAAAATGTTTTGTTCAAGAAAATGTTACTTTCTAATAAAATAGAAATTGATGAAGTATCCTCTAAAACTATAAAATCACCTAGACCAAAGTAATGAATCTATTCAATAAGGTCCGGAATGTGTCATCACACAAGATCTTTTTAAATCTAGTAATATATCTTATCCTTAAAAGGAATATTTATGGATATCTTTTTAGGATGCACGAAAGTTGTTTGTGTATTTGAGATAATGATCAATTAGTTGATCCTATGATTTACAAAGAAACGATATATGTGATATCGACTCCAAGAAACTATATAATGTAAAACATATTAATTAGACTCCATATACTTTAACTTAATCTAGATATTGATTTTCGAGATAAATGTTGAAGTTAATGAAAAAGGTTGGTGACCTTTTATAGCTAGATTGGTTTTTTTTAAAAGATATCATCAAATGCAAAAATGTTGGCTATGATGAAGTCTTTTTACCAATTATTGTGATTTAGTCTCGTTGTATTATGCTAGTCATTATAGCACATTGTATTACTTTATTGATGATTATGATATATTGATATAAGTAATATGTGCGTACTTGATAAATCCACTTGTGGATTTTTAAGTAAATTTCTTGGAATTGTTTCGTCCAATTCAAATGAGATTAAAGAGTTAGATTTCATTTAAAATGTGGATGAACCTTGTGATTGCAAAAAAATAGTGGGAACGTATCCACTTTTCTATGACTGCAATAATGATGACTTGGATATCATGGATGATGATATGTGTGTTATGATATTAATTAAAGTCTAGTCATATTAAATGCTCTCCATATAGAACATGTCGTTCGTATCTTATGAATTCGTTGTTGTGGTGATAATACGAAGAGATTACTCGACATATTCATTAGATTGTACATAGAGTGTTTTTGAAGTTGTTCAAGAAACTCTAGATGCATAGCAAATTTACGTTCAAGTTATAGTAACTTCATATTTGCTATACTATGTACAAAGCCTGATATTGCATAAATTGTAAAGTGTTACGAGTAGATATCAATCCAATCCAGGTTTGGGAACGGTGGATAAAATTAAAATATATTCTGAAGTACTTGGGAAGCACCAAAGATATATTTTGGTTTATGGAGGAGGCAAATTCCGTAGTGACGGATTTACAAGTTCAGATTCTTAATCTGAATCTTATAATAGAAAGTCTATGTTAGGGTTCATATTTATTTGTAGTGGGAGCTCAATAAGTTAGAAAGGTTCTGACCAAACTATAAATTTCATTACATAACTCATGTCTTTTGTGATATGTAATATTACAAAATAAATTGTTTGGATTGAGGAAATCATACGAGTTGGTTATGGTTCCTACCGTTAAGTTGTGATGCTTTTATGTTACAACTATACGGAGCTACTGCACAAGCTTGTGGAACCCAGGTCTCACAGTATGTCCAAACATTTGGAAAAGTGTCTCCATTTTCATGCATTGCACCTGTAGCCGATAATCATATTGACATATGTCTTTGCAAAAAAACGACCACATCTCTTGATGTAGTTGACCCACTAACCGTAGCTATGAACCTATCATAGTTAGGTCCTCATTTTGAGGAGATGGATATACGATACTGTCACGCCCCAACTCGACCCCACCTACGATCAGTCAGGACGCAACGGAATTTCGGCGGCATAACGACAGTAACAGATTTCCGAGGTTCTAAACCAACCTCATTAAACATCATACATCCAGTAATTCTTCAATATAAACAACAACATACAACACAACCATATTATACAATAAAACATCCTCGTTATACGCCTCCGTTCCAACATGACATACAATACCTCAACTTTATCATACATTTCAAAAGTAAGTTGAGACACAACTACAATATAACCAAAGACAAAAGGAAACCGCTAAGTTAACATCATTTGGTTCATCATCTTTTCAATATCCATTACATTAAGAACCGTAAAGCATATAAAGTCTATTAAACTAATATACAAGACATTTAACAACATAAAGTCATAGATAAGACTCGGGAACATATGACTCATCCACAAAAGGCACATTTTCCACATTCTCCTCTTCAGGAGGCACGTACCCGTAATCTTGTGAAAGTACACCTGAAACATGCATTAATAGAGAGTGAGCTTATATACATAAGCCCAGTGAGGATCCGATAGATCTCGACAGTATTCACTACGCTCCTTGGATTTAGTCCTTTGAGCAAGTAAACACACAACAACAATAATAACATAAATAAAGCTATCATCACATAACTATATGACCATTCAATAAGGATACTCTATTTGGTGTAGCTCCAAACGCCATCACGATCTCAACCGTTCTTCTTATAACTCCCCATTACTCACGCACCCGAGGTACCTCACTATCCCCTTCCCTCCATGACATCTCCGTCATGCGAGCTGGGGGTAGCCTATGGCAGTCATGCCGGTTTCAACCCGACAGCCCGACGCTGCCCGAGAGGTGGCACACACATACCAAGGCTCCATATTCATCAATCATCATGCAAGCATAAATCGATCAATCAATTGGGAGATCAGCAACAAGAGTGCCCGATTCCCGCATTCAATAATAATCAATCAATAACATCAATATAACATCAATATAACATCAATATTAAATTAAACATCAAACAACGTAGTTAGATGACAAAGTAGGCCATCTAACCGGACATGCATAATATTCATAATTAAACTCTAAATTACTCAACAACAACTCACCATTCATCACTCGAACACTACCCAACCATCTAAGGCATCGTTCAAGAAATTAAAGAATGACAACCTAACTTCTAAAATTCATAACTTACAATCTACTAATCCAAACATTGCCAAATCAGTTCCTATCACTCACCCATTCAACCTACTACATTAGCCCTCTCGGAAATCCACCATAACACCTCTAAAACATGCCCGATAACCCTAAAACCCTATGACGTCATGGCTGGATTTTCCGGATTTTCACACAAACAATGTAATCGAAAATTCGGCATTACAACAGCGCTAACACGTAATTATCAAGTATTTAGAAATCGACGGCAATCGATTTCGAGCAACGCAACTCAATTAAATCAACTTTGAACATTTTAATCAAAATTAAATACCCGGAAAATAAAAATTATGCTATATCCGACAGAAACTCGTAGTATTAGTATATAATGATCCCTAGCATGCAAGGAGCAATAATCTATCATCAGATTTCAATTCTAACGGTTCAATCTTCATTTATACGCAAAAACACAAAAATGACATTTTGAGATCTAGAATTTTTCTCTCACCTTAGATGCGATATAAGCCTAGGAATGCGTGCAATGCGTGCCCAACAAGCAGAATCCAAGTCGGTGCGAAGTTTCACGGACAAAAACTAGGTTTTTCTTTGAAAAATTGGATTGAAAGCTTAAGTTTTCTCTTCTCTCTTTCTCTCCTCTTCCTCTCGGCAATGTGTGTGTGTGTGGTGGTGTTTTTGTGTTGTGTGAGTGTGTGTAGGTGACAATAGCTTATAAGGTCAATTTTTTTAATTAAAGTCAAAGTTATTTTAATAGGTAATTTTGTGTTTTTAATGTCTTTAATTGCATTTTAGTGATCACCAAGTTAAAATTAATTATGCAACCCCCAAGATATCTCAAGTGAGTTATTTTTAGGTGACAAGAAGTTTTACATTCAAAGAATTCCACCCGAGTCGGCTTAAAACTCGATTTTCGCAAAAGTCGGTGTAAAAACCCTAATAAATTCTTAAGCCGATTTTAAAACCGTTTTCATCAAACACAGGTCTATTAAATTCCGTGGACTAGGTCTAGAAGGGTTAAAAAGACCAGTTTCAAAATTATAGCGGACGTGTTTCGAAAACACTATTCACTGAAAATCGACGATAAAATTTCTGACTCCGTTTTTGATGAAAATTTCATGAATGCACATTTAGCACGTATTAGAAGTATTGAAATCAAAATTATAACTTTCTAGGTCCTATAGCACATAAACAGGTTATATGCACGCAAAACGAGGTAAAGCACGTATTACGAGATAAGCAAGAAAGTGGGGTTTCACATTCTCCCCCCCTTATAGAAATTTCGTCCTCGAAATTCTTACTTGATGTACGGAAAAGATCTGGGTATTGCTGCTGCATCTGATCTCGTCTCTCCCACGTAGCTTCCTCAATGCCGTGATGCTTCCACAACACCTTAACCATCGGAATCCTCTTCGACCTCAACTCTCGGTCCATCTGATCTAGGATACGAATCGGACGCTCGTCATAAGTCAAATTCTCACGAAGCTGTAACGGCTCTGGCTCAAGAATATGAGAAGGATCCGGATTGTATTTCCGCAAATTAGACACGTGAAACACATCGTGGACATTAGAGAAGTTTTCCGGTAGAGCCAACCGATATGCTAACTTACCAACCCTGCCAGTAATCTCAAACGGCCCAACAAATCTCGGACTCAGCTTACCACTTTTACCATAACGAACAAACCCCTTTCGAGGAGACAATCTCAAGAAAACCCGATCTCCAACTGCAAACTCCAAGTCTCGACGACGCTTATCAGCATAACTCTTGAATCTACTCTGCGCTGTAAGCATTCTCTGCCTGATCAACTGAACATTCTCGATCTTCTCAAGAAGTTCTGGCATGATAGTCGGATCAATAGTCTTCATCTCTCCTACCTCGTCCCAATATAAAGGTGAACGGCACTTACGACCGTAAAGAGCTGCAAAAGGTGCCATCCCAATAGTAGCTTGATAACTATTGTTATAGGCAAACTCGGCAAGTGGTAGATGTTTCTCCCAGTTCTTCCCAAAGTCCAGAACACAAGCCCTAAGCATATCTTCCAGAATCTGAATAGTCCGCTCAGACTGACCGTCGGTCTGTGGATGATACGCTGTACTGAAGTTCAACTGAGTACCCAAAGTCTCCTGAAGTTTCTCCCACAAACGAGAAGTAAATCGAGGATCTCGATCAGAGACAATACTAGATGGAATACCGTGAAGTCTAACAATCTGATCCAGATAAAGATCCGTCAGCTTTGTAACCTCATCTCCTAACCTCATCGAGATAAAATGAGCTGTCTTCGTCAAACGATCCACGACAACCCAAACTGCATCATTACCCCTCGGTGATCTAGGCAAACCAGTGACGAAGTCCATCGTAATATGCTCCCATTTCCACTCTGGTATAGCCAACGGTTGAAGCAAACCTGCTGGTCGTTGATGTTCGGCTTTCACTCTCTGACAAGTCAAACATCTAGACACAAACTGAGCAACCTCCCTCTTCATGTTGTTCCACCAGTAATGCTGTTTCAAATCCCGATACATCTTGGTTCTACCGGGATGAATAGTATATTTAGAATTATGAGCTTCCTCCAGAATACCTCGTCTCAAGCCCGGTTCATCGGGAACACAAACCCTGTTCCGAAACCGAAGAATACCATCCTCATGCACTTTAAAGTCAGACTGATCATCCGAAATCTGATCCTTGATCTTCTGAAGGTTAACATCAAGCTGCTGAGCTTCCCTGATCTGAGACAACAATAAAGGCTGAATACGGAGATGTGAACACATCACCCCAACCTGAGTGAACTCTGGTCTCCAATAACTAAACTCCTCAAGAACCTCCCACTTCTTGACAGCCAAACAAGAAATACTAGCCTTCCGGCTGAGAGCATCTGCCACAACATTTGCCTTTCCAGGCAGATAATTGATAGAACAATTATAATCTCCAAGAAGCTCCATCCACCTCCGCTGGCGCATATTCAACTCTTTCTGTGAGAATAAATACTTAAGACTCTTATGATCAGTGAAAATCTCGAACTTACTGCCCCACAGATAATGACGCCACTTTTTCAGTGCGAAGATAACTGCTGCCAACTCAAGATCATGAGTCGGATAATTCACCTCATAAGGCTTCAACTTCCTGGAAGCATAGGCAATAACTCGGCCATCCTGCATAAGAACACATCCCAAGCCCTCCTTGGATGCATCACTGTAAATGACCATATTATCGGTCCCCTCTGGTAGAGCAAGTACTGGAGCGGTAGTTAACCTCTTTTTCAACTCCTGAAATCCACTCTCACACTTCTCGTCCCAATTAAAGATAGTCCGTTTCTGAGTCAACTTAGATAGTGGCCCCGCAATCTTTGAGAAGTCTTTGACAAACCTACGGTAATAACCCGCCAAGCCAAGAAAGCTACGGACATCAGTAACACTCTCTGGCCGCTTCCAAGACATCACCGATTCAATCTTAGTGGGATCTACAGAAATACCACTCTGTGTAATAACATGGCCAAGAAAAGAAATCCGTCGCAGCCAAAATTCACATTTGCTGAACTTGGCAAACAACTGATGCTCCTGCAACTTCTCTAATACAAGCCGTAGATGTTGCTCGTGCTCCAATTCAGATTTAGAATAGACCAAGATATCATCAATAAAAATCACCACGAACTGGTCCAAGTACGGCTGAAAGACTCGATGCATAAGATCCATGAATGCTGCCGGTGCATTAGTCAAACCAAAGGGCATAACAACAAACTCATAATGCCCGTACCGAGTTCTGAAGGCAGACTTCGGAACATCGTCTGAGCGAATCCGAAGCTGATAATACCCCTGCCTCAAATCAAACTTAGAGTAGACTTTGGCTCCCTGAAGTTGATCAAACAACTCATCAATCAGTGGCAAAGGATATTTATTCTTGATAGTCACCTGATTCAAACCACGGTAATCTATACATAATCTCAAGGTACCATCCTTCTTCTTCACAAACAAAACAGGAGCTCCCCAAGGTGAAGAACTCTGCTGAATAAATCCTTTCTCCAACAACTCCTGTAACTGAGTCTTCAACTCCTTCAACTCAGCTGGTGCCATCCGGTATGCCGATTTAGAAATAGGTTGAGTACTGGGAACAAGATTAATCACAAACTCGATATCCCTATCTGGCGGCAATCCTGGCAACTCCTCGGGAAATACATTAGGATATTCCCGGATAATAGGGACTTCCTCAAGCTGTAGCTTAACAGATGGCTTGTTGATCAAATAAGCTAGATAACCCAAACACCCCTTACTCACCAACTTAACGGCTTTAGTTGCTGAGATAACAAAACTCGTCTTAGCACCCCGGTTACCCGCTACCTCAACTACTGGCTGATCTGGCAAACGAAACTGTACTACCTTGGTTCTACAGTTCAACTGGGCATCATACTTAGAAAGCCAATCCATACCCAAGATAACATCATACCCCCGGATAGGAAATAAAATGAGGTCCGAAGGAAAATTATGCCCCTTAACATGTATTATACAATCCTTACATACTAAGCCAGTAACATACTTATCAGTCAAAGAGGTACTAATTTCAACCACATAAGGCAATCTTTCAGGTTGCAATTTAACACGTTGCACACAAGCAGGAGTAATGAAAGAATGCGTAGCACCAGAATCAATCAACACTTTAACAAGTTGATCAAGTATAAGAAAGTTACCTTCCACAACTGCAGTCTCCTCAGGCATCTCCTCTAAGTCAACTGCATAAGCCCGAGCCTGAACCCGCTGCTGCTGTGGTACACTGCCCGTAGGCCTACCCTGATAACCCTGAGTCGCTGCCCGACCCTCAGTCCTCGCATACTTAGGGCAATCCCTCACCCTATGATCGATGCTACCACAACCCAAACATGTCCCTGCCTTTACCCTGCAGTCGGACTCTACATGCCCTGAGCGCTTGCAGTAATTACACTGCGATGATGTGGCACTAGCACTGCCCCTAGAATAACCAGAAGCTGAAGAAGCAGCTGATACAGCCTGCTGCTGAGGTCTCACCACACTAGGCCTGTACTGACCCTGAGACTGGGCTGGCCTAAACTGAGTCTGAACCTGATATGGCCTCTGCTGAAACTGAGGCCGATAATAACTCTGCTGACTCTGTGGCCTAAAAGAACCCTGCTGGGCAGGTGGCCTGTAGACAACCTGTTGTACTGGAGGCCTATATAAAACCTGCTGGCCCGGCGGCTGATACGGCCTCTTACTAGGCTGACTGGAGACAATCTGATCCCCTCTCCTCTTCTCCAATCTAGAAGCTGCATCAAAAGCCTCAGTGAAGATATCATAACGATTCAGAGCCATCACATCCTGAATCTCGGGCCGCAACCCTAACATAAACCTGCGAGTCCTCCGCTCCTCGTCTACCACATACTCCGGTGCATACCGGGACAATCGAGTAAATGTGGCCTCATATTGAGCCACTGTAGCATCTCCCTGGACCAAGGCTAGAAACTCGGCCTCTCTCCGTTCCCTGCAAATCCTCGGGACATACTTTGCCCGGAAAGCCATCAGAAAGGTACCCCAAATATAAGGAATACCCTGCGCCGCCCAACTAGTCCTTACCGTGCGCCACCACTCCTCTGCCTCGTCATCTAACAAATACACGGCAAAAGAGACTTTCTGCTCATCAGTATAGCCAAGTGGATCATAAATCTTCTCCAACTTGCTAATCCATAACTCCGCCTTCCTATCATCCGGCTCCCCCTGAAATCTCGGTGGGTGATATCCTAAAAAGTCCTTCAGGGTACCATGCCCGTGGTTACCACCCTGAATATTCAGAAGCTGAGCCTGCATAGCCTGATTCTGGGCAGCCTGCCCTGCTAACAACTGTGCCTGACTAGCCACTAACTCTGCAATCCGCTCCATAGCGGCTCCAAATCGGTCATCACCCCCGTCACGGCCCGGTGCCACGTTACTCGGAGTCTCATCAGTCAACTCAGGCCTACCTCTGGTTCTCGGTCGACCGGCCATTCTACTAATCAAAGAGTTAGCACAGTTATAGCACGTAGACAGGTTATAAACAACTATTAACACATAAATAACAAACTCATATAAAACACATAAACAAATTGATCACATAATCACATAAGCACTTAAATCACATAATCACTTAATCAATTAATCATACCAATACATATTTCATTTTTCTTTCCTTTCATACATATTTCATGCTAAGACCATTACCCACATTCCGAGAATACCCCGGCTGACAACTAACATGAGCTCTGATACCACTTAAAACTGTCACGCCCCAACTCGACCCCACCTACGATCAGTCAGGACGCAACGGAATTTCGGCGGCATAACGACAGTAACAGATTTCCGAGGTTCTAAACCAACCTCATTAAACATCATACATCCAGTAATTCTTCAATATAAACAACAACATACAACACAACCATATTATACAATAAAACATCCTCGTTATACGCCTCCGTTCCAACATAACATACAATACCTCAACTTTATCATACATTTCAAAAGTAAGTTGAGACACAACTACAATATAACCAAAGACAAAAGGAAACCGCTAAGTTAACATCATTTGGTTCATCATCTTTTCAATATCCATTACATTAAGAACCGTAAAGCATATAAAGTCTATTAAACTAATATACAAGACATTTAACAACATAAAGTCATAGATAAGACTCGGGAACATATGACTCATCCACAAAAGGCACATTTTCCACATTCTCCCCTTCAGGAGGCACGTACCCGTAATCTTGTGAAAGTACACCTGAAACATGCATTAATAGAGAGTGAGCTTATATACATAAGCCCAGTGAGGATCCGATAGATCTCGACAGTATTCACTACGCTCCTTGGATTTAGTCCTTTGAGCAAGTAAACACACAACAACAATAATAACATAAATAAAGCTATCATCACATAACTATATGACCATTCAATAAGGATACTCTATTTGGTGTAGCTCCAAACGCCATCACGATCTCAACCGTTCTTCTTATAACTCCCCATTACTCACGCACCCGAGGTACCTCACTATCCCCTTCCCTCCATGACATCTCCGTCATGCGAGCTGGGGGTAGCCTATGGCAGTCATGCCGGTTTCAACCCGACAGCCCGACGCTGCCCGAGAGGTGGCACACACATACCAAGGCTCCATATTCATCAATCATCATGCAAGCATAAATCGATCAATCAATTGGGAGATCAGCAACAAGAGTGCCCGATTCCCGCATTCAATAATAATCAATCAATAACATCAATATAACATCAATATAACATCAATATTAAATTAAACATCAAACAACGTAGTTAGATGACAAAGTAGGCCATCTAACCGGACATGCATAATATTCATAATTAAACTCTAAATTACTCAACAACAACTCACCATTCATCACTCGAACACTACCCAACCATCTAAGGCATCGTTCAAGAAATTAAAGAATGACAACCTAACTTCTAAAATTCATAACTTACAATCTACTAATCCAAACATTGCCAAATCAGTTCCTATCACTCACCCATTCAACCTACTACATTAGCCCTCTCGGAAATCCACCATAACACCTCTAAAACATGCCCGATAACCCTAAAACCCTATGACGTCATGGCTGGATTTTCCGGATTTTCACACAAACAATGTAATCGAAAATTCGGCATTACAACAGCGCTAACACGTAATTATCAAGTATTTAGAAATCGACGGCAATCGATTTCGAGCAACGCAACTCAATTAAATCAACTTTGAACATTTTAATCAAAATTAAATACCCGGAAAATAAAAATTATGCTATATCCGACAGAAACTCGTAGTATTAGTATATAATGATCCCTAGCATGCAAGGAGCAATAATCTATCATCAGATTTCAATTCTAACGGTTCAATCTTCATTTATACGCAAAAACACAAAAATGACATTTTGAGATCTAGAATTTTTCTCTCACCTTAGATGCGATATAAGCCTAGGAATGCGTGCAATGCGTGCCCAACAAGCAGAATCCAAGTCGGTGCGAAGTTTCACGGACAAAAACTAGGTTTTTCTTTGAAAAATTGGATTGAAAGCTTAAGTTTTCTCTTCTCTCTTTCTCTCCTCTTCCTCTCGGCAATGTGTGTGTGTGTGGTGGTGTGTTTGTGTTGTGTCAGTGTGTGTAGGTGACAATAGCTTATAAGGTCAATTTTTTTAATTAAAGTCAAAGTTATTTTAATAGGTAATTTTGTGTTTTTAATGTCTTTAATTGCATTTTAGTGATCACCAAGTTAAAATTAATTATGCAACCCCCAAGATATCTCAAGTGAGTTATTTTTAGGTGACAAGAAGTTTTACATTCAAAGAATTCCACCCGAGTCGGCTTAAAACTCGATTTTCGCAAAAGTCGGTGTAAAAACCCTAATAAATTCTTAAGCCGATTTTAAAACCGTTTTCATCAAACACAGGTCTATTAAAGTCCGTGGACTAGGTCTAGAAGGGTTAAAAAGACCAGTTTCAAAATTATAGCGGACGTGTTTCGAAAACACTATTCACTGAAAATCGACGATAAAATTTCTGACTCCGTTTTTGATGAAAATTTCATGAATGCACATTTAGCACGTATTAGAAGTATTGAAATCAAAATTATAACTTTCTAGGTCCTATAGCACATAAACAGGTTATATGCACGCAAAACGAGGTAAAGCACGTATTACGAGATAAGCAAGAAAGTGGGGTTTCACAGATACCATTGTATGTTGTGCTAATACTATATGACATAGCATTAGTGCAAGTAGGAGATTGTTAGAGATATGCCCTAATGCTACATATTTGGATGACATATATTGAGGCATTTTGACATTTACTTATGGCATTAATGTTTATATGTTCGTTTACATATTGACATAATTAGGACATTCATATTCTCCTTCTTTACCTGTATGAATGAGTCCCTAGTATTTTTATTAGAGGAATGTATTCTAAAAGCGTTTAGAATATGTTGGCGTATTTCCTTAATATCATAAATACTTAAAGCATTCATAGTCCTTAGATTATTTGATCAGGACTTCAATAATCTATTACGGACTATCACATGTGTTGTTACCTTTGATCAACATAAGGATGTTAATGATAAAGGATGGTGAGCCACGTGCCATAATAGCATAGTGATGCGATTAACAAACATGTGGGTGACTATTAGTTGAATAGTTCTCTGAATGTGACGTGAATAACAAAGTACATGACTTTGGATTAATAATTTGTTATCCGTTGCGATTGTGCATGTAATCCTTAGACTTGAGGAATTACGGCTGTCATATGTATTGGGGTTTGATTCAAGCGTTTGGATAATGCCTGTCTCGACAAACGAGATGAGATACGTCCTCTCGCAGTTTCATTCGCCTAGTATAGTGATTGACAGGTAGTGGTCAAGATAGGATCCATTAACCTCCGTCGTGAGGCGATGTCCTATGTGATCTAAGTTTGGTTGTTTAATGAGGAAATCCTTGGCCAAGGTATGAATGATGGAGAAAGGGCTTTCCATGTGTCATCTCTCATTAGACCAATTAGATCTATGCATAGTATCAAGTTTATGAACTTAATCGAATCATGGTTCTTGCTCGACGGGACAATTAATGGAAGGATTGGATTGCATAGTAATCAGCGACTATAAATAGGTTCATTACGTGATTACTTCATTGCCTTATAAATTGTCTTGATATGTTGCTAGACGTCACTCAAGTCCTTAAGGGTGTTTCAAGAATTAAAGGAGAAATTCTTGAAACAAATCAAGAACCTAATTGACATTAAAGGTGTTTAATGTTTCCTTAGTGCTATTTGGCTATGAACCTAGAAAGTCACACCATATTAGCAAGGAGATTAAGTCTTGCTTAGACTTGAGTCATCTTCTCTAATAAATTATTAAGAGTTAATAATTATAGTATCAACCATTAAAAGTTAATGGGGCAAATTAGTAAGTTTGGGAAAGTTTTGGGTGCTTAGTGCAAATAGGTAAAATCTGATTTCTTCCTATTGGTTGCCAACATGTTGATGTGGCAAAAATATTAGCCAATAAACACAAAGCACCAAGATCAAAATCCTAACCATCCATCTATTAATCCAAGGGTTGAATTTGGTCAACAATTGTAGGCTTTATTTAAGAGTTAAATAATAGCAACTTGTCTTGTGATGACAACTTGCAAGACAAATGCATTTGTATGTGTAGTCTTTCTCGAGTATGCCATGCAAAATAAGACAAAAGCATTTTGTTTGTTGTTTGTTTTCAAGTGGTCTTGGTCGGTCAAAGCAAGAGAAAAAGAACACAAAACATGGACCTTGTGTCTTGTGTTTTTCTTGGTCAAAGAAAAGAATATAAAATAAAGACAATGTATTCTTCTCTTTCTTAAGCTAATGCACGACCAAAATTGAGAACAAGAGAAAGTTTTTCTCTTCTTCTACATTCTGAAAAATCAGCAACATACACCATAGATGGTTGCAAGAACACAAGTGTTTGTTCTTCAGTTTTGCTTTTGTCATCTTGGATTAAATTGAGACTATGGAAGATAAACAAACTAAAAGTAGTTTTAAGTAATCTTTCAAATAAGAGAAATGTTCTTGTTCATGAATCTTCCAAGGAGTTTGCTAGCACTACAACTCAAGGAGGAGGAAAGGCTTCTTCAAAATGCTAGGTGGACAATCTAGGACTTCTATACTTGTGGAAGGTTCAAGGAGTTCTCAAAGCTTCACCAAATGATTCTAACCTTTGGTCTTCAAGAGGTATTGTTCTCTTCTTGTATTACCTTTGATTTGAAATGTATGTTTCATAAATATCAAGTATTGGGATTGACTACACATATGAATGTCATATATTCTATGAAAAATTATATTTCATGCTATCTTCTGCTGCAAAAATTTTATTCTATATGTGCAATCCCGGATATCGTTCCTTCAGTTTGTAATTCATACAGATCATGAATCCTTGAAGCACTTGAAAGGTCAACACAAGCTGAACAAGAGACACGCTCAGTGGGTTGAGTTCATTGAGACTTTTTCATATGTCATTCACTATAAACAAGGTAAGGAGAATATGGTTGCGGATGCACTATCACGAAGGTATGCCTTAATCTCTACTCTTGATGCTAAATTTTTGGGTTTTGAGCATATTAAGGACCTTTATCAAGATGACCATGACTTTAGTGAAGTTTATAGGGCTAGTGGAAATCTGCAGAAGGTAAGTTCTATAGGCATGAAAGGTTTTTGTTTAGAGAAAATAAGTTGTGTGTGCCTAATTGTTCTTTAAGAGACTTGTTAGTTCGGGAATCCCATGGTGGTGGTTTAATGGGACACTTTGGGGTTGGTAAAACTTTAGCTATTTTGTAGGGGAACTTTTATTGGCCACACATGAAAAGAGATGTTGAGAGAACTTGTGGAAGATGTGTCACTTGTAGGCAAGCTAAATCTAGGGTTCAACCACATGGATTTTACACACGACTACCTATTCCTAGTTCACCTTGGATTGATATTTCAATGGATTTTGTTTTGGGTTTACCTAGGAGTAGGAGTGGAAGAGATTCAATTTTTGTTGTTGTAGATCAATTTTCTAAGATGGCTCATTTTATCCCTTGTCATAAAACTGACAATGCTTCACATATTGTAGATTTATTCTTTAGAGAAATTGTGAGGTTACATGGTATGGCTAGGACAATTGTTTCAGATCGTGATGCTAAGTTCTTTAGTTACTTTTGGAAGACTTTGTGGGGGCAAGCTAGGAACAAAACTTTTGTTTTCTACAACTTGTCATCCTTAAACTGATGGTCAAACAAAAGTAATTAATAGGACTTTATCTTCATTGTTAAGGGCTATCATAAGTAAGAACATTAAAACTTGGGAGGATTGTTTACCACATGTTGAGTTTGCTTATAATCGTACTGTTCATTCTACTACTAAGTTTTCACCTTTTGAAATTGTTTATGGTTTTAATCGTTTAACTCCTTTGGATTTATCACCTTTACCTATTTCTGAGCATGTCAATTTAGATGGTAAGAAGAAGGCAGAATTTGTGAACCAACTCTATGAGCGAGCACAACTCAACATAGAAAAGAGAAGTGAGCAATATACCAAGCAAGCTAACAAGGGACGTCGCAAGCTGGTCTTTGAGCCTAGAGATTGGGTGTGGGTACACATGAGAAAAGAAAGATTTCCAACACAAAGGTGTTCTAAGTTGCTACCTAGAAGAGATGGTCCTTTTCAAGTCCTCGAGCGGATTAATGACAATGCCTACAAACTTGATTTACCAAGTGAGTACAATGTTAATGCTACTTTTAATGTTACTAACTTAAGTCCTTTTGATGTAGGTGACGATTTGAGGACAAATCCTTCTCAAGAGGGGGGCAACGATGAGGACATCAAGGCTGCTACGAATGTCCAAGATCTAGTGCAAGTGCCAGTTGGTCCAGTGACGAGAGCTCGCGCTAAAAGGTTCAAGGAAGAGCTGAATAACTTGGTTCAAAAAGTTCTACTGCAAGAGGAAAGCGTGTTGGCTAGTCGGGGAGAAGAAAGACTGGTTGTATTCATCCAAGTAGACCCTAGAGAGAGCTGAGAACCAGCCATAAGCGTCCAAGTTCAATGAACCATTTATTTGGATGAATTTTTCAGCAAAGATTCAAGTCAAGATTCTATTTTCAAGATTCAAGAACTTCAAGATTCTTCAAGAAGTTTCTAGAAGCTTAGAGTTTTGGTCAATATTTGACTTCTTTGTAATTCTATCTTAGTTCTAGTTTCAGTTTGTTTTGAATTCTAGTTTATTCCCTAGGGTCCACTATAGACGAAAATTAGGTGTTCACACTAGGAATGAGTCTTTCTTGGGCTGCACGTTAGGTGTTGACACTAGGAATGAGTCTTTCTTGGGTTGCACGTTAGGTGTTCACACTAGGAATGAGTCTTTCTTGGGCTGCAAGTTGGCTTCTTTTTGACCTAGTTACTATTCACATTTTTGCCTAATTGAGATAGGGTTTAGGAGTTCTTTTCTAAATAGGAAACTTATTTGTTCTTTGTCTATATAAGGCTGATTTTCATGATAATAAAGTTATATGTTTTTTACTATTAAAAATTGTGAGATTATTCTCTCTTGAGTTCTTCAAGAAACTCATCTGAACTTATCAAGGTTTCCTTGTGGCATTCAACCTCAACTTATCAAACTGATTTCTATCGCTGTTTGTGGTTTTCACCATACCAAGGTTCTTGTCTTATTAGGCAAAGGGTCGCGGTTTTCATCCAATCCTAAAAGGTCTTCGGGTCGTTTTCCATATTTGGTGATGGGTCGCGTCGCATGTTGACGTGGTTCGTATCACAAACATAATAGGATAGTAGAACAATGAATTCTTAGAGAAATAACGTATTTCAACCTTAAAACATAATCTAACTCTAACATGAGAAGTTTCATGAATGATGAAACAAAGTCCAATACAAGAAGATGATAATCAATCAAGAAAAATAAGTCTTCAATTTCAAACATAATATAATGCCCGAATACTTTCACACCAAGGGAAAGGGTATACTTCAGTCTTCTGAACATAATACAATACCAAAACGATGTGCTCGACAACAGAGAAAATGTGAATCATTCAGACCATGAGTATATAACATAAAGATAAGTTGTTAAGATGACAAAGCTTTCGATAGATCGATCAAATTGCGGCTTCTGATCCCTTCAACTAGTTGTTTCATGTTTCTTCATTGACTATAAAATCACTTGGTACATGTAAAACAACTAATCAACCTAAAACTCTAGTAAAATAAAATCAAAGATGACATAATTGAACATGACAATGCACAAATCATTAAGTCTGCATTTGAAAATAATACCACATAATACACAAGCCTGCAAATAAGGTGCACATAAAATGAGCATAAGTGCTATATGAAATCAATATCACCACTTAATCTTGATAGTTTAAGCTTGTTGTTACACAAAGTAGAATAATCTCATATACTTAAAGACCTGAGAAAATGGACAAAAAGATGTTAAAAAAAATAGCACTAACTTTGAAAGCAAAAGTATGAAGCATTGTTGAAGGAAACAATTCCTCAAACACTCTACATGCACAAACAAAAGGATGTGTCTATTTGATTGCATGTGTTTGTTCGTGTGAGTGTAAGAGAGAGAGAGACATACACCGCTGCAGTAGAATAGCCCTAACTTTGAAACAAAATATCGATGTAGTAGAATTATTACCCAAAATGAGTATATCTCTCGTTTCCAAACAACGAACAATTGAGACACCAAAAGTCTGATTCACAATCCTAAAAACATCCAAAATTTAGGCAATTCATAGATAATGATTCCTCATTCGAACAATTTAGAAAATAAGTATACCTTCAACAAAGAATTGAAATTAGCTAGCGCAACATTCTTTTCCATATAGGGTAAGTGTCTAAGCCTTGTTGCACTTAGCTATCTAATACAAAATTTGGTCATCTTAGGGAAGTCCACAAGTATCAATCAATGAAGGAAGCTCGAGATCAACATTTTTGGAATAAAGCATTCGGAATTTTGCAAGGGGTCTAACTTGTAAGATTCTTAATTTTGGAAACTGAATTTTGTGTGTGGTTTTTTCTCCATCTTTCTTCTTCACACTATCTTCCTCATATTCAATTTCCAAAATTACGATGCTTTCATCCCTTCCAATCATGGCTTCCATCTCTTCACATCCTCCAATGAATAGAGTTTCAAGACCCACAAACATTTTGGCCATAGATGGTGAGAGTAAATGTGAAACCCCAAATTTTGTCTTTGGATAAAATTGTGTGTTTTGACTTGTATATGTGTTATTTGACTTAAAATGCACTAATTTTGTGATTTTTACTCCTATTACATGCTATGTGAGCATCCATGGAATTTTTATAAAAATCGACATTGAAAATTTTATCGTCGAGTTTTGTGAATAGTATTTTTGAAACACGTCCGCTAAACTTTTGAAACTGGTCTTCTAAGCATTTAAAAACTTAGTCCTCGGATATTAATAGACCCGTGTCTAATTAAAACGGATTTTGAAACGAGTTAGGAATTAAAAGGGATTTTACACATTCTTTTACAAAAATTGAGTTTTGTACCTAGTTGTAGGTATATGTATGCCTATGAAAATTGTTGTCAACCAAATTAAGTCAACTAAATATAGTATGTATAGTAGTTTACATATTTATAAGCAAAATAGTCTAAAAATACAATTAAAAGACTAAGTATTCAACTTTGACCTTTTTATTTTTGTTGACTTTTGCTTATAAGGCATCTACACACAATAAAACAATGCAAAAACACCCTATTTTACACACACATTGCCATGAGGCTGAGGGAGAAAAAGAGAGAAAAATTTCAAGGTTTTTCAAAGCAATTTTACCTTAGAAAACTCAATTTTGGCCAAAGCATTTCATTTCGGGTTGGATTCCGCTTGTTGGGTATCCATTGCACACATTCCTAGCTTTACTCAGATCAAAGGTGAAAGAAAAATTTTATATCTAGAAATGCTATTTCTTGTCAAATTTTTAAGTTGCATTTTTATCCGATGCTTTGTTAAATTATCTTTAGATTATTGCTCAATAGTTGCCAAGGACCATTTATATGTATTTATAGCTGTTTTGAATGGTAGTAGCATGTATTTCTAATTTTCAGGCATTAAAATTGATTTATTGGCTTATAGTTGAATAACTGTTATTGTAGTGGTTGGAATTGAATGATTGTTGCTTCTGTGAGTTTGTTAATTATTGTGTAGTAAAGTTGTAATGGCGAATTTTCAATTTGAATGTCATAGCAAAAGTCCAAAAATTCAGCCTAGGTGCATTGCTAAAAAAAGGGTTGTTGGACTTGTTTTGGATGGCTTTTGGTTGGTTTCTGAGGGGGTTAATGTAGTTGCATGTGTGGTGGAGTGATAGAAAGTTGTTTGGGGGTTATTGGATTTGTAGATTGTTGGTTATGAATGTTGGAAAATTGTGTAGTCTTTCTTTGAATTATTAAAATGTTGTCTTTTGTTGGGTGGTATTGCTTGAGTAGTTGATTCTTGGTTTGTTGTTGAGTAGGATCGGGTTTGGAAGTATGTTGATATGTGTGATAAGTTTGGTAGCCTACTTTCTTATCTAACTTGGTCATCTTAGTTGTTTAATTGATGTTATGTTGATTGGAATGTTGTTAACTAATTGATGATTCATGATGGTCTGAAGGACAGCCTACTTTGTTGTCTTTCCAGAATATGAGATGTTTATTATTATTGTCATGAGTCTTGATAGTGTGTGCCACATCTCGGGCAGCGTCAGGCTGTCGGGTTGATAACGACATGACTATCATAGACTAGCCCCAACTTGCATGGGTAGAGATTGTGGTAACACAATCCTACATCGGAAAATTGTGAAGTGATCCTCTTGAATATATAGGACGAAGTCCTTTGTATTAGCAACAAGGCCTTTTCCCATGGGAGACCGTGGGAGAAACAAAGTCATAAGGGACCTGTGTGACGCCCGAGTTTTAGCCATGCATTTAATTACTGTTGCATCCCTTGTTTGCGCATTTACTTCTATGCCTTATTAACTGACTTTGTGACTACTATTCACTCCGTTTTTAAACTACTTTCTATTAGTTAATTAGCATTTTTATTAAATCATATTAATTGTGAAAGTAGTGGGAAAAATGTGCATTTGAGCTTAAGGCGATAGGAAGGCTCGTTTAGAAAATGACTTTAGTAGTTGAATGAATAGTGTTACGTAACTAACTTAGGTAATTAATTAGCTAGCATATATTTTCTATCTAAGCTCGTTTTAAAGCTTACTACGCACATTTTACTAGATCAATTAAGCACCCAAATGACCCCACCATAACTTAACCCTTTTATATATCACCTAAACTCATAAAATGCAAAAGAAAAAAAAAATAGAAAGCTGAAAACAGCAGCCCAAACCCGATAGCCCCTCTTTGCACTTGGGAGAATTTTTTCATCTTCAACTCTTCAATTCAAGCCAAGCCAAGCCTTGAGCAACTAGTGTAGGGTGTTTGCAAGGTTCCTAGGTGCTCCTACGCGTAGTGGTGAGGGATTTCACGACTTGTTTTTGCATTTTTAAATAGTTGCTCATTTATTGATTTGTTGAAAATATGATTATATGCCATTGTAATTGTTATCTATGCTAATATACTATCTATATGAATGCTAGAGAACACATTTGAACCGTCGTTTCGCAATTTAAACGGTTAGAATCGTTAGTTTGATTTTTAGGGTGAATAGTGACGTTTTTTCTAGGGTTTTGTGTAATTGCTCGAATTAGCTTGAATTAACGCTTCTAATAGATGCCTTAGGTACTAGTGAAGATAACCAAATAGCCCCGTGCACTTGCATTGCCCTTAAATCGCCTAAAAATGGAAAATAGCCGACTTTAACTTGGGGCTTTTGAGGTTAATGCGAATCCGGGTGGATTCGGGCTTCAATTCTAGTATCCTTAGGCTACCTAGGTGCTATAGATGCCTTGATATCCCTTGTTTGAAGCCCGGGCAATGTACGCGTAGTTTAAAGCCATAAGAGGGAATTTGGGGCTTTCGGGGTAAACGCGGGCATTTGATTGAATTAGAGGGTTGAGAGGGTACCTTGAGGATTAGTTAGAAGGTTGGGAGAGTTTCCTTTGAAAATGAAAGCATTAACATGGGTTTGGAAGAGAAATAGTATGTAAAATAAAGGGGTTTAAGTGCAATTTCGTTTGTCTCACATTTCTAAACCCACGGCATGACTTCATGAGTGTTTATATGTGATATTAAGTTGGTTTGGAGCTTTTGGTGTAATCCTATGCTTATTTTGTATATGTTCACTTGTAAACTGCTTATTAACTTCTATATTTGCTTCTATCCTAAATGCATCGAGGTCAACCTACTTTGTTGATCCTCATATGTGTTAATGCTTATATTATTGCTATTAACTTGCCATCGTTAAGTGCATTGCATAGTGGTTGCGCAACCATAGTGTCAGGGGCGGATGTGTTGAATATCGGCTGGGCGGCAGAGGGCTTGCCGGTGGATATTCAAACTCCGTGCCCTATTCCCTCATTCGCCTGGTCCGGAGATTGCCAGGGGATGTTGAGTCGTAGGATTCGGGGTACATCCGGAGTACACCCACTGGAGTGATTGGGGTTATGCCGGCTTATCGTGATCGTGCTCGTGGTTCGTGGATCGTGATTGAAGACTAGTGAAGATTGGTGTATAGGGGATTGTTGAAACGTATCCTTTTAAATGTGTGGTTATTTAAGTTATCGTTGTTTCTTTAATTGTCTAAGTGATATTGTTGCATGATTGTATTATATGTTGCATTGCACGCCCCGGGACTATATCCCTCACTGGGCAACAGTGGTTGCTCATACCTCGATATCTGTTTCAGGAGACGCTGAGGGTGATCCCCAGCTTGTTGATTTAGTTGAGGAAGAAGAAGTTCAGATCGAGCCTTTACCTTAGTTGCTGTGTCTGATAACTTGAGGTGGTTAATGATTTTGCTGCTATGTGGAAGACTCATCTGATTACTTTATGTACTATTTTGTAGCCAAGGGCTATGTATATGCTTGTTATGTTAGTCGAAGATTAGTTGGTTGGGTTGTAGCTTTGAAAGTGTCACGCCCCGACCCAACCCCCAAGCTAAAGGTTAAGTCCGGACCCGACACACGGACAGAGTCTCCTCTGTACCGTGGACATTCTATAAACCTGTAAACACTTAAACAAGGTCTCTACAACACATACAAGCTTAATTTAATTAAACAATAAAGCTATAAGGCCATCCGAGCCTTATAGTACACAATATCTCCAAAACACACAAGCATGCAAGAACTGGTTGTCAGCATAGACTTATAATCCTTACATTCTAGGAAATCAATATAACAACTTAAAGAGTAGAGCATTCTACATTAACCATCCACTCACAAGCATGCAAGGAAATAAGGCAAGAATAAAAGTTATTACAGATCATAGACTTTCAAAGTTACAACCCAGCCATCTAATCTTCGACTTATACAACAAGCATGTACAAAGCCCTTGGGCTACAAAATAGTACATAAAGTAATCAGAGAAGTCTTCCACATAGCAACAAAAATCGTTAACCACCTCAAGTTATCAGACACAGCAACTAAGGTAAAGGCTCGGTCTGAACTTCTTCTTCCTCAACTAAATCAACAAGCTGGGGATCACCCTCAGCGTCTCCTGAAACAGATATCGAGGTATGAGCAACCACTGTTGCCCAGTGAGGGATATAGTCCCGGGGCGTGCAATGCAACAGATAATACAATTACACAACAATAACACTTTAACAATTTAAGAATCAATGAAAACTTAAATAACCACACAATTAAAAGGATACATTTCAACAATCCCCT
Source organism: Ehretia macrophylla (assembly GCA_037974665.1). NCBI lineage: Eukaryota > Viridiplantae > Streptophyta > Magnoliopsida > Boraginales > Ehretiaceae > Ehretia > Ehretia macrophylla. The sequence goes on from CM075773.1 coordinate 76,557,673, forward strand.
ATACACCAATCTTCACTGGTCTTCAATCACGATCCACGAACCACGAGCGCGATCACGATAAGCCGGCATAACCCCAATCACTCCAGTGGGTGTACTCCGGATGTACCCCGAATCCTACGACCCAACATCCCCTGGCAATCTCCGGACCAGGCGAATGAGGGAATAGGGTACGGAGTTTGAATATCCACCGGCAAGCCCTCTGCCGCCCAGCCGATATTCAACACATCCGCCCCGACACTATGGTTGCGCAACCAACTATGCAATGCACTCAACGATGGCAAGTTAACAACAATAATATAAGCATTAACACATATGAGGATCAACAAAGTAGGTTGACCTCGATACAATTAGGATAGAAGCAAGGATAGAAGCTAATAAGCAGTTTACAAATGAACTTATACCATATAAGCATAGAATCACACCAAAAGCTCCAAACCAACTTAATATCACATATAAACACTCATGAAGTCATGCCGTGGGTTTAGGAATGTGAGACAAACGGAATTGCACTGAAACCCCTTTATTTTACATACTATTTCTCTTCCAAACCCAAGTTAATGATTTCATTTTCAAAAGAAACTCTCCCAACCTTCTAACTAACCCCCAAGGTACCCTTTCAACCCTCGAACTCAATCAAATGCCCGCGTTTACCCCGAAAGCCCCAATTTCCCTCTTTTGGCTTTAAACCACACCTACATTGTCCGGGCTTCCAACAAGGGGTATCAAGGCATCTATAGCACCTAGGTAGCCTAAGGATACTAGAATTGAAGCCCGAATCCACCCGGAATCGCATTAACCCCAAAAGTCCCAACTTAAAGTCGGCTATTTTCCATTTTTAGGCGATTTAAGGGCAATGCAAGTGCACGGGGTTATTTAATTATCTTCACTAGTACCTAAGGCATCATTTAGAAGCATTAATTCAAGCCAATTCGAACAATTACACAAAACCCTAAAAAAAACGTCACTATTCACCCTAAGAATCAAACTATCGATTTCTACCGTTTAATTCATGAAACAATAGCATAAAAGTGGTCTCTACTATGTGTACACAACATATATAAGCTTATTTGAGTCTTGCAATAGCATTAAACATCATTTCTAACAAATCAAGAAAATAGCAATTATTTTAAAATGCGAAATTAAGCCATGAAATCCCTCACCACTACGCGTAGAAGCACTTAGGGACCTTGCAAACACCCTACACTAGTTGCTCAAGGCTTGGAGAGGCTTGGATTGGAGGCTTGGTGAGCAAAATTCTCTTCCTTTTCTCCCTAGCTGCTGTCGGGTTCTTCACTGTTCTGTTCAGCTTTTTTTTTTTTTTTTTGTTGTGATAAATGAGCTAAAGTGTGATATAATAAGGGTTTGAGTTGAGGTGGGGTCCTTTGGGTGCTTAAGTGGTCTAATAAAATGCGCGTTGCTAGCTCCAAAACGAGCTTAGATGTAAAAATATATGCTAGCTAATTAATTACCTAAGTTAGTTACGTAACACTATTCACTTGACTTCTAAAATTATTTTCTAAACGAGCCTTCCTAACGCCTTAAGCTCAAAAGCACATTTTTCCCACTACTTTTACAATTAATATGATTTAATAAAAATGCTAATTAACTAATAGAAAGCATTTTAAAAACGGAGTGAATAGTAGTCACAAAGTCAATTAATAAGGCATAGAAGTAAATGCACAAACAAGGGATGCAACAGTAATTAAATGCATGGCAAATTCTCGGGCGTCACATCCTCTCCCCCTTAAACTAATTGCGCCCACGCAATTCTTACATGATTCGGCGAATAACTCTGGATACCGATCCCGCATCTGATCCTCTCTTTCCCACGTCGCATCCTCTACTCCGTGATGATCCCACAGAACTTTAACCATCGGAATGCTTTTAGTCCTCAGCTCCTGAACTTTCTGATCAACAATTCGAAGAGGTTTCTCTGTGTAGGTCAAAGTTTCACTGATCTCTAGCGGTTCCGGCTCAAGTATGTGAGAGGGATCTGGCTGATACTTCCGAAGCATGGAAACATGGAATACGTCATGAATTCTGCCCAGACTGGGAGGTAAAGCCAAACGGTAAGCCAAATCACCAACAGTTTCAGTTATCTCAAATGGTCCCACATATCGAGGACTGAGTTTACCTCCTTTACCATGCCGAATCAAACCCTTGCGAGGAGAAATTTTCAGAAATACTCGATCCCCTACAGCAAATTTCAGATCACGACGTCGTCTATCTGCATAACTCTTCTGCCGGCTCTGTGCTGTAAGCATTCTTTTTCTGATAAGCTGCACCTGATCAATCATCTTGTTCATTTCAGGTAAAAGAGTAGGGTCGATAGTCTTCATCTCACCCACATCATCCCAATAGAGAGGAGACCGACATTTACGCCCATACAGTGCCTCATAAGGTGCCATACCAATAGTAGCTTGATAACTATTGTTGTAGGCGAACTCTGCTAGTGGCAAATATTTCTCCCAACTTTTACCGAAGTCCAGAATACAAGCCCGCAACATATCCTCAAGGATCAAGATAGTTCTCTCGGATTGACCATCTGTCTGAGGATGATAAGCTGTACTGAAATTCAAATTCGTGCCCAAAGCTTTCTGAATCTTCTGCCAGAACTGAGATGTGAATCTGGGATCTCTATCCGACACAATACTCTTTGGAATTCCATGAAGTCGGACCACGTTCTCAATATACAACTCTACCAGTTTATCAAGAGAATCAGACTTCTTTTTAGCAATAAAATGAGAAGTCTTGGTCAGTCTATCCACAATAACCCAGACTGAGTCGTTACCCCTCGAAGACCTCGGTAAATCGGATACGAAATCCATAGTAATATGATCCCATTTCCAAACAGGAATAGCCAAGGGCTGCAACAACCCTGCAGGTCTCTGATGTTCTGCTTTAACTTTCTGACAGGTAAGACATCGGGCAACATAGTCAGCAATTTCTCTCTTCATATTATTCCACCAGAAATTCTGCTTTAAATCTTTATACATTTTTGTACTGCCTGGATGAATAGTATATCTGGAACTGTGTGCCTCAGCAAGAATATCCTTCTTCAAAGTTGGATCATTCGGAATACAGATTCTACCTTTGAATTTGAGAATACCATCGTCGTGCAGTTTGAAATCCGACTCTCCCCCTTTTGAATTCTCTAAGACTTTCAACAATTGAAGATCAACCTGTTGAGCTTCTCGAATCCTGGATAACAACAGAGATTGAATCTGCAAACTTGCAAATTGAATACCAGAATTTGAAGTACTAGGCTTCCATAAGCACAATTCTTCCATGAATTCCCAATTCTTGATAATCAAGCTGGCAACCGTAGCCTTTCGGCTCAAAGCATCAGCAACAATATTGGCCTTACCTGGAAGATAGCTAATAGTGCAGTTATAGTCCTCAAGTAATTCCAGCCAACGCCTCTGCCTCATGTTCAACTCTTTCTGGGAAAACAGATATTTCAAGCTCTTATGGTCTGTAAAGATTTCAAATTTGTTGCCCCAGAGATAATGACGCCATTTCTTTAATGCAAGAATGATAGCTGCAAGCTCAAGATCATGAGTCGGATAGTTGAGTTCATAAGGCTTCAGTTTCCTGGAAGCATAAGCAATAACCCTGCCATTCTGCATCAATACACAACCCAGACCTTCCTTCGAAGCATCACTGTAGATCACCAGATTATCATAACCCTCAGGTAAAGCAAGAATAGGAGCTGTAGTTAATCTCTTCTTCAATTCCTGGAAGCTGGCCTCACATCTATCATTCCAGTCAAATACGGTTTTCTTCTGAGTAAGCTGAGTTAAAGGCCCTGCAATCTTAGAGAAATCCTTTACAAACCTCCGATAATACCCAGCTAAACCAAGGAAGCTACGAATTTCCGTGACAGTTTCAGGTCGTTTCCAAGATAACACAACTTCAATCTTCGTTGGATCAACAGAAATACCATCCTGCGAGATAATATGGCCAAGAAAAGCAACTTGCTTAAGCCAGAATTCACATTTGCTAAACTTTGCAAATAACCGATGCTCCTGAAGTGTCTGTAACACAATTCTGAGATGCTGTTCATGTTCCGCCTCAGATTTAGAATAAACAAGGATATCATCAATAAATATGACTACAAATTGATCCAGATAAGGACGGAATACCCTCTGCATTAAATCCATGAATGCGGCGGGAGCATTAGTAAGACCAAACGGCAAGACAACAAACTCATAATGGCCATATCGAGTTCTGAAGGCAGTTTTAGGAACATCATCTTTCTTAATCCTCAGCTGATAATAACCCTGCCTCAGATCAAATTTAGAGAATACCCTGGCGCCTTGCAACTGATCAAACAACTCTTCGATTAAAGGCAAAGGATATTTATTTTTGACGGTTACCTGATTAAGACCCCGGTAATCGATGCATAGGCGAAGAGATCCGTCTTTCTTTTTAACGAAGAGAACTGGCGCACCCCACGGTGAAGAACTCGGCTGAATGAATCCCTTCTCAAGCAAGCCCTGCAATTGAACTTTCAATTCCTGTAACTCAGGTGGAGCCATTCTGTACGGAGTCCTAGAGATAGGTGAAGTCCCCGGTAATAAATCAATCATGAACTCTATCTCTCTATCAGGCGGTAACCCAGGTAATTCCTCAGGAAAGACCCCCGGAAACTCCCTCACGATAGGTACATCAGTCAATTTCAGTTGATCCCCAGGTTGATTAATCAAATAAGCAAGATAAGCCTCACAACCCTTGCTTAATAATTTAGATGCCCTAATAGAAGAAATAATAGGAGTTCCCGTAGATTTTCTACTACCAACTATTTTAAGTACAGGCTGGTCAGGCATCTCTAGATACACAATCTTCTTTCTACAATCAAGCTGGGCATAATATTTACTTAACCAGTCCATCCCCAATATAATCTCAAAGTCATTGAAGGGTAGGATAATCAAATCAGCAGGAAAAACACGACCTTCAATAAATATGCTACATGCTCTGCAAATAGACCTAGTAACAAACTTCGGACCCATAGGAGTATAGACCACAATCTCATGCAACAGTTTATCATGTTTCAATTTAGCATTTTGTGCACAAGTAGGAGTAATAAAAGAATGCGAAGCCCCGGAATCAATTAAAACCTTAACTGATTGATCCTTAAGAAGAAAAATACCTTCTACCACAGCAGTAGTGTCCGGAAGCTCCTCGGCATCCAAAGCAAATACTCGGGCCTGGCCTCGTGGTGGTGGTGCTGCAGCTGGGGCCCTGGTCTGAGAGTTCTGAGCTGATGTCTGACCCCTAGGGTTCTTAAATTTCTGACAGTCTTTAACCCTGTGCTGATCACTGCCGCAACCTGTACATTTGTTATGTTTCTTCCAACAAACATCCTCAGTGTGGCCCTGACGCTGACAGAAGCTGCACTGCTGGTGACGTCTTGCAACAGTGCCTCCCGAAGGAGCTCTGTAAGTAGAGGTAGCTGAACTACCCTGCTGCGAACGGGAAACTGCTGGACGGAACTGACTCTGAGTCTGACTCTGAACTGGTCGTGCCTGAGTCTGAGTAGGCCCTGTGTAACTCTGAGTCTGTCTCGGCTGCGAACTCTGACCAACTGATACAGCTTGTCCCTGGTACCCTTGACTCTGAGACTGAAACCGTTTACTCGATTGACTGGTCTCGGCTAATACATCGGCTTTCCGTTTCTCATATCTCGAGGCAGCTCAGACTACTGCAGCATAGTTAGGAAAATCATTTGAAGACAAGTTCAGCATAATATCTCTCCTCAAACCCATAATGAACCTCTGAATCTTCATGTCCTCCGGCTGAATTAAAGCTGGTGCATAACGGGAAAGCCGGGTAAAAGTAGCCTCGTATTGATCTACCGTCATACTTCCCTGCCTCAAGTTTATGAACTCAGTCTGTCGCCTCTCGCGGGCAACTACCGATATATACTTGTCTCGAAATTCTCGGACAAAGTCGGCCCACGAATGATGACCTCCCTCAGCTACCCATTTCTCACTGATGGTATTCCACCAATCTTCAGCATCACCCTCGAGAAGGAAAGTAGCATAAGTAATCTTCCTGTCATCATGGCACTCCAATATCGCTGCCACTCTCTCGAACTTTCTTAGCCACATTTCAGCTTTCATATCGTCCGGCTCCCCAAAGAAAGTATAAGCCCCATGATGTATAAACCGATCATACAGATTACCTCCAGTAGGACCACTACCTCCGGCTCTCGCAGTCTGATTACCTGCAACGACCCCTGGCTGACCCTGTTGTGTAACAAACTGGGCGATAGTGTTCATGGCTGTGGCCATCGTGGCCAAGATCTGTGCAGTGCTCGGCTCTTGAACCTGCGGTGCATTTTCGGCTACCTCAGCTTCTTGCCCACGAACCCCCTCGGGTTCTCCACCAACATTCGGATTATCAGCACGACGACGAGGCCCCATCACGAATAGCTAGAATGCAAAGTGTTATGACAGGTATATATGTATATATGCAATTTATAAGTAAACACATAAAGAAAAGTCCAATTAGATTCACATAAAGTCAAGTACATCGGAATTCAAATAAATATTCCACATTCTTGAAGTAAACATAAATCACTAGATCATACTTGACATTCTAGACTCTTGATATTCTATTTCCATGCTAGCATGTTCATTCCTTATTCAAATTTCACTTAGGTCAATCAAAATCAAGGACTCATGTATTCACAAAGTCACATAACAAATCTCTACCCACAGACCGAGAAATTTAACCCGGCTTCATGCAATCTATAGCTCTGATACCACTTAAATGTCACGCCCCGACCCAACCCCCAAGCTAAAGGTTAAGTCCGGACCCGACACACGGACAGAGTCTCCTCTGTACCGTGGACATTCTATAAACCTGTAAACACTTAAACAAGGTCTCTACAACACATACAAGCTTAATTTAATTAAACAATAAAGCTATAAGGCCATCCGAGCCTTATAGTACACAATATCTCCAAAACACACAAGCATGCAAGAACTGGTTGCCAGCATAGACTTATAATCCTTACATTCTAGGAAATCAATATAACAACTTAAAGAGTAGAGCATTCTACATTAACCATCCACTCACAAGCATGCAAGGAAATAAGGCAAGAATAAAAGTTATTACAGATCATAGACTTTCAAAGTTACAACCCAGCCATCTAATCTTCGACTTATACAACAAGCATGTACAAAGCCCTTGGGCTACAAAATAGTACATAAAGTAATCAGAGAAGTCTTCCACATAGCAACAAAAATCGTTAACCACCTCAAGTTATCAGACACAGCAACTAAGGTAAAGGCTCGGTCTGAACTTCTTCTTCCTCAACTAAATCAACAAGCTGGGGATCACCCTCAGCGTCTCCTGAAACAGATATCGAGGTATGAGCAACCACTGTTGCCCAGTGAGGGATATAGTCCCGGGGCGTGCAATGCAACAGATAATACAATTACACAACAATAACACTTTAACAATTTAAGAATCAATGAAAACTTAAATAACCACACAATTAAAAGGATACATTTCAACAATCCCCTATACACCAATCTTCACTGGTCTTCAATCACGATCCACGAACCACGAGCGCGATCACAATAAGCCGGCATAACCCCAATCACTCCAGTGGGTGTACTCCGGATGTACCCCGAATCCTACGACCCAACATCCCCTGGCAATCTCCGGACCAGGCGAATGAGGGAATAGGGTACGGAGTTTGAATATCCACCGGCAAGCCCTCTGCCGCCCAGCCGATATTCAACACATCCGCCCCGACACTATGGTTGCGCAACCAACTATGCAATGCACTCAACGATGGCAAGTTAACAACAATAATATAAGCATTAACACATATGAGGATCAACAAAGTAGGTTGACCTCGATACAATTAGGATAGAAGCAAGGATAGAAGCTAATAAGCAGTTTACAAATGAACTTATACCATATAAGCATAGAATCACACCAAAAGCTCCAAACCAACTTAATATCACATATAAACACTCATGAAGTCATGCCGTGGGTTTAGGAATGTGAGACAAACGGAATTGCACTGAAACCCCTTTATTTTACATACTATTTCTCTTCCAAACCCAAGTTAATGATTTCATTTTCAAAAGAAACTCTCCCAACCTTCTAACTAACCCCCAAGGTACCCTTTCAACCCTCGAACTCAATCAAATGCCCGCGTTTACCCCGAAAGCCCCAATTTCCCTCTTTTGGCTTTAAACCACACCTACATTGTCCGGGCTTCCAACAAGGGGTATCAAGGCATCTATAGCACCTAGGTAGCCTAAGGATACTAGAATTGAAGCCCGAATCCACCCGGAATCGCATTAACCCCAAAAGTCCCAACTTAAAGTCGGCTATTTTCCATTTTTAGGCGATTTAAGGGCAATGCAAGTGCACGGGGTTATTTAATTATCTTCACTAGTACCTAAGGCATCATTTAGAAGCATTAATTCAAGCCAATTCGAACAATTACACAAAACCCTAAAAAAAAACGTCACTATTCACCCTAAGAATCAAACTATCGATTTCTACCGTTTAATTCATGAAACAATAGCATAAAAGTGGTCTCTACTATGTGTACACAACATATATAAGCTTATTTGAGTCTTGCAATAGCATTAAACATCATTTCTAACAAATCAAGAAAATAGCAATTATTTTAAAATGCGAAATTAAGCCATGAAATCCCTCACCACTACGCGTAGAAGCACTTAGGGACCTTGCAAACACCCTACACTAGTTGCTCAAGGCTTGGAGAGGCTTGGATTGGAGGCTTGGTGAGCAAAATTCTCTTCCTTTTCTCCCTAGCTGCTGTCGGGTTCTTCACTGTTCTGTTCAGCTTTTATTTTTTTTTTTGTTGTGATAAATGAGCTAAAGTGTGATATAATAAGGGTTTGAGTTGAGGTGGGGTCCTTTGGGTGCTTAAGTGGTCTAATAAAATGCGCGTTGCTAGCTCCAAAACGAGCTTAGATGTAAAAATATATGCTAGCTAATTAATTACCTAAGTTAGTTACGTAACACTATTCACTTGACTTCTAAAATTATTTTCTAAACGAGCCTTCCTAACGCCTTAAGCTCAAAAGCACATTTTTCCCACTACTTTTACAATTAATATGATTTAATAAAAATGCTAATTAACTAATAGAAAGCATTTTAAAAACGGAGTGAATAGTAGTCACAAAGTCAATTAATAAGGCATAGAAGTAAATGCACAAACAAGGGATGCAACAGTAATTAAATGCATGGCAAATTCTCGGGCGTCACAGAAAGTCTATGAACTGTAATAACTTTTATTCTTGCCTTATTTCCTTGCATGCTTGGGAGTGGATGGTTAATGAAGAATGCTTTATCCTTTAAGTTGTTTTATTGATTTCCTAGAATGTTATGATTATAAGACTATGCTGACAACAAGTTCTCGCATGCTTGTGTGTTTTGGAGATATTGTGTACTATAAGGCTCGGATGGCCTTATAGCTTTATTGTTTAATTAAGAAAAGCTTGTATTGTATTGTTGGGACTTTGTTTAGGTGTTTACAGGTTTTTAGAATGTCCACGGTACAGGGGAGACTATGTCCGTGTGTCGGGTCCGGACTTAACCTTTAGCTTGGGGGTTGGGTCGGGGCGTGACATTTAAGTGGTATCCGAGCTATAGATTGCATGAAGCCGGGTTAAATTTCTCAGTCTGTGGGTAGAGACTTGTTATGTGACTTTGTGAATACATGAGTCTTTGATTTTGATTGACTTAAGTGAAAATTGAATAAGAAATGAACATGCTAGCATGGAAATAGAATATCAAGAGTCTAGAATGTCAAGTATGATCTAGTGATTTATGTTTACTTCAAGAATGTGGAATATTTATTTGAACTTCTATGTACTTGACTTTATGTGAATCTAATTGGACTCTTCTTTATGTGTTTACTTATAAATTGCATATATACATATATATACCTGTCATAACACTTTGCATTCTAGCTATTCGAGATGGGACCTCGCCGTCGTGCTGATAATCCGAATGTTGGTGGAGAACCCGAGGGGGTTCAGGGGCAAGAAGCTGAGGTGGCCGAAAATGCACCGCAGGTTCAAGAACCGAGCACTGCACAGATCTTGGCCACGATGGCCACAGCTATGAACACTATCGCCCAGTTTGTTACACAACAGGGTCAGCCAGGGGTCGTTGGAGGTAATCAGGCTGCGAGAGCCGGAGGTAGTGGCCCTACCAGAGGTAATCTGTATGATCGGTTTATACATCATGGGGCCTATACTTTCTTTGGGGAGCCGGACGATATGAAAGCTGAGATGTGGCTAAGGAAGTTCGAGAGAGTGGCAGCGATACTGGAGTGCCATGATGACAGGAAGATTACTTATGCTACTTTCCTTCTCGAGGGTGATGCTGAAGATTGGTGGAATACCATCAGTGAGAAATGGGGAGCTGAGGGAGGTCATCATTCATGGGCCGACTTTGTCCGAGAATTTCGAGACAAGTATATATCGGTAGTTGCCCGCGAGAGGCGACAAACTGAGTTCATAAATTTGAAGCAGGGAAATATGACCGTAGATCAATACGAGGCTACTTTTACCCGGCTTTCCCGTTATGCACCAGCTTTAATTCAGCCGGAGGACATGAAGATTCAGAGGTTCATCATGGGTTTGAGGAGAGATATTATGCTGAACTTGTTTTCAAATGATTTTCCTAACTATGCTGCAGTAGTCCGAGCCGCCTCGAGATATGAGAAACGGAAAGCCGATGTGTTAGCCGAGACCAGTCAATCGAGTAAACGGTTTCAGTCTCAGAGTCAAGGGTACCAGGGGCAGGCTGTATCGGTTGGGCAGAGTTCACAGCCGAGACAGACTCAGAGTTACACAGGGCCTACTCAGACTCAGGCACGACCAGTTCAGAGTCAGACTCAGAGTCAGTTCCGTCCAGCAGTTTCCCGTTCGCAGCAGGGTAGTTCAGCTACCTCTACTTACAGAGCTCCTTCGGGAGGCATTGTTGCAAGACGTCACCAGCAGTGCAGCTTCTGTCAGCGTCAGGGTCACACTGAGGATGTTTGTTGGAAGAAACATAACAAGTGTACAGGTTGCGGCAGTGATCAGCACAGGGTTAAAGACTGTCAGAAATTTAAGAACCCTAGAGGTCAGACATCAGCTCAGAACTCTCAGACCAGGGCTCCAGCTGCAGCACCACCACCACGAGGCCAGGCCCGTGTATTTGCTTTGGATGCTGAGGAGCTTCCGGATACTACCGTTGTGGTAGAAGGTATTTTTCTTCTTAATGATCAGTCAGTTAAGGTTTTAATTGATTCCGGGGCTTCGCATTCTTTTATTACTCCTACTTGTGCACAAAATGCTAAATTGAAACATGATAAATTGTTGCATGAGATTGTGGTTTATACTCCTATGGGTCCGAAGTTTGTTACTAGATCTATTTGCAGAGCATGTAGCATATTTATTGAGGGTCGTGTTTTTCCTGCTGATTTGATTATCCTACCCTTCAATGACTTTGAAATTATATTGGGGATGGACTGGTTAAGTAAATATTATGCCCAACTTGATTGTAGAAAGAAGATTGTGTATCTAGAAATGCCTGACCAGCCTATACTTAAAATAGTTGGTAGTAGAAAATCTACGGGAACTCCTATTATTTCTTCTATTAGGGCATCTAAATTATTGAGCAAGGGTTGTGAGGCTTATCTTGCATATTTGATTAATCAACCTGGGGATCAATTGAAATTGAATGATGTACCTATCGTGAGAGAGTTTCCGGGGGTCTTTCCTGAGGAATTACCTGGGTTACCGCCTGATAGAGAGATAGAGTTCATGATTGATTTGTTGCCGGGGACTTCACCTATCTCTAGGACTCCGTACAGAATGGCTCCACCTGAGTTGCAGGAATTGAAAGTTCAATTGCAGGGCTTGCTTGAGAAGGGATTCATTCAGCCGAGTTCGCCACCGTGGGGTGCGCCAGTTCTATTCGTTAAAAAGAAAGACGGATCTCTTCGCCTATGCATTGATTATCGAGGTCTTAATCAGGTAACCATCAAAAATAAATATCCTTTGCCTTTAATCGAAGAGTTGTTTGATCAGTTGCAAGGCGCCAGGGTATTCTCTAAATTTGATCTGAGGCAGGGTTATTATCAGCTGAGGATTAAGAAAGATGATGTTCCTAAAACTGCCTTCAGAACTCGATATGGCCATTATGAGTTTGTTGTCTTGCCGTTTGGTCTTACTAATGCTCCCGCCGCATTCATGGATTTAATGCAGAGGGTATTCCGTCCTTATCTGGATCAATATGTAGTCATATTTATTGATGATATCCTTGTCTATTCTAAATCTGAGGCGGAACATGAACAGCATCTCAGAATTGTGTTGCAGACTCTTCAGGAGCATCGGTTATTTGCAAAGTTTAGCAAATGTGAATTCTGGCTTAAGCAAGTTGCTTTTCTTGGCCATATTATCTCGCAGGATGGTATTTCTGTTGATCCAGCGAAGATTGAAGTTGTGTTATCTTGGAAACGACCTGAAACTGTCACGGAAATTCGTAGCTTCCTTGGTTTAGCTGGGTATTATCGGAGGTTTGTCAAGGATTTCTCTAAGATTGCAGGGCCTTTAACTCAACTTACTCAGAAGAAAACCGTATTTGACTGGAATGATAAATGTGAGGCCAGCTTCCAGGAATTGAAGAAGAGATTGACTACAGCTCCTATTCTTGCTTTACCTGAGGGTTATGATAATCTGGTGATCTATAGTGATGCTTCGAAGGAAGGTCTGGGTTGTGTATTGATGCAGAATGGCAGGGTTATTGCTTATGCTTCCAGGAAACTAAAGCCTTATGAACTCAACTATCCGACTCACGATCTGGAGCTTGCAGCTATCATTCTTGCATTAAAGAAATGGTGTCATTATCTCTGGGGCAACAAGTTTGAAATCTTTACTGATCATAAGAGCTTGAAATATCTGTTTTCACAGAAAGAGTTGAACATGAGGCAGAGGCGTTGGCTGGAATTACTTGAGGACTATAACTGCACTATTAACTATCTTCCAGGTAAGGCCAATATTGTTGCTGATGCTTTGAGCCGAAAGGCTACTGTTGCCAGCTTGATTATCAAGAATTGGGAATTCATGGAAGAATTGTGCTTATGGAAGCCTAGTACTTCAAATTCTGGTATTCAATTTGCAAGTTTGCAGATTCAATCTCTATTGTTATCCAGGATTCGAGAAGCTCAACAGGCTGATCTTCAATTGTTGAAAGTCTTAGAGAATTCTAAAGGGGGAGAGTCAGATTTCAAACTGCACGACGATGGTATTCTCAAATTCAAGGGTAGAATCTGTATTCCGAATGATCCAACTCTGAAGAAGGATATTCTTGCTGAGGCACACAGTTCTCGATATACTATCCATCCAAGCAGTACGAAAATGTATAAAGATTTAAAGCAGAATTTCTGGTGGAATAATATGAAGAGAGAAATCGCTGACTATGTTGCCCGATGTCTTACTTGTCAGAAAGTTAAAGCAGAACATCAGAGACCTGCAGGGTTGTTGCAGCCTTTGGCTATTCCTGTTTGGAAATGGGATCATATTACTATGGATTTCGTCTCTGATTTACCGAGGTCTTCGAGGGGTAATGACTCAGTCTGGGTTATTGTGGATAGACTGACCAAGACTTCTCATTTTATTGCTAAAAAGAAGTCTGATTCTCTTGATAAACTGGTAGAGTTGTATATTGAGAATGTTGTCCGACTACATGGAATTCCAAAGAGTATCGTGTCAGATAGAGATCCCAGATTTACATCTCAGTTCTGGCAGAAGATTCAGAAAGCTTTGGGCACGAATTTGAATTTCAGTACAGCTTATCATCCCCAGACAGATGGTCAATCCGAGAGAACTATCTTGATCCTTGAGGATATGTTACGGGCTTGTATTCTGGACTTCGGTAAAAGTTGGGAGAAATATTTGCCACTAGCAGAGTTCGCCTACAACAATAGTTATCAAGCTACTATTGGTATGGCACCTTATGAAGCACTGTATGGGCGTAAATGTCGGTCTCCTCTCTACTGGGATGATGTTGGTGAAATGAAGACTATCGACCCTACTCTTTTACCTGAAATGAACAAAATGATTGATCAGGTGCAGCTTATCAGAAAAAGAATGCTTACAGCACAGAGCCGGCAAAAGAGTTATGCAGATAGACGACGTCGTGATCTGAAATTTGCTGTGGGGGACCGGGTATTTCTGAAAATTTCTCCTCGCAAGGGTTTGATTCGGCATGGTAAAGGAGGTAAACTCAGTCCTCGATATGTGGGACCATTTGAGATAACTGAAACTGTTGGTGATTTGGCTTACCGTCTAGCTTTACCTCCCAGTCTGGGCAGAATTCATGATGTATTCCATGTTTCCATGCTTCGGAGGTATCAGCCAGATCCCTCTCACATACTTGAGCCGGAACCGCTAGAGATCAGTGAAACTTTGACCTACACAGAGAAACCTCTTCGAATTGTTGATCAGAAAGTTCAGGAGCTGAGGACTAAAAGCATTCTGATGGTTAAAGTTCTGTGGGATCATCACGGAGTAGAGGATGCGACATGGGAAAGAGAGGATCAGATGCGGGAACGGTATCCAGAGTTATTCACCGAATCATGTAAGAATTGCGCGGACGCAATTAGTTTAAGGGGGAAAGGATGTGACGCCCGAGTTTTAGCCATGCATTTAATTACTGTTGCATCCCTTGTTTGCGCATTTACTTCTATGCCTTATTAACTGACTTTGTGACTACTATTCACTCCGTTTTTAAACTACTTTCTATTAGTTAATTAGCATTTTTATTAAATCATATTAATTGTGAAAGTAGTGGGAAAAATGTGCATTTGAGCTTAAGGCGATAGGAAGGCTCGTTTAGAAAATGACTTTAGTAGTTGAATGAATAGTGTTACGTAACTAACTTAGGTAATTAATTAGCTAGCATATATTTTCTATCTAAGCTCGTTTTAAAGCTTACTACACACATTTTACTAGATCAATTAAGCACCCAAATGACCCCACCATAACTTAACCCTTTTATATATCACCTAAACTCATAAAATGCAAAAGAAAAAAAAAATAGAAAGCTGAAAACAGCAGCCCAAACCCGACAGCCCCTCTTTGCACTTGGGAGAATTTTTTCATCTTCAACTCTTCAATTCAAGCCAAGCCAAGCCTTGAGCAACTAGTGTAGGGTGTTTGCAAGGTTCCTAGGTGCTCCTACGCGTAGTGGTGAGGGATTTCACGACTTGTTTTTGCATTTTTAAATAGTTGCTCATTTATTGATTTGTTGAAAATATGATTATATGCCATTGTAATTGTTATCTATGCTAATATACTATCTATATGAATGCTAGAGAACACATTTGAACCGTCGTTTCGCAATTTAAACGGTTAGAATCGTTAGTTTGATTTTTAGGGTGAATAGTGACGTTTTTTCTAGGGTTTTGTGTAATTGCTCGAATTAGCTTGAATTAACGCTTCTAATAGATGCCTTAGGTACTAGTGAAGATAACCAAATAGCCCCGTGCACTTGCATTGCCCTTAAATCGCCTAAAAATGGAAAATAGCCGACTTTAACTTGGGGCTTTTGAGGTTAATGCGAATCCGGGTGGATTCGGGCTTCAATTCTAGTATCCTTAGGCTACCTAGGTGCTATAGATGCCTTGATATCCCTTGTTTGAAGCCCGGGCAATGTACGCGTAGTTTAAAGCCATAAGAGGGAATTTGGGGCTTTCGGGGTAAACGCGGGCATTTGATTGAATTAGAGGGTTGAGAGGGTACCTTGAGGATTAGTTAGAATGTTGGGAGAGTTTCCTTTGAAAATGAAATCATTAACTTGGGTTTGGAAGAGAAATAGTATGTAAAATAAAGGGGTTTAAGTGCAATTTCGTTTGTCTCACATTTCTAAACCCACGGCATGACTTCATGAGTGTTTATATGTGATATTAAGTTGGTTTGGAGCTTTTGGTGTAATCCTATGCTTATTTTGTATATGTTCACTTGTAAATTGCTTATTAACTTCTATATTTGCTTCTATCCTAAATGCATCGAGGTCAACCTACTTTGTTGATCCTCATATGTGTTAATGCTTATATTATTGCTATTAA
Organism: Ehretia macrophylla; assembly: GCA_037974665.1. Classification (NCBI taxonomy): domain Eukaryota; kingdom Viridiplantae; phylum Streptophyta; class Magnoliopsida; order Boraginales; family Ehretiaceae; genus Ehretia; species Ehretia macrophylla. The sequence goes on from CM075773.1 coordinate 76,573,799, forward strand.
CTTGCCATCGTTAAGTGCATTGCATAGTGGTTGCGCAACCATAGTGTCAGGGGCGGATGTGTTGAATATCGGCTGGGCGGCAGAGGGCTTGCCGGTGGATATTCAAACTCCGTGCCCTATTCCCTCATTCGCCTGGTCCGGAGATTGCCAGGGGATGTTGGGTCGTAGGATTCGGGGTACATCCGGAGTACACCCACTGGAGTGATTGGGGTTATGCCGGCTTATCGTGATCATGCTCGTGGTTCGTGGATCGTGATTGAAGACTAGTGAAGATTGGTGTATAGGGGATTGTTGAAACGTATCCTTTTAAATGTGTGGTTATTTAAGTTATCGTTGTTTCTTTAATTGTCTAAGTGATATTGTTGCATGATTGTATTATATGTTGCATTGCACGCCCCGGGACTATATCCCTCACTGGGCAACAGTGGTTGTTCATACCTCGATATCTGTTTCAGGAGACGCTGAGGGTGATCCCCAGCTTGTTGATTTAGTTGAGGAAGAAGAAGTTCAGATCGAGCCTTTACCTTAGTTGCTGTGTCTGATAACTTGAGGTGGTTAATGATTTTGCTGCTATGTGGAAGACTCATCTGATTACTTTATGTACTATTTTGTAGCCAAGGGCTATGTATATGCTTGTTGTGTTAGTCGAAGATTAGTTGGTTGGGTTGTAGCTTTGAAAGTCTATGAACTGTAATAACTTTTATTCTTGCCTTATTTCCTTGCATGCTTGGGAGTGGATGGTTAATGAAGAATGCTTTATCCTTTAAGTTGTTTTATTGATTTCCTAGAATGTTATGATTATAAGACTATGCTGACAACAAGTTCTCGCATGCTTGTGTGTTTTGGAGATATTGTGTACTATAAGGCTCGGATGGCCTTATAGCTTTATTGTTTAATTAAGAAAAGCTTGTATTGTATTGTTGGGACTTTGTTTAGGTGTTTACAGGTTTTTAGAATGTCCACGGTACAGGGGAGACTCTGTCCGTGTGTCGGGTCCGGACTTAACCTTTAGCTTGGGGGTTGGGTCGGGGCGTGACAACTTGTGCCTGCGGGCCAGGGTGTCACGCCCCGACCCAACCCCGAAAAGGCCAAGCCCGAACCCGACATACGGACGGAGTCTCCCCTGTACCGTGGACGATCCGAAACCCTACATTCAACATAATACTTGCGAAAGCCATAATAAACATTTGAATCAAGACAACTTTCTTTTAGAAAATATACATCTTCTCATTAACAACTTTGCAACCCAAAATGCCATGCATACTACCCAAGTATTTATGCCACTAAACAGTTAAACCATTAGTATGCAATTCTTTACTAGTCATAAGAGTATAATTTTACAACTTTACAATCTTTAAACCTTTACAACAAAAGACCATAAGGCCTCAAAATAAAGCGACGACCAAGCATCAAACACATCAAGCATGGCTCGCACAAAAGTCTGGCAACCAACCACCAGCTAAGCAAGGAAGTGCTATCAAGGAAACACCTCCACTTGCTCCTCCTCCTCAATTACCTCAATAGGGTCTGCTTCAACTACTCCTATAAAAATATGGTATAGAAAGGAATGAGCAAAAACTATTGCTCAGTGAGGGCAATTGGTCTCAAGGACGGAGATGAGAGGAGTATGCAATGCAATTACTCAAGCAATTCATACAAATATCATATAGAGATACAAACAAAGCCAACAATAAAGCAAGGCAAGCATTAAAACTATAAACACTCATTCAAAGGATACGATACTCTTTCCACGAGCAACTTTCAATCACGAATTCGATGACGACGCGCCGGCCCAAAACACCTTATAACTTCAGTTGGAATACCCCGGAAGTATCTATCAATTCTACAACCCAAATCTCCCTGGGAGGCAACCTAAGCGAGAAAGGGAATAGGACACGGAGCTAGAGCAACCAACACTGGCAACCCGAGGCTACCCAGAGAGGCCCATCACTCCGCCCCTGACTCTATGAATGCAAGACAATATACAATGCAACAATCGAGCAATAAAGCCACACGTGGGAGAATAACAAAGTAGGTTACTCTCGCATGCAACAACAACAGTTGATAAGCATTTCAATCAAAATCAACTCTAACAAGCATATTAAACATTCTATAGGCATAACATAAAGATAACAAGCAAAAACACAAATCGACCCCAACTGTCAAAACGCTACCATTTCCAAACGAGCCACGAGTTCTGGAAACTGACTTCGCCAATCCTCCTCGGTCACCATAAGGCACGTCTAAAGACCTCGAAACCCTACTTTACCCTAGAATTCACGCAAAGCCCCGATTTCCCCCTTTGCTTGTTTGAACTACAACTATTCTAACCAAACACCCAACTAACGCCACAACCCCACCAAAAGTGCTTCCATGGCCTCCCGAGACAATGCCATCACGCAAAATGAGAAAACGCTAAAGTCGACCTAAACGACCTCGACTTTCACCAATGTATATTTCTCATTTTTTCCATTACGCAACCTAAACAAACCATGCATTTAGACATTATAGCATACCTAGCACCTTTTCACATCAACAGAAAGCATAACAACGTAACTTCATCGTTTCAAGGGTTTACTATTCACATATTACTATTCAACTATCAATTTATATTGCAATCTCAATATTCAACCGCAGAAAATATTAAAAAGCTATAAATACATGTTCTACAATTGTCAAGGAATATTCTTTAAGCATTAAAATGATTAAAACAACAACCTACAGACAAAACCCAAAAATCACAAAGTTGATAAACATGTTATTCAAATGCACAAATAACATGCTTTGTCACGCCCCAACTCGACCCCACCTATAATCAGTCAGGACGCAACGGAATTTCGGCGGCATAACGACAGTAAACAGATTTCCGAGGTTCTAAACCAACCTCATAAAACATCATACATCCAGTAATTCCTCAATACAAACAACAACATACAACACAACCATATTATACAATAAAACATCCTCGTTATACGCCTCCGTTCCAACATGACATACAATACCTCAACTTTATCATACATTTCAAAAGTAAGTTGAGACACAACTACAACTTAACCATAGACAAAAGAAAGCCACTAAATTAACATCGTTTGGATCATCATCTTTCAACATCTATTACAATAAGAACCATTAAGCATATAAAAGTCTATTAAGCTAATGTACATTACATTAAACAACATATAATCATAGATAAGACTCGGGAACATATGACTCGTCCACGTAAGGCACATTTTCCTCCTCAGGAGGCACGTACCCATAATCCGGCTCTGCAACACCTGTAAGCATGCAATAATAGAGAGTGAGCTTATATACATAAGCCCAGTGAGGATCCGATAGATCTCGACAGTATTCACTACGCTCCTTGGATTTAGTCCTTTGAGCAAGTAAACACACAACAACAATAATAACATTATCATCACATAACTATATAACCATTCATTAAAGGATATTCTATTTGGTGTAGCTCCAAACACCATCACGATCTCAACCGTTCTTCTTATAACTCCTCATTACTCACGCACCCGAGGTAGCTCACTAGCCCCTCCCTCCATGAGACCTCCGTCATGCGAGCTGGGGGTAGCCTATGGCAGTCATGCCGTTATCAACCCGACAGCCCGACGCTGCCCGAGAGGTGGCACACACATACCAAGATTCCATAATCATCAATCATCAATCAATCATCAATCAATCAATTGGGAGATCAGCAACAAAAGTGCCCGATTCCCGAACTCAATAATAATCAATCAATAACATCAATATAACATCAATATTAAATTAAACAACAAACAACGTAGTTAGATGACAAAGTAGGCCATCTAACCGGATATGCATAATATACATAATTAAACTCTAAATTACTCATCAACAACTCACCATTCATCACTCGAACACTACCCAACCATCTAAAGGCATCGTTCAAGAAATTAAAGAATGACAACCTAAACTTCTAAAATTCATAACTTATAATCTACTAATCCAAACATTGCCAAATCAGTTCCTATCACTCACCCATTCAACCTACTACATTAGCCCTCTCGGAAATCCACCATAACACCTCCAAATCATGCCCGATAACCCTAAAACCCTAGGATGTCATGGTGGGATTTTCCAAATTTTCACACGAACAATGTAATCGAAAATTCGGCATTACAACATCGCTAACACGTAATTATCAAGTATTTAGAAATCGACGGAAATCGATTTCGATCAACACAACTCATTTAATTCAACTTTGAACATTTTAATCAAAATTAAATACCCGGAAAATAAAAATTATGCTACATCCGACAGAAATTCGTAGTATTAGTATATAATGATCCCTAGCATGCAAGGAGCAATAATCTATCATCAGATTTCAATTCTAACGGTTCAATCTTCATTTATACGCAAAAACACAAAAATGACATTTTGAGATCTAGAATTTTTCTCTCACCTTAGATGCGATATAAGCCTAGGAATGCGTGCTATGCGTGCCCAACAAGCAGAATCCAAGTCGGTGCGAAGTTTCACGGACAAAAACTAGGTTTTTCTTTGAAAAATTGGATTGAAAAGCTTGAGTTTTCTCTTCTCTTTTTCTCCCTCTTTCTCACGGCAATGTGTGTGTTTGTGGAGTGTGTTTTGTGTTGTGTGAGTGTGTGTAGGTGATAGTATATAATTAAAAGCTTGGTCAATTAAAAAAATGCAAAGTCAAAGTTAGTTTAAATAGGTATTTTTGTGTTTTTAATGACTTTAATTGCATTTTATTGCTCACCAAGTTAAAAATAATTATGCAACCCCCAAGATATCTCAAGTGGATTATTTTTAGGTGACAAGAAGTTTTACAATCCAACAATTTCACCCGAGTCGGCTTAAAACTCGATTTTTGCAAAAGTCGGTATAAAAACCCTAATAAATTCTTAAGCCGATTTTAAAACCGTTTTCATCAAACACAGGTCTATTAAAGTTCGTGGACTAGGTCTAGAAGGGTTAAAAAGACCAGTTTCAAAATTTTAGCGGACGTGTTTCGAAAACACTATTCACTGAAAATCGACGATAAAATTTCTAACTCCGTTTTTTATGAAAATTTCATGAATGCACATTTAGCACGTATTAGGAGTATTGACATCAAAATTATAACTTTCTAGGTCCTATAGCACATAAACAGAACATATGCACGCAAAACAAGGTATAGCACGTAAAACGAAATAAGCAGGAAAGTGGGGTTTCACATTCTCCCCTCCTTATAGAAATTTCGTCCTCGAAATTCTTACTTGATGTACGGAATAGATCTGGGTATTGCTGCTGCATCTGATCTCGTCTCTCCCACATAGCTTCCTTAATGCCGTGATGCTTCCACAACACCTTAACCATCGGAATCCTCTTCGACCTCAACTCTCGGTCCATCTGATCTAGAATACGAATCGGACGCTCGTCATAAGTCAAATTCTCTCGAAGCTGTAACGGCTCTGGCTCAAGAATATGAGAAGGATCCGGATTATATTTCCGCAAATTAGACACGTGAAATACATCGTGGACATTAGAGAAGTTTTCCGGTAGAGCCAACCGATATGCCAACTTACCAACCCTGCCAGTAATCTCAAACGGCCCTACAAATCTCGGACTCAGCTTTCCACCTTTACCATAACGAGCAAACCCCTTTTGAGGAGACAATCTCAAGAAAACCCGATCTCCAACTGCAAACTCTAAGTCTCGACGACGCTTATCAGCATAAGTCTTGAATCTACTCTGTGCCGTAAGCATTCTCTGCCTGATCAACTGAACATTCTCAATCTTCTCAAGAATTTCTGGCATGATAGTCGGATCAACAGTCTTCATCTTTCCTACCTCGTCCCAATACAAAGGTGAACGGCACTTACAACCGTAAAGAGCTGAGAAAGGCGCCATCCCAATAGTAGCTTGATAACTATTGTTATAGGCAAACTCGGCAAGTGGTAGATGTTTCTCCCAGTTCTTCCCGAAGTCTAGAACACAAGCCCTAAGCATATCTTCCAGAATCTGAATAGTCCGCTCAGACTGACCGTCGGTCTGTGGATGATACGCTGTACTAAAGTTCAATTGAGTACCTAAGGTCTCCTGAAGTTTCTCCCACAAACGAGAAGTAAATCGAGGATCTCGATCAGAGACAATACTAGATGGAATACCGTGAAGTCTAACAATCTGATCCAGATAGAGGTCCGTCAACTTTGTAACCTCATCTCCCAACCTCATGGCAATAAAATGAGCTGTCTTCATCAAACGATCCACGACAACCCAAACTGCATCATTACCCCTCGGTGATCTAGGCAAACCAATGACGAAGTCCATCGTAATATGCTCCCATTTCCACTCCGGTATAGCCAACGGCTGAAGCAAACCTGCTGGTCGTTGATGCTCGGCTTTCACTCTCTGACAAGTCAAACATCTAGACACAAACTGAGCAACCTCTATTTTCATGTTGTTCCACCAGTAATGTTGCTTCAAATCCCGATACATCTTGGTTCCACCGGGATGAATAGTATATTTAGAATTATGAGCTTCCTCCAGAATACCTCGCCTCAAGCTCGGTTCATCGGGAACACAAACCCTGTTCCGAAACCGAAGAATACCGTCCTCATGCAGTTTGAAGTCAGACTAATCATCCATGATCTGATCCTTGATCTTCTGAAGTTTAACATCAAACTGCTGAGCTTCCCTGATCTGAGACAATAATAAAGGCTGAATACGGAGATGTGAACACATCACCCCAACCTGAGTGAACTCTGGTCTCCAATAACTAAACTCCTCAAGAACCTCCCACTTCTTGACAGCCAAACAAGAAATACTAGCCTTCCGGCTGAGAGCATCTGCTACAACATTTGCCTTTCCAGGCAGATAATTGATAGAACAATTATAATCTCCAAGAAGCTCCATCCACCTCCGCTGGCGCATATTCAACTCCTTCTGTGAGAATAAGTACTTAAGACTCTTATGATCAGTGAAAATTTCAAACTTACTTCCCCACAGATAATGACGCCACTTCTTGAGTGCAAAGACAACTGCTGCCAACTCAAGATCATGAGTCGGATAATTTTCTTCATAAGGCTTCAACTTTCGAGAAGCATAGGCAATAACTCGGCCATCCTGCATAAGAACACATCCCAAGCCCTCCTTGGATGCATCGCTGTAAATGACCATATTATCGGTCCCCTCTGGTAGAGCAAGTACTGGAGCGGTAGTTAACCTCTTTTTCAACTCCTGAAATCCACTCTCACACTTCTCGTCCCAATTAAAGATAGTTCGTTTCTGAATCAACTTAGATAGTGGCCCTGCAATCTTTGAGAAGTCCTTGACAAACCTACGGTAATAACCCGCCAAGCCAAGAAAACTACGGACATCAGTAACACTCTCTGGCCGCTTCCAAGACATCACCGATTCAATCTTAGTGGGGTCTACGGAAATACCACTCTGTGTAATAACATGGCCAAGAAAAGAAATCCGTTGCAGCCAAAATTCACATTTGCTGAACTTGGCAAACAACTGATGCTCCTGCAACTTCTCTAATACAAGCCGTAGATGTTGCTCGTGCTCCGATTCAGATTTAGAATAGACCAAGATATCATCAATAAAAATCACCACGAACTGGTCCAAGTACGGCTGAAAGACTCGATGCATCAAATCCATGAATGCTGCCGGTGCATTAGTCAATCCAAAGGGCATAACAACAAACTCATAATGCCCGTACCGAGTCCTGAAGGCAGACTTCGGAACATCCTCCGTACGAATCCGAAGCTGATAATACCCCTGCCTCAAATCAAATTTAGAATAGACTTTGGCTCCCTGAAGTTGATCAAACAACTCATCAATCAGTGGCAAAGGATATTTATTCTTGATGGTCACCTGATTCAAACCACGGTAATCAATACACAATCTCAAAGTACCATCCTTCTTCTTCACAAATAAGACTGGAGCTCCCCAAGGTGAAGAACTCTGCTGAATGAATCCTTTCTTCAATAACTCCTGTAACTGAGTCTTCAACTCCTTCAACTCAGCTGGTGCCATCCGGTACGCCGATTTAGAAATAGGTTGAGTACCGGGAACAAGATTAATCACAAACTCTATATCCCTCTCTGGCGGCAATCCTGGCAACTCCTCGGGAAATACATTAGGATATTCCCGGATAATAGGGACTTCCTCTAGCTGTAGCTTATCAGATGGCTTGTTGATCAAATAAGCTAGATAACCCGAACACCCCTTACTCACCAACTTAACGGCTTTAGTTGCTGAGATAACAAAACTCGTCTTAGCACCCCGGTTACCCGCTACCTCTACTACTGGCTGATCTGGCAAACGAAACTGTACTACCTTGGTTCTACAGTTCAACTGGGCATCATACTTAGAAAGCCAATCCATACCCAGAATAACATCATACCCCCGGATAGGAAATAGGATAAGGTCCGAAGGAAAATTATGCCCCTTAACATGTATTATACAATCCTTACATACTAAGCCAGTAATATACTTATCAGTCAAAGAGGTACTAATCTCAACCACATAAGGCAATCTTTCAGGTTGCAATTTAACACGTTGCACACAAGCAGGAGTAATGAAAGAATGCGTAGCACCAGAATCAATCAACATTTTAACAAGTTGATCAAGTATAAGGAAGTTACCTTCCACAACTGCAGTCTCCTCAGGCATCTCCTCCATATCAACTGCATAAGCCCGAGCCTGAACCCGCTGCTGCTGTGGTACACTGCTTGTAGGCCTACCCTGGTAACCCTGAGTCGCTGCCCGACCCTCAGTCCTCGCATATCTAGGGCAATCCTTCGCCCTATGCTCGATGCTACCACAACCCAAACATGTCCCTGCCTTTACCCTGCAGTCGGACTCCACATGCCCTGGGCGCTTGCAGTAATTACACTGCGATGATGTGGCACTAACACTGCCCCTAGAAGAACCAGAAGCTGATGAAGCAGCTGATACAGCCTGCTGCTGAGGTCTCACCACACTAGGCCTGTACTGACTCTGAGATTGGGCTGGCCTATACTGAGTCTGAACCTGATATGGCCTCTGCTGAAACTGAGGCCGATAGTAACTCTGCTGACCCTGTGGCCTATAAGAACCCTGCTGGGCTGGTGGCCTGTAGACAACCTGCTGTACTGGAGGCCTATATATAACCTGCTGGCCCTGTGGCTGATACGGCCTTTTACTAGGCTGACTGGAGACAATCTGATCCCCTTTCCTCTTCTCTAACCTAGAAGCTGCATCAAAAGCCTCAGTGAAGATATCATAGCGATTCAGAGCCATTGCATCCTGAATTTCGGGGCCTCAATCCCAACATAAACCTACGGGTCTTCCTCTCCTCCACAACTACAAACTCCGGTGCATACCGGGACAACCTAGTGAATGTAGCCTCATACTGAGCCACAGTAGAATCCCCCTGCACCAAGGACAAGAACTCAGCATCTCTCCTCTCTCGTGCAACCCTCGGGACATACTTATCCCTAAAAGCAGTCAGAAAGGTATCCCAAACATACGGAACACCCCGGGTCTCCCAACTGGCTCTCACAGTGCGCCACCATTCCTCCGCCTCATAATCAAGCAAATAGACAGCACAAGTCACCTTCCGCTCATCAGTGTACCTGAGAGAATCAAAAATTTTCTCTAACTTGCTAATCCACGACTCGGCCTTCCTATCATCAGGCTCTCCCTGAAATCTAGGAGGATAGTACCCCAGAAACTCCTTCATAGTACCTCGACCGTGATTACCACCCTGTATATTCTGTATCTGAGCCTGCAACGCCTGAGTCTGAACAGCCTGACCTGCTAACAACTGGGCCTGCCCAGCCATCAAATCTGCAATCCGATCCATTGCTGACTCTAACCTGCCATCACCCCTATCACTGCCCTGTGCCACATTACCAGGAACCTCATCTACAATCTCGGGCCTACCACGAGTCCTCGGTCTACCGGCCATCGTACTAATCAAAGAGTTAGCACAGGTTATATACAACTTTTAACACATAAACAACAAACTCATATAAAACACATAGATCACATAAGCAAATTAATCACATAATCACATAAGAACTTAAATCACATAATCACTTAATCATTTAATCATATCAATACATATTTCACTTTTCTTTCTTTTCATACATATTCATGCTAAGACCATTACCCACATTCCGAGAATACCCCGGCTGACAACTAATATGCGCTCTGATACCACTTAAACTGTCACGCCCCAACTCGACCCCACCTATAATCAGTCAGGACGCAACGGAATTTCGGCGGCATAACGACAGTAAACAGATTTCCGAGGTTCTAAACCAACCTCATAAAACATCATACATCCAGTAATTCCTCAATACAAACAACAACATACAACACAACCATATTATACAATAAAACATCCTCGTTATACGCCTCCGTTCCAACATGACATACAATACCTCAACTTTATCATACATTTCAAAAGTAAGTTGAGACACAACTACAACTTAACCATAGACAAAAGAAAGCCACTAAATTAACATCGTTTGGATCATCATCTTTCAACATCTATTACAATAAGAACCATTAAGCATATAAAAGTCTATTAAGCTAATATACATTACATTAAACAACATATAATCATGGATAAGACTCGGGAACATATGACTCGTCCACGTAAGGCATATTTTCCTCCTCAGGAGGCACGTACCCGTAATCCGGCTCTGCAACACCTGTAAGCATGCAATAATAGAGAGTGAGCTTATATACATAAGCCCAGTGAGGATCCGATAGATCTCGACAGTATTCACTACGCTCCTTGGATTTAGTCCTTTGAGCAAGTAAACACACAACAACAATAATAACATTATCATCACATAACTATATAACCATTCATTAAAGGATACTCTATTTGGTGTAGCTCCAAACGCCATCACGATCTCAACCGTTCTTCTTATAACTCCCCATTACTCACGCACCCGAGGTACATCACTAGCCCCTCCCTCCATGACACCTCCGTCATGCGAGCTGGGGGTAACCTATGGCAGTAATGCCGTTATCAACCCGACAGCCCGACGCTGCCCGAGAGGTGGCACACACATACCAAGACTCCATAATCATCAATCATCAATCAATCATCAATCAATCAATTGGGAGATCAGCAACAAAAGTGCCCGATTCCCGAACTCAATAATAATCAATCAATAACATCAATATAACATCAATATTAAATTAAACAACAAACAACGTAGTTAGATGACAAAGTAGGCCATCTAACCGGACATGCATAATATACATAATTAAACTCTAAATTACTCATCAACAACTCACCATTCATCACTCGAACACTACCCAACCATCTAAAGGCATCGTTCAAGAAATTAAAGAATGACAACCTAAACTTCTAAAATTCATAACTTACAATCTACTAATCCAAACATTGCCAAATCAGTTCCTATCACTCACCCATTCAACCTACTACATTAGCCCTCTCGGAAATCCACCATAACACCTCCAAATCATGCCCGATAACCCTAAAACCCTAGGATGTCATGGCGGGATTTTCTGGATTTTCACACGAACAATGTAATCGAAAATTCGGCATTACAACAGCGCTAACACGTAATTATCAAGTATTTAGAAATCGACGGCAATCGATTTCGATCAACACAACTCATTTAATTCAACTTTGAACATTTTAATCAAAATTAAATACCCGAAAAATAAAAATTATGCTACATCCGACAGAAATTCGTAGTATTAGTATATAATGATCCCTAGCATGCAAGGAGCAATAATCTATCATCAGATTTCAATTCTAACGGTTCAATCTTCATTTATACGCAAAAACACAAAAATGACATTTTGAGATCTAGAATTTTTCTCTCACCTTAGATGCGATATAAGCCTAGGAATGCATGCTATGCGTGCCCAACAAGCAGAATCCAAGTCGGTGCGAAGTTTCACGGACAAAAACTAGGTTTTTCTTTGAAAAATTGGATTGAAAAGCTTGAGTTTTCTCTTCTCTTTTTCTCCCTCTTTCTCACGGCAATGTGTGTGTTTGTGGAGTGTGTTTTGTGTTGTGTGAGTGTGTGTAGGTGATAGTATATAATTAAAAGCTTGGTCAATTAAAAAAATGCAAAGTCAAAGTTAGTTTAAATAGGTATTTTTGTGTTTTTAATGACTTTAATTGCATTTTATTGCTCACCAAGTTAAAAATAATTATGCAACCCCCAAGATATCTCAAGTGGATTATTTTTAGGTGACAAGAAGTTTTACAATCCAACAATTTCACCCGAGTCGGCTTAAAACTCGATTTTTGCAAAAGTCGGTGTAAAAACCCTAATAAATTCTTAAGCCGATTTTAAAACCATTTTCATCAAACACAGGTCTATTAAAGTTCGTGGACTAGGTCTAGAAGGGTTAAAAAGACCAGTTTCAAAATTTTAGCGGACGTGTTTCGAAAATACTATTCACTGAAAATCGACGATAAAATTTCTGACTCCGTTTTTTATGAAAATTTCATGAATGCACATTTAGCACATATTAGGAGTATTGACATCAAAATTATAACTTTCTAGGTCCTATAGCACATAAACAGAACATATGCACGCAAAACAAGGTATAGCACGTAAAACGAGATAAGCAGGAAAGTGGGGTTTCACATGCTTCCCTCACCTTGGACACTCCTAGTCGCTAAGAATACCTTGCTGGATGCCTCGATAACAACCTCGCACAAGCCCACGCGAAGATTGGAAGTTTGGAAGTTGAAATGGTTTTTTTTTTCTCTTCAAAGTCTCAGCCTGCTCCTCTCTGTTTCAGCTTTGTTTTTTTTTATTTTGCAATGTTTTAGCTTATTTAAGGTGACAAGCCTTGGTCAAAATAGCTTAAAATTGGTCAAATAGCCTATTTTTATGCATTTTTAAAGCTAAACAAACATCACCAATTTAATTCTAGCTATCAACAAATAAAATATAAAATTTAAGTCACCAAAATCCTAGTTCCACTATTTGTTGAGGACTAAAAGTCACCCTCTAACTATCATTTTCGAAATGCAATGCACCTTGCGACAATAAAGAAGCAACAATTTGATTTTCAAAGAACTTAAGAAAACATAATTTTCAGAATAATAAACAAGAAAATTTCACATTCTGGGCTCGGGTATTACACAGGGACTGCCAATAGCGGACAATATTGTTGTAGTGACGTGTCCCGTGAGACTCCGTGGTGGGCTCCACCCGGGGAGCGGGGGCATTACAAAGTGGTATCAGAGCGGGTCTTCCCTTGTGCTCATGCCTGCGAGGGCGCGGGGCCTCTTAAGGGGGGTGGAATGTGGTAACACAATCCCACATCGGAAGATTATGAAGTGATCCTCTTGAATATATAGGACGAAGTCCTTTGTATTAGTAACAAGGCCTTTTCCCATGGGAGACCGTGGGAGAAACAAAGCCGTGAGGGACCTGTGCCTGCGGGCCAGGGACTGCCAATAGCGGACAATATTGTTGTAGTGACGTGTCTTGTGAGACTCCGTGGTGGGCTCCACCCAGGGAGCGGGGGCATTACAAAGATGCCATGGAGGGAGGGGTTGGATGAGGTATCTCGGTTATGTATTATAGGAGTTACAAGAAGTTGGTTGAGTTCATGATGGTGTATGGAGCTATACCAACTAGTGTATCATTTCTCAACTGAATGGTTATTTATGTGGCTTGAAATGTATTGTTGATGTTAATGATGTTTAATGTGTGTTATTGCTCATAGGATGATTTCCCAAGTGGTGAAGTAAATGATTTTAAAACATCTTTCGAATCCTCACTGAGTTTTGTTATATATAAGCTCACCCTCATTTGTTTATTATCATCAGGTGTAACTGAGCCAGACTTTGGGTACGTCCCTCAGGAAGCTGAGAATGTGCCTTTTGTTGAGGAATCTTATGTGCCAGAGTCTTATCCATGATATCTGAGCTGAAGTTCTCTTTTTGCTATCTTGTATATTAGAACCAGTTGGGTTGTATTTACTTTGAAGTTATACTGCATAAGATAATCTAAAGATAGTGGATTATATATGGCTAGTTCAGTAGTCTTACTTTTGGAATATGCTTAAGTTGCTAGACTAGTTGTAACAAGTATGCTTATGTATGGTATAACTTGTGGTATGCTGTTGAAACGGAGGCATATAACTTGTATGTGGTATGTTGTATAATTGTTTAATATATGTTGTTGAAATTTGATGAATGGTTGTGGAGTTGTTATTGAAGGTTGGAGTTGGTTGTGTGATGTTTATAAAGGGCTGGTTTAGAGCCCTGATGTTCTTGTTACAGACGTTATATTGCCAAAATTCTGTTGTGTCCTGATTGAATGTAAGTGGGGTCAAGTTGGGATGCAACATTAAGTTGTATCAAAGCACATCTTTAGCTATCAGCCGGCTTATTCTTAGAATGTGGGTAGTGGTCTTAGCAGGAAAGTATGTATGAAGTGAAAGAAAAGTGAATTATGTGTTAATGTGATTATATGATTAACTTGTTTATGTGACTAACCCTTATGTGATCGATGTGCCTTATGTGAACTTCGTTCCTATGTGCTATTAACTGAATGTAGCATGTCTATGTGTTATAACCTGTGCTAACTCTTTGATAGTAGAATGGCTGGGTGTCTAAAAACACGTGATAGGCTTCAGGAGGATAATGAGGCACTAGGGAATGCGGCACCAAGCCAAGATCAGGGTTATGATCATCTTGCAGCGGCTATGGACCAAATAACGGAGGTCATAACAGGGCAGCAAAGATTTTAGCAGGGCAGGCTGCTCAGGCACAGACCGTGCAGACTCATATGCAAAATGCGCAGGGTAGTTATCGAAGGGGTAGTCTGTTGAAGGAATTTCTGGGTTATTATCCACTGCGTTTCCAGGGTATGCTTGAAGATCGGAAGGCCGAAGCTTGAATCAATAAAATTGAGAAAATATTTGATCCCCTTGATTACACTGATGAGAGGAAGGTTACCTTTGCTGTGTATCTATTTGATGATGAGGCTGAGGAATGGTAGCATACGGTGAGGTCTGATTGGGAAGCTCATGGTACTCCCTATATTTGGGCTACCTTTCTACGGGAATTTCGGGCCAAGTATATCCTGAGGATTGCCTGAGAACGACGGGAGGAGGAGTTCACATCTATGGTTCAGGGTAATTCCATAGTGGCCCAATATGAGGCCAACTTTACTAGGCAGTCCCAGTATACACCAGAGTTTGTGGCGGATTAAGAACGAAAGACTCAGAGGTTCATTTTGGGTCTAAGGGCAGAGATTCAGGATGCGGTGGCCTTGATACAGTATGATGAGTTTTCTACAGCCTTTAACGTGGCTTCTAGGTTGGAAAAGAGGAAATAGGAACAGGCAGGTTCTAGTCGGCCAATAAGAGGCCGTTTCAGCCTCAGGGTCAGTAGGTTGTTTATAGGCCTGCAGTGCAGCAAAGTGGTTACAGGCCCCCAGTGCAGCAGGGTTCTTTCAGACCTCAGTGGCAGCAGAGTTCATTTAGGCCCCAGTTATACAGGGATTCTACCAAACGCAGTCACAGCATAGGCCGACACAATCTCAGGGTCAGTATAGGCCATATGTTGTGAGACCTCAACAGCAGGCTTGTATGACTGCTTATTCAGCTTCTGGTTCTTTAGGAGGCAGTGTTAGTGCTCCGACACTATAGTGTGCTTATTGTAAACGTAACGGCCATTTGGAGACCGACTGCTAGGCAAAGGCAGGGACATGTTTAGGTTGCGGCAGCAACCAACATAAGGCGAGAGATTGTCCCAGGTGGCAGAGATCTGAGAGTCAGCCAGCAGGCCAGGGTTATCATGGTAGAGCTCTACACATTCTTTAATTGCACCTACCTGTGTGCAACGTGTTAATGTGCAACCTGAAAGTTACCTTATGTGGTTGAGATTAGTACTTCTTTCACTAATAAGTATGTGACTGGCCTAGTATATAAAGATTGTAAGATACATGTTAAAGGTCAGGATTTTCCTTCGGGCCTTATCTCATTTCCTATCTGAGGGTATGATGTTATCTTGGGTATAGATTAGCTTGCCAAGTATTGTCACACCCCGACCTCAACCTATCGCTAGGCTAAGGCCGATACGAGACTTACGTAACCCAAAATCTGTAAAAATCAATAACTTAATAACTTGTACATTAGCATATACTCCATAAAGTTTCAAAAAGCTTTCAATTATATCGGCCTTAATAAAGGAAGCCACCACTGATTACATATATACAAGACCTCGAATGACCTGACCATACATAAAATCTAGCCAACATTCAGGTATCTAGGTCTCAAAAGAATAGAAGTATTTAGTTACATAAAAGTTGTCCAAAAGAATAAATTATATATTAAGTATTTTAAGTACATAAACAGGTAAAGATCACATAAGGCAGAAATCCTCGATGTCACACCAAGGAGTTTCGCCAACATCTTGAAGTGTCTGCTCAGCCTCAGCCTCGCTTGAAAGGTGAAAAGAGGGTGAGCTAGGCCTGCGTATAGCTCAGTGAGGATAAAATAGGAAGGGTTTTCGTAATGGTTTTCTTTTTTCGCAAACAGTTTAAGAAATCATGCCATGCACATAAGAATGCACATATAAGTAAACAAGCAGTAACTCAAGTATGCAATAAGATAAGGAACATAGATACTTATTGCAAAAAGGATACAAGGATGACTAAAATTGGAGGCTGCTGCCTTGAATCAAGTAATGACAACCCTATACCACAACCGAGGATCAAGTCCTCAAAGAAAACCCCACACCAGCTCCATTAACAACCGAGGATAAAGTCCTCAAAGAAAACTCCATACCAACTCCATCAGCAACTGAGGGTTCCGGATAGCTCCCCTCAAAGGTAACATATAGGTCCATGGTGGTCATGGGTGTGACGCCCGAGTTTTAGCCATGCATTTAATTACTGTTGCATCCCTTGTTTGCGCATTTACTTCTATGCCTTATTAACTGACTTTGTGACTACTATTCACTCCGTTTTTAAACTGCTTTCTATTAGTTAATTAGCATTTTTATTAAATCATATTAATTGTGAAAGTAGTGGGAAAAATGTGCATTTGAGCTTAAGGCGTTAGGAAGGCTCGTTTAGAAAATGACTTTAGTAGTTGAATGAATAGTGTTACGTAACTAACTTAGGTAATTAATTAGCTAGCATATATTTTACTATCTAAGCTCGTTTTAAAGCTTACTACGCACATTTTATTAGATCAATTAAGCACCCAAATGACCCCACCATAACTTAACCCTTCTATATATCACCTAAGCTCACAAAAAGGCAAAAAAAATAAAAATAAAAAGCTGAAAAACAGGAGCCAAACCCGACAGCAGCAAGAGAAGAAAAGAGAGAGATTTTGCTCACCAAGCCTCCAATCCAAGCCTCTCCAAGCCTTGAGCAACTAGTGTAGGGTGTTTGCAAGGTCCCTAGGTGCTCCTACGCGTAGTGGTGAGGGATTTCACGACTTGTTTTTGCATTTTTAAATAGTTGCTCATTTCTTGATTTGTTGAAAATATGATTATATGCTATTGTAATTGTTATCTATACTAATATACCATCTATATGAATGCTAGAGAACACATTTGAGCCGTTGTTTCGCTTTTTAAACGGTTAGAATCGTTAGTTTAATTTTTAGGGTGAATAGTGACATTTTTTCTAGGGTTTTGTGTAATTGCTCGAATTAGCTTAATTTAATGCTTCTATTAGATGCCTTAGGTATTAGTGAAGATAGCCTAATAGCCCCGTGCACTTGCATTGCCTTAAATTGCCTAAAAATGGAAAATAGCCGACTTTAAGTTGGGGCTTTCGGGGTTAATGCGAATCCGGGTGGATTCGGGCTTCAATTCTAGTATCCTTAGGCTACCTAGGTGCTATAGATGCCTTGATATCCCTTGTTTGAAGCCCGGACAACGTATGTGTAGTTTAAAGCCATAAGAGGGAATTTGGGGCTTTCGGGGTAAACGCGGGCATTCGAATGAGTTAGAGGGTTGAGAGGGTACCTCGGGGGTTAGTTAGAAGGTTGGGAGAGTTTCCTTTGAAAATGAAATCATTAACTTTGGTTCGGAAGAGAAATAGTTCGAAAAACAAAGGGGTTTGGGTGCAATTTAAGTTGTCTCACACTTCTAAACCCATGTCAGGACTTCTTGAGTGTTTATATGTGATTTTAAATTGATTTGGAGCCTTTGGTATGATTCTATGCTTATTTGGTATATGTTCATTTGTAAACTGCTTATTAGCTTCTATATTTGCTTCTATCCTAATTGCAACGAGGTCAACCTACTTTGTTGATCCTCATATGTGTTAATGCTTATATTTCTGCTATTAACTTGCCATCGTTAAAGTGCATTGCATAGTGGTTGTGCAACCATAGTGTCAGGGGCGGATGTGTTGAATATTGGCTGGGCGGCAGAGGGCTTGCCGGTGGATATTCAAACTCCGTGCCCTATTCCCTCATTCGCCTGGTCCGGAGATTGCCAGGGGATGTTGGGTCGTAGCATTTGGGGTACATCCGGAGTACACCCACTGGAGTGATTGGGGTTATGCCGGCTTATCGTGATCATGCTCGTGGTTCGTGGATCGTGATTGAAGACCAGTGAAGATTGGTGTATAGGGGATTGTTGAAACGTATCCTTTTAAATGTGTGGTTATTTAAGTTATCGTTGTTTCTTTAATTCTCTAAGTGTTATTGTTGCATGATTGTATTATATGTTGCATTGCACGCCCCGGGACTATATCCCTCACTGGGCAATAGTGGTTGCTCATACCTCGATATCTGTTTCAGGAGACGCTGAGGGTGATCCCCAGCTTGTTGATTTAGTTGAGGAAGAAGAAGTTCAGATTGAGCCTTTACCTTAGTTGCTGTGTCTGATAACTTGAGGTGGTTAATGATTTTGCTGCTATGTGGAAGACTCATCTGATTACTTTATGTACTATTTTGTAGCCCAAGGGCTATGTATATGCTTGTTGTATAAGTCGAAGATTAGTTGGTTGGGTTGTAGCTTTGAAAGTCTATGAACTGTAATAACTTTTATTCTTGCCTTATTTCCTTGCATGCTTGGGAGTGGATGGTTAATGTAGAATTCTTTATCCTTTAAGTTGTTTTATTGATTTCCTAGAATGTTATGATTATAAAACTATACTGACAACAAGTTCTCGCATGCTTGTGTGTTTTGGAGCTATTGTGTACCATAAGGCTCGGATGGCCTTATAGCTTTGTTGTTTAATTAAGAAAAGCTTGTATTGTATTGTTGGGACTTTGTTTAAGTGTTTACAGGTTTTTAGAATGTCCACGGTACAGGGGAGACTCTGTCCGTGTGTCGGGTCCGGACTTAACCTTTAGCTTGGGGGTTGGGTTGGGGCGTGACAATGGGTACAACTGACAAGCCCAATGCTGCCCGGGGCCATTAATCCCACCAAGGCCTTTAGAAGGTTGCAACCTTGATAACATATATATATACATATATAATACCCAACTCTCCAAGGGACGTCACCAAGAGAGAGAGGGACTAGGATAGCAACAGAGTAGGTTGCTTTCGTCCCAACAGTAATATCACAATGTAGTACGTAGGCATGTAAGCTTCACATGTATGTATAGGAGTACTAAATAATGTATGCAATCAAGTATATAACTTACATGCATATAGGCCTCAAACAATGTCGTGAAATGTTTATGAATCATATTCGGCGAAGGAGATTGGTACTGTAACGACCCCGCTAAGCGAATACCCCGAAGGGCAGAGGCACACGGGCGACGCACACCAACAATATATTGTCCGCTTTGGGTTACCCCACTGGGCCCCTCACGGTTTTGTTCCCCCTGTGTTTCCACGGGAAAAGGCCTATTGTCGAATATAAGGCGGAACCCCGCTCTATATATTCAATGGTCCCAGCTCGTAACCAACCGATGTGGGATGGATTCCTCACATCCGCCCCCACTAGGAGGACCCAGCGCCCTCGCGGGTCACTGATACAAAGGTCGGCCCGCTCTGATACCACTTAATGTAACGACCCCGCTAAGCGAATACCCCGAAGGGCAGAGGCACACGGGCGACGCACACCAACAATATATTGTCCGCTTTGGGTTACCCCACTGGGCCCCCCACGGTTTTGTTCCCCCCGTGTTTCCACGGGAAAAGGCCTATTGTCGAATATAAGGCGGAACCCCGCTCTATATATTCAATGGTCCCAGCTCGTAACCAACCGATGTGGGATGGATTCCTTACATCCAATTCTAATTAAAGACTCAAACTTTAAGGCCATCCGAGCCTTAAAACATTCAAACAGTTAGAATCATGCAAGCATACATCCAACTTCATTTCTTTACTAAACCGCTTATCATGCCACTCCATGATAGCTTTTAAGCATTCTTAGAAATTGAAAACAACCAGTCATTCACTCCCAAGCATGCAGAGAAGCTAAGAGCAGAAATATAAGTTATTACATGCCATAGTTCATATCTCCTACTACAATCAACTAGCATTCAGCTTACAATCACTCAAACATATACATAAGCACTTAGGTTACAAAATAGAAAATAAGGTAGAGCAAACAAGATCTCCACATAATAGCAAGAGCCATAAATCCACCTCACGCAATTAGACACTGTAACTAAGGAAACTCCTCCTCCAAATGCACCTCCTGAAACATGTTAGCGAGGTATGAGCAACCACTGTTGCCCAGTGAGGGATAAAGTCTCCCGGGGCGTGCAATGTAACAAGTAATACAGTTAAACATTAATAGCAATTAAAACCATTCAAGAATGACAACAGATTAAGTAACCACACATTAAAAAGGATACATTACACTTAACCCCAACACTCCAATCTTCACTTGATCTTCATTCACGTTCCACGAACCACGATCGATGTGCCGGCATAATCCCAATCACTCCAGTGGGTGTACTCCGGATGTACCCCGATAATCCTACGACCCAACATCCCCTGGCAATCTCCGGACCAGGCGAATGAGGGACTAGGGAACGGAGTTTGAATATCCACTGGCAAGCCCTCTGCCGCCCAGCCGATATTCAACACATCCGCCCCTGACACTATGGTTGCGCAACCACTATGCAATGCACTTATCAATGGCAAGACAATATCAACAATATAAGCTATAACACATAGGAGGATCAACAAAGTAGGTTGACCTCGAAACAGTTAGAATAGAAGCAATTTACACAAGCAATTAAGCAGTTTTACAAAGGGGCATATTCAAGATACACATAGAACTATACCAAAAGCTCCAAAACAACTAGAAACCACATTTAAACACACAAGGAGTCATGCCATGGTTTTAGAAGCGTGAAACAACTGAATTTGCACTTAAACCCCTTTGTTATTCAAGCTATTTTCCTTCCAAACTCATGTTAGAGATTCAAATTCAAGGGGAAGCTATACCAATATTCTAATTAGCCCTTAAGGTACCCTTACAACCCTCAAACGCATTCAATTACCCGCAATTACCCCAAAAGCCCCAATTTCCCTCTTATAGCTTTGAACTACACATATCTTAACCGGGCTTCAAACAAGGGTTAACAAAGCTTCTATAGCACCTAGGTAGCCTAACAATACCAAATGTGAAGCTCAATTCTACCCGGATTAGCATTAACCCGAAACCCCTTTTAAAAAGTCGGCTATGTCGCGTTTTAGCTAAGTTCCGAGCAATTAAACTACATGGGGTCATTAGACTATCTTCATTAATATCTATAGCACCTAACTATAGTATTGAATCAAACCCGAAAGCACATTTTATCAAAACCTTAAAATTTATACTATTCATTGTCTTCTTTAACTTGTCATTTCAAAATCTAGCCATAAACTATGCCAATAGCTTGCAAAAGAATGTTCACTAATCATTTTAGAAGGTTTTGGAAGCATTCATAAGCATTTATATCACAATATACAACAATTACAAAATTCAACACAAACCCTAACATTCAAAGAAATGCATATAAATGTTTCTCCCTCACCTCTACTAGTTTCCATGACGCAAGTTTGGCTCAATGGATCCACCTAGCATGTAATAGAACACATATTTATCACAAGAAACCTCATAGACGTGATTCACAGCCAAATATAACAACGAGAACAATAGCTAAGTAGGCAATACTAGCTCAATTATAGCAACTTATGCAATCAAAATTATTCTAACTTCCACCTATCACTACACAACCTTAGCATGCTACTATTATAACTTCGAGGCAGCCCAAATGTCACCATTACAAGCGTAGAGATTACACACCACACAGGAGCACACATTTGCACCTAAACCAACCATTTCAACTCAAAAACACCAACAATTTAGCTTATTCCACCCAGACCACCATGACCCTCCAACTACCAACATTTTTCCCTATCTAATAAAAGGCTTATAAACCATATAATAGCATAAAATAAGCAATCTAATGGGTGCACAAAAACTGCCCAACGAAACAGCCCCTAAACGCCCAAAAATAGAAAAATTCAGCAAGCTACATTCTCCATTTATTTTGCTCCATTTTGCAATCTCAAGTTATTTTATTATGCTAGATAGGTTCATTAACATATATGAGCATTATATAAAATCTAAGAATCAAGATTAGACACAACTTAGGCATATAAATCATTGAACAACTCAAAATAGCCAATTTCAACAAAATATGTTCTATACAAGAAATTAATCGGTAAAGTCTTCTCTAACACCTATTTAGCAAGATACAAATGCAATCCTAGCATTTTATGACGTAAAAATAAACTTTGGAAGATTTGAAAAAAAATTCTCTCACCTTTGTTTCACAAAATAAAGGCAAAAACGCTCGGTAGAAAGATGCTAGACGTCGACACGAGTCCAAAAATGCTTGGTTTGCATCTTGGTTCCGCTTCTAGCTCAAGATATAAGCAAAATAGTGAAAAATCTACTATTCCTAGGGTTTGGACTGGTCACGGCTGAAGCAAGAAGAAGATGAGCAATTCTGGGATTTTTTTGGTGTTTTATAAGCTTTAATGAAAGTCAAAGTCAAGTCTTCGGTCAAACCCGCGTAAACCAAAACAGCCCTGCGCAACCTTACGAAAACGGCCATAACTTCTTCTAGAAAACTCCAATTCATGAACGGTTTGAAGCCTTAGAAACTAGACTCATAGAGCTTTCCAACCATATATAATTTGCTACCTAAATATTTCCCAGTTGGTTCAGATTTAATTCTAAAGTTGACCCAAAATTTGACTAATTAACCTTGCATTTTTATTTCTAATCCCAAGTTTGCCTTTCATTAAACATTTTAAAATTTTCCACCTTGTCCTAGTTGGTCAATGTAGATGAAAAGTCAACTAGTTTAGTCAAAGAATGTGAAAGTCAACAAGATGTAATTTAAATGAACTTTAAATGCAATTTTAAATTTTAAAACACTAAATAAGTTATGTAAATGCACATATTATATTTCAAATAATGATTTAAATAAATGAATGCACATGTAATGAATGCTCGGGTTCTCACAGCTACCATTTAAGATAACACATAATAAATGCAATTAAATACGTGCCCATTTTGGGGTATCACAGGTACCATACTAGAAAGCTAGCAAAAGACATCGATAATGACTACGTTCCATAGTCTCCTAAGCCTTATATAGGGATTGGAAATAATGTAGCACATATCCTATAGGACAAATTCACAACTTATGTCTACCATGATAAACTAGGGTTTGATACAATTCTAATGCTTCCAACCGTGCCTCAATCCGACACCGGTAGCTCTGGAATCATTAAAACAAACTCAGGGTAGGAAGCTGTCAAACCGGTAGACCCTAGCAAAACCGGTCGACCGGTCCTAGAGGGTCTTCCGGTGGAGAGGCTTCGGGTTGACAAGGGTCCTCCACAAGTCGACTGGTGGAGGGAGGGTCCCCCGGTTGTGCTGTTATGAAAAAAAAACTTCTTCTAACAATCAACCCTACAACAACCCAACCTCCTAAACAACAACCAAGCAAGTTCAAGGAGGCTGTGAAACCCCACTTTTCTATCTTATCTCGTTTTGCGTGCTTTACCTCGTTTTGCGTGAATTAACTTGTTTAAGTGCTATGTGACTTAGAATGTGGTAATTTTGGTATCAATACTCTTAGAACATGCTATATGTGCATTCATTAAATTTTCATCAAAATCGGGGTCAGAAATTCTATCATCGATTTTCAATGAATAGTATTTTTGAAACACGTCCGCTAAAATTTTGAAAATGGTCCTTTAACCCTTCTAGACCTATTCCACGGACTTTAATAGACCTGTGTTTGATGAAAACGGTTTTAAAATCGGCTTAGGAATTTATTAGGGTTTTTACACCGACTTTTACAAAAATCGAGTTATAAGCCGACTCGGGTAGAATTGTTTGATTGTAAAACTTCTTGTCACCTAAAAATAATCTACTTGAACTATCTTGAGTGTTGAATAATTGTTTTGAACATTGGTGATCAAGAAAATGCATTTAAAGTCAAGAAAACACAAAAAATACTAAGTTAATTCAACTTTGACTTTATTTAAATGGTTGACCAATATGCATATATCACCAACACACAATGAAACAAAGCAAAACACCACATTTACACATACCTTGCAGCCGTGAAAGCTTAGGAAAAAAAAGAGATTTTACTCAACTTATTTTCAAAGTAATTTTGCCTTCGAAAACTCATTTAAAGTCCGAATCTTTTCAAACCGGGCTGGATTCCACTTGTTGGGCACCTATTGCACGCATTCCTAGGCTTATATCGCATCAAAGGTGAGAGAAAAATTTTAGATCTCAAAACTCATCTTTTGTGTTTTTGCGTAGAATTGAAAATCGAACCATTAGAATGTTAATCTGATGTTAGATTATTGCTCCATGCATGCTAGGGATCATTTATATGTAATCCTACAAGATTTTAACGGTTGTAGCATAATTATTATTTTTCAGGTATTTAAAGTTGAATAATTTGTTTAATGTTGATTATTTTGAGTTGTGTTGATCGGAATAGATTGCCGTCGATTTCTAAATGTTTGACAATTACGTGGTAGAGCCGTTGTAATGCCGAATTTTCGATTGTGATGTTCGTGCCAAAATCCAAAAATTTCAGCCATGACACACTAGGGTTTCCGAGGGGGCTAATGTAGTTGATTGAATGGGTGAGTGTTTGAAACTGATTTGGAGTTGTTTGGATTAGTAAAATGTAAGATATGATTATTTGAAGTTTAGGTTGTCTTTCTTTAAATTGTTGAATTGAGCCTTTAGATGATTGGGTGTGTTTGAGTGATTGAATTGTGAGTTGTTAATGGTTAGACTAGGGTTAGATTACGTGTTTCGTGCATGTTAAGTTGGATGGCCTACTTTGTCATCTAACTTAGTTGTTTGTTGTTTAATTAAATATTGATGTTATATTGATGTTATTTTGATGATTATTGAGTACGGGAATCGGGCACTTTTGTTGCTGATCTCCCAAATTATTGATTGATTATGGATTACGGGAATCGGGCACTTTTGTTGCTGATCTCCCAGATTATTGATTGATTATGGATTACGGGAATCGGGTACCCTCGTTGCTGAACTCTCGATTTATTTATGTTGAGTCTCATTGTTGTGAGCTTTGATAATGTTGTGTCACCTCGGGAGGCATCCTGGGTTGCGGGCACAGTTATCATGGCTAATCCCTATCTCGCATGGACGGAGAGGCCATGGGGTGTGGGTCTAGGTCAAGGTACCTCAGGAATTGTGTCATTGAGTTTGGAGGGGTTGTTGAGCATGGAATTGGTGTATGGAGCTTCATCAGTAAACGTATTGTATCCTTATTGTATGTTTACAGTTATTACTATTGTTGCATTTATAATGATTATTGATGTTATTGTGTGTTTACTGACTCAAAGGATTATTTCCAAGAAGTTTAGTAAACCTTGTTCGAGATCTATCGGATCCTCGCTGGGCTTATTTTATATAAGTTCACTCTCTATTATTGCATGCATACAGGTGTACTTTCGCAGGATTATGGGTACGTGCCTCCTGAAGAGGAGAATGTGGAAAACGTGCCTTACGTGGATGAGTCCTATGTTCCAGAGTCTTATCCGTGATGTCGTACATGTTTTATTATCTTGTAAATTACTTAGTAGACTTTTATCTGCTTTGTAGTTTATAATGTATAAGATGTTGATAAGTTAATGAATTAGTTGATGTTGTCTTAGTAGCCTTTCTTTTGTTTATGATTAGGTTGCTAGATTGGCTCAATATGTTTTTGTATTGTATATTAAGGGTTCATGTATTATGTTGGAACGGAAGTGTATAACGAGGAATGTTTATTGTATGATATGGTCATGATGTATGTTATTATGTTATTGAGGAGTTGTTTGTTGTATGGTTTATGGAGTTGAGGTATGATGTCCTATGGAGGTTGGTTTAGAGCCTTGGTATCCTATTTACTATCGTTATACTGCCGAAATTTCGTTGCGTCCTGACTGATTATAGGAGGGGTCGAGTTGGGGTGTGACAGAGGCTATTAGGTATCATACAAGAGTTCAAACTTCACCCAGTCGCCTCTCCTCAACAATCCACAACACCCAACATAAGTTTTCAATTCCTAGATCTACAACACATAAACACAACCAACTTTACAATGAGGATATATATAAACTTCACAAGCTATATTACTCAACAATATATTACATACAACCTTAAATGAGCCTTACAAGTGATTTCGAAAGAATCCCTAACCTAAATGTAGAGTTGGATGCAAGAGGTGATGCTCAAGATGGAAGTGGAAGCTTGGGAATGCAAAGAAATGGTGGACAAATGGCTGATCTTGCTTGCACTTTTTTCTATTCTTCTTTCTCTTCTCCCTTAGTCAAAAAATTAGAGAGTGTTTGTTTTTTCATATTTGTGTGTGTGTGTGTGTGTAGAGATTTAGTGTGTGTAAGTGGTGTAATGTGTGTGAGACTCCATATTTTGTCTTTATCTCGATTTGCGTATTTTGCCTCAATTTGTGTGATTTGACCTGTTTATGTGTTATATGTGTTAGAATGTGTTAAATATATGATTTATATTCCTAATACATGCTATGTGTGCATTCATGAAATTTTCATCAAAATCGGCATTAGAAATTTTATCGTCGATTTTTGTAAATAGTATTTTGAACATCTATACGCTAAAATTTTTACATGGGTGTTTTAAACGTTTTAAAACCTAGTTCTCGAATATTAATAGACCCGTGTTTGATTAAAAGGGATTTTAAATCGGTTTTGAAATTTTAAAGGTTTTTATACTTTCTTTTGCAAAAATAACATTTTAACCGAGTCATGTGAAAGTCTTTGCATGAGGAAATTCTTGTCACCTAAAAACAAACTACTTAAAATAGTCTAAGTGTCAAATTAATGTTTTGAGCAAGAAATAGTCTAAAATGGAATTAAAAAAAAACTAGGAAAAGACTAAAATACTAAATAAACTAATTAGTTTCCACCTTTGACTTTGAGTATTTTTGTTGACCTTGGCATATAAGCATAATCACACACTAGAATCAACACAAAATACACTCTTGCACACACACAAAGGGCCGAAACTCCATAATCATCTTTGTGAGCTTTTTCAACATTTTTTCAAAGCAAATTTTCAATAGAAAACTCATTTGAAGTCCAAACATCTTCATCCAAGGATTGATTCCACTTGTTGGGAAACCTTTGCACATCTTTCTAACTTCATAAAACATCAAAGGTGAGAGAAAAATTCTAGATCTCAAAATGTCATTTTTATGTTTTTGCACATAATTGAATTTTGAACCGTTAGAATGTTGAATTGATGTTATATTATTGCTCAGTAGATGCTAAGGATTGATTATATGCATTTATATTAGTTTTGAACCATTGTAGTATGCATTTCTATTTTCGAGTATTAAAAATTGAGTTGTTGGCTATTTGTTGAATAAATGTTGTTGTGGTTGTTGGAATTGATTGCTGTTAGTTTCTAAAAGTTTGTTAAATATGCGGTAGTAATGTTGTAATGCAGAAATTTTGATTGCAATGTTGGTGTAAAATTCTGGAAATTTCAGCCATGATACATTAGGGTTTTAGGGTTGTTGGGCTTGATGTGGATGGTTTATGGTTGGTTTCCAAGGGAGTGAATGTTGTTGATTGAGTGGGTGAGTGTTAGAAACTAGTTTGGAGGTTATCGGATTAGGAGAATGTAAGTTATGACTTTTAGAAGTTTGGGTTGTCTTTCTTTAAAATGTTGAATTATGTCTTTGGATGTTTGGGTGGTGTTTGAGTGATTGAATTGTGAGTTGTTGATGGTTAGATTAGGGTTTGGTTGTGTGGTTATTGCATGTTAAGTTGGATGGCCTACAATGCCATCTAACATAGTTGTTGAGTTGTTAATTGTTTATTAGATGATATGTTGTTGAAATGATGATTATTGATTGATTATTAATGAGCCGGAAGATAGTCAACGTGAAAGGTTCTCCTCCTGAGATTTGAATGATTATTATTATTGTTATGAGTCTTGGTATGTGTGTGACACCTCTCGGGCAGCATCGGGCTGTCGGGTTGAAAACAACATGATTATCATAGGCTACCCCCAGCTCGCATAACAGAGGTGTCATGGAGGGAGGAGGGGCTAGAGAGGTACCTCGGGTACGTGAGTAACGGGGAGTTATAAGAAGAACAGTTGAGATCGTGATGACATTTGGAGCTATACCAACTAGAGTATCCTTTATTGATTGGTCATTATAATTAATGTGCTTATATTGTTATTGATGATTATTGTGTGTTTACTACTCAAAGGATGATTTCCAAGGAGTATAGTAAATAATGTTTGAGATCTATCAAATCCTCACTGGACTTGTTTTATATAAGCTCACTCTCAATTATTACATGCATACAGGTGTTACCGATCTAGATTACGGGTACGTGCCTCTAGAAGAGGATAATGTGCCATATATGGATGAGTCCTATATGCCAGAGTCTTGTCCTTGATATCTGATGTTGTACTTTTTGTTATCTTGTATATTAAAACTAGTTGGTTTGTACTTAGAAGTTTATGATGTATAAGATGTTGTAAAGATAATAGATTAAATGTTACTAGTTTAATGGTCTTGTTTTGAAATATGATTAGACTACTAGATTGATTATAGTCTATTTTGGGAAAATGTATGTTATGTAGTAAATGTATGATGTTGGAACGGAGGCGTATAACCTATGGATGCGATGGTAAAAGAATGTTGATTGTATATTGGGGTTGTGTTGTTTAATTGTTGAATTGTTGTGGAGTTGGTAGTATGAGTTTCAAAGAGGTTGGTTTAGAGCCTCGGTGTCCTAATTACTGTCGTTATACTGCCAAAATTCGATTGCGTCCTGACTGATCGTAGGAGGGGTCGAGCTGGGGCATTACATTAAGTGGTATCAGAGCTAATGTTTAGTTGTCAGTCGGGGTATTCTCGGAATGTGGGTAATAGTCTTAGCATGAAAGTATGTATGAAGTGAAAAAAGTGAAATATGTATTAATATGATTAAGTGATTATGTGATTTAGTGACTATGTGATTATGTGATCAACTTGTTTATGTGATTGATACTTAAGTGATTTATGTGCTTTATGCGAGTTTGTTGCTTATGTGCTAATAATTGTCTATAGCATGTCTATGTGCTATAACCTGTGCTAACTCTTTGATTAGTAGAATGGCTGGTATACCATGAACCAGAGGTAGGCCTGAGGTAGTTGACGAGGCATCGGATAATGTGGCACCGGGCCGAGATAGGGGTGATGACTGTTTTAGTGCAACCATGGATAGGATGACAGAGATTATGGTTAGGCAAGCACAGATTCTAGCAGGGCAGGCTACCCAAGCACAGACATTACAGACTCAGTTTTTCAACGTTCAGGGTGGTTACCACGGGCGTGGTACGCTGAAAGAATTCTTGGGGTATTATCCGCCGAGATTTCAGGGAGTGCCATATGATAGGAAGTCGAAAGTGTGGATTAATAAGATAGAGAAGATATTCGATCCTCTAGACTATACTGATGAGAGGAAAGTCACTTATGCCGTTTACTTATTTGATGAGGAGGCAGAGGAATGGTGGTGCACAGTGAGAGTCGGTTGTGAGGCAAGAGGTACCCCGTATGGTTGGGATACCTTTCTTAGAGCGTTTCAGGCGAAGTATGTCCCGAGGATTGCATGGGAAACGAGGGAGGCAGAGTTCCTGTCCTTGGTTTAGAGGGATGCTTCAGTGGCTCAGTATGAGGCCACTTTTACTAGACTATCCTGGTATGCACCGAAATTTGTTGCTGATGAGAAGTGCAGGATCCCGGAGGTTTATGTTTGGTTTGAGGTCGGAGATTCAGGATGCAATGACCCTGAATCAGTAAGATATATTTTCTGAGGCTTTTGATGCGGCATCCAGACTGGAAAAGAGGAAAGGGCAACAGATCGGACCTAGTCAGCCTAGCAAGAGGCCATTTTAGCCACAGGGCCAGCAGGGTATGTATAGACCTTCAGTACAGCAGAGTGGTTATAGGCCTTCGGTGCAGCAGGGTTCTTTTAGACCGCAGGGTCAGCAGGGTTACTATCGGCCTCAGTTTCAGCAGAGGTCTTATCAGGCTCAGTCACAGTACAGGCCAACCCAATCTCAGGGTCAATATTGGCCAAGTGTTGTGAGACCTCAGCAGCAGGCTGGTACAGCTGCTTTCTCGGCTTCTGGTTCTTCTAGGGGCAGTGGCAGTGCTTCATCACCACAGTGTACTTACTGCAAACGTCAAGGCCATATGGAGGCCGACTGCAGGGCGAAGGTAGGAATGTGTTTGGGTTGCGGCAGCAATCAGCATAGGGTGAAGGATTGCCCTAGATATCAGAGGACTGAGGGTCAGGCAGCAACCTAGGGTTATCAAGGCCGATCGACCGATGGTGCACCTCAGCAGCAGCAGGTTTAGGCTCAATCCTACGCAGTTGATTTGGAGGAAGCACCTAAGGATACGACAGTTGTGGAAGGTAACTTCCTTATACTCAATCAACTTGTTAACGTGTTGATTGATTCTGGTGCTATGCATTCTTTTATTACGCCAACTTGTGTGCAACTTGTTAACATGCAACCTGAAAGATTGCCTTATGTGGTTGATATTGGTACTTCTTTAACTGATAAGTATGTGACTGGCTTAGTTTGTAAAGACTGTAAAATACATGTTAAGGGTCAGGATTTTCCATCGGACCTTATTTTATTTCCTATCCGGGGGTATGATGTTATCTTGGGTATGGACTGGCTTTCTAAGTATGATGCTCAACTAAACTGTAGAACAAAGGTAGTACGGTTTTGTTTGCTAGATCAGCCAGTGGTTGAGGTAGCGGGGAATTGGGACGCTAAGACAAGTTTTATTATCTCATCAACTAATGTTGTTAAGCTGTGAGTAAAGGGTTTTTGGGTTATCTAGCTTATTTGATCAACAAGCCATCTGATAAGCTGAAGTTAGATGAAGTTCCTATTATTTGGGAATATCCCAATGTATTTCCCAATGAGTTGCCAGGGTTACCGCCAAAGAGAGATGTGGAGTTTGTGATCAATCTTATTCTAGGTACTCAACCTATTCCTAAATCAGCATACTGGATGTCACCAGCTGAGCTTAAGGAACTAAAAACTCAGCTGCAGGAGTTATTAGAGAAAGGTTTCATTCAGCAGAGTTCTTTACCCTGGGGAGCACCTGTTTTATTTGTGAAGAAGAAGGATGGTACCTTGAGATTATGTATCGACTATCGTGGTTTGAATCAGGTGACCATCAAGAACAAGTATCATTTGCCATTGATTGATGAGTTGTTTGATCAACTTCAGGGAGCCAAAGTCTACTCTAAATTTGACTTGAGGCAGGGGTATTATCAGCTTCGGATTCGTACAGAGGATGTTCTGAAGTCTACTTTCAAAACTCGGTACAGGCATTATGAGTTTGTTGTTATGCCCTTTGGACTGACTAATGCACCGGCAGCATTCATGGACCTTATGCATCAAGTTTTTTAGCCATACTTGGATTAGTTTGTGGTAATCTTTATTGATGATATCTTAGTTTATTCTAAGTCTGAATCAGAGCACGAGCAACATCTATGGCTTGTCTTACCGAAGCTGCAGGAGCATCAGTTTTTTGCAAAGTTCAGCAAATGTGAATTTTGGCTGCAACGTATATCTTTTCTTGGCCATGTTATTACACAGTGTGGTATTTTTGTAGATCCTACTAAGATTGAAGTGGTGATGCCTTGGAAAAGGCCGGAGAATGTTTCGGAGGCTCGTAGCTTTCTTGGCTTGGCGGGTTATTACCGTAAGTTTGTCAAGGACTTTTCTAAGATTGCAGGGCCGCTTTCTAAGTTAACTCAGAAACGAACCAGCTTTGTTTGGGATGAGAAATGTGAGAGTGGGTTTCCGGAGTTGAAAAAGAGATTGACTACCACTCCCGTACTTGCTTTACCAGAGGGGACCGATAATATGGTTATCTACAGTGATGCATCCAAGGATGGTTTAGGTTGTGTACTTATGCAGAATGGTCGGGTTATTGCCTATGCTTCTAGAAAATTGAAACCATATGAGGTCAATTATCTGACTCATGATCTTGAGTTGGCAGCAATTGTATTCACATTGGAAAAGTGGCGTCATTATCTATGGGGCAGTAAGTTCGAGATTTTCACTGATCATAAGAGTCTTAAGTACTTATTCTCACCGAAGGAGTTGAATATGCGTCAATGGAGATGGATGGAACTTCTCAGAGATTGTAATTGTTCTATCAGTTATCTGCTTGGGAAGGCAAATGTTGTGGCAGACGCTTTTAGCCGTAAGGTGAGTGTTTCTTGTTTGGTTGTCAAAAAGTGGGAGGTTCTTGAGGAATTCAGTTATTGGATACCGGAGTTGACTCGGGTTGGGGTAATGTGTTCACATCTCCGTATTCAACCTTTATTGCTGTCTCAAATCAGAGAAGCTCTGCAGCTTGATCCAAAACTTCAGAAGATCAAGGATCAAATCACGGATGATCAGTCTGATTTCAAATTACATGAAGATGGTATTCTTCAGTTTCAGAACAGGGTTTGTGTTGCCGATGAACCGGGTTTGAGGCAAGGTATTCTAGAGGAGGCTCATAATTCTAAGTATACCATTCATCCCAGTGGAAACAAGATGTATCGGGATTTGAAGCAACATTATTGGTAGAATAACATGAAAAGGGAGGTTGCTCAGTTTGTATCCAGATGTTTGACTTGTCAGCGAGTGAAGGCCGAACATCAACAACTTGCAGGGTTACTTCAGCTGTTGGCAATACCAAAGTAGAAATGGGAGCATATCACAATGGACTTCGTCTCTAGTTTGCCTAGAACACCAAGAGATAATGACACAGTTTGGGTTGTTGTAGACCGTTTGATGAAGTCAACTCATTCCATTCCGATGAGGTTAAGGGATGAGGTTGCAAAGTTGGTAGATCTTTATTTGGATTAGATTGTTCGACTTCACGGGATTCCATCTAGTATTGTCTCAGATCGAGATCCTTAGTTTACTTCTGGTTTGTGGGAAAAACGTCAAGAGACTTTGGGTACTTAGTTAAACTTCAGTACAACGTATCATCCGCAGACCGACGGTCAGTCTGAGATGACTATTTAGATTCTGGAAGATATGCTCAGGGCTTGTGTTCTGGACTTCAGGAAGAACTGGGAGAAACATCTACCACTTGCCGAGTTTGCCTATAACAATAGTTATCAAGCTACTATTGGGATGGCACCTTTTGCAGCTCTCTACGGTCATAAGTACTGTTCACCTTTGTATTGGGATGAAGTAGGGGAGATGAAGACTATTGATCCGATTATCATGCTAGAGCTTCTAGAGAAGATTGAGAATGTTCAGTTGATTAGGCAGACAATGCTTACAGCGCAGAGCAAATATAATAGTTATGTTGATAAGCGTTATCGGGATTTGGAGTTTGCAGTCGAGGTTCAGGTTTTCTTGAAATTATCTCCTCGAAAGGGGTTTGCTCGTTATGACAAAGGTGGGAAACTGAGTCCGAGGTTTGCATGGCCGTTTGAGATTATCGGTAGGGTAGGTAAGTTAACATATTGGTTGGCTTTACCGGAGAACTTCTCTAATGTCCATGATGTCTTTCACGTGTCTAATTTGCGGAAGTATAATCCGGATCCTTCTCATATTCTGGAGCCAGAGCCGTTACAGTTTCGTGAGAATCTGACTTATGATGAACGGCCGATTCGCATTCTTGATTAGATGGAACGGGAACTGAGATCGAAGAAGATTCCGATAATCAAAGTGTTGTGGAAGCATCACGGGATTGAGGAGGCTACTTGGGAGAGGCGAGATTAGATGCAACAGTAGTACCCAGATCTTTTTCGTTTAGCAAGTAAGAATTTTGAGGACGAAATTTCTTTAAGGGGGGGAGAATGTAAGACCCCATATTTTATCTTTACCTCGATTTGCGTGTTTTGCCTCGATTTATGTGATTTGACCTGTTTATGTGTTATATGAGTTAGAATGTGCTAAATATGTGAGTTATATTCCTAATACATGCTATGTGTGCATTCATGAAATTTTCATCAAAATCGGCAT
This sequence comes from Ehretia macrophylla, assembly GCA_037974665.1. Lineage (NCBI taxonomy): Eukaryota > Viridiplantae > Streptophyta > Magnoliopsida > Boraginales > Ehretiaceae > Ehretia > Ehretia macrophylla. The sequence goes on from CM075773.1 coordinate 76,608,310, forward strand.
CAAAAATTTTATCGACGATTTTTTTGAATAGTATTTTGAATACTTGTTCGCTAAAATTTTTATAGGGGTGTTTTAAACATTTTAAAATCTTGTCCTCAGATATTAATAGACCCGTGTTTGATTAAAACAGATTTTAAATCGGTTTTAGAATTTTAAAGGTTTTTACACTTTCTTTGTTAAAAATCACGTTTTTAACCGAGTCATGTGAAAGTCTTTGCATGAGGAAATTCTTGTCACCTAAAAATAAACTACTTAAAATAGTCTAAGTGTCAAATTAATGTTTTGAGCAAGAAATAGTCTAAAATGGAATTAAAAGACTAGGAAAAGACTAAAATATTAAAATACTAAATAAACTAACTAGTTTCCACCTTTGACTGTGAGAATTTTTGTTGATCTTGGCATATAAGCATAATCACAAACTAGAATCAACACAAAACACACTCTTGCACACATAAAGGGCCGAAACTCCATAGCCATCTTTGTGAGCTCTTTCAACATTTTTTCAAAGCAAATTTTCAATAGAAAACTCAGTTGAAGTCCAAACATCTTCATCCAAGGCTTGATTCCACTTGTTGGGCAACCTTTGCACATCTTTCTAGCTTCATAAAAGATCAAAGGTCAGAGAAAAATTCTAGATCTCAAAATGTCATTTTTTTGTTTTTGCATGTAATTGAATTTTGAACCGTTAGAATGTTGAATTGGTGTTATATTATTGCTCAGTAGATGCTAAGGATTGATTATATGCGTTTATATTAGTTTTGAACCGTTATAGTATGCATTTCTATTTTCGGGTATTAAAAATTGAGTTGTGGCTATTTGTTGAATAAATGTTGTTGTGGTTGTTGGAATTGCTTGTTGTTAGTTTCTAAAAGTTTCTTAAATACATGGTAGTAATGTTGTAATGCCAAAATTTTGATTGCAATGTCGGTGTAAAAGTCTGGAAATTTCAGCCTTGATGTATTAGGGCTTTAGGGTTGTTGGGCTTGATGTGGATGGTTTATGGTTAGTTTCCAAGGGGGTGAATGTTGTTGATTGAGTGGGTGAGTGTTAGAAACTAGTTTGGAGGTTATCGGATTAGTAGAATGTAAGTTATGACTTTTAGAAGTTTGGGTTGTCTTTCTTTAAAATGTTGAATTATGCTTTTGGATGTTTGGGTGGTGTTTGAGTGATTGAATTGTGAGTTGTTGATGGTTAGATTAGGGTTTGGTTGTGTGGTTATTGCATGTTAAGTTGGATGGCCTACTTTGTCATCTAACATAGCCGTTGTGAAACCCCATTTTTCTGCTTTAACTTGATTTACGTGCTTTACCTCGTTTTGCGTGTATATGATCTGTTTATGTGCTATAGGACCTAGAAAGTTATAATTTTGATGTCAATACTTCTAATACGTGCTAAATGTGCATTCATGAAATTTTCATCAAAAACGGAGTCAGAAATTTTATCGTCGATTTTCAGTGAATAGTGTTTTCGAAACACGTCCGCTATAATTTTGAAACTGGTCTTTTTAACCCTTCTAGACCTAGTCCACGGACTTTAATAGACTTGTGTTTGATGAAAACGGTTTTAAAAATCGGCTTAAGAATTTATTAGGGTTTTTACACCGACTTTTGCGAAAATCGAGTTTTAAGCCGACTCGGGTGAAATTGTTGGATTGTAAAACTTCTTGTCACCTAAAAATAATCCACTTGAGATATCTTGGGGGTGGCATAATTATTTTTAACTTGGTGAGCACTAAAATGCAATTAAAGTCATTAAAAACACAAAAATACCTATTAAAACTAACTTTGACTTTGCATTTTTTTTAATTGACCAAGCTTTTAAATACTCCTTGTCATCAACACACACTCACACAACACAAAACACACTCCACAAACACACACATGGCCGAGAGAAAGAGGAGAGAAAAAGAAAGAGAATTTCAAAGCTTTTCAATCCAATTTTTCAAAGAAAAACCTAGTTTTTGTCCGTGAAACTTCGCACCGACTTGGATTCTGCTTGTTGGGCACGCATAGCACGCATTCCTAGGCTTTTATCGCATCAAAGGTGAGAGAAAAATTCTAGATCTCAAAATGTCATTTTTGTGTTTTTGCGTATAAATGAAGATTGAACCGTTAGAATTGTAATCTGATGTTAGATTATTGCTCCTTGCATGCTAGGGATCATTATATACTAATACTACGAGTTTCTGTCGGATATAGCATAATTTTTATTTTCCGGGTATTTAATTTTGATTAAAATGTTCAAAGTTGAATTAAATGAGTTGTGTTGATCGAAATCGATTGCCGTCGATTTCTAAATACTTGATAATTACGTGTTAGCGCTGTTGTAATGCCGAATTTTCGATTACATTGTTTGTGTGAAAATCCGGAAAATCCAGCCATGACATCTTAGGATTTTAGGGTTATCGGGCATGATTTAGAGGTGTTATGGTGGATTTCCGAGAGGGCTAATGTAGTAGGTTGAATGGGTGAGTGATAGGAACTGATTTGGCAATGTTTGGATTAGTAGATTTTAAGTTATGAATTTTAGAAGTTTAGGTTGTCATTCTTTAATTTCTTGAACGATGCCTTAGATGGTTGGGTAGTGTTCGAGTGATGAATGGTGAGTTGTTGTTGAGTAATTTAGAGTTTAATTATGTATATTATGCATGTCCGGTTAGATGGCCTACTTTGTCATCTAACTACGTTGTTTGTTGTTTAATTTAATATTGATGTTATATTGATGTTATATTGATGTTATTGATTGATTATTATTGAATGCGGGAATCGGGCACTCTTGTTGCTGATCTCCCAATTGATTGATTGATTTATGCTTGTGTGATTGATGAATATGGAGTCTTGGTATGTGTGTGCCACCTCTCGGGCAGCGTCGGGCTGTCGGGTTGATAACGGCATGACTGCCATAGGCTACCCCCAGCTCGCATGACAGAGGTGTCATGGAGGGAGGGGCTAGTGAGGTACCTCGGGTGCGTGAGTAATGGGGAGTTATAAGAAGAACGGTTGAGATCGTGATGGCGTTTGGAGCTACACCAAATAGAGTATCCTTATTGATTGGTTATATAGTTATGTGATGATAGCTTTATTTATGTTAATATGTTGTTGTGTGTTTACTTGCTCAAAGGACTAAATCCAAGGAGCGTAGTGAATACTGTCGAGATCTATCGGATCCTCACTGGGCTTATGTATATAAGCTCACTCTCTATTAATGCATGCTTACAGGTGTTGCGGAGCCGGATTACGGGTATGTGCCTCCTGAAGAGGAGAATGTGGAAAATGTGCTTTACGTGGACGAGTCATATGTTCCCGAGTCTTATCCATGATTATATGTTGTTTAATGTCATGTATATTAGCTTAATAGACTTTTATATGCTTTGTGGTTCTTATTGTAATAGATGTTGGAAGATGATGATCCAAATGGTGTTAACTTAGTGGCTTTCTTTTGTCTATGGTTAAGTTGTAAATATGTCTCAACTTATTTTTGAAATGTATGATAAGGTTGAGGTATTGTATGTCATGTTGGAACGGAGGCGTATAACGAGGATGTTTTATTGTATAATATGGTTGTGTTGTATGTTGTTGTTTGTATTGAGGAATTACTGGATGTATGATGTTTAATGAGGTTGGTTTGGAACCTCGGTGTCCTATTTACTGTCGTTATACTGCCGAAATTCCGTTGCGTCCTGACTGATCATAGGAGGGGTCGAGTTGGGGCGTGACAGTTTAAGTGGTATCAGAGCTTGATTAGCTGTCAGCCGGGGTATCCTCGGAATGTGGGTAGTGGTCTAAGCATGCAAGTATGTAATAAGTGAAAGAAAAGTGAAACATATGTTAATATGTTTATGTGATTAATTTATTTATGTGTCTAACTTTCTATGTGACCAATATGCCTTGTGTGTTAAGTGAACTAATGTGGTCAACGTGTTTTATGTGATAACGTGTTATACGTACTCAATGTGTTGTAATTAATGTGCATTATGTGATTAATGTGTATTATGTGACAATTGTGTTTTATGTGATTTTGTGCCTTGTGTGAAGTTAGTTGTTTATGTGCTTTTAATTGTTTATAACTAGCTTATGTGAAACAACGTGCTTTAGGTGCTCAATGTACTTTAAGTGACCAATATGAGTTACGTGATCAACTTGTCTTATGTGAAGTTTGTTGCTTATGTGACTTTAATTGTTTATAACTTACTTATGTGATATAACCTGTTTATGTGATGTTGGCTTCTTATATGCTGAATTGTGTGTTATGTGATAATGTTAAATTATATGATAATCATGCATTACGTTGTACCTGTTTTCATGTGATGTAATTGTATATATTCTATAACTGTGGGTGATTCTTTTAGATGAAGTAAGGATGACTTCAAGAGTTTTCGGAAATAGTGGTAGGCCATGATTTTGAATTATTATTATTCTAGTAGTTTATCAGTTAGATTTTAATTGTTATATTTATGGATTTTAGTTTCGGCTTAGTGGATTGATCTTGATGTTTCTTTAGCGGGAAAGAAGTTGTTCGAGGAAAATAGCAATGTATCTTGATGATTATAATCACTTTTGTTGCCATGTTTAACTTGTTATTACTTGGAGATGAATCATAAGTTGAGGTTTTTGTGAGGTTGTGATTAGACACTTTTGGAGTCTCAACTCAGATTATACTTTCTTGAGGTTATTTTAGAATGAATTTATTTGAGGAATTAGTGATGTATATTTGTGAATGGAATGAACTGTGGTATAACATGTGAATATGTCTACTATTTGGGATTGCTATATTATTAATGGATATTTTGGAGTTTTGATCTTTAAACCTTGGAGACAATTGGAGTAATTCCTGACTAAAGTTACTTTATTCGAAGATGTAATTGTTGGGAGATAGAATTATTTGAGGAAATAAGAATGCATTTTGGTGACTGAACATTTACTTGCCTACATCGAGCTTTTGAGTTCTAGGTGGTATGACTTTCTAAATTGTTGATTGAGGATTCTCTTGTGTTATAATGGGTTAATATGAATCTGTATTGTGTTATCAGATTTTGGAGTCCTCATTAGTTAATCTTGTTGGGTAATCGGTGATTTATCTCGTTTAGTGATTGGTCTGGTACGGAATGTAAAATTTTGGAGTGATTTATCTTGTTTGGTGATTGTTATGACTCTTTAGGTTCTCTAGATCTCCTTAGTGTCTTGTTTTGGAGGAAGATAGTTTGTAGGATTTGACTTGTTGGTATTTAAATGTATAGGTAGGACACCCTTCTTGTGCTTCATAATTCTATCAGTCTTATTATTCTTTTCTACTCTATTCTCACTTATTTGAGAGAGGGTTATACTTTTCTAGCCTATCAATTGTTTCTTGAAAGTTTTGCTTATTGGATTAATGGATCCTATACTCATTTGACATTGTTTCCATTCTTAACATTCATATTTGCTTCTTATAGCAATGTCGCTTATTGGAGTTAAGGTTTGAGACTTCTATATTTCATTCTATATCTCTAACCATTCGTTTCAATATTTCATTTCATCCTATTACTATTCATTTGAAAGTAATTTTTCCTTTGGTATACCATTTTACTTATTCGAATTTCACTTGCTTGATGTACTCCCTACCTAAGTACATCATTGTCATTCTTGTTGATCCTTGTTAATCCTATTGTTTCATTATTAAATCTTGAGTCATTACTTTGCTTGTAATTGCTCATTCAATATACTCAGCACTGTCCTTTCTTATTCGTACTTCTTTGGTATTGCGTGCTGAGATACTCTTGCCACTCATGTTTCTATTGAATTAATCATCTCTTATTTCTTAATTTCATTTCGCCTCAAGTACAACTTACTTGTTGGTTCCTTGAACAATCATCGATAATTGAAATATCTACTTGTTCAGGAATTTTTGTTTAACATACTCAGCACTGTGTTGACTCGTCATCATCCTTTGTTCGTACTTATTTAACTGAAAGGTGCTGAGACATTTCTTATCTTAGTTATCATGCTTCCTTATTAAACTATTAGCCTCTTGATTCTCTAACTTGTTTGACCTCTTGCTCCCTTGATTGTTGGCTCAAATATGACTTTCCATATTCTTAATTCCTTGTAAATTTCATAAGAGCCATATTCTGACAAATGTCACTTTTGAGATATTTCCTTGATCAGTAATAATTCATGTTATCGTGATTGAGTTTTTAAAACCCTCGGGGTGTTCATAGAGCTCTTTTGTGTAGTAGGGGATGATTGATAATTAGTGGTGTCATGCTAGGACTTTGGAGTTGCGATTTCTTTCATATGCAATATGATATTAGGTGGGAGAGAATTATGAATTGAAGATTGTCTTGGAACTATGATCATCAACTTGCAGTCAACAGAGTTTGTTCTTTTGAGGTCTTTGGTTAAGTGTCATCCTAAGAGATAAATGAGAATTAAGAGAAGTATTATTAAGTGTAACGATTGAGGATTTAATTGTCTATCAGTTCGAGAATTGCGCGGACGCAATTGTTTTAAGGAGGGGAGAATGTGAAACCCCATTTTTCTGCTTTAACTTGATTTACGTGCTTTACCTCGTTTTGCGTGCATATGATCTGTTTATGTGCTATAGGACCTAGAAAGTTATAATTTTGATGTCAATACTTCTAATACGTGCTAAATGTGCATTCATGAAATTTTCATCAAAAACGGAGTCAGAAATTTTATCGTCGATTTTTAGTGAATAGTATTTTCGAAACACGTCCGCTATAATTTTGAAACTGGTCTTTTTAACCCTTCTAGACCTAGTCCACGGACTTTAATAGACTTGTGTTTGATGAAAACGGTTTTAAAAATCGGCTTAAGAATTTATTAGGATTTTTACACCGACTTTTGCGAAAATCGAGTTTTAAGCCGACTCGGGTGAAATTGTTGGATTGTAAAACTTCTTGTCACCTAAAAATAATCCACTTGAGATATCTTGGGGGTGGCATAATTATTTTTAACTTGGTGAGCACTAAAATGCAATTAAAGTCATTAAAAACACAAAAATACCTATTAAAACTAACTTTGACTTTGCATTTTTTTTAATTGACCAAGCTTTTAAATACTCCTTGTCATCAACACACACTCACACAACACAAAACACACTCCACAAACACACACATGGCCGAGAGAAAGAGGAGAGAAAAAGAAAGAGAATTTCAAAGCTTTTCAATCCAATTTTTCAAAGAAAAACCTAGTTTTTGTCCGTGAAACTTCGCACCGACTTGGATTCTGCTTGTTGGGCACGCATAGCACGCATTCCTAGGCTTTTATCGCATCAAAGGTGAGAGAAAAATTCTAGATCTCAAAATGTCATTTTTGTGTTTTTGCGTATAAATGAAGATTGAACCGTTAGAATTGTAATCTGATGTTAGATTATTGCTCCTTGCATGCTAGGGATCATTATATACTAATACTACGAGTTTCTGTCGGATATAGCATAATTTTTATTTTCCGGGTATTTAATTTTGATTAAAATGTTCAAAGTTGAATTAAATGAGTTGTGTTGATCGAAATCGATTGCCGTCGATTTCTAAATACTTGATAATTACGTGTTAGCGCTGTTGTAATGCCGAATTTTCAATTACATTGTTTGTGTGAAAATCCAGAAAATCCAGCCATGACATCTTAGGATTTTAGGGTTATCGGGCATGATTTAGAGGTGTTATGGTGGATTTACGAGAGGGCTAATGTAGTAGGTTGAATGGGTGAGTGATAGGAACTGATTTGGCAATGTTTGGATTAGTAGATTTTAAGTTATGAATTTTAGAAGTTTAGGTTGTCATTCTTTAATTTCTTGAACGATGCCTTAGATGGTTGGGTAGTGTTCGAGTGATGAATGGTGAGTTGTTGTTGAGTAATTTAGAGTTTAATTATGTATATTATGCATGTCTGGTTAGATGGCCTACTTTGTCATCTAACTACGTTGTTTGTTGTTTAATTTAATATTGATGTTATATTGATGTTATATTGATGTTATTGATTGATTATTATTGAATGCGGGAATCGGGCACTCTTGTTGCTGATCTCCCAATTGATTGATTGATTTATGCTTGTGTGATTGATGAATATGGAGTCTTGGTATGTGTGTGCCACCTCTCGGGCAGCGTCGGGCTGTCGGGTTGATAACGGCATGACTGCCATAGGCTACCCCCAGCTCGCATGACGGAGGTGTCATGGAGGGAGGGGCTAGTGAGGTACCTCGGGTGCGTGAGTAATGGGGAGTTATAAGAAGAACGGTTGAGATCGTGATGGCGTTTGGAGCTACACCAAATAGAGTATCCTTATTGATTGGTTATATAGTTATGTGATGATAGCTTTATTTATGTTAATATGTTGTTGTGTGTTTACTTGCTCAAAGGACTAAATCCAAGGAGCGTAGTGAATACTGTCGAGATCTATCGGATCCTCACTGGGCTTATGTATATAAGCTCACTCTCTATTAATGCATGCTTACAGGTGTTGCGGAGCCGGATTACGGGTATGTGCCTCCTGAAGAGGAGAATGTGGAAAATGTGCTTTACGTGGACGAGTCATATGTTCCCGAGTCTTATCCATGATTATATGTTGTTTAATGTCATGTATATTAGCTTAATAGACTTTTATATGCTTTGTGGTTCTTATTGTAATAGATGTTGGAAGATGATGATCCAAATGGTGTTAACTTAGTGGCTTTCTTTTGTCTATGGTTAAGTTGTAAATATGTCTCAACTTATTTTTGAAATGTATGATAAGGTTGAGGTATTGTATGTCATGTTGGAACGGAGGCGTATAACGAGGATGTTTTATTGTATAATATGGTTGTGTTGTATATTGTTGTTTGTATTGAGGAATTACTGGATGTATGATGTTTAATGAGGTTGGTTTGGAACCTCGGTGTCCTATTTACTGTCGTTATACTGCCGAAATTCCGTTGCGTCCTGACTGATCATAGGAGGGGTCGAGTTGGGGCGTGACAGCCGTTGAGTTGTTAATTGTTTATTAGATGATATGTTGTTGAAATAATGATTATTGATTGATTATTGATGAGCCGGGAGATAGTCAACGTGAAAGGTTCTCCTCTTGAGATTTGAATGATTATTATTATTGTTATGAGTCTTGGTATGTATGTGACACCCCTCGAGCAGTGTCGGGCTGTCGGGTTGAAAACGACATGACTATCATAGGCTACCCCCAGCTCGCATAACAGAGGTGTCATGGAGGGAGGGGCTAGAGAGGTATGTCGGGTGCGTGAGTAATGGGGAGTTATAGAAAGAACGGTTGAGATCGTGATGACGTTTGGAGCTACACCAACTAGAGTATCCTTTATTGATTGGTCATTAAAATTAATGTACTTATATTGTTATTGATGATTATTGTGTGTTTACTACTCAAATGATGATTTCCAAGGAGTATAGTAAATAATGTTTGAGATCTATCGAATCCTCACTGGACTTGTTTTATATAAGCTCACTCTCAATTATTGCATGCATACAGGTGTTGCCGATCTAGATTACGGGTACGTGCCTCTAGAAGAGGATAATGTGCCATATATGGACGAGTCCTATGTGCCAGAGTTTTGTCCTTTATATCTGATTTTGTACTTTTTGTTATCTTGTATATTAAAACTAGTTGGTTTGTACTTACTTAGAAGTTTATGATGTATAAGACGTTGTAAAGATAATAGATTAAATGTTGCTAGTTTAGTGGTCTTGTTTTGAAATATGATTAGACTACAAGATTGATTATAGTCTATTTTGGGAAAATGTATGTTATGTAGTAAATGTTTGATGTTGAAACAGAGGCGTATAACCTATGGATGCTATGGTAAAAGAATGTTTATTGTATATTGGGGTTGTGTTGTTTAATTGTTGAATTGTTGTGGAGTTGGTTGTATGAGTTTCAAAAAGGTTGGTTTAGAGCCTCGGTGTCCTAATTACTGTCGTTATACTACCGAAATTTCGTTGCGTCCTGACTGATCGTAGGAGGGGTTGAGTTGGGGTGTTACAGTGTGTGTTGATTGATAATATCTAATTTGTCTAATGACGAGAGTGCCCTCCAATTAAACGATATTTTACTAGCACGCCATTTTGTCCTACTTACATTATTTTGGTTCTAATCTAAGTATTCTAGTTAGATAGCCTACGCAATAGAACCAATTATCGTATAGGATAACTAATGCAATGCACGTAAATCGAGACAAATGCACATAGATTAATTTAAAAGCACATAAAACAAGGTAAATGCATATAAAATAATTTAATTATATATAATATGATCTATATGCACATGTGATCTCAGGCTGGGCTTTACAAGTATGATGCTCACTTAAACTGTAGAACAAAGGTGGTAAAGTTTCGGTTGCCAAAACAGCCAGTGGTCGAGGTAGCGGGGAACTGGGATGCTGAGACAAGTTTCATTATCTGATCAGTTAAAGCTATTAAGCTGGTGAGTTAGGGGTGTTCAGGTTATCTAGTTTATTTGATCAACAAGCCATCTAATAAGCTAAAGTTGGAGGAAGTTCCGATAATTCGGTAATATCCCAATGTATTTCCCAAGAAGTTGTCAGGATTGCCGCCAGTGAGAGATATTGAATTTTTGATTAATGTAATTCCCGGTACTCAACCTATTTCTAAATCAGCGTACCGGATGGCACCAACTGAATTTAAAAGGCTGAAAACTCAGTTGCAGGAGTTATTAGAGAAGGGTTTCATTTAACATAGTTCTTCACCGTGGGGAGCACCTGTCACGCCCCGACCCAACCCCACAGTAAAAGGTTAAGTCCGGATCCGACAAACGGACAGAGTCTCCTCTGTACCATGGACATTTTGGACACCCGTAAACATCACATAAAACCACAATACGAAACTAGAACTTCAACAACTCCATCTTTAGCTAATTCCTAGCTTCAAGGCCATCCGAATCTTAAGCAACTCAAAACATTAAAACACATACAAGAATGCAATTCACAATCCTAGAACCTTTATCTTTTGTCTACTTATTACAGCACTACATGATATTAGTTAAACATTGTTATAGTTTAAACAAACCATTCAACTTTTGCATTTACACTCAAGCATGCAACAAAACTAGCAACAAAGTTATAACTATTACAGTCCAATATTATGCAAGCAATAAATAACCTAGCTATTACAGTCCTTTCAATACATCACACATAGATACAAGCCCATAGGCACAAAATAGAACATACTATACAACAAGAAAAGTCTCCACATAACCACAATCACACTCCAACCTCAACAAGTACAAGAATCAATCAGTATGCACCTCCTCTTCCATTCCCTCCACAACAACAAGCTGGGGATCAACCTCAGCACCTCCTGATACATGTTAGCGAGGTATGAGCAACCATAATTGCCCAGTAAGAGATATAGTCTACTGGGGCAGGCAATGCAACAATTAATACAAATAAAACAGTTAAACAACGAAAGAGCAATGCAAAAGACAAGTTACCACACATTAAAAAGGATACAATTCATTTAACCCCAACACTCCAAAATTCACATGATCTTCAATCATGAACCACGAACCTCGATCAACATGCTGACATAAACCCCAATCACTCCAGTGGGTATACTCTGGATGTACCCTGAGAATCCTACGACCCAATACCCCCTGGCAATCTCCGAACCAAGCGAGTGAGGGACTAGAGAACGGAGATCGAACATTCACTGGCAAGCCCGCAGCCGCACAGCCGATATCCAATACATTCGCCCCTGACACTATAGTTGCACAACCACTGTCACGCCCCAACTCGACCCCTCCTACGATCAGTCAGGACGCAACGGAATTTCGGCAGTATAACGACAGTAAATAGGATACCGAGGTTCTAAACCAACCTCATTAATAACATTAAACATCCAATTCTATAACCATACAAACAACAACTCCTCAACAGCATAACAACATACAACATAACCTTAATATACAATAATCAGTCTTCGTTATCTGCCTCCGTTCCAACATGACATACAATACCTCAACCTTATCATACATTTCAAAAATAAGTTGAGACACATCTACAACTTAACCATAGACAAAAGAAAGCCACTAAGTTAACATCGTTTGGATCATCATCTTTTAACATCTATTACAATAAGAACCATAAAGCATATAAAAGTCTATTAAGCTAATATACATGACATTAAACAACATATAATCATGGATAAGACTCAGGAACATATGACTCGTCCACGTAAGGCACATTTTCCTCCTCAGTAGGCACGTACCCGTAATCCGACTCTGCAACACCTGTAAGCATGCAATAATAGAGAGTGAGCTTATATACATAGGCCCAGTGAGGATCCGATAGATCTCGACAGTATTCACTATGCTCCTTGGATTTAGTCCTTTGAGCAAGTAAACACACAACAACAATAATAACATTATCATCACATAACTATATAACCATTCATTAAAGGATACTCTATTTGGTGTAGCTCCAAACGCCATCACGATCTCAACCGTTCTTCTTATAACTCCCCATTACTCACGCACCCGAGGTACCTCACTAGCCCCTCCCTCCATGACACCTCTGTCATGCGAGCTGGGGGTAGCCTATGGCAGTCATGCCGTTATCAACTTGACAACCCAACGCTACCCGAGAGGTGGCACACACATACCAAGACTCCATAATCATCAATCATCAATCATCAATCAATCATCAATCAATCAATTGGGAGATCAGCAATGAAAGTGCCCGATTCCCGAACTCAATAATAATCAATCAATAACATCAATATAACATCAATATTAAATTAAACAACAAACAACGAAGTTAGATGACAAAGTAGGCCATCTAACCGGACATGCATAATATACACAATTAAACCCTAAATTACTCATCAACAACTCACCATTCAACACTCGAACACAACCCAACCATCTAAATGCATCGTTCAAGAAATTAAAGAATGACAACCTAAACTTCTAAAATTCATAACTTACAATCTACTAATCCAAACATTGCCAAATCAGTTTCTATCACTCACCCATTCAACCTACTACATTAGCCCTCTCGGAAATCCACCATAACACCTCCAAATCATGCCCGATAACCCTAAAACCCTAGGATGTCTTGGCTGGATTTTCCGGATTTTCACACGAACAATGTAATCGAAAATTCGGCATTACAACAGCGCTAACACGTAATTATCAAGTATTTAGAAATCGACGGCAATCGATTTCGATCAACACAACTCATTTAATTCAACTTTGAACATTTTAATCAAAATTAAATACCCGAAAAATAAAAATTATGCTACATCTGACAGAAATTCGTAGTATTAGTATATAACGATCCCTAGCATGCAAGGAGCAATAATCTATCATCAGATTTCAATTCTAACGGTTAAATTTTCATTTATGAGCAAAAACATAAAAATGACATTTTGAGATCTAAAATTTTTCTCTCACCTTTGATGCGATATAAGCCTAGGAATGCGTGCTATGCGTGCCCAACAAGCAGAATCCAAGTCGGTGCGAAGTTCTACGGACAAAAACTAGGTTTTTCTTTGAAAAATTGGATTGAAAAGCTTTGAAAATCTCTTTCTTTTTCTCTCTTCTTTCTCTCGGCCTTGTGTGTGTTTGTGGTGGTGTTTTGTGTTGTGTTGAGTGTGTGTTGATGATATTAGCTTATTTGGTCAATAATTAAATAAAGTCAAAGTTAATTTAAATAGGTATTTTGTGTTTTAATGACTTTAAACTCATTTTATTGCTCACCAAGCTCTAAATGTGACGCCCGAGATTCTACCTTACACATTTTTAAATGTTGCATCCATTAATTGTGCATTAAATTATGTGCTTTACCTGTTGTCTTTCTTGGTCACTATTCATTCAATTTTTAAACTGCATTATATTAGTAAATTAGCATTTTTATTAAATCATATTAATTGTTAGAGTAGTGGGAAAAATGTGCATTTGAGCTAGAGGCGATAGGAGAGCTCGTTTAGAAAATGATTTTTGTAGTTGTATAAATAGTGTTACGTAACATAACTTAGGGAATGAATTAGCTAGCATTCATTTTACTATCTTGGCTCGTTTTAAGCTAACTAAGCGCATTTAGTGAACTATTTAAGCAAGCAACTTAGCCCCATTTAATATATAACTCACACAACACACACACTAGCTCATAACTTAGCAAAACAAAAAAAACAAAAAAGAGAGCATGCTGAAAACACTGTAGCAAATCCGAGAAATGCATAGGAGAAGAAATAGAGTTTTTTTGCTCAACAAATCCTCATTCCAAGCCAAGCCAAGCTAGGTGCAAGTGGTTTAGGGTGTCTACTAGCCTCCTAGGAGCTCCTACGCGCATTGGTGAGAGATTTCACGGCTTATTTTCGCATTTTAAAATAGTTGCTATTTTCTTGATTTGTTGAAAATGTGTTCAAATGCTATTGTATTGATTATCTATGCTATTATACCTTGTATATGAGTGCTAGAGAACATATTTGAACCATTGTTTCGCTTTTTAAACGGTTGGAATCGTTAGTTTAATTCATGAGGTGAATAGTGATGTTTTTCTAGGGTTTTGTGTAATTGCTCGAATTAGCTTGATTCAACACTCCTAATAGATGCCTTAGGTGCTAATGAAGGTAGTCTAATAGCCCCGTGCACTTGAATTGCTCTAAAATCGCATAAAACATAAAATAGTCGACTTTAATAAAGGGGTTTCGGGGTTAAGACGAATCCGAGTGGATTCGGGCTCTACTTTTGGTATCCTTAGGCTACCTAGGTGCTATAGAAGCTTTGCTAATCCTTGTTTGAAGCCCGGATGAGGTAGGTGTAGTGTAAAGCTATAAGAGGGAATTTGGGGCTTTCGAGGTTATTGCGGGCGTTTGAATGAGTTAGAGGGTTGAAAGGGTTCCTTGAGGGTTAGTTAGAAGGTTGGTAGAGTTTCCCTTTAAATTTGAATCATTAACTTTGGTTTGGAGGAGAAATAGCTTGAATAACAAAGGGGTTTAGGTGCAATTTCGGTTGTCTCGCGCTTCTAAGACCTTGGCATGACTTCTTGAATGTTTAAATGTAGTTTCAAGTTGGTGTGGAACTTTTGATGTAATTCTAATTATATCTTGTATATGCCCTTTTGTAAAACTGTTTATTTGCTTGTATAAACTGCTTCTATTCTAACTGCATTGAGGCAACTTCGATCTTAAAACTGTATTAATTGGAGAAGGATTAGGGATTGAATTATATACCATTAGAAATCCTTACGAGTCTAGTTTCTACAGCTTTTTACGGTGCATTAATCGGAGTTGTCTAGAGCAAGTTATGATCATTTTGGTGAGATGTGTCAGAAATGCCCTGTTACGCGAGAATCTGAATTTTGTTGTTATTTTGATATAGTAATGATATAATTCAGTTCTAATTGGATGTATTCGATCAAGACCTTATTGTGTAGTGTCCTTGGATGATTAATAACGTAATGGGGCTCTTATAGTTATGTTGTTTTCATGAATTGTAATTGAAATCTAATTGCTAGTAAAGTTAATTTAAATTGAAAGCTATTCTATTCGACTGTGAATGAGAAATGCTAGTAGAGTTGTAATGGTCACCACCTTTAGACATAGGTAATGTTTCTATATATGCTAAACAATTCAACTGTTAGAATTAGTTGTTGTTATCAATGTGCAACTAGTGAACACTTAGAAAGGTCAAGTAAACTATGTGGAAGAATTTGTTTAATTCTTTTTGAAACTACATGTAAGGTTAATTGTAAGTTGATAGTTGTCTATTATATGTTAAATGTAATTAACTTAAGTTAATACTACTAGTGATATGTTAGAATCTTAGCTTGAAGTATAGTTATTTTACTAAAATAGTATGTTAGTTATTAAATGGTTGATAGTTAACTTTTCTATTAGTTGATAAATGCATTTCTTTCCCTATGTGCTAATGTTGAACTATCTTCTTAATTAACTTGTAGACTATTGAAAATATGGAATATATGTTAAGTTAAGGTATATAAAAGTGGTGTTTTGTTAAAAATAGAATTCTAATAGATATTGTATATATGCTAAATAAGCGAAGTTATAAGTTAGCTAACTTAGAATGAATGTTGTAGTTAAAGAGTAATTGAAGTAATGTTTGCTCATAGGTTCAAGGTGACTGGAAATTATGTGATTCAAACTTACATCTTGGAGCTCGGTAGAGGTGAGGGAGACTTCATCCTTATGTGCATAATAGTTTATTTACTTGTACTTAGATTATGTGCACTTATTGTCTATATATTGTGTGTGAGGGCAACCTACTTTGTTGTCCCTCAACCATGTGTTTATTGATTTATACTATTGTTATCATTTTGAGTGCATTGCATCGTGGTTGCGCAACCATTCGGGCATGGTAGTGTCGGGGAAACCGGGCGGCATCGGGCTTGCCGGTCCACCTCGGCTACCATGGTTGCCCAGTCCCTCTCTCGCTTGGGATGCCGCCCAGGGAGAGTTGGGTCGTAGGATTTCGGGGTACATCCGGAGTACACCCATTTTGGAGTTATAAGGGGATGCCGGCTTATTGATATCAGTGTCATTATTACATCGAGATTTTAGTTCGTGGCGTCGCTGGTGTGCCTCTGCCCTTCGGGGTATTCGCTTAGCCGGGACGTTACAGAAGTCAAAGTGTATCGTATCCTTTTTAATGTGTAGTAACTTGTTGTTTTAATTGTTCTTTGGTTGTAAAATGCTTTATTTGTACTAACTGCTGCATTGCACGTCCCCGGTAGACCTTATCCCTCACTGAGCAATTGTGATTGCTCATACCTCGCTAAACATGTTTCAGGAAGTGCTGAGGGTGAACCCCAACTAGTTGAGGTGCTAGTGGAAGAGGAAGAAGTTCAGGCTGAGCCTTTGCCCTAGTTGTTGTGTGTTTGTTGTCTAAGGTGGATTTGCCTTCTTGTTGTTACATGGTGTACTTGTATTGCTATAGCATGATCTATTTTGTGGCCTTAAGGCTATGTATATTCTTGTAGTTGCAAGTTGAAAGCTGTTGGTTATAATGTTAGCTTTGAGATATTATGGTTTGTAATAACTTTTAATTCTCCTTTTAGTTCTTGCATGCTCGGGGGTGTATGTTTAGAGGTGTTGATTTCAACTTCTAAAATTGCTCTAATGTTATCATAGGATGGCATGTTAAAAAGGTTTAATGAAAAGTTAAGTTGGGTGCATGCATGTGTGATTTGGAGCTGTTGTTTGTCTCCTGGCTTGGATGACCTTGAACCTTTGAATTTTAATTATAAAAGCTTGTTTTAGTATATTGTGGCTATTTTGAGCATTTACAGGTTTGAAAAATGTCCGCGGTACAGAGGAAACTCTGTCCGTTTTTTCCTAAAATTTTGTGACCGGGTTTGGTATTGGGTTGAGAATAGCATGGTTATTAGAGTCTCCGGTCTCGTGAGGGATCGGGGCGTTACAGGTGGTATCAGAGCTTAGTTAGCTCTCAGCCGAGATAGGGTCCTCGGCCTGTCGGGTAGTAATCCTTGTGTGTGTGCTTGTTAAGTGTGTCTTGAAAGTGTGTGCTTGAATGTGTGATTGTGTGTCTTGAATTGATTGTGTGCACCTATGTGATATAGTTATGTGTTATGTCTTAAATGTGTGCTGAGTGAAGTGAAGTTGCATCGAATTGACCTCGTGAATCGTTATCTGCTTGAATTATTGATTGTACCGTATGTACTTGAGCATTTTGAATTAAGTTTTGTTGTGAATTGAATTGGTTTTGTTATGATTCGCACTTGAATGATTTTGTTGCTTACATTGTTTTATATGCTCTTTTATAATCATGCTTGCATGATAGTTTAAAGAATGTTTATACATATGCAATAGTTTGGCATTCATACATAGTCCGTCGAATGGTAAGAAAAACTTCTTCCTCCCCTGAAGAGAGGTGATTAGTGGCTGGCCTTTCAAGTTATGTGGATTAGTAGGAACGTGAAGCGGTTGATCAACTCTTTTATTTGGGAATTGGTGTTGTAGGCAGAGCTCAGTTATTGGGATTCTTCTAAGGCCTTCTTCAGTGCTTAGCGGTCATAAATGAGTAGCTTCTTTTGGGGGTTTCTATATGACAGTTCTCTGGAGCATTTCTTGGTATTTTTTTATCAAGTATTCTTTTGGTATTCTTTTGTCGGCCTCTCTCAGAAAAAAATTGGTATATGGATTCTTTTCAGCCTTATTATCTGGTATTATTTACAATACTCTTGCTCGAAACTTTATTGGTATTTTCTCGCTACTCTTAGTTGGGATTCCATTCTTCTATGGTATTCATGCCAGCGGGATTCTTATTTGGATTTCGAAGTAGCATCTCTATTGGAGCCTTTATTTGGCCTTATTAAGTGAGATTCGCAGACAATACTATTGGAATTTCTTAATGAGCTCCCATGAGAATTCGTATATGGTATTCTTGCATAGAAACTGATGACGAATAATCGGAGTTGGTTTTCAGTTGATGTGGAGTTCTCTTGTGAAGAATAATTGCGTGGATGCAATTTGTTTAAGGGGGAGAGGATGTGACGCCCGAGATTCTACCGTACACATTTTTAAATGTTGCATCCATTAATTGTGCATTAAATTATGTGCTTTACCTGTTGTCTTTCTTGGTCACTATTCATTCAATTTTTAAACTGCATTATATTAGTAAATTAGCATTTTTATTAAATCATATTAATTGTTAGAGTAGTGGAAAAAATGTGCATTTGAGCTATAGGCGATAGGAGAGCTCGTTTAGAAAATGATTTTTGTAGTTGTATGAATAGTGTTACGTAACATAACTTAGGGAATGAATTAGCTAGCATTCATTTTACTATCTAGGCTCGTTTTAAGCTAACTAAGCGCATTTAGTGAACTATTTAAGCAAGCAACTTAGCCCCATTTAATATATAACTCACACAACACACACATTAGCTCATAACTTAGCAAAACAAAAAAAACAAAAAAAGAGAGCATGCTGAAAACACTGTAGCAAATCCGAGAATTATATAGGAGAAGAAATAGAGTTTTTTTGCTCAACAAATCCTCATTCCAAGCCAAGCCAAGCTAGGTGCAAGTGGTTTAGGGTGTCTACTAGCCTCCTAGGAGCTCCTACGCGCATTGGTGAGGGATTTCACGGCTTATTTTCGCATTTTAAAATAGTTGCTATTTTCTTGATTTGTTGAAAATGTGTTCAAATGCTATTGTATTGATTATCTATGCTATTATACCTTGTATATGAGTGCTAGAGAACATATTTGAACCATTGTTTCGCTTTTTAAACGGTTGGAATCGTTAGTTTAATTCATGAGGTGAATAGTGATGTTTTTCTAGGGTTTTGTGTAATTGCTCGAATTAGCTTGATTCAACACTCCTAATAGATGCCTTAGGTGCTAATGAAGGTAGTCTAATAGCCCCGTGCACTTGAATTGCTCTAAAATCGCATAAAACATAAAATAGTCGACTTTAATAAAGGGGTTTCGGGGTTAAGACGAATCCGAGTGGATTCGGGCTCTACTTTTGGTATCCTTAGGCTACCTAGGTGCTATAGAAGCTTTGCTAATCCTTGTTTGAAGCCCGGATGAGGTAGGTGTAGTGTAAAGCTATAAGAGGGAATTTGGGGCTTTCGAGGTTATTGCGGGCGTTTGAATGAGTTAGAGGGTTGAAAGGGTTCCTTGAGGGTTAGTTAGAAGGTTGGTAGAGTTTCCCTTTAAATTTGAATCATTAACTTTGGTTTGGAGGAGAAATAGCTTGAATAACAAAGGGGTTTAGGTGCAATTTCGGTTGTCTCGCGCTTCTAAGACCTTGGCATGACTTCTTGAATGTTTAAATGTAGTTTCAAGTTGGTTTGGAACTTTTGATGTAATTCTAATTATATCTTGTATATGCCCTTTTGTAAAACTGCTTATTTGCTTGTATAAACTGCTTCTATTCTAACTGCATTGAGGCTACTTTGAGCTTAAAACTGTATTAATTGGAGAAGGATTAGGGGTTGAATTATATACCATTAGAAAGCCTTACGAGTCTAGTTTCTATAGCTTTTTACGGTGCATTAATCGGAGTTGTCTAGAGCAAGCTATGATCATTTTGGTGAGATGTGTCAGAAATACCCTGTTACACGAGAATCTGAATTTTGTTGTTATTTTGCTATAGTAATGATATAATTCAGTTCTAATTGGATGTATTCGATCAAGACCTTATTGTGTAGTGTCCTTGGATGATTAATAACGTAATGGGGCTCTTATAGTTATGTTGTTTTCATGAATTGTAATTGAAATCTAATTGCTAGTAAAGTTAATTTAAATTGAAAGCTATTCTATTCGACTGTGAATGAGAAATGCTAGTAGAGTTGTGATGGTCACCACCTTTAGACATAGGTAATGTTTCTATATATGCTAAACAATTCAACTGTTAGAATTAGTTGTTGTTATCAATGTGCAACTAGTGAACACTTAGAAAGGTCAAATAAACTATGTGGAAGAATGTGTTTAATGCTTTTTGAAACTACATGTAAGGTTAATTGTAAGTTGATAGTTGTCTATTATATGTTAAATGTAATTAACTTAAGTTAATACTACTAGTGATATGTTAGAATCTTAGCTTGAAGTATAGTTATTTTACTAAAATAGTATGTTAGTTATTAAATGGTTGATAGTTAACTTTTCTATTAGTTGATAAATGCATTTCTTTCCCTATGTGCTAATGTTGAACTATCTTCTTAATTAACTTGTAGACTATTGAAAATATGGAATATATGTTAAGTTAAGGTATATAAAAGTGGTGTTTTGTTAAAAATAGAATTCTAATAGATATTGTATATATGCTAAATAAGCGAAGTTATAAGTTAGCTAACTTAGAATGAATGTTGTAGTTAAAGAGTAATTGAAGTAATGTTTGCTCATAGGTTCAAGGTGACTGGAAATTATGTGATTCAAACTTACATCTTGGAGCTCGGTAGAGGTGAGGGAGACTTCATCCTTATGTGCATAATAGTTTATTTACTTGTACTTAGATTATGTGCACTTATTGTCTATATATTGTGTGTGAGGGCAACCTACTTTGTTGTCCCTCAACCATGTGTTTATTGATTTATACTATTGTTATCATTTTGAGTGCATTGCATCGTGGTTGCGCAACCATTCGGGCATGGTAGTGTCGGGGAAACCGGGCGGCATCGGGCTTGCCGGTCCACCTCGGCTACCATGGTTGCCCAGTCCCTCTCTCGCTTGGGATGCCGCCCAGGGAGAGTTGGGTCGTAGGATTTCGGGGTACATCCGGAGTACACCCATTTTGGAGTTATAAGGGGATGCCGGCTTATTGATATCAGTGTCATTATTACATCGAGATTTTAGTTCGTGGCGTCGCTGGTGTGCCTCTGCCCTTCGGGGTATTCGCTTAGCCGGGACGTTACAGAAGTCAAAGTGTATCGTATCCTTTTTAATGTGTAGTAACTTGTTGTTTTAATTGTTCTTTGGTTGTAAAATGCTTTATTTGTACTAACTGCTGCATTGCACGTCCCCGGTAGACCTTATCCCTCACTGAGCAATTGTGATTGCTCATACCTCGCTAAACATGTTTCAGGAAGTGCTGAGGGTGAACCCCAACTAGTTGAGGTGCTAGTGGAAGAGGAAGAAGTTCAGGCTGAGCCTTTGCCCTAGTTGTTGTGTGTTTGTTGTCTAAGGTGGATTTGCCTTCTTGTTGTTACATGGTGTACTTGTATTGCTATAGCATGATCTATTTTGTGGCCTTAAGGCTATGTATATTCTTGTAGTTGCAAGTTGAAAGCTGTTGGTTATAATGTTAGCTTTGAGATATTATGGTTTGTAATAACTTTTAATTCTCCTTTTAGTTCTTGCATGCTCGGGGGTGTATGTTTAGAGGTGTTGATTTCAACTTCTAAAATTGCTCTAATGTTATCATAGGATGGCATGTTAAAAAGGTTTAATGAAAAGTTAAGTTGGGTGCATGCATGTGTGATTTGGAGCTGTTGTTTGTCTCCTGGCTTGGATGACCTTGAACCTTTGAATTTTAATTATAAAAGCTTGTTTTAGTATATTGTGGCTATTTTGAGCATTTACAGGTTTGAAAAATGTCCGCGGTACAGAGGAAACTCTGTCGGTTTTTTCCTACAATTTTGTGATCGGGTTTGGTATTGGGTGGAGAATAGCGGGGTTGTTAGAGGCTCCGGTCTCGTGAGGGATCGGGGCGTTACACTAAATAATTATGCAACCCCCACGATATCTCAAGTGGATTATTTTTAGGTGACAAGAAGTTTTACAATCAAACAATTTCACCCGAGTTGGCTTAAAACTCGATTTTCGCAAAAGTCGGTGTAAAAACCCTAATAAATTCTTAAGCCGATTTTAAAACCGTTTTCATCAAACACAGGTCTATTAAAGTCCGTGGACTAGGTCTAGAAGGGTTAAAAAGACCAGTTTCAAAATTTTAGCGGACGTGTTTCGAAAATACTATTCACTAAAAATCGACGATAAAATTTTTGACTCCGTTTTTTATGAAAATTTCATGAATGCACATTTAGCACGTATTAGGAGTATTTACATCAAAATTATAACTTTCTAGGTCCTATAGCACATAAATAGATCATATGCACGCAAAACGAGGTATAACACGTAAAACAAGATAAGCAAGAAAGTGGGGTTTCACATTCTCCCCTCCTTATAGAAATTTCATCCTCGAAATTCTTACTTGATGTACGGAATAGATCTGGGTATTGCTGCTGCATCTGATCTCGTCTCTCCCACGTAGCTTTCTCAATGCCGTGATGCTTCCACAACACCTTAACCATCGGAATCCTCTTCGACCTCAACTCTCAGTCCATCTGATCTAGAATGCGAATCGGACGCTCGTCATAAGTCAAATTCTCTCGAAGCTGTAACGGCTCTGGCTCAAGAATATGAGAAGGATCCGGATTATATTTCCGCAAATTAGACACGTGAAATACATCGTGAACATTAGAGAAGTTCTCGGGTAAAGCCAACCGATATGCCAACTTACCAACCCTGCCGGTAATCTCAAATGGCCCAACAAATCTCGGACTCAGCTTTCCACCTTTACCATAACGAGCAAACCCCTTTTGAGGAGACAATCTCAAGAAAACCCAATCTCCGACTGCAAACTCTAAGTCTCGACGACGCTTATCAGCATAACTCTTGAATCTACTCTGCGCCGTAAGCATTCTCTGCTTGATCAACTGAACATTCTCAATCTTCTCAAGAAGTTCTTGCATAATAGTCGGATCAATAGTCTTCATTTCTCCTACCTCGTCCAAATATAAAGGTGAACGGCACTTACGACCGTAAAGAGCTGCGAAAGGTGCCATTCCAATAGTAGCTTGATAACTATTGTTATAGGCAAACTCGGCAAGTGGTAGATGTTTCTCCCAGTTCTTTTCGAAGTCCAGAACACAAGCCCTAAGCATATATTCCAGAATCTGAATAGTCCGCTCAGACTGACCGTCGGTCTGTGGATGATATGTTGTACTGAAGTTCAACTGAGTACCTAAGGTCTCCTGAAGTTTCTCCCACAAACGAGAAGTAAATCGAGGATCTCGATCGGAGACAATACTAGATGGAATACCGTGAAGTCTAACAATCTGATCCAGATAGAGGTCCGTCAACTTTGTAACCTCATCTCCTAACCTCATTGCAATAAAATGAGCTATCTTCGTCAAACGATCCACGACAACCCAAACTGCATCATTACCCCTCGGTGATCTAGGCAATCCAGTGACGAAGTCCATCGTAATATGCTCCCATTTCCACTCTGGTATAGCCAACGGCTGAAGCAAACCTGCAGGTCGTTGATGCTCGGCTTTCACTCTCTGACAAGTCAAACATCTAGATACAAACTGAGCAACCTCTCTCTTCATGTTGTTCCACCAGTAATGTTGCTTCAAATCCCGATACATCTTGGTTCCACCGGGATGAATAGTATATTTAGAATTATGAGCTTCCTCCAGAATACCTCGCCTCAAGCCCGGTTCATTGGGAACACAAACCCTGTTCCGAAACCGAAGAATACCATCCTCATGCAGTTTGAAGTCAGACTGATCACCCGTGATCTGATCCTTGATCTTCTGAAGTTTAACATCAAGCTGCTGAGCTTCCCTGATCTGAGACAATAATAAAGGCTGAATACGGAGATGTGAACACATCACCCCAACCTGAGTCAACTCTGGTCTCCAATAACTAAACTCCTCAAGAACCTCCCACTTCTTGAAAGCCAAACAAGAAATATTAGCCTTCCGGCTGAGAGCATCTGCTACAACATTTGCCTTTCCAAGTAGATAATTGATAGAACAATTATAATCTCCAAGACATCCACCTCCGCTGGCGCATATTCAACTCCTTCTGTGAGAACAAGTACTTCAGACTCTTATGATCAGTGAAAATTTCAAACTTACTTCCCCACAGATAATGACGCCACTTCTTGAGTGCAAAGACAACTGTTGCCAACTCAAGATCATGAGTCGGATAATTTTCTTCATAAGGCTTCAACTTTCGAGAAGCATAGGCAATAACTCGGCCATCCTGCATAAGAACACATCCCAAGCCCTCCTTGGATGCATCGCTGTAAATGACCATATTATCGGTCCCCTCTGGTAGAGCAAGTACTAGAGCGGTAGTTAACCTCTTTTTCAACTCCTGAAATCCACTCTCACACTTCTCGTCCCAATTAAAGATAGTCCGTTTCTGAGTCAACTTAGATAGTGGCCCCGCAATCTTCGAGAAGTCCTTGACAAACCTACGGTAATAACCCGCCAAGCCAAGAAAGCTACGGACATCAGAAACACTCTCTGGCCGCTTCTAAGACATCACCGATTCAATCTTAGTGGGATCTACGAAAATACCGCTCTGTGTAATAACATGGCCAAGAAAAGAAATCCCTTGCAGCCAAAATTCACATTTACTGAACTTGGCAAACAACTGATGCTCCTGCAACTTCTCTAAAACAAGCCGTAGATGTTGCTCGTGCTCCGATTCAGATTTAGAATAGACCAAGATATCATCAATAAAAATCACCACGAACTGGTCCAAGTACGGCTGAAAGACTCGATGCATCAAATCCATGAATGCTGCCGGTGCATTAGTCAAACCAAAGGGCATAACAACAAACTCATAATGCCCGTACCGAGTCCTGAAGGCAGACTTCGGAACATCCTCCGTGCGAATCCGAAGCTAATAATACCCCTGCCTCAAATCAAATTTAGAATAGACTTTGGCTCCCTGAAGTTGATCAAACAACTCATCAATCAGTGGCAAAGGATATTTATTCTTGATGGTCACCTGATTCAAACCACGGTAATCAATACACAACCTCAAGGTACCATCCTTCTTCTTCACAAATAAGACTGGAGCTCCCCAAGGTGAAAAACTCTGCTGAATGAATCCTTTCTTCAATAACTCCTGTAACTGAGTCTTCAACTCCTTCAATTCAGCTGGTGCCATCCAGTACGCCGATTTAGAAATAGGTTGAGTACCGGGAACAAGATTAATCACAAACTCTATATCCCTCTTTGGCGGCAATCCTGGCAACTCCTCGGGAAATACATTAGGATTTTCCCGGATAATAGGGACTTCCTCAAGCTGTAGCTTATAAGATGGCTTGTTGATCAAATAAGCTAGATAACCCAAACACCCCTTACTCACCAACTTAACGGCTTTAGTTGCTGAGATAACAAAACTCGTCTTAGCACCCCAGTTACCCGCTACCTCTACTACTGGCTGATCTGACAAACGAAACTGTACTACCATGGTTCTACAGTTCAACTGGGCATCATACTTAGAAAGCCAATCCATACCCAGAATAACATCATACCCCCGGATAGGAAATAAAATAAGGTCCGAAGGAAAATTATGCCCCTTAACATGTATTATACAATCCTTACATACTAAGCCAGTAATATACTTATAAGTCAAAGAGGTACTAATCTTAACCACATAAAGTAATATTTCAGGTTGCAATTTAACACGTTGCATACAAGCAGGAGTAATGAAAGAATGCGTAGCACCAGAATCAATCAACACTTTAACAAGTTGATCAAGTATAAGGAAGTTACCTTCCACAACTGCAGTCTCCTCAGGCATCTCCTCCATATCAACTGCGTAAGCCCAAGCCTGAACCCGCTGCTGCTGTGGTACACTGCCTGTAGGCCTACCCTGGTAACCCTGAGTCGCTGCCCGACCCTCAGTCCTCGCATATCTAGGGCAATCCTTCGCCCTATGCTCGATGCTACCACAACCCAAACATGTCCCTGCCTTTACCCTGCAGTCGGACTCCACATGCCCTGGGCGCTTGTAGTAATTATACTGCGATGATGTGGCACTAACACTGCCTCTAGAAGAACCAGAAGCTGAAGAAGCAGCTGATACAGCCTGCTGCTGAGGTCTCACCACACTAGGCCTGTACTGACCCTGAGACTGGGTTGGCCTATACTGAGTCTGAACCTGATATGGCCTCTGCTGAAACTGAGGCCGATAGTAACTCTGCTGACCCTGTGGCCTATAAGAACCCTGCTGGGCTGGTGGCTTGTAGACAACCTGCTGTACTGGAGGCCTATATATAACCTGCTGGCCCTGTGGCTGATACGGCCTCTTACTAGGCTGACTAGAGACAATTTGATCCCCTTTCCTCTTCTCTAACCTAGAAGCTGCATCAAAAGCCTCAGTAAAGATATCATAGCGATTCAGAGCCATTGCATCCTGAATCTCGGGCCTCAATCCCAACATAAATCTACGGGTCTTCCTCTCCTCCACAGCTACAAACTCCGGTGCATACCGGGACAACCTAGTGAATGTAGCCTCATACTGAGCCACAGTAGAATCCCCCTGTACCAAAGACAAGAACTCAGCCTCTCTCCTCTCCCGTGCAACCCTCGGGACATACTTATCCCTAAAAGCAATCAGAAAGGTATCCCAAACATACGGAACATCTCGGGTCTCCCAACTGGCTCTCACAGTGCGCCACCATTCCTCTGCCTCATCATCAAGCAAATAGACAGCACAAGTCACCTTCCTCTCATCAGTGTACCCGAGAGAATCAAAAATTTTCTCTAACTTACTAATCCACGACTCGGCCTTCCTATCATCAGGCTCTCCCTGAAATCTAGGAGGATAGTACCCCAGAAACTCCTTCATAGTACCTCGACCGTGATTACCTCCCTGTACATTCTGTATCTGAGCCTGCAACGCCTGAGTCTGAACAGCCTGACCTGCTAACAACTGGGCCTGCCCAGCCATCAAATCTGTAATCCAATCCATTGCTGACCCTAACCTGACATCACCCCTATCACTGCCCTGTGCCACATTACCAGGAACCTCATCTACAATCTCAGGCCTACCACGAGTCCTCGGTCTACCGGCCATCGTACTAATCAAAGAGTTAGCACAGGTTATAGCACGTAAACAGGTTATATACAACTTTTAACACATAAACAACAAACTCATATAAAACACATAGATCACATAAGTTTCAATCACACAAGCAAATTGATCACATAATCACATAAGCACTTAAATCACATAATCACTTAATCATTTAGTCATATCAATACATAATTCACTTTCCTTTCTTTTCATACATATTTCATGCTAAGACCATTACCCACATTCCGAGAATACCCCGGCTGACAACTAACATGCGCTCTGATACCACTTAAATGTCACGCCCCAACTCGACCCCTCCTACGATCAGTCAGGACGCAACGAAATTTCGGCAGTATAACGACAGTAAATAGGATACCGAGGTTCTAAACCAACCTCATTAATAACATTAAACATCCAATTCTATAACCATACAAACCACAACTCCTCAACAGCATAACAACATACAACATAACCTTAATATACAATAATCAGTCTTCGTTATCTGCCTCCGTTCCAACATGACATACAATACCTCAACCTTATCATACATTTCAAAAATAAGTTGAGACACATCTACAACTTAACCATAGACAAAAGAAAGCCACTAAGTTAACATCGTTTGGATCATCATCTTTCAACATCTATTACAATAAGAACCATAAAGCATATAAAAGTCTATTAAGCTAATATACATGACATTAAACAACATATAATCATGGATAAGACTCAGGAACATATGACTCGTCAACGTAAGGCACATTTTCCTCCTCAGGAGGCACGTACCCGTAATCCGGCTCTGCAACACCTGTAAGCATGCAATAATAGAGAGTGAGCTTATATACATAAACCTAGTGAGGATCCGATAGACCCCAACAGTATTCACTTTGCTCCTTGGATTTAGTCCTTTGAGCAAGTAAACACACAACAACAATAATAACATTATCATCACATAACTATATAACCATTCATTAAAGGATACTCTATTTGGTGTAGCTCCAAACGCCATCACGATCTCAACCGTTCTTCTTATAACTCCCCATTACTCACGCACCCGATGTACCTCACTAGCCCCTCCCTCCATGACACCTCCGTCATGCGAGCTGGGGGTAGCCTATAGCAGTCATGCCGTTATCAACCCGACAGCCCAACGCTGCCCGAGAGGTGGAACACACATACCAAGACTCCATAATCATCAATCATCAATCATCAATCAATCAATTGGGAGATCAGCAACGAAAGTGCCCGATTCCCGAACTCAATAATAATCAATCAATAACATCAATATAACATCAATATTAAATTAAACAACAAACAACGAAGTTAGATGACAAAGTAGGCCATCTAACCAGACATGCATAATATACACAATTAAACCCTAAATTACTCATCAACAACTCACCATTCAACACTCGAACACAACCCAACCATCTAAATGCATCGTTCAAGAAATTAAAGAATGACAACCTAAACTTCTAAAATTCATAACTTACAATCTACTAATCCAAACATTGCCAAATTAGTTTCTATCACTCACCCATTCAACCTACTACATTAGCCCTCTCGGAAATCACCATAACACCTCCAAATCATGCCCGATAACCCTAAAACCCTAGGATGTCTTGGCTGGATTTTCCGGATTTTCACACGAACAATGTAATCGAAAATTCGGCATTACAACAGCGCTAACACGTAATTATCAAGTATTTAGAAATCGACGGCAATCGATTTCGATCAACACAACTCATTTAATTCAACTTTGAACATTTTAATCAAAATTAAATACCCGGAAAATAAAAATTATGCTACATCCGACAGAAATTCGTAGTATTAGTATATAACGATCCCTAGCATGCAAGGAGCAACAATCTATCATTAGATTTCAATTCTAACGGTTAAATTTTCATTTATGAGCAAAAACATAAAAATGACATTTTGAGATCTAGAATTTTTCTCTCACCTTTGATGCGATATAAGCCTAGGAATGCGTGCTATGCGTGCCCAACAAGCAGAATCCAAGTCGGTGCGAAGTTCTACGGACAAAAACTAGGTTTTTCTTTGAAAAAGTGGATTGAAAAGCTTTGAAAATCTCTTTCTTTTTCTCTCTTCTTTCTCTCGGCCTTGTGTGTGTTTGTGGTGGTGTTTTGTGTTGTGTTGAGTGTGTGTTGATGATATTAGCTTATTTGGTCAATAATTAAATATAGTCAAAGTTAATTTAAATAGGTATTTTTGTATTTTAATGACTTTAAACTCATTTTATTGCTCACCAAGCTCAAAATAATTATGCAACCCCCACGATATCTCAAGTGGATTATTTTTAGGTGACAAGAAGTTTTACAATCAAACAATTTCACCCGAGTCGGCTTAAAACTCGATTTTTGCAAAAGTCGGTGTAAAAACCCTAATAAATTCTTAAGCCGATTTTAAAACCGTTTTCATCAAACACAGGTCTATTAAAGTCCGTGGACTAGGTCTAGAAGGGTTAAAAAGACCAGTTTCAAAATTTTAGCGGACGTGTTTTGAAAACACTATTCACTAAAAATCGACGATAAAATTTTTGACTCCGTTTTTGATGAAAATTTCATGAATGCACATTTAACACGTATTAGGAGTATTGACATCAAAATTATAACTTTCTAGGT
The DNA here is from genome assembly GCA_037974665.1 of Ehretia macrophylla. Classification (NCBI taxonomy): domain Eukaryota; kingdom Viridiplantae; phylum Streptophyta; class Magnoliopsida; order Boraginales; family Ehretiaceae; genus Ehretia; species Ehretia macrophylla. Next base: position 76,638,279 of record CM075773.1, read on the forward strand.
CCTATAGCACATAAACATATCATATGCACACAAAATGAGGTATAGCACGTAAAACGAGATAAGCAAGAAAGTGGGGTTTCACAACCACTATGCAATGCACATTAACCGATGACAATATAATAACATTGTAAAGAAATAACACTTGAGAGGACAACAAAGTAGGTTACCCTCGAAACAATTAGAATAGAAGCTTTGGCATGAAATAAACCAAATGGGCACAAATGGTAAATTACATATTTGACACGAAACTCTACTAAAAGCTCACAAACAACTTAAAAGTGCATTTAACCATCTTATAACCAACTACCAGGCAATAGATGTGTGAAACAATCAATTTTTCACTTTTTCCCCTTTGTAACTTAATCCATTTGTCTTCAAAACGAAAGATGATGTTCTAGTTTTGTCAGCGAGCTATTCCATACTTCTAAATGCACCTAATGGCACCTACCCTAACCGGAGCTCAACCGGAAGTTAGAAAAATATATCTAGCACCTACATAGCCTAAGAATACCAAATGTGATTCCTAAATTAATCTGGATTTGGATTACCCCCAAAACCCATTTCTAAAAGTCACTAATGTGAGTAATCCATCCCACATCGATTGGTTACGAGCTGATACTATTGAATATATAGTGTGGGGTTCCGCCTTGTATTCGACAAGAGGCCTTTTCCCATGGAAACATGGGGAGAACAAAACTGTGAGGGGCCCAGTGGGGTAACCCAGAGCGGACAATATCTTGTTGGTGTGCATCATTGGTGTGCCTCTGCCTTGGACCCTTGTGGCCAGGTATTCGCTTAGCCGGGGTGTTACATTAAGTGGTATCAGAGCGGGCCGACCTTTGTATCAGTGACTCGCGAGGGTGCTGGGTCCTCCTAGTGGGGGCGGATGTGAGTAATCCATCCCACAGCAGTTGGTTACGAGCTGGGACTATTGAATATATAGTGCGGGGTTCCGCCTTGTATTCGACAAGAGGCCTTTTCTCGTGGAAACATAGGGGGAACAAAACCGTGAGGGGCCCAGTGGGGTAACCAAGAGCGGACAATATCTTGTTGGTGTGCATCGCTGGTGTGCCTCTGCCTTGGACCCTTGTGGCTAGGTATTCGCTTGGCCGGGGTGTTACAACCAATTTCACGTTTTAGCCAAGTTACGAGCAATTAAACTTCATGGGGTTATAACTCTATCTTTATTAACAATTAAGGAACCTAATTGAAGTAATAAATCATGCTATAAGGAACAAACACACAAAAACCCTAAAAATGTCACTATTCACTGCCGTAAAATCAATTGAGTGATGTTAACCATTTAAAAAGCTAAAAAATTACATAAATATAATCTCTAGCACATGTATACATCACACAATATCATGTTTGAGCATACAATAAACATTTACTCGCAAATCTATAAAATCAAGAAAGTTGTCAACATTTAGAAAATGCAAACAAATGCTTAAATCCCTCATAATTGATGTGTAGAAGCTTGGAGATGACTGGTTTGCACTTGGAGAAGATCAAGGTAAGCTCAAAGTGAAGATATGTAAGCCAAAAATGGAAGTTTTCTCCTTCTTTTTTTCCTGCTGCAGGTCACGGGTTTGGGGGCTGTTTTTTGGTCTTTTTCTTTTGTTTTTTGTGCTTTTATGTATGTAAATATGTCCTAGTATGAAAATAAAATATGTTGTATGTATGTGTGTGTGTTGACAACTTAAAGTGAGTCAAACTAACTAAAAGAAAATAAGTCTAATGGTGCAATTAAATATTAGTTAGCTCAAAACAAAGATAGTCTACGTAACACTATTCAACGAATCACTAAAACATTTTCTAAACGAGCCTTCCTAACTCTAATCGCTCAAACGCACATTTTTCTCATTCTTAAAATGAGTCATATAGTTTAGGAAAAATACTAATTCGAAGAAAATAAGTAGTTGAAAAATGTAATGAATAGTAACCAAGGGAAGTAACAAGTAATGCATAGTTAAAATGCACAACAGTGAATGCAACAGTTAAAAGAAGTACGGTGTTGTTCTCGGGCGTGACACTTTCTCCCCTTTAAACTAATTGCATCTATGCAATTCTTATATGGTTCTGCGAATAACTCAGGATATCTTTCTCGCATCCAATCCTCTATCTCCCAAGTAGTATCATCTAACCCATGATGATCCCACATAATTTTAATCATCAGGATACTTTTAGTTCTGAGCTCCTAAACTTTCCAGTCCACAACCTGAAGAGGTTTCTCTGTATAAGTTAAAGTCTCACTGATCTCTAACGACTCTGGCTCAAGAACAGGAGAAGGATCTGGCTGATATCTCCGAAGCATCGAGACATGAAAGACATCATGAATTCTACCCAAACTAGGAGGTAAAGCTAATCTATAGGCCAACGCACCAACTTTCTTAGTGATTTCAAATGGTCCCACATATCTCGGACTAAGTTTACCCCCTTTACCGTGCCGAATCAAACCTTTTCGAGGAGAGATTTTCATAAATACCCAATCACCCATGGTGAACTCCAAATCTCGGCAGCGCCTATCTGTACAACTCTTCTGCCGACTCTGTGTTGTAAGCATTCTGTTTTTGATAAGCTACACATTATCAATCATTCTGTTCATCTCAGGTAATAGAGTAGGTTCAATAGTCTTCATCTCACCAACCTCATCTTAATATATCGAGTTCTTAAGGCAGTTTTAGGTACATCATCTTTCTTAATCCTCAACTGATAATATCCCTACCTCAGGTCAAATTTTGAAAATACCCTGGGACCCTGTAATTGATCAAATAATTCCTCAATTAAAGGCAACGGATACTTGTTTTTAATAGTCACCTGATTAAGACCCCGATAATCAATACACAAGCGAATAGCTCCATCCTTCTTTTTAACAAACAAGATAGGTACACCCCAAGGCGAAGAACATGGCTGAATGAATCCCTTCTCAAGCAACCCTGCAACTGAACTTTCAATTCCTGCAATTCAGGCGGATCCATTCTATACGGAGTCCTAGAGATAGGTGTAGTCTCCGGCAATAAGTTAATCACAAACTCTATCTCTCTATCAGGTGGCAACCCAGGTAATTCTTCAGGGAAAACCCCCGAAAACTCTTTCATTATAGGTACTTCATTCAATTTTAGCTTATCCATAGGTTGATTAATCAAATAGACCAAATAAGCATCACAACCTTTACTTAGCAGTTTAGTCGCCTTAATAGAAGAAATTATGCGAGTACCTGTGGATTTATGACTACCGACAACCTCAATTACGGGTTGATTTGGCATTTCTAGTTTCACAATTTTTCTTCTACAATCTAGATAAGCATAATATTCACCCAACCAGTTCATACCCAGAATTATTTCAAAGTCCTTGAAACGCAAGATAATCAAATCAACAGGAAAGATTCAACCCTCAACACACAATTCACATGCTTTACACATAGATTCAGTTAAAATCTTAGTGCCCATAGGTGAACCTACCTCAATCTTTTAAGGCAATTTATCAATTTTCAATGCAGAAGATTGTGCGCACATAGGTGTGATAAATGTGTGTGTAGCCCCAGAATCAATTAAAACTGTGATTGAGCTATTATTGAGAAGAAAAGTACCTTCAACAACTGCAGTCGTATTAGGAAGCTCCTCCGCATCCAAAACAAATACTCTGGCCTGCCCCCGTGGTGCTGGTGCTGGTGCTGGTCCTAGTACTGCAGTTGGTGCCCTGGTCTGAGTACCCTGACTAGATGTCTGACCTCTGGTATTCTTGAATTTGAAGCAATCCTTGACCCTGTACTGGTCACTCCCACAACCTGTACACATGTTCAATCTCTTCTAGCAATTCTCCTCTGTGTGGTCCTGGCGTTGACAGAAGCTGCACTACTGGTGATGTCTTACAACAGTGCCTCCTGTAGGAGCTCTGTAAGAAGAGGTAGCTGAACTACCCTGCTGGGATCGTGCCACAACTGGACGAGGCTGCCCCTAATTCTGACTCTGAACTAGTCGTGCTTGAGTTTGAGTAGGCCCGGTATAACTTTGACTCTGACCAATAGAAACAGTCTACCTCTGATACCCTTAACTCTGTGTTTGATGTGGTCGTTTACTGGGCAGACTCGGCTCCTCAAACATATTTGCTTTCCGTTTCTCATATCTGGCAGCTATCCTGACTACTGCGGTATAAGTGGGATAGTCCTGAGTAGACAAGTTCAACGAAATATCGGGCCTCAGCCCCATAATAAATCTCTGAATCCTCTTACTCTCCGGCTGCACTAAGGCTAGCACACAATGGGACAAACGGGTGAAAGCAGCATCATACAGATCAATTGTCATGTTTGTCATGCCCCGACCCAACCCCACATTAAAGGTTAAGTCTGGACCCAACAAACGGACAGAGTCTCCTCTGTACCGTGAACATTATGGAAACCTAAAAACATTCAATAAAGCCACAAAACCAACTAGAATTCGAATTCTAACTAAGTCCCAACTTTAAGTCCATCCAAGCCTTAAGCAATGCAAGACAGTATAAATACATAAAAGCATGCAAACAACAACCATAGAAACTTTATCTTACATACGCTTATCATACCACTCCAAGTTAGCAATTAAACATTCTTGAGGATTAAGGCCAACTATTTAACCATCTCATCATACCTAAGCATGCAACAAAACTAGAAGCAGGATTATAAGTTATTACATGTCATAGATATACATCTCATACTACAATCAACTTACAATTGACTAAACATATACATATGCCCAAAGGCTCTAAAATAGATCATAAAATATCACAAGCAGATTCTTTACATAACAGCAAGAACACAGTCACCTCAAGCACAAGAACATAGCAACTAAGGCAACTGTTCCGCCTGCACCTCCTGCTCCTTAACCCTAAATAAATCAAGATGGGGTTCAACCTTAGCACCTCCTGAAACATGTTAGCGCGGTATGAGCAACCACAATTGCCTAGTGAGAGATATAGTCTACCGGGGCGTGCAATGCAACAGTTAGAGCAAATAAGCATTAAAATCAAATAAAGTACAATTGAAATAGAAAATAACCACACATTTAAAAGGATACGATACACTTAACCCCAATACTCTAGAATTCACATTATCTTCGATCACGAACCACGAACCAATCCACAAACCTTGATCAATGTGGCGGCATAAATCCTAATCATTCTAGTGGGTGTACTCCGAATGTACCTTGATAATCCTACGACCCAACACCCCTTGGCAATCTCTGGACCAAGCGAGTGAGGGACTAGAGCACGGAGATCGAATTTATACTAACAAGCATGATGCCGCCTAGCCGTTATCGAATACAACTACCCCTGACACTATGGTTGAAAAACCACTATGCAATTCACTTTAACATATGATAATATAACAACAATGGAAGCAACAACACATGGGAGGAACAACAAAGTAGGTTGTCTTCAAAACAGTTAGAAATGAAGCACTAACATATAAACAACTAAAAGATTACAAAGGGGCATTAACATATTTCACATAGAAATTTACCAAAAGCTCAAGAATGTCTTGAAAACACATTTAAACACCTAAGAAACCTTTACAAGGTCATAGAAGTGTAAGACAATCGATTTCCTACTGTATCCCCTTTGTAACTCAACCTATTTTCCTTCCAAACACAAGATATTGTTCTAGGTTAGTGAGTGAGCTATACCATACTTCTAATTAACCAATAAGGCACCCCTAGGACCCTCAAAACTACCCAATTATCCGTGATTACCACGAAAGGCCCGATTTTCTCTTTGTGAGTTTGTACAACGAGTACTGTGATAACCCGAACCCGGCATGCATTTAATGGCATTTAATTGCATCTAATTAAGTGTTATCTTAAATGTTAGCATTGAATTATGTGTTTATTTTTAGTTAAACATTTATTTGTGGCTTTATTTTCATATTTATGTCAATCGGTTTTATTTTTCTTGCACTTAAATGCTTGGATTTCAATTAAATGAAAAGTAGCTCCGAGGCGGAGTAAATTTTAAACTATGATGCTTTTCAAAAATGATATATTTATTAAATTCTTTGAGATTTAATTGTTATTCTTTTATTGTCGCAAAGTGAATAGCATATCGAGAGAGATAGTTAGGAAATGAATTCTAGTCCTCAGCAAATAGTGAAAACTAGTATTTAGTGTTTTAATTTTAGTGTTTTAAGTTGTATTTAACTAGAATTGGATTTATGTTAGTTGTTTTAGCTTTAAAATGCAAGAAACAAGCTTATTTGACCAAATTTTAAGTTAGTTGACCATGAGGCATTGACCATTTGACTTGTGTCACCTTATATGCATAAAAATAGCACAAAAAATAAAAAATAAAAAAAGCTGAAAAAACAGTGAGCAGCTGGCCGAAAATGGAAGGAGAAAAAACAAAGAAATTTCAACTTCAAATCTTCGATTCTTCGCGTGAGCTTGCACAGGGTGGTTTCCGAGGCATCCTACGAGGTTTTCCTAGCGTCTAAGAGCGTCTAAGGTGAGGGTTTCATGTTTATTTGCGCATTTGAATATTTTGTGTATTAACTTTGATTTTTGGGTTTTATCCGTATATCGTTATTTTAATCGTTTTGAGGCTTAAAGAGTGTTCCCTAGCAATCGTAGAACATATATTTATAGATTTTTAACATTTTCTGTGGTTGAATATTGAAATTGAAATATAAATTGTTTAATGAATAGTAAATTATGAATAGTAAACCCCCGTTTCAATGAAGTTGCTCCGTTATGCGTTCTGTTGATATAGGAAGGTGCTAGATATGCTAGAAGGCCTCAATGTATGGTTTAATTGGTTTGTGTAATGGATAAACGTAGAAAAATAGCTTAGTGAAAGTTGGGGTCGTTTAGATCGAGTTTGGCATTTTATCGTTTTGCATGATGGCATTGTCTTGGGAGGCCATGGAAGCACTTTTGGTACAGTTATGGCATTGATTGGGTGATCGGTTGAGGTAACGATAGTTCAAACGAGCAAAAGGGGAAATCTGGGCTTTGCATGAATTCTAGGGTTAAGTAGGGTTTTGGAGTCTTTAGACGTGCCTTATGGTGACCTAGGAGGATTGGTGAAGTCGGTTTCCAAAACTCGTGGCTCGTTTGAAAGTAGTAGTGTTTTGAAGGTTGGGGTCATTTTTGTGATTTTGTGTGTTTTCATAGTATATTGCTTATAGAATGCTTATATTGCTTACAGAATGCTTATATTGCTTATAGAATGCTTATATTGCTTATAGAATGCTTATAATGCCTATAGAATACTTATTATTACTTGATAATGTTTGTTGGTGTTGTTCTTGTTACTTATTTGATTGTAAATGCTTGTTATTTTGTTTATCACCTCTAATCTGTATTGTTGTGCTATCGCTCGTTTATCGCCTTGTATCGAGTCTTGCATTGCATAGTGTTAGGTGCCTGAGTGATGGGCCTCTCTGGGTAGCCTCGGGTTGCCAGTGTTGATTGTTCTAGCTCCGTGTCCTATTCCCTTTTCTCGCTTGGGTTGCCTCCCAGGGAGATTTGGGTCGTAGAATTGATGGTTACTCCCGGGGTATTCCAAACTGAAGTTATAAGGTGGTTGCGCGCTTATTGTCATCGTTGTCAATATCAAGCTCGAGATTGATGTATCGCTCATGAAATGGTACATTGCTCGTATGAGTGAACATGGCTTTCAGAGTGTGGTATAGCTTTGAATGGTTGTGTTAATGCTTTCATTAATTGCTTATTATATTGATTGTTTGTCTTGATTGATTAATTGTCAGCTATATTGCTTAATTGCCTTATTTGCATTGCACGACTTTCTTTCTCTCCAATTCGATATCTGTCTCGCCCTCACTGAGTATACGTGTTGTGTATACTCACTCCTCACCACCACATTTCAGGAAATGCCATGTTAGCTGGAAAGTTCGTGATTACGTGAAATATCATGCTTGAAGAGTTGCCTTGCGTGCTATGTGGCTTGAGTTAACAAAGATGCAAAGATGTATGTTCATATGTTGTATGTATTTATTGTTAAGAAGAATGTAACCTAAATTCAGCTAAGTAATTGAGGTAGATTGATAAGCTAGTTTATGTATTCATATAGAATAGTTTAACTCCAATGCATGTTTGTATTATCCAAAAGAAAGAGATAGAATGATTTGATAGTCTAACTTATGTAATAGGTTAGTGTAGTTTAATTGCTAAGCATGAATGTATATTTGTTTGTGATTGCTTGTTGTGAATCAAGGCTCGGATGGCCTTGATGTCACGCCCCAACTCGACCCCTCTTACAATCAGTCAGGACGCAACGGAATTTCGGCAGCATAACGACAGTAACATGAACATCAGGGCTCTAAACCAACCCTTAATAACAACATACATCAAACTCCACAAATCACCAACCAACTCCACAATCAAATTAACAACATACAACGCAACCATTTCATACATTAAACATTCTTTCATCAACTCATTCATAGTTATGCGCCTCCGTTCCAACATAATACATTAACCCTTAATATACAATACAAAAACATATTGAGCCAATCTAGCAACCTAATCATAAACAAAAGAAACGCTACTAAGACAACATCAACTAATTCATTAACTTATCAACATCTTATACATTATAAACTACAAAGCAGATAAAAGTCTACTAAGTTAATTTACAAGATAATAAAACATGTACGACATCATGGATAAGACTCTGGAACATAGGACTCATCCACGTAAGACACGTTTTCCACATTCTCCTTTTCAGGAGGCACGTACCCGTAATCCTGTAAAAGTACACCTGTATGCATGCAATAATAGAGAGTGAGCTTATATAAATAAGCCCAGTGAGGATCCGATAGATCTCGAGCAAGGTCTACTAAACTCCTTGGAATAATCCTTTGAGTCAGTAAACACACAATAACATCAATAATACTATCATCACATAACTATATGACCATTCAATAAAAGATACTCTCTCTAGTTGGTGTAGCTCCAAACGCCATCACGATCTCAACCATTCATCTTATAACTCCCCATTATTCACGCACCCAGGGTACCCTCAATAACCTCTCCCTCCATGACACCTCCGTCATGCGAGCTGGAGGCAGTCACTGATAGTCATGCCGTTATCAACCCGACAGCCCGATGCTGCCCAAGAGGTGGCACACACATACCAGAGACTCAACAATAAATATAAACATCAATCATCAATATTCCGAGAGATCAGCAACGAAAGTGCCCGATTCCCGTACTCAATAATCAATCAATATTCTGAGAGATCAGCAACGAAAGTGCCCGATTCCCATACTCAATAATCAATCAATAATCATCAATCATCATATTATCATCATCAATAATCATATCAATAATCAATTTAACAACAATTAACTAAGTTAGATGACAAAGTAGGCCATCCAACCGGACATGCATTAAACACACAATCAAACCCTAGTTTACCCATCAACAACTCACAATTTAATCACTCAAACCACACCCGATCAACTAAGGCTCAATTCAATAATTTAAAGAAAGATAACCTAAACTTCAAATAATCATATCTTACATTCTACTAATCCAAACAATCCCAAATCAGTTTCAAACACTCACCCATTCAACCAACTACATTAGCCCTCTCGCAAATCCACCATAACACCTCCAAATCATGCCCGATATGTCACGCCCCAACTCGACCCCTCTTACAATCAGTCAGGACGCAACGGAATTTCGGGCAGTATAACGACAGTAAATAGGACACCGAGGTTCCAAACCAACCTCATTAAACATCATACATCCAGCAACTCCTTAATTCAAACAACAACATACAACACAATCATAATATACAATAAACCATCCTCGTTATACGCCTCTGTTCCAACATAACATACAATACCTCAACCTTATCATACATTTCAAAAATAAGTTGAGACATATTTACAACTTAACCGTAGACAAAAGAAAGCCACTAAGTTAACACAATTTGGATCATCATCTTCCAACATCTATTACAATAAGAACCACAAAGCATATAAAAGTCTATTAAGCTAATATACATGACATTAAACAACATATAATCATGGATAAGACTCAGGGACATATGACTCATCCACGAAAGGCACGTTTTCCACATTCTCCTCTTCAGGAGGCACATACCCGTAATCCGGCTCTGCAACACCTGTAAGCATGCATTAATAGAGAGTGAGCTTATATACATAAGCCCAGTGAGGATCCGATAGATCTCGACAGTATTCACTACGCTCCTTGGATTTAGTCCTTTGAGCAAGTAAACACACAACAACAATAATAATGCTATCATCACATAACAACATAAATAATGCTATCATCACATAACAACATAAATAATGCTATCATCACATAACTATATAACCAATCAATAAGGATACTCTATTTGGTGTAGCTCCAAACGCCATCACGATCTCAACCGTTCTTCTTATAACTCCCCATTACTCACGCACCCGAGGTACCTCACTATCCCCTTCCCTCCATGACATCTCCATCATGCGAGCTGGGGGTAGCCTATGGCAGTCATGCCGGTTTCAACCCGACAGCCCGACGCTGCCCGAGAGGTGGCACACACATACCAAGGCTCCATTTTCATCAATCATCATGCAAGCATAAATCGATCAATCAATTGGGAGATCAGCAACAAGAGTGCCCGATTCCCGCATTCAATAATAATCAATCAATAACATCAATATAACATCAATATAACATCAATATTAAATTAAACATCAAACAACGTAGTTAGATGACAAAGTAGGCCATCTAACCGGACATGCATAATATTCATAATTAAACTCTAAATTACTCAACAACAACTCACCATTCATCACTCGAACACTACCCAACCATCTAAGGCATCGTTCAAGAAATTAAAGAATGACAACCTAAACTTCTAAAATTCATAACTTACAATCTACTAATCCAAACATTGCCAAATCAGTTCCTATCACTCACCCATTCAACCTACTACATTAGCCCTCTCGGAAATCCACCATAACACCTCCATACCATGCCCGATAACCCTAAAACCCTATGACGTCATGGCTGGAATTTCCGGATTTTCACACAAACGATGAAATCGAAAATTCGGCATTACAACAGCACTAACACGTAATTATCAAGTATTTAGAAATCGACGGCAATCGATTTCGAGCAACGCAACTCAATTAAATCAACTTTGAACATTTTAATCAAAATTAAATACCCGGAAAATAAAAATTATGCTATATCCGACAGAAACTCGTAGTATTAGTATATAATGATCCCTAGCATGCAAGGAGCAATAATCTATCATCAGATTTCAATTCTAAAGGTTCAATCTTCATTTATACGCAAAAACACAAAAATGACATTTTGAGATCTAGAATTTTTCTCTCACCTTTGATGCGATAAAAGCCTAGGAATGCGTGCAATGCGTGCCCAACAAGCGGAATCCAAGTCGGTGCGAAGTTTCACGGACAAAAACTAGGTTTTTCTTTGAAAAATTGGATTGAAAAGCTTTGAAATTCTCTTTCTTTTTCTCTCCTCTTTCTCTCGGCCATGTGTGTGTTTGTGGAGTGTGTTTTGTGTTGTGTGAGTGTGTGTTGATGACAAGGAGTATTTAAAAGCTTGGTCAATTAAAAAAATGCAAAGTCAAAGTTAGTTTTAATAGGTATTTTTGTGTTTTTAATGACTTTAATTGCATTTTAGTGCTCACCAAGTTAAAAATAATTATGCCACCCCCAAGATATCTCAAGTGGATTATTTTTAGGTGACAAGAAGTTTTACATTCAAAGAATTCCACCCGAGTCGGCTTAAAACTCGATTTTCGCAAAAGTCGGTGTAAAAACCCTAATAAATTCTTAAGCCGATTTTAAAACCGTTTTCATCAAACACAGGTCTATTAAAGTCCGTGGACTAGGTCTAGAAGGGTTAAAAAGACCAGTTTCAAAATTATAGCGGACGTGTTTCGAAAACACTATTCACTGAAAATCGACGATAAAATTTCTGACTCCGTTTTTTATGAAAATTTCATGAATGCACATTTAGCACGTATTAGAAGTATTGACATCAAAATTATAACATTCTAGGCCCTATAGCACATAAACAGGTCATATGCACGCAAAACGAGACAAAGCACGTAAATCAAGTTAGAGCAGAAAAGTGGGGTTTCACATTCTCCCCTCCTTAAAACAATTGCGTCCGCGCAATTCTCGAACTGGCAGACAATTAAATCCTCAATCGTTACACTTAACAATACTTCTCTTAATTCCCATTTATCTCTTAGGATGACACCTAACCAAAGACCTCAAAAGAACAACCTCTATTGACTGCAAGTTGATGATCATAATTCCAAGACAATCTTCAATTCATAATTCTCTCCTACTTAATATCTTATTGCATATGAAAGAAATCACAACTCCAAAGTCCTAGCATGACACCACTACTTATCAATCATCCCTTACTACACAAAAGAGCTCTATGAACACCCCGAGGGTTTAAAAACTCATTTACGATAACATGAATGATTACCGATCAAGGGAATATCTCAAAAGTGACATTTGTCAGAATATGGCTCTTATGAAATTTACAAGGAAATACGAATATGAAAAATCATATTTGAGCCAACAATCAAGTGAACAAGAGTTCAAACAGGTTAGAGAATCAAGAGGTTAATAGTTTAATAAGGAAACATGATAACTAAGATAAGAAATGTCTCAGCACCTATCAGTTAAATACGTACGAACAAAGGATGATGACGAGTCAAAACAGTGCTGAGTATGTTGAACAAAAATTCCTGAACAAGTAGATATTTCAATTATCGATAATTGTTCAAGGAACCAACAAGTAAGTTGTACTTGAGGCGAAATGAAATTAAGAAATAAGAGATGATTAATTCAATAGAAACATGAGTGGCAAGAGTATCTCAGCACGCAATACCAAAGAAGTACGAATAAGAAATGATAACAATAGGACAGTGCCGAGTGCTTTGAGTGAGCAATTACAAGCAAAGTAATGACTCTGGATTTAATAATAAAACAATAGGATTAACAAAGATCAACAAGAATGACAATGATGTACTTAGGTAAGGAGTACATCAAACAAGTGAAATCGAATAAGTAAAATGGTATACCAAAGGAAAAATTACTTTCAAATGAATAGTAATAGGATGAAATGAAATATTGAAACGAATGGCTAGAGATATAGAATGAAATATAGAAGTCTCAAACCTTAACTCCAATAAGTGACATTGCTATAAGAAGCAAATATGAATGTTAAGAATAGAAACAATGTCAAATGAGTATAGGATCCATTAATCCAGTAAGAAAACTTTCAAGAAACAATTGATAGGCTAGAAAAGTGTAACTCTCTTTCAATTAAGTGAGAATAGAGTAGAAATGAATAATAAGACTGATAGAATTATGAAGCACAAGAAGGGTGTCCCACCTACACACTTAAACACCAACAAGTCAAATCCTATAATCTATCTTCCTCCAAAACAAAACACTAAGGAGATCTAGAGAACCTAAGGAGTCAACAATCACCAAACAAGATAAATCACTCCAAAATTTTACATTCCGTACCAGACCAATCACCAAACAAGACAAATCACTGATTACCCAACAAGATTCACTAATGAAGACTCCAAAATCTAATAACACACTACAGATTCATATTAACCCATTATAACACTAGTGAATCCTCAATCAACAATTTAGAAAGTCATACCACCTAGAACTCAAAAGCTTGACGTAGGTAAGTAAATGTTCAGTCACCAAAATGCATTCTTATTTCCTCAAATATTTCTATCTCCTAACAATTACATCTTCGAATAAAGTAACTTTAGTCAGGAATCACTCCAATTATTTCCAAGGTTTAAAGATCAAAACTCCAAAATATCCATTAATAATATAGCAATCCCAAATAGTAGAAATATTCACAAGTTATACCACACTTCATTCCATTCACAAATATACATCACTAATTCCTCAAATAAATTCATTCTAAAATAACCTCAAGAAAGTATAATCTGAGTTGAGACTCCAAAAGTGTCTAATCACAACCTCACAAAAACCTCAACTTATGATTCATCTCCAAGTAATAATAAGTTAAACATGACAACAAAAGTAATTATAATCATCAAGATACGTTGCTATTTCCTCGAACAACTTCATTCTCGCTAAAGGAACATCAAGATCAATCCACTAAGCCGAAACTAAAATCCATAAGCATAACAATTAAAATCTTACTGATAAACTTCTAGGATAATAATAATTCAAAATCATGGCCTATCTCTATTTCCGAAAGCTCTTACAATCACCCTAGACATTAAAAGGTCACTCACGAGTTAAAACATGTATGCAACTATATCATATGAAAGACAAGTATAACGTAATGCGCAATTATCATACAATGCAACATTATCACATAAAACACAATTCAACATATAAGAAGCCAACATCACATAAACAGGTTATATCACAGAAATAAGTTATAAACAATTAAAGTCACATAAGCAACAAACTTCACATAAGACAAGTTGATCACGTAACTCACATTGGTCACTTAAAGTACATTGAGCACCTAAAGCACGTTGTTTCACATAATCTAGTTATAAACAATTAAAAGCACATAAACAACTAACTTCACACAAGGCACAAAATCACATAAAACACAATTGTCACATAATACACATTAATCACATAATGCACATTAATCACATAATGCACATTAATTTCAACACATTGACTACGTATAACACGTTATCACATAAAACATATTGACCACATTAATTCACTTAACACACAATGCATATTGGTCACATAGAAAGTTAGATACATAAGAAAATTAATCACATAAACATATTAACATATGTTTCACTTTTCTTTCACTTAATACATACTTGCATGCTTAGACCACTACCCACATTCCGAGGATACCCCGGCTAACAGCTAACATGCGCTCTGATACCACTTAAACTGTCACGCCCCAACTCGACCCCTCTTACAATCAGTCAGGACGCAACGGAATTTCGGCAGTATAACGACAGTAAATAGGACACCGAGGTTCCAAACCAACCTCATTAAACATCATACATCCAGCAACTCCTTAATTCAAACAACAACATACAACACAATCATAATATACAATAAACCATCCTCGTTATACGCCTCCGTTCCAACATAACATACAATACCTCAACCTTATCATACATTTCAAAAATAAGTTGAGACATATTTACAACTTAACCATAGACAAAAGAAAGCCACTAAGTTAACACAATTTGGATCATCATCTTCCAACATCTATTACAATAAGAACCACAAAGCATATAAAAGTCTATTAAGCTAATATACATGACATTAAACAACATATAATCATGGATAAGACTCAGGGACATATGACTCATCCACGAAAGGCACGTTTTCCACATTCTCCTCTTCAGGAGGCACATACCCGTAATCCGGCTCTGCAACACCTGTAAGCATGCATTAATAGAGAGTGAGCTTATATACATAAGCCCAGTGAGGATCCGATAGATCTCGACAGTATTCACTACGCTCCTTGGATTTAGTCCTTTGAGCAAGTAAACACACAACAACAATAATAATGCTATCATCACATAACAACATAAATAATGCTATACTCTATTTGGTGTAGCTCCAAACGCCATCACGATCTCAACCGTTCTTCTTATAACTCCCCATTACTCACGCACCCGAGGTACCTCACTATCCCCTTCCCTCCATGACATCTCCGTCATGCGAGCTGGGGGTAGCCTATGGCAGTCATGCCGGTTTCAACCCGACAGCCCGACGCTGCCCGAGAGGTGGCACACACATACCAAGGCTCCATTTTCATCAATCATCATGCAAGCATAAATCGATCAATCAATTGGGAGATCAGCAACAAGAGTGCCCGATTCCCGCATTCAATAATAATCAATCAATAACATCAATATAACATCAATATAACATCAATATTAAATTAAACATCAAACAACGTAGTTAGATGACAAAGTAGGCCATCTAACCGGACATGCATAATATTCATAATTAAACTCTAAATTACTCAACAACAACTCACCATTCATCACTCGAACACTACCCAACCATCTAAGGCATCGTTCAAGAAATTAAAGAATGACAACCTAAACTTCTAAAATTCATAACTTACAATCTACTAATCCAAACATTGCCAAATCAGTTCCTATCACTCACCCATTCAACCTACTACATTAGCCCTCTCGGAAATCCACCATAACACCTCCATACCATGCCCGATAACCCTAAAACCCTATGACGTCATGGCTGGATTTTCCGGATTTTCACACAAACGATGAAATCGAAAATTCGGCATTACAACAGCGCTAACACGTAATTATCAAGTATTTAGAAATCGACGGCAATCGATTTCGAGCAACGCAACTCAATTAAATCAACTTTGAACATTTTAATCAAAATTAAATACCCAGAAAATAAAAATTATGCTATATCCGACAGAAACTCGTAGTATTAGTATATAATGATCCCTAGCATGCAAGGAGCAATAATCTATCATCAGATTTCAATTCTAACGGTTCAATCTTCATTTATACGCAAAAACACAAAAATGACATTTTGAGATCTAGAATTTTTCTCTCACCTTTGATGCGATAAAAGCCTAGGAATGTGTGCAATGCGTGCCCAACAAGCGGAATCCAAGTCGGTGCGAAGTTTCACGGACAAAAACTAGGTTTTTCTTTGAAAAATTGGATTGAAAAGCTTTGAAATTCTCTTTCTTTTTCTCTCCTCTTTCTCTCGGCCATGTGTGTGTTTGTGGAGTGTGTTTTGTGTTGTGTGAGTGTGTGTTGATGACAAGGAGTATTTAAAAGCTTGGTCAATTAAAAAAATGCAAAGTCAAAGTTAGTTTTAATAGGTATTTTTGTGTTTTTAATGACTTTAATTGCATTTTAGTGCTCACCAAGTAAAAAATAATTATGCCACCCCCAAGATATCTCAAGTGGATTATTTTTAGGTGACAAGAAGTTTTACATTCAAAGAATTCCACCCGAGTCGGCTTAAAACTCGATTTTCGCAAAAGTCGGTGTAAAAACCCTAATAAATTCTTAAGCCGATTTTAAAACCGTTTTCATCAAACACAGGTCTATTAAAGTCCGTGGACTAGGTCTAGAAGGGTTAAAAAGACCAGTTTCAAAATTATAGCGGACGTGTTTCGAAAACACTATTCACTAAAAATCGACGATAAAATTTCTGACTCCGTTTTTGATGAAAATTTCATGAATGCACATTTAGCACGTATTAGAAGTATTGACATCAAAATTATAACATTCTAGGCCCTATAGCACATAAACAGGTCATATGCACGCAAAACGAGACAAAGCACGTAAATCAAGTTAGAGCAGAAAAGTGGGGTTTCACACGATAACCCTAAAACCCTAGGATATCTTGGCTGGATTTTCCGGACTTTCCCACGAGCAATGTAATCAAAAATTCGGCATTACAACAGCGCTAACACGTAATTATCAAGTATTTAGAAATCGACGGCAATCGATTTCGATCATCACAACTCAATTAATTCAACATTGAACAATTTAATCAAAATTTAATACCTGAAAAATAAAAATTATGCTACATCCGACAGAAACTCATAGTATTACCACTAAACGATCCCTAGCATGCAAGGAGCAATAATCTAACATCAGATTACAATTCTAACGGTTCAATCTTCATTTATACGCAAAAATGCAAAAGACAAGTTTTGAGATCTAGAATTTTTCTCTCACCTTTGATGTGTTTTGATGCAAGAAATGTGTAGAATGGATGCCAAACAATCAATTTCAAGCTTTGAATCACTCAATTCGGCTTTGAAACGCAAAATCTATAAGAAAAATGCTTTGAAAATGCCTTTATCTTTCTCCTCCAAGGAGCCACGGTTTTGTGTGTGTTTTTGGTGGTGTTTTGCTTTGTTTTTAATGTGTGTTGATCATATATTAAGCAAAGGTCAAATAAATAAATACAAGTCAAAGTGGAAACTAATTATTTTTAGTGTTTTCTTGACTTTAAATGCATTTTATTGATCACCAAAGTTCAAAACAATTATTGAACACCCAAGATAGCTCAAGTAAATTATTTTTAGGTGACAAGAAGTTTTACAATCAAACAATTTCACCCGAGTCGGCTTAAAACTCGATTTTCGTAAAAGTCGGTGTAAAAACCCTAATAAATTCTTAAGCCGATTTTAAAACCGTTTTAATCAAACACAGGTCTATTAAAGTCCGTGGTCTAGGTCTAGAAGGGTTAAAAAGACTAGTTTCAAAATTTTAGCGGACGTGTTTCGAAAACACTATTCACTAAAAATCGACGATAAAATTTCTGATCCTGTTTTTGATAAAAATTTCATGAATGCACATTTAGCACGTATTAGGAGTATTGACATCAAAATTATAACATTCTAGGTCATATAGCACATAAACAGGTCAAATGCACGCAAAACGAGATAAAACACGTAAATTGAGTTAAAGCAGAAAAGTGGGGTTTCACACTTGAGGTGGTTGAATGTTTGGACATGGTATTGGTCCACTTATATGCTGTCGCAGGTTTGCTTTTGGCCTAGAAACAGGGGAGACTCCATCCGTTTTTCCTGAAAATTATGCCTGGGTTTGGATTTGGGTTGTGTTTAGATTGATTGTTAGAACTCCCAGTCTCGAGAGGGATTGGGGTGTTACAAGTACCCTAACCGGAACTCAACCAAGATCTAGCAAAGCATATCTAGCACCTATAAAGCCTAAGAACACTAAAAGTGATGGCCAAATTAATATGGATTTGCATTAATCCCGAAACCCCTTTTTAAAAGTTGCCTATTTCATGTTTTAACCAAGTTACGACCAATTCAACCTCACGAGGCTGTTAATATATCTTTATTAACATTTAAGGCACCTATTAGGAGCAATGAACCAAGATATAATGCACAATCCCACAAAATCCTAAAATTTCGTCACTATTTACACCCTAAAATCAAACTATCAAATTCAACCGCTTAAAAAACAAATCAATGGCATAAATGTGGTCTCTAGCACTTATACATAATGTATATTATCATATTTGAGCATATCATAAGCATTTAACAGCAATTCTACAAAATTAAGAAAAGTGTAACATTTTAGAAATGCAAAAATAACCATGCAAATCCCTCACCAATGCATGTAGAAGCTCTTAGGATGCTAGCAAACCCTCTAAACCACTTGCGCCTAGCTTGGTTTGGCTTGAAATGAAGATTTGAGGAGTAAAATTTCTCTCTTTCTCCTTCTCAAGGCTGTCGGGTTCCAGATACTATTCACTCCCTTATATTTTTTTTTCTAAGTCATTTATGAGCTAAAGTATGTTGTGTTGAGTATATATGCTTATGTGCATTATATTAGTGTGAGTATAATGATCATAAAATAAGTCAAGCTAGCTTAAATTAAGTCCAAAGGTGCAATTATATGTTAGCTAGCTAAAGTTTAAGGTTAGACTACGTGATACTATTCATTAGTTCTAATAAAATATTTTCTAAATAGGTACTCTCAACCCTAATCGCTCAAACGCACATTTTTCTCATTCTAAAATAATTAATATGATTTAAGAAAAATGCTAATTCGAAGTAAATAAGTGGTTGAAAAATATGATAAATAGTAACCGTAGAAAGTAACAAGTAATGCACAGTGAAAATGTGCAAATAGTGGATGCAATAGTTAAAAGGTGTACGGTAGAATCTCGGGAGTCACACCCTCTCCTCTTTAAACTAATTGCGCTCACGCAATTCTTACATGATTCGGCGAATAACTTTGGATAGTGACCTCGCATCTGATCCTCTCTTTCCCATGTGGCATCTTCTAACCCGTGATGATCCCACATAATCCTAACCATCGTAATGCTTTTAGTTCTCAACTCCTGAACCTTCTGGTCTACGACTCGAAGAAGTTTCTCGGTATAAGTTAAATTCTCACTGATCTCTAGCGGCTCAGGCTCAAGAACATGAAAAGGATCTGGTTGATCCTTCTGAAGCATAGAAACATAGAACATATCATGAATTCTGCCCAAACTTGAAGGTAAAGTTAATCGGTAAGCCACTACACCAACCTTCTCCGTGATTTCAAATGGTCCTACATATCTCAGACTGAGTTTACCTCCTTTCCCATGCCGAATCAAACCCTTCCGATGAGAGATTTTTAGAAATACCTGATCTCCCAAGGCAAACTCCAGATCTCGACGACGTCTATCTACATAACTCTTTTGCCGACTATATGCTGTAAGAATTCTCTTTTTGATAAGCTGTACATTATCAATCATTCTGTTCATCTCTGGCAATAGAGTATGGTCAATAGTATTTATCTTACCAACCTCGTCCCAATAAAGAGGCGATCTGCACTTACGCCCATAGAGTGCCTCATACGGTGCCATACCGATAGTAGCTTCATAAGTGTTATTATAAGCGGATTCTGCAAGTGAAAAATACCTATCCCAACTCTTACCAAGGTCCAGAATACAAGCTCGCCACATATCCTCGAGTATTAGGATAGTTCTCTCAGATTGACCGTCCATCTGAGGGTGATAAGAAGTACTAAAGCTCAACGTTGTGCCCAAAGCTTTTTGAATCTTCTTCCATAACTGAGATGTGAATCTGGGATCTCTATTTGACACAATATTCTTTGGAATTCCATGAAACCTGACAATATTCTCAACATATAATTCAGCTAGCTTTTCAAGAGAACCAGTTTTCTTTGTAGCTATAAAGTGAGAAATTTTAGTCAATCTATCAACAATAACCCAAACTGAGTCATTACCCTTCGATGATCTCGGTAAGTTTGACACGAAATCCATAGTAATATGATCCCATTTCCAGTCGGGAATAGCCAAAGGCTACAACAACCCTGCAGGTCTCTGATGCTCAACTTCAACTTTCTAACATGTAAGACATCTAGCAACATAGTCAGCAATCTCTCTCTTCATGTTGTTCTACCAGAAGTTCTATTTCATATATCTAGACATCTTTGTACTGCCTGGATGGATAGTATATCTAGAACTGTGAGCCTCTACAAGTATTTCTTTCTTTAAGCCTAGCTCATTCGGAATACAGATTCTACCTCTGAATTTGAGAATGCCATCATCATGCAGTTTGAAATCCGACTCTCTCCCTTTAGACTTTTCCAGGATTTTCAACAATTAGGGAGTAGTCTATTGAGCTTCTCTAATCTTGGATAATAAAAGAGATTGAATCTGCAAACTTGCAAATTAAATACCAAAATTTGAAGTTTTGGGCTTCCATAAGCATAGTTCTTCCATGAATTCTCATTTTTTGATAATCAAGCTAGCAACGGTAGTCTTTCGGCTCAAAGCATCAGCAACAATATTAGCATTACTTGGTAGATAACTAATAGTGCAGTTATAATCCTCAAGTAATTCCAGCCAACGCCTCTGCCTCATGTTCAACTCTTTATGTGAAAACAGATATTTTAGACTCTTATGATCTGTAAAGATTTTAAATTTGTTACCCTAGAGATAGTGACGCCATTTCTTTAGTGCAAAGACAATAGCCACAAGCTCAAGATCATGTGTCGGATAGTTAAGCTTATAAGGTTTCAATTTCCTAGAGGCATATGCAATAACTTTTCCATTCTGCATCAATACACAGCCCAGACCCTCCTTAGAATTATCACTATAGATTACCATATTATCAGTACCTTTAGGAAAAGCAAGAATAGGAGTTGTGGTTAACATTTTCTTCAATTCCTGGAAGCTAGCCTCGCATTTCTCATTCCAATCAAACACAGTTTTCTTCTGGGTAAGCTGTGTCAAAGGTCCAGCAATTTTAGAGAAATCCTTGACAAATCTTTTATAATAACCTGCCAAACCCAGAAAATTGCGAATCTCTGTAACAGTCTCAGGCCATTTCCAAGCTAATACAACCTCAATCTTCGCTGGATCAATAGAAATATCATCCTGCGAGATAATATGACTGAGAAAAGCAACTTGCCTTAACTAGAACTCACATTTGTTGAATTTTGCAAACAATTAATGCTCTTGAAGAATTTGTAATACAATCCTCAAATGTTGTTCATGTTCAGCCTCTGATTTAGAATATAAAAGAATATCATCAATAAAAATAACCACAAATTGGTCCAGATATAGACAGAATACCCTCTGCATTAAATCCATGAATACGGTGGGAGCATTAGTCAAACCAAATGGCAGAACAACAAACTCATAATCACCATATCGAGTTCTGAAAGAAGTTTTAGGCACATCATCCTTTTTAATCCTCAACTGATAATAGCCTTGCCTCAGATCAAATTTAGAAAATACCTTAGCACCTTGCAACTGATCAAATAACTTTTCAATTAGAGGCAACTAATATTTGTTATTAACAGTTACCTGATTGAGACTCCGATAATCAATACATAAACGAAGAGATCTGTCCTACTTTTTAACAAATAAGACAGGTGCACCCCAAGGTGAAGAACTCGGCTGAACGAATCCCTTCTCAAACAAACCCTGTAGTTGAACTTTTAATTCTTGTAATTCAGGCGAAGCCATTCTATATAGAGTCCTAGAGATAGGTGTAGTCCTCAGTAATAAGTCAATCACAAACTCTATCTCTCTATCAGGCGGCAACCCAAGTAATTCTTCAGGAAATACCCCCGAAAACTAACTCACAACTGGCACCTCATTTAGTTTTAGTTTATCCATAGGTTCATTAATCAAATATGCCAAAAAAGCATCACAACCTTCACTCAGCATTTTAGTCACCTTAATAGAAGAAATTATGTGAGTACCCGTAGACTTACGACTACCGACAATCTCAATTACGGGTTGATTAGGCATTTCTATCTTCACAAATTTACCCAACCAGTCCATACCCAGAATTATTTTAAAATCCTTAAAAGCCAAGATAATCAAATCAACAGGAAGGACTCGACCCCCAATACACAATTCACAGGCTTTACACATAGATTCAGTGAAAATTTTAGTGCCCATAGGTGAACCTACCTCAATCTTATAAGGCAATTTATCAATTTTTAATGTAGAAGATTGTGCGCACATATGTGTGATAAATGAGTGTGTAGCCCCGGAATCAATTAAAACTATAATTGATTTATTATTGAGAAGAAAAGTACCTTCAATAACTACAATCGTATCAGGAAGCTCTTCTGTATCTAAGGTAAATACTCGGGCCTGCCCTCATGTTGCTGATGCTGCAATTGGTGCCCTGGTCTGAGTACCATGTTCAGATGTCTGACCTCTGGTGTTCTTGAATTTCAAGCAGTCCATAACCTTGTGTTGGTTTCTCCAGCAACCTATACACCTGTTCAATTTTCTTCAGCAATTCTCCTCAGTGTAGCCTTGACGTTGACAAAAGCTACACTGCTAGTGACGTCTTGCAACAGTGCCTCCCATAAGAGCTTTGTAAGAAAAGGTAGCTGAACTACCCTACTGAGATCGTGCTACAGCTAAACGAGACTGCCCCTGATTCTGACTTTAAACTGGTCGTGCCTGAGTCTGAGTAGGACTGGTGTAACTCTGAGTCTGCCTTGGCTTTTGACTCTGACCAACTGAAATAGTCTGCCTCTGAAATCCCTAACTCTGAGTCTAATGTGGTCATTTACTAGGCTAACTCGGTTCCCCAAACAAAACTGATTTGCATTTCTCATATCTGGCAGCTATCCTGACTGCTGTTGCATAAGTAGGATAATCTTGGGTAGACAAATTCAACGAAATATTGGGCCTCAGCCCCATAATATACTTCTGGATCCTCTTGCTCTCCAACTGTACCAAGGCTGGCACATAATAGGACAAGCCGGTGAAAGCAGCGTCATACTGATCAACTATCATGTTGCCCTGTTTCAGATTATGAACTCTTGCTCTCATCTTTTAATAGCTGTCTCAGTGATGAATTTCTCTCGAAACTCTCTAACAAACTCATCCTATGTCCACGGTACTGCCTTAGCTTCCCATCTGGATTTCACAGTGTGCCACCATTGCTCGGCATCTCCCTCCAACAGAAACTTAGCGCAAGCAACCCTTCTTGCATTAGTGTACTCGAGGCCTGTAAGAATCTTCTCTATTTTGTTCAACCACTGCTCGGCCAACATATCATCGGGCTCTCCGAAGAAGCTAGACGAATCCCGATTCAAGAATTTCTGAAGGTAGTTACCACTACCGCCCTGTATTCCAACTTGACCTTAACCCAGATTACCTGTGGGCACAAAACCTCCCTGCCTCTGCAATACTTGTGCAATATGATCTATGGCAACGGTAAACTAAGCATTAACAGTTTGTTGGCCTACTTCTTCTTCCCCGACATTCTGATTTTTGGTCTGACGGCGGGGCCCCATTTCGAATAACTAGAATGCAAAGTATTATGACAGGCATATATATAATTCGCAAGCAAATCACATAAGGAGAAGTTCAAATAAGTCCACGTAATATTACATATAAGATCACACAAGCATTTTATACACAAAAGATACAAATAAAACACTTAGTCATACTTTTCATTCTAAATCTTCACTTTATTCAATAACTCTTAAAGACCTTTCACATTTCCATTTCCATGCTAGCATGTTCTTATCAAGTCAATCTTTCACTTAGCCAATCAAAGAAATATTTATTCACGCAATTACACATTCACATAATAGACTTCTACCCCACAGACCGAGAAACCTATCCTAGCTCGTGCATTATATATGCTCTGATACCACCTAAATGTCACGCCCTGACCCAACCCCACACTAAAGGTTAAGTCCGGACCCGACAAATGGACATAGTCTCCTCTGTACCATGAACATTCTGGAAACCTGAAAACATTCAATAAAGCCACAAACCAACTAGAATTCCAATTCTAACTAAATCCCAACTTTAAGGCCATTCGAGCCTTAAGCAATACAAGACAGTATAAATACATACAAGCATTCAAACAACAACCATAGAATCTTTATCTTACATACGCTTATCATACCACTCCAAGTTAGCAATTAAACATTCTTGAGGATGAAGGCCAACCATTTAACCATCTCATCACTCCCAAGCATGCAACAAAACTAGAAGCAGGATTATAAGTTATTACATGCCATAGATATACATCTCACACTACAATCAACTTACAACTGACTAAACATATATATTTACCCAAGGGCTCCAAAAATAGATCATAAAATATCACAAGCAGATTCTTCACATAACAACAAGAACACAGCCACCTTAAGCACAAGAACTTAACAACTAAGGCATCTGCTCTGCCTGCACCTCCTACTCCTTACCCTCAGCTAAATCAAGCTGGGGTTCAACCTCAGCACCTCCTGAAACATGCTAGCGAGGTATGAATAACCACAATTGCCCAGTGAGGGATATAGTGTACCGGGGCATGCAATGCAACAGTTAGAGCAAATAAGTATTAAAAGCAAGTAAAGTACAATTGAAATAGAAAATAACCACATATTTAAAAGGATACAATACACTTAACCCCAAGACTCCAGAATTCACATTATCTTCAATCACGAATCACGAACCTCGATCAATGTGCCGGCATAAATCCCAATCACTCTAGTGGGTGTACTCCTGATTCACCCCGATAATCCTATGACCCAACACCCCCAAGAAATCTCTGGACCAGACGAGTGAAGGACTAGAGCACAAAGATTGAATATCCACTAGCAAGCCCACTGCCGCCTAACCGATATCCAATACAACCGCCCCTAACACTATGGTTGCGCAACCACTATGCAATGCACTTTAACATATGACAATATAACAACAATGGAAGCAACAATACATGGGAAGAACAACAAAGTAGGTTGTCCTCAAAATAGTTAGAATAAAAGCATTAACATATAAACAACTAAAAGATTACAAAGGGGCATTAACTTATTTCACATAGAACTTTACCAAAATCGTAAGAATGTCTTGAAAACACATTTAAACACCTAAGGAACCTTTACAAGGTAATAGAAGCGTGAGACAACCGATTTCCTACTATATCCCCTTTATAACTCAACCTATTTTGCTTCCAAACACAAGCTATTGTTCTAGGTTAGCGAGCGGACTATACCATACTTCTAATTAACGAATAAGCCACCCCTAGGACCTTCGAAAATACCCAATTGTCCGCGATTACCACGAAAGCCCCGATTTTTCCCTTGTGAGTTTGTACAACAAGTACCCTAACCGGAACTCAACCGAGGTTTAGCAAAGCATATCTAGCACCTATATAGCCTAAGAACACTAAAAGTGATAGCTAAACAAACCCGGATTTGCGTTGAACCCAAAACCCCTTTTTTAAAGGTCGCCTATTTCATGTTCTAGCCAAGTTACGACCAATTCAACCTCACGAGGCTATTAATATATCTTTATTAACATCTAAGGCACCAATTAGGAGCAATGAATCAAGCTATAATGCACAATCCTACAAAATTCTAGAATTTCATCACTATTCACACCTTAAAATCAAACTTTCAAATTCAACCGTTTAAAAAACGAATCAATGGCATAAATGTGGTCTCTAGCACGTATACATAATGTATATTATCATATTTGAGCATATCATAAGCATTTAATAGTAATTCTACAAAATCAAGAAAAGTGTAACATTTTAGAAATGCAAAAATAACCATGCAAATCCTTCACCAATGCGCATTGAAGCTCGTAGGATGCTAGCAAACCCTCAAAACCACTTGCACCTAGCTTGGCTTGGCTTGAAAGTAAGATTTGAGAAGCAAAATTTCTCTCTTTCTCTCTCTCAAGGCTGTCAGGTTCCAGGCATTATTCACTCCATTATATTTTTTTTTCTAAGTCATTTATGAGCTAAAGTGTGTTGTGTTGAGTATATATGCCTATGTGCATTATTTTAATGTGAGTATATTGATCATAAAATGAGTCAAGCTAGCTTAAATTAAGTCCAAATGTGTAATTATGTGTTAGCTAGCTAAAGTTTAAGGTTAGACTACGTGATACTATTCACTAGTTTTAATAAAACATTTTCTAAATAGGTGCGCTCAACCCTGATCGCTCAAATGCACATTTTTCATATTCCTAAAACAATTAATATGATTTAAGAAAAATGCTAATTTGAAGTAAATAAGTGGTTGAAAAATGTGATGAATAGTAACCACAGAAAGTAACAAGTAATGCACAGTGAAAATGCGCAAATAGTAGATGCAACAGTTAAAAGGTATAAGGTAGAATCTCGGGCGACACAATGTTGCCCTATTTCAAATTAATAAACTCTTGTTCCTGTCTCTCAATAACTGTCTCTGTAATAAATTTCTCTCAGAACTCTCTGACAAACTCATCACATGTCCGCAATATTGCCTCAGCCTCCCATTTGGATTTCACAGTATGCCATCATTGCTCTGCATCTCCCTCGAGCAGAAATTCAGTGCAAGCAACCCTCCTCGCATCAGTATACTCGAGGCCAGTAAGAATTTTCTCTACTTTATTCAACCATTGCTCAACCAACATATCATTGGCTTATCCGAAGAAGCTAGACGAACCACGATGCAAAAATTTCTCAAGATCATTACCATTACCGCCTTCTGCCCACCTTGGCCCTAACCCTGATTCCCTGCGGGGACATTTCTACCCTGCCTCTGCAATACTTGTGCAATTGACCTATTGCAATAGTTAATCGCGCATTGAGAGTCTGTTGATCTACTTCTTCTTCCCTGGCATTCTGATTTCTAGTCTGACGGTGGGGCCCTATTCCAAATATCTAGAATGCAAAGTATTATGACAGGCATGTATGTAATCCACAAATAAACCACATAAGAATAAGCTCAAATAAGTTCACATGAAGTCACATATAAGTTCATACAAACACTTTATACACAAAAGATACAAATAAGACACTTAATCATACTTTCCATTCTAACTTTTCACTTTCATACAATAACTCTTAAATGACATTTCACATTCTCATTTCCATGCTAGCATGTTCTTTACTAAATCAATCTTTCATATAGTCAATCAAAGAAACACTTATTTATGCAATTACACTTGCATATAATAGACCTCTACCCCACAGACCGAGAAACCTATCCCGGCTCATGCATTCTATAAACTCTGATACTACCTAAATGTCATACCCCAACCCAACCCCATACTAAAAGGTTAAGTCCAGACCCGACAAACGGACAGAGTCTCCTCTGTACCGTGGATATTCTGGACACCTGTAAACATCACATAAAACCACAATACGAAACTAGAACTTCAACAACTCCATCTTTAGCTAATTCCCATCTTCAAAGCCATCCGAGCCTTAAGCAACTCAAAACATTAAAACACATAAAAGCATGCAATTCATAATCGTAGGACCTTTATCTTTTGTCCGCTTATCATATCACTCCGTGATATCATTTAAACATTGTTATAGTTTAAACCAACCATTCAACTCTTGCATTCACACCTAACCATTCAACAAAACTAGCAGCAAAGTTATAACTACTACAGTCCAATATCATGCAAGCCATAAAAAACCTAGCTATTACAGTCCTTTCAATACATCACATATAGATACAAGCCCATAAGCACAAAATGGAACGTAATATACAACAAGCAAAGTCTCCACATAGCCATAATCACACTCCAACCTCAACAAGTACAAGAATCAAGGCAACTCATCAGTCTACAGCTCCTCTTCCGCTCCCTCAACAACAAGAAGCTAGGGATCAACCTTAGCACCTTTTGAAATATGTTAGCGAGGTATAAACAACCATAATTGCCCAATAAGGAAAATAGTCTATCGGGTCGTGCAATGTAATAGTTAATATAAATAAAGTAGTTAAACAATGAAAGACCAATGCAAATGACAAGTTACAACACATTAAAAGGATACAATTCACTTAACCCCAAGACTCCAGAATTCATATGATCTTCGATCACGAACCACGAACCTCGATCAACGTGCTGGCATAAACCCTAATCACTCTAGTGGGTGTACTCCGGATGTACCCCGAGAATCCTACGACCCAACATCCCCTGGCAATCTCCAGACCAGGCGAGTGAGGGACTAGAGCATGAAGATCGAATATCTACTAGCAAGCTCGTTGCTGACCAGTCGATATCTAATACATCCGTCCCTGACACTATGGTTGCGCAACCACTATGCAATGCACATTAACCGATGACAATATAATAACATTGTAAAGCAATAACACTTAAGAGGACAACAAAGTAGGTTGCCCTCGAAACAGTTAGAATAGAAGCTTTGGCATGAAATCAACCAAATGGACACAAATGGTAAATTACATATTTCACACGAAACTCTACTAAAAGATCGAAAACAACTTAAAAGTGCATTTAACCATTTTATAAGCAACTACAAGGCAATAGATGTGTGAAACAATCAATTTTCCACTTTTTCCCCTTTGTAACTTAAGCCATTTGTCTTCAAAATGAAAGATGATTTTCTAGTTTCGCGAGCGCTCTATTCCATACTTCTAAATGCACCTAATGGCACCCTTAGGACCCTCGAAATTACCCAATTACTTGCGATTACCACAAAAGCCCCGATTGCCCCTTTGTGAGTTTGTACTACACGTACCCTAACCGGAGCTCAACCGGAAGTTAGAAAAGCATATCTAGCACCTACATAGCTTAATAATACCAAATGTGATTCCCAAATCAACCCGGATTTGCATTACCCCCAAAACCTCTTTTTAAAAGTCGTCAATTTCGTGTTTTAGCCAAGTTACGAGTGTGAGGCCCCGAAATTTGCCCTATTTGCAATTACTTGTTTTCACCTATTTAAATGCTATTAGAATTAGTATATATGTTTATATGTGAGTTATTAAATGATCTTGGATTAAATGTGCATTTAAAAGACATTTGAAAAATAAATAATGTGACTTTTCATTTTCTTTTGTAAAATTGTGTAGTATAACTAGACTATATGTAATTAAATGCTTATGAATAAATGTTGTCCCCAAAAATAGTCTACTAAAAATAGTATTTAAGTTGGATAATATTAATATTACTATTTTTGGCAAAAAAACAACTAAAATAGCTTAAGTTATCAACTTTGACCAAGACTTCTAGCTTTGACTTTATTAAAACCGATTATTGTGTTGGCTTTTCATCTACCTTGACTTTTGAAAAATGTTGACTTTCATTTACTTTGACTTTTAGAAAATGTTGACTTTTATCATCTTTGACTTTCGCAAATGTTAACTTTTTCGTCTCCTTTGACTTTGGATTTTTATATTATTTGACCAAACTAGGTTTATTTAAATACTACTCCTATTACATGATATATGTGCATTCATAAAATTTTTATTTAAATACTACTCCTATTACATGATATATGTGCATTCATAAAATTTTCATAAACATTTTTAGAGAAAATTTCATTGAAAGTACCATTAAATGGCATTTGAAGACCCTTTCGCTAAATTTTTTAAACTAGTCTTTTAAACATTTTAAAAACTAGTCCTCCAATATTAAAAGACCGATGATTTACTATAAATTATTTCTAAAACAGATTAGGAATTTAAAATAGACTTTTCGGGCAAAAAAGTAGTGTTTTTTAGCTGAATAGAGATTTCTGCTAAACCTAATTCTTGCGTTGACTTTTGTTGACCAATTATATATTGTAAATAAATATTTCATCATCTTAATTATTTTACTACGGTAAAATTTCAATTAGAATTAAAAACAAAAGCTAATTTAGACTTTAGTTATTAAAAATCCAAAATTTGACAACTTTGAACAATTCTTTTTGCATTGACTTTTTACTTAACTCAATATATACTCAAATATCAGACAAAACACCCAAAAAAATACACCAAAAACCATGGCTCCTTGGAGGAGAAAAATGAAGAACATTTTCAAGGTTTTTAAAGCATTTTTCTCATATATTTTGCATTTCAAAGCCGAATTGAGTCCTTCAAATCTTGATTTCACTTGTTGGGCACCCATTGCACACATTTTAACATCATTTGGCATCAAAGGTGAGAGAAAAAATAGATCTAGAAATTAAAGTTCATGTCAAATTTTATTTAATGCATGTATAGTTATTGTTTTGTTAAATTGTTTATAGATTATTGCTAAGTAGTTGATAAGGACCAACATGATGAGTTTATAGCCATTTTGAACGGTTGTAACATGTATTTCTATTTTTCAAGTATTAAAATTGGTTTATTGGTTTATTGTTGAATAATTGTTGTTGTTGTGGTTAGAGTTGATTGGTTGTTGCTTCTAAAAGTTTTTTAATTATTGTGTAGTAATGTTGTAATGCCAAATTTTTTATTTGAATGTCGTAGCAAAAGTTCAGAAATTTCAGGCAAGGTGCATTGCCAAAATTAAGGTTGTTGGACTTGTTTTGGATGACTTTTGGTTGGTTTCTGATGGGGTAAATGTAGTTGCATGTGTGTTGAGTGATAGGAAGTGGTTTGGAGGTTATTGGATTAGTAGATTATAAGTTATGACTTTTAGAAGTTTGTGTAGTCTTTCTTTGAAGTGTCTAAGTGTTGTCTTTAATTGTTTGATAGTGTTTATGTAGTTGATATTTGGGTTTTTGTGGATTAGGTTCGAGTTTGAAAACATGTTGAAATGTATGTTGAGTTGGATAGCCTACTTTGTCATCTAGCTTAATTGATTTAGAATTGTATAGTTGTTGATTATTTAAATGTTGTTTAATTGATTGTTGATACAAAACCGTGAGGAGCACACTCGAGGTTAATCCGGGGTATAGCCAAAGCAGACATTACCTTCTTAGTAGCGCGCTCGGGGTTAATCCGGGGCGTTACATTGTTAACTGATTAATTGATTGTTAAATTTAATCGAGGGACGACCTTCTTTGTTGTCCTCTCTGAGCGTGTTGATTGCATGATTGAGTGATTAGCTATGCATGCAAATGTTTATAACAATTGTTATTGGGCTTGGTTGTGTAGTGTTACCCTGGGCGGCCTCGGGTTTGCCAGGAGATAAACCAATCACCATGGCCAATTCTCTAACTCATATGGATGGAGAAATCCATGGGTGATGGGTTATACTTGTTAGAGATATGCCCTAATGCTGCATATTTGGATGACATATATTGGGGCATTTTGACATTAACTTGTACATTATGGCATCTATGTCTATATATGTGTGTTTTCATATTGATATAATTAGCACATTCATATTCTTTTTCTTTTATGTGTATGCATGAGTCCCTAGTATTTTCATTATAGAAATGTATTCTAAAAGCGTTTAGAATATATTGCCGTATTTCCTTAATATGATAAATACTTAAAGTATTCATAGTCCTTAGATTATTTGATCGGGACTTCAATAATCTATTACGGACTATCACATGTGTTGTTACCTTTGATTAACATATGGATGTTAATGATAAAGGATGGTGAGCCACGTGCCATAACAGTATAAGGATGTGATTAACAAATATGTGGGTGACTATTAGTTGAATAGATCACTGAATGTGACGTGAATAACAAATTACATGACTTTAGATTAATAATTTGTTATTCGTTGTGATTGTGCATGTAATCCTTAGACTTGAGACATTACGGCTATCATATGTATTGGGGTTTGATTCTAGCGTTTGGACAATGATTATTTCGACAAACGAGACGAGATGCATCCTCTTGCAGTTTCATTTGTTCGGTATAGGGATTGACATGCAGTGGTCAAGATAGGATCCATTAACCTCCGACGTGAGGCAATGTCCTATATGATCTAAGCTTGGTTGTTTAATGAGGAAATCCTTGGCCGAGGTGTGAATAATGGAGAAAGAGTTTTCCATGTGTCATCTCTCATTACACCAATTAGATCTATGCATAGTGTCGAGTTTATGAACTTAATCGAATCATGGTTCTTGCTCGACGGGACAATTAATGGAAGGATTGGATTGTACGATAATCGGCGACCATAAATAGATTCACTTGAATAAGAATTCATTGCTTTATAAACTGTATTGATACGTTAGTAGCTAGAACGTCACTCAAGAACTCTGAGGGTGTTTTGAGAATGACGGGAGACATTCTCTAAACAAATCGAATAGTTTGATTAACATTGAAAGTGTTCAATGTTTCTTCAGTACTATATAGTGGTGAATCTAGAAAGTCACACACAAGTACAAATCCGAATCTGGAATGATTTTCTTCCCTCAGTTGATGGTGATGCTGGTGGTAATATCCCCGGAGAAGGAGGTCTCCATTCCTATCTGTCGGTATATTACCTATGTCGTATCGGGGAAATCCCATTTTCCTTGATAAAGTGAATTTCAATCTTCCTTCCTACTTCTTCTTTTTGTCCAAACCATAGCGGGGTTGAGAGAAGCCCTTTTTTTCGCCACATCGCCATTTTGTCCCCCTTTGGCCGAAGGTTTGTGGAAAAAGAAAGAAAAATTGATATTGCATTTTTAGGCCAAAATCTTGCGTGGAATCGGACGAGGATCGTGGCTCGGGTCCTTGCAGGTCTTGGTCTTCAATCATTGTGAGGGTTTTCACGCTTTTGTGCATTTTAAATGAAATTTGAATTTTGTTTCAATTTCTTAAATTTGTTATATATTGTGTTTAAATGCCTTTTGTTGCTTGAATTAGGTTCTATAATGATCGTAGAACATTGTTTGATAGTTATTTAGAGATTTTTACAGCTGAAATTGCGTATTTGAAATTGGGGAAGAATAATGAATAGTGATTTTGAATAGTAAAACCCTAGAATTTCAGATTTTGATTCGAATTGCGATTTCTTGATTTGGATAGGTGCCATTAATGATAGAAAGATAAAATGTGCAATAAAAACGGATCGGCCTTTGTTAAAATTGGAAATTAGACAAAGAAACGGAAAGGGGCCGTTTGACCAAAAGTTGACCGTGCTCGAATTGAGTTGGGGGTTTTGCTATTGAGGGCATGAAAGCACTTTTGGCGCTGTCGTGGCGTTGATTGAGTGACCGGTTAGCATAGCTGTAGTTCAAACACAGTAGGTGGACTTTCGGGCTTCGGTTGGGAAAGTGAGGTTTAGTGACATAGAAACGTGCCTTGTAGTGCCTAAGTGAATGTAGTGAAATCAGTTTCCTAATCCTATAGCTCGGTTGCTCGTAATTGCCTTTGGAAGTTAGGGATTGAATAGTGATATTTGTCATTTTCGTGTTTGAACTGCTATTACTTGTTTAATTGATGTTCTTGTTGAAGTTAATGATAATCATGTTTGAAAAGTTAATTGATTGCTGTTATTGATTGTAAATGCTTGATATCTCGTTTATCGCCACTAATCTACACTTTCGTCCTATTGCTCATTTATTGTTTGTATCTCGTATTGCATTGCATTGTGTCAGGCGCGTGAATGATGGGCCTCTCTGGGCAGTCTCGGGCTGCCAGGGTTGGTTTGCTCTAGCTCCGTGTCTTATTCCCATTTTCACTAGGGGTGCCGCCCTAGGAGATTTGGGTTGTAGAAGTGTCGGGGTACTTCCGGAGTACACCCAGTGGAAGTTATAAGGTGGTTGCGCGCTTATTGTCATCGTTGTCAACATCAAGCTCAAGACTGATGTAATGCTCGTGGGATCGAATCGCATGGTACATTGCTCGTATGAGTGAACCGTGACCTTCAGAGTGTGGTATGGCTTTGAATGGTTGTGTTAATGCTTTTATTAATTGTTTATATTGATTGCTTACATGTCAGTTATATTGCTTAACTGTCTTATTTGCATTGCACGACTTTCTTTCTCTCCACCTCGATAACTGTCTCGCCCTCACTGAGTATACGTGTTGTGTATACTCACTCCTCACCACCACATTTCAGGAAATATCATGTTAGCTGGAAAGTTCGTGGATATGTGATAGATCGTGCTTAAAGAGTTGCCTTGTGTGCTATGTGGCTTGAGTTGTCAAAGATGCAAAGATGTATGTTTCATGTGTTGTATGTATTTAATGTTAAAAGGAATGTAATTTAAATTTAACTAGGTAATTGAGGAAGAATGATAAGCTAGTTTATGTATCCAATTAGTATAGTTAACTTCAATGCATGATTGTATTGTCTAAAAGAAAGAGTTAGAATAGTCTGGGTACTTGGAAATGTATGTATACTTGTTGTGTTTCATTGTTGAGAAACAAGGCTCGGATGGCCTTGAGGTGTTTGTATGGTTGGACATGGTGCTGGTCCACTTATATGCTATTACAGGTTTTGCATTTTGCCTAGAAACAGGGGAGACTCCGTCCGTCTTTCCCTAAAATTTTGCCCGGGTTTAAAATTAGGTTGCGATTAGATTGATTAATAGATCTCCTGGTCTCGAGAGGGATCGGGGTGTTACACAATTGATCCGACTATTATGCCAGAGCTTCTAGAGAAGATTGAGAATGTTCAGTTGATCAAGCAGATAATGCTTACATCACAGAGCAAATTCAAGAGTTATGCTGATAAGCGTCGTCGGGACTTGGAGTTTGTAGTCGGAGATCGGGTTTTCTTGAGATTGTCTCCTCGGAATGGGTTTGCTCGTTATGGTAAAGGCAGAAAGCTGAGTCCCAGGTTTGTAGGGCCGTTTGAAATTATTGGCAGAGTTGGTAAGTTAGCATATCGGTTAGCTTTACCAGAGAATTTCTCTAATGTCCACGATGTATTTCACATGTCTAATTTGCGAAAATATAATCCGGATCCTTCTCATATTCTTGAGCTAGAGCCGCTACAGCTTCGTGAGAATCTGACTTATGACGAGTGGCCGATTCGTATTCTCGATCAGATGGAACGAGAGTTGAGGTCGAAGAAGATTCTGATTGTTAAGGTGTTGTGGAAGCATCACGGTATTGAGGAGGCTACATGGGAAAGGCGAGATCAGATGCTGCAACAGTATCCAGATCTTTTCCGTTCAACAAGTAAGAATTTCGGTGATGAAATTTATTTAAGGGGTGGAGAATGTGAGACCCCATATTTTGCTTTGTCTCGATTTACGTGCTTTACCTCATTTTGTGTGAATTGACCTGTTTATGTGCTATATGACTTAGAATGTGTTAAATATGTCATTAATACTCCTAATACATGCTAAGTGCGCATTCATGAAATTTTCATCAAAAATAGAATCAAAAATTTTATCGTCGATTTTGGTGAATAGTATTTTGAACACCTGTCCGCTAAAATTTTTACAGGGGTGTTTTAAACATTTTAAAACTTAGTCATCGGGTATTAATAGACCTGTGTTTGATTAAAATGGATTTGGAATCGGTTTTGGAATTTTAAAGATTTTTATACTTTCTTTTGCAAGAAAACGAGTTTTAAGCCGACTCGGATGAAACTATTTTAATGTAACACTCTTTGTCACCTAAAATATATTGTCTATAATTAATTTAGGTGTTAATTTATTAGTTGAGCAAGAAATAGTCAAGAAATGAATTAAAAGACTAAAAATAGAATTAAAAGACTAAAATTAACTTTGACTTTCTTTTAATTTATTTGACCTTAGCTTATTTATGCATCAACACCTACTAACAAAGAACAAAACACACTCAAAGCACACACAAGGTGGCCAAAACTCCATAGCTTTTCTTGAGAGCATTTTCAACATTTTTTCAAAGTAAATTTTTATTAAAAGTTGCAATTCAAGGTCAATTTCCATCAACCAAGGCTTGATTCCAACTCTTGAACATCCATTGAGTATCTTTGTAGCTTCAAAACACATCAAAGGTGAGAGAAAAATTCTAGATCTCAAAAGTCAATTTTTATGTTTTTTCTTATAATTGCATTTTGAACAGTTAGAATGTTAATTTGAAGTTATATTATTGCTCAGTGCATGCTAGGGATCGTTTATATGTATTCTTGTGAGATTTGAACCGTTGTAGCATAAATTTTTAATTTCGGGTATTTAAAGTTGATAGTTTGGCCATTTGATGAATATCTTGAGTTGTTGTGGTTGAAATCGATTGACTTCAATTTCTAAAAGTTTGTTAATTACGTGGTAGCGCCGTTATAATGCCGAATTTTCGATTGCGATGTTGGTGTGAAAATCCAAAAATTTCAGCCTAGGTACATTAAGGTTTTAGGGTTGTTGGGCTTGATTTTGATGTGTTTTGGTTGATTTTCGAGAGGGCTAATGTAGTTGATTGAATGGGTGAGTGTTAGAAACTGATTTGGAGTTGTTTGGATTAGTAGAATGTAACCTATGATTATTTGAAGTTTAGGTTGTCTTTCTTTAAATTGTTGAATTGAGCCTTTAGCTGATTGGGTGGTGTTTGAGTGATTGAATTGTAAGTTGTAAATGGTTAGACTAGTGTTAGATTACGTGTTTAATGCATTTTAAGTTGGATGGCCTACTTTGTCATCTAACTTAGTTGTTTGTTGTTTAATTGATTACTTGATGTTATATTGATGATAATTGATGATTATTGATTGATGATTGATGAACCGAGAGATAGGCAATTCTTCTAGATTGTCCTCCTATGAATGATGTTTATTATTATTGTTAAGTCTTGGTATGTGTGTGCCACCTCTCGGGCAGCATCGGGCTGTCGGGTTGATAACGGCATGACTACCAGAGACTACCTCCAACTCACATGACGGAGGTGTCATGGAGGGCGAGGCTAGTGAGGTACCTTGGGTGCGTGAGTAATAGGGAGTTACAAGAAGAATGGTTGAGATCGTGATGGCGTTTGGAGCTACACCAACTAGAGTATCCTTTATTGATTGGTCATTATAGTTATGTGTTTATATTGTTATTGATGTTTTATTGTGTGTTTACTACTCAAAGGATCATTTCCAAGGAGTATAGTAAATACTGTTAGAGATCTATCGGATCCTTACTGAGCTTGTTTTATATAAGCTCACTCTCTATTATTGCATGCATACAGGTGTTATTGAGCAAGATTACGGGTACGTGCCTCAGAAAGCTGAGAATGTGCCATATGTGGATGAGTCCTATGTGCCAAAGTCTTGTCCTTGATGTTAGAGATATTGTATACCTTATAGTCTTGTATATTATTCTAGTTGTCTTTTATTTACTTCATACTTTATGATGTACAAGTTGTAGTAAAGATAATTAACTAGTTGTTGCTAACTTAGTAGTCTCTCTTTTGACTATGATCGGGTTGCTAAGTTAGATTATAATGTATTTCGAAATGTATGTTTAGTTAATGTATTATGTTGGAATAGAGGCATATAACTATGATTGGATTGTTGAAGAATGATTAGTGTATAATATGGTTATGTTGCATGCTATTAATTTTAATTGAGGAGTTGATTGTTGAATGGTTTGTGGAGTTTGGTTGTATGTATCTGAATGGGTTGGTTTAGAGCCCTGGGGTCCTAATTACTGTCGTTATACTGTCGAAATTTCGTTGCGTCCTGACTGATCGCAAGTGGGGTCGAGTTGGGGCGTGACATCCTCAAAGTTCTTGCAATGGTCGAGAATCACCAAGCAAGAGGAAGAAGATGATCTTTCTCTCTCCTCAATTGCCTTTGCCTAATTGTGTGTTGTTTCATGAGAGAGGTTATCATCTTTTTAATCAAATAATATATTAACAATATCAAAAAGTGTAGCCAATCACAATTGCTAACTTTTCTTGATAATGCATGCACATCATAGGATCATAATCATTGCAATTTGATGGCAAGATGAATGTCTTCTCTCTCCTCTTCCTCTTGGCCGAAAATCTTAGTGGAAAGAGAGAGAAGATTGTCATCTTTTTAATATTATTTGATAACTTATTACTTAATTGCTTTTATGCATTCAAGAGCCAATCAAACCATTTCTCTTTCTTGCTTGAATCAACCAAGCCATGCATAGCCTTGGATTGTAATGAGTAATCATTACAATCCAAGCGATACCTTTTTTGTCTCCCATGACACTTGGCAAAAAGGTTCTATCATCAAAAGCAATGGACAAGATGCTTTTGTCTTTATTCAAAAGTCAATCTCATCCATCCAATTCAAATTCAAATAACTAGGATTGATGACATGAACGATTCTACATCTCACATGCCACATGTCAATGCCCTATCATTAATTTGGCTTTTTCATTTGATGACTAGGATGATGACGTGGCATTTTACAAATTACATCATTATTACACATATACATATATAAACACCTTTATATATATATATATATATATGTGTATATATATATATATATATATATATATATATATATATATATATATACACATATATATATATATATTATTTTTGCCTATTCTAACCTCTATTAGAATAAATATATTGAAACAACTTTTCAATATTTGGTAATTATAAATTGACCCCAAAACTTTCTAAAATTACACTTTTGGACCAAATACCAACATTGATGATTCTTAACATCTTAAAGCCACCCACCACATAATACAAGCTCCCGGTGAACTTATTCATGATACTTATTAGCGTGTGACCTTCTAGATTCATAATCGTGTACCGATGAGGGACCTAATAAACCTCCTTATCTATTTTGGAAATGTTTTCGTCATTTATAGAAATACCCTTATGCTCATGAGTGACGCATTAGCAACGAACGTATCATGAGAATGTAAACGATAATGAAGACAACGTCTTTCATGAATCCATTTAACCGTCGAGAATTAGCGTGTAGTCTGATCCTTCTGTTACAAGTGCCCCGATCGGAAAAGGACCATGAAATGGTTAAACCCACATCCAATACTATGTATAAATCTGAATCGGTGAAACGAGAGATGACTACCATAGAAAAACCCATTTTCATCACTTCATACTCGCCTTGGCCAAGGACTTGCTCGTTTACCAACCGATCTCAGATATCATGGGACATTGCCTCATGCCGGAGGTTAACAGATCCTATCTTGATAATTACCTATCGGTTCATACCACAAGACTAAAATGCAAAAGGGTGTATCCCACCTTATAGTAGACGGGCATTGTCCAGACGCAGTATTTAGACCTTGATGTAATCAGCAGCCACAATCTCTCAAGTCTGAGGATTAATTTGTACAATTCTCAACTAAATAATAAACTATTAACCTGAAATCATGTAGTTCACTATTTATTGTCACATTCAATGATCCGTACATAAACGATCACTCATATGTTTATTAGTCCACATCACCATGTTGTTCTGGCATTTCGTACGCCATCCTTTATCATTAACATCACCATGTTAATCAAAGGTAATAACATATGATAACCCGTACTCGATTATTCTAGTCCCTGTCGAATAATCTGAAGGGCTATGAATTGTTTTTTAATGCTTATCGTATCGAAGAGAAAGTGCGAAATATCCTAAACCCTTTTAGAACATTTCTCTTCTCGGATAAACATTAGGGACATATTCATATCGAAGCGGAGAATATGAATATCCTACAAATCACATAGTGTATTAAACACATAAGCATATTCTTATTAAACCCTAATAAGGTCATCTCAAACTTTAGCATTAGGGCATATCCCCAATAGTCATCACTTAGGTCATTAGGTTGGCTGTGTTCTGACGCCTTGTCTGAAATCTTGTCTGATACAAACTCCTCGAGTTGAAGCATTATGGCTCTTATCTCGTCAAGGCTGGTAGTTGCAACTAATTTGGACTGCAGCTGGTTCTTGAGAGACATGAATTGTTGTTGAGCAGTAAGGATGGCCTTTTGCTCTTTCTGGTTGGCATTGAGCCATGACTGGACTTTTGGTATTGAACAGGTGGCGTTGTTCATCTTATCCCACCATTTGACTTTGTATGTTCTTCCAAAAGTTGGAACAACGTTCTGACTTCCAAAGGAAGTATGCTAGAATACGAACTCAGACATAAAAGTCCAAGTTACGTAAAAAAGTCTGTAAAAAACAAAAAATGGTGGTAGATAGATAAGATGATATGGAGCTTGCCATTTCTAAGTAAAAAGCTGTAAGCCATGGTAAACTGGTTTTGGAAGTATTTCTGGAATTGGGCCATATGATGCCTACCATTGGATGAACCAATTTGGGACTTGAACTGGGAAAGATGATTTAAACATGAAAAACCAAGACAAATTATGCTTAACATTCTGGCAGAATAAACATCTGAACCATGCCATATGTAATCATAATAGGGAAAATCTCGGTATGGATATTTTTCTGGTAACTGTTTAATTTTGTGTGGGGGTTGTCCCCATTGTTCTAAAGAGATAACTATTTCAAGCTTGGCCTTGATATAGTTATACTCATCTGGTTGTTTTTCTCTGTTGTATGGGACAAACTCAATGGATTTAGTTTCTATGAGAATAGCCTCATAGTAACTCTGGGTCTTGAAGGTGTGTTATCTGGGAGGTAGTTGCACTGGGGATGAAAAAAAGAGAGTGCGAACTCATCTGCAAACATCTGGGGGTTCTGTTTGAAATATGCTGGTCAAAGATATTCTTGTAAATGTATGGTGTTGTTTCTGTGGGTTTTTGTTTGGGTTATGGAGTTTTCTTTGGTGGAGCAACAAGTGGTTGAAACTTGTTACTGACTAGTGTCTGAGAGGATGAAGTTCCTGCATGAACACTGGTTAGTGATTTATGTGGGGTCAGAGACCCTAATACCGTGAGGTTTCTTCTTAAGGGTGTCTGTTGTTCTGGTATATATGTGATCTGTTTGTCTTGCATCTTCGTTGTGGAAGAAGATGATTATGTTTTTACTGGAGTTGCTGGAGTAGTTGTTTTCTGTGCGTAGGAGGCAATGTTGAAGCTTGAAGCTTTGCCTTTGTCCTTTCTTGGTGCCATGGTGTTCAATAGTGTATGCCCTCTGCTTCTAGTGTTTGCTTCCATAAAAGGATGGGAATGGAACTGAAACTGAGTTCCAATCTGGTTAAGTCGGTGGATTTCAAAATTACTCTTTGAATTCCGCTGCTGGTAAAACCTGCAAAATGAAATTACTGGTATCTGGTATTCCCGAAGGAATCCTATGTGATAGGCACTTGGCCTGTAAGAAATTCTCTGGTTAAGAAGTCAGGGATTGAATTGTCAATACCCTTGATATACTAGATTTCAAAATCACATATTGACAGAATAGCTTGCCATCTTACAAATATTTGTTTTGATGCTATATTTTTAACGTCTTTAGCCAGGAATCTTTGGCTGACTGACAATCAACATGAACTGTGAATTTCTGTTTCAACATGTTCTAGAATTCTAAAGGTGAATTCTTAAGGCCGAATGGCATAACATTTCATTCGTACTGGCCAAAAGGTACTGTGAAGGAAGTCTTATATTTATCCTCCCCTGAAATCTGGATTTGCCAAAAACTTGATTTCATATCGAATTTGGAGAAAACTTGGGCCTGGTGTAATCTCTTAAGGAGATCATACTTGTTAGGTATGAGATACCTAATCCACTGTAAAATCTTGTTCAAAGGTTTGTAGTTAATAACTAATCTAGGAACTCCTCGTTCCTTCTCTGCATGCTTATTAACATAAAATGCAGCACACGACCATGGACTCTTACTAGGTCGGATGAACTTTTTATCTAATAAACTCTGGATTTATGTTTTACATAAATTTAAATATTCCTGACTCATCTAGATGGGATGAGCTTTTGTAGGAATATGTTTTTTCTGAGAAGTCTTTTTCATATGGTAATGAAACAATATGTTTTTTTTCCAATTCCAAAAGGCTGTAGGAAG
This sequence comes from Ehretia macrophylla, assembly GCA_037974665.1. Taxonomy (NCBI): domain Eukaryota; kingdom Viridiplantae; phylum Streptophyta; class Magnoliopsida; order Boraginales; family Ehretiaceae; genus Ehretia; species Ehretia macrophylla. The sequence goes on from CM075773.1 coordinate 76,680,774, forward strand.
TTCTGAACATACTTCTTTTTCAAGTCTGGTTTGAAAATCCTGGATGGTTTTTTGTTGTTTTGAAATCTGTTCTTCCATACGAAGAGTCTGGATATCTTGTTTCAAAAAAGCAATCTGGTTGTCTTTCCTCTCAATCGAGTTGACTTCTCGTTTCATCGAGGGATAAAAGAATGGGAAAAAAATTGATTTCCCTAATACTTGTGTTGAAATTCCGTTTTCTGTGGCATAAAAAGGGAATAAAGACTAGAGAAAAGGATTCCCTAATATGACTTCGAAATTTAACTGTTTGATTAAAATAAAACTGGTTGGAAAACAAATTCCTTTGTTGCACACATATGCATTGGATAACTTATACTAGATGTGTAACGCCCCCATCCCTCACGAGACCGAAGGCTCTAATAACCAACCTATTCTCAACCCAATTCCAACTCGGTCTCAAAATTTTAGGAAAAAACGGATAGAGCCTCCCCTATAACGTGGACATTTTAAAAACTTGTAAGCATTCAATAAGATATAGAACAACAATAAAGCCATTTCCAAAATAAAGATCTCAACTTTAAGGCCATCCGAGCCTTAAGACATACAAACAGTTTAGATACACACAAGCATGCATTCATAACTTAACTTCTTTACAAAACCATTTATCATGCCACTCCACGATAGCTTTTAAGCATTCTTAGAAATTGAAAACAACCCGTCATTCACTCCCTAGCATGCAAAGAAGCTAAGAGCATAAATATAAGTTATTACATGCCATAGTTCATATCTCCTACTACAATCATCTGGCATTCAGCTTACAATTACTCAAACATGTACATAAGCACTTAGGCTACAAAATAGATCATAAGGTAGAGCAAACAAGATCTCCACATAACAGCAAGAACCATAAATCCACCTCACGCAAGTATAACACAACAACGTACCTCCTGAAATATGTTAGCGAGGTATGAGCAACCACAATTGCCCAGTGAGGGATAAAGACTACTCGGGACGTGCAATGCAACAATTATAGGAGTTAAGCAAGAAGGCAAGTAAAGTACATTTGAAACAGTAAATAACCACACGTATCAAAGGATACAATACTCTTAACCCCAACACTCTAGAATTCTCTTATCTTGATCACGAACCACGATCCACGAACCACGATCCACAATCAATATGCCGACATAACCCTAATCACTCTAGTGGGTGTATTCTGGATGTACCCCGATAATCCTACAACCCAACACCCCCTGGCAATCTCCGGACCAGGCGAGTGAGATAATAGGGTACGGAGATCGAATATCCATTGGCAAGCCCGTCGCCGCCTAGCCGATATTCAATACAATCGTCCCTGACACTATGGTTGCACAACTACTATGCAATGCAATTATTAATGGCAAGACAATATCAACAATATAAGCAATAACACGTGTGAGGATCAACAAAGTAGGTTGACCTCGAAACAGTTAGAAACTAAGTAGTTTCATATAAGCAATTAAGAGATTTATAAAGGGGAATATTCAAGATACACATAGAACTATACCAAAAGCTCCAAAACAACTTGAAACTACATTTAAGCACACAAGAAGTCATGCCATGGTCTTAGAAGCGTGAGACAATTGAATTTGCATTTAAACCCCTTTGTTATTCAATCCGTTTTTCTTCCAAACTAATGTTATGGTTCTAGATTAGCAAGTGGCCTATACCATGCTTCTAGTTAACCCCTTAGGCACCTATAGGACCCTCGAAATCTCACAAACACCCACATTTAGCCCGAAAGCCCCAAATTCCCTCTTTTGACTTTGTACTACAAGTACCTCACCCGAGACTCAAACGAGGGCTAGCAAAGCATAATTAGGGTCTACTTAACCTAGGAACACCAAAAATTAAGGCCAATTTTACCCGGATTCGCGATAACCCCGAAACCCCTTTCTACAAGTCGACTATTTCATTATTTTGCTAGGTTATGAGCAATTAAATGTTATGGGGCCTTTACACTACTTTCATTAACATCTAAAGCACCTATTAGGATCACTAATTCAAGCTATAAAGTCCAATTTCACAAAACTCTAACATTCTCGTCACTATTCATGCCAAATATTCAACGGGCAATTTCAATTGATTAAACTACGAAACAATAGCATAAATTAGGTCTCTACTACTTATATATAACATACAGCATATTTGAGCATTGCATTAGCATTTAAGAGCAAAACAAGAAATTTAAGAAAGTTGTCACATTTTTGAAATGCAAAAATAGGTATGAAATCCCTCACCTATTCTGCGTAGGAGCTCCTAAGAGGCTAGTAAACACCCTAAACCACTTGCACCTAGCTTGGCTTGGCTTGGAATGAGGATTTGTTGAGCAAAAATCTCTATTTCTCTTCCTATGCGATTTTCGGATTTGCTACAGTGTTTTCAGCTTTTCTCTTTTTTGTTTTGTTTTTGTTTTATGAGCTTAATATGTGTGTGTGAGTATATATGCTGTAACGCCCCGATCCCTCACGAGACCGGAGGCTCTAATAACCAAGCTATTCTCAACCCAATCCCAACCCGGTCTCAAAATTTTAGGGAAAAACGGACAGAGTCTCCCCTGTATCGTGGACATTCTGAAAACCTGTAAACACTCAAGAAAGTCACAACACAATAAGGCAAGCTTTTATAACTAAAGTTCAAAGGTTCATGGCCATCCGAGCCTTGAGGCATACAATAGTTTAGATTCACACAAGCATGCAACCAACTTGACTTCTTCATAAAACCGCTTATCATGCCATTCTATAATAACTTTGAAACATACTTAGAAGTTGAACCAACATGTATCAAAACAATCACATTCAAGCATGCAAAGCAACTAGAAATAGAAATATAAGTTATTACAAGCCATAGAATTACCACTGCTAATACAGTCATCTAGCTTCCAACTTACATATTACACAAATACATATATGAGCCTTAAGGCCCCAAAACAGATTATAACATAGAACAACAAATTCTTCACATAGCAACTAGAAAGCACATCCACCTCAAACAACAATCACACAGCAACTAAGGCAACTCCTTCAACTGCGCCACCTGAAACATGTTAGCGAGGTATGAGCAACCACTGTTGCCCAGTGAGGGATAAAGTCTCCCGGGGCGTGCAATGCAACAAGTAATATAGTTAAACAATAATAGCAATTAAACCATTCAAGAATGACAAAAGCTTAAGTAACCACATATTAAAAAGGATACATTCACTTAACCCCAGTACTCCAATCTTCACTTGGTCTTCATTCCCGATCCACGAACCACGATCTCGATCACGATAAGCCGGCATCCCAAACACCAAAGGGTACTCCGGATGTACCCAATCCTACGACCCAACACCCCCTGATAATCTCTGGACCAGGCGAGTGAGGGAATAGGGTACGGAGCTAGAGCAACCAACCCTGGCAAGCCCGCTGCCGCCCAGAGAGGCCCATCGCATCCGCCCCAACGATAAGGTTGCGCAACCCTTGACTCGATAACACAGGAAGCAATAATAATAACAATATAACAAAATAAGCCGATATACAAACAAGGAGGACAACAAAAGAGGTTTTCCTCGAGCACACACATCATCAATCACGCCATAATGAAATATGATACATTCATTAGTCTATAATTGCTAAACTAATCCAACTAAAACACTTAAATCACTTAGTATCGAATATTTAGCATATAACAGGATAAGACACATAGAATGCACATAGAAATGATCCCTCACCTTTTAGGAAGTCAAACCTGCGCGAATTAAGCCAAGATTCCCTCAATATTATCCAAAAGCATCAATTCCCTTCAATTATCAATACCTAATACAATCAATTATATGCACAAGAAGTGGTTTCTTATTGTCAACTAAAGCTAGTTCATAAAGCCATTAAGTTTATCAAACTCTATTTGATTCCCTTTAATTCACATAACTAACAATATATTTCATGGTTTAACAATCATTCTAATCAATATTTGAACAATACATAAACTCAAGTGATCACATATGCAACACTCTTTAATTTCCAAGTATCAAACAAAGACAATAGCATAATAAATAACATATACATAGCCATGATAATTCATATAAGTAGAAACAATATATAACATCTAACCAATAAGTTATATAAGCGTATCTTTACACATATAATGCAATTAATAAGCAATATAAACATGTTTACTCAATCTTTAACTAGTATCGATATAACTTAACTCACAACTTCTCCGAATAGATGAACTTCTTACATAAGTACATTTAAACATTTATCCAATCAATCAAGAATCAACTAACAACAATTATTACCATGGTTCATTACTAGTTCCTTTAGTCTATTCTAAATTCATACTCAACCAAAGCCATGTAAACCAAGCAACTTAATTCACGAGACTTCACTACTATAATGCGTACACTACACAAAGGCATATAAACATTTAATTACTCAATTATAAAGCAATTATTATGAAATTAACTATGCGAACACAAAAGGGTCAATATTATACTTTTCACAAAACTTAACCAAAAGCTCACACATACCTTAGAATATCATTTAGACACTCTAGGAGCAACTACAAAGCAATACAAGTACTAAAGCAATTAATTCATTTATTTCCCCTTTGTTCAACTAGGCTATTTAGCTTCCTATCGGAATTCAATGATCAAGTTAAGCTAGTTAACCATCCTACCAATCTAAGGATACCTAAATACCTCATTTAGAACCTCCAAATCATAACCTAGAGCACAAGTACACGAAAATACCAAAAATACCTCTTTGTGGGTTTACACTATAAGTACAATTTCGGAACCCAAACAAGCGAAACAAAAGCATTTCTAAGGTTTTAATACTTAATAAAGACTAGCCATAACCTCAAAACGTGCCCGGATTTGAGTTAACCCCGAAACCCCTTATTAAAGTAGCTTAATTTGATCAAATTATTCAAATTTTGTACATGGCAAGTGCAACTAACATTTTTTCCACGCTCAAGGACCTAATTAGCAACTACTAGAAGCATTGAATCAAATTAAATTGCACAAATTTTCGGAACCCTATAAATTTCACTATTTATCATCTTCCTCAAAGCTCCAACTCTATTTTCAACCATTCAAAATGCTATCTAACCACAAAAGTATGCTCTATGATCATTAATAAGAGTAATTTAAGCATAAACAAGCATAACCAAGTAATATCTCAACAAATTCCAAAAAAAATAAAGTTTAGGTGCAAAATTTTCAAATACGAAAATAAGATGAAATTCTTACCACACAAGGCTAGAGAAGCTTGAAGAAGGTGTAAACATGTTCAAGAACTCAAGATTCAAGCTTGGAATGGATGGAAATGACCAACTATAGCAATTTTGCAAGAAAAAGTTACTATTTTCGTAACTATTTTTTGGCCATTTTTTGACTCTTTTTTTTTTTGTTCTTGGCTTATATTATTCTCATGAGAAGGTCAAATGGTAGGTCAAATAATTATGACATTTTAGTAAGGGCAAAAGGGTCATTTGGGTGATCAAATTTCAGCAAAACAAATGCCAAAAATCTGAAAAAATCCCGCTGGTACTATTCATCAGACATTTCACGAATTTTTTCCCGTTGATCCCAATATGCAATGCATGCACGGTCAGGGGCTATAGTCCCTTAAAAATATGTAGTATTTTATAAAAATATAAAATGCATGAAAAGAAACAGTTGAATTTATGAAAATATAAAAAAAAATGAAGTAATTAGCTAAATTATATCTAAGTTAACCATTTAATAAATGCAATTAATGAAGTGCTGGGTTTGGGGTGTCACATATGCTAAGTGGTGTTGAGTTGGGTGAGTGTTAAGTCTATAAAAATGAGTCTAATTAGCTTAAAAATGAGTCTCAATACGCGTTAATATGTTAGCTAACTAAAACATAAAGTTTAACTACGTAACACTATTCACTAGTTCAATAAAACATTTCCTAAACGAATGCTCTCAACACTAAAATGCTCAAATGTACATTTTTCTCATTCCTAGCATAATTAATGTGATTTAAGAAAAATGGTAATTCGAAGAAAATAGATAGTTGGAAAACGTAATGAATAGTAACCAAGGAAAGCAATAAGTAAATGGATAGTGAAAATGCACAAACAGTAAATGAAACAGTTAATGAATCATGGCAATGTTCTTGGGCGTCACATCCTCTCCCTCTTAAACAAATTGCGTCCACGCAATTCTTATTCACAAGAGAACTTTGCATTAACTGAAAACTAACTCTGATTACTCTTGAACAGTTACTGAGAAAGGCACTGTCTCCTCAAATGAACATCATATGAAAATGCCAAGTAGAAGTCCCAAGCGGAATGTCAAGAAATATACCAAATAAGCAGTTCGAAGAAGAATTATGAATGAGAACCCAGATAAGAATTCCATTAGTACCGCGTAAGAATTCCCAAGTAAGAAGGACAAATAAAGGCTCAAATGAAGATACTATCTCGAAATCCGAATAAAAATCCCGTTGGCCATGAATACCATAGAAGAACATAATCCCAACTAAGAGCGGTAAGAAAATAACAATCAGAACTTAGAGTACAAATACCGAAGATAATTTCATATAATAAGGTTGATTAGAATCCCAAACTAAGTCCTTCGAGCAATACCATCAAGAAAATGCTAGAAGAATACTCAATAAGAAAACCCAGAGAATAGTCATATAGAAATCCCAAAGGAAGCCATTCATTTCTGACTGCTGAGCGGAGAAGAATGCCTTGGAAGAAATCTCAATAACTGAGCTCCGCCTACAACACCAATTCCCAAATAAATGGCTAATTAATTGTCTCTCATTCCCACTAATCCACATAACTTGGAGGGCCTGTTGCTAATCACTTCTCTTTAGGGGGAGGAAGAAGTCTTTCTTACCATTTCAACGGGACATGTATGAATGCCAAGATATCACAGTTACACATATATGTTTTAAACTATTATACAAACATATTTATATAAGAGTTTATGAAACAGTGTAATCATCAAAGTCATTGAAACACGACAGTCAAGTCAATCATAATACAACCCAATCCAAAACATTCAAATACACACATTACAAGCAATAGTTCGAGCAATTAACAATTCACGAGCTCGATTTGATTCACAAGGTCAATTTGATGCACAACTAGCAACTTCACTTCACTTAGCATACATTTAGCATATAACACATAACTATATCACATATGTGCAGACATTCCATTCAAGACACACAACATCACATACAGGCACACACTTTCAAAACACACTTTACAAGCACACACGTAAGGTTTACTACCCGACAGGCCAAGGACCCTATCCCGGCTTAGAGCTAACTAAGCTCTGATACCACCTATGTAACACCCCGATCCCTCTCGAGACCGGAAGTTCTATCAATCAATCTATTCACAACCCAATTCCAAACCCGGGCAAAATTTTAGGGAAAGACGGACGGAGTCTCCCCTGTTTCCAGGCAAAATGTAAAACCTGTAATAGCATATAAGTGGACCTATCCCATGTCCAAACATTCAACCACCTCAAGGTCATCCGAGCCTTGGTTCTCAACAATTAAACACAAGAAAATATACATTCCTGTTTACAAGCTAACCTAACTCTTCTCATCTTTTACAAGTACATTCATGCTTGGCAATTAAACTATATTAACCTATTGCATAAAATAGACTATCAAACCGTTCCAACTCTTTTCCTTTGGACATTACAAACATACATTGAAGTTAAACTATACTAACTAAATACATAAGCTAGCTTTTCAAATCACTTCAATAAACCTAGTAAAACTTATATTACATTCTTTTAACATTAAATACATACAATACATGAAAGCATACATCTTTGCCACTTAGACAACTCAATCCACATAGGCACGCAAGACAACTCTTCAAGCACGAACTTGCACATAATCATGAACTTTCCATCTAACATGGCTTTTCTTGAAATGTAGTGGTGAGGAGTGAGTATACACAACACGTATACTCAGTGAGGGCGAAACATATATCGAATTGGAGTGAAAGAAAGTCGTGCAATGCAAATAAGACAAATAAGCAATATAACTAGTAGGTAAACAATCAAGACAAACAATCAATACTATAAGCAATTACTGAAAGCATTAACACAACCATTCAAAGCTATACCACACTCTGAAGGCTATGGTTCACTCATACGAGCAGTGTACCATTTCACGAGCGATACATCAATCTCGAGCTTGATGTTGACAACGATGACAATAAGTGCGCAACCACCTTATAACTTCAGTTTGGAATACCCCGGGAGTAACCATCAATTCTACGACCCAAATCTCCCTGGGAGGCAACCCAAGCGAGAAAAGGGAATAGGACACGGAGCTAGAGCAACCAACACTGGCAACCTGAGGCTACCCAGAGAGGCCCATCACTCACGCACCTGACACTATGCAATGCAAGACACGATACAAGGCGATAAACTAGTGATAACACAACAATACAGATTAGAGACGATAAACAAGATATCAAACATTTACAATCAATACTAGCATCCAACTAACCTTTCAAGCATAACTATCATTAATAGCCATGATAACACCAATTAAGCAAGTAACGGTAGTTCAAACACGAAAACAACAAATATCATTATTCAATCTCTAACTTCTAAAGGCAATTACGAGCAAACGAGCTACAGGATTAGGAAACCGATTTCACTACATTCACTCAAGCACTACAAGGCACATTTCTATGTCACTAAACCTCACTTTCCCACCCGAAGTCCAAAAGTCCACCTACTGCGTTTGAACTACAACTATGCTAGCCGGTCACTCAATCAACGCCACAACAGCGCCAAAAGTGCTTCCATGCCCTCAATTGCAAAACCCCCAACTCAATTCGAGCACGGTCAACTTTTGGTCAAACGGCCCCTTTACGTTTCTTTGTCTAATTTCCAATTTTAATAAAGCCCGATCCATTTTTATCGCACATTTTATCTTTCTATCACTAATGGCACCTATCCAAATCAAGCAATCGCAATTCGGATCGAAATCCAAAATTTTAGGGTTTACTATTCATAATTCACTATTCATTATTTTTTTCCAATTTCAAATACGCGGTTTCAACCGTAAAAATTGATAAATAACTATCAAGCAATGCTCTACGAACCCTAAAGAAGCATTTCTAATCAATTTCAAGCATTATAACGCATTAAATATCAAATCTAAAAATTTGTATCAAAAATCAAATTTCATTTAATATGCACAAAAGCGTGAAAACCCTCACAGAGATTGAAGACCAAGACCCGCAAGGACCCGAGCCACGACCCCCGAGCAATTCCATGCGCAATTGTAGAAGAAAATATAAGAAAAATCCTTTCTTCTTCTCCCTATGATCATTCGGCCATGGCAAGGGACATGGATGGCATTTTGCAAAATGTTTTTATTGATTTTTGCCTTGTTTTATTATTTAAAAGATGACAAGGGCATTTTAGTCATTTGTAAAATCAAACTTTAGTTAAAAATAGTCAAATAAGCTTATTTTGATGCCATTAAATCTAATTCAAGTTAAAACAATACAATTAAATGAAAAACAACTAAAACTAGTTAAATTAAACTAAAAACATTTTTCACTAAGTCCGAAGAATATTTCTCTAACTCTCATTTTTGAAATACTGCGATCGAACAGTCAATAATCGATCGCTAATAAGGTGATGAGCAATAATATAAAACGTTAATTCTTTGAAAAGTAGAATAGTAGAATAGTTTAAAATTCACTCCGGCTCGGAGTTGATTTCCTCATTTATTTGAAAACCGAGTGTTTTTAATGCAAAACAATTAAAACCGATTATTAAAATAATCAAAACAATCAAAATAATCAATATTCATTTAAAAATAATTAATTTAACTATTTTTAGAATATTTTAAAGAATTATGAAGTTGATGCCAAAATACGAATGAACAAGTAAATATAAACATGTAATCAAGTGCAATTAAACATTAACATTTAAGATGACACTTAATTAAATACAAGAGAATAAATTCAATTACTATAACTAATAGAAATAGATAATAGTCTTTTAATTATTCAATATACAATTACTAAATGCTTCCAAGAGAAATATTAAAATAGTGCATATTGGTTGATTTAACTAATTAAACATTTAATTATATGCAGTCAAATGCTATTAAATGCATGCCGGGTTCGGGTTATCACATCATTCCCCCCTTAAAACAATTGCGTTCTCGCAATTCTTCTTCCAATAGAACTCAGCATCATCTGAAATCCAATTCTGACTAATTTTCATCGGTTGAAGAATCCCGTTGACACGGATATCAAAGAAGAATAAAACTCCAACCAAGAGCGCCGAGATAATACCGATAAAGACTAATGCAAAGATACTGTAGATGATAGCAATACCACATATTGATGGCAAGAAGAATACCCCACACACGAATTTCCAATAGAAGTCTAACTATTACTGCCCGAGAATTCCCAAGCAAGAAGCCAAATAAAAGCTCAAACAAAGGTTCCATCCAGAGGTCTAAAGAAGTACCCCGCTGGTCTTGAGTTTCATAGAAGAATTCCCCGTTAAGAGTGCTGAAGAAAATACTAAGAAACCCAATCAAATATACTTCAAAAGTTCCTAAGAAGTCTTCCAAGTAATAACCCCATAGAATAACTAATTAGATCCTGAGTACTGCTATCAAATGCTGAGAAGAATGTCAACGAAAATAGCAAAGAAAATATAATGTGCCCAATAAGACATCCAAGTTGAATAACAAATATAGTTTCCCAGCTAGATGAAAACCTAAGGAAAAATACCGAGCTGGTGCACAGTGTATAAAACCAAACTCCGAGGCCTCTTCGCTTTTGCCAAGTGAGGACTTTATACAACTTATCACCAAGGAAGCCCAAGTATTCCACATCATACCGTAAGCAATATGATAATAATAAGTTTGATAGGAATTCCAATTATCAAGCCAACTAAAGGGTGCCAAAGAAAATACCCGAACAATGCTCCAGTAAGAAAGTACCAAGAATTGCCCAATAAATAATACAAAATAAATGGCCACTAAGAATCCTAGAGAATGCCATTGAAGAATTTCCAATCAGGGATGTCAGCATCACACCAATAAAGACCGAGACACATATACTATAGATAATACCGTGCAGTAAGCCCGAATGAAATCCCACTAGCCAAGCCCACCGAGAAGTGCCAACAGAAGTCCCCAAAGAATACCCATTAAGAAAGCCAAAGAATGCCCCAGAGAATAATCAAGTAAAACTCCAAGAGAAAACTACTCTTCACAACTGTTAATCACAGAGGAGGACCTTAGAGATTTGCCAATAACCAAGCTCCAAAAGCAAACACCAACTCCTAAATAAAGTCTAATTAAATGCCATTCATTTCTTGCCAATCCATACACCTTGAATGGTCAACTGTGAACCACTTTTTTCAGGGGAGGAAGAAGTCTTTCTTACCATTCAGCAGGACATGTATGAATGCCAAGATATTACATTTATACGCATGCCTTAAACTATTATGCTAGCAAGTTTATAAAATAGTTTATTCAACAAAGTCACTCAAGCACGACAATCAAGTCAAGCACAACATAATCAATTCAAATCACGGCATAACCAATTCAAGACATTCCAAGACACATATTACAAGCAATACTTCAAGCAAATAACAATTCACGAGGTTGATTCAATTCACGATGCCAATTCAATAGGTCAATTCAATGCACAACTAGACACTTCACTTCACATAGCACACAATTAACAAATAACACATAACTATATCACATAGGTGCACACATTCAGGTCAAGACATACAATCTCACTTACAAGCATACACTTTCAAAACACACTTAACAAGCACACATTGAAGGATCACTACCCACTAGACCGAGGACCCTATCTCGGCTTATGAGCTAAACAAGCTCTGATACCACTTGTAACACCCCGATCCCTCTCGAGACCGGAAGTTCTATCAATCAATCTATTCACAACCCAATTCCAAACCCGGGCAAAATTTTAGGGAAAGACGGACGGAGTCTCCCCTGTTTCTAGGCAAAATGTAAAACCTGTAATAGCATATAAGTGGACCTATCCCATGTCCAAACATTCAACCACCTCAAGGCCATCCGAGCCTTGGTTCTCAACAATTAAACACAAGAAAATATACATTCCAGTTTACAAGCTAACCTAACTCTTCTCATCTTTTACAAGTACATTCATGCTTGGCAATTAAACTATATTAACCTATTGCGTAAAATAGACTATCAAACCGTTCTAACTCTTTTCCTTTGGACATTACAAACATGCATTGAAGTTAAACTATACTAACTAAATACATAAGCTAGCTTTTCAAATCACTTCAATAACCTAGTAAAACTTATATTACATTCTTTTAACATTAAATACATACAATACATGAAAGCATACATCTTTGCCACTTCGACAACTCAATCCACATAGGCACGCAAGACAACTCTTCAAGCACGAACTTGCACATAATCACGAACTTTCCAGCTAACATGGCTTTTCCTGAGATGTGGTGGTGAGGAATCTGTATACACAACATGTATACTCAGTGAGGGCGAGACATATATCGAATTGGAGAGAAAGAAAGTCCTGCAATGCAAATAAGACAGATAAACAATATAACTAGTAGGTAAACAATCAAGACAAACAATCAATACTATAAGCAATTACTAAAAGCATTAACACAACCATTCAAAGCCATATTACACTCTGAAGGCTATGGTTCACTCATACGAGCAGTGTACCATTTCACGAGCGATACATCAATCTCGAGCTTGATGTTGACAACGATGACAATAAGCGCGCAACCACCTTATAACTTCAGTTTGGAATATCCCAGGAGTAACCTTCAATTCTACGACCCAAATCTCCCTGGGAGGCAACCCAAGCGAGAAAAAGGAATAGGACACGGAGCTAGAGCAACCAACACTGGCAACCCGAGGCTACCCAGAGAGGCCCATCACTCACGCGCCTGACACTATGCAATGCAAGACACGATACAAGGCGATAAACAAGCGATAACACAACAATACAGATTAGAGACGATAAACGAGATATCAAACATTTAAAATCAATACTAGCATCCAACTAACCTTCCAAGCATAACTATCATTAATAGCCACGATAACACCAATTAAGCAAGTAACGGCAGTTCAGACACGAAAACAACAAATATCACTATTCAATCTCTGACTTCTAAAGGCAATTACGAGCAAACGAGCTACAGGATTAGGAAACCGATTTCACTACATTCACTCAAGCACTACAAGGCACATTTCTATGTCACTAAACCTCACTTTCCCACCCGAAGTCCGAAAGTCGACCTACTGCGTTTGAACTACAGCTATGCTAACCGGTCACTCAATCAATGCCACAACAGCGCCAAAAGTGCTTCCATGCCCTCAATTGCAAAAACCCCAACTCAATTCAACCACGGTCAACTTTTGGTCAAATGGCCCCTTTACGTTTCTTGGTCTAATTTTCAATTTTAACAAAGGCCGATCCATTTTTATCGCACATTTTATCTTTCTATCACTAATGGCACCTATCCAAATCAAGCAATTGCAATTCGGATCGAAATCCGAAATTCTAGGATTTACTATTCATAATTCACTATTTATTATTTTTTCCCAATTTCAAATACGCAGTTTCAACCGTAAAAATTGCTAAATAACTATCAAGCAATGCTCTACGAACCCTAAAGAAGTATTTCTAATCAATTTCAAGCATTATAACGCATTAAATATCAACTTTAAAAATTTGTATCAAAAATCAAATTTCATTTAATATGCACAAAATCGTGAAAACTCTCACAGAGATTGAAGACCAAGACCCACAAGGACCCGAGCCAAGACCCCCGAGCAATTCCATGCGCAATTGTAGAAGAAAATGCAAGAAAAATCCTTTCTTCTTCTCCCTATGACCATTCGGCCATGGCAAGGGACATGGATGGCATTTTGCAAAATGTTTTTATTGATTTTTGCCTTGTTTTATTATTTAAAAGATGACAAGGGAATTTTAGTCATTTGTAAAATCAAACTTTAGTTAAAAATAGTCAAATAAGCTTATTTTGATGCCATTAAATCTAATTCAAGTTAAAACAATACAATTAAATGAAAAATAATTAAAACTAGTTAAATTAAACTAAAAACATTTTTCACTAAGTCCGAAGAATATTTCTCTAACTCTCATTTTTGAAATACTGCGATTGAACAGTCAATAATCGATCGCTAATAAGGTGATGAGCATAATATAAAACGTTAATTATTTGAAAAGTAGAATAGTAGAATAGTTTAAAATTCACTCCGGCTCGGAGTTGCTTTCCTCATTTATTTGAAAACCGAGTGTTTTTAATGCAAGACAATTAAAACCGATTATTAAAATAATCAAAACAATCAAAATAATCAATATTCATTTAAAAATAATTAATTTAACTATTTCTAGAATATTTTAAAGAATTATGAAGTTAATGCCAAAATACGAATGAACAAGTAAATATAAACATGTAATCAAGTGCAATTAAACATTAACATTTAAGATGACACTTAATTAAATACAAGAGAATAAGTTCAAATACTATAATTAATAGAAATAGATAATAGTCTTTTAATTATTCAATATACAATTACTAAATGCTTCCAAGAGAAATATTAAAATAGAGCATATTGGTTGATTTAACTAATTAAACATTTAATTATATGCAGTCAAATGCTATTAAATGCATGTCGGGTTCGAGTTATCACAACCTGTAACACCCCGATCCCTCATAAGACCGAAGGCTCTAATAACCAATTTATTCTCAACCCAATTCCAACCCGCTCTCAAAATTTTAGGAAAAAATGGACAGAGTCTCCCCTATGACGTGGACATTTTGAAAACTTGTAAGCATTCAATAAGCTATAGAACAACAATAAAGCCATTTCCAAAATAAAGATCTTAACTTTAAGGCCATCCGAGCCTTAAGACATACAAACAGTTTAGATACACACAAGCATGCATTCATAACTTAACTTCTTTACAAAACCGCTTATCATGCCACTCCATGATAGCTTTTAAGCATTCTTAGAAATTGAAAACAACCCGTCATTCACTCCCAAGCATGCAAAGAGGCTAAGAGCATAAATATAAGTTATTACAATCCATAGTTCATATCTCCTACTATAATCATCTGGCATTCAGTTTACAATCACTCAAACATGAACATAAGCACTTAGGCTACAAAATAGATCATAAGGTAGAGCAAACAAGATCTGCACATAACAGCAAGAACCATAAATACACCTCACGCAAGTATAACACAACAACTAAGGCAACTCCTCCTTCAATTGCACCTCCTGAAATATTTTAGCGAGGTGTGAGCAACCACAATTGCCCAGTAACGGATAAAGACTACTCGGGACGTGCAATGCAACAATTATAGAAGTTAAGCAAGAAGGCAAGTAAAGTACATTTGAAACAGTAAATAACCACACATATCAAAGGATACGATACACTTAACCCCAACACTCCAGAATTCTATTATCTTGATCACAAACCACGATCCACGAACCACGATCCACGATCAATATGCTAGCATAACCCTAATCACTCTAGTGGGTGTACTCCGGATGTACCCCGATAATCCTATGACCCAACACCCCCTAGCAATCTTCGGACTAGGCGAGTGAGGGAATAGGGTACGGAGATCGAATATCCACTGGCAAGCCCACTACCGCCCAACCGATATTCAATACAACCGTCCCTAACACTATGGTTGCACAACCACTATGCAATGCACTTATCAATGGCACAACAATATCAACAATATAAGTAATAACACGTGGGAGGATTAACAAAGTAGGTTGACCTCGAAACAGTTAGAAAAGAAGCAGTTTCATATAAGCAATTAAGAGATTTACAAAGGAGAATATTCAAGATACACATAGAACTATACCAAAATCTCCAAAACAACTTGAAACTACATTTAAACACACAAGAAGTCATGCCAAGGTCTTAGAAGCGTGAGACAATTGAATTTGCACTTAAACCTCTTTGTTATTCAATCCGTTTTCCTTCCAAACTCATGCTATGGTTCTAGATTAGCAAGAGGCCTATACCATACTTCTAGTTAACCCATTAGGCACCTATATGACCCTCGAAATCTCGCAAACACCCTCATTTAGCATGAACGCCCCAAATTTCCTCTTTTGACTTTGTACTACAAGTACCTCACCCGAGACTCAAACAAGGGCTAGAAAAGCATATTTAGGGTCTACTTAGCCTAGGAACACCAAAAATTAAGGCCAATTTTATCCAGATTTGCGATAACCCCGAAACCCCTTTCTAAAAGTCGGCTATTTCATTCTTTTGCTAGGTTATGAGCAATTAAATGTTATGGGGCCATTACAATACTTTCATTAACATCTAAAGCACTTATTAGGATAATTGATTCAAGCTATAAAGTCCAATTTCATAAAACCCTAACATTCCCGTCACTATTCATACCAAATATTCAACGAGCAATTTCAACCAATTAAACTATGAAACAATAGCATAAATTAGGTCTCTACTACTTATATATAACATACATAAGCATATTAGAGCATTGCATTAGCATTTAAGAGCAAAACAAGAAATTCAAGAAAGTTGTCACATTTTTGAAATGCAAAAATAGCTATGAAATCCCTCACCTATTGCGCGTAGGAGCTCCTAAGAGTCTAGTAAACACCCTAAACCACTTGCACCTAGCTTGGCTTGGCTTGGATTGAGGATTTGTTGAGCAAAAATCTCTATTTCTCCTCGTATGCTATTTTCAGATTTGCTACAGTGTTTTCAGCTTTTCTCTTCTTTTTTTTGTTTTGTTTTATGAGCTTAATATGTGTGTGTGAGTATATATGCTAAGTGGTGTTGAGTTGGGTGAGTGTTAAGTCTATAAAAATGAGTCTAATTAGCTTAAAAATGAGTCTCAATGCGGGTTAATATGTTAGCTAACTAAAATATAAAGTTTAACTACGTAACACTATTCACTAGTTCAATAAAACATTTCCTAAATGAATGCTCTCAACGCTAAATGCTCAAATGCACATTTTTTTCATTCATAGCATAATTAATGTGATTTAAGAAAAATGCTAATTCGAAGAAAATAGATAGTTGAAAAATGTAATGAATAGTAACCAAGGAAAGCAACAAGTAAATGGATAGTGAAAATGCACAAACAGTAGATGAAACAGTTAATGAATCATGGCAATGTTCTCGGGCGTCACAGGATGTATAATCTGGAAGAGTCAGCTATAGAAAGCTTATCTTTGGTTTTCTCAAAGAATCTTGTAGGGATGATTCCTTCTTGGATGCAGTTCATATCTACATCTGAATTAAGTAGTGCTATGGTATCGAACTTATAGTCTTCGATAACTATGGTCAACTTGACATACCATTTCTGGTATAAAATTCTAGTAAGAAGATTAAGATAATCTTCTCTTTCTTTATGTTCTTTAGGAGAACTGCAATCTGGTAGGTTTGCTTTCAGTTTGCCTAAAGCAATCTAGGTTTGTTTATCTAACTGATCATCATCTTGATGATGCTCTTGAAAGTTAATCTAACTATCAAACTTGAGAAGTAGAACATCTTTTTCTAACTTATCAATTCTGTGACGGTCAGTTCTAAGTTCACAAATCTCTTGTTTTAACTAGTTGGTCTCAAACTAGAGATTAGAGATTCCTACTGGTAAGGATTTCCTTTTGTGGAAATGGGTTAAGACTTCAGAATAATTGGTCTTCTGAGTCTCTTTGGGAATGGTCTGGACTTGTCTTTCTTCTTTCTGGTCAATAAGCTCTTTGAGCTTTAGAAGATAGACTTATCGTTCTTCTGGGTCTGTGATCTTACTAAGCATGTCTAGCATGAGACTGTAAGAATCTATGAGGACATTGAGTTTCTTGTTATAGAAACATGGTCCTTTACTGGGACATGAACAATCTGGTTCAGATTCTGTACTACTACTACTAGAGTAGTAATCTGTACCAATCTGGTTGATGTTTTCTTCATTAGAATCTTCCTGTGAAGAACTATTACTTGATTCTGCTTCATACTGGTCAATAACTTGGATGAAACTATTCTTAGTTTCATCGTCTAGTTCTCACGGTTGAATCCTTGATCTTAGCCTACAAGTGTTGGCAAAGTGGACTGACTTGCCGCACTTGAAACAAACAGAGGAATTCTGTTGCTTTTTACTATCCTTATTATATATGGGTTTCCACTTGCTCTGAGGAAACTTCTAGTAATGTTTATTTTTCCTAAATGATCTAAAAGGTTTATCATACATCTTCGTATGATGTCTCTTAAATCTATGTGATCTAGACTAATGAGTTCTTTCAGTATGAGGAGGCTGGATACATTCCATGTCGTACTGTTCATACCAATTTCCTAACTCATTTCTGGATGTAAGGTTCTGTTTCTTTAACTGAGCTTTAAAACAAAGATCAATACAGATCTTTAAAGTTGTTTTGTTGATCTGGCTTATGATATCTCCATAAGTCATCAGATCATAATCTAAGCCTGGGAAATCAAATTAAAGTGCTTCTTTCACCTGCTGGGTAAACAACTTCGGAAGTCCAGATAAAAATCATTCTTTCCAATAACTGGTATTGTTATCTGGTCTTTATACCATCGGAAGTCTTGAAGTCTTCTGCATCTAAGATTCTGGAGAATCTCAGATGTACGTTCTTGATATATGATTGGATCACCAACAAAGTGGTAAGTAATCATATAGACTAATGCTAAAAGGGCACTGGATTCTGGTTGACCTTGGTCATTGACAATTGGATTAACAATGTCATTGGTTTTCTGCATATCTAGGATAGTAGTGTTGGACTGGTCACTAAGGTTTATCTGGCATGTGAATCCAAGGATGATGTTATTGATGGTTGTTCTTTCTGGAATAGATTGTTTATAGATGTTGTAATACCCGAGCCCAGAATGTGAATTTTCTTTGTTTATTATTTTGAAAATTATATTTCCTTAAATTCTTTGTGAATTAACTGTTACTTTCTCGCCGACGCAACGTGCATTGCATTTAAGGAGCGATAGCTAGATAACGAGTTCCAGTCCTTAGCAAATAGTGAAACTAGTATTTAGACGACTTAAATTTTATATTTTAATTGTTGCTAACTTTAATTGAACTTACCTTAGCTGAAACGGCTTTAAAAGGCGCGAAATAGGGCCCTTTGACCAAGTTTTTAAGTAGTTTGACTTAGCCCTTTGACCCTTTGACCATTTGACCCTTAAATAAGTTAAAACTAAGCAAAATAAAATAAAAACAGCAGCAAAACCAGCAGCAGGTCGTGAGCTTCCTTAGAGAAAAAAAAAACCTTTCAACCTTCCAAACGATCAATCTTCGCGTGTGCTCGTGCGGGGTGATTTCCGAGGGAACCAACGTTGTTTTCCTAGCGACTAGGAGTACCTAAGGTGAGGGAAGCATGTTATTTGTGCATTTATACGTTGTGTTTGTTAACTTTGTCAATTTTTAGATTTATCCGTAGATCGTTATTTAAAGCGATTTGATGCTTCTAGAATGTTCCTTAGCATTTGTAGAACATGTATTTATGGCTTTGTAACATTTTCTGCGGTTAAATGTTGTGATTGCAACTTGAATTGTGGAATGAATAGTGTTTTGTGAATAGTAAAACCTTGAAACGTTGAAGTTGCGCTGTTATGCTTTCCGTTGATGTAGAAACGTGCTAGGTATGCTAGAATGCTAAAATGTGTGGTTTGTTTGGGTTGCGTAGTGGAAAAAAATGAGAATTAAGCCTTTGGAAAGTCGGGGTCGTTTAGGTCGACTTTGGCATTTTCTCGTTTTGCGTGTTGGCATTGCTTCGGGAAGCCATGGAAGCACTTTTGGTGCGATTATGGCGTTGGTTGGGTGTTTGGTTGTTGTAGTTGTAGTTCAAATGAGAAAGGGGGAAATCGGGGCTTTGCGCGAGTTCTAGGGTAAAGTAAGGTTTTGAGGTCTTTAGACGTGCCTTATGGTGACCTAGGAGGGTTGGCGAAGTCGGTTTCCAGAACTCGTGGCTCGTTTGGAAATGGTAGCATTTTGACAGTTGGGGCCGATTTGTGTTTTTGTGTGTTTACTTGTCTTTATGCTTATAGAATGCTTAGAATTACTTGAATTACTTGTTTGAGTTGTTTTGGATTGAATTGCTTATCAAATTGCTGCTATTGCGTGTGAGAGTAACCTACTTTGTTATTCTCCCACCTGTGGCTTTATCGCTTGTTTATCGCTTGTTTATTGTCTTGTATCGAGTCTTGCATTGCATAGTGTCTCGCGCGTGGGTGATGGGCCTCTCTGGGTAGCCTTGGGTTGCCAGTGTTGGTTGCTCTAGCTCCGCTGCTATTCCCTTTCTCGCTTGGGTTGCCTCCTAGGGAGATTTGGGTCGTAGGATTGATGGATACTTCCGGGGTATTCCAAACTGGTGTTATAAGGTTGTTTGGGCCGGCGCGTCGTCATCGAATTCGTGTTTGAAAGTTGCTCGTGAAAAGAGTATCGTATCCTTTAATTGAGTGTTTGCAGCTTTAAATACTTGCCTTGCTTTATTGTTGGCTTTGGAGGTAACTTATATGATTTGTATGTATTGTTTGGCTAATTGCATTGCATACTCCTCTCATCTCCGTCCTTGAGACCAATTGCCCTCGCTGAGCAATAGTTTTTGCTCATTCCTTTCTATACCATGTTTTTACAGGAGTAGTTGAAGCAGACCCTCTCGAGGTAATAGAGGAGGAGGAGCAGGTGGAGGTGTTTCCGTGATAGCACTTCCCTGCTTTGCTGGTGGTTGGTTACCAGTTTTGTGCAAACCTTGTTTGTTATGTATATTGCGTGAAGGACGCTTAATTTTGAGGCTTGTAGCCTTGTATATATTTTCTAGTTGAGACCTTTAATGGTCTTATGTTGTAATGGATTAAAGTTTGTAAATTGTAAACTTATACTAGGATGATTAGTGAAGAAATGCATACTAATAGCTAATGGTTTAGTGGCATGAATACCTGTGTAGTATGCATGGCATTTTGGCTTGGGAAGTTGGATAATAGGAAATGTATGTTTTACAGAAAGTTGGCTTGTTTTGGTTATTTTATGGCTTTCGCAAGTATTATATTGTTTTTAGGGTTTTCGGATCGTCCGCGGTACAGAGGAGACTCCGTCCGTGTGTCGGGTCCGGGCTTGGCCTTTTGCGGGGTCGGGTCGGGGCGTGACAGATGTTGCCAACTATAATCATCTGTTTGGTCAATTCTAAAATCTGGTATTTTGTCTTACCATCTATGTTCCATTCATAGATTTGGCTGGCAGAATAAGTCTTTTGTGATTGTTGTTCCTCTATAAGGAGATTTGGTGGTGTTGGTCTAGGATAGAAACTTCTATTTTCAAAGCCAACAATCTTGTTGACATTGAACTGGGTACGGGGAACAGTTCTAACTGATTCACCATCAGAACTATGGTATGATTTTCTAATAACTTGTAATACTGGTAGGTTACTGGTTTGGTGACTACTGGTAGACGACTGACTACTAGTAGGTATATCTAGTGGTTTCTTAATCTTTTCAATGAGATCTTGCAATAGCTTTGCATTCTTCTCATATGTGGATTCTATTTTGGGAACAATGCTGGAAATCTTAAAAGGAAGAGGCTTAACTGGAGTCTCTTCTTTCTTATTGGTAGAGGTGAGTCTTAATGATTCAAAAGATCTAACTATAGGAGCGGGACACTGCTTCCTAAGGGAAAGCTCTGTTGATTCTTTAAGTTTCTCTTCTGTACTGGATGAAGAACTGCTGGTCTTTTTCTCTAACGTATGTTCTATACATTCTACTTGTTTCTGGAGAATAACTAATGAAAGATTGGTCCAGTTGCCTTGCTCAGCAATATCTTTCACTTTTGGTGTAGTTGCAATAACTGTTGACTTAAGGTCAATGGTACCTTCAGCGTTCTTAATCTGGGTTGCCTGGAAAGGCAGATGCTCTGCATCTAAGGTCTTTGTAGAACTGGGTATGTGAAACCCCACTTTCTTGCTTATCTCGTTTTACGTGCTTTATCTCGTTTTGCGTGCATATGATCTGTTTATGTGCTATAGGACTTAGAAAGTTATAATTTTGATGTCAATACTTCTAATACGTGCTAAATGTGCATTCATGAAATTTTCATCAAAAACGGAGTCAAAAATTTTATCGTCGATTTTCAGTGAATAGTGTTTTCGAAACACGTCCGCTATAATTTTGAAACTGGTCTTTTTAACCCTTCTAGACCTAGTCCACGGACTTTAATAGACCTGTGTTTGATGAAAACGGTTTTAAAATCGGCTTAAGAATTTATTAGGGTTTTTACACCGACTTTTGCAAAAAATCGAGTTTTAAGCCGACTCGGGTGGAATTCTTTGAATGTAAAACTTCTTGTCACCTAAAAATAACTCACTTGAGATATCTTGGGGGTTGCATAATTAATTTTAACTTGGTGATCACTAAAATGCAATTAAAGACATTAAAAACACAAAAATACCTATTAAAATAACTTTGACTTTAATTAAATAATTGACCATTTAAGCTAATGTCCTCAACACACACTCACACAACACAAAAACACCATCACACACACACACATTGCCGAGGGGTTGAGGGAGAAAAGAGAAGAAAGAAAACTCAAGCTTTCAATCCATTTTTTTCAAAGAAAAACCTAGTTTTTGTCCGTGAAACTTCGCACCGACTTGGATTCTGCTTGTTGGGCACGCATAGCACGCATTCCTAGGCTTATATCGCATCTAAGGTGAGAGAAAAATTCTAGATCTCAAAATGTCATTTTTGTGTTTTTGCGTATAAATGAAGATTGAACCGTTAGAATTGAAATCTGATGTTAGATTATTGCTCCTTGCATGCTGGGGATCATTATATACTAATACTACGAATTTCTGTCGGATATAGCATAATTTTTATTTTCCGGGTATTTAATTTTGATTAAAATGTTCAAAGTTGATTTAATTGAGTTGCGTTGCTCGAAATCGATTGCCGTCGATTTCTAAATACTTGATAATTACGTGTTAGCGCTGTTGTAATGCCGAATTTTCGATTACATTGTTTGTGTGAAAATCCGGAAAGTCCAGCCATGACGTCATAGGGTTTTAGGGTTATCGGGAATGTTTTGGAGGTGTTATGGTGGATTTCCGAGAGGGCTAATGTAGTAGGTTGAATGGGTGAGTGATAGGAACTGATTTGGCAATGTTTGGATTAGTAGATTGTAAGTTATGAATTTTAGAAGTTAGGTTGTCATTCTTTAATTTCTTGAACGATGCCTTAGATGGTTGGGTAGTGTTCGAGTGATGAATGGTGAGTTGTTGTTGAGTAATTTAGAGTTTAATTATGAATATTATGCATGTCCGGTTAGATGGCCTACTTTGTCATCTAACTACGTTGTTTGATGTTTAATTTAATATTGATGTTATATTGATGTTATATTGATGTTATTGATTGATTATTATTGAATGTGGGAATCGGGCACTCTTGTTGCTGATCTCCCAATTGATTGATTGATTTATGCTTGCATGATGATTGATGAATATGGAGCCTTGGTATGTGTGTGCCACCTCTCGGGTAGCGTCGGGCTGTCGGGTTGATACCGGCATGACTGCCATAGGCTACCCCCAGCTCGCATGACGGAGATGTCATGGAGGGAAGGGGATAGTGAGGTACCTCGGGTGCGTGAGTAATGGGGTGTTATAAGAAGAACGGTTGAGATCGTGATGGCGTTTGGAGCTACACCAAATAGAGTATCCTTATTGAATGGTCATATAGTTATGTGATGATAGCTTTATTTATGTTATTATTGTTGTTGTGTGTTTACTTGCTCAAAGGACTAAATCCAAGGAGCGTAGTGAATACTGTCGAGATCTATCGGATCCTCACTGGGCTTATGTATATAAGCCCACTCTCTATTAATGCATGTTTCAGGTGTACTTTCACAAGATTACGGGTACGTGCCTCCTGAAGAGGAGAATGTGGAAAATGTGCCTTTTGTGGATGAGTCATATGTTCCCGAGTCTTATCCATGACTTTATGTTGTTAAATGTCTTGTATATTAGTTTAATAGACTTTATATGCTTTACGGTTCTTAATGTAATAGATATTGAAAAGATGATGAACCAAATGATGTTAACTTAGCGGTTTCCTTTTGTCTATGGTTAAATTGTAGTTGTGTCTCAACTTACTTTTGAAATGTATGATAAAGTTGAGGTATTGTATGTCATGTTGGAACGGAGGCGTATAACGAAGATGTTTTATTGTATAATATGGTTGTGTTGTATGTTGTTGTTGTATTGAGGAATTACGGGATGTATGATGTTTAATGAGGTTGGTTTAGAACCTCAGAAATCTGTTTACTGTCGTTATGCCGCCGAAATTCCGTTGCGTCCTGACTGATCGTAGGTGGGGTCGAGTTGGGGCGTGACAGTTTAAGTGGTATCAGAGCTCATGTTAGTTGTCAGCCGGGGTATTCTCGGAATGTGGGTAATGGTCTTAGCATGAAATATGTATGAAAGGAAAGAAAAATGAAATATGTATTGGTATGATTAATTGATTAAGTGATTATGTGATTTAAGTGCTTATGTGATCAATTTGTTTATGTGTTTTATATGAGTTTGTTATTTATGTGTTAATAGTTGTTTATAACCTGTCTACGTGCTATAACTGTGCTAACTCTTTGATTAGTAGAATGGCCGGTCGACCGAGAACCAGAGGTAGGTCTGAGTTGACTGATGAGACTCCGAGTAACGTGGCACCGGGCCGTGACGGGGGTGATGACCGATTTGGAGCAGCTATGGAGCGGATTGCAGAGTTAGTGGCTAGTCAGGCACAGTTATTAGCAGGGCAGGCTGCCCAGAATCAGGCTATGCAGGCTCAGCTTCTGAATATTCAGGGTGGTAACCACGGGCGTGGTACCCTGAAGGACTTTTTAGGATATCACCCACCGAGATTTCAGGGGGAGCCGGATGATAGGAAGGCGGAGTTATGGATTAGCAAGTTGGAGAAGATTTATGATCCACTTGGCTATACTGATGAGCAGAAAGTCTCTTTTGCCGTGTATTTGTTAGATGACGAGGCAGAGGAGTGGTGGCGCACGGTAAGGACTAGTTGGGCGGCACAGGGTATTCCTTATATTTGGGGTACCTTTCTGATGGCTTTCCGAGCAAAGTATGTCCCGAGGATTTGCAGGGAACGGAGAGAGGCCGAGTTTCTAGCCTTGGTCCAAGGAGATGCTACAGTGGCTCAATATGAGGCCACATTTACTCGATTGTCCCGGTATGCACCGGAGTATGTGGTAGACGAGGAGCGGAGGACTCGCAGGTTTATGTTGGGGTTGCGGCCCGAGATTCAGGATGTGATGGCTCTGAATCGTTATGATATTTTCACTGAGGCTTTTGAGGCAGCTTCTAGGTTAGAGAAGAGGAAAGGGGATCAGATTGGCTCCAGTCAGCCTAGTAAGAGGCGGTATGAGCCGCAGGGCCAGCAGGTTTTATATAGGCCTCCAGTACAGCAGGTTGTCTACAGGCCACCTGCCCTGCAGGGTTCTTATAGGCCACAGGGTCAGCAGAGTTACTATCGGCCTCAGTTTCAGCAGAGGCCATATCAGGTTCAGACTCAGTATAGGCCAGCCCAGTCTCAGGGTCAGTATAGGCCTAGTGTGGTGAGACCTCAGCAGCAGGCTGTATCAGCTGCTTCTTCAGCTTCTGGTTATTCTAGGGGCAGTGCTAGTGCCACATCATCGCAGTGTAATTACTGCAAGCGCTCAGGGCATGTAGAGTCCGACTGCAGGGTAAAGGCAGGGACATGTTTGGGTTGTGGTAGCATCGATCATAGGGCGAAGGATTGCCCTAAGTATGCGAGGACTGAGGGTCGGGCAGCGACTCAGGGTTATCAGGGTAGGCCTACGGGCAGTGTACCACAGCAGCAGCGGGTTCAGGCTCGGGCTTATGCAGTTGACTTAGAGGAGATGCCTGAGGAGACTGCAGTTGTGGAAGGTAACTTTCTTATACTTGATCAACTTGTTAAAGTGTTGATTGATTCTGGTGCTACGCATTCTTTCATTACTCCTGCTTGTGTGCAGCGTGTTAAATTGCAACCTGAAAGATTGCCTTATGTGGTTGAAATTAGTACCTCTTTGACTGATAAGTATGTTACTGGCTTAGTATGTAAGGATTGTATAATACATGTTAAGGGGCATAATTTTCCTTCGGACCTTATTTTATTTCCTATCCGGGGGTATGATGTTATCTTGGGTATGGATTGGCTTTCTAAGTATGATGCCCAATTGAACTGTAGAACCAAGGTAGTACAGTTTCGTTTGCCAGATCAGCCAGTAGTTGAGGTAGCGGGTAACCGGGGTGCTAAGACGAGTTTTGTTATCTCAGCAACTAAAGCCGTTAAGTTGGCGAGTAAGGGCTGTTCGGGTTATCTACCTTATTTGATCAACAAGCCATCTGTTAAGCTACAGCTAGAAGAAGTCCCTATTATCCGGGAATATCCTAATGTATTTCCCGAGGAGTTGCCAGGGTTGCCGCCTGAGAGGGATATAGAGTTTGTGATTAATCTTGTTCCCGGTACTCAACCTATTTCTAAATCGGCATACCGGATGGCACCAGCTGAGTTGAAGGAGTTGAAGACTCAGTTACAGGAGTTGTTGGAGAAAGGATTTATTCAGCAGAGTTCTTCACCTTGGGGAGCTCCAGTCTTATTTGTGAAGAAGAAGGATGGTACTTTGAGGTTGTGTATTGATTACCGTGGTTTGAATCAGGTGACCATCAAGAATAAATATCCTTTGCCACTGATTGATGAGTTGTTTGATCAACTTCAGGGAGCCAAAGTCTACTCTAAGTTTGACTTGAGGCAGGGGTATTATCAGCTTCGGATTCGTTCGGAGGATGTTCCGAAGTCTGCCTTCAGGACTCGGTACGGGCAATATGAGTTTGTTGTTATGCCCTTTGGATTAATTAATGCACCGGCAGCATTCATGGATCTTATGCATCGGGTCTTTCAGCTGTACTTGGACCAGTTCGTGGTGATTTTTGTTGATGATATCTTGGTCTATTCGAAATCTGAATTGGAGCACGAGCAACATCTACGGCTTGTATTAGAGAAGTTGCAGGAGCATCAGTTGTTTGCCAAGTTCAGCAAATGTGAATTTTGGCTGCAACGGATTTCTTTTCTTGGCCATGTTATTACACAGAGTGGTATTTCTGTAGATCCCACTAAGATTGAATCGGTGATGTCTTGGAAGCGGCCAGAGAGTGTTACTGATGTCCGTAGCTTTCTTGGCTTGGCGGGTTATTACCGTAGGTTTGTCAAGGACTTCTCAAAGATTGCGGGGCCACTATCTAAGTTGACTCAGAAACGGACTATCTTTAATTGGGACGAGAAGTGTGAGAGTGGATTTCAGGAGTTGAAAAAGAGGTTAACTACCGCTCCAGTACTTGCTCTACCAGAGGGGACCGATAATATGGTCATTTACAGTGATGCATCCAAGGAGGGCTTGGGATGTGTTCTTATGCAGGATGGCCGAGTTATTGCCTATGCTTCTCGAAAGTTGAAGCCTTATGAGGTGAATTATCCGACTCATGATCTTGAGTTGGCAGCAGTTGTCTTCGCACTGAAAAAGTGGCGTCATTATCTGTGGGGCAGTAAGTTCGAGATTTTCACTGATCATAAGAGTCTTAAGTATGTATTCTCACAGAAGGAGTTGAATATGCGCCAGCGGAGGTGGATGGAGCTTCTTGGAGATTATAATTGTTCTATCAATTATCTGCCTGGTAAGGCAAATGTTGTGGCAGATGCTCTCAGCCGGAAGGCTAGTATTTCTTGTTTGGCTGTCAAGAAGTGGGAGGTTCTTGAGGAGTTTAGTTATTGGAAACCAGAGTTCACTCAGGTTGGGGAGAAGTGTTCCCATCTCCGTATTCAGCCTTTATTGTTGTATCAGAACAGGGAAGCTCAGCAGCTTGATGTTAACCTTCAGAAGATCAAGGATCAGATTTCGGATGATCAGTCTGACTTTAAAGTGCATGAGGATGGTATTCTTCGGTTTCGGAACAGGGTTTGTGTTCCTGATGAACCGGGCTTGAGACGAGGTATTCTGGAGGAAGCTCATAATTCTAAATATACTATTCATCCCGGTGGAACCAAGATGTATCGGGATTTGAAACAACATTACTGGTGGGACAACATGAAGAGGGAGGTTGCTTAGTTTGTGCCTAGATGTTTGACTTGTCAGAGGGTGAAAGCCGAGCATCAACGACCAGCAGGTTTGCTTCAGCCGTTGGCTATACCAGAGTGGAAATGGGAGCATATTACGATGGACTTCGTCACTGGTTTGCCTAGATCACCGAGGGGTAATGATGCAGTTTGGGTTGTCGTGGAGCGTGTGACGAAGACAGCTCAGGTCATTGCCATGAGGTTAGGAGATGAGGTTACAAAGCTGACGGATCTCTATCTGGATCAGATTGTTAGACTTCACGGTATTCCATCTAGTATTGTCTCTGATCGAGATCCTCGATTTACTTCTCGTTTGTGGGAGAAACTTCAGGAGACTTTGGGTACTCAGTTGAACTTCAGTACAGCGTATCATCCACAGACCGACGGTCAATCTGAGCGGACTATTCAGATTTTGGAAGATATGCTTAGGGCTTGTGTTCTGGACTTCGGGAAGAACTGGGAGAAACATCTACCACTTGCCGAGTTTGCCTATAACAATAGTTATCAAGCTACTATTGGAATGGCACCTTTTGCAGCTCTTTACGGTCGTAAGTGCCGTTCACCTTTATATTGGGACGAGGTAGGAGAGATGAAGACTGTTGATCCGACTATCATGCCAGAACTTCTTGAGAAGATCGAGAATGTTCAGTTGATCAGGCAGAGAATGCTTACGGCGCAGAGTAGATTCAAGAGTTATGCTGATAAGCGTCGTCGAGACTTGGAGTTTGCAGTTGGAGATCGGGTTTTCTTGAGATTGTCTCCTCGAAAGGGGTTTGTTCGTTATGGTAAAGGTGGTAAGCTGAGTCCGAGATTTGTTGGGCCGTTTGAGATTACTGGCAGGGTTGGTAAGTTAGCATATCGGGTGGCTTTACCGGAGGACTTCTCTCATGTCCACGATGTGGTTCACGTGTCTAATTTGCGGAAATACAATCCGGATCCCTCTCATATTCTTGAGCCAGAGCCGTTACAGCTTCGAGAGAATTTGACTTATGACGAGCGTCCGATTCGTATTCTAGATCAGATGGACCGAGAGTTGAGGTCGAAGAGGATTCCGATGGTTAAGGTGTTGTGGAAGCATCACGGCATTGAGGAAGCTACGTGGGAGAGACGAGATCAGATGCAGCAGCAATACCCAGATCTATTCCGTACATCAAGTAAGAATTTCGAGGACGAAATTTCTATAAGGGGGGGAGAATGTGAAACCCCACTTTCTTGCTTATCTCGTTTTACGTGCTTTACCTCGTTTTGCGTGCATATGATCTGTTTATGTGCTATAGGACTTAGAAAGTTATAATTTTGATGTCAATACTTCTAATACGTGCTAAATGTGCATTCATGAAATTTTCATCAAAAACGGAGTCAAAAATTTTATCGTCGATTTTCAGTGAATAGTGTTTTCGAAACACGTCCGCTATAATTTTGAAACTGGTCTTTTTAACCCTTCTAGACCTAGTCCACGGACTTTAATAGACCTGTGTTTGATGAAAACGGTTTTAAAATCGGCTTAAGAATTTATTAGGGTTTTTACACCGACTTTTGCAAAAAATCGAGTTTTAAGCCGACTCGGGTGGAATTCTTTGAATGTAAAACTTCTTGTCACCTAAAAATAACTCACTTGAGATATCTTGGGGGTTGCATAATTAATTTTAACTTGGTGATCACTAAAATGCAATTAAAGACATTAAAAACACAAAAATACCTATTAAAATAACTTTGACTTTAATTAAATAATTGACCATTTAAGCTAATGTCCTCAACACACACTCACACAACACAAAAACACCATCACACACACACACATTGCCGAGGGGTTGAGGGAGAAAAGAGAAGAAAGAAAACTCAAGCTTTCAATCCATTTTTTTCAAAGAAAAACCTAGTTTTTGTCCGTGAAACTTCGCACCGACTTGGATTCTGCTTGTTGGGCACGCATAGCACGCATTCCTAGGCTTATATCGCATCTAAGGTGAGAGAAAAATTCTAGATCTCAAAATGTCATTTTTGTGTTTTTGCGTATAAATGAAGATTGAACCGTTAGAATTGAAATCTGATGTTAGATTATTGCTCCTTGCATGCTGGGGATCATTATATACTAATACTACGAATTTCTGTCGGATATAGCATAATTTTTATTTTCCGGGTATTTAATTTTGATTAAAATGTTCAAAGTTGATTTAATTGAGTTGCGTTGCTCGAAATCGATTGCCGTCGATTTCTAAATACTTGATAATTACGTGTTAGCGCTGTTGTAATGCCGAATTTTTGATTACATTGTTTGTGTGAAAATCCAGAAAATCCAGCCATGACGTCATAGGGTTTTAGGGTTATCGGACATGTTTTGGAGGTGTTATGGTGGATTTCCGAGAGGGCTAATGTAGTAGGTTGAATGGGTGAGTGATAGGAACTGATTTGGCAATGTTTGGATTAGTAGATTGTAAGTTATGAATTTTAGAAGTTAGGTTGTCATTCTTTAATTTCTTGAACGATGCCTTAGATGGTTGGGTAGTGTTCGAGTGATGAATGGTGAGTTGTTGTTGAGTAATTTAGAGTTTAATTATGAATATTATGCATGTCCGGTTAGATGGCCTACTTTGTCATCTAACTACGTTGTTTGATGTTTAATTTAATATTGATGTTATATTGATGTTATATTGATGTTATTGATTGATTATTATTGAATGTGGGAATCGGGCACTCTTGTTGCTGATCTCCCAATTGATTGATTGATTTATGCTTGCATGATGATTGATGAATATGGAGCCTTGGTATGTGTGTGCCACCTCTCGGGCAGCGTCGGGCTGTCGGGTTGATACCGGCATGACTGCCATAGGCTACCCCCAGCTCGCATGACGGAGATGTCATGGAGGGAAGGGGATAGTGAGGTACCTCGGGTGCGTGAGTAATGGGGTGTTATAAGAAGAACGATTGGGATCGTGATGGCGTTTGGAGCTACACCAAATAGAGTATCCTTATTGAATGGTCATATAGTTATGTGATGATAGCTTTATTTATGTTATTATTGTTGTTGTGTGTTTACTTGCTCAAAGGACTAAATCCAAGGAGCGTAGTGAATACTGTCGAGATCTATCGGATCCTCACTGGGCTTATGTATATAAGCTCACTCTCTATTAATGCATGTTTCAGGTGTACTTTCACAAGATTACGGGTACGTGCCTCCTGAAGAGGAGAATGTGGAAAATGTGCCTTTTGTGGATGAGTCATATGTTCCCGAGTCTTATCCATGACTTTATGTTGTTAAATGTCTTGTATATTAGTTTAATAGACTTTATATGCTTTACGGTTCTTAATGTAATAGATATTGAAAAGATGATGAACCAAATGATGTTAACTTAGCGGTTTCCTTTTGTCTATGGTTAAATTGTAGTTGTGTCTCAACTTACTTTTGAAATGTATGATAAAGTTGAGGTATTGTATGTCATGTTGGAACGGAGGCGTATAACGAAGATGTTTTATTGTATAATATGGTTGTGTTGTATGTTGTTGTTGTATTGAGGAATTACGGGATGTATGATGTTTAATGAGGTTGGTTTAGAACCTCGGAAATCTGTTTACTGTCGTTATGCCGCCGAAATTCCGTTGCGTCCTGACTGATCGTAGGTGGGGTCGAGTTGGGGCGTGACAGGGTAAGTTCCACTGCCTAGTTCTGGAAGCTAAGACATTGATGTTCAAAGGTCTGTTTCTTTCTTTAAACCAAAGAAAGAATGGTATATTCAACTTGACTCTATTCATGGCTTGATGGCATTGTTCTTTGTACTGATCTCTCTATTCTTTTGTGGTAGCACTAAAGAACAAATCTCTATTCTTGCTATGTTTTTTTGAAAGAAATTATTCTTTTAGGGTCTGTTTATCTATCTCAAATTCTTCTGTTAACATGTTTAATCCCATGTCAGAAGCTGTGGGGTTATGGTCAACAATAGATGATGTATCTATTGGTTCATTTTCTTGGTAAACTGGCCGAGTAGTCTGGTCTTCAATCTTGATCCTATATGGAATAGATTGACTGTAGGTTTTAGTGTGTCTAGATATCGAGGGAAGATCGACAAATCCTGTCGTAGGGTCAGAAATACTGACTCTGGAAATACTAGATGCAGATCTAGTTAGATGAGATTCTCTATCTCCTCTATTCATCCTAATACTGACAGTGCCATCCTCATACTGGATGATCTGTTCAATTCTACTATTTCTAAGGTTATGTTCTGGTACTAAAGGTCTGGTAGCATTTTTTATATTCCAATGTTCTGGTAAGGAAATATTTTTCCACTGGATAGTTTAGGGAATATTAACTATGGATCTGGTACGATCAACATGCCATAGGAGTGTTTCTCCTCTGTCTCTATTTCTAGTAACAGATTTGGTATTTAATCTCGTATTCATCAACTTATAATCAAGACGATAAATAATTTCATATGCATGGGTGCCAAATTCAACAACATAATTGAATGCTTTGATGTCTAAATTTTACACTTTCATGATATGGGGATCTGTAAGGGAAATGGTATAATTGGGAAAACAATCAAAAAATACTAGTCCATTACATAAACTAGTTTCAACTAATCCCAAAAGGGAGTCGTTGTATCTGAGAAATCTTTTATCACGTAAAGCAATAAAAATACTGGTATCTAAGCCTTCTCTGTATAATGGTTTAAATGCTACTTGAACATGTCCTATGTGAAGAAATCTATAACCAATCTTCTTAGCTTTTTCTATGGATTTCTGAGAAAATAATTGTAAGGACTGGTTATCACTTTCTAATGGAACTATTTCTTCTTTAGATCTAATGGTTCTAAGAGACTTGAAGTCAAAGACTCCGTTCTGGTAAACTTCTGTTATTTTCATCCTAGGTGGTTTCCAATTACTTAATTCTTGTTTTGTCTATGTTTCTTCTTTTTTAGCTATGGTATTACTGACTGTATCTATTGAGACGGAACTACTACTAGAAGCCATTACAACTAACTTATGTGATCTTGAACTAAAATCTTGTAGCCACCTAGACCCAGCCACCTTACTTACACCTAACTTATGCTCTCTGCAGGACTTACAACAGCACCTCACAGTCTAAGACTCACAAGAAGGCAGATAAGCAACGCACAAATAAGCTGCTCTGGCTCTGATACCAGAAACAGCCCAGGAAGTTATAGTTGAGGAAAGCCATAGAGAAAATTAAAGAAAGAAAGAAGAAAACAATAATAAAATAAATGAAACTAGGAATACATTGACTAGTATAAAATTCCCTAAATACAAAGAAAATATATAATCCTATTTATCCTTCTCTTGTAATTTCTAAATTCATCTAGGTACGACCACCTGCCTCATGTGCGTCTTATGCCCTATGCGCGTCTTACTATAGTACCTAACACCCTAGATCATGGCAGTAAATGACAAAATAAAATAAATATTCAAACGAATTTCCTTTGGCTTTTTGGGAAATCCACACCCATCAACGGACTTGAGATGTCTTTACCAGTTGTCGTTTGAACTGGACTAGCTAAAGTTTCATGGAATTCTTCAGTAACCATTGACTTTAGTGAGGAGAAGTCTTACCGTTGCATCTTCATATACATACATATATATATATATATATATATATATATATATATATATATATTATTTTTGCCCATTCTTATCTATATTAGAATAATCATATTCAAACAACTTTTAAATATTTGTAGTTTGGTCCCCAAAAGTTTTGGTAATTATAATTTGACCCTAAAACTTTCAAAAATTATACTTTTTTCCCGAATACCAATATAGATGACTTTTAACACCTTAAAGCCACCAACCGCATTATATAAGCTTCTGGCGAACTTATTCATGATACTTATCAGTGTGTGACTTTCTAGATTCATAACCGCATACCGATGAGGGACCGACAAACCTCCTTATCTATTTCAGAAATGTCTCCGCCATTTCTCGAAATACCCTCATGTTCATGAGTGACACACTAGCAACAAACGTACCATGAAAATGTATACGATAAAGAAGACTTTGTCTATTTATGAATTCATTTATTGTCAAGAATTACCGTGCAGTCCGATCTTTCTATTAAATCACCCCAATGGAGAAAGGACGATGAATCGGTTAAGTCCACTTTCGATACTGTGAATAGATCTAAAACGGTGAAATGAGAAATGACTGCTATGGAAAAACCCATTTCTATCAATTCATACTTGCCTTGGCCAAGGACTTCTTTGTTTAACTACCAACTTTAGATATCACAGGACATCTACTCTCATCGGAGGTTTAACATATCCTATCTCGACAATTACCTGTCAGTCTATATCAAAAGACTAAAATGCAAAAGGCCGTAACTTACCTTATAAAGGGTGGGTATTGTCCAGAAGCAATATTTAGCCCTTGATATATTAGGCAACCGTAATTTCTCAAGTCTGAGGATTAATTTGTACAATTCTCAACTAAATAGTCAACTATTAACCTGAACTCATGTAGTTCACTATTTATTATCAAATTTAATGATCTGTACTACAAACAATCACTCATATATATATAAGTCCACATCTCATGTTGTTTTGACACTTCGCATGCCATCCTTTATCATTAACATCATTATGCTAATCAAAGATAATTATATATGAGAATCCGTACTCGACTATTCTAGTCCCGGTCAAACAATTTGAAGGGTTATGATTCTTAATATTTATCATATCGAAGTAAAACAGCGAAGTACTCTAAACCCTCTTAGAATGCTTTTACTTCTTTGGTAAATATTAGGGACATATTCATTTCAAAGAGGAGAAAATGAATATCCAAAAACATCGTTGTGTATAAAACATATATTCATATTAAAAACCCTAATTAGGTCATCAAAGATATAACATTAGGGCATATCCCTAACAATATAGTTATGTGAGTTAGTTATATATTAGATATATTACCTATGTACTTATTATATATCTTTCATAAAACTTGCATGACATATAATAGTGAGTGGGTGTATGTACCTATAGATGGCAAGTGGTCCTAGAACACGCGGTAATCATAGGGATGGGGAAGAAGATGGTAGAAAGAAATAGGGTCGAACCACAGTAGGGGATCAAGTGCTATAGTAGATGGCAGCCACTATGGTCCAGATAGCCTGGGTTACGAATAGGCAACCACCTGGAAGTTTAGGTATTAGCAGCGGTGAAGGTGGTAGAAATCGAGCAGGTAGCAGCTATGGAAATAAAGGTAATCAGGGAAATGATACACTCAAGGAGTTCTTGACTTACAACCTCTTAAGTTCATGGGTCAACTAGATGATGAGAAAGCAAAGTATTGGCTCTCCCAAATTAAGAAAATCTATGCTGCAATGGACTACACGAATGAGAGAAAAATCACATTTGCAGTCTTTCAGTTGTAGGGTAATGCTGAAACGTGGTGGAATACAGTAAGTGGTCAATGGGAGACTCAACACACCCCAAACACTTGGAGAAATTTTGTTAATGTGTTCAAGGGTAAATATATATCTAAGATTTCTAGAGATAGGAAGATGAATGATTTTATGTATTTAGGACAGGGTGGTATGTCAGTGGCTGAATACGAGACCAAATTTGATAAACTTTCTCAGTATGCACCGCATATGGTACAGACTCCGACCACAAAGATTTGGATATTTACTCAAGGACTGAGACTTGAAATTCAAGATAGGTTGGCAATTGCTGAGTTTGACACTTATGACGCTGTTTTTACTGCTGTATCGAGGCTAGAAGAGAAGAAGTTGGCAATGAAGTTTGGCATGGCTTAACAGAACAATAGGTGTAACACCCCGTGTAATATCCCACATCGACTGGCGAGGATACTGGGTTGCTAGATATATTGGGAAGTGTCCCTGTATTGTGCACACGCATTTTCTCGAGTATTGGTTCCCTTTGTGGCTTGCTGGGGAGGCAACAAAACCGTGAGGGGCCCAATATGTTAACCCAAAGCGGACAATATGTGCATATGTGGTATGTGGCGTCGCTGGTGGGCCTCTACCCTTTGGGGTATTCGCTTAACCTGGGTGTTACAAAAGGTGGTATTAGAGCTTAGTTAGCTCTCAGCCGGGACAGGGTCCTCGGTCTGTCGGGTAGTAACCCTTGCGTGTATGCTTGTTAGGCGTGTCTTGAAGGTGTGTGCCTGTATGTGAGATTGCATGTCTTGATTTGAATGTGTTTACCTATGTGATATAGTTGTGAATTATGTGTTAAATGTGTGCCAAATGAAGTGAAGTGGCTAATTGTGAAACGAAGTGACTCGACTTTATGGATTTTTACCTACTTGAACTTTTGATTGTCATGTGTGTATTTGAGTGTCTTGGAATAAGTTGTGTTGTGATTTGTGTTTGAATTACTTTGTCGATTAACTGGTTACTATAAACTCTTTTATAATCTTGGTTGCAAGATAGCTTAGAGAATATTTGTATATATGTGATATCCTGGCATTAATGCATAACCCGTTGAAATGGTAAAAAATCTTCTTCCTTCCCCTAAAGTGAGGTGATTGGTAGCAGTCATTCCGTTATGTGGACTAGCAAGAATGAGGAGCATTTGATCGACCCTTTATTTGGGAGTTGGTGTTTATATTTGGAGTTTGATTATTGGAATTCCTCTAAGGTATTCTCTTTTACTCAGCAGTCATAAATAAGTGGATTTCCTTGGGGTTTCTACATGGTGGTTCTTATCGGGGTATTCTTTTGGTATTTTCTTATTGGCACTTCTCGTCGAACTTAGTATTTGAGATTCTAATTAGACTTCTTGTCCTGTGATATCTACGGTATTCTATGGAGCTCGCATTGGGTTTTTGATTGGCATTTTAGGACAATATTATCAGTCTGAATACTTATTGGATTTTTATTGAAGATCTCTTATTGGTATTTTCTTAACATCCTTATTCGGAACTTTGGACGGAATTTCTTATTCGACACACCCACCGGGCACCTTATATGGTGATTGTAATTAGCGGAGTTCTTGTTCAGACTTCTAGATGTCATTTCTAATAGGAGCCTTTATTTGGCTACCTTTCTCGGGATTTCTTATGAGGATTTCTTTTCGGTGTTCTTGATAAATTCCTTGGTGGTATTCTTATGTAATATTCTTAATGATATTCTTGTTCAATTACTTCTCTTTGGCAACAGTTTTGACCAAAGTTGCTACAGCAGCTGGGGAGTTCTTTTGAGAATAAGGAATTGCGAGGACGCAGTTATTTTAAGGGGGGAAGGATGTAACACCTAAGCCGAGCATGAAAATTTTTCTATTTCTTTTTCTAAATTTCATATTTTTTCTTTAATACTTGCTATTTTAGATGCATATATCCATTGAGTTTGCGTGCATAGCATATCGGGAGCAACGGGAAAAACATCGTAAGCGAGCATAATGAATAGTGAAAAATTTTCAGCAAATTTTCAGCTTTTTCAACTTAAATTACTTGACCCATTTTGCTTAAAATTTGATTCAAATACTCCAAGAACTTGACCCAATGCTTGACCCAATTGACCCTTTGACCTTTGACCTTTTTATTTGTTATATTTTTAAGCAAATAACAAGCCAAAATAAAACACAAAAACTAGAGAAAAAAGGGCCATTTGGCCATGAGTTTCAAAGCCATCTTCAAACAAATTTTTCTTTCAATTTTCTTGCTCCATTGCTTCTAGGAGTGCTCAAAGGACTTTATTAGGACCTCAACAAACCTTCTTCCTCTTGCATTAAGGTGAGGGAATGCATCTATACTTGTTTATTTTCAATTCTAACTTCAAACTTTATTTTTATGATCTATCAATATATTGGTTATTTATGCTTGTTTATGATTCAAATACCTTCTATTGTTCTCATAGAACATTAGTTTATAGTTAGATTGCAAGGTTTATGGCTAGAAATGCAAAATGCAAGTTGGGAAAAATGATGAATAGTGATTATAAATAGTAAAATTTGGAAATTGGGGTTTTCATTCTGAATTATGTTCTAATGCTTTGGTTAGGTGCTAGAAGTGCTTAGGAGACTAAATGTAACATTTAAATGGATTTTGGATAGTTATAATTGATAAATTTGAATTGGAATATAAAGGGCAATTTGCGTGTTTTGGTCTGTTTGGTTATTTTGAGTGTTTTGGGTGCTCGTAGAGCTTTATTATGGTTGGTTAGAGATTAGTGAATGCGTAGCATGCTCGTAGTATGCTTCCGTTGCTCGAAAAATAGCATTTTAGTTGGAATCGTAAAGGGCTCATTTGACCAAGTGTCGACTTTGCTCAGTTTAAGTATTGGTATAGTCTTGTATGTGCATGGAAGCACTTTTGGCGTGGTTATGGCATTGATTGGGTGTCCGGTTAGCATAGCTATAGTTCAAATGCACTAGGTGGACTTTCAGGCTTTTGTTTGGGAAGTGAGGTTTCGTCCTATAGAGTCATGCCTTAATGTGTCTAGGAATGAGTAGTGAAATCGGATTTCAATTCTCGTAGTTCACTTGAATGTAGTAACTTGAGAAAGCTAGAGGAATAAATAGTATTTTGGTTGAGTTTTGTGGTTTTGGGGCAAATGGGTGTTGTAGTGCTTACATTGGGTGCCATAAGTGTTGTAGTAGCTAGATTGATGCCCAAAGTGGATAGGTGTGATTAGAGTTTGTTATGGTAGGTTGGAATGCAAAGGGCCGAGATAGTGTGTTTGTGGTTAAAGGTTAGTTGCTTGGATTAAGTATCATGAATGTTAAATTGACCAATTGTATGCTCGGATGTGGTAGAATGTAGGTTGAACTCGTGAGAGTTGATTGATCATAAAAGGGGCTTTTTGATGGTTTTTGGATCATTGTGTATGTTGGGTGCCATGGAGGGTTCAATTGAGGTTCCCAAGTGATTTTAGATTATTTTGAGATCTTGAGATGTGCTTTGTTTAATTTTTAAGTAGATTAGCTTGGTTTTGTCTTAATGTTTATTCTTTTAGTTATTAGTTTTGAGAGACTTATGTTAAAAAAGAATAAGATTGGCTAGTGTGTCCTTGAATTGGTCATTACTTAATGGGTTTAGTTATATGATAGATATGGCAAATATGTCTAGTATGTTAAGGGTTGTTAAATGATTGTTTTTATTGAATGCTTTTGTACTTGTCTATAGTTGATTAATTAGTAGTTTGATAGTGGGATGAATTGTTTAGTTGTATTGTGTGAACTAAATTGTAAATGTTATGTAGATTGCTAGTTTTGGTGCTAGGGGATATTAGAAGAGTTCGTGGGCTATTGAGGTGAGGGAGTTGCATCTTATTTGCATTTCACTATTGTATATTGAATATGTTAAATAGTTTTGTTGATATTAATATGATTTACGGTATTCTAAGAAGATTTGTAAGTTTTATACTTACAACAATCAGTTTAATGCTTAATGATCATTATTGTGATTTTATTCTTCTCAAATAGTAAATGTGTGAGGACAACATCTTTTGTTGTTCCTCGATTATGTGTTTATCGGCTTACCTTGTTATATTGCTTTTATTAATGCTTCTTGTGTTATCGAAATGATGGTTGTGCAACCTTATCATCGGGCCGGATGCGATGGGCCACTTTGGGCTGCAGCGGGCTTGCCAGGGTTGGTTGTTCTAGCTCCGTACCCTATTCCTTCACTCGCCTGGTCCGGAGATTTCTAGGGGGTATTGGGTCATAGGTATCGCGTACATCCGGAGTACCTATTGGTGTAAGGGATGCCGGATATCGAGACTATGTTCGTGGTTCGTGGATTGAGGCTCGTAAATCCAAGATTTAGAGTGATAAGGGTTATCGATCGTATCCTTTTAAAGTATGGTATTACAATTGTTATTCATTGTTTATTTATTGTGTTAATTGTGTTAAACTGCTGCATTGCACGAACCTCGGTATACAATTCTCATTTCCCCTTCCCTCATTGAGATACATTATTTGTATACTCACTCCTCATCATGAATCTTTCAGGTTATAGCCAAAGGAAGTGTAATTCGTGATCACGTGATAGTTCGTGCTTGAAGAGTGGCCTTACGTGTTATGTGGCTTGAGCTATAAAAGTTGTAAAGTTTTACTTTCATGAATTGTATATACTTAATGTAGGAGAGAAATATAATTAAGCTTAACCAGGTCATAGAGTGCTTTGATAACCTAGTTTATGTAATAGCTTAATGAGGTTTGAGTTTAATGCATGTATGGATTTGTAGTATGTTTGGACACGGTACTAGTCCATTTATATGTTGTGTGCAGGTAAACTGTTTGTCCTATAAATAGGAAAAACTCCGTCCGTGTCTCCTCGTATTTCGTGACTTGGGTTTTGGATCGCGTTGTGTTTAGTGGATATATAGAGCTCCTATTTCCATGAGGGAGTGGGGCGTTATAGGTGGTATCAAAGCCGACCCGGTCATTGGCCAGCGAGAACGCTGGGTCCCTAAAAGGGGGGAGGGGGGGTGGGTGTAATATTCCACATCGAGTGGCGAGGGTGCTGGGCTACTAGATATATTGAGAAGTGTCCCTATATCGTGCACACATGTTTTCCCGAGTATTGGTTCCCTTTGTGGCTTGCTTGGGGAGGTAACAAAATCATGAGGGACATAAATGTGGTAACCCAAAGTGGACAATAAGTGCATATGTGGCGTCGCTGGTGGGCCTCTACCCTTTGGGTTATTCGCTTAGCCGGGGCATTATACACCGATCCCTCACGAGACCGGAGCCCCAATCCAATACCCCATGGCACAAAAAATGAGAAAAAACGGGCAGAGTTTGCCCTATCTCTAGCCTTAACTGGTTACTTGTAAACAAAAGATGAAACCATAAACCATATACTATAACATTCTCAACAACTCTAAACTTCAACCACGCAACCTTCCCAACACTAAAACCATCCAAGCCTTATACCATGACAATATAACATATAAGCATGCAAAATCAAATCTATTGAAACTCTGTGTTTTAAATCCGCTTATCTTACCACTCTAATCATATTTACCTTTCTTTCTTATAAATTTAGTCAAACAACCAACTAACTTCCACTCGCCACACAAGTATGCAATACTAAACATTATGGCAAAGTATAAGGTTATTACAATCCATCTACTAACTATTAAATCATGCCTATCCTACCATTCTAACAAACTAATAATACAAACTCAAATTTCAAATCTATTACATCCATGAATTATATACAAGTCCAACTAAACCATAAATGAAATACAATATCATAAAGGTACAATAATACAAAACTACACATAACTCCGAGCACGTAATATACAAGACTCCCCAATCTCGAGCAATCAAGGAATAGTTTTACTTCTTCCTCTCAATCTTCAAAGAATCAAACCTGAAATGATTAGAAAGAGGGGTGAGCATACAACACATGTATACTCAGTAAGGGAGGGAACCATTAACTAGGGATGTTTTCGAAATCCCTTTTCGTGCAATGCAACAATTCATTGCCAAACTAGCAACAAAGAAAGACAATAAGCAATTAAGCAATTATACTACAATCATTAAAAATGATATTGATCAATAACCCTTATCTCTCTAATCTCTCAAACCACGAACCTCGATCTCGATATGTCGGCATCCCTTTACACCAATGGGTACTCCAGATGTACCCAATACCTACGACCCACACCCCTTGACATACTTCATACTAGGCGAGTGAGGGACTAGGGTACGGAGTCAGGGCAACTAACAGTAACAAGTCCGATACCGCCCAGCGAGGCCTATTGCATCCGTCCCGAATGATGAGGTTGTGCAACCGTCGATTCGATAACACAAGAAGCAATAACAATAGCAATGTAAGACAATAAAAGCTAATAACACATAATTGAGGGACAACAAATTAGGTTGCCCTCACATACAACATGGTAACCAATAAGCACACACCACTTTAACAATTATACTAAATCACACAATCTATGAGTAATGAAATAAACTATTATGCACATCAGGATGAAAACTCCCTCACCTTGGATTAGGCTGTCATACCCCGACCCTGACCCATCACTAGGCTAAGGCCGAAACATGACGTTTGTAACTCTTATTCCTGAGATTAACAACTTAATAGGTTTAAAACCTGTGAGTATTAATTTGATAACCTATACATCTATTATAAATACCATAAGAAGATTGAAAAGACTTCTAAAATTCTCCTAAAACATCGGCCTTAAAAGATTGCATCACCCTATTACGTAATTACAAGACTTGAATTCATACATTCCATCATCCCTAAACTTAGGTATCATAAGATTAATAACCTAACTTAACTAGGTGTCTAATAATCCAAAAGAATATTACAGTATAATCAGTTGAACAAATTTACAAAATCCTCTCTTTTCAACAAGAAATTCATCTTCATAGGTAAGCACGTAGATCAACTAGGATAGAAATCCATCATAACACATCAATATAGGTTGCAACTACATAGGAGTTTGTTCGGCTAATCGTCACCTGAAATTGTTAGAAAGAAGGGTGAGCTAGATCCTCGCGTATAGCTCAGTGAGGAGGAAAACAAGGAAGGGTTTTCACAATGGTTTATCTTTTCTTAATCAATTTGATAAATCATGTCATGCATCTACCCACGCAAACTATCCTTGACACAAGCCTTCAATCAACAATGAGAGGGTCGAGGTATACCGGCAAACCCGGAGGTCCCGTCACTTCCTCTATTAATAATGGTTACAAGATATACAATCAAGCCTTAGCAATATTTAACAACCTAGACCTTCCAAGATATAACTGGGTCTCAACCCGTAGGAGGATCAATGAGTCTTGAAAGAGAAGGGAAAGATAACATTTGGTAGGCGAGATATACCAGGAAGCCCTACCTTTGACTGGAGGTCTCGTTACTACCTCAATAGGCGAGATATACCGGCGAGCCCGTTGCTTCCCGGAGGGCTCGTTGCTGCTGCATTCATTAATGGTTGCAATCGACACTTGCATTTACAATTCATATACATCTACATAAGCTAGTAAGTCTAGTCAATCATATAACACATTCGAGTACATTCTATATTTCGCATCATGTAAACCTGCCAAGCATTTATCTTGTACTCATATGGACATATAACACATACAATATCTAGCTTGTAAGCTCCTCTAGTACTAGCACATAATAACAAGAATTTGCAAATTAACCACTCAAACAATATCATCTACCAACAGCGCACATTAAACACACTAAACAAATCCTATACTCCTACATTAGCCAAACTTAGGAGGTAAATTTGCCTACTTTTACAAACTCCAATTAATCTGATTTTAGTCTAGAATCGAAACTTATCGAAGCTAGATAGTTCTAGAATCAAACGGAATGCAATTCGGAGTTGAATTGAGTGAGTTATGGCCTTTAGAAAAATGTTGCGCAAATCTATCAAACCCGAAACCTCTCCAGCAGACGACCCCCCCTCCCACCGGTCGACCTGTGGACTAGGGGTCGACCTGTGGACTAGGGGTCGTCTGGTCATGCCAAATCTATTTGTGAACACTACAATGCAGCAAATGCACGAAATTTCCTTTTCTTGTTTCCTTTGCTATGCCACTCAAAGCCATCTCTTAACCATTTCACCAAACATAAATTCCATACAACTACAACTCCAAAATCACAACTTAACAAGCTATAAAAATCCTTCAACATAAATGCAACAAGAACACCAAGAAAACCAACTAAGTCTTAATGTTCTTGACTTCTATTTTCATGTATTGCAAGCAATTCAATCCTACTAACACATGAATAGAACTTCTCTCCCCTCAAATTCAAACTCCTTAACTCATCAAAATTCTCAAATACATATATATGAAATAAGCCCTAGCTCATACAATACATAGAACTCAAAACATATTTCAAACTCTTAGTGTATGCATTATGAGCAAAAATAATCAACAAATATACATATTCCCATCTTGAATGAACTTAAAAAAAACTTTTCAAAACATCCATCACTTTGCCTTAGAGTTTGAGATGTAAATGGAGTAACAACACTTGAAGAAAAGCTAGAAAATGCAAAAGAGAAGCTCGAAAATGGCTAAACTTCTTCTTCTTCTTCC
Source organism: Ehretia macrophylla (assembly GCA_037974665.1). NCBI lineage: Eukaryota > Viridiplantae > Streptophyta > Magnoliopsida > Boraginales > Ehretiaceae > Ehretia > Ehretia macrophylla. The sequence goes on from CM075773.1 coordinate 76,725,017, forward strand.
TCATCTTCTTCTCTTCTCTTCTCATTTCTCTCTTTCTTTTCTCCTTGGTCGAATTTTTGAGTATGTGTGTGTAGTGTGTATGTGTGTGCTGCAGTGTTTTTGGTGTGTATGTGTGTGGTATGATGTGTGTGTTTTGTTAGATTTTTTAGGTGAGATATTTTTCTAATATGCCAAATGACTAGAGTGCCCTCGAACTAATGTCTATTTTCTAGCTTCCCATCTTGTTATATCCTAACTAATTTAGTTAGCTATTGTGACGTAAAAGAATTTAATTTTTTCCTACGATATCTAAAATATCCAAATGCACGTAGATTGAGACAAACACACACAAATCAAAATAACAGCATATAAATTGTTATAAAGGCATATTAAATGATACAAAAATATATGAAATGTTATGAAATGCACACGAGCTCTATACGAGCTCTGTACGGCTCGGTATGGGGTCTCACATCCTTCCTGCCTTAACAGAATTGCGCCCTCGCAATTCCTAGATACTAATAGTAACCAGGAGGTCAACTACTGAGATATATTGAAACTCCTATTAACGATGACAAGTCTACACACCTCAAACTCAAGCTTTAAAATATATCATATGCCTCAAACCTGATAGTCATTATTGTAGCAAGAATGGAGTCAACGATTTAAATCACCTAGTTCAACTAATCATCCTTAATAGCCCCGAAAGTGGATTAATAAATTTCTAAAACCTTTACTCAACTTCAAGAGAACTTCCAATTATGAATCAACTTCTCCTAATAATAATATTACACTCGTAGCAGGAAGCGGTTCCTACCTTTAAACCACCGCAATTATACTTGCGGGTACCCTTGTTATAAACAAATTTTCCAAGCCTGAACCCATCAGGTTGTAATTAGTACTTATAGCCTATGTTCAAAGATTTTAACAAAGAGTTTTCGTGAGACTAACAAGTAACACTCAAAGTTTACTAAGATATCGTCTAGCACCAAGTGGCTTTGAATGCTTACCCTTAATCCCTCAAATAATTTAATCTCTTACCATTAAATAGGTAGGTAAATGTCCTTAGTCATAGATTCATCCAACTATGGCTCTTAGGTTTAAAATTTAAACTCCAAATGAACTTTAATATGTCCATCCCAGTCAATAATAATATACATACCTTATAGTACAACTTGTTTCATTCTTGTACGCTCATCAATAATATTTCAAATGGACTCATTCTTGAATAACCTCAAGTTCCAACCCTTTAGCCAAGATTAAATTCCACAAGTACAATAATCAAGTTCCCAAGGATACACTAGCAATACCATGATAATTCTAAGATCACGACCCATCTCACCAAGCCCTAACCTTCACGACTTCACTCATACAATGACGCGCAACTACTTCCTATTAGTCTATTAACATTCGAATAACTTGACACTTCAATCAATTTTAGGGAGATAACTTCGATAAATAATTATTCTATCCTAATTAATTCCACTCTTGCATCTAAACATCATTGGCGTAACTTCCACAATTCACTTTTTAGATACCAAATCATAATCTTAACATAAACTTAGTAAAACTGAAATAAAACCCAATGGGACCTATATCATAATCCACAAGCAATTGTGGTACAATTATAAGTTACACACATAAGACTAGCACATAAGGTCTGGGGTTTCATTCAAGTCTAAATTCACATATATTACTCTATGTCTATTATCCCTAAAGATGTCTTACTACCGATAACATTTAACACATATAACAGAGAGTCATGACCGAGGGTACAAGTTAAGTAGATCCTAAATTCACTATTAACCCTTTTAGACATAACTTACACTCCCAAATGCATTGCAACACTGGATTTTGCTAACGACTCAAGTCTTAATCTTATCAGAACTAAGACTAATTACCTAATGTATATCACATATCTTAACCACATATACTACATAAATCCTTCCTTCACCAATACTTCAAACTCTCTAAACAGTTATAGCACGATTATATTCTTACCCAACATAAAGAATTCATATAAGCAAGAAGCAGTTATATCATGGAAGTCACATAAAATTCACATAAGCACGTATAACAAGTAAGTTTATGTAACCATATCAAACACATAAGTCCACGTAAGCATACATAGACTTCCAAACATGTTCCTATCCTAGGTCTTTTACCCGCAGACCAGCGGTTCCATGCCCAGCTTCCACCTAGCTAACTAGCTAAGCTCTGATACCACTTAAAGGTATCACGCCCCGACCCTAACCCATCGCTAGGCTAAGGCCGAAACATGACGTTTGTAACTCTTATTCCTGAGATTAACAACTTAATAGATTTAAAACCTGTGAGTATTAATTTGATAACCTGTACATCTATTATAAATACCATAAGAAGATTGACAAGACTTCCAAAATTCTCCCAAAACATCGGCCTTAAAAGATTGCATCACTCTGTTACATAATTACAAGACTAGAATTCATACATTCCATCATCCCTAAACTTAGCTATCATAAGATTAATAACCTAACTTAACTAGGTGTCTAATAAACCAAAAGAATATGACAGTATAATTAGTTGAACAAATTTACAAAATCCTCTCTTTTCAACAAGAAGTTCATCTTCATAGGCAAGCACGTAGATCAACTGGGATAGAAATCCATCACAACACATCAATATAGCTTGTAACTACATGGGAGCTTGCTCGACTAATTGTCACCTGAAATTGTTAGAAAGATGGGTGAGCTAGATCCTCGCGTATAGCTCAGTGAGGAAGAAAACAAGGAAGGGTTTTCACAATGGTTTTATCTTTTCATAATCAGTTTGATAAATCATGTCATGCATCTATCCACGCAAACTATCCTTAACACAAGCCTTCAATCAATAATGATGGGGCTGATATATGCCGACAAACTCGGAGGTCCCGTCACTTCCTCTATTAATAATGGTTACAAGATATACAATCAAGCCTTAGTAACATTTAACAACCTAGCCCTTCCAAGATATCAATGGGTCCCGACCCATAGAAGGATCAATAAGTCTTGAAAGAGAAGGGAAAGATAACATTTGGTAGGCAAGATATACCAACAAGCCCTACCTCTAACTGGACGTCTCGTTACTACCTCGGTAGGCAAGATATACCGGCGAACCCGTTGCTACCCGGAGGTCTCGTTGCTACCGCATTCATTAATGGTTGCAACCGACACGCGTATTTACAATTCATATACATCTACATAAGCTAGTAAGTCTAGTCAATCATATAACACATTTGAGTACATTCTCTATTTCGCATCATGTAAACGTGCCAAGCATTTATCTTGTACTCATATGGACATATAACACATACAATATCTAGCTTGTAAGCTCCTCTAGTATTACCACATAATAACAAGAATTTGCAAGTTAACCACTCAAACAATATCATCTACCAACAACGCACATTGAACACACTAAACAAATCCAATACTCCTATATTAGCCTAATTTAGGAGGTAAATTTTCCTACATTTCCAAACTCCAATTAATTTTATTTTAGTCTATAATCGAAGCTTGTCGAAAGTAGATAGTTCTAGAATCAAACGGAATGCAATTCGGAGTTGAATTGAGTGAGTTATGGCCTTTAGAAAAACGTTGCGCAAATCTGTCAAACCTGAAACCTCTCCAGCAGACGACCCCCCCTCCCACCGGTCGACCGGTGGACTAGGGGTCGTCCGGTGCTGCCAAATCTGTTTGTGAACGCTACAATGCAGCAAATGCATGAACTTTATTTTTCTTGCTTCCTTTGCTATGCCACTCAAAGCCATCTCTTAACCATTTCACCAAACATAAATTCCACACAACTACAACTCCAAAATCACAACTTAACAAGCTATAAACATCCTTCAACATAAATTCAACAAGAACACCAAGAACACCAACTAAGTCTTAATGTTCTTGACTTCCATTTTCATGTATTGCAAGCAATTCAATCCTACTAACACATGAATAGAACTTCACTCCCCTCAAATTCAAACTCCTTAACTCATCAAAATTCTCAAATACATATATATGAAATAAGCCCTAGCTCGTACAATATATAGAACTCAAAACATATTTCAAACTCTTAGTGTATGCATTATGAGCAAGAATAATCAACAAATATATATATTCCCATCTTGAATGAACTTTAAGAAAAACTTTTCAAAACATCTCTCACCTTTGCCTTAGAGTTTGAGATGTAAATGGAGTAACACCACTTGAAGAAAAGCTAGAAAATGCAAAAGAGAAGCTCGAAAATGGCTGAACTTCTTCTTCTTCTTCCTCATCTTCTTCTATTCTCTTCTCATTTCTCTCTTTCTTTTCTCCTTGGTCGAATTTTTTAGTATGTGTGTGTAGTATGTATGTGTGTGCTGCAGTGTTTTAGTGTGTATGTGTGGTGTGTTGTGTGTGTTTTGTTAGATTTGTTGGGTGAGATATTTTTCTAAGATGCCAAATGACTAGAGTGCCCTCGAACTAATGTCTATTTTATAGCTCGACATCTTGTTATATCCTAACTAATTTAGTTAGCTATTGTGATGTAAAAGAATTTAATTATTTTCTACGATATCTAAAATATCCAAATGCACGTAGATTGAGACAAACGCACACAAATCAAAAATAAAAGCATATAAATTGATATAAAGGCATATTAAATGATACAAAAATATATGAAATGTTATGAAATGCACACGAGCTCTATACGAGCTCTATACGGCTCGGTACGGGGTCTCACATCCTCCCCGCCTTAACAGAATTGTGCCCTCGCAATTCCTAGATACTAATAGTAACCGGGAGGTCAACTACTAAGATATATTCAAACTCCTATTAACGATGACAAGTCTACACACCTCAAACTCAAGGTTTAAAATATATCATATGCCTCAAACCTGATAGTCATTATTGTAGCAAGAATGGAGTCAACGATTTAAATCACCTAGTTCAACTAATCATCCTTAATAGCACTGAAAGTAGATTAATAAATTTCTAAAATTCAAGAGAACTTCCAATTATGAATCAACTTCTCCTAATAATAATATTACACTCGTAGTAGGAAGCGGTTCCCACCTTTAAACCACCGCAATTATACTTGCGGGTACCCTTGTTATCAATAAATTTTCTAAGCCTGAACCCATCAGGTTGTAATTAGTACTTATAGCCTATGTTCAAAGATTCTAACGAAGAGTTTTCGTGAGACTAGCAAGTAACACTCAAAGTTTACTAAGATATCGTCTAGCACCAAGTGGCTTGGAATGTTTACCCTTAATCCCTCAAATGATTTCATCTCTTACCATTAAATAGGTAGGTAAATGTCCTTAGTCATAGATTCATCCAACTATGGCTCTTAGGTTTAAAATTTAAACTCCAAATGAACTTTCATATGTCCATCCCAGTCAATAATAATATACATACCTTATAGTACAACTTGTTTCATTCTTGTACACGCATCAATAATATTTCAAATGGGCTCATTCTTGAATAACCTCAAGTTCCAACCCTTTAGCCAAGATTAAATTCCACAAGTACAATAATCAAGTTCCCAAGGATATACTAGCAATACCATGATAATTCTAAGATCACGGTCCATCTCACCAAGCCCTAACCTTCACGACTTCACTCTTACAATGACGCGCAACTACTTCTAATTACTCTATTAACATTCGAATAACTTGTCACTTCAATCAATTTCAGGGAGATAACTTCGATAAATAATTATTCTATCCTAATTAATTCCACTCTTGCATCTAAACATCATTGGCTTAACTTCCACAATTCACTTTTTAGATACCAAATCATAATATTCATATCAACTTAGTAAAACTGAAACGAAACCCAATGGGACCTATATCATAATCCACAAGCAATTGCGGTACAATTATAAGTTACACACATAAGACTAGCACATAAGGTCTGGGGTTTCATTCAAGTCTAAATTCACATATATTACTCTATGTCTATTATCCCTAAAGATGTCTTAGTACCGATAACATTTAACACCTATAACAGAGAGTCATGACCGAGGTACAAGTTAAGTAGACCTTAAATTCACTATTAACCCTTTCGGACATAACTTACACTCCCAACTGCATTGCAACACTGGATTTTGCTAACGACTCAAGTCTTAATCTTATCAGAACTAAGACTAATTACCTAATGTATGTCACATATCTTAACCACATATACTACATAAATCCTTCCTTCACCAATACTCCAAACTCTCTAAACAGTTATAGCACGATTACATTCTTATCTAGCATATAGAATTCATATAAGCAAGAAGCAGTTATGTCATGGAAGTCACATAAGATTCACATAAGCACGTATAGCACGTAAGTTTATGTAACCATATCAAGCACATAAGTCCACGTAAGCATACATAGACTTCCAAACATGTTCCTATCCTAGGTCTTTTACCCAGAGACCAGAGGTTCTACGCCCGGTTTGCGCCTAGCTAACTAGCTAAGCTCTAATACCACTTAAAGGTGTCACGCCCAGACCCCGACCCATCATTAGGCTAAGGCCAAAACATGATGTTTGTAACTCTTATTCCTCATATTAACAACTTAATAGGTTTAAAACCTGTGAGTATTAATTTGATAACTTGTACATCTATTATAAACACCATAAGAATATTGACAAGACATCAAAAATTCTCCCAAAACATCGGCCTTAAAAGATTGCATCACTCTGTTACGTAATTACAAGACTAGAATTCATACATTCCATCATCCCTAAACTTAGGTATCATAAGATTAATAACCTAACTTAACTAGGCTAGGTGTCTAATAAACCAAAAGAATATGACAGTATAATCAGTTGAACAAATTTATAAAATCCTCTCTTTTCAACAAGAAGTTCATCTTCATAGGCAAGCACGTAGATCAACTAGGATATAAATCCATCACAACACATCAATATAGCCTGCAACTACATGGGAGCTTGCTCAGCTAATCATCACTTGAAATTGTTAGAAAGAGAGGTGAGCTAGATACTCACGTATAGCTTAGTGAGGAAGAAAACAAGGAAGGGCTTTCACAATGGTTTTATCTTTTCGTAATCAGTTTGATAAATCATGGCATGCATCTATCCACGCAAACTATCCTTAACACAAGCCTTCAATCAACAATGAGAGGGTCGATATATACCGACAAACTCAGAGCTCCCGTCACTTCTTCTATTAATAATGGTTACAAGATATACAATCAAGCCTTAGTAACATTTAACAACCTAGCCCTTCTAAGATATCACTGGGTCCCGACCCGTAGGAGGATCAATAAGTCTTGAAAGAGAAGGGAAAGATAACATTTGGTAGGCGGGATATACCAGCAAGCCCTACCTCTAACTGGACGTCTCGTTACTACCTCGGTAGGTGAGATATACCGGCGAGCCCGTTGCTACCCGGAGGTCTCGTTGCTACCCGGAGGTCTCGTTGCTACCCGGAGGTCTCGTTGCTACCGCATTCATTAATGGTTACAACTGTCACGCGTATTTACAATTCATATACATCTACATAAGCTAGTAAGTCTAGTCAATCATATAGCACATTCGAGTACATTTTACATTTTGCATCATGTAAACGTGTCAAGCATTTATCTTGTACTCATATGGACATATAACACATACAATATCTAGCTTGTAAGCTCCTCTAGTATTACCACATAATAACAAGAATTTGTAAGTTAACCACTCAAACAATATCATCTACCAATAGCGCACATTAAACACACTAAACAAATCCAATACTCCTACATTAGCCTAACTTAGGAGGTAAATTTTCCTAGTTTTCCAAACTCCAATTAATCGAATTTTAGTCTATAATCGAAGCTTATCGAAAGTAGATAGTTCTAGAATCAAACAGATGCAATTCGGAGTTGAATTGAGTGAGTTATGGCCTTTCGAAAAATGTTGCGCAAATCTGTCAAACCCAAAACCTCTCCAGCGGATGACCCCTTCTCCCACCGGTCGACCGGGGGACTAGGGGTCGTCCGATGCTGCCAAATCTGTTTGTGAACGCTACAATGCAGCAAATGCACGAACTTTCCTTTTCTTGCTTCCTTTGCTATGCCACTCAAAGCCATCTCTTAACCATTTCACCAAACATAAATTCCACACAACTACAACTCCAAAATCACAACTTAACAAGCTATAAACATCCTTCAACATAAATTCAACAAGAACACCAACTAAGTCTTAATGTTCTAGACTTCCATTTTCATGGATTGTAAGCAATTCGATCCTACTAACACATGAATAGAACTTAATTCCCCTCAAATTCAAACTCCTTAACTCATCAAAATTCTCAAATACATATATATGAAATAAGCCCTAGCTCGTACAATACGTAGAACTCAAAACATATTTCAAACTCTTAGTGTAGGCATTATGAGCAAGAATAATCAACAAATATACATATTCCCATCTTGAAGGAACTTTAAGAAAAACTTTTCAAAACATCTCTCACCTTTGCCTTAGAGTTTGAGATGTAAATGGAGTAACAACACTTGAAGAAAAGCTAGAAAAATGCAAAAGAGAAGCTCAAAAATGGCTGAACTTCTTCTTCTTCTTCCTCATCTTCTTCTCTTCTCTTCTCCTGTCTCTCTTTCTTTTCTCCTTAGTCGAATTTTTGAGTGTGTGTGTGTGTGTGCTGCAGTGTTTTGGTGTGTGTATGTGGTGTGTTGTGTGTGTTTTGTTAGATTTGTTAGGCGAGATATTTTTCTAAGATGCCAAATGACTAGAGTGCCCTCAAATTAATGTCTATTTTCTAGCTTGCCATCTTGTTATATCCTAACTAATTTAGTTAGCTATTGTCATGTAAAAGAATTTAAATATTTCCTACGATATCTAAAATATCCTAATGCACATAGATTGAGACAAACGCACACAAAACAAAATGAAAGCATATAAATTGATATAAAGGCATATTAAATGATGCAAAAATATATGACATGTTATGAAATGCACACGAGCTCTATACGAGCTCTGTATAGCTCGGTACGGGGTCTCACATAGGCTATATATGCAAGAGAATCTCCTAGATTTATTCCAACCCTCCTTAAACTAGCTCAAATACGCAAACCCTAGTTTGACCATATAAATGTAACATTTAGCAATTGAAACTAGCATAACATGCTTTGAAGACATTCATTACGTGCATAGTCTGAAACTATCTTAAATAATCAACAATAGCATTCTAATGACTCTGAACATGCCATGATTTCTAAATAACATTAACTAAACTAATATTCATCAAACCAATTTATAACTAGTTTAAATTCAACCAAATGACAAAGGAACTTCAAGCTAACTAATCAAACAAAACAATTATACCCAAACATTAACAAAGCTCAACTATAAAACATGGCTTAAGAACCGTCTTCATGCATATAACTTCAAATACTCTTTAGCTATTGTATTCATTAACAATCTAACCAAGTTTACTAGCTTTATAATTCTACAAAACTAACATATCCACACATAATTCATTATTCTCACACAACATGTTCAAGAATCAAGCAATTGTAACTATTCCCTAGCAGTTAACTCCATAATAGTACAATCAATCAATAAAGCCACTAACTCATACTTTTTCTCATTACAACTAACTCAATATAAACCTCAAGGAAATCAGTTAGAACTATGGCAATACAATTACAATTCATATAATAATCAATTATAATCAATAATAACAACAAGAACAATAGTTAAGTAAGCAACAATAGCTCAAAGTATGAAAAACTACAAAATACTATTCATATCTCTAACTTCTAAAAGCTACTACGTACAAACGAGCTATAAGCTATGGAAACCGACTTCACCACTCATTCTTAGACATAATATGGTACAATTCTACGCTACGAAATCTCACTTTCCCAATAGAACCCCGAAAGTCCACCTAGCACGTTTAAACTACAGCTATACTAACCGAACACCCAATCAAAGTCACAATTGCTCTAAAAGTGCTTTCATGAACATACAAGACTAACCCTCAATTCAAAGTTAGCACGGTCAACACTTGGTCAAACGGTCCCTTTTATCAACTAAGGTTAATTGACTCTAAACTGAATCACAAGGTTCAAGATTCTCGACCAAGCTATTCAAACCTCCTAATAACACTTTATGACACTTCTAGGACCCTTGAAATTATACCTTAACCTGTAATTTCCTCAAAAGTCCCAAAAGTCCCTTTATGCTTTTGAACTACAAGTACCCTAACCAACGCTCAATTAGGTGACATAAGCCCACTTTTAGCACTTTCCAACCTATTAAATGCTAGCCATATTGTTAGATTGCACCCAGATTCACAAATTACCCGAAATCCCTTTGTAAATTGAGCCATTTTCCCATTTTTACCCAAGTTCTGGGCAATTTGAGTTCATACAATCATAATTATAAGTTTATTATCACTAAAGACACTTATAGATAGCAAGAAATCAAGTTCATAAGCAAATTTTTAACAAAACCCTAGATTGACACATTCATCTTTTTCCTCATATAGATGTTTGCAATAAACCATAAACAAAGCTATTAAACTAAATAAACAAGGTCTATATAGCATGTAGACAACATTTATGATCATATTTGAGTATTAGATAGACAAATATTAACAAATCTAGAAATTACATAAACTAACATAAACATAATATATGCAAAAACATGTTATCTCCCTCACCTAATTGCTCAAGGTATGCTAGGTTTGAGTTTTGGAGAACTTGAATCCACTTGCAAAAGGCTTGGAGGAGCACAATTTGATGATTTGAAGAAGAAAATTCTTCTTCCTTGCTCCTAGGGCTTCTCAGGTTTGGGGGAGATAAAAGGGGAATTTTTGCATTTGTTTGATAGCTATTGTATGTGTATGTAATGTATTATGTGTACATATTATGTATATATTTACTGTAGTATCTAATTGGGCCAATTTAAATGCAAGGTCAACTAAAATAAAGCTCAAAATGCAATTAAAACTAAGTAGTCCACTAAATGAAATATTTTTACTATTCACTCGAACCGTAAAACATTTTCCTAACACGCTCTCCCGATATGCACTGCTCAAAATCTCATTTTTTTCATTCCTCAAATAAGTAATATAACATAGGAAAAATGCTAATTCAGAGAAAATAAATAGTCAAAAATCATGATGAATAGTGACTATTCATAAAAGTAGATAAATACACATTAAATTGCTCAAAAAGTTATGCAACAGTTAATTGTAAGTATGATAGTGGTCTCGGGTGTAACAACAAGCTAGCCCCAGTCGAGTGCATCAGTAGCCTCTACAACACGTGGGAGAACAAGTACCACTGCCACAACCTAGAATGTTACGTGCCCTTATTGTGATAAGAAGGGTCACACTAAGGCCTAGTACTGGAAAGAGTCAGGGAAGTGTATCGGGTGCGACAATGAACAACACCGGGTGAAGGATTGCCTGAAGAGGTAGAGAGGTCAAACTCAGGCCACAAGAGGAGTAGCATATAACAAGCCTGAGAAAAATGCTCCAGTACCGAGAGTGCAAGCTCGGGCATATGCCATGGATGGACAGGAACTCCCAGATGAGAAGGCTATTGTTGAAGGTATTTTTCTAATTCAAATCAGTTAGTTAAACTACTTGTTGATCCTGGTGCTACCGATTCATTTATAACTCCTAAATAAGCATATCTAACTAAGTTATTAGTTGAAAATTTACCTTATCATGTAAAAGTTAGTACCCCAATGGGTGCAAAATATATTACTAGACTGGAATGTAAATTAAGCATATAAGATACAGATTGGGGATCGAAATTTTTGGCCGATCTTATAGTGCTTATCTTTCGGGGTTATGAAGTTATTCTGGGAATAGACTGGCTGGCACAACATCATGCAAGACTAAATTGCTGAACAAAAGTGGTAAAATTTCAAGTGCCGGGTCAGCCTGTTATCAAAATAAAAGGAAAGAGGAGTTTGGCCGGGGAACCTACCATTTTATCCACAAAAGTAGTAAAACTCATCAATAAAATATGAAACGGATATCTGGCCTATCTGATCAACAAACCAGTTGATAAAATAAAAATGGAAAAAGTACCGATAGTTAAGGAATATGCATACGTATTTCTAGAGAAGTTACCAGGTTTGCCACCGGACCGGGAAGTAGAGTACGTGATTGAGGTACTGTCAGGTTCTCAGTCGATATCAAGAGCTCCTTATCAGATGGCTCCCATAGAATTACAGGAATTGAAGGTCCAGTTACAGGAGAAAGGGTTTATTCAACCGAGTTCGTCTTCGTGGGATGCATTGGTGTTGTTCGTGAAAAAGAAAGATGGGTCGTTGAGATTATGTATAGATTATCGGGGATTGAACCAAGTAACTATGAAGAACAAATATCCGTTGTCATTGATCGATGAGTTGTTTGATCAACTCCAGGGAGCTGAGGTATACTCGAAGTTCGATTTGATGCAAAGTTATTATCAACTTCGGATCAAGGAAGATGATATACCTAAGTTAGCCTTTAGGACACGATACGGGCGTTATGAGTTTGTGGTTATGCCATTTGGACTGACTAATGCCCCTACAGCATTTATGGATTTGATGCATAGAGTGTTCCGAGCATATTTGGACTAGTTCGTGTTGATTTTCATAGATAATAATTTGGTCTACTCCAAATCTAAGGCGGAGCATGAACAACATTTGCATTTGGTGTTGCAGACATTTCAAAAGCACAAACTATATGCCAAATTTAGCAAATGTGAATTCTAGTTGAATCAAATGGCCTTTCTAGGGCACATTATATCCCAAGGAGGAATATCGGTAGATCCGGCAAAGATTGAAGGCGTATAGTCGTGGAAGCGACCGAGAACGATAATGGAGATTCAGAGTTTCCTGGGATTGGCTGGTTATTATCGGATGTTTGTCAAGGACTTCTCAAAGATTGCTAGACCACTTACTAAGTTAACCTAGAAGAAGAGATTAACAACAGCACTTATTCTTACATTACCAGAAGGGATCGAGAATTTCATCATCTACAGTGATGCCTCGAAAAAGGGTTTGGGGTACGTGTTGATGCAAAACGACAAGGTAATTGCTTACGCCTCCTGAAAGCTGAAAACCTATTAGGTAAATTATCCCACACATGATTTAGAACTGGTAGAAATTGTATTTGCCTTAAAGAAATGGTGATACTACTTGTGGTGTAGCAGGTTCAAGATATTCATGGACTACAAGAGTTTAAAGTACTTGTTTTCACATAAGGAGTTATACATAAGGCAAAGAAGATGGATGAAATTGTTAAATGACTACAACTGTTCGATTAACTACGTGCTGGGGAAAACAAATATTGTGGCTGATGCTATAAGCCGAAAAGCCGGGATGACGAGATTAGAAATAAAAGAGTTGGAAATGCTGGAACATGTGGGTTGCTGGAAACCTGAGTTAACAAAGAATTGAATTTTATTTGCTCATCGACAAGTTCAACCCACGATGTTGTCACAGATCAAGGAAGCTCAATGGCAAGACAAAAGGCTCCAGGAAATCACTAAGGAAAAACCTGGTTTCTAGGTGCATAATGACGAAATATTATGGCTTTAAGGCCGAGTTTGTGTTCCAAACGACTCTGAATTAAAAAGGATGATTATTGAGGAGGTATATAACTCCGAATACACCATTCATCCCGGAGGAATAAAGATGTAGCGGGACTTGAGGCAGCACTACTAGTAGAACAATATGAAAAGGGAGATTGCACAATTCGTGGCCTGATATTTGACTTGTTATAAAGTAAAAGCGGAACATCAAAGGCCGGCAGGGTTACTATAACCATTAGAGATTCCCCAGTAGAAGTGGGAACATGTGACGATGGACTTTATAATAGAGTTGCCAAGGTCACCGAAAGGTAGTGATATTATTTGGGTTATAGCTGACAAACTGACCAAGATCGTTCACTTTATTCCTATGAATAAGCAAGATAATCTAGAGAAGCTGGTTGAGCTTTATGTGGTGAACATTATAAGGTTACATGGGATGCCAGCAAGCATCGTATCGGACAGAGATCCTCGCTTTACATCTCAGTTCTGGCTGCTATTTCAGAAAGCCTTGGGAACAAATTTGAGTTTCAGTACATCATATCACCCCCGGACAGACAGACAGTCAGAAAGGACGATACAAATACTGGAGGATATGTTGAGAGCCTGTGTTCTAGACTTCGATAAAGGATGGGAAAAACATATTTTGCTGGTGGAGTTTTCATACAAAAAAAAACTATCAATCAACAATAGGGATGGCTCCCTACGAAGCTTTGTATGGGCATAAGTGTAAATCTCTGCTATATTGGGATGAAGTTGGGGAAATGAAATCAGTTGACTGCGTTGTGTTGCCAGAGTTAATAGAAAAGATTGAGAAAGTACATCTAATCCGAAAGAGAATGCTCACCGCTCAGAGTCGACAGAAAAGTTATGCAGATAAGCGAAGATAGGATTTGGAGTTTGAGATAGGTGACCAGGTATTCTTGGAAGTATCACCTCGGAGAGGTTTGATCTGTCATGGTAAAGGTGGGAAACTTAGCCCGAGGTATGTGGGACCATTTGAGATTACTGAAAGAATTGAGAAATTAGTGTACTGGTTGGAGTTGCCTCCAAATCTTACAAATATGCACAATGTGTTCCATGTATCGACATTGAGGAAGTGTTATCTCGATCCATCTCATGTCTTAGAACCCGAGCCCTTGCAAATTTGGGAAAACTTGTCATATGATAAGAAACTTATATGGATGAGCAAGAGTGAGAGCTGAGAGGGAAAAAGATTCGAATGGTCAAATTCTATAGAACCACCATGGTATGGAAGAAGCAACATGGGAGTGACGGGATCAAATGGAACAACAATATCTAGACTTATTTAATGGGTAATTAAAATTTTGAGGATGAAATTCTTTTAAAGGAGGAATGATATAAGACCCGATTTTCAAATTCGCATGCATTAATATTTATTTTGTGAAATAAAGTATAAATTAATGATTTATATATATTAATGCTTGTATACCCTAAATGCTTACTAGATACAATAGAAATAAGTTATGAAATAAGTTAGAAATATAGGATTTAAGTAAAGTAACTTTCGGAGTAACTTTGCAAGCATTAAATAACTTTGGGGCCAAAGTGCAATTATTTAAACTTTGTCTCAGAGACTAATTAAACTACCTAGGACTAGGATTGGCTTCTAAACTACACTCATTGTCACGCCCCAACTCGACCCCACCTACGATCAGTCAGGACGCAACGGAATTTCGGCGGCATAACGACAGTAAACAGATTTCCGAGGTTCTAAACCAACCTCATTAAACATCATACATCCAATTCCTCAATACAAACGATAACATACAACACAACCATAATATACAATAAAACATCTTCGTTATACGCCTCCGTTCCAACATGACATACAATACCTCAACTTTATCATACATTTCAAAAGTAAGTTGAGACACAACTACAACTTAACCATAGACGAAAGAAAGCCACTAAATTAACATCATTTGGATCATCATCTTTTCAACAACTATTACACTAAGAACCGTAAAGCATATAAGAGTCTATTACGCTAATATACATGACGTTTAACAACATAGAATCATGGATAAGACTCAGGGACATATGACTCATCCACGAAAGGCACGTTTTCCACATTCTCCTCTTCAGGAGGCACGTACCCGAAATCTTGTGAAAGTACACCTGAAACATGCATTAATAGAGAGTGAGCTTATATACATAAGCCCAGTGAGGATCCGATAGATCTCGACAGTATTCACTACGCTCCTTGGATTTAGTCCTTTGAGCAAGTAAACACACAACAACATAAATAATGCTATCATCACACAACAACATAAATAATGCTATCATCACATAACTATATAACCAATCAATAAGGATACTCTATTTGGTGTAGCTCGAAACGCCATCACGATCTCAACCGTTCTTCTTATAACTCCCCATTACTCACGCACCCGAGGTACCTCACTAGCCCCTCCCTCCATGACACCTCCGTCATGCGAGCTGTGGGTAGCCTATGGCAGTCATGCCGTTATCAACCCGACAGCCCGACGCTGCCCGAGAGGTGGCACACACATACCAAGACTCCATAATCATCAATCATCAATCAAACATCAATCAATCAATCAATTGGGAGATCAGCAACAAGAGTGCCCGATTCCCGCATTCAATAATAATCAATCATTAACATCAATATAACATCAATATTAAATTAAACAACAAACAACGTAGTTAGATGACAAAGTAGGCCATCTAACCGGACATGCATAATATACATAATTAAACTCTAAATTACTCAACAACAACTCACCATTCATCACTCGAACACTACCCAACCATCTAAGGCATCGTTCAAGAAATTAAAGAATGACAACCTAAACTTCTAAAATTCATAACTTACAATCTACTAATCCAAACATTGCCAAATCAGTTCCTATCACTCACCCATTCAACCTACTACATTAGCCCTCTCGGAAATCCACCATAACACCTCTAAATCATGCCCGATAACCCTAAAATCCTAAGATGTCATGGCTGGATTTTCCGGATTTTCACACAAACAATGTAATCGAAAATTCGGCATTACAACAGCGCTAATACGTAATTATCAAGTATTTAGAAATCGACGGCAATCGATTTCGATCAACACAACTCATTTAATTCAACTTTGAACATTTTAATCAAAATTAAATACCCGGAAAATAAAAATTATGCTATATCCGACAGAAACTCGTAGTATTAGTATATAATGATCCCTAGCATGCAAGGAGCAATAATCTAACATCAGATTTCAATTCTAACGGTTCAATCTTCATTTATACGCAAAAACACAAAAATGACATTTTGAGATCTAGAATTTTTCTCTCACCTTAGATGCGATATAAGCCTAGGAATGCGTGCTATGCGTGCCCAACAAGCAGAATCCAAGTCGGTGCGAAGTTTCACGGACAAAAACTAGGTTTTTCTTTGAAAAATTGGATTGAAAGCTTGAGTTTTTCTCTTCTCTTCTCTCCCTCTTTCCTCTCGGCAATGTGTGTGTGTGTGATGGTGTTTTTGTGTTGTGTGAGTGTGTGTTGAGGACATTAGCTTAAATGGTCAATTAATTAATTAAAGTCAAAGTTATTTTAATAGGTATTTTTGTGTTTTTAATGACTTTAATTGCATTTTAGTGCTCACCAAGTTAAAAATAATTATGCAACCCCCAAAATATCACAAGTGGATTATTTTTAGGTGACAAGAAGTTTTACATTCAAAGAATTCCACCCGAGTCGGCTTAAAACTCGATTTTCGCAAAAGTCGGTGTAAAAACCCTAATAAATTCTTAAGCCGATTTTAAAACCGTTTTCATCAAACACAGGTCTATTAAAGTCCGTGGACTAGGTCTAGAAGGGTTAAAAAGACCAGTTTCAAAATTATAGTGGACGTGTTTCGAAAACACTATTCACTAAAAATCGACGATAAAATTTCTGACTCCGTTTTTGATGAAAATTTCATGAATGCACATTTAGCACGTATTAGGAGTATTGAAATCAAAATTATAACTTTCTAGGTCCTATAGCACATAAACAGATCATATGCACGCAAAACGAGGTAAAGCACGTAAAACGAGATAAGCAAGAAAGTGGGGTTTCACATTCTCCCCCCCTTATAGAAATTTCGTCCTCGAAATTCTTACTTGATGTACGGAATAGATCTGGGTATTGCTGCTGCATCTGATCTCGTCTCTCCCACGTAGCTTCCTCAATGCCGTGATGCTTCCACAACACCTTAACCATCGGAATCCTCTTCGACCTCAACTCTCGGTCCATCTGATCTAGAATACGAATCGGACGCTCGTCATAAGTCAAATTCTCTCGAAGCTGTAACGGCTCTGGCTCAAGAATATGAGAAGGATCCGGATTGTATTTCCGCAAATTAGACACGTGAAACACATCGTGGACATTAGAGAAGTTCTCCGGTAAAGCCAACCGATATGCCAACTTACCAACCCTGCCAGTAATCTCAAACGGCCCAACAAATCTCGGACTCAGCTTACCACCTTTACCATAACGAACAAACCCCTTTCGAGGAGACAATCTCAAGAAAACCCGATCTCCAACTGCAAACTCCAAGTCTCGACGACGCTTATCAGCATAACTCTTGAATCTACTCTGCGCCGTAAGCATTCTCTGCCTGATCAACTGAACATTCTCGATCTTCTCAAGAAGTTCTGGCATAATAGTCGGATCAATAGTCTTCATCTCTCCTACCTCGTCCCAATATAAAGGTGAACGGCACTTACGACCGTAAAGAGCTGCAAAAGGTGCCATTCCAATAGTAGCTTGATAACTATTGTTATAGGCAAACTCGGCAAGTGGTAGATGTTTCTCCCAGTTCTTCCCGAAGTCCAGAACACAAGCCCTAAGCATATCTTCCAAAATCTGAATAGTCCGCTCAGACTGACCGTCGGTCTGTGGATGATACGCTGTACTGAAGTTCAACTGAGTACCCAAAGTCTCCTGAAGTTTCTCCCACAAACGAGAAGTAAATCGAGGATCTCGATCAGAGACAATACTAGATGGAATACCGTGAAGTCTAACAATCTGATCCAGATAGAGATCCGTCAGCTTTGTAACCTCATCTCCTAACCTCATCGAGATAAAATGAGCTGTCTTCGTCAAATGATCCACGACAACCCAAACTGCATTATTACCCCTCGGTGATCTAGGCAAACCAGTGACGAAGTCCATCGTAATATGCTCCCATTTCCACTCTGGTATAGCCAACGGCTGAAGCAAACCTGCTGGTCGTTGATGCTCGGCTTTCACTCTCTGACAAGTCAAACATCTAGACACAAACTGAGCAACCTCCCTCTTCATGTTGTTCCACCAGTAATGCTGTTTCAAATCCCGATACATCTTGGTTCCACCGGGATGAATAGTATATTTAGAATTATGAGCTTCCTCCAGAATACCTCGTCTCAAGCCCGGTTCATCGGGAACACAAACCCTGTTCCGAAACCGAAGAATACCATCCTCATGCACTTTAAAGTCAGACTGATCATCCGTGATCTGATCCTTGATCTTCTGAAGTTTAACATCAAGCTGCTGAGCTTCCCTGATCTGAGACAACAATAAAGGCTGAATACGGAGATGTGAACACATCACCCCAACCTGAGTGAACTCTGGTCTCCAATAACTAAACTCCTCAAGAACCTCCCACTTCTTGACAGCCAAACAAGAAATACTAGCCTTCCGGCTGAGAGCATCTGCCACAACATTTGCCTTCCCAGGCAGATAATTGATAGAACAATTATAATCTCCAAGAAGCTCCATCCACCTCCGCTGGCGCATATTCAACTCCTTCTGTGAGAATAAGTACTTAAGACTCTTATGATCAGTGAAAATCTCGAACTTACTGCCCCACAGATAATGACGCCACTTCTTCAGTGCGAAGACAACTGCTGCCAACTCAAGATCATGAGTCGGATAATTCACCTCATAAGGCTTCAACTTCCTGGAAGCATAGGCAATAACTCGGCCATCCTGCATAAGAACACATCCCAAGCCCTCCTTGGATGCATCACTGTAAATGACCATATTATCGGTCCCCTCTGGTAGAGCAAGTACTGGAGCGGTAGTTAACCTCTTTTTCAACTCCTGAAATCCACTCTCACACTTCTCGTCCCAATTAAAGATAGTCCGTTTCTGAGTCAACTTAGATAGTGGCCCCGCAATCTTTGAGAAGTCCTTGACAAACCTACGGTAATAACCCGCCAAGCCAAGAAAACTAAAGACATCAGTAACACTCTCTGGCCGCTTCCAACACATCACCGATTCAATCTTAGTGGGATCTACAGAAATACCACTCTGTGTAATAACATGGCCAAGAAAAGAAATCCGTTGCAGCCAAAATTCACATTTGCTGAACTTGGCAAACAACTGATGCTCCTGCAACTTCTCTAATACAAGCCGTAGATGTTGCTCGTGCTCCAATTCAGATTTAGAATAGACCAAGATATCATCAATAAAAATCACCACGAACTAGTCCAAGTACGGCTGAAAGACTCGATGCATAAGATCCATGAATGCTGCCGGTGCATTAGTCAAACCAAAGGGCATGACAACAAACTCATAATGCCCGTACCGAGTCCTGAAGGCAGACTTCGGAACATCGTCTGAGCGAATCCGAAGCTGATAATACCCCTGCCTCAAATCAAACTTAGAGTAGACTTTGGCTCCCTGGAGTTGATCAAACAACTCATCAATCAATGGCAAAGGATATTTATTCTTGATAGTCACCTGGTTCAAACCACGGTAATCTATACACAACCTCAAAGCACCATCCTTCTTCTTCACAAATAAGACTGGTGCTCCCCAAGGTGAAGAACTCTACTGAATAAATCCTTTCTCCAACAACTCCTGTAACTGAGTCTTCAACTCCTTCAACTCAGCTGGTGCCATCCGGTACGCCGATTTAGAAATAGGTTGAGTACCGGGAACAAGATTAATCACAAACTCTATAACCCTCTCAGGCGGCAACCCTGGCAACTCCTCGGGAAATACATTAGGATATTCCCGGATAATAGGGACTTCCTCTAGCTGTAGCTTATCAGATGGCTTGTTGATCAAATAAGCTAGATAACCCGAACACCCCTTACTCACCAACTTAACGGCTTTAGTTGCTGAGATAACAAAACTCGTCTTAGCACCCCGGTTACCCGCTACCTCAACTACTGGCTGATCTGGCAAACGAAACTGTACTACCTTGGTTCTACAGTTCAACTGGGCATCATACTTAGAAAGCCAATCCATACCCAAGATAACATCATACCCCCGGATAGGAAATAGGATAAGGTCCGAAGGAAAATTATGCCCCTTAACATGTATTATACAATCCTTACATACTAAGCCAGTAACATACTTATCAGTCAAAGAGGTACTAATCTCAACCATATAAGGCAATCTTTCAGGTTGCAATTTAACACGTTGCACACAAGCAGGAGTAATGAAAGAATGCGTAGCACCAGAATCAATCAACACTTTAACAAGTTGATCAAGTATAAGAAAGTTACCTTCCACAACTGCAGTCTCCTCAGGCATCTCCTCTAAGTCAACTGCATAAGCCCGAGCCTGAACCCGCTGCTGCTGTGGTACACTGCCCGTAGGCCTACCCTGGTAACCCTGAGTCGCTGCCCGACCCTCAGTCCTCGCATACTTAGGGCAATCCTTCGCCCTATGATCGATGCTACCACAACCCAAACATGTCCCTGCCTTTACCCTGCAGTCGGACTCTACATGCCCTGGGCGCTTGCAGTAATTACACTGCGGTGATGTGGCACTAACACTGCCCCTAGAATAACCAGAAGCTGATGAAGTAGCTGATACAGCCTGCTGCTGAGGTCTCACCACACTAGGCCTATACTGACCCTGAGACTGGGCTGGCCTATACTGAGTCTGAACCTGATATGGCCTCTGCTGAAACTGAGGCCGATAGTAACTCTGCTGACCCTGTGGCCTATAAGAACCCTGCTGGGCAGGTGGCCTGTAGACAAACTGCTGTACTGGAGGCCTATATAAAACCTGCTGGCCCTGCGGCTGATACGGCCTCTTACTAGGCTGACTGGAGACAATCTGATCCCCTTTCCTCTTCTCTAACCTAGAAGCTGCCTCAAAAGCCTCAGTGAAAATATCATATCGATTCAGAGCCATCACATCCTGAATCTCGGGCCGCAACCCCAACATAAACCTGCGAGTCCTCCGCTCCTCGTCTACCACATACTCCGGTGCATACCGGGACAATCGAGTAAATGTGGCCTCATATTGAGCCACTGTAGCATCTCCCTGGACCAAGGCTAGAAACTCGGCCTCTCTCCGTTCCCTGCAAATCCTCGGGACATACTTTGCTCGGAAAGCCATCAGAAAGGTACCCCAAACATAAGGAATACCCTGTGCCGCCCAGCTAGTCCTTACCGTGCGCCACCACTCCTCTGCCTCGTCATCTAACAAATACACGGCAAAAGAGACTTTCTGCTCATCAGTATAGCCAAGTGGATCATAAATCTTCTCCAACTTGCTAATCCATGCCTCCGCCTTCCTATCATCCGGCTCCCCCTGAAATCTCGGTGGGTGATATCCTAAAAACTCCTTCAGGGTACCACGCCCGTGGTTACCACCCTGAATATTCAGAAGCTGAGCCTGCATAGCCTGATTCTGGGCAGCCTGCCCTGCTAACAACTGTGCCTGACTAGCCACTAACTCTGCAATCCGTTCCATAGCTGCTCCTAATCGGTCATCACCCCCGTCACGGCCCGGTGCCACGTTACTCGGAGTCTCATCAGCCAACTCAGACCTACCTCTGGTTCTCGGTCGACCGGCCATTCTACTAATCAAAGAGTTAGCACAGTTATAGCACGTAGACAGGTTATAAACAACTATTAACACATAAATAACAAACTCATATAAAACACATAAACAAATTGATTACATAATCACATAAGCACTTAAATCACATAATCACTTAATCAATTAATCATACCAATACATATTTCATTTTTCTTTCCTTTCATACATATTTCATGCTAAGACCATTACCCACATTCCGAGAATACCCCGGCTGACAACTAACATGAGCTCTGATACCACTTAAACTGTCACGCCCCAACTCGACCCCACCTACGATCAGTCAGGACGCAACGGAATTTCGGCGGCATAACGACAGTAAACAGATTTCCGAGGTTCTAAACCAACCTCATTAAACATCATACATCCAATTCCTCAATACAAACGATAACATACAACACAACCATAATATACAATAAAACATCTTCGTTATACGCCTCCGTTCCAACATGACATACAATACCTCAACTTTATCATACATTTCAAAAGTAAGTTGAGACACAACTACAACTTAACCATAGACGAAAGAAAGCCACTAAATTAACATCATTTGGATCATCATCTTTTCAACAACTATTACACTAAGAACCGTAAAGCATATAAGAGTCTATTACGCTAATATACATGACGTTTAACAACATAGAATCATGGATAAGACTCAGGGACATATGACTCATCCACGAAAGGCACGTTTTCCACATTCTCCTCTTCAGGAGGCACGTACCCGAAATCTTGTGAAAGTACACCTGAAACATGCATTAATAGAGAGTGAGCTTATATACATAAGCCCAGTGAGGATCCGATAGATCTCGACAGTATTCACTACGCTCCTTGGATTTAGTCCTTTGAGCAAGTAAACACACAACAACATAAATAATGCTATCATCACACAACAACATAAATAATGCTATCATCACATAACTATATAACCAATCAATAAGGATACTCTATTTGGTGTAGCTCTAAACGCCATCACGATCTCAACCGTTCTTCTTATAACTCCCCATTACTCACGCACCCGAGGTACCTCACTAGCCCCTCCCTCCATGACACCTCCGTCATGCGAGCTGGGGGTAGCCTATGGCAGTCATGCCGTTATCAACCCGACAGCCCGACGCTGCCCGAGAGGTGGCACACACATACCAAGACTCCATAATCATCAATCATCAATCAAACATCAATCAATCAATCAATTGGTAGATCAGCAACAAGAGTGCCCGATTCCCGCATTCAATAATAATCAATCATTAACATTAATATAACATCAATATTAAATTAAACAACAAACAACGTAGTTAGATGACAAAGTAGGCCATCTAACCGGACATGCATAATATATATAATTAAACTCTAAATTACTCAACAACAACTCACCATTCATCACTCGAACACTACCCAACCATCTAAGGCATCGTTCAAGAAATTAAAGAATGACAACCTAAACTTCTAAAATTCATAACTTACAATCTACTAATCCAAACATTGCCAAATCAGTTCCTATCACTCACCCATTCAACCTACTACATTAGCCCTCTCGGAAATCCACCATAACACCTCTAAATCATGCCCGATAACCCTAAAATCCTAAGATGTCATGGCTGGATTTTCTGGATTTTCACACAAACAATGTAATCGAAAATTCGGCATTACAACAGCGCTAATACGTAATTATCAAGTATTTAGAAATCGACGGCAATCGATTTCGATCAACACAACTCATTTAATTCAACTTTGAACATTTTAATCAAAATTAAATACCCGGAAAATAAAAATTATGCTATATCCGACAGAAACTCGTAGTATTAGTATATAATGATCCCTAGCATGCAAGGAGCAATAATCTAACATCAGATTTCAATTCTAACGGTTCAATCTTCATTTATACGCAAAAACACAAAAATGACATTTTGAGATCTAGAATTTTTCTCTCACCTTAGATGCGATATAAGCCTAGGAATGCATGCTATGCGTGCCCAACAAGCAGAATCCAAGTCGGTGCGAAGTTTCACGGACAAAAACTAGGTTTTTCTTTGAAAAATTGGATTGAAAGCTTGAGTTTTTCTCTTCTCTTCTCTCCCTCTTTCCTCTCGGCAATGTGTGTGTGTGTGATGGTGTTTTTGTGTTGTGTGAGTGTGTGTTGAGGACATTAGCTTAAATGGTCAATTAATTAATTAAAGTCAAAGTTATTTTAATAGGTATTTTTGTGTTTTTAATGACTTTAATTGCATTTTAGTGCTCACCAAGTTAAAAATAATTATGCAACCCCCAAAATATCACAAGTGGATTATTTTTAGGTGACAAGAAGTTTTACATTCAAAGAATTCCACCCGAGTCGGCTTAAAACTCGATTTTCGCAAAAGTCGGTGTAAAAACCCTAATAAATTCTTAAGCCGATTTTAAAACCGTTTTCATCAAACACAGGTCTATTAAAGTCCATGGACTAGGTCTAGAAGGGTTAAAAAGACCAGTTTCAAAATTATAGCGGACGTGTTTCGAAAACACTATTCACTGAAAATCGACGATAAAATTTCTGACTCCGTTTTTGATGAAAATTTCATGAATGCACATTTAGCACGTATTAGGAGTATTGAAATCAAAATTATAACTTTCTAGGTCCTATAGCACATAAACAGATCATATGCACGCAAAATGAGGTAAAGCACGTAAAACGAGATAAGCAAGAAAGTGGGGTTTCACACTCATAACACACAGCTATAAGAAGAAAAGAAAAGGGAAAGATTGCAAAGCTAAAAAAATACTTGGGGTCAAATAGCAAAACTTATAAACTTTTGGGGTCAATTTGCAAATATCAAAAGATATACTTGAGCACCAAGTTTACATTTGAAACTAGACCTATGTTTCCTTAAACTACCTTAGAGCCCCTCGGCCAAAGGAAGAGGAAAAATGGGGCTAGTTTGTAAATAAGAGAAGTTATGAGGTCAAAAACATAATTCAGCTAAATTATAACCTGGCCTACAAAACAAGCCTTAGGATATTTTGTTCATCTTCTTCTTTCCCTACCAAACCTGTCGACCACCCCAAGGAAGAAGAGAGATTTTCCAAGCTTTTTCTTGCAATAATTTGTGAAGATCAAGTGTAGACAAAGTGATTTCCAAGTTAGCCAAGTGATTCTTAAGCATTTGCAAGGTTTATTCTAAGTTTTTAACCAAAAATTTCCAAGGTGAGGGTTCTTCAAAACTTGGTTTTATTGCAATATAAATGCATATATATGACTTGTGGAGATTGTATATTGATATGATAGAATACCATGGATTAAATGTGTTGGAAACATGCCTGTTGATGGTTATATCAAAATCTACCATTAATGTTGCTTGAAGCTTCTTGAAGAAAAATAATGGTTACTATCTATGTATAGGTTCTTAGATGATGCTTATAAATGTTGCTAGAGTTTGTAGAAGATGTTATTGTGAATATAGAAGCTAAACATGCAAGATTCATATAATAGCATTCTCTGGACAGTTTTGTGCAGTTACAAGTTTTGAGTCATTTGATTGGCTGTATCACTTTTGGAAACATCTGGAAAAATTCTATGTTAATCTAGACTCATAGAGGAACAATTTTTATATTGAAAGTTTTCTGATGAAAAATTGTTTTCATGTTCAAAATAGATCATTACAGTAGGTTTAAGAAATTTTGCTGAAAACTGGACAGCTTACTGCCTATGATTTCTTTTGTGGTTTAAAAATAGTAAACATGCTTGAAAATTTCTGAAATTTTTATGGTAGATATATTGGTCAGTTTTTAACAAGTATTGCTTTGAGTACTTGAGCTAATTCCAATGTTTAGAGCCTCTGAAAAATCGGAAACCACAAAGTAGCTGAAAATTTTCCAGTCACTGGACAGATTTGCACAACTATATTGTTTTGCTTATAACATAAGGAATTTAAACCGAAATTGAGCTCCGTTTGATTCTAAAACTATCTACAATCAAAGAGCTTTAATTCTATACCTAATTCAAATGATTTGGATTTCGGGAGTATAGGTAACTGAATTTCCAAATTTTGGCTATTGCAAAAGTAAAGAATTGGTCTTAAGCTAATTAGTTAAGTGCTAAGGTCAATTGTTGTTGTTTAAATGGCTAAGTTACAAGTTTCTACTAATGTATAATGATGTTAAATGACCTCTATATGTGTAAGGATACTTGTGAAATCATTAATATGAATTATACTGCATAGGTATTCGTTATTCACTCAATATGCTACAAATGTACAACTATGTGATAGTTGTGAACTCGATGCCAATATGATTGCTATATTGCTTGTATTACATGAACTTGAATTGAAAATGGTGTTAAAAAGGGGTTGCAACCACCTCATTTTGGCATGGTAGTGTGCATACCACGCGGGGCAGCATAAGGCTTGCCGGTGATTGTATGTCTACCATGCTCTGTATTCCTCTCTCGCTTGGGAACATTGATTTCCTCGGAGAGTTGGTCATAGGTTCGAGTATTGTTCGGGAAACCCTATTTGGGTGAGATAAGGAAGGAGATGTTGAACATCTCAACTAGCTATCGCTTGAAATTGATTCGATTTGAAAGCATAAGTTATTCCTTACTTAACGTGTGATATATGACTTGTATATGTATACTTAAATTGGTTCTTGATTGCAGATATTACGTGCATTGCATTCAGAGTGTTCCAAATGGTTTTCAAACAAGAAAATTGTATTTGAAAACGCTTCTCAGATTCCCTCATCATTGAGGTTTTGTGCTGGATTAACTCATCCTCTTTGTTTCCCCCTTTCAGGTGATGAGGAAGGGTATGTACAATACTATGAGGATAGTCCTCATAATCATGAATTAGAAGTACCCGATACGTGACATGCACCTATTCTAGGTGTATGGTTGATTGATATGACTTGAACAATTATATTGTATATATTATTTTGTATAAGTAGGTGGTTTTAATTATCAAGAACTTGTATAAGTAAACTAACTTAGTCATGGGTTGTAATAGGTTGGAAATTTTAGTTTAAGGACCTTGTTAGCTCTTATACAAGTAATACACATAGCCGGTTTTGTTTTTGGGCATTTGGCTACGTGTCGAAAGATAGGAAGTAATATGGTTGTTGTTAAACCTTCTTTAAATGTAGGTAATGGATGTACATTATCATGCTGGTTGTTCAATGGTTTAAATCCTATCGATATATGAATGAACTATATTGGAGTTCTAAGTTGTGGATTGTATGTGGAGGACGGTGTTGTTGCTTAAGAGATATGGATTGTGGATTTTTTGTTTGCAGGTTGAAGAAAAAAAAACTGTTATGTCCAAATTACAGCAGTTATGCTGCACGATTTTAGAGGAAACTATAAATAAGTTAAAATTTTGACTAAGTAAGAAATAATAATCGATTCAACTGTCACACTCGGACTTAGTCCTACACAGGGTTTAGTACGGGGCGTGACACCATATACATATGCTCATCTGAAGAAGCAATTAACAAGCAAACATCTCGTACAACATCATGTAACTTTACGCAAGCCTCATAATCACCTTGTAGCAATAGATAACAACTTTTCAGCTCATCTATTATTGAATATACTTTGTCTCTTGCACTTGCCATTGTTATATTTTTGAATAATTGCAAACCCTTGGCATATCTGACCAAAACTTCAAGTAGAATGTAATAATCTTCAGGGAATAAAGAACAAAGTAAAACCAAAAACTTGGTGTTATCTGCCAAACATTTATAGCTTAGCATTATTCTTGAGTTCACTAGATTATGCATATCTAGGATGCTAGTCACAGAGGCCTTTCTCAGTTCATCAAGTGCCATTTTCCATAAAGCACTTGAGCACATAGGGCTTATTGATCACGTTTGGTTCACTAAACAAATAATGCATGCATGCTTTCTTTCAAAACACATTCATATTAAGACTTCTACCCGACAGTCCGAAGACCCTATCCTGGCTTATGAGCTATCTAAGCTCTAATACCCCTAAATAACTGTTACGCCCCAACTGGATCCTTCCTAGAATCCAAGTCAAGATGTGACAGAATTTCAACATTATAACGGCTATAATATGAAACTCAAACAAACAAGGAAACCTGTACGACATTTCAATCATCCACAATTATGCCAAACATCACATACTCAAACCTATCAACATACAACCCATGAATAAAGCCGTCCGTCACACTAACTTAAATCAATAGTCATACAAGTCCCTTAGTTCCAAAATAGGCCATTAAGGCTAGCGGAAGACTTACAAGCTAAGGGTGGTAATACATTACAAAAGTAGCCTTATCATCTTCCCAAAACTAAAGCTACAACATCACATGTATCACATATTACAAACTTAGACATAATACAAAATAACCAAGAGTTCAAGTGCATAACATCCACAAGTAAGCAACTAGGCCTCGGGCTCAACCACAAGATCAACAATAGGTTCATCAGCAACATATTCCACATATCCCACATCAGACTCACCTGAAATATTAGCAAATGGGATGAGTTACAACGAACTCAGGGAGGGTGGATAAGGAAGGCTTTGTAACTCATTTTATCTTTCGAAAACCCTTTATTCAAAACCTTTTGAAAACATGCCATTCATAGCAGTACATCATAAGTATAAAAGGTAAAAGAAATATAAATGAATAGCACATAGTAAGGATACGCTCGTTTCGTTGATGTCATTTCCCCCTTATACTCATTCATGAACTCTTCCCCTATACACCAAGTTGCGTCTGAAGGTACAACTGACTCAACTCTTATGACCCAGGCCTTTATGGAATACTCTGTCTACTCATGATAGGGAATAGATCCCCGGAGGTCGTGTCATCACCTGGCAAGCCCGATGCCGGCGAGGGTGACTCTAACCAACCGTGTCTGTCATTATGGTTGTAACCATCCACTTCATTTCGCTTCACTTAACACGTGATCATTGATATTCAAGCAATTTTGAGAAGGCGACAAAGTAGGTTGTCCATTCAAGCAAGTTTAAACATTTAACACGTTTGGCAATTGTTAGCATTTAAAACATGTAATAGCACATTGAAGAAATAATAGCACATTTGGTTAAGTTACAAGGTAGGTCACCCAACTGTTAGTAATATATTAACACTACATGACTATTAGTGCATATTAACATCATACTAGGCATTAAAAGCATAATAGACTACTCTTACCTGATTTGCAAGCTTAGTTTCACGAATATGCTAATTCAACACCTTATACCACATATGAGACACTTAAGAAGATGATTAGCACGCACATATAGACTAAGTGACTACATAATATAGCACATAATAATGTTTTGGTAGCATTTGACCACATGAAAGTATTAAAACCCAAATAATGCAAATTGGGATCTCAAAGTGTGCATGCATGACCTTTTATAGTTTGGTTAACATCTGTAAAGTCCTTAATTTCCTCGTAGTTGCACATTTACGACATAACGGTATCCAATTAACATGCTTCACGAAACTATTCTATAAGCATATTCACATAAATAGAGATCATCTAGCAACAACACTCAATAGTATGAATTAGCATTTTGGCCAAGTAGATAACCTATCACCATTATACAATTAATAAGCTAATTCAACTAACACAAGCAACTATATAGAAACCCAAATTAAACAATTTGATTGCCTACTTTCCCGATATCCGATTAAACTAATTTTTGTATAGAGTCAAAGCTCGTCAAGTATAGTTAGCCCTAGAATAAAATAGAAGTAAATTCTGATTTAATTTCACTTAGTTGTGACAAAAACCGTGCAACTATGCAAATTTTCCAAACTCTGAACAACATTCTGCCATCCTACAGTTCCCATTTGATTAGAGGATCTAAAATGGTTGATTTAGTTTATGCACTCTAAATGAAATTTGCTAATCATAGACTAGTCTAACTACAGTACAATTTTCATAAAATTCCAAGTATGTTTACTACGTCAAGTGGTCTATGAACAGTCAGCTAAACAAACTGTCCAGATTCAAGGGCAGAAACAATGACTCATGATATTTAGCCGATTTGAGCATGAAAATGATTTTTCTTCCAAAAATGTTCAACATAAACATTGTTCCTCTATGAGTCTAGGACAACCTGTAATTTTTTCAGATATTTCGCACAAGGTATATTCACTCAAATGGCTCATGCAAACAAACTGGGCAGTAAACTCGGCAGAACAGTAGCATCTACTTGTGTGGCTTAAAACCACTTTAAACTTCAAAATCAAACGATTAATGCAACATGAAAGTTGTTCCCTAACCCCTTAAATACAACATATAGAAAAATCAGACCCATGCAACCACGTTTGACCCCCAAAAACATACATGAAAACAGACTGCACAGATTTTGAGTATTTAAACAATTGCTGGTAAAAATCACTTCAAAACACACTTTTAACCACACAATTCCCATATTCTCCAAACATAGGAAATGTTCTACCATGAGTCTAGATTAACATATGTGAAAATTGGACATTTTTAAGCAGGTTTACCATGGAAACAAGAGCAAATACAAGCAGTACGCAGATTTGGACTAATTTGCCTTCAATCATGTCTAACTTGCAATAACTTCTAATTTAAACACATGCATGGCCATATAATCATAATATGAGGCATACGAACTTTGAAAATAGTTTGAAAAACCCCTCACCTTGTTAAAGATTGGCAAAACGTGAAGCAACGAGAGCAAATTTGAACAAAGTGGGCTTTTCTTCTTCCTATTCTTCTTCTTCTTCTTCTTATTCTTCTTTCTTCCTCTCCTTACTCTACCTCTCTTGCATAACCCTCTCCCTCTCTCAATCAGATTTTTGGTTGTTTTGAATATGTTGGGTGATAAGAACTAGGCCTAGGATTATTTAATTCATTTGGTAAACACTAATGTTATTGTGTGTGTTATATATATATATATATATATATATATTTGAATTATAGTGTTTAATGATAGAATAGTTTAGTATATAGTGTATTGTGTAATTTAGATTAGTTTATTAGTTAGTAGAGTATGTAGGGTAGAATATATATTATTTTAATAGTTAGTGGGTTGTGTAGGAATATTCCTAGGATGATGTGTATGCACAGAATTCTAGGCATGCACGTAAATTGAGGCATGCACGTTCTATGAGGTATGCACAAGAACCAATGTATGACACTTATTTCATGTCATGCACGTAAACCAATGCTAATGCACGTAATCCAATGCACGTAATTCAATGTAAATGCACATACGTGGTATGCCGGGCCTTACACAAAGTCTACAAGGAATTAAAACAAATACAAAAGAACCTTTTTAAATTAATACTCGATAAATTAATAATCTCATTTAAATAATAAAATTATCAAATTCTTGTGGTGATTTCCATGGCATCTACAACCTTGATGCTGGATGTCTAATCCTTCCAAAATTGCTTGCATCTTGGAGTTCATTAACCTTACCAATCTCTATGAGAGTTGGCTTACTCAGTTTAAATGAGAATGCAGTTTCGGACACTTACAACAAAGACACCCCCAGTGTGCATTCTTTGTACCCTCTAATACTTCATTTGCCTCTTTGTTGATATTGTCAACTTTTTCTGACCATCTTAACACGTCAGGCCCAATAATTTCAGCATTTCTTTCAGCTGTATCTACTTGTAGTTTTATTGCTTCTTCCTTACCTTCGAGCTCTGTAACTTTCTCTCTCAACTTTTAATATTGTTGCTATAGCCAAAGACATACTTAGTTTCTCTCCAAATTTGACTAGTGAAACGTTTTGTAACGTTTGTAACAATGCCAAAGGCAATTCCTTCTGCCATATTTTAACTTCTATATCCCTCATCTTTTTCCACTTCTTTCTTCCTCCAAATCTTTGAGAAGATAATCAATCTAGATTTAAAAGGTTATAAACCCTTCCATTAACTTCAATCTTCTTCTCGAAAATAACTATTCAGATAAAATTGAATTGTATAGAGTATAATCATTACACATTTCACTAAAACATTTCTCAGAGTAGGTATCACATATCAATTCTTTACAAATCACAGGATCATCCAAGTGATCATTATCTCAAAAACACAAACAACTTTTATGCATCCAATAGAAGATATCCTTATATTCTTTAGATTATGAGATACACTACTAGTTTTGCAAAGATCTCGTGTGATGACATTTCAGACCGAATTGAATAGATTCAATATTTAGGTTGAAAGGACCGTTTCGAGAAAAGTGTGATTCATAACATTTATGTGCATAGCAGAAGCAAACTGAAATTTTAAAAATTTTTAGTATCATAACACTTTGTAATCACATATAACCATAGTAAAGTCCATGCAACCAACATGATGAACAATATATATATATATATATATATATCAACAATATATATTATGGACAAGAGTATAAGCAATAGGTATGCCTCTTGTAGATAGCCGAGAAAATGTGGAATCATGATGGAGATGCTATAGCGTGGACAAGCTTCCTTCACACATGCAAAGGCTCTAGATCAAAACACACGAGCATCCAAAAGGTTATCTCTACAAACTAAGTTAATGTGCTAGCTTCTTAATAATAGATTAGAGCTTGTATATAGTTAGAAAGAAAAAAAGAAAAACACCTATCTCTTTTTTCTTGCTTTGGCCAAGAGCCCTAGGAGAAAAGACAGAAAAATTTCTTCTCATCCTTGCTTGTTCTAACCGTGAGTTCCAAGAGAGAGAGATAGATAATTTTTCCTTCATCTTGCTTTAGTGTGTTTGGTCGTGTGTTGCATGAGAGAGAGAGATTGCTTTCTTTTGTTATCTTGCAAGATTATACAAGATCTAGCAAAATCTCTACAATCTCTACTTTTCATGATAGCTTTGACAAGTGGCATTATTGAGCTAACCAATGGAATGCCACTTGTAAAGCATACAAGACAATCTTATCGTATTTAGATTTAATCTTTGACAAGTGGCATTATTGTTCCATCCAATGAATGCCACTTGTAAGGCATGCAAGACAATCTTATCTACTTTAGATATTGTCTTGATAAGTGGAATTATTGTATTCTCCAATACAATACCACTTGGCATCTATGCAAGATTATCATATTTACTTTAGATATTGTCATGACAAGTGGCATCATGGTATTCTTCAATACAATGCCACTTGGCATTCATGCAAGATAAACATTTAATTAATTCTAATCCCTATTAGAATAATTAAATTATGGAAACACTCCATTTCATATTTATACTGTGGCCCCAACACTTTTCAAAATTGTACTTTTTGGCCCGCTTAACGATAAATGTCCAAAATAAATAACATTAACTCTTTAACGTCTCTCTAACTTAATATCAAGTTCATTAATTGCGTTATTCATGATGGTCTTTTGTGTATGACTTTCTAGATTCATAACCGTATAGCGATGAGGGACTATTAAACGCTTTTAATATATTCGAATAATGTTTTTGTCATTCTCCGGAATACCCTTACATTTAAGAGTGACATACTAGCAACTACGTATCATGACAGTTTATATGGTAATGAAGTCCAACTCTTATGAATCTATTTATAGTCACGAATTAGCATGAAGTCGAATCCTGCCATTAAATATGTCCCAATCGAATAAGGACCAGGATACAATTAAGTCCATTAACTCGATTCTATGCATAAATATAATTAGTGGAATAAGAGATGACACATATGGAAAAACCCATTTCCATCATTCCATCATTCATTCCCCAGTTGAGGATTTCCTCATTCAACAATCGAAATAAGATTGCATAGGATATCGCCTCACGTCGGAGGTTAACGAATCCTATCTTGAAAATTACTTGTCGATCTCTATATCACAAGACTAAACTGCAAGAGGCCATAACCCACCTTAAAGAAGGTAGGTTTTATCCAAACGCTAGATTTAGCTCTTGATATATCCAGCAGTCGTAATTTCTGAAGTCAAAGGATTAATTTGCACAATTCGCAATGAATAATAAACTATTAATCCAAAGTCATGTAGTTTATTATTCTAGTCACATTCAATGATCCGTTCTACTAACGATTACTCATATGTAAGTTAATCGCATCCCTATACTATTATAAGACAAGGATCGTCACCGTTTATCATTAATATCCCTATGTTAATCAAAGGTAACTACATGTGATAGCCCGTACTCGATTATTCTAGTCCCGATCAAATAATTTGAGGGCTATATCAGTGTATTCTAAACCCTTTTAGAATATATTTCTGCTCTAAAAAACATTAAGGACACATTCATATAATAGGAATGACAGCGAATATGAACGTTACAAACAAGTCAATATGTAAACAAACATGTAGACATAAATGCCATTATTTACAAGTTAATGCCAAAATGTCCCCAAAATATGTCATCTAAATATATAACATTTGGGCATATTTCCAACAATCTCCCACTTGTACTAATGCTATGATATATATAGTATTAGCACAACACACAATGATATCACATATCTATCTTCCCAAGACGTGGACCTAGCTATGACTAATTCATGGCTATGGTAAATGGGTAAGCTACATCAAGAGCTGTGGCCATTTTTTCGCAATAACATATCACAATATTGTTATAGGCTACATATACAATATACAAAGATGGAAGCATCTTTCCAAATGTTTGGACATACTGTGAGACCCTGGTTCCTTTAGCTTGTGCAATAGCTCCATTATAGTCGTAACTCAAAAAGCATCACAACTAAATGATAAGAACCATTATCAACTTGTATGATTACCTTAATCCAAACAACTTCTTTTGTAACAGCAAATATTACAAAAGATATAAAATACGTAACGGGACATACAATTCTTTTAGAACTTGTCACGCCCTGACCCAACCCCACGTTATAGGTTAAGTTCGGACCTAACAAACGGATAGAGTTTCCTCTGTACCGTGGAATATCCAAATACCTGCACTCAGAAGAATATACCACAAGCAACAATATACAACAAAATATAATCAATATACATTCCTACACCTTTTCATTTCAAGTCCATAAAGTAGCTCTATACTCTAACTTAACCAT
Source organism: Ehretia macrophylla (assembly GCA_037974665.1). Classification (NCBI taxonomy): domain Eukaryota; kingdom Viridiplantae; phylum Streptophyta; class Magnoliopsida; order Boraginales; family Ehretiaceae; genus Ehretia; species Ehretia macrophylla. The sequence continues at coordinate 76,760,357 of CM075773.1, forward strand.
TTAAGACTTTAGCTTTTACTTAGGCTATGTGTAACATGCAAACTTCGAGACTAGTTAGCAAATACGAAAGTATTAAGTTATTACATGCCTCCATCTAGACCTCCAAGACTTTAAGATACAATCCTCTATAGAATATAAATACTACAAGAACATTAATGTCTCAAAATAGAATCCAAATACATAAAGTTAACATTCAACACATAGCTCGATCATATAGATCACACAAGCTTCCTATCTAACCTCAAGCAAGCAATAATCAAAGAAAAGCTTCAACTTGGACTTCTTCTTCCTCAACAATCAGCTAGGGTTCTACTTCAATCTCTCCTGAAATTTGTTAGAAAGAGGAGTGAGCAAAATACTATTGCTCAGTGAGGTATAAGGTACAGTAATTCGGGGAGTTTTCAAAATCCTTTTCGTGCAATGCATCAAGTAGTGACAAGATTTAACAATAATACAAGATAGATAAGCAATCAAACAACTATATTGCACTCATTAAAAAGGATATAGCATGATAACCCCTTATCACTTCAATTCCACGAACCACGGACCTCGATCCACAAACCACGATCTCAATCACAATATGCCGTTATCCCAAACTCCAATGGGTACTCCGAATGTACCCAATACCTACGACCCAATACCCCCTGGCAATCTCCGGACCAAGCGAGTGAGGGAATAGAGTACGGAGCTAGAACAATCAACCCTGGCAAGCCCGATGCCCTCCAGAGAGGCCCATCGCACCTGCCTTGATGATGAGGTTGTACAACCACCGATACGATGTCACATTATAGCAATAACAATACATTCACATAGATCAAGATAATTCAATAACACATAATCGAGAGACAACGAAGTAGGTTATCCTCGCTTACATATAGAATAACGCAATAACCAAAGTAACCAATAGACTACACAACATACAAGTTATAATCTTATTCTCACGCATACCAATCATATTCAACCAATAAGTCCACTTGCTAATGAGTTCTAAACCATTTATTAACATTTAACTCAATCTTGCAAAACTAGTATCAACTTTATAAAATTAACTAAAGCATCCAATCAATGTAAATGCTTCAAAAGTATACCAAGCAACTAACAAACACTAACTACTCATAAAATTTACCTCAAACACACACACACACACTCACATACACCTCACGGCCTACACGCACATACATGACCCTTATGCTCTCTCACACACACATTAATTTCCAAGCTTATCTTAGTTAATTTGAGGCTTAATCTAGTCTCTAGAACACCTATGGCACATAAATTAAGGAATAGAACAAGCATTTATCTCATCAATCACAAACTTAGGTGAAGGTTACTATTCATCATCTTCTACATAACACCCATTTACAAAAATCAACTATATGCTTGCAAAACCATCAAAAGATTGTTCTAATAACTAGAACACTAACTAATCTAACAAGTATAGGCTAAATAACTAACATATACATCAAAATAATTTCTTAACATAATCAACATATATCAAGAAAATGCAAATAATATGCAAATTCCTTACCAATACAAGTTGTAGAAGCTAGGTGGAAGGTTTATGACGACTCAACACTCCTCAAACAAGCTTGGATTGAATAAAAGAGCCAAACCCTAGTTGATTTTTCTTTCCTTTTCTTTCTTCTATTGTTGTCAGGTTAGGGGTAGTTTTTTTCTTTTTTTTGTGCAATTTTTTATGTATATTAGTGTATATAAATGTATATTGGGCTAGGCGTTTGCTTGGGTAATGTTTTGGGCTTTAAAAGAACTAGTTAAATGAGCAAAGTTAGTCCAATGCAAAGCTAACATCAAATGGCCCAAAATGCTATGTAATTTTTACTATTCATACAGGGCACAAAATATTTTATAACTCATATTCCCAATATGCTATGCACGAAAATCCAATGAACGTATGCTAGATATATGTCACGTAATATTGGAAAAATACGAAATCAGAAAAATAAAAAAGTAAAATTTTGAGCTCGCGCTTGGGTGTTACTAATTGCATCATCGCAATTTCCTTACATGATTAGGTAAACAACTCTGAATACTGATCCTTTATCTGATCTTCTCTCTCCTATGTAGCATCCTCAATCCCGTGATGATCCCACAGAATTTTCACCATCAGAATACTTTTAGTGCAAAATTTTTGAACCTTTCGATCTACAATTCGAATTGGCTTCTCCTCATATGACAAAGTCTCATTAATCTGCAAAGGTTCTGGCTCAAGAATATATGAAGGATCAGGATGATATTTCCTTAACAACGGCACATGAAAAAAATCATGTTTTCTAGCTAAACTGTGAGGCAAAGCTTGTCTATACGCTAAAGTTCCAACCCTTTCAATGATTTCAAATGGTCCCACAAATCTAGGACAAAGCTTACCACATTTACCATGTCAAATTAGACCTTTCCGGGGAGAGATTTTTAAGAACACTTGATCACCCTCACCAAACTCTAAGTCTCAATTGCGTCTATCAGCGTAACTTTTCTACTGACTCAGAGCTATGAGCATTCTTTTACAAATGAGGTGAACATTATCTATCATCTTTACCATTTTAGGAAACACAGTTGAATCAAATGTTCTTATTTCTCCAACCTCATCCCAGTACAATGGAGATATGCATTTATGGTCATATAAAACCTCGTAGGGAGCCATACCAATATTAGCTTGGTAAGTATTGTTGTATGCCAACTCCGTTAAAGATAAGTATTTCTCCCAACTCTTCCCAAAGTCCAAGACACAAGCTCATAACATGTCTTCTAGAATTCTGATTGTTCTCTCGGATTGTCCATCAGTCTGAGGGTGATAGACAGTGCTAAAACACAATTTAGTTCCCAATTTCGACTGTAACTTCTGCTAGAAACGAGATGTACGGGAATCTCTGTCTGACACAGTGCTTGCT